>CM031239.1:932613209-933874459 GCA_018340775.1 Taxus wallichiana var. yunnanensis
GTTTGGTTTTGGTTTTTATGAGCAAGGCTTCCATATTGCTATTCCATGTACTACCCACAAACATAACGACCGTACTAGTATTGGCTTTGTTGAACCACCTACCAAATGGAGTCGATGGATCCAAAATCTATCCCTCTAATTTTTTTCATAAACACCATTTCCTTGAGGCCTCTAACTTATCACGCGAGGCGAGGCCCCTTCCTCTCTTCCCTTCTGTATCCTGAAATTATCGATGTGAAACACCTTGATTAACATCGTTTAATGTCGAGATGATGAATCTATACTCACCTACCTTGGTGCAGAAGACTCATATATTCATCGGTCATTTACCCTCGAGGCGCATGAAACCATGTTGAATGAATCGACTATCGAGATCAACATTCATACTCAGGATGACCCGCACATCCTAAAGATTGGTCAATCTTTAGATGCTGCTGAACAAGAAGCCATCACTTCTTTTCTCAAAAATCATAATCATGCATTTGCTTGGTCTTACATAGACATGCTCGGTATTGACCCCACCATAGTGGTCCACAATATCGTAACTATTCCCGATGCCAAACCCATCAAACAAAAACTGAGGAAAATTCACCCTCACATTTCCCTTCTCGTCAAAGAAGAACTTCAGCGTCTTCTTTCTATTTCCTTCATCCTGCCCATTGATTATCCTTGTTGGATTTCTAACAATGTCCCTATCACTAAGGTGATAGGGGGACTCCACATTTGCACAAACTTTCGTGACCTCTACCTCGCCTACCCAAAAGACTTCCCTCTACCCGATATTGACCAACTAGTTGACCTTACCGCTAGTCACGAGATGCTATCACTCATGGATGGCTTCTTGGGTTATAACCAAATCTTGCTTGCCCAGGAGGAGGATCAACACAAAATTGCGTTCATCACCCCTTGGGGACCTTCTGTTACCAAGTCATGCCTTTCGGCCTTAAAAACATTGGTGCTACCTATTAGCGGGCTATGACTTATATCTTCCATGACATCATGCATCGTATATTGGAAGATTACATGGATGACCTCCTCACCAAATCTAAATTTCGTTGCAAGCACCTTGTCGTCCTCAAAACCATTTTTGACCGTCTCATTAAATATTGTGTTTTCCTTCAGCCTAAGAAGTGCGTCTTCACGGTCCTCTTGGGAAAGCTCCTAGGATTTATCGTTTCCCTATGTGGTGTAGAAGTTGACCCTACTAAAGTTAAGGCCATGCGGAAATGCCTCCACCCACTAACCTTAGACAACTCGCAGCACTGAGGTAAGTTGCGGTCTATTCACCATTTCATTTCACAATTATCGATCGGTGTTAACCATTTCATCATCTGCTCAAGAAGGATGTCTCCTTTAAAGGGGATTATGACGCCACAAAGCTTTTGAGGCCTTAAAACAATACCTTCTCCAACCACTGTACTCATTCCACCTAAAGAAGATCAATCCTTCTACCTATACATCTCAACTACCGATCACTCTTTGGGAGCCATGCTCATTCATCGTGATGAACAACATAGGGAGCATGCGGTTTATTACATAAGTCATACTCTTTTAGATTACGAAACTCCATATACCCATCCTGAAAAACTTTTCTTAGCCTTAGTTTTTGTTGCCACAAAACTCGCCATTACCTACTCAACCACAAAACCTATGTTGTGACCAACACCGACCCCTTACACTTCATATATGCCAAACCTTATCAAAATCAGCGTGTCATACACTAGCTTATGCTTTTAGCTACCTTGACCTTGAATTCATTCATCAAAATTCCATCAAAGGCCAAGCTATCGCCGACCAATTGGCCGATGCACCTATTTTCGGGGATCAACCCTCTAATTTTGACTTTCCAGATGAGTCAATTGCCACCCTTTCCCTAGATGAACCCGCTTACCAAATGACACTCTTCTTGATGGTTCCAAGTGTCAGTGTGGGGGTGGGGTTGGTGTTATCCTCATTCCACTGGATGGAGAACCCATGCCTTTGTCTTTCAATTTGGATTTTGATTATATAAACAATATTGCTCAATACGAAATGCTCGTATTAGGTCTCAAGCCACCTACACCCTAGATATCAAATCAATCAACATCTTTGGTGATTCTCAATTAGTTATAAACCAAGTTAATGGTATATACCAATGTCATAATGAGGTACTTCAAAAGTATAAACATCATGTAGAAACACTTTTGACCACCTTTATTTGTTATGCCCTTGAACCATCCCCGTTGACCAAAAAATTTATAGATACCATGGCTTTCTTGGCTTCTCAAATACCTTCGCCAGTTGATTCTAAAATCTTTGTCACCATCTGATGACTCCAATCACCTTATTTACCCTGCAAAGTTTACTCCATCGAACTACTACCCCTAACCCAAGGACCTTTGGTATGAACAATACTACGACTATCTTTCTCTCTCCATATTACCTCATGATCTCACTCATAACGGACAATGTTCCTTCCTTAAAAAGGTCTCTCGTTACATCATCATGGGGGCCTTCTCTATAAGCGCAGCTTTTATAGTATTCTCTTTATGATGCCTCACCAGTTCTAAAATTCCTTATACCATTAAGGAAGTTCATGATGGCATATGTGGAGGTCACTTGATGGCCTTCTTTGTTCTTAAGTGTATTCTTCGCCTAGGATATTATTGGTTGACCCTTAATCATGATTGTTGCGACTATGTCAAACATTGTGTAAAATGCCAACAACTCATGACCTTCATCATGCACCCAGTCATGCCTTGCAGGTCATCCGTGACTTTTAGCCCTTCTCTCAATGGGGTTTGGATCTTATCGGAGAGATCAACCCCCATTCTTCCCAATGCCATCAATGGATTATCACCGCTACCGAATAATACACAAAATGGGTTGAATCCATACCACTCATCTCCATGAAAGATGAGAAAATATGTGAGTTCATCAATCATCACATCATTTGTCACTTTGGTGTTCCTCATCGCCTCATCACCTCACAGCGTGATGGAAAACAATTCAAAAAAAAACATTGCGAAAACTTTGTGCGCCTTGGCATTCGAGTTAAGTTTCTTCTCACCTTATTACCCACAGACCAATGGCCAAGCTGAATCCACTAACAAAACCTTAAACAAAATTCTCATGAAAGTGGTTAACGATACTAGGAGGGATTGGCATACGCACATTCCTTTTTCCCTATGGGCATACCGCACTAGTATTTGCACTTCCACTATGGCCACACCACCTCTTGAAGTCTAGATTCCCTCACTCCACATTTCTCTCCATGACATGCTCAATGATGATGACTTTCGTCAAGACCGTTTAGCACAACTTGAGTTATTAGATGAACATCTTCTTAACGCTCTTGACCACCTTCAAGTTTCCTAAAAACGTATCAAATGTTCCTACGACAAACATGTCCATGAGCGAACCTTCGATTCAGTTACCTTGTCCTAAAAGAAAGCGAACATGTAACCAAAGAAGAAAAAAGTAAACGGGAAAATTTTCTCCTAATTGGCTTAGACCCTACATCGTAGCCCATACTTACGTATCGGTGCTTATCATTTATCTTCACTCAATGGTAAACTTGAACTGAGCCCCTTAACGCCTTACATCTTCGACCATTCTATCGTTGACTTTTAGTCCTACATCACTTTTTCCTCTTTCCATGCTCGTCCCTTGGCGCTATCCACTTCTTACACCTCACCAACGATTAAACAAGAATCATGTGCATCAGTCGCTTGTTATATTCACTTGAATGTGTGTACCATGGCGTTGCACATAGCATGATTCTCATGGATACTTTTCGTCTACCTTTAGATGAGATCCCATGGTCATTTCACCCTACTTTCTGAAAAAAAATCTTATTCTTCACCTTGGTCTTGTCCATGACTTCAACGCCCCCACATGGGTCCCAACTCCTTGAGTCAAACTTCTAATAAAAGATGACTCCCTCAAAAGGAAATCTTCCTCTCGGCAATCGCTGCTATAAATAGACTACTCCCTCGAAGGATAGCTATGTCAAAGCTCTAAAAAAAAGAGAGACAAGAATTTGAAGCTTCCCGCATCGATCAACTTCACGAAGACCTCAAGGAGTTCATTTCTTCATCCCATGTAGACTTCCGCATCGATCTAGTCTATCTCAAATACAAGTCAAAACAGAAGACTTTTAGTCATGGACTTGCCCATTGTGACCTTGGATCTCTTGCCCAAAGAGCATGCTACCTCATACCATATAAAATTAACCACCTTTCACCCTTCTCACCATTCCCACTCCCATTTCCTACTGCCTCAAGGGACCTCTTAGAACGGTGACATTTGGTGATCATGTGACTACTTTTCACCCTTAGAACAATCAATCATGTAATGTCTTTAGGGTCTTACATTCATCACCTTCTCCAAGGTATGACCTACTCAGTATGATCCTAACCAATCAGGTGGCTTTCTCACCTCCTCTTATCTTTTAACCTTTTTTATTACATATTGATTACCTTATACAGGACTTGGTCCTCGACGCTTACCCTTGGGGTAATCTTCTTCTTTTGCCACAATCGACATCACCTATACCAATTTGCCTATAACCCACCCACACCTAACAGACCTAAACCCAAATCATGCCTAAAACCTACCAACTCATTTTCATACCTCCTCATATTCTTCCCTAGCTTATGGGAGAACTACATCGGCCTGAGGTCCCTTTTCACCGGGACTATGTAGGCAACACTCCGAGGGCATGGGGCCCTTGGAGGTTAGCTCGGCCACTCTCTACCCTAACCAATTCATCCTTCATCTTCCTAAATCACATTCCACCCCACTTAGTTTCCTTTTATATCAACAATTGGACATCAAACCAAACAGACAACAAGTTGCTTAACATTTTTATCATCATCACAACATACATTTATTACGACTACCATTTCTCTAACATCATCATGCATGTATTATAAACATGACCCATATCACCATTCATTGCACAAATTAATGAATCACAACTTCAACCAATTTAACCTCAATCCATGCCTAAAAAAACTGACTCAATCCATGCCTAAACAAAGGCGACTCAACCATGCCTCGACCACATACCGACGACTCGATCAATGCCTACGACGACTCGATCCATTCCTAAAACCTACCTCGATCCATGCCTTTAACCGACTTGATCCATGCCTAAACCAACCTGACTCGATCCATGCCTAAACCAACCTGACCCAATCCATGCCTAAACCAACCTAAATCCATCCGCCTCACTCACCTAGTTTTCATCCATATCACAACAAAAAATTAAAATTCTCATAAAACACCAACAAATCAAGAATCTCATCCATCTCATCATATAAACAAATATGTGTGTCTCAATACAATATATATGGATATCCAATCATGTCCATATCTCAAAATCTTTGCACGTAGGTGATACTCAATACAAAATGTCATCGGCATGTAGGCGGTATCATATACAATAAAACAATACAAAATCTCTTCGTCACGTAGGCTAGTATATGCTCACTAATACAAAACTCTCAAACATCCTCACTCTCTTCAGCACGCAGGCTGGTATGTGATCAAAAATATAAAAATAGCTAGGCATGCAAGCCTGTATATATCAAAAATCAAAAATCAAAACTCTTTCAAAATCAGGAGCCATATATCAGACATCTCGGTGGACATCCTCCATATTTGTATCACCTATCCCCTCTACCTCCTTAGCCCCTATCTAGCGACTTGCTAACATCTCCCCACCCATCATAGGTGGTGGTTGGGTCCCTGTTGGTGCATCACCTAGAGCTGGTCTCCGTGAGCTGGTGGCCTCTCCCTGATCCTGTCTCGAGCTCGATGGCCCCCTGTGCTCTCTACACTATGAGTCTGGGATCTAGTCCTCTCACTCAAGGCTGTTGTGCCCTATACTCTCCATAGGATAGGAAATCTATCCCATTGCCATCAACTAATCTTGGTAGTATTTGGCCTCACCTAGGGCATCCTGTAACCTAGACATGGGAACAGTCTGTGGTGGTCCCATAGGCCTCGGCCCCTGTACCTATCCTGCGGGACCCTATCCCGCCCCTACCTATTTGGGACCTGTCTGGTGTTTTTAGTCGTGCCACGGCCCCGCCTTTGTGTATGTATCTAGGCTGTAAAGCCCCATCTATGCGCATGTTTCGGCCAACGTTGGCCCTATAACCATATCACCTATGCATGCAAGGTAAGGTAGCTACCCAACCATCATCTCCATATCCATCTCCATCCCCACCCTCGGCCATCTGGGCATGAAGACTAGCCACATGTGTATGTAACTTGGCCACCTCTTGCCTCTAAGGTGTGCAACCAATGCTCGCACCATATCCAATTTGGGTAAACAATGTCACCACCTACCTGTAGGGTGTCCCTTTGCACCATGATGGTGGCTAGATCTTAATGCCACTGGCTTGGGTGAGTACGGCTCGTAAATGAGCCACCCACTACTATATGTATATGTCTGTAACCCTGACATCATCAATCCACTGGTCTACCACCTGCTCCTCTGCCTGTGGACACTTTGTCGGGTGTGGCGAGAGGCAATGACCTCTCCACGTCATCCCTCATGTATCTTGTGGGAAGGGTGGAGGTATGTCTGGGGTAGTCTAAAGCGGCGTTTAACCCTATCCACTAGGATCATCTCCTGCTCCCTGGCATAATGCCCCACTATCCATCTCACCAACTGCAGACCATCTAACTCCTCATGCATCTGCCTGAATGAGGGATAACCCACATACGGCATCCATATGATGTCCACTGCGGAAAACCCCTCTAATAACCGCTTTGTAATAGGCTACATCATGTGTAGCCACATCTCGATATCCTCTCCCCAATATGAGGCACCCATCACTGTACCCCACCCGCACGATCTCACGTGGAAATGCATCTGCTTAGGGCATCCCAACTAGCCGCACACACATAATGTGCTTATAGGCCCAACAATGTAGTATAAAGGTACAACACATGATGAACCTGCGCATAGACGCCCATACGCCCACAGCTCTCTATATAGCTACACCAAGAATGTTGGCACCCAAGAAAAGTGGGTCTGATCTATCACCATGTCATGAAGTACCCCCATTAATGAGCGGGAAATCTACCTCCCTCTACATCCGGCAGTGTGAAACAACACACTACCTCCATCAATAAAACAATGAGCCTCGTCTCCTCTGGACGGGCTATGTACATCCCTCCATAGCTCAGACTGGCACTATGGAATGTCATGTCTATCCAGTCCCTCTCCAAAAATTGTTAGCATTAACTCTATGAGGCCTTGGAGGAGATCTAATACACTGCGTACCCAACATCGGTAGCCATATGATCCTGAACACGTCCTCCAGGGTGACTATCATCTCACCCGTCGGTAGGTGGAACGTGTTGGTCACTGAATCCCATCTATTGATGAGAGTGACCATCAAACTCAGCTATCAGACTGCATGTCGATAGTGTCGGACCCCACTCAGGCCCACCTCCTCCATGTGTTGCCACTCCTCATTGCACCTCGTACTCTCAAGAGCATGGGTTACACCTTATCTCTCATGCGTAGCTGATCTCTCCCCTACATCTAATACAAACAACAAATTAATCTACATTTATCATACCCATACTCACCCACTATCATTTTTAGCACCCTATTTTACCCCTACCCATCTCACCCACCCAACCTGCGGCACTTTTAGCCCCTAGTTCTCCAAAACCTTACCGATGTCGGTTATCTCTAACCAACGTCGGTCATCCCTACTTGGCATTGGTCACCTATTTTGTGGCCGATCCGGTTTGACCCTACGACACCGACATTAAGCTGGTGATGTTGGTCATTGTCATGCCAAAAGTTGTGACCCCCAAAACCCTCATTTCTCCAAACCTTCCCTCCCCTACCCCTTCTACCCACCCATCCTCACCTACACCTCCCCTTAACCACCTCCCACCCCCTATTCTCCTATTTACCTCTTTCCCTGCTCCTATTCTACCCAATTTACCCCACCCCATTTCCAATTTCATTTTTTTCCCCACCCAAAACAAAAAACCCAATTTCTTCCAAACCCCAACTTATCACCTAATCTATCTACCCAAACACAACAAGAGTTTGGCACTTACCTCATCATGCTTCCATCGTCGTGGTGGCACATCTGGCCATTGCACCGATGGAGCGCCCTGATCCCTCTCCGGCCTCTGCCATCACCAAATCACTACCCACGCCTCCACCCAACCAAATCACACAATCCAATCCCATGGACCCGCCTCTCCACTACCAATCACCCACCGTTCGGCTCACCAACTCAACTCTGTTCCATCCAGACACTTTTCCCTTTCTCTCTCTCTCTCTTGTGTTGCTTTCCCAATTCACAAGAAGACAAATGAATAACAAAAAATGTGGATTTTTTGTTTTTATAATAAACCCGACCTAACCGACGATGGTTTTATCTTCACCGGCATCGGTCATGTGCCCTACCTTACAGTGGTTGGTTACTGTTAGTGCAAATTCACAGCACCCCAAAATGACCTATGGATCAGCTTTTCTAAGGAAATGCCATTTGGTGTGAATGCACAACATTGAGCTTTCCCAAAGTGTGGGACCTTTGCAAATGGGGAAAGCTCTCCAGAGAAGGTTGGTTCCTCTTCCTAAACTACCTGCCACAAGCTATTCCAGTGTAGGCAAGCTAATCTAATCCTAATCTAACTATGCCAAGGAGACACAAGAGAGAGAGAGAAAAGAGGGAAAAACAGATCCTACACTAAAATGGTGATACACTAGAGAAGGAAAATGCTGAACATCTATCAAAACTACCATGGAACAAGAAGAGGTGAGCAATGGAAAGGATGGACAAGTGCATCACAAAACCAAGGATGGGTTTCACGCAAAAATGTTCGAAACTCCATGAACACAACTCCAAAACCTGTAATGAACATTCAAACATGCACAAATACCTGCAATGAAGAGAGCAAGAAGAAAACAAGCAAAAGCGAGCAAGGATGGACAAATTCATCACGAAACACGTTTTTATTGCTCAGTTTACACAAAACATCATTTCATGGGTAACGGGAAAAAAATGCCATTACGAAAGCGGGGAAGAGATTCAAAATCCATTTTCGACCCTAGGGAAGAAAAGAAGGGGGAGGCAAAGAAGAATGATGAACAACTTTTTACAAATGAGCCAAAACTGGCTTTTATCACAAAGTAAAATGAAGAAAAGTGAAAAACGTAGGAAAATTTGATTTGCAACTCCAACCACTAACAAATCCTTCTAATTATCCTACAAAATGATGGGTTCCCATGGAAAATCCCATACTTTGAAGTACATTGCTCTGCAGATCCAAAAACGACCCATACTTCATTTAATTTGGTGGTTGGGAACCATTTCTACGTTTTTACATGCCAGGGACGTTTCTCCATTTTTCTCTAACAAATCTCCATCAAAATACAAAATTGAACCCTCCATCATGTAGAGAATTTTACCATCTTTCCAATGACACCAAGAACACAAAAATTTGAGCTTTGGATCAAAAGTTATGCCCTTCGAAGATTTAGGGCAAAAATGGATTAGCGGGCCAAAACTTTAAAATTTTCCCTTTTTTGAATTTGGGAAAATTTCCCCAAAATTCCCACGCCCCACCGCTCCACTGCCACGTGGCGCTTCCCATTCACTGATGAAAACATGGGCCCAAACCTCACTTCCATCCTTGATTTTTCATTGGGAAAACTTCCCAACTTTGCCCCGCACTCTATTATCCGGTGACACGTGTCACTTCCTCATTAGTTAGCGGGGATGCGCTTCCAATTTTTCCTTTTCCACCTTGGCGGGCTTTCGGGTCAGATTTTTCCCTTGTGCCATTTTGACCACTTTGGAAAATTTCACCAAATTCTTCCGCACCTCCGACCTCCGCCGACGCGTGGCACACTTTGATTTGGCGTGGGCCTTAATCAATTTTCTGGCAAAATTTTCCCTTTGCACCCTCCGACTACTTTGGCAAAAAGCCAAAATTTACTCCGCGCCTCTAACTTCTACCTCTAGCTAGACATGTGGTGGCCTCCTATTGGTCCGCGGGCCTTCGGGCAAAAATTTCTCCTTCCGCCCCCACCGAGCCCTTTGGAAAATTTCTCAACTTACCCCGTCGGCCCTGACCTCCACCGCTACGTGGCGCTTCCTCATTGGTTGGTGCGGGCCTCAAGCCATTTATTTTCCTCATGGGCCGGCGGGAAAAATTTTTCCTTTGCACCCCACCCACTCTTTGGCAATTTTTCCAACTTACCCCCGTTGACCCACCATTCCGCCCTGCCACGTGGTGCATTCCTATTGGTTGTGGGCCTTCCCGAGGAAAATTTCCCTCAAAAACTTTGCCAAGCCATAACAGAAATACTGAGGAGTTAGGAGGAAAATTTTACCTTCTAGAAAGGTGAGGAAAATCTTATCGATGGGATCATTTCGAGAATCTTTTGAGTACCGAAGTATGCCAAAAAAATTCAATTAAGTGCCGATAAAGGAGAAGAAGGGGGAGTTAGCCCAAAATAAGCATGGGGCTTATTTTGGATAACAATTACCCTATCTTTGGCATCGATTATCCTTGACCGGCATCGGTCACCCTCTCCTACACATTACCTAAACAATACCCTATTACCCTACTGTCACTTTTGTTTTCCACACCCAACCTTTCCCCTGAACATTTACCTCACCCTCCTGACCTCATCATTTACTACCTACCCTCGTCCTCATCTGGGGACTCATTATTTTACCCATACCTTGGCCCTACCCATGCCGTGACCTCAATAATTAGACCTGGACCATCGCTAGTGACCTTTGACCTCATGTGTTCGCTATAACTGTGATCTTGTTACTGTGTTGATTGTCCTAATGACCTTACATTGCCTCTTGTTGTGACCATTTATCCTGACCCTACCTTTGGTGTACCAAAACCCACCTAAACATTCTTGCATCTAACTTGCATCGTGTTTCCTAACCATATCCTCTACCTTAGATACCGGAATCACCTCAACCTTGTTTGGATAAACCTATCGACCTTTGACAATGTAGAGTTTGCCTGCTCTTCAACTGTAGTACGTGTTGCAATTTATACATGTGTGTGCGTTTGACTATTACTACCTTTGACCCTAACCCATTACCTAGATTACCCGAGTAGACCTTGCTCCTTTTTCCCTGTTACCCACCTTCCTTTTCATCACATTTACCTTTTATCAAACCACTCACTGATTCTACCTTCTGCCTCGTCAGTTCCTAGTTTGAGGGGGATCACCTCCACCCACACATGGGGTAACCACATCTTATTTTTGTCAGTGTCACTTACCAATACAAGCTATGTAACAAAAAGGGGCAAAATGTAGACACTAAAATTAGGTCACACTCCCCTTTGGTCCCTCGTCAAATAAACACCATTGAACACATTCACCTAACCATGGCCCCCTTCACCCTACTATAATATTAATTTAATTATTTAAATTAAATTAATTCATTATCCTCACCATATTTATTATTTAAATATCCTAATTGGGATAATGCCCACATATCCACCTCATCTAGCCACCTCACCCTAAGACCTATTCTTAGTAAGTTGCCATAACTAACTAAGACCTACCCAAACCCTAAAAATCAATGCCTACATTCCCTCTAACCACATTCCCACATGTTAGAAGGAAGCTTCCAGTCTAATCCACAGGTAAACAAAATGAGATCCCAGAAAATCAAGGGATGCACGCCGGTTTAGTAAACCTAGAAAATCCAACCATAAGCGCGTCGATTACCCTTAACCACCGCCGGTTAAGCGGAACCACTGCACAATCGAGTCACCATTTAATTCCCAAAACAACCTTATTTTTGAGGTTGGCAGATTCCTCAGAGATATCACATCTTTTGAGAACAAGTTTCAGGAGTTAACACGCGTGCAACAACCTATCAACCAACATTTCAACAAGCATTCCTCCTACGCCCGTTACCCTATATGTTTCATCATTTTCAAAAAAATGTCTAAGAATCAGGTGAAACACATCCATCATGTGTTAATTACACCTTTCATTTGAAGATCATCAACCAAATGCACTAATAAATGAGTTTGAGAGTCCATAAATGATGTAGGTAGTTCCTTTTCCAATTTGCAAACAATATCTACAATATTATCTTTCTCTTACTCAATCCTTGCTTTATATATCTCTTTTGAAGATAACCACCTATTTTACAAACAATAATAATCATACAAGTCATTTTTTTTGAGTGGTCCACAATCAAGGATTGCGACTAGATAGGGTTGAATGCACAAAGCAAAAATATGTGTGGAGTGGTGAGATCCAAAAACACTCAAGGAAGAAAAACTCTTCATTCATTAGCCAAAAGATACATATGAGGCTACATTATATAGTGAGAAATTAGGTCACCCAAAAATTTAACCAACTCAAGTCACAATTAGAAAATGACTTAAATTGCATTCCCCTAATAACCTATGATTAATTTAAACAAGCTAATTACACCATGTAGATAAAACCACATAGTGGGAAAATTCCTACATAAACATCCCCCTTAAACGTAACTTAGGTGGGTAGAAGAAAAGGTGGGCCCAAAGAACAAGGCCTAATGAGGTACCCACATACAAAGAAAATATCTCATATAGCGGAGAAAATGAGAAAACCCCAAAGGGAAAAAAATCCCCAAAAAAAAAGAGAAAAGAGAGAAAGTAGGACTAGAAAGCCCCACTTTGGAAGCTAAAACTTCCTATAGCCACCCTATATCTTAAAAAAATCCTCATGTAGTTATTTTGAATCAAAAGTAGAAGCAATTAAGAGTGTGCTAGATTTTCCGAAACCTAGAATTATGTTCCAAGACATAACAAAACTATTTTCTGGATCACAAGGCCTTTCGGGACAACATTGATATATTTTTGAGAGGTACAAGGATAAGAATTAGATGCAATGAGGAGTGGATCACCATGGAAAATTGAATGAGTCCTCCAGTGGTGATGGATCTCTATCTAAGGTGTGGTTCCTAGAACATTAACTATGTTCCTTGTGTAATGTAGAAGAAGCAACTACCCCATGAAGGGATAGTGAATCCAAAGAAACAATAAAGAAGGAGTGTGGAAGGCCCTGACCATGTAATAGAATACCCAATGTCGATGAGTGTGGAATCAAGGTACATGCTCCTGAAAAGTTTGTATTGGACCAAAAGTAGGCGAGATAAAGAAATAACTCCTCAAAATATAGAAGGTGATAAGGAGATGGTGGAGGTGGGTCCCCATCACTACTATAGTCATATGTGCTAGAAGAGAAGTCCTCATCATCATAAATGTGCTTAAGATTAGAGATACCATCAAGTACAGGTGAATCCGATGAAGAATCTGAAGGAGGGACAAAGTGAGAGAAGGAATATAACCAAGTCGATGATCGACTACACCCATTGGAATGATAATGTCATTATGTAGTTATCTAACATAGATTGAATCTGGAGTGAACTCAACACACAAGCCCTGACCAAGGTGAGTAATTTGGTAGAATGATAGGAGATTAGTTGACAATGAGGGAATATTAAGAACATTATTGAATGTTCCTCCACTCACTTCAACAAACCCTCTCCCAAAAACTTGTGCAGAAGATTTGTCACCCAATCATATAGAGGACATGTCACATGGATCCAAGGAAGTGAAATCCACGTGTGAAGAGGCCATATGATGTGATGCACTAGAATAAATTACCCATGTAAGATTTTGTGGTACAACTGTAACTAGAGTCTCTCCCCTTTGTTTTCTCCTTTCTTGATTCTTTCTCTTTCTCTTTTCCATTGTCATTTTCCTTGGAGGATTCATGGGTTGATGAAGATGGTTTGATAGACTCGGGGACACCTATGTTGTTATTCTCAAGAAGACTCATGAGGTGGTCAATCTGCTTCTTCATACATTTACTTTCATCATGCTTTCTTGTTGGGGTTAGCATAAGGTTGTACAGATTATATATCAAATCTAAACATACATGCAATAAAAGTGGATATTCTACCAGAAGAAATATACTGAACAAGAGATATAAATCAATACCAAATTTAACATGGTTCACCCAGTGTGGGCTACGTCCACCAAGAAATAAGCCAATATATTATCCAAAGCTTTCAGAAGATATATAATTGAAGATCTACAATCTTCCACACCTCTTAGATGTACAGTACTTTATTTCTCTCAAGCTTCTCCTTCTCCAAGAATTATCTCTCTCACAATTATTCTCACAATAATCATTAACACACACTTCTAAACCCTAGATTTTATGCTTATATAGGCACATAAAAACTTAGGGCACTTAGCCATGTAATTACAATCAATAGATCTGCTTTAATGCTAAAATTAGATCTAATTCCCAAGAGTTAAATAAAACACTCCCGCATAGGTAACCGACATTAGTTAGCCCTAATCGGTGTTGGTTCCTCTTTTCCTGATTGGTGCCGGTCACAAGGGACTGATGACGGTTCCTCCATAACCGATGTCGGTTACTATGCAATCCTGCAAGTTTAATATTGCATGCTAATCTGAAGTAATTGAGCTTCATAACTCAATAATCTCCCACTTGGAGATAAATTACTACACTACACTTGTACATTGTCAATCCTCCAATACTTGCCATATGAAGTGATATCTCAACTGAATGTGTTTCATTCTAGAATGAAACACGAAGTTCTTTGCCAAATGAATTACACTGACAGTGACACTAAACAATTTGCAATCATCTTGCTTCTTTCCCAACTCTTCCATGCACATTCTCATCCATATCATCTCTTTTCTAGCCTTTGTAGCTGCAACATACTTTGCCTCTATAGTAAACAAAGCCACAACCTTCTACAATCTTGAAATCCAGCTAACTATCATCCCACCTACTATGAAAATATATCCAGTAGTGCTCCTTCTTTCATCTATATCTCCGGCCATATCTAAATCAACATAGACACGTACAGAAATATTTAAACCTCCATAGCATAATTGCATGCTAGATTTCCCTCACAAATACTTGAGTATCCATTGGACTACTTTCCAATGCACTTTACCTAGATTGGCCATAAATCTACTCACAACTCCCACTGCTTGTGCAATGTCCAGTGCAGTACAAACCATAGTATACATGAGACTCCAAACTGCTAAAGCATATGGTGCTTGTGTCATGTATTTGACCTCCTCATGTGATAAAAGACACTGATCTATTCTCAATTTTAAGTGTCATGCCATAGGTGTACTCACCGGTTTTGAATCTTACATGGTAGACCTTTCCAACACCTTATTGATATAAGCCTCTTGAGACAAATACAATTTATTGTTCTTCATGTCTCTATTTATTTGCATGTCAAAGATTCTTTTTTGCATCTCCTAAATCCTCATAGCAAATGTGTGAGCTAGCTTTCCTTAAGCTCACCAATGTCCAGCATACTAGATCTTGCAATAAACATATCATCCACATACATTAATAAAATAATATAGCTCCCATTTTCAAGATTTTTGAAATTAAAAAATGGTCATATTCACATCTCAAATAACCATGCTCATGCATGAAACTATTAAACCTCTTGTACCATTATCTTGGAGCTTGTTTGAGCCCGTATAGACTCTTTTTAACCTACACACTAATTTCTCCTTACCCTTGACTTCATACCAGGTGGTGTTGTATATAAATCTCTTCATCCAAATCACCATGAAGGAAAGTTGTCTTCACATCTAGTTTCTCTAAATGCTCATGTACTATAACTAAAATCAATATAGTACATATGTAAGTCATTTAACAATAGGATAAAATATTTCACCAAAGTCAATACGCTTCTGTGTAAAGCCATTTGCTACAAGCCTTGCCTTGTGTTTTTTTCCACCCTCTTCTTCCTTGATCCCGTAAACCTACTTGTTCGTAATTTCCTCATACCTACGGCAACTTAACCAAATCTCAAGTTTGGTTTTGTTCCAAGGAGACCATCTCCTCATCAATGCCATGTTCCCAATGCAAAACGAGTCTTATCCTGCAATGTTTCTTCAAAACTTTTTGGTTCACCATTATCAGTCAATAATAAATAAAATAGAGAAGGTGTAAATATTTCTAGAGGTTTACTTGCCCTCTGTGACCTTCTCATAGAAGTTTGGGGTACCAGAGGCTTATTCTAAACCTCTTAGACATTTGTTTCTAATTTTGATAGTGACTAATGTCGATCATCTGTAACCAATGTCGGTTACGCTAAGCGATGTTGGTTTGGATCTTTCAGTAACCGATATTGGTTCAACTGATCGATGTTGGTCACGGGTCAACTGACACCGGTTATTGTGTAACCCTGTAGGTATGACTTTTAAATCTGAGAGTTCAATTTCATTCAAAAACTTCTCAACCAGCTCATCCTTGGGTACATAAATTTGATCCATGTACATTATATTTTCATTCCATTCAATGTCACGACTCCTAATAATTTTAGAATTCTCTAAATCCCAAAAATGGAATATAAAATCACCAGATCCATAACCAATGAAAGTGCATCTCTTGGATTTTGCATCCAACTTTTTCCTATTTTCCTTATCAATATGCACAAAAGCTTTTGAACCAAAAATTTAAGAAAATAAATATCTATCTCTTTTCGGTCCAAGCTTCCTCTAGTATTCCTCCATCTAGTGAACTTGAAGGCCCACAATTAATCAAATAAACCATTGTATCAATTGCTTATGCCCAAAAGCTGCAGGGTGGTCCAAGCATGTATCCTCATACTTCTAAAGCACGTTCCATGATTGTCATGTCCATTCTTTCTACAATTTCATTCTCTTGTGGTGTTCTTGGAACCGTCTTTTCTCTACATATTCCATTTAATGAAAAATAATCATTAAAATATTTGCTACTGATATTCACCACCATTTTCATATCTAAGGCACTTTAGCTTTGAATTTGATTCATTCTCTACAAGGGCTTTCCATATTTTGAAAGTATCAAAAACGTCATATTTATGTTTAATACAAGAAACCCATACCTTTCTTGTAGAATCATCAATGAAAGTAACATAATATTGGGATCCTCCATGAGAAGCTACTGGAATGGTCCCTACACATTTGAGTGTACAAGCTCTAATTTGTGCTCCTTCTTAGTTGCCCCAACTTTGAGAAATCTCACTCTCTTTTACTTTCCAAAGATACAATGCTCATAGAAATCAAGATCTAAATCTTTCAAACCGATAAATTACCCTTAGCCTTTAAGATCTACATTCCCTTTTGACTCATATGATCCAACCAATTATGCCACATGCATACATTTGAATCTAAAGTAGATAACACAGAAAAGGAATCAATAACACATGTAGATAAATATAACATTCCTACCTTCTTACCTCTTGCACACAATAAAATAACCCTTGGTTAATTTTGAAGAGTTTTTGTAAATGTAACCATGTAACCAACTTCACCTAGTTTCCCTACAGAAATAAGATTCATCTTGAGGCTTGGCACATGTCTCACATCTTTCAATACCCATGTATTTCCATTTTACAATTTTAAATGAACTTCCCCTTTACCAATAATACTACAAGGTTCATCGTCACCCAAATAAACATGTCCAAAATTACCCTAAACATAATTTCTTCCTTATTAGGGGTTCATGGAAAAAAGCTCTTGAATCTAAAACCCGTGATTCTATTCTATTATCAAAAGAAATAATAAGAGCATCTTGCATTACCCTCGCTACAATACTTGCCTCCTTATTTGAATATTTAGCTTTGTCTGGGTGTTGGTTCTCTTTATCCTTTGACCAATAATCTTTATTTTCATGTCCTTTCTTTCCACATTTCCAACAGTAATTCCCTTACCTTTGGATTTAGATCTGCCATCCCTTGACTTTGATTTCCCATTATTCTTACTCTTGGATCTCTCCTTCTGCCTACCTCTGCTTTCTACATTCAAAGCATTCCCAAATGATGATTCCTTTGTACTTTTCTTGCAAATTTCTTCATTCAAAATTATATCGACCACATCATCAAACTTCAAAATATTATTAGTGAATGTTTTATTACTAACAACCATTACCAAGTTATCCCAACTATTAGGAAAAGAACATAAGAATAAAAGTTCTTTCACTTCATCATCAAATAGAATATCAACTGATTTTAACTGATTTACAATAGATCAGAAATCATTCAAATGACTAGATGCGAGATCCACCTTCATGCATCTTAGAATTAAATAGTTTCTTCCTCAAATAAATCTGTATTTGAAGCACTAGGTTTTTCATATAAATTAACAAGATATTTCATTAACTCTCATGTAGAAATCGTTTTATAATATTGGAAGCCACGGATGCTATCAAGCTCAATCTTATAGATCCCAAAGCCTTTCTGTCAAGAATCTTCCATTTTTCGTCAGTCATCTTCATAGGTTTAGACTTTTCATCTAACGGTAAGTACAAATCTCTTTGATATAGATAATCCTAAATCTACATCTTTCATAATTGATAATTATGGCCATCAAACTTCTCTACCTTGTATTTTTTTCTAATTCCTTTGTTATAGCTCCCACTCAATTAGAAAACCCTCCGTGAGTAAATTTGTCAACACATAAAACCCTCAAACAAAGCTCTGATACCAGTTTTTGGGGTTAGCACAAGGTTGTACTGATTATATATCAGATCTAAGCATACATGCAATAAAAGTGGATATTCTACTAGAAGAAATATACAAAACAAGAGATATAAATCAACACCATATTTAACATGGTTCACCCAATGTGGGCTACATCCACCAAGAAACAAGTCAATCTATTATCCAAAGCTTTCAGAAGATATATAATTGAAGATCTACAATCTTCCACACCTCTCAAATGTACAATACTTTCTTTCTCTCAAGCTTCTCCTTCTTCTCCAAGAATTCTCTCTCTCATAATAATCATTAACACACACTTCTAAACCCTATATTTTATGCTTATATAGGCATATACAAACTTAGGGCACTTAGCCATGCAATTACAATCAATATATCTGCTTTAATGCTAAAATTAGATCTAATTCCCGAGAGTTAAATAAAACACTCCCACACAAGTAATCGACGTCGGTTAGCCCTAACCAATGTCGGTTCCTCCTTCGCATGACCGATGTCGGTTCCTCCATAAACAATGCTCGGTTACTTATGTAATCCTGCAAGTTTAATATTGCATGCTAATCTGAAGTAATTGAGCTCCATAACTCAACATTTCTGTGTAATACCCACATTTGATCCTTTTTCTTGGAATTAACACTAGAAGAGGAAGTTCCGAGTTTGATTTGGAGGTGCAATCATTTTGATCCTTCTTATTTTCATGATCTAAAATGTCTTGCTTCCTAAGATAATCATGACAAAGACCCTTAGCCCATTTTGTCTTCTCGCTACTGGCTAAGGAAGAATTAAAAAGGAGACTTAAGTTATGATATTTTATTATAAAGTGTGAAAATAAAATAAAATATTATAAGCGCTTATAATAAATTATTATAAACTTAAAAATAGAAAAAAGGCAAGCAAAAGACAAAACATTTAACAAAAAATTTATCTAAACTAAAATGTGAATTACTTATGGAGGAAAAGTTGGAAGGAAAAAAACATTTAATGAGAGGAAAATTTGGTTAGTCACCAAGGTTGGCTATTTGGGTCTTAAGTGTTATAAAGGTGAGTCGACTTGCCTAAGGAGGACCACCACTTGATCATTCTATAATTTTTTAATTTGTCTGAAGCTTTGAGCTTTGTCAAAATTATTTCTAAAGATGAAACCCTTTAGAAATGCTCTATTGAAGATGAAAAACCCTCCAAGTGATCAAGGGAATTCTCCACCTTGGGGTTTCCATTGTGCTTCAATGAATTAGTAGTGTTATTGTGGTATATTCCAACACTTGAAGGTAAATAAGTTGCATATTTTTGGCAAGGGCTTGAAAAGAAAAATGCTTTCATTTTTCTATGCCCTTATTCCAGTTAAAGCAGCCACCTATGGAGATGATTCATGATGTTCTAAGGTTGTTTTGGAGCTATTTTAGTGGCTATTATTACTCCTAATTTTTACACATCAGATTCTCCTATTTTTCAAAATTTTGGGTGTTAAAAAGGTACCATTCTCATTTATTTTCAAGGGCATCCTGTCTGAAGATTTATTAAATTATTCCAGTCTTGTTGTATATCAGAAATATGGGTTTTCTTCCATATTTCAGCCTCATAAATTCAGTATATCGATTTGAGTGGAAATATTTAAATTTAATGGCTGATTTGTATGGGTTTTCTTCATTTCCCTAGTCACATTTTTCTATGCTTTCATTTTTCTATGCCCTTATTCCAGTTTAAGCAGCCACCTATGGAGACGATTCATGATGTTCTAAGGTTGTTGTACGTACCCAAAATCAGTAAGGTACCTTGATCACGGAACAGTGTAACAAGCTCCCAATGATGATACAGGTCTCCTCGCAAGGTGTTCGGGATCCGGAAAAGCCCTCGGAGTATGTGTTAACATCCCGCATGCCCCGCTTAGCCCCCATGCCCTTTGTTTTCCCCTTTTTCCCTCTTTCCTTGGCCTTTTGATCTTCAGTGACGAAACCGCCACCTGCGCAGGCGGCGGTCCAGAATCGCCGCCGCAGGCGGCCCGGTCCTGCACGCGTTTTCCAGAAAGCATTTTGACGCGACTCACATAAAAGATCAACGTTTCACCAGCTTTCCTTGCCGACTTGGGCATGCATTTATGTTTTTGGTCCCCTGGAATAGTGTTTGGCCATTGTTTATGGTTTTTAGAGTTCAGTTTGGTTTTGATCTTTGGGTGTATGAATCCTATAAATAAATGGTTTGTGCACAAACAAATGGCCTGATCTTTTGCTCTCATCCTCTCATTTTCCATAGTTCAGTCTTTCATTTTGCTTAGAGACCATAGTTTCAAGTTCATTTGCAGGCTTAGTTAGTATTGTGCAGTTGTTGGTAAGCCACATATCCATCTTGTGCAAGTGTTTCTGCCAGGTCTGCCCCTCATTCACTTTCAAGCTCTCATTTTCATAGTTTAGTCTTTTGTTCTGTTTAGAGCCATAGTTTCAGTTCATTTGCATGCTTATTTAGCATTGTCCAGCTGTTGGTAAGCCACATATCCAGCTTGTGCAAACAGTGTTGTTGTTTTATCCATTCCATTGAAGTAGAATAGCTTAGGAAGCCATTAAAGTTGCAGGTTTTGCTCTTCAAACAGGGTAGTTTCAGGTTCTGGTCACTTTATGTTGCATGACTCAAAGTAAAATCCTCGCTAGGAATGCATAAGCCAAGCTCGTCAGACTCTTGCGCTATCCCTCTCCTACTAGCATTTTTCGGCCTCTGCATTCGAGTTTTCCTTGTCCCAATATCTATTTCTGTCGATGTTGGCATTACACGCTTTTTTGGATCCACGTGAACATGAAAGAACGAGGAGATCATACTGAGGGGACAAGATCACATACACCATCGGATTCGCCACTTTGTTTTGGAATCCGTGTTCTAGCTTTCAAAGTTCTAGTTAGAATCATATCAAATAAGGTAGTAAATTGCTTCATTTCAAGAAATTCTATTCTCGATATTGCCAGGGGAAGTCTGTGAGGGTTGATAGTTTCGAGAAACTATGATTCACTCCTCACTTCGAGGTAGGATTGAGAATCTTGCAGTAGATTAGGAAAGTTATTGCATTATTTAAAATAAATCTACAAATCGCATGCATAAATAACTACACTCGGTTATCTTGTTTGTTTTAAATTGTTATTTAGTTGTTATTTCTAGATACGTTTAAAATACCTTTACTAAAATTCTTAAGATATTTCTTAGAATAGTAGAGGTTACATATGTTTTAGTTTTATTCCACGTAGTTAGAATTTGCTTTATTATAGTTAGATTTTGAATTTCACTTTGTATGACAATCACGGGACCTCGTGGAGCCCGGGAATACATATTTGAGCCAATCGTGCCTCAACCAAAGCTGTTGTATATATTTACCCCTCGGGTAAATATAGATAAAAAAGGGAAGACATGTCGGAGGGTGGATAAACCCGACATCAAAAGCATGTCGGAGGGGTTGGAAAACCGACAACAAAGAAGATATGTCGGAGGGGTTAGAAAACCCGACATAAAGGCAAATCGGGTTTCGGGTTTCGGGAAACATGAGACATGAAGCATGCAAATCGCAAGGGATGTCCCGATGCTTGAGAGTTCCGCAAACCGAAACACTTCCTAGGAAAATCGGGTCTTGGAGTCGGAAAAACAAGTCAGGGAAGCATGGGGCGAAAACATGTCGAGCAACCTTCCGAACCCGATGCGCATGCAAGTTCATCTTCCGCCTCCGAAACAAAGGAAAGCTCGGAAATACTAGCGGAAGTGGGTTTCGAGAAAGTGCAAACATCAAGCAGCATGTCGAGGCATCCTCCAAACACGATGCAAATGCAGAGGAGAACCCCGAACCCGACAGGCAAAAGACCCTGACGCAGGAAATATTCAGATTGCCATAACTTTTTGCAGGGAGCTCGGATTCACACAAGGTTGGACTTTTCGGAAAGCTCTCGGTGTCCTCTACCCAACTATGACTAGATATCTTTAATTGGGTGGGAACAAGTTCTTAAAAATGTAAAATACACTTCGCCACTGTTGGGTTGTTGAGATTCTCACCTACCGCCATAATATGATGGGTTAGGTGCAGTCTTGGAGGTGGTTGGGGCAGAATTCGAATCATTCTCTTCTCCCTCATTTTTTCCTCATATAAATTGGAAGGAGGGGCTTTTTCTCATGGTTGGACATTTTCATTTTGCATCCCCCTTCTTCCCTTGCTTGCAAGAGAATTCGTGGAGTTTTCAAACCTCCCATACGGGTTGTAATACCAGTTCTTCTTCTGCCTCTTGGCCACTGCAATGTATTGTATCGACTCTTGGGCAATAATATATATATGTTTGTGATTGAATTTTCGACCCTCTCATGCATTCGTTGTTGCCATTTTGATCTCTTATTGCGGTTTGGTTACCTGTGCATGATGTTTGTATTGCATCTCTGTGGTCTGTGTTAAATTTGCAAAGCGAGTGTTCAACATTCCTCGGTGCATCACCTCCGTAGTTTAGGTTTTATTTTTATGCATTCTCTACCCTGTCTCCTTGGCAAGTTAGATTAGGTTTTTGGTAAACCCTCTGCGTTTTATTCATGCATCTGAACAGAGGAATAGGAGCCGGCCTTCATCCGGAGAGCTTTTCCGATTTCGCAAGGTCCCACACTTGAGAAAAGCTCCATGTTGTGCAATCGCACTGAGATTCTCAACCCATCATGTTGCAGAGTCCTGGGGTGCTTTGTGATTCGACACCAACACAAACCTCATCACAAAGAATAGTTGACATAGACCAAAAAATCTCATAATACAAGTCTTCCAAACAACAATGATTTACATCGATCGGGTTCTCGGTTAAGAGGATTAAATATAGAGGATGACCAAGCATACATGTTTTGGTCAAATCAATGAATTATATATTACCCTAGATAAACATTCACATGATCGTAGAAGGGCTCGAAAGAGAACAAACCTTTGGTTGTGATCCTTTGGTCCCACGGCCAGTGCAGGAGACACTCTCAGGACATAGATGCTAGTCTAAGGATCCAGGTTGCATGATGAACGCTGTGAGATATTACGAGAAAATCACACAATTATTGGTCCTAAACATAGAAGCTGAGAAAGCATATGATTACTGGATACTAGGAATCAGGACTTGATTTCGTATATGACCATAACATAACCGCAACAACCAAGAGTCTACGGTTGTGACCCACAAGTCCCTGCAAACCTAATGAATCCATAAGTCAATCGGATATAAACATTGGCCTACGCACACTAGTATTCCAATCCACTCCACTTCCACCCATCATCGTCGAACAATTGTCCTTACTAGATATAGTGGCTAACGAAGCTAGAGAATTATGGACTAGGCCAGAGAATCGTCCGTAGAGTCAATTGTTTCCACCATCCACCATATGACCTTATCTCGGAGACATACACGAAACTATCCTGGTCATTTCCAACATATTCCACAACCCATAGATCGAATCACGCCGAGCTCGATATTGATTGGAGCCTTCGAGCGGTCATCTTGCGATCGATCTATCACATCACCCGGTGTTAGAAGGGCCTTCTTTGCCTTAGATTCACAAATTCCACTAGTGCGTGTCGAAGATATTAGATTGCCTAACTAGTGTCATCGCATCCCACGAATATTCCATCCCCACCGTTTGTCTCGGCACGACCTCGGGGAGGTCGGGTGCATGCGGAAGAGTTACAGTAGATTCCCACGCTCGCTTGTCACTTTTCGGCATATAAAATTGGTGAACCCAACGTGAAACAAAAAAATTAGTGAAGCCGACGTAAACTTCCTACTTTCTCGTTCGGAGTCATAGTATCACGTGTTCTTTCACAAATCACCTTCGTTCCTTCCCATTATTCTGCGGGTATTCATATACCCCCCGAATATGTCGGGATTCGATGAATATGGCAGACTCCTCTTGGGTCTTGAGGCATATTATGCCCAACTAAATAGACAATCATCACCCTCACTCTCAGTATGGGGCGACAACTATTCAACCAATCAGTTGTCAACACAAACCCCAAGAAACAGATATAACTCGTCTTTTCAAACGGGGGAGTTAGATCAACCCCTCAACGCAACAAACAGAGCCTTCAGGCTCAAACAATATGACGTTTACCGGAGAATCTGGTTCGTCTCCTCAAATGCTACTTAGACCACAAATTAGTAGACAATCTGACCCATACCTGGTCTTAGATGATGAACAGTTAATGCGTTATCCTAGGAGTGAACAACATTCTCGGGGTATGTGCCCACCTATAGGAGGTTTACAAGTACAACCCGAGATCTCTTTCCAAGAAAATACCTCTATGCCACTGCATATAGGAAATACTCTTAGAGAAACTTGGCAAGATAGCGATCAGTTTATAGCAGGATATCACATGCCTATACAACACCAGGGTATACAACAAACGCCGCTCAGGAAAAGCACCGTGACTTCACCAAATGGAGTCATTTCAACGTTAGTAGAAAAAGTGAGAGGGTTAGAACTTGATCAAGCAAGTCAAAATCCTCGGTTCATGCAAGCGGGAAGTTCCAATCCTCCATATCACTCGGCCAAGTAGATCTCCTCACAGGAGTAGGCACGTTAGGCATGCCTCCTCAGTATCCACAACAAACGCCAACAAGGCCTATCATCTCTAACACCTTTCCTCCCGGTCTAGTATCAAACAATCCATTACTAGACAATACCCCGTCATACTTAAACATGTACTCCAAATCACCACAGGGAGATATGTTCTCCTCTCCCACCCCTTTTGCTCAAATGCAGGGACTTCCCTATGCCCCTGCCAATGCATACGCTGCACCGTATCAACAACCCATCCCACCACCACTCCCTCAGCAACCACCATCAATGGTCAAAACCTATGCGATAGGAACTTATTCAGAATATCTAAAAGAGCCCTTAGACTTCACCATACGAAGCATCATGCTTCCAAGACCTCTTCCCGATTTACCCAAGTACAAAGGCGAGGGAGATCCAAATGCGCATATCAAAGCTTACGCTACAGCCATACGCGAACTACTCCCTTGGGATGGGGTTGTTGCTAAAATATTCCCCAAAACCTTGGAAGGCATCGCTCTTGATTGGTATTATAGAATACATGAGGCTTCCATCCATTCATTTAAACAACTCGTATCAGAGTTCATCAAGACCTTCGACATGAACAAACTGTTAAGAACAGGAATCAGGGAGTTCTTACACATCAAACAAGAACACAACAAATCTGTCACCCATTTCATCCAGAGGTGGCGTACAGTTCTTTATTCTTCAGCAAGTGCTCCAAACATGGATCAGATGGAACTATGTGATGTATTCCTTCATTCTCTCAACAAAGAGGTGAAGGAAGAAGTCCAAAAGTTCCCACTAAGAACTTACGACGAAGTACTTGAGAGCACTCTTCGAATAGACCAAGCAGCAATAGATAGTGGCCGTAAAACATATGGTGCAAACGGGAGGTTAATCACCCCCAATCAGAACGCTACAAATTATCCCACTACCACAAACGTTAATCAAGGACCCAAAATCCTTAACAAAAATCGGGGTGTAACAACGGATGGAGTAACCGACCAGCCCAAGAAGGTAAATGTTGTCAATACTCCATCACAAACAAACAACCAACGAAACAATAACTTTACCCGACAATCAATACAGTGGATTTTAACCATCACACAACAACAACAACAACAACGGCGAAATCCTATACAAGGGCCAGGACAAAACTCATTTGGTTATCAAAACCAAAGCCAGAAACAACAAATGCAAAATTTTAATCCTAATAGGCAACAGTTTGATCAAAATTTTAGGCCATAATATACACCAAACCAACAAAACAGGAATTACAATCCCAATTCTTATTGTGGTTTCCACAAAATTCGGGGTCATGATACTAGAACGTGTCGTGACTACAATAAATTCATGCAACGTTTACCAGAAGAACAAAGACAGTTCTTCACAGATTTGTTTTTGGCAGATCCCGTGTCATCACCACCAAACACGCTAGCAGGAGCAGTTTCCCCTCAGAATGCTCCCCTCAAGATCTTTAACGATCCACTCCCAAATCATGATAATAACAGACTAAATCCAACTGGGACGAACAAGGGTGCAATACCGGGAAACAATGATCACGAAGCCTCGACTTCACTAAATCCATCAGTTGCGCCACAGTTGGGAAGTCAACCGAGACCCAAGATAGTCAGTTTGGTAGAGCTAGACGCTGAGCTACCTATCGAAGCTATAACAAGAACACGAGAGTATTTCTCTCAACCAAGCCCAAGTCATCTGCCAGAAACAGATAAGAGTCAGCAGATAGTAGAAAAACCCATCGGTGCCTATGATTTAATTAGTGACCTAACAAAGACCTTCTCGCACATCTCATTTTTAGATTTACTAAAGAACTCTCCTCCTCACAGAGCTGCTCTTTTAGAAGCATTAGGTCTAGGTCATCTAATTAACATCACTCCACCTCCTGAAACACAAGTAAATCACGTAGATTTTGATATCCACCCTCCAGGGCAGCCGAACAAGGATGTCAAATTCATATTCGAAATAAGTAAAATGCCCACGAGATCTTTGAGATCGCATGCGAGGCGATCCACCTTACACTTACAAGTATGGGTTTATAATAACTATGTAAAAGCAGACAATGGTTGTGATGGGGCCGATTAACATAGTCCCTTTCTCTTTCCTCCAAAAACTAGGATATGGGGAAACAAACTGTTCCACCACTCGAAATACATTGAGAGGCTATGATAGCCTTAAAGCCACTTCGATAGGAACTATAATATTGCCGGTCACCTTAGGACCCAAAACAATCCTAACTGAGTTTTATATTATAGATCGGGAAACTAATTATAATATGATACTCGGCCGACCATGGATACACCGAATGAAGGCAATCCCTTCTACGTTATTTCAAGAAGTAAGATTCTTGCATCTAGGAAAGGTATTTGTAGCCAAAGGTGATCCAAAACCTTTCGATTTGCACCTAGCTGATTTAAAGAAAAGACCAGGTGTACACTCAGAATTTGAACTTCCAACAAACCAACTTAATAAACCTACTGACCCAAAACCAGAGGAGAAGTTGGTACCTACAACGGATCTTGAAGCTATCAGCATAGCCAAAACAACCCCAACCCCTAACGATAAAGCTAAAGAAACGGTATCATTAGGGACTACTGCAAAAATCGTTGAGTTAATAGAACAAGATTCACCAATGTTCTTACCATTTGATTCGGTAGGTATAGGATATTCCCTAGGTGTTGGTTCCCTTCCAGCAGAGGACCTCTGTATGGTAGAAGTAGAGTGTGCAAGCGTAGCAGATACCCCAACATCTATACTCCCGACTAGGTATTGGACTCTCCATTTCGACGGAGCTAAATGCCGTTACGGAGTGGGGGCAGGTATAATTCTTACTTCGCCCAAGGAGAAGGTCCTCCCATTCACCTTTAAGTTAAATTTTGAATGCACAAACAACGGCGCTGAGTACGAAGCCCTCCTCCTTGGCCTCACCTTAGCCAAAAGAATTGGTGTTGATAACATCAGAGTCTTAGGAGACTCGCAATTAGTGGCAAATCAAGTTTCTGAAGTATATGAAACTAAAGCCGAACACTTGCAGCTTTACAAAGAAGCCGTATTAAATTTAAGCAAGGCATTTAACTTCATATCCATTGAAGCAATCCCGTGAGAGAAAAATCTTCTCGCCGATTCAATAGCAACTTCAGCATCACGTTTTACTCCAAGTAATGAGTTAGAAGACACCCAGTTCACGGTGTCCATTCGTGATGAACCATTGATAAAAATAACGACAAATCCCCTTTCAAGCGAAAGTAAATCTACCGTCTTAGACCATATTGATAGTGATGTGGCTACCTTGGATTACTTAAACACCTATGCGGCATTACATCTCTCCTATCATATGCTAGATTTGTCCTTAATTCCACATTCGTCTTCCTATTTCGGGAATCCCATGATGGATCTCCCTCAAGAGTGGAACCTAGCATATACGCAGTAGAAAATGGGGATGATTTGGATTTACCTCCAGCACCACCTGAGTTCGAAGAGGGTAACGCCTCTTTGATCGAAGAGACAATCGATGTCAACATCGGGACAGAAGATGAACCGAGAATATTGAAACTAGGTTCTTTGTTAACCCCAGAAGAAGTAGAAATACATACTCAGATCCTCAAAGAACATCAGAAGGCATTTGCATTTAATTATAAGGAGATGACAGGAGTCGCACCCCACATTGCGGTGCACAACCTCATCACTAAATCAGATGCAAAGTCAATTAAACAAAAATCAAGACCCATGAAGCCCAAAGTAGCTCTCATGGTAAAAGAGGAGGTAATAAAACTCCTTCAGGTAGGATTCATCAAGCCAGTCGACTACTCCTAATGGGTATCTAACATCGTTCCCGTTCTCAAGAAGAATGGAAAGATATGCATCTGCATAGATTTTCGAGATATCAACAAAGCATGTCCTAAGGATGACTTCCCATTACCATCCATCGATGTTATTGTTGATGCAACAGCTGGTTTTGAACTTTTGTCTCTCATGGATGGATTCTTGGGATACAATCAAATCAGAATATCTGAGCAAGATCAAGCTAAAACCACGTTTATAACTCCTTGGGGAACCTATTGCTATGTTGTTATGCCATTCGGTCTCAAGAACGCCGGTGCTACGTACCAGCGGGCTATGACATACATATTTCACGATCTAATTCATAAAATCGTGGAATCTTACGTAGATGACTTATTGGCTAAAGCCAAGAAGCGTTGTGACCATCCCGAAGTACTCTGCGTCATTCTTTCACGTCTAATAGAATACGGAGTCACACTAAACCCAGAGAAATGCGTCTTTGGTGTAACGGGAGGGAAGCTCCTAGGTTATATCATATCGTCACGAGGGATAGATGTCGACCCGACCAAAATCCGGGCTATCCTCGAAATGGTTCCACCTTCAAATGAATCTGGAGTCAGGTCATTCCTCGAGAAAGCTGGGTGCAATCCGAAGATTCATCCCGGACTTAAGCTTCGCCGTTCATCCAATCAACAATTTACTCAAGAAAGACTATAGCATTGATTGGACCAAAGACTGTAATGAAGCCTTTGAAGTAGTTAAGTGTTTCCTATTATCACCACCTACGCTAATGCCACCTAAGCTAGATCGCCCGTTGATTCTATATTCACAAGCTACCAATGTCTCGCTGGCCTGTATGTTGGCCCAAGAAGACGATAACAAGAGAGAACGCGTGATTTATTTCATCAGCCGAACGCTACTCAACTATGAAACACGCTATACACAGGCAGAATGAGAATGCCTTGCCATAGTCTTTGCTACTAAATGCCTAAGACATTATATGCTGAATCAAGAAACGAAGGTCATGGTAAAAATGGACCATTTACGGACTTTCCTCACACAAGGGTCATTGTCTAAAAAGGTTGGACGTTTTATAACCTTAATGGGAGAATTCGAATTAACATTTGTAAATCAGAAGTCAGTTAAGGGACAAGTCATCGTGGATTGGTTAGCTGACAACCCATTAGACGGAGGCGATTTAGTAGATTTAGACTTTCCAGATGAGTGCGTATACTACATCGAAACCCGACCCTCTATCTCTGAGTGTCTTTGGTACACTGATATCATTAATTATATCATGGACCATACGTACCCAGAAGGAGTTACACCGCAACAAAGAAGGCGGTTATGCATAATCGTAGCTAAATACGTCATTATAGAGCAAGTTCTCTATCAAAGGGCATTCGATGGAATGCTCCTAAGATGTGTCGACACGGAGGAATCCAAGAAGATTCTCCATGAATCTCACAGCGGAATATGTGGAGGCCACTTCGGTGGCCATGCCACCGCTCGAAAAATACACCGAATGGGCTATTTCTGGCCCACTCTAGAACACGACGCGATAGAGTTTGTACGCAGGTGTCATAAGTGCCAAGAATTCTCCCATAAGATCCGCATGCGCCAAGACAAGCTCTCTCTGACCAATCGCTACTCCATGGCCCTTTTCTACATGGGGTCTAGACTTAATAGGGAAATTCTCTCCCTCATCCACAGACGGCCATAATTTTATAATCACGGCCACTGAATATTTTACCAAATGGGTGGAGGCCATGCCTCTCACTACTGTACCTAGTTCTGTGATCGCCAAGTTTATTTTGAACCAAATCATTTGCAGGTACGGTATCCCACAAATCATTATCTCTGATAATGGAACTTCTTTTAAGAATGAAGAGGTTCGCGAACTATGCAATAAATTTAAGATAAGCCATCATACGGCTTCCTTGTATTATCCCCAAGCCAACGGATAGGCTGAAGCGACAAACAAGACACTGAAAGCCATTCTCCTTAAAACGGTGAAAGAAAACAAACGAGATTGGCATTTGAAGTTATATCCGGCCTTGTGGGCCCACCGAACCTCAATAAGAACACCAACGGGAGCAACTCCTTTCTCGCTAGTATTTGGGGCAGAAGCAGTTCTCCCACTTGAGGTCGAAATACCCAGTCTCCGCATTTCATTACAAGGGATTCTGGATGAAGATGCTTACAGAGAAGCACGTCTTTCTCAACTAGAAAGCCTAGATGAAACTAGGTTAGATCTTTGACGGCGGCATAGAGCTTATTGCCGACCGAATGTGCCGAGTATAACAAGAAGGTCTATGAACGCGACATATACGAAGGTGAGGTGATCTAGTCCTAAGGCTAGGCGGCCGGATCGACAAGAAGACCGGCGAAGGAAGGAAATTTTGGGCCCATACCGAGTCATGAAGGACTACGGAAATGGTGCTTACCTCTTATGTACGCTAGAAGGTGAGGAATTTGGTGAAACAGTCAATTCCCTGCACCTCAAGCGGTTCTACGCATAAGCAACTAGCACTACTTGTATAATTATCTACATTGCATCTTCATATAGATTAAGATCATTTTGTCCACTTGTTTCTTACATAAATTGTGATCAAGGAATCTATTCTCAAAGCAATTCACTACAAACTCATGATGTTTTTGGCATAAAGCTCTTTAATCATACCTCTCCATCTTCATATATCATCAAATCATCTCGGAATCTTTTATCAAATAAAGTCAAACATGACAAAGTCTTAACGGTAACCATACCAAGATCTGCAAGTTTATTCTCACTTTGATTTCTTCTTAGGATAGGTGTCTTGCCTATGGTCTATTCTAGAAGCTTCATGGTGTCACATCTATCCCATATATACGTCTCTTTGGAAATAAGCACATACTAACATTTTACTCAAATAAGCAAGTCAACAAGAGATTAAACAGAAAATTTTAATTTTACACATTTCCTTGCCCCACCAACCTTCGGTGATGAGCTTGTGTCTCTTACTAGTGACGTAGGGTTGGGAAAGGATGGAAATGCCCTTACTCGCCTATGCCTTGCCCACGGTGATAAACCCACGCTTCTTACTAGTAGCGTGGGGCAAAGTGTAGGGGGTCTTCTTGACAAATAAGTACAAACAATCATACGCAAACAATTCAAATCTTGAAGCCTTGAGTCAAAAACAAATGAATCAGATGTTCAAAATTCCAAAAGAGTTAAAATCCTAAAAACCCAGATTTTGTCTACTATGTGGCCATCTACGGATCTAAGTCTGGATAAACCGCAAAGCAAGTTGCATCCAAAACTATGAAGTCACTCGGGTGGAGTAAGCTTGTAGTTTCCTATTTGGTTCCACCAAAGCTTTTCTGTCTTTCATCGCTATCGTTTCACCACATTTCATAACTTGCGCCCTTCTTGACTCTTGGTGATGAGCCCTCGCATCTTACTAGTTGCGTGGAGTTAGGAATGGGGAAAATTAATCTGTTCATTGTACTGGTTATATTCATCACTCTGCAAAACAAACATGAGGTATCCAAATTGCTCACAGGAGCTAAGATTCAAAATCACAATATATCTACAGTATCATGTATCAGCATCATGAAACACAAAAAGAAAGCAAACATTTGCATCATCTGTTCTCCATTGCATACATTCTAAAAAGCATATAAACATACATCGTAGTATACACAAGGAAACTGGAAATAGAAAGGAAAACATGAGTGCCAAGCTCTTAATCCAAAACGAATGCATATATATAAATAAACAATGTTTATGTACAATGCCATCATGCTCTAAGCATGGTCAAAACACTCAAAGAGCCCGTGATATACAAAGAATATATAATACAAAATACACGAGAGCCAAATGGCTTCTCAATCCCTGTGAGACCCCTCCAAAGGTGCACGCCCATGCCTAGGACTCCGGCTACGCCGGCGCTCTGAATGTACGGAGGGCTCAGGGTCCCGAGGGGCAGCCACGGTCTCACCACGAGAATGGCTCCTCATGAGGCGCTCAGCCGTCCTGTAGCCCGCTAACTCTGTGTGGAGGGTCGACACCATCCTGGCCACGTGCCAAACGGGAGCGAAGACATCGGTATGTCTACCAGCTGCTGAGGGCTCCCGACATCTACGGATAGCTCCGCGGGTCCTATCCATGGGGATCATCAGGGAATCGGTACATACCCTACGGATCAAATCCCGCCACTCGTCAACAGTCTCTGCAAACAAAGGAGAAAAATGAATCGAAACCAAGCAAGAGGCTAAAAGATACAACAATAGCAACTAAGGAGAGCCTACAAATAAACATTAAAAGGGAGAAAGGGTAACTTACTCGGATCCCCAGGCATCCAAGATGGGTCACTGGGACCGGCACCTACCGCGAGATGCCGCTGCCGACTAAGGGGCTGCTCCTGTGGCAGGGGCAACATGTCGCCTGCAATTGACTCATCCTCTCCACCATGGCCCTGAGAGAGTGGCTCCTCTGAAACTAGAGTGTCCTTCTCTGCGCTCTGCTCAGCCCTCTCTGCCTGCATAATATCCTGAGTGTCATGCCACTCAGGATCGCTGTCCTCGGTCTCCTCCTCTATCCCTCCCTCTGAAAACTCCTCGGAGTCGGAGTCAATATCTATGGGGTCATCGCTGCTATGAGCAGGACCCGCAGCAATCTGAAGCAAAGGTGCCCGAGGTGCACCGGCTCTCCCTCTAGCATGAACTATCCTCCTGGCTGCAATAGGAATGCCAGGAGTAATCTGCCCGACCTCGGCCTCAGGCCCCCTGCAGCCTCGGGCGATCATGGCAAGCTGGTGCCCTGGGGAAGCATACCCACGTATGGAAGACCAAACTGCTGAGGAACCCGGCCGAAGGGATGTACCTCCACTCGTCCCACTCGATCAATAAGCTGCCCTGTGGTGGAGCAGGAGATCAGGGTAAGAGTCTCCTCGCCCCATATGCCGGCCATAAGCCGGTACGGTGTCACCTCCATGTCTGCAGTAGTAAGGGAGGCAACTGGCTGATGAGGTGCTCTGAGCACCGACATGTCCATCCATCTGGCTGCCCTCACAGCCCCAGGATCTGCCACCTCCACACCCCTGCCATAAGGGATAAAATGCTCATACACCCAACTCATGACTAGAGTTGGGTGGCTCAATGACTGTCCCTGTAAATGGACCACCCTATATAGATCATGGTAGGTGGTCCCCAGAATATCTACACCCCAGGCGTATATCCGGCCATGCCCCTCTATCTGTGCAATGATGGGGGCCCAAGCAATATAACAGTGTGTCCCCTCCCTTGTCCCCGATCAATCTCGAGGCAAGGATCCCCATGATGGCCTGTCGAAATACGGGGATAGGCAAAGAAGGAATGGATCAAACTCTCACCCCCTTCTTCGACCCCATGGAGATGACTGCATCTCCCATATATGCTGCCCATTGTGCAATCGTGTGCCTGGGAGCCTGCTGTCTCTAGTGTAAGTCGCCTCCCGATGATCGGGACCCCCAGAATGCGGTAGACATCCTCTAAGGTGATGGTCCACTCACCACGGACCCCTGGCAGTCGGAAGGTGTTCCGATCTGCATCCCAATAAGAAAATAGGTCACAAAGGATGTGACTAGATGGTGCAACGTGGGGCACACGCGATATACGCAATATGTCGGCTCTCTGTAGTGTGTCCTCCTCGTCCTGTGAGAGAGCATCCAGTACCCCTGAGAGCCAATCACACTCTCTCTCTCTGCTCCATCTAATGTACTCCTCTCTCGCCTGCATACACCCAAAAACACACAAAACAGAGCAAGTTAATATCCGAACAACATCGAGAGAGTCATAAAAACACGTAGAAAGGCTAAAAATACAAGTGCAATCTCACATATAAGTTCCTTTTGCATTCTGTGCAAAACCGCCGCCCTGAGCAGGGAGGCGGTTTTGTAACCGCCGCCTTAAAGGCGGCGGTCGTGTAACCGCCGCCACCGAACAGAATGCGGTCATGTAACCGCCGCCCGGACAGGCGGGGTGGTCGTGGTCCGAAAACCCCACGGGTTTTTAATCTAAAAAGCCTAAAAACAAGCAAAAAAAGACCATTTAACCTAAAAATGGAGCCTACCCAGTAGGCGCCCCCCCTAGATGGACCTTTTAACACTAACATTTTCAAAAATGACCCCCCCATTACAACAAATTTAGCATTTCAAATTTAAGGGGGGAAAAACACAAAATTAAAGAAAACCAACCTGTGATCTAGCGGGGCGGTGTTCCGCACGTGGAGGCATGATCACGATCTCGCTGCGGACGTTTTGACTCTACTCACACAAGAAACCGTCACCGTGGGTCCCAGAGCTCAAAAACAATCAAATCAACTCGCGCAAATGAATAGGAAAATGGGCCCACTTTCATATATATAGCACCCTGATTCGTTTTAAAAGACTTTTTCGCAGGTTTGGAGCGCTGATGGAGGTAAGTCCCTATCCCCGCACGAATGGTACGTTCTCATTCCCTATTATTTTAGCGTTTATTTTCCAAACTATTGTATCTATCTGCACTTGAGTTCTCTTTTCATTTTGCAGGTAGCGGGAATTTTGGATGGCGTCATTTCAACACACGGACGTGTAAGGTATAACTTCCAAACTTCCCATTTCGGGACTGCCATACTCGGACCCACCGTTTTATGCCTCTTCATGGCTAAAACGCTTCTCCGAGGGGGCAATATGTACGTACCCAAAATTGTAAGGTACTGTACTAGGAACAGTGTAACAAGCTCCCCAATGATGATACAGGTCTCCTCGCAAGGTGTTCGGGATCCGGAAAATCCCTCGGAGTATGTGTTAACATCCCGCATGCCCCACTTAGCCCCCGTGCCCTTTGTTTTCCCCTTTTTCCCTCTTTCCTTGCCTTTTTTCGATCTTCGCTGTGATGATGAAACCGCCACCCTGCGGCAGGCGGCGGTCCCTACATGCGTTTTCCGTTTTCAGAAAGCATTTTGACGCGACTCACGTAAAAGATCAATGTTTCTGACTTTCCTTGCCGACTTGGGCATGCATTTATGTTTTTGGTCCCTGGAATAGTGTTTGGCCATTGTTTATGGTTTTAGATTTCGAGTTTGGTTTTGATCTTTGGGTGTATGAATCCTATAAATAAATGGTTTGTGCACAAACAAATGGCCTGATCTTTTGCTCTCATCCTCTCATTTTCCATAGTTCAGTCTTTCATTTTGCTTAGAGGCCATAGTTTCAAGTTCATTTGCAGGCTTAGTTAGTATTGTGCAGCTGTTGGTAAGCCACATATCCATCTTGTGCAAGTGTTGTCTGCCAGGTCTGCCCCTCATTCACTTTCAAGCTCTCATTTTCATAGTTCAGTCTTTTGTTCTGTTTAGAGCCATAGTTTCAGTTCATTTGCATGCTTATTTAGCATTGTCCAGCTGTTGGTAAGCCACATATCCAGCTTGTGCAAACAGTGTTGTTGTTTTATCCATTCCATTGAAGTAGAATAGCTTAGGAAGCCATTAAAGTTACAGGTTTTGCTCTTCAAACAGGGTAGTTTCAGGTTCTGGTCGCTTTATGTTGCATGACTCGTAGTAAAATCCCGCTAGGAATTGCATAAGCCAAGCTCTGTACTCTTGCACTATCCCTCTCCTACTCGCATTTTCGGTCTGCATTCTGAGTTGTCCTTGTCCCAATATCTATTTCTGTCGATGCTGGCATTACACGCTTTTCTGGATCCACGTGAACATGAAAGAACGAGGAGATCATACTGAGGGGACAAGATCACATACACCATCGGATTCGCCACTGTTCTGCGGAATCCAGGTTCTAGCTTTCAAAGTTCTAGTTAGAATCATATCAAATAAGGTAGTAAATTGCTTCATTTCAGTAAATTCTATTCTCGATATTGCCAGGGAAGCTGTGAGGGTTGATAGTTTCTGAGAAACTATGATTCACTCCTCACTTCTGAGGTAGGATCGAGAATCTTGCAGGTAGATTAGGAAAGTTATTGCATTATTTAAAATAAATCTACAAATTACACAGACAAATAACTACACTCGGTTATCTTGTTTGTTTTAAATTTTATTTAGTTGTTATTTCTAGATACGTTTAAATAGATGCTTTACTAAAATTCTTAAGATATTTCTCGTAAAAATAGAGTTACATATGTTTTAGTTTTATTCCACGTAGTTAGAATTTTCTTTATTACAGTTAGATTTTGAATTTCACTTTGTATGACAATCACGGGACCTCAGGAGCCCAGGGAATACATATTTGAGCCAATCGTGCCTCAACCAAACCTCATCACAGCAATAGTTGACATAGACCAAAATCTCAGAATACAAGTCTTCCAAACAACAACAGATTTACAACTGATCAGTTCTCAGTTAAGAGGATTAAATATAGAGGACGACCAAGCATACACGTTTTGGTCAAATCAACCGAATTACAGATTACCCTAGATAAACATTCACATGACTGTAGAAGGGCTTGAAAGAGAACAAACCTTTGGTTGTGATCCTTTGGTCCCACAGCCAGGTGCAGGAGACACTCTCACAGACATAGATACTAGTCTAAGGATCCAGGTTGCACAAACGCCTGTGAGATATTAGAGAAAATCACGCAGTTGTTGGTCCTAAACATAGAAGCTGAGAAAGCATATGATTACTGGATACTAGGAATCAGGACTTGATTTCGTATATGACCATAACAGAACCGCAACAACCAAGAGTCTACGGTTGTGACCCACAAGTCCCACAGCCTAACGAATCCATAAGTCAATCGGATATAAACATTGGCCTACGCACACTAGTATTCCAATCCACTCCACTTCCACCCATCATCATCGAACAATTGTCCTTACTAGATATAGCGGCTAATGAAGCTAGAGAATTCTGGACTAGGCCAGAGAATCATCCGTAGAGTCAATTGTTTCCACCATCCACCATATGACCTTATCTGGAGACATACACGAAACTATCCTAGGTCATTTCCCACGTATTCCACAACCCATAGATCGAATCACGCCAGAGCTCGATATTGATTGGAGCCTTCGAGCAGTCATCCTTGCCGATCGATCTATCACACCAGTCCAGGTTAGAAGGGCCTTCTTTGCCTTAGATTCACAAATTCCACTAGTGCGTGTCGAAGACATTAGATTGCCTAACTAGTCTGTCTGCATCCCACGAATATTCCATCCCCACCGGCTGTCTCGGCACGACCTCGGGAGGTTGGGTACGCGGAAGAGTTACCTGTAGATTCCCACGCTCGCTTGTCACTTTTTCGGCGTACAAAATTGGTGAACCCGACATGAAACAAACAAAATTAGTGAAGCTGACGTAAACTTCCTACTTTCTCGTTCGGAGTCATAGTATCACGTGTTCTTTCACAAATCACCTTCGTTCCTTCCCATTATTCTGCGGGTATTCATATACCCCCCATATATGTCGAGATTCGATGAATATGGCACCTCTTGGGTCTTGAGGCATACTATGCCCAACAGAATAGACAATCATCACCCTCACTCTCAGTATGGGGCGACAACTATTCAACTAATCAGTTGTCAACACAAACCCCAAGAAACAGATATAACTCGTCTTTTCAAACGGGGGAGTTAGATCAACCCCCTCGAACGCAACAAACAGAGCCTTCAGGCTCGAACAATATGACGTTTACCGGAGAATCTGGTTCGTCTCCTCAGATGCTACTTAGACCACAAATTAGTAGACAATCTGACCCATACCTGGTCTTAGATGATGAACAGTCAATACGTTATCCTAGGAGTGAACAACATTCTCGGGGTATGTACCCACCTATAGGAGGTTTACAAATACAACCCGAGATCTCTTTCCAAGAAAATACCTCTATGCCACTGCATATAGGAAATACTCTCGGAGAAACTTGGCAAGATAGCGATCAGTTTATAGCAGGATATCACATGCCTATACAACACCTGGGGTATACAAGAAAGAACGCCGCTCAGCAAAGCACCGTGACTTCACCAAATGAAGTCATTTCAACGTTAGTAGAAAAAGTGAGAGGGTTAGAACTTGCTCAAGCAAGTCAAAATCCTCAGTTCATGCAAGCAGGAAGTTCCAATCCTCCATATCACTCTGGCCAAGTAGATCTCCTCACAGGAGTAGGCACGTTAGGCATGCCTCCTCAGTATCCACAACAAACGCCAACAAGGCCTATCATCTCTAACACCTTTCCTCCCGGTCTAGTATTAAACAATCCATTACTAGACAATACCCCGTCATACTTAAACATGTACTCCAAATCACCATAGGGAGATATGTTCTCCTCTCCTGCCCCTTTTGCTCAAATGCAGGGACTTCCCTATGCCCCTGCCAATGCATACGCTGCGCCGTATCAACAACCCATCCCACCACCACTCCCTCAGCAACCACCATCAATGGTCGAAACCTATGCAATAGGAACTTATTCAGAATATCTGAAAGAGCCCTTAGACTTCACCATACGAAGCGTCATGCTTCCAAGACCTCTTCCCGATTTACCCAAGTACAAAGGTGAGGGAGATCCAAACGCGCATATCAAAGCTTACGCTATAGCCATACGTGAACTACTCCCTTGGGATGGGGTTGTTGCTAAAATATTCCCCAAAACCTTGGAAGGCATCGCTCTTGATTGGTATTATAGAATACCTGAGGCTTCCATCCATTCATTTAAACAACTCGTATCAGAGTTCATCAGGGCCTTCAACATGAACAAACTGTTAAGAACAGGAATCAGGGAGTTCTTACACATCAAACAAGAACACAACGAATCTGTCGCCCATTTCATCTAGAGGTGGCGTACAGTTCTTTATTCTTCAGCAAGTGCTCCAAACATGGATCAGATGGAACTATGCGATTTATTCCTTCATTCTCTCAGTAAAGAGGTGAAGGAAGAAGTCCAGAAGTTCCCACTAAGAACTTATGACGAAGTACTTGAGAGCGCTCTTCGAATAGACCAAGCAGCAATAGATAGTGGCCGTAAAACATATGGTGCAAACGGGAGGTTAATCACCCCCAATCAGAACGCTACAAATTATCCCACTACCACAAACATTAATCAAGGACCCAAAATCCTTAACAAAAATCCACTCCACTTCCACCCATCATCGTCGAACAATTTTCCTTACTAGATATAACGGCTAACGAAGCTAGAGAATTTCGGACTAGGCTAGAGAATCGTTCGTAGAGTCAATTGTTTCCACCATCCACCATATGACCTTATCTGGAGACATACACGAAACTATCCCAGGTCATTTCCCACGTATTCCACAACCCATAGATTGAATCACGCCAGAGCTCGATATTGATTGGAGCCTTTGAGCGGTCATCCTTGTCGATCGATCTATCACATCACCAGTTAGAAGGGCCTTCTTTGCCTTAGATTCGCAAATTCCACTAGTGCGTGTCAAAGACATTAGATTGCCTAACTAGTCTATCTGCATCCCACGAATATTCCATCCCCACCGGCTGTCTCGGCATGACCTCGGGAGGTCGGGTACGCGGAAGAGTTACCTGTAGATTCCCACACTCGCTTGTCACTTTTCCGGTGTACAGCTTGCTTTAGAGTTATTTTAGTGGCTATTATTACTCCTAATTTTTACACATCGATTCTCCTATTTCTCGAGAATTTTTGGGTGTTAAAAAGGTACCATTCTCATTTATTTTCAAGGGCAGCTTGTCTACAGATTTATTAAATTATTTCAGCCTTGTTGTATCTCAGAAATCTGGTTTTTCTTCCATATTTTGGCCTCATAAATTCAGTATATCAGATTTGAGTGGAAATATTTTAATTTAATGGCTGATTTGTTTGGGTTTTCTTCCTTGCCCTAGTCGCATTTTTCATACATAAATTATATCAGCATTAGAATTAATTATTATATCTTTCATAATCGCTTGTGGATTTAGGGATTTGCCTCAAATATGTTTGAGGTTGAAAAGTGTCCTTTTGGGGACATTACAATGGTATCAAAGTAGTTAATCCTCCCATCTTGCGAGGAAAAGAAGCAAGGTCATATCTGAATGCAATCAACAACAAACGATATAGTATATCAAAGAAGAAATAATCCAAAGAAGGGGACTATGGATGATAGAGAAATACCTCTTCCCAATGATGTGCTGATTTATACGAATGAGATGTTCTCTAAAGGTAATAGAGAGTTGTAGGACCATTTGATGGAATCACATAGAGATCTTGCTGGACTCCTTTATATGATCCATTATTGATTTAGGTAGAGCGTTACAAGGGATAAATATGAACTCTAACCATGGTGAAGGAAGCTCTTTTAGTCATCACACGGAAATATTTTAAAACAAGACTCCTTCCAAGTTCTTTCGTGCTAGTTTCCTTCAAAGAAATGAGCCACAAGAGGAAAGGGAGCAGCCACCAACACATGGGTTTGTTGAAGAAATCAATCTATATGGAGATGAGTATGCATCATTGAATCCCAACACAAGGGATTTCCTTTCATTTAGAAACTTTTGCCAACTTAGAAGAAGCAAGGGACCAAGGCAGAAGGTGAGTCATCCTCAAGAACCAAGGAAATATATTCAACATAGATTGGGTAAGATCATTCTTCCTACATTTGATGGTATGAATAAATGTTTTGCTAGAGTATGGTTGCAAAAGTTAGATACTTACTTGTCACTAAATCTCATGTATGAGGAAGAAGCTCTTAAATTTTTCACCTTGCATTAAGAAGGTGTGGCTCACAAATGGTTGTATCATGGTCTAGTAACACAAGGACATGGTTCCATTACCAATCTTGAAGAGTTTGACAAAATCCTAATAGAAAGGTTTGTGACAGAAAGATCTAAAGGTACATTTCGGGGAGTTGACACAACTCAAGCAATAAGCATTCGTGAAAAGGTATGTGGCTTATTTCCAAAACTTAGAAGTCATGGTTTCAGATATTAGTGAAAAATATTAATTTTTTTGTTCATGAAGGAACCCCTTAGAGGTTTGGTAAAGGATTTTGAGCCTCCATCTCTTCAATATGCTATCAAAAGATCACTAAATATGGAATTTACAATGGGAAATAATAGAAATCTATAGTTTGGGCAACAAAAAACAACACCTTTGGGGCAGTAAAAAAGTCCATGTGAACCACCAAAGTTAGCTCCAAATGATAAGCAAAGAGCAACAGTTAGTGGGCAACAAGGTAGAGCACAAGAATGGGAAAGAAATAAGTTTGAAATTGAAGCAAGAAATGAATTAAGGAGGAATAAATTATGCTTTGATTGTAAGGAACCATGGACACCCAATCATTGTTACAAAGGTAAAGGATCTATCCATTACATTGAAGTTGTTTTAGATAATGATGAGGATGAAGGTAATGTTGATCCAAAAGATCAAGCAAAGGAAGATGAAGTGGTTGTCAAAGGTGCTACTTTAACGACGTTAACAATGTTTCCTAGTTTCTATGCTTTACACGTGAGAGGTGATCTTTATGGGCAAAATACCACCATATTGATTGATAGTGGAGCAACACATAACTTCATTGATGAAGATTTGGTTGCCAAATTGGGTTTGCAAGAAGAAGACTTCCAATGATTCAACATGATTGTGGTGGATGGACATTCAATCACATGCACCAAGAAGATTCCTCAACTCCAAATCACCATGGGAGGTCATGAATTAAGTGACGAGTTTTATGTTGTTGGTGTTGATGGATTAGATTTAGTACTTGATGTACAATGGCTACAACCCTTGGGTGAATTTAACCAAAACTATCAAACAATGGAGTTAAATATAAGGAAATTGTTTTGCAAGGTGTGAGGAAGGGATTTCCTCAAAGAATGGCAACCAAGAGTATGATATGAGTATTCCAAGAAGGGCAGATTGCACAAGATGAGAGTGGTGAAGAAAGAATCATAACATTGCAGCAGTTGATTTGTGAAGAAATTCAGCCTTTGTGGATCTTGGTGACTTCATGAGGTATGGTACAAGTAAAATAATGTCATATATGTTGCATATTCAAATTTGTTTTGAGAAAAGTGATGAACTAGAAGATAAAATCTGCAATTTGCATTATGTAATACCTTGGATACAACCATGTATATATGAGCATCTTGTGAGTGATAAATGGTGGCAAGTTTTAGCTCATTTAATAGGTACAAGTGCCAAGATTTTGAAACATTTCAGCATGTTTTGTCTATTGTGCATGACACTTAGACAAATGAAGTCAGAATTGCTTGAGGGAAAGTAATTGTGGGAAGGGAGGACTGAAATGTCTCGCTTCCTAGGATAATCATGATGAAGACCCTTAGTCGATGTTTTCTTCCCGACACCTAAGGAAGAGTTAAAAGGGGAGACTTAAGTTATGATATTTTATTATAAAGTGCAAAAATAAAATAAATATTATAAGCACTTATAATAAATTATTATAAACTTGAAAATAGAAAAACAGAAAAGCAATAGTTCCCTAACCTAGCTAGAAACAAGAAAAGAGTACCATCAAGATGAAGAAATGAACAAGGCCTACACTAGCATCATAACTTTGAAATAGTGAAATCAAACATAATGCAAATCAAGAACTCTATTCTTCTAAATTGCCTAATTAAATCAAATGGACCTATGTAGTCCAATGGCAATCAACAATATTGCTTGCTTTGATCCTTCAAGGATGCTTGGGTGTGAGGCTTAGCTCTTCAAGATGGATGATGGAAGGGCTTGAGAATGGCAAAAGGCTTTTAGTGCAAGACTATGTGCTTTCTTTTGCTTTCTCAAGGGAATTAGGTGTAGGTATAAAGGTAGAAGGAGGGCTCCTTATATAGCCCAATGGATAAAGGAAACACTTCATCCCTTTGCATGTGGGATAAAGGTAAAACATGATTAGGAATGGATAAGGTTGCTTTATTAAAGGTAACCTTACTTTAGAAGGGTTTAATTTATGCTTAGCAAGTCATGGGAGTTGGGGGTGTTTTAATTAATCAAAGGTGATTAACTAATAGGTAGTGTAAGCTTATAGAAGCCAATTAGAGGAATATTAGTACGATTTAGGCTATTAGGAGGGGATTAAATCAATTAAATATTGATTTATTAGTTAAATGAAGGAAGGAAGACTAATTAATTAATAATAATTAATTAGTCTGGATAGAAGGGTAAATAATTAACGGAAGGTCATTAATTAGGTTGTTAGTTGGATAGGTGACTTAATCAATTAGCGTATTGTAATTAATTAATGAAAATAAGAGGGAATATGAGTGCTTTTGATGATATGTCGTCGATTTGCGAGAAAGGGGATAATTAGCGCAATTTAAGTATTTAAATTGCTTGGGCGTAATTATAGGTGTCTACATTTGCCCCTCTTTGGGGTGGCGTAAGTGATGCCACTTCAAAGATAGTAGATGGAAGAAAATTTTGAAGGGATAGAAGAAAAATTAGTAGGAGAGAGAGATGCCCCCTCGAGTGTCGATGGGGTGATGAAAGAAGTTGATCGACGATCGAAAAAGATGAGAGATAGGTAGAAGAATGGGGAAGAGGCAGGATGCCCAATGAGAGAGAAGATTAGGGGTGAAAGGGAAGTGATGTAGAAGAAATATGGAGGAGGGAGGGAAGAGCTTAGCCTCTAGCCACTGTTTATTGGAACAATTTTGATGTCATCATATTGCCACAAGAGCTACGTCATCGGTCCTTATGAAAAATATAAGCATACGACAAAGGTAGAATGACATGAAAATCCATACTACGAACAATTGTCCATTGCTAAAAATACCAACTCCATGCAACATACAACAATGCAATGCAATACGAGAAGGAAACAAGCTCATTTAATAGGGAAAACAAGTACAAACGCACATATCCAACCCAACAACGGTCAAGACAGTTGTATAAATGTTTTGTTATTAAGTTGAAGAGATCCACAAGTTTGTGATTGATGAAAAGGGTTAAAAATGATGCCCCGAGCAAGGATACATGCAAGGGGAAATGATAATGGACATGGGGTCCAAGAAAAGTGTTTGTGTGCAATGAAACAACACCAGGCAACACACGTGCCCCAGAGTATGATGAAGCAAGCAAAGCTAGCTTTGTGAATGGTTGTGAATCCGGTGATCCATGAGTCATATTAATCGGGGAAGATGTGAGACAAACCAATAGGATATGGAGAAAATACCATGCGCAAGACACAAGTTTCAGCCGTAATAAGCAAGTTACCATTTTTGTAGGTTTTTTTACTTTTTAGGATTTTTTTTGAAAAATTTTGCCTGTTTTTGGATTTTTGACATATATATTGTTTTTATTGTTTTTGCTTTCCAAATTGTGGTGAATAGTAGAAGAAAATAGAAGAAGAAAGTGAAGGGCCTAGGGGCAACAGAAAGTGCCCTAGGTGGAAGAAAGAAGAAACAAGTGACAAATAATGTCCTTGTTTAGTGGAAAATTAAGAAAAATAATTATTTGAAAAATAATTATTTACGAGTGTGGAGAAGAATAAAAATCGCCAGGAGCAAATAAAAATTGTCCGAGGGAGAAGAAAGGGGTATCGACAAGCAAAAAAATGCCCCAATACGGTGAAAAATAAGAGAAAAATAATTATTTAATAAAAATAATTATTCCACAATGAATAGAGGAGAAAATGGCGATCGAAACGGGCCTCCTGGCCCTCCGACGGTGAAAAATGGGTTAATATACCCCACCTAGGGGGTAAAAACATCGCGACCAATTCATTTTAACCGAGCTATTTAGAAATTTTACCGTGAGGCTCTGATACTGATGAGAACCATGGTGATCACACGAGACCGATTGAGGTGCAGATGCAGTCGAGGGTACCAATGGCACGCAGACGATGGCCCCTTTGTGAGTATCAAACCCTAGCTTAGTAATTTTGGTCATTAATGCATTAAATGAGGCATTTAGCCCTAGGAAGTCACGTTGGCACGCCTACATTGCGCATAGGCACAAGTGCGGATAAAGCAAGTTTCGGATAGGGGGCGCAGGTGTCCCTTTGGGGGTGCATGCGCCAAAGCACATACACACACACACACACGCAGGCATGGAAAGCACACACCCACGTGCACGCACACACACAAACACATGTGTGCATGCGCATGCACACATGGGAAATGGGGCACACATGTGAAAAGTGTGGCACAGACATGAAAAAGTGGGGCGCACACACAGGAGCATACGCGCGCAAGCGCAAGCACCAAATGTGTGGCACACACATGCCAAAAAGGGGCGCAGGCACCCAAAAGAGGGCAACACTGAAAGAGGGCATAAGTGCACACAAAAACACACAGCGTGCAGCACAAGTGCCAAAAATGAGGCACACATGCCCAAAAGGGCATGCAGGCACCCTAGACAGGTGGAGAAAAGATAGGAAAGTGTCAAAAACATGACACTTAGAAGAATTTTTAGGATTTTTGGGTTAACCCTAAAAGGGAGATAGATTTTTAGAAGAAATGTTAGAACTGACTAGCACCATGTTATTTTGTAGAGATGATTACCAGTTTTACAGATGCATGGGAGTGACATACCCGGATAGTAGAGCTAGAGGGTAGTATGCGCCGGCGTGACCAGTGAGCCATGGTGATACTTCTCGAGGTGGTGGGGCTAGGCCCCGTGTCTCAGATGTCATCCATCATACTGGATCATGGCCTATTGACTGCGCTAGCTGAGTGATGGCATAGCGAGAGTCAGTGCTTCAGACTGCCGACAAGAGAGATGACTGTGACCATCGAGGATGTATGGCAGATTCTTCATGTGTCGATGATGGGCACCTTGATCGAGTACAACATGCAGATGCAGGGCTGATTAGAGTCAGCTTGTAGTGCCCTTTTTGATGTTGATGACATTCCGCACGATGGATGACCATAGCTTTGCACATGAGTGTATCTCCGACCCCACATTGCATCGGGGGCCTCTCTACATCATGTCTCTTATCAGTGGGTTCTTACTCACTGATAAGATAGGGACCTCATTCCCGAGAGGACTATTGCCCTTGGTTCATGGCATCTTTAGTGGTGAGAGATACTGCTGGGGGCAAGTGCATATTGGCCCACCTATACTGGGATTTACATTTGATCACATACCATGGTCAGAAGACCGTGGGTCCAGCCTCTTTATTACAGATATGGTCATGGGATCATATTGTGATCGGATGCACCCCGTGGGCACTTTGCGTGTCCGAGATCCTGAGGAGCCATCGTACATGGCATGGGTAGTAGATGGTGGGGATGTACGTGGCCATCTTGGTAGCCTATTCAGATATAGGTGAGAGTTTGATGAGCTAGTAGAGATAGATGTTATCTGGTGGCCATATAGGCATTTCAGTGGCCAGAGGATGCCACAGAGCTCAGCGTGTGCCTGGTGGAGCATTTTATCATTGGCAGCCATAGTTATATTATGGAGTCTGTATCGAGTAGATAGGTGCCAGTGGCAGTAGCTTGGCAGGGTACAGGGGGTCCCCCAGCCAGATATCTGGCATGCACGCAGGGATTCAGAGAGGTAGACCATGGGGCCTCGCATACCGGTGGCCCGAGCTAGGGTGAGTTTCATGTAGGTGGTCCCACAGGTATGGGACCCATAGATGACAGTGTGAGATCCAGGGACCACAGCCGACTATGCAGCTTGGTATGCTATAGTGTTACCCCGACATCTCACCATTCCAGAGGAGGCTTGGGTAGTAGGCACTCACCCACCTGTAGAGATATGGCATGGTTAGAGAGTAGCAGGGAGGGCAGTGGCACAGGGGCCAGACCCAGAGGATCCTTTCGATGGCACTTCACATGATGGGTAGGGTGCCTCACAGCACAGGGACCGAGGCCGCAGGGCCCAAAGACAGGTAAAGCAGTAGCCATCCTAGAGGTAGGGTCCTAGAGATAGGGAGGGTAGTCATCCAGAGCACCTCAGGGACCAGTCCCTGAGGCACAGATAACCTCCCAGCCAGTGGCACAAAGATAGCCACAATACAACTATAGTTATAATGCAAGTCATAGTCATGAGAGAGAGAGGTAGCAGTAGAGAGAGAGAGATGAGGCTCGAGGCTGGTGTGTGACTACCACAAGCAGAGCGTGATGAGGCCCGAGCTCACATTGTTACTTTACTTTTAGAGCGGGATCAAGCTGGGCCCAGGCTAGCCCAGAGAGATGATAGAGTGGCATGGCGGAGCCAGATTCGGGAGACAATGGCACAAGGGGCTCAGATATTGAGCCTTCTTCATCAGTCCCAGTCAGCAGTGTGGATGGTTGTTGTGAGAGAGATCATGTATATGCACGATCACAGGCACTCCTTGCACAGAGGGATCAGGCCCGTGCCGAGCTGCAGACTACTACTATAGAGAGAGACCGAGAGGTTGCTTCCTCTAGATAGGCCGAGGCTGACTTGGGCGAGTGTGACAGTGAGTGAGATGCTACTGTCCTCTTCAGCAGCGCTCACCTCCAGAGATGCCGACTGATATGTGATGCCACCAGGCTTGGTGGTGAGGCCTTATTTTATAGGACTACCTATTACAGGGTAGTTCCTCCTAGAGAGAGTAGCAAAGCACGCCGCGATAAGGTGGTCGAGGTCAGCAGCGTCAGGCTCTCGATCATGGAGATCAGGCCAGTCCACTAGATCAATGAGACAAGCCCATACCAGAGCAAGCCGGTTGGACTAGGGCCATCTCAGCCTCCAGTGTTCCATCGACAGATGACAGATCCGGGAGCCCCGTGAGGGCGAGAGCTATGGTTGAGATCCACATTTTTGTTGTATAGATTATTTGTATGTATGCCTCTTATGAAGGCTGATTTTGATGTACAATCTTGTATACTTGTATTTTGATGATGCCTCATGATGAAGGCTTGATTCTTTTTGATACATGCCCCTTTTTATGGCATTTTGTATCGATGATGTATTATGTTGAGTACCGATCTGGACAGTGTATACTTGTATAGATATGTGGACATTTTTGATGTAGCATCTTTGTACGCCTCAGCTGAAGGCATTTTTGATATAGAGCACTGATGTGTATCCATTTTTGTTGATATAGATGTATATGACACACATGTATATATATGAGGATTACTTTTTGGGCTCAGATACACATGTTTATGAGATGATGTACTTTATTTTTTTGTGTCCTGATGCATGTGACACGAGTGGGCATAATTTTATGATGTAAAATACCCTTTTTCAGAAATTACTCTATGTCGAATCTCATTGCATGTTGCGTGTTTTGATTCAACACTTATGGATGCGTTATGATGTTATCTGATTTTGTACTTTGTATGTATCGATTTGATGTTTGATGTATACATGTGTTGTGGATGTTAGATGATAGATCCTTAGATGATATCAAATGCATTTCTCATGTGTTATTGTAGATGTATATGGACGGGATGATATGATGATATTGGTGTGGGGGGATAGATTTTTGATCATGCGCAACCCCTCTTGCCCCCATTGATGATACGATATGTGATGATTAGCTTAGCATACATGCATGATGTAAAACTTAGCATTTTGTTTATATATGATGTATAGATGATGTTAGATGTGATGATAATGATGGTAATGTGATGTTAATGATAACAAAACAATGCACATGCAATAAACACAACCAAATGCTAACAAAGAACACCAAGAAATAATACAATACACCATGATTCACCATGCTTTATTAACATGTAATAAACACAATCAAATGCTAAGAAAGAACATAATGAATTAACACATTACATCATGATTTCCTAAGATTCACTAGCATGCAAAAACATACCGCAATACAAGCAAGAATAAATCTAATCTAAGCAAGAAAAGATGAATCCTAACAAAGTATGCCCAAGCAACAAACAACCCAAAAAAAAAAAAAATAAAATAACTAAACAAGCAACAAGCAAAGCAAGAAACAAGACAATGCAAGTAAATGTTTTTGTAAGATTTGTTTTCATGCACCAATTTTCTATTGTTTAGGTTTTTGTGAAACAATTTTCTATTGTTTTTGTTTTTTTGAAACAATTTTCTATTGTTTTTTTTTTGTGAAACAATTTTCTATTGTTTTTAGGTTTTGTGAAACAATTTTCTATTGTTTTTGGTTTTTTTGAAACAATTTTCTATTGTTTTTGTTTTTTGTGAAACAATTTTCTATTGTTTTAGGTTTTTGTGAAACAATTTTCTATTGTTTTTGGTGTTTTCTAACGGTTTTCCAGAGCTATGTGTAGGTAACCAAGAAAGTGTGGATGCCCCCAACATTAGATGGGGAATATACAAGGGAAGAAGCCACACATTTATGAACAAGAAGGTGAAGTCATTGAATTTTCCCCAGCGTAAGATGGGAAATAGTGAAAAAGACCATACCCCACATAGATGAATAAAAGAAGACAAAGCCGGATCAAGGCCCGATAGGATGGGGCTCACAGGAATCTCAAGGTAGAACTAGGGCTAGGCCAAGGAAAACTACCCTCCAGATGCAAGATGCTTGTGAACAACGAATCCTCCCGAGGCGCCGAAACTGGTTTTCACCCAAGGACTTGTCCAAAGTGCCACAATTGTGTGGTTTTCACTAGTGGATGACCTATGTTTTTCTTTTTTTTTTTTTTTTTTTGATTTTTTTGTATTTTTGATCATTTTTTTATTTTTTTATTTTTTCACTATTTAACCTCCTTGCGCCATGTTTAAGCATAGAACCGCTTAAGATGCATGGCATTCATGGGCTCTCGGAGCTCATCACCATTGGGGTGAGCCAGTTTGTATGCCCCTGTGCCATACTTGGTGACTATAACATAGGGTCCCAACCAATGTGGTTCGAACTTCCCTTTCTTTTCTCGTTCTCGCTCTGGTGTTGAACTGGTTCTCCTTCATGACTAAATCACCAACCTCAAACTGACGAGGGATGATTCTCTTGTTGTAGTTTCTGGAGACTCTATGTTGATACACTTTTAGGTGATTAAGAGCGTGAATGCGCCTCTCATCTAGGAGCTCTAATTCAGCCAGTCTTGCCACTCGATAATCCTCATCCTTATCCAGATAGTCCCAAAGAGAAATTCTCAGGGATGGAAGTTCGATCTCTAAAGGGATGATAGATTCTATCCCAAACACTAGGGAATATGGTGTCACACCCGTAGGAGTGTGAATGGATGTTTGTAAGCCCAAAGGGCTGGATGGATTTGTAGGTGCCAGTTATGACCTGTTTTGTTGACCATCTTCTCCATTATCCTTACCAAAGTCTTGTTTGTGGCCTCAACTTGTCCATTACCCTGAGGGTAATATGGTGTGGACCATTTTAACCTGATTTGGAACCGTTGACAAAGACCTTTTACAATTTTGTTCTTAAATGACTTCCCATTATCTGTAACGATGGCTGCGGGAATACCATATCGACAAATGATGTGATTCATGATAAATTTAGAAATCTGGGCTCCTGTGACATAGGTTAAAGGGACAACCTCCACCCATTTTGTAAAGTATTATGTAGCCGTGATGATATGTGTATGACCATCAGATGAGGTAGGAGTAAGTTTTCCTATTAAGTCAAGTCCCCACTTGGAGAATGGCCATGGGGTAGTGATAGGTTGCAATGGTTGTGATGGAGCATGAATGAAATTTCCATACTTTTGGCAAAGTACACATTTTTTGACATAATTGCAACAATCAGTTTCCATGGTAGGCCAATAGTAACCTACTCTTAACAATTTCTTAGCCAAGACCATTCCATTTGTATGTGCTCCACACACCCCTTCATGCACTTCTTTGATTGCTGGATTGACTCCGTCACATCCAGACAACGTAATAGATTCCCATCATAGCCATGATGATAAAGTGTACCCTCAAAGGGTGTAATGGGCTATTTGGTGAATCAAGATTTGCTTTTTAGAATGGGAGATATCAGGAGGGAATGTGTTGTCCTTAAGATAGGTAAAGATGGGTTCGTACCACGGGAATTGGGACCAACAACATCACAAGCCAGAAAAGATTCTGGCATGTCATACGTGGGCTGGCGTAGATTTTCTACAAAGAATGGCATGTCATTATTCCCTGGTGGAATATGAAGCATAGAACCCACTATTGCCATGGCATCTGCCGATCTATTTATGCGCTCTTGGGATTTTTTCAAAGGTAATGCACAAAGTACTCCTTTAGAGTTTCTACTAACTTTTTGTAAGGTATGAGCTTGTCATCCTTAACCTTGTATTCATCATTAACTTGTTTGATAATTAACTATGAATCACCCACAACCTTGACATGATGAACATTCCACTTGATGGCTAGCTTCATTCCTGCAATAAGTGCCTCATATTCTGCAATGTTGTTTGTGCAAGGGAAGCCCAGTGAAAATCCTATGGTATAGGATCGCCAGAAGGAGTAATAAGGACCACTCCTACACCTGAACCATGAAACGTAAAGGATCCATCAAAATGTATCTACCACATGACAAGATTCTTCAATGTAGAGCAAGGAGGCATCTGGCAGATCCAGATTCAAAGGTTCCATGCCTTGCAAAGGTGCTTCCGCTAGCTGGTCCGCAAGTACTTGTCCTTTAACCAATTTTTGATGTACAAATTCTATGTCAAACTCACTGAGTAGAATGATCCAATTAGCCATTCTACCTGTGAGGGTGGGTTTAGACAATAAATACTTGAGTGGGTCAACCTTGGATATTAGCTTGGTTTTAGTATTCAATAGGTAATGGTGAAGTTTTTGAAAAGTAAAAACAACAACCAAGCAAGCCTTTTCAATTTGAGGATAATTGAGCTCATAGGCGATGAGGGTGTGACTCAGATAATACACCACTTTCTCCTTATGACCAAGGTCATATTGGGTGAGCAACGCACCAATAGAAAATTACGTAGTGGAAATATAGAGCAAGAGTGGCTCTCAGGAGTGGGAGGCATGAGGACAGGTGGATTAGCCAAGTATTGTTTAAGCAAAGCAAAGGCTTGTTGTTGCTCAAGTCCCCAGATGAAAGTGACATCTTTTTAAAAAGTGGGTGAATGAGTGACATTTATCTGCAAGCTAGAGATGAAGTGGTGAATGGCTTGAATTTTCCCCTGTAAGCTACGCACAGTTGCTTGATATTCTTAGGTGGAGGCATTTCAGTGATAGCAGACACTTTAGCAGGGTCTACCTCAATACCTCATCTTGATACAATGAAGCCCAATAGTTTCCCTGATAGCACACCGAAGACACACTTCTTTGGATTCATCCTGACTTTGTATTCACGCAAGCATTCAAAGATACGCCAAAAATGACAGGGTGATCCTCTCTTGTTTTAGACTTTCCCAAGATGTCATCCACGTAGTCCTCCATGATATCATGAATCATATCATGAAAAATTACTGTCATTTCCCGCTGATAAGTAGCTCCTACATTTTTGAGGCCAAATGGCATTACCTGATAAAAGGTGCCCCAAGGAGTCGTAAAAGTTGTTTTGTGTTGGTCTTCTTCAGCTATCTTGATTTGATTATATCCCAAAAATCCATCCATGAGTGATAGCATCTCATACCCTGTTGTTGAGTCAACAATCATGTCAATATTTGGCAGGAAAATCATCTTTAGGGAAAGCTTTATTGATGTCCCTAAAATCCATGTAGATTTCGGATACCGATAGGTTTTTTTCTGGACAGAACAATGTTCGATATCCATTCAGAATAATCAATTGGCCTGATGAATCCTACTGCAAGCAATCTTTCCAACTCTTCTTTAACCAATAGGGCCACTCTTGGGTGCATCTTTCAGAGCTTCTATTTGATAGGCTTAGTATCTGCATGCATGACTAGGTTGTGCATGACCAAAGTCGGATCTAAGTTGGGCATGTCTTTGTAAGACCATGTGAACACATCTATAAACTCTCGTAGCAGCATAGTGAATGTCTTTTGTTCTCTAGCCGAGAGTGATGCTCCCAATTTTACTATCTTGGGATCCTCTTCTGTACCAATATTGACATCAATGGTTTCTTCGACTAGTAATTTTGATAAGTCCTCCATACGCGTAGGATCAGGAGGTAGGTTGAGATCTTCATCCAAGGATGTCTCCATGAGATTTTCATCCTTGGCGTGGTCACTTTGTTTGTCCTTTGATTTTTTTATTTGTTTGTCAGCCAGTGCCTCAAAGAGGTTTTCACTGTGTGACTTGGACTTTGATTTTTTCCGAGGCTTTACTTTGGAACTTTTTCCCGCTTTTCTTTAAGTTTTGTTGACCACAAAGTTCAGCCTCCTCACCAAAGTAGGCGCAGGTATCTAAGTCGATAAAGAAACCTTTCTTGTGATCTCCAATGGGAATTGTATCCCTTATGCCCATGAACTCTATGCGATAGCTTCATCATTCTCGAATAAATCTAGCGACATGTGATGTTGTTGGTCCCATTCAACAAGGGAAGGGTATACAAGGTCAAGGGTTGGTTCGTGGGGGTTATGGTTAGGACAACGTTGTTCATGAAAAGGTTTGTGGAGGCTAGATCCTCATATTGGCTACAATGGGAATCTGTATCATTGTCTAGATAGTCAGAGCTATCCTCACATTTAGAACAAGTAGCATCTTGATCATTGGGGTGTGCTCCATAAGGGTGAATCCCAATGCCTATCTTTCTATTTTGAAATGTGGAAGAGGGACTGGTTCTCTTTGTCCTTGTTCATTTCTCCCACATCCTAGGCCTTTGTAGCCCATGGAGTACATCATTTTACTAGATTTTTCATATTCTGGGGTTCGATAACAGGATGGCTGAGTATCCTCAGGGACCCAAGTTGTAGGTGGATCAAGCAATTTTTCCTCAGCTAACAAGCCTCCAGGTAAGAATGACCCAATAGTGTGTTCCTTTCTAGGTCTTCTAAAGTGGTAGTTGGGTCGACCTCTAGTCTTGGGTGACAATGAGAGGTCTGAAACCAAGAGTGCTTGTTGTACATTATACTCCCCATAACCATATTCAAGGATTTTCATCTCCCATGAATCAAATGGAGATGTTGAAGTAGATGCACCATGAGCGCAAGAACTAAGAGAATCCGAATCCACCAGGATTCCATGGCCTCAGACTGGAGAGGGACAACTATATCTATGGAGGGACATGCATATGTACCCTTTTGTGCAAAGCTATTGAGAGCTCTACAATGAGCAAAGGGCTCTGAATCTCCTTGTATTGTAATGGTATGTCCCTCATGCTTCAACTTAATGCATTGATGAAATGTTGATGGCATGACCTGCATGGCATGAATCCATGGTCGGCCTAGAAGCATGTTATATGGAAGTTCCAAGTCTAGGACATGAAACTTTGTCTGATGGCAAGTGGGACCCACCTCCATGGGCAGCGTGATGGTGCCTGTTGACTCCCTTTCCGTTGTCGTATGTGGTGATAGTGATAATATGGGACTCAAGATCTTCCTCGTATGTCCTAACTGTTTAACCAACTTGAGTGTGCAAATGTTCAACCTAGATCCGTTATCCACAAGCACCCGTTTGATCTTCCTATGGGTGACAACTACCTCAATGTATAAGGGAAGATTATGTGTTGGATTCTCAGTAGGGATCTCCCTATGGTTGAAAGCAATATGTTCATTTGGTATGATGTTTTCCACCATGGCTTGAAGGTGTGTAGGATCGACTTCTAAAGGCACTCCCGACCCCTGAAGAGTTTGGTACAAAATGTCTTTATGCACATTGGATATCTTGAGAAGATCTAAGATCAAAATCTTAGCAGACATCTTTTCAAGTTGTTCTAAAAGGTTATATTTACCGGTTTGTGGGGTCGAATGGAGAAGGTTCCAGAATCACGAGGTGGGCATGCCTTGTTACCACAACGCAATCCTTTCCCTTGATTCGGATGGTATTGACATGGTCAGTCAGAGAGAGTGAATACATCCAATAAGTGAATCATAATGATTGTTGTCTCTTTTGGTGTACAAGTAATTTGTGGCTTTATAAGTTTGGGATGACTCTCCCGATCCGGCTTTGACTTTTTCTGACTTATCATGATTGGGGAATGGTTCTTTATATATCCCCATTTTCTCGTTAGGTGTTTGTGTTTTTCCTAGGTTATCCACCTCTATCTCCCCATTGTCAATGAGGTCCTGAATATAATGATGAAGCCACAACATTTTTGTTTGTCTTATGTCCTTTGACGTGATGCATTTCACAATATTCATGCTCCTTGTACCATGAAGGTTTTGGAGCGTTGTCGTCAAATGGTTGCATTGTAGGATAGGTCATCATGTGGGCCACATCCAATTGTTTTAGTATAACTGACAAAGGTTCATTAAGAGAGGTGAACGTTCTTCACTTTGGTGGTGGTTGAATTGGGCCCTTGGTCAGTTTAAAAGGTTGACTAGTTTGGACCATTTGAACATGTTTGAATCAAGTGATTCCGTCTCCCACCACATTTTTGTTTTTGTTAAAGATCTTCAGCTTTTCCGTGGGTTTGACATTTTGGTTGTCTCTAGATTGGGTTTTGAGGGTGCCTTTGGCAATGAGATATTTTTCTATCTGAACCCCTTTCTCGATAACCTCCTCAAAAGTGTGAACACAATGCATTTGGAGGTGGAAAGCTATATCCGGGTTGAGGTTGGGAACGAAAATACTAACTAACTATGTTTTTCAGGAAAGCGCAAGGGAAGTGACTAGCTATCCCTCTCCACCATTGGAGGAAGTTGGTGAAAGTCTCATTAGGGTGTTGCTTGGTGCCACATAAAGTCTCCATGGTGACATCACTCTCTATGTTATACGAGAAGTGACACATGAACCTTTCTGCCAATTCTGGCCAGGTGAAAATTGATCCTCGTGGTAAGCATGTAAACCACTCCAAGGCTTGACCTCCGAGACTCTTGGGGAAAAGTCTGATGAGATAATTGTCACTATAAGACACCTCTTGACATGCCATGTAGAAATATTTAACATGATCCCGTGGATCTCCTTTCCCTTTATATTTTTCAAACTTTGGCATATCAAATTTCTTTGGAAAGGGTTGAAGGGTCATTGTTCTTGTCAAAAGGATAGGGGCATAATTCTTCATATTGATATTTCCTAATGCTCCCTATATTTCTCTCTTGTAGGCTCATGAGTGTCACTTTCATAGACTGCACCTCTTGTGTGAGCAATTGTTCTCTAGTGGGAGAAGTGGGGATGTATACACGATGATACCCTGTGTCTTCTTCTCCTTGGTTTTCTCGATGGAGTTCATTGATCTTAACCTTAGGCCTCAAATTTTGAATGTTCTTGTTTGTGTCTTTCTATACATGGGAGGTAAGCAAAGCTAGTTGTTGGCTTAGGTTACTAATTTGTTGTTGGATTGTGGCTTCTTCTTCTAAAGGTTCCTCCTCCTCGTATTGTGGAGGTTCTTCACCCATCTCATGTTCTATCTTGTTTCGTGGCACTTTGATAAAGGGTATTCTATGCCCCACCACTTTATCATTCCCTACGTAAGAGGTAGAAGCATGTCCGTGTTAAAATATCTTCCATATTGATAAGGGGACGTTCTTCCTCAGTAGCGTTATTCGCAGGTGGTATTGTTTCATTTTGGTGGGAAATTTGGCCCCTAATTCTATGACCCGTGCCAACACTCTATCTTTGTTTCTGAGAAGAAACTCATCTAGTAAAGTGGGGTCAAAATCAAATTTATGCGTGTGGGGATTCTAATTCATTTCCACTATGATCGACCATCTCTTCTATTTCTTTTTCCGTAAAAACAAGTGGTCCTAGATCATGTCCAATGAAGGGGTTTGACCCTTGTCTATTAGAGGTTTCCCAAGCTTGCGCTTGTTGTTCCTCGTATGTCTGTTTCTTTAATCCTAGTCATGTTTTAGGAGCCATGTTTTCATGATAGTTTCACTAGGGTAAGTTGTAAATGTGTTCAAAGCTTAGTGACCACCCCTAAGTGAGATGCAAGATGTATTTGTTAAGAGTATGAATAAGTCAACAATGTGAGAATACCAATGTGATAGAGTGATAAATCACCAGTGACACAAGTGTTTGGTATCTAAACCGTTTAAATGAAGTACCTCCTAGACTACGTTTCAAAAAGTAGTTTCACGTCGCAAGATGATTAACAAGATGTTTTCACTTATGCCAAGTTCAAGGGAATGAACAAAACGTAAGTAAATACAAGAAGTCAATGCGACCTCCTAATCAAGATATACTATGAGTGAGCTCAAACTCGATTAAGACCTATATCTCAAAAAGTGCCAATTACAATTGTGAATGACACAACAATATCACCAAGATATGTTAACCCACTTTAAGAGAAAGTAAGGTATTGATATCAAGGTGTTATTGATATAACACACACAAATGGTAACACCTAGCACTCTTCAAAATCGAGGTAATAATAGAACCGAACTAAAAATCTCAAAGTATAGCTAGGAATAGTTAGAAATGTGTGCAACGTAACCTTACAATATAGATATTTATGTCGAGTTTACAAGAAACAAGACGTAAATATCAAAATTGTAGTGATACGATACAAACAAGCTAACTCTTCTAAGGAAGTCCATGGTGATGAACCATGCCTAACTACAATGACGATCTTGACATGGGTATCAAGATCACAATGGCTACCAATGACGTGAATACACCTCCGCACACTTTAGATGTTTAACTTACCCAGCCGCAAACATGGATGGGCGTAAATGGACATAAAAGTGACAGAAACAATCGATTGGTAACACAAAGGTAGTCACCCTTCTTCTGATCAACAAAGTGTCAAAAGAATGTGAAGGAAGCAAAAAAAAAAAGGAAAAATGTTGGCTTCACTTGGTAGAGTTTCACCTCGCCCTAAGGCAAGTAAAAACTAGGTGAAAGTAACGTCACACATTTCACAATGAAAATATGGTTCACAACTCAACACTATTTTAGAATGGTCAAAGTGGGCTCCTGGCCAAAGTATATTTTCCTAGGTGGTTCTCTCGTCCTAGGTGCTACAAAGATTATCCACGAGCGGGATGATTTACCCAAAAAGTCACACTGACTAGTTTGGGAGTATCTCGACTTTGCCCCCTTCAAGCACAAGTGGGCATCAGATGCATCCAATTGTGTACTTAAAAGGGTCACGTAGGGACAACTTGTAACTCTATCTCACAAAGGAATTACTAGTTAGATAGGTAGTGTGGAGCACTTCCCATTTCATCCACAAGGTTCCCTCTTGCGTGGACTACTTTGGGGTTCCTAGAACCACCCCCATTGTTGTAGCTTAAGGTGTTATGCCAAAGGGGTTATGTTCCAGTTGAGTGGAGAGGGACGTACCCTTTTCAAAACCTACAATACAGTGTTTTGAATATGTTGTTTGTTTTATCTTTTTTAATTAGATGTGGTTTGCTCAAACACCGTTTGGCAACCTGTATAACAACTGTATTAGTAGTTTTTTGACTTTTGTTTTGATTCCTCCATTCTTTGGCAAGCGATGGCATTTTGGTCCTGTATGACAATTTTTAGTAGTTTTCCATCAAAAGAGAAGGCATCATTTCTGATTCTCCAGATCATCCAAGGACGCAAGAGAAGAGCATACGTGATTGTCTTCAAAAATCCAAAAAGATATCAAAATGGAAAAACACTCTTAATTCAACTATGCCAAGTTAGCCAATTCCACTCAAATATTCCTAACAACCTCAAAGCATCAAAAGGACTTAAGAATCATTTCTGATTCCCAAGATCACCCCCAAGGGATGTGAGGGAAGAGCATACATGATCTTATTCCTATAAGTAAACAATGCAAAATATTACCTAATCAAATACAAACATGTAAAAACAGCCTGCAAAGACAAATATATGATTAGATAAACCTGCAAGAATGTTAGCACATCAACACCTTAATTTCAAAAATACAAAAGGACACATGTGCCCTTTTTTAGTGCCTGCGCACGGGTTAGGGCGTATATGCCACTCTACGTTGTTTTGGATCACAGTGCACCTGCCACCCGAGAGGTGTGTGTGCCACGAAAACAACATATGCGCCATGAAAAAAAGTGCATGCACCACTGTGGATTTTTTTGACTTACCATGTGCCTGTGCCACCAGAGAGGCGTGTGTGCCACAAAAAAACACGTATGCGCCACTCTTGAGAAAAATAGACAAAAAAAAGAGAACAAACAATGTGCACATCACTAGGAAAAATGTGTCTCGCACTAAAACTTAACAACATGCATGCGCGTGCTCTCGGTTAGGCATGTGTGTGCAAATGAAAGGTTTTAGAATGCAGTGAAGGTATAAGTATGAAATGACTTATGCACCGTCAAAGTTAGTGCATCTGCACGTTGGTTAGGGTGTGTGTGCTGGGGTTAGCAGCATATGCATGCCTGGGGGGTCAAAAATAGAGTAACAAGTTTTATCACAGTGTGCCTGTGCCACCAGAGAGGCGTGTGTGCCACAAAAACCATGCCACTGCGCCCTAAAAATGTACCTGCGCTAAACCTACAACCAAAATATGGCAACAAACACAAGAAAACTCACAATATCTCAAATTTTGACAAGTTAGCTTAAGAATGGCAATAACCCATTAAAATTATGGCTATGAACATGAGGTTACACATATCAAATTAGCAAAAATTCCAAGAAAATGGACATTAATTACTACATGTGTATATCAAAAATTAGCCAAAACAATGAAACTTAAACTAAAATGCCATGGGACTAAGTGTCCCACCGGGCATGCCAAATGTGTACAAGTATTCTTTTTCCTAAGTTAGATTGAAAGCAAGAACTACCACCTAAAATAGTTCCCTAACCTAGCTAGAAACAAGAAAAGAGTACCATCAAGATGAAGAAATGAACAAGGCCTACACTAGCATCATAACTTTGAAATAGTGAAATCAAACATAATGCAAATCAAGAACTCTATTCTTCTAAATTGCCTAATTAAATCAAATGGACCTATGTAGTCCAATGGCAATCAACAATATTGCTTGCTTTGATCCTTCAAGGATGCTTGGGTGTGAGGCTTAGCTCTTCAAGATGGATGATGGAAGGGCTTGAGAATGGCAAAAGGCTTTTAGTGCAAGACTATGTGCTTTCTTTTGCTTTCTCAAGGGAATTAGGTGTAGGTATAAAGGTAGAAGGAGGGCTCCTTATATAGCCCAATGGATAAAGGAAGCACTTCATCCCTTTGCATGTGGGATAAAGGTAAAACATGATTAGGAATGGATAAGGTTGCTTTATTAAAGGTAACCTTACTTTAGAAGGGTTTAATTTATGCTTAGCAAGTCATGGGAGTTGGGGGGTGTTTTAATTAATCAAAGGTGATTAACTAATAGGTAGGTGTAAGCTTATAGAAGCCAATTAGAGGAATATTAGTATGATTTAGGCTATTATGAGGGGATTAAATCAATTAAATATTGATTTATTAGTTAAATGAAGGGGAAGGCTAATTAATTAATAATAATTAATTAGTCTAGAGAGAAGGGGTAAATAATTAATGGAAGGTCTTTTGATGATATTAATTAGGCAATTTAAGTATTTAAATTACTTGGGCGATAGGTGACTTAATCAATTAGTGAAATATCAGAATTAATTAATTTATGATGGAAAATCTATGCCCCTTGAGCGAGTAAAACCAAGGGCTTAATTCCCATGTGACCAAAAGCTCAAGGCAAGGATGAATGACCCTCCCCCTTGATGATGTCACTTTACACTATAAAGTGACCAGAGAGTGATGTCACTCCCAAAATTACACCATTTGCCAATGAATAGTGTTGTAACCCCCACATTTAAATTTGACATGTGCACACACATTGTGGGAGTATTTGCCTTGCTTTATACCTTTCAAAACCTCAAGAATAGTGGTAAAAAATAATGATAGGGTTTTTAACTTGTTGGGCACTTTCATAGGGTCGAAATAGGCTATCGTGATCTTGAACTTGCTCAACACCTTCCTAAACCCGATAAATTGCATTGGGGTTTTCCACTTGAAAACAAGGTGCAATACCGAAATGTGGTCAACAAGGGTCGAACTCGAAATGTGTTAAACAAGTGTTGGAACCCAAAGCATGTCAAGCAGGTGTTAGAACTCGAAGCATGTTAAGTAGGTGGAAAAACTCAAATACTATGTGTTGATCGAGGTTCATATGTTTGACCATAAGTTACAAATTTTTTTGAAATGCTACTTGGTGTCCCTGAAGTCCCAAAAGCACGAAACATTGGGCATTGACCAAGGTTTGAAGGTTTAACCACATATTAGAAATTTTGTGTTAAACTACAAAGATGTCTCAAGTCCGAAAACCCGAAACACTAGGTTGGAATTTTTGACATGTCAAACACATGAAAAGCCTAAAATACATAGGGGCATAATTTTTGACTTGTCGACACCTTGAAAAACTCCAAATCTAGGGTGGGTTTTTGACTTGACGAACAACTTATAAATCCCAAAATGCACAAATGGTGAGGAAAAAGTAAGGAAAACTCCAGATCTCGAAGAAAAACCATATGTCTTCCACAAAAATAAAAATACCTTCTAGGTGTTCTAAGAAACCCAAAAAAAAATCATTTTTATTTCGATCGACACGGTGCAATTTGTGTCGGTTTTTAAAAAGCCCTTGAACCCTCCAAAATGGTTGAAATCACACATCACAAAGCTTTCTCATGTGCACAATGAGACTAAATTTTTGGGACTTTATGAACTCAACAACACTATCTATTTTTCATTTAGATACTTTAGAGGAACATATTTACATGGATTTTTAGAAACCCCACTAAACCCTTGAAAACCAAAATCAATGAAAAAAACATTGAATAAGTTAGAATGTTAGATCTTACAACAAAGGCATGGCATTCGGCTACTGAGAATCACTCGATGCCATGTCAAAGTGGTCCACGATTGAGGAGTGTGACTAGATATGGTCAAATGCACAAAGAAAAATCAGTGGAGTAGTGAGATCTAAAAACATTCGGGGAAGAAAAAAACTCTTCATTCATTATCCAAAAGAAGAATATGAGGTTACATTATATAGTGAGAAATTAGGTCACCCAAAAAGGTAACCAACTCAACTCATAATTAGAAAATGACTTAAAGTACATTCCCCTAATAACCTATGATTAACCTAAGCAAGCTAATTAAACCGTGTAGGTAAAACCACATAGTGGGAAAATTCCTACACTAATAAATATAATAATTTTTCTAATACAAATGGTTGAGCTATAATTGAAAACAAAAAATCAAGTTACCTAAAAAAAATTGAAAGTCAATATATTAACTTTAGTAAGTTAGATGCAGAAGATTACAAAATTACCTCCTTAATGCCAAAGCCAATAACATGTGAATTACCTACAAAATGTTATGCTTACCATGTGTTTGTGGCCTATATTGTGCCCATCAGTGGTAAATGCATGCTTCATGGAGGACCCATGACTACTTGGTGTGTGAATCTCTGACATTGTTTGATTCACCAAATTAACTTTCTCTTTACATAATATCCATGGATTCCCTTTTTCTTTTTAAAGATATTTTTTTGTCCAATGAATTTTAAATCTGCTCTAAAAATTGAGCGTCTTTATCTTTTTAGAAATGTGCTTCCACAGAGAAAGCTCAAGTGCTACATTCTTAAATATATGCATTGGATCCAAAATATGCCCAAATAATAAATTCTCCTAATACGAGAGACTATAAAATAGATAGTTTCTTCATTCATATGGGAATTTCAACTTTTGGCTAATTTTAGACAACCATACCAATATCCCCTCTAATATGGAGGAATATCAACATTTGATGTTGTGTATGTTTGTGTGAAGGCTTTATACCAATCCTCGAGTGAGATAACTTTAGGAGGTTCTCTAATATCAGGGTTTCCATCAAACTTAATTTTATCTTTAGCATGATACTCATGTTGCATTAGCAAGAACCTTTGATGGCCTTTCAGATACAACTTTTTGAGATCTTTGGGTGATCTTCCACATAGTTGCTCACTACACCTGGACAAACATACTTTCCTTTTGTTGATAGAATTATATATAAATGATTAACAAAATTAGTGTATAATGCATAGAAACACACACATGATATCTGTTTTCAAATTTTAACATATGATAAATACTTGAACAAACAACCATCCTAAGAAAATATGAATAATTTAACATAAGATACTGTAACACGTGAATTGTCTCTGAACAATGGGTTTTGTAAGGTCATGCATTATAATGCCATCCTTTAATGCTCGCGGCTCATCAATTAGAGGTTCAAGGTAGACATCCATATTTTTAACTTGGTGCTTACCATGGTCCAATAATGACAACATTAAATTCTCCTTATAAGTTATCAACCATAGAGGAATATTATAGTTTATCAACATTTATCGCCAAACAGAGTAGCTAATGACATATTGGGAAAATGAATCAACACCATCCATTTGAAAACCAAACCGTACTGTTGTGTGTCTCGTCTCTAAAATTTTCAAGCAACAATTTCTCGATGCGCGTCATTTGATTTGAATCTAAAGGAACATGTAATGTAGCCAAACTTCAAACACACACTCGATACATTCGTGAAAATACCTTGAACTCAAAAGAAAATAAATTCTCTTCTTCGTTATTGAATAATGAAATACAATGCATCTTAAATAAGAAAACAACCCCCAACTTGAGTTGTCATGCAAACTCTAACTTCAATTAAATCTACTCTAGGTGGCGAAATTTACTATTTTTAGTAGTTTACTAGAACCTGTTATTTTTAGTAAGTTCGCATGCTTATTCACATGGGCACAAAATTGCCACTTATTTTCTACATGCCTAAATTAGAGGAATTTCCAAATTTCTAACCTACTATGCATGCAAGAGACTAAAAATAACTAATGCCCAAAAATAGGAAAAAATGAATTGAAACTTAAATCCTAATTTTTGGCCCCCAAATGGTGGATTTCGGGCTCGAAAATTCGTCAAAAATGGCTCCAACCGGCAAGGCGGGTTGACTGGTGTGTTCGTCTCATCGAAACAAGTGGTTTAAAAAACAGGCTCAAACAGACACCCAGATCAAAAGTTATGACCATTTTAAGTTTTTACTAAAAATAGTGCATCATTCTCCCTACTTGAAAAAAAACAGCTCCTGCAAGTTGTCTTCTTCAAATTTATGCCATTTATCTTTATCCAGCTTCTTAATCTCCCACTCTGTGACCCATGTGTTGTCCTCTTGTTCCAATCCTTTCCAATGTACCAAATATTTACTGTATTGTTCATGTCGCATGTTCACAATTTTCTTGTCTAAAATTTGATCTACTTCTTCTTTCTTTTTCATTGGAACTTGTTGCCTCCAATCTACTAATTCTTCAATAACATCCCCTTCTTCACTATCTCCATGAAAATAATATAAATTTGAAACATTAAATACTAGAGAAATATCAAAATTTCTTGGCAATTCTACCTCATAAGCATTATCATTTATCTTTTCACGATCTTGTAGGGACCAATCTTCTTGTACTTTAGCTTGTTATAGGTTCCTTTGGAAACCTTTCCTTTCGAAGGTATACCATAACCAATTCACCCATTGTAAACACCTTTCTCCTTTTGTGCACATATGCTATTTCCTTATACTTATCATTACTATTATGTAGCTTCTTCGCACTTCTTCCTGCAATTGTTGTATATGTTCAACAAATGCTTCTGCATCATCACTAACTCTACCATCAATTGGTAGTTGCACCAAATCTAACACCCCTTTTGGATTACTCCCATACACAATATAAAATGGATACTTTCCTATGGATCTATTTACTAAGCTATTATAAGCAAACTCAACTTGTGGTAATGCTAAGTCCCATTGTTTTGGCTTTTCCCCAACTATGCACCTTAACAGGTTTCCCAAACTCCTATTTACCACCTTTGTTTGCCCATCAGTTTAAGGATGATAGGCACTACTAAATTGTAGTTTAGTTCCCAACTTCTTCCATAAAGTCCTCCAGAAACGACTTAAGAACCTGGTATCCCTATCCAGAGTTATGGTTTTTGGAACAACATGCAACCTAACAACTTCTTTGAGAAACAAATCTACTACTCTTGTTGCATCACTAGTTTTCTTACAGGCAATAAAATGAACCATCTTATAGAACCTATCAACAACCACAAAAATTGAGTCATTACCTTGTTGTGTGTTTGGTAATCCCAAAACAAAATCCATACTCAAATTTTTCCATGGTCCTTTGGGAACATACAATGGCATATACAACCTTGTATTCTATGCATGGCCTTTCGAGACTTGGAAAATTCTACACCTCTCCACATATCTTACCACATCTCTTTTCATCTTTTGCCAATAGTATTTCTCTTCTACAAAGCTATAGTCTTATCCTTACCAAAGTGCCCAACCAATCCTCCATTATGTAGCTCTTTCACTATATTGTCTCTCATAGACCCAACTGGAATACATAGTTTTTGTCCCTTAAATAGATAGTCATCCTGCAAAAGGTACTCATCTTGGACATCACCTGCATTGCTTGACAATGGACTACTTAACCTTTCAACAATATCCTTGAAATCAGAATTAGAAAAATACAAATCCTTTATTGCTTCAAAACCAACCACCCCATTCTCCATAGTTGTAAATAGTGTAACACGCCTACTCAATGCATTCACGATTTGGTTCTGTTTTCTTGATTTATGCTTTAAAGAAAAGGTATAAACCTGAAAAAATGATACCCACTTTGCATGCTTACTATTCAAATTATTTTGTGTATTCACACACTTCAGGGCTATGTGGTTTGTAAATAACACAAACTCCTTAGGCACTATGTAATGCCTCCAATGCCTCAATGCGTGTGATTGCATAAAATTCCACATCATAAGTACAGGAGTTCTTTCTTACCTCATTTAATTTATCACTAAAGAAAGTTATTGGCTTCTTGCCTTGACTTAGGACAACACCAATACCCACATGTGAGGCGTCACAATCAACCTTGAACACTTTATCAAAATCTGGTAGTGCCAAAATAGGTGTTTCTATCACCTTCTTCTTCAAGAACTTAAAGCTATCCTCATTGTCTTTGTCCACAAAAACTCCCTTCCTTTTGTGTAATCTGTTATAGGTGCAACACACTCTGCTAATTTTTTTAATAAACATTATGCAAAATATTGCTAAACCATGAAAGCTTCTTACCTTTGTTATACTCCGTGGAGTAGGCCATTCAATAATTGTCTTTATCTTTTCGAGTCCATCTTTACCCCATCTGCTGAAATAATAAAACCCAAAAATACCAAACTCTCTTGCATAAATGTGCACTTCTTCAAATTTGCATAGAGCTTCTCTTTCCTTAACACTTCAAATATCACCCTCAGATGCCTCAAATGTTCTTCTTTAGTTTTACTGAAAATCAAGATATCATCAAAATAAACCACAACAAACTTACCATTGTACTCGCATCATAGTGTTCATTAACCTCATAAAAGCACTATGTGCATTAGATAACCGAATGGCATCACCAATCACTCATATAATCCATCCCCTGCTTTGAATGTTGTTTTCCACTCATCTCCGTCTCTGATCCAAATCTGATGGTAACCACTTCGAAGATCAATATTGGTGAAATACCGAGATCCAACAAGCACATCCATCATATCATCAAGGTGAGATATTTGGAACCTATACTTGATTGTAATTTTATTGATTGCTTTGCTATCCACACACATTTGCCATAAATCTAGAGTTGCACACAAACTCATGCTCTCCCTTACTACACCCTTTCTCACGAGCTCGTCACTTGCTTATTCAATTTTGCATGCAATGTCAGGCTCATCCTATAAGCTACTTGATTTGGGAGTGAAGACCCTGGGATCAAATCAATATGGTGTTGAATATCTCTTTTGGGTGGTAACCCATCTGGTAGCTCATCAGGAATAACATCAGAAAATTCTTCTATTAATTTTTTTGTCTCTACTGGTATTTGTGCACTTGCAAATTCATCTTTATTTGTGACCAATGCCTTTCGTCCTTCACAAATTCTTTTGTAGACATTTTACAAAAAAATTATTAAAAAATTTAGCAGTATTGTAGCACCTATAACAAATTGCACAAAAGGAAGGGAGTTTTTGTGGACAAAGGCAATTGAGGATAACTTTAAGTTCTTGAAGAAGAAGGTGACAAAAGCACCTATTTCAAAGACTTTGCCATATTTTGATAAAGTGTTCGAGGTTGATTGTGATGCCTCACATGTGGGTATTGGTGTTGTCCTAAGTCAAGGTGGGAAGCCAATAGCTTTCTTTAGTGAGAAATTAAACAAGGTAAGAAAGAACTACTCTACTTGTGATATGGAATTTTATGCAATGACAGATTATACGAGGCATTGAGGCATTACTTAGTACCTAACGAGTTTGTGTCATTGGATTTGAATCTAAAGGAACATGTCAAAATTCATCATTGCTTCTATTTTTGTGATGTCATGACATTAAATTTACAAGTGACTTGCAACGGAAAAGATGCGAGGTTAGGAAATATTTGAAAATGTTCCAATACCTTATTTGGAATGGTGAGGCCTCTCACTCCTTGTTTAATTTTTGGTGCTCCACAATTGGGACAACTCACCTCATTCTTGTATTCCTTCCTAAATAAAATGCAATCATTTGTGCATGCATCATAATTTACGTAGAGAACCCATTTGATGATATTTTCGTGTCTCTTTATATAAGGAAGGAAATGTCTTCTTTTAGGGAACAAACTACTTTTGAGTAGGCTATGATAAAAAACAAAAAAGGTAAATTAGAGACAATGTAAAACAAATGAAATTTATATCAATGTAAAATATAGTTATGGAACTATTATCTAACCTTAATAAAATATTCACATTGATGTTTGACCAACCAAACCTTGCTTTCAAGTCCATCAATGCCAATATAACACCTAACAATGATGTTCTAGACTTTCTCAACATAAACAAAGAAGTTTGAATTTTTTTCAAAATTATCCTCTCTTATTCAATTTCCTCGAAATTATCCTCTATAGTACTTGTTATGGTGAAATCACAACACCCCTAATTGCTCGCAAGTGAATGGTTGAGGCAATCAGTGTGATTCGTCAAACATGGAGTTATCCCAAAGTGTGGGACTTTGCAATCGGGATAACCCTCTGGATGAAGGCCAATTCCTATTCCTCTATTTTGATGCACACATCCAAATTGTAGAGGATCTACTCTAAAATCTACCTGTAACTTGCAAGGAGTGAGGTTAAGAAGATTACAAGAAATTAAACCTAAACTAACAGAGGTGATGCACAAAAGGAATGTTGAACACTTGATTTGCATGAAGATGGAAACCACAATCAGATTAAGAAGGATGAAAATACACCATAGATCAATCCACTGATGAAAATCCACTAACCATTAAACATGAACCAATAAACATATAATACAATAACCATGCACAGATAACCAAGATTACAATGAGAGATCAAAAGAAAATAACAAATGCAATAGAGGGTTGAAATTCATCCACAAACTTGTATTATTGCTCCAAGGATTTGATACAGTGCATTACAATGGCCAAGAGGCACAAACTTGCATTACAACTTGAATGGGAGGTTTGAACTCCACAAATTCACTTACAGACAAGAGAAGAAGGGAGGGTGCAAAGAAAAATTATCCAACATTAGAACAATGCCCCTCCTTACAATATATATGAAGAATAAGAGAAAGGGGAGAGAAGAAACTCTAAATATTTCTTCAACCACCCTAAAATGCATTAAAATCTCCTGCAACAATGATGGGTGCCACTACAAAACCCATGCCTCCATGTACTTTTCCTTATTGGGCAAGAAAGGAAGCCCATACTTCATCATTGTGGTAGGTGAGAAACCTGGAACATCCTCTAAAATGGTGGACTATATTTCTTCATTTTGAATAACTTAGTCTCACTTAAATTAAGATAACCAAATCGTATTTGTGTAGAGGACACTTAAAGCTTTCAAAAAAGTCATTTTGCAAATTTGAGCTCCCAATCAAAAGTTATGGCCATATGAAGATTGGGGTGCCATACTACATTAATGGTGAGTGGTTGGCTTTATTTCTTCGGACTCCAAAATGCCTTACAACCTTCAAAATCGAAATTTTAGCAATTCAGAATTTGGAACTTTGAACCTTTCCATTTCGGAGATCGGGTTACTATGCATCGTAAATCGACGTCAAACCTCTAAAACTCCAAAACCTTGAAGTCTGAAATTTGGACTTCGGGTTTCAAACTTCAAGTTGTGATTTTTGTGTTTTGGGGCTCCAAAGTTCCAAAACTCCGAAGCCCTGAAGTCTGAAATTTGAAATTCAGGTTTTAGACCTTTCACCTTTTAGGCTTCTTGCTTGATTCAAACACGAAGCGAACCTCCAAAACCGGGACCTCCCAAAGTCTGAAATTGAGACCTCCAAAAGTCTCGAAATCAGGCTTTGGCTCACATTTTTTCCGTTTTGTTTAGCGAAGACCCCGAACTTCCAAACCTTAGAAGTTTGAAATTCAGACTTTAGACTTTGAACTTCGAAATCCACAATCCATTGTGTCGTTGACCTCGAAAAGGAGTTGACCCTGAAAAACCCTCGAGCCTTTTGGGATTTTCTCTTTTTTTTTTCATTTTTCCCTGCCTTGTCTCCGAAATGTCGAATGCCCAAAGTCTAAAAAGTTGGGCTTGGGCCTCCATTCTTTTGCTCAACTTGCTAAGCGAGTTACTTGTCTGTACCCAGCCCGAATTCCCTCTGAGCTCGACCAAGTTGATCTAAATCCTTTGTTGTTTGAGCTTCGATCTCCTTTGACGCTCCCTTGTCCATTCCTTTGCCGACCCTGCACTACCATTGTCTAGCCCACATGTAACTTGATTTTCGGAATCGAAATGTGAGCTCCCATGGTCGAATGGCCCCTTCAATTCTTAGTGTGTAAGGTTATGTTTGTTCAATTTTTCCTAGGGGGAAAAATTTGATAACACTAACTTCTTCAAGATAACCATCACCAACTTGATCTTTTAGTTCATCATCATGATCAAATAAATGTCATACCATGTTTTGAAGTCTAATGCTCTCTTCCATAGGAACATCTTCATTACAAGTCCTAGGAAAAGGTATTTGTTTTGCCCAATACTCCATCATTTGCTTTGAGTAAAGTCTTTTCAAACGAGCTTTATTAGCCCTTGTTGATATTCTTAGGATGCATTTAATTATTAGGATGATATGGTGGGAAGATGCACTTCACCTTTTTTTTGGTCGAGTTTGTTCAACATCAAAATCATTATTTTAATTTATAGTCTCAAATGTTTGTGTATTAAGTTAATATTAGTGCAATATCCATATAGACATCAATATTATGATGACTTCATATGAACACAACATATTAAAAACAATTTTAGTTTAAATAAAGAACAATGTGGTTCCAGAATCACATTGCCAATACATCCCCCTCCTCTTTTACTTCTCCTATTTGAACCCCTACCTCGACCATGAGGTTTTTGATGACTCTCCATATACATAATTTTTTATTTTATTTTTGTTGCAACGATGAAAGAAATCAAAATAACTTATATTAACATAAAATTAAAAAGTTTCTATGCAATATTAAGATTACATACCAACTCATACGTTGCACATATACTCGTTGACGAAGAGTTGCATTTTGGGAAAGTAGACCTCTATACAGACTAAGAACTTACATCTATTGAAGTAGATCTATGCGGAAGGGATGATGTATACTTATTTGATAATGACATAGTATACGTAAAATAATAGACCACTTGTTTAAACAATTTTAGGTTTACACAAAAATAATATCTCTATTTTGTTACTTGAATTTGTAAACTTTGAAAAGAAACTATTATTCAAGAAATCATCTAAAAACAATAAATTCCTTGCCTTCTTGTCAAAAATCACCCTCTTGCTTTTTAATCGAATTTTAGCACTACTTTTTTAGCAAAAAAATGCAAAGCGTCATGTAAGAGCAAAATGAGTTTTCTATATGCCCTAATTTTTTTATGTAATTTTAGAAAAATGAATTATTGTGATGCACCCTAATTTTATATTAAATGTAAATTGGGAAATTGAAGTAGGAAGTTACTTTTTTATGTATGTGGCACAAAATTTGTGCCACATTTGCGTCAAGGCCACTCATTAGCATCACTATTATTGCGCCACTATACAAATGAAAAAAATGACACAAATTTGACACTATTAGTGTCATTAATCGCACTTCATGTAGTCATGAACACTACTTGCATGGCTCAATTTGAAAACATTCAATGAATACCTAGATAGATCCCTTGATGTCTACTTGCTTACAATTCCCTTATATATAAAATATGGTTAGAATCGGTGAGAGAGTAAAGATACCCTACGCAAATATTTCTTAGTATGCCCTAGATCACCATTGATTTGATAAACTAATTTGTAGGTAGCCTCTAATGAAATCATTTGTGTGGATCAAGCTTTACCAACTTGCTCAATCTGTCCTCCAGTGAGTGAAGGAAACATATCAAGGCCCACATGTACTCCTCATAATTGTATTGATGTTGATAGAAAATTTTGCAAGACGTAAGATTTCAACATGGTGGCATGAACTAGGTGGTCATACTGAGGTGTGTGATAATGCATAAAACAATACAAGACGCCAAGTATAAAACATGAGTTAGGGTGATGCACGAGGCTAAATATCATGTTGCGCAACATTATGTGCATTATATGGAGCTTAGTTGTATTGCACGATGCGAAGTAGAGTGTTCACAACATTTCGTGACATACACAAGCCTTCACGACATCTGCGGTTTTGCGTGACATCGGTTGGACTCTATGAGATTGTGGTTTTGCGTAGCATTGATAGCTTGTGTGGCATTACGTGACATCGGTAGGCCTTCACGACATTGCACATAATTGAGGGTGAAAGTGTGATTACACAAGTCTTTATTTGTATAACTTTAACTTTTTTTTTTTCTTGATGCAAGATTGCATCACTAAGGAAGCATATTTGGGTTGTGACAACATATTAGGGTCTTGTGCAAAGGAGATAAGATTTCCTTGAAGTCATGCGGCAAAAAACAAACAAATTAAGACTCTTTTGCATATTAGGGCATGGAGAACACGGTGACCTCATTAACTTCACCCTTACACTAAAAACTAGTTTCGGAGGTTTAGGATCTCTATGATTGCATCTTTGACAAAATAGTCAACACAATTTTCTTGTCCTGTTTATTTGGGAATCTTTCGTCTCATCTTATGGACTTGTTTTCCACAAATTACTACGCAATTGCCTCTAGATTCACAAAAATACACATATATGTCTAACCCTAATTCTATAGTCTTTTCAAGAATTTAAGTATTCTAAGCTATTTTTATGTTTCCTATAATATGGATTACACCTTTATTTTTGTAATTAAGCATGTATTATCGATCTATATTTGATTAGGTCTAATTCCTTTTAGGTATAGGTAGATTGGTGTATTTGTGTCTCTAAAACCAATTTCTACAATTACAATTATAATTCTAAAAAGGAAAATGTGAGGTTTTCAAAGCCCATGAATAATGGAATAGATGTGTGAAAGCAGTTTCACAATTTCTAAGAGTTACTAGTTTGATAAGGCTAAGGTTCTCTTGTACCATTTAAAAAGTGCTAGAGTTCAATCAAAGTGCTCAATCCATGAAACACTTTGCACCTCCATACTACTGAAAGTGTTGGTTTGTTTTTCTATAAGGAAAAACAAGAAGAAAAACAAAAGTTGTGATGTAGAGATTCTCAAAGACTCAAATCTTCAATAGGAAATATCAATTACTAAAATTTGAGTTCCCTATTCATCTTTAAAAAAGCAAGCCCACCAACCGATAATCTTTAAAAATAGTCAGCCGACAAATGCCATAAATAAATTTGAAATATAGGTGGGTAGGTAAATCACAAAAATATGGAACTCACCACAGCGGAACAATAAGAACCAAAAAACCGCGGCCAAACAGACAATTACCCGCCCTTTTTCCTTATTTAATAAAAAACCGATCATTAAATAGTTAAATAAAATCGAATTCAAAATAAAATTTGAAATCCAGTCTTATCTAGAACCGCCAATCTGACCCAACTCCATCCGTACGATCGGTTCAATCCGACGGCTGCCCTTTGCATGGATGCCGTGCAAATACAAGGAAGAATCAAAGCCACCATCATCCTATGCGCGGCAAAAACAAATATTAGCCGTCGGATCTTTCATTATCGTGCGGCTGTGACGGCGAAATTGGGTTCTACTTTTTCTAGGTTTTCAGGATCCCGTTTTATCTCGGCCGTCTATTTTTGCGATCGTGCGGCTACGATCGCACGGCGCCGTAGAAGGGTCTATAAGCAGTGCAGTTGCGGCAGGTTCCGGACAAGTGTGGAAATCGTAGAATTTGATCGGCATCGCAGTGAAGTTTTGGACTTGTGAGCACGTAGTTGGATCCGCCTGGCTTTTTTCGTTCGGTTGAGATTTCTCTTTACGCGTTTGGTTTTTCGGGCGCCAAGATTTAACAGATTTTAATGGCGGAGACATTTGGCTTTCTGATGATTGTCCTCTACTGAAATAACCGTGGGAAGAAGTTGTTTCGTAGGGTTTTTGAACCCTTTTTCGTGGATGCATCTTTCTATGTTGAAGCCGTGTTGCGGCGGGCTAGAGTTTTGTGAGATCCGCGTTTCAAGCCTTTTTTTGGGGTGTAAATGTCCCATATAAACGGTGGCGGTGAAAACTTCTGTGAATCGTGTCCCTTATACACACCTCAGGCGAAAACTTCTTTGAGTCACGTCCCTATTAAACGGCGGTGGGAAAAACTTCATTGATTTGTGTTTTGATACAGCGGAGGAGCCCTGAAAGTATCGATCTTACGAAATTATTTTGTTTGGCAATGAAATTGTTTTGATCCTTGGTGGATCGGTGGATTGGTTCTATTTTGACCAAAGCTGAACCCTGCAAGCTGAGATATTTTAAGAGACTGGCTTCTTCTAAGAATGAAGATTGAAAAAGTTCGCAGATCTATCTTGATCTGTAGGTCGACTGTCAGTGATGTTTTCAGGATTTGAAGCGCGGGAGGCCCGTTTAACCTTTTGAATGCTGAACAAAAATCTAATCCATCTATAATGCATCCGATCATATCTTCCTAAGACTGGAAACCTTGCATAACCTACGGAAAGCCTGGAAAGATTTCTGCTCTGCGATTCTGTTGACATCCTGCAATAGCTCTGTTTAATATTCCACTTGTAAACTGGTTAAAAGTTTCCATCGTATCACTTGTCAAAATAAAAAAGCGAGCAAGGATCCGATAAAAATTTGCGAATTGGCTTCACTTGATAGTGATCATTTTAGGGTTTCAAATCCGATCCGATTTGATTCTCACTGGAACATTCCAAGACAGTGATACTCCGGTGTATTATTGAATCTTCCCCCTCCGTAGAGATCCGTGGAGCGCAAGGTTCCTTGCAGTACAGTGTAGGAAGTGTAATGAATGGCGAATAACTTTTAATTTGTTCTAAACCTTTAATAACAAAATTAAAAGTTAATTTAGTAAGCATTCATCTTAAAGGAATTGGTAAGAAGACTGGCCGTTGTCCACGAACCTGTCTGCAGCCTTTGTTCAAGAACCTGCCTTTTAGTCCTCGTACACAGGATCCGATTTCAGAACCAGCTAAACATAGGCCTTTATTTGCATAGTCAGTCTATACAGTATATAGAGCCAAGGCCTAAAGAGCATACTGTATCAAGTATAAAAGTGTCACCTAAGAATAAAGTTGTCTGGTTATGTAAGCAATAACTAGACATTCTAAAGGAACAGAGACTGAGGAAGGAATGGGTTCAATGGTAAATTTGCAGATGGCTGCCCCCACTCCGTTGCCCAGCATGGGACTGATGAATCAAATGCCTAGACAAGCCGAGCAGAACAAGCCTAGTCGTCGAAATAACAAGAAAGTGTCCTGGGCGCCTGAAAACAATCTATGTCAGGTGTTTATCTTATCTTTTCCTTGTCTTTTTCAGTTGGACAACTTTTGCTATTTTAAAGTCTAAAGTCTATGATTTGGATGATGTTTTTATAGGTGCATGAATCATAGGGACTGTGTTTTATCTAGTATGTGGTGTCTGCTATTGGGCGTTTAGAAGTTTTCTTGCATGTTTTTCATGTAATACTGCAGTCATCGTTGTAATAAATCAGGAATGAGATTGCATTGTGATTGAAAGCTGGATTAAATGACTTGTCGTAGATAAATTGTTTACTTTGGGTGAAATTGTCTAGGAGGTTTAGTGATTATTATTGTGCCGATTCTGCAGGTCTTGGCTTGCTCTTGCAACCTTTCTGTTTTGTTCGTAGCTATGTTTTTTGGCATTGCTAAGGTTTTAATGGCTTATAAAGAGTAAATGCTCAATTCAGCATGGTCAGTTCTTGCCTTATTAAATTAGGGGTGTTTCTCGAAGAGGATTATTGTAGTTTGTATTGTGAGACAAGGTACAGTGTAGTGACTCTAAGTAGAGTGTACATTATCCCATTTTCTATAATCAGTCATGGTAGAGTGTAGATTATTCCATTTTCTATAGTAAGACAAGGTAAGCTTATATGGTTTTACATGCGTCGAAGGTTTTGCAATTCAGAAGCAGCTTTTGGGGTGATAGTCGCATCCTCCTCACTGGAACTTATATTTTTAGAAAAGCCTGTGTGCTTTGTGGGTTCCTCAGTTCCTTTTCCTTGTGATTATTATCAATATATAAGAAATAACTACTCCTGAGAAGTAGATTACTGAAGGATGACTTGAGCAAAGTACAAAATACAGCTCCATGTCTTAAAAAATAAGTCTAAAATCAATCAAAAACTTGGAAAGTGGGTCTTGTCCTTCACTCTTTGAAGTTTGGTGCCAAGAAAGGTTTTTAATGCAGGCCAAGATGGCTTGCAGACGGTTCAACACACAGTTAAGAGTCCTACAAAAATAAAATACTTTGGATCTATTATATTGCCTTTTAAGAGGGTCTTGTGCTTCCTTCTTTGAAGATGGGTGTGAAGAAATGCTGTTTGTGGAGGTTGGAATTGCTTGGAAACAGTTGGGTTGTCCAGCCATTAAGAAATGTTTTCCTCTAGGCCAAAATGTCTGGCAAACATGTTTATTCGTTTGAGGAATGATAATGTTGGCCAGAGGATGCTTGTTATGTGTCATGCATTAGTGTTCAACTTAGCATTAATAAGGACAATGAAGTGTTGAAAAGGTTTGCTTCTGTAGGCTGAAATGGCTTGGAAACGGCTGTGTTTTCCTACCATTAAGCTAAGTTGTCAGGAAATGGAAATGGGTCCGAAATGCAGAAACATAGATTCCCAAAAAACCTTTGGATGCAGAACAACCCGAAATATCCGTACAATATATTATAAAAATATAAATATGTATAAAAAATGCACAATACTCATTTATAGTCCATAAAAGATTAAACACTCGAAAATTATACTATTTACCAACATATAATATGTTTATATAGCTTTAAAGTAATGTTTTTAGAAGTTAATTTTTTTTCTATATATATATTTTTGCTGTTTTAAAGTACCTACGCTGCCGAAAACCCACTGTTTTTTAAGGACACGTGCCATGCATTTTGGTTATGTTTCAGAGCCATTTCGTGCCTGCATACTGTTCACAGTACCTTTCCAGGCAGAACGGCAGGGGTGGAGGTGTTTCAGTGCAACATAGCCATTAAGAAATGTGTTGCTCAGCCTGAGATATGTCTGGCAAACAATATCATGTGACAGAGGCATAAATGTTCAACTTAGCTTCAACAAGGATGGTGAAACTTGTGATCTACTTTTGCAAAAGAATTTGGGTAAACATTTCTAAATTTTAAAAAGAGTGCTGATTTATAATTTTTTACAATAAGTAGGTTTTATTCTTGATAATTAGGATACTCTATTTAACTGGCCTGTAAGATTTGTAGTTAAAAGCCCTCTTCTGGTTGGGAATCTGTTCGTTATGATGAGACTAGATGAGAAATACAGGCAAATTCGTTAGAGAAATCAGAGGTCAGTGTTTTCCATGTCTTCCCTTGTTCAGGTAGTCTGTTCCTGTCTTAAACTGCTATTATAATGGACAAAGCTACTTAAAAAATTAAAATCTGTTTATTCCTCCAGTTATTAATACCAAAATTGAATTTTCTGAATAATTCTAGAGTGTTTTGAAGACAAGATTAATATTCAAATATTGTGGATAACCCTCGAGGCAGGATATTAAAACAATCCTGTTTTGACAGTAAATAAATAATAAGCATTAACAAATGCACGCTTCCCATAAATGCAGCCTAAATATAGTCTCCCTTGTGCTTAAAACAACATTTAATAAAAAAACATACATTGTTTCCAAATGGGCAGTAATGGACATTTGGTCAATGGGAAGCAATTGTTAGAAATCATGTTTGTACAATATAGAATTTATAAATGTGCACAACTACAAGCTCAAGTTCCCAGATTAAGTTAAACCTAGTCATAACTACTGCGGTCATACCATCATGATGTACATCACTGTAAATGATTTGCCAGATTGTGACCAAATTCCACAAATTTCTTTAGACAATAGGAAGCCATACACTATTTGGTGAAAGAGTTTGTCAATCTCTGTCAGTCCATGAAAGCTTCTCATCTCATTTTCCCTGTTGTCTGAGATGTTATTATGAAATATTATCTGGGATAAGTTTGGTTATCTAGATAAATCTCTAAATCTAGAATTCAAACATACTTACGTTTTGTTTTTTGGGCCTGAAGCTGTTTGCTATAGAGCTGAAGCGTGTGTTAGGATCAAAGTTCTATATTTGACAAAGCACGTGTGTTTGTTTGCTTTTGAAACTAGGCTTCTGTGAATTAGGCCTTGCAGTGCACCAACATAAATGTATTTGTAATAGCAATGCTCTCTCTGTTCTTGAGCCGTGTTGGGGAAGAGAACATTCTAGGACCAACTGCTGCCTGAATGGGCTAAGAAAGGCAGGAGTTGAATAATATCAAAGGCAATTGAAGGGGATTTTCCTTTGAGTGTTCACTTAGAACCAGGTTGGTTGAAACATCCTCGTAATTATAGGTGCTCCCAAAGGCATCTCTACATCGAAGGGGAAACTGGATTAGTCCCTAAAGATAACAGCTACTGTCTGATGTTTGAGGTTTTACATTGAAATTTAAAGTTTTATGAGTTCTCCTCGTATTCACATTAAAATGCTACTTTTAACATGTCTCAATTTGGGTTTGTTTCTCTTCCCTTGTTTGGTTTTTAAATTAGTTTCATTTGTGGCCATATATTCCAAGGCATATACTGAACCATTAGGTAGAGTAAATGTGTCAAAACTTTTAAGTTACCCAATGTTTATGTATTGGTTTCTTCTTTTCTATTACAGGTTAGATTATTTCTTGCAGAAGATGCACCGTTGCAGGCTGGTCAAATTGGTGTTCAAGATCAACTGCAAGCAAAGAAACCTTGGTTATGGCATGCAATTGGATCTGGATTTGACTATGATTTACCTCCAGGATTTGGAAGAAGTGTTCCAGCACAATATGTACCAGAAGAACCTTTTATGGTCCCACAGACAGCCTGGCGAATACCGCCGAGGGTATGTGGTGTGGTGGCTTGCTTTTATGTGATCGAAATTAAAAGCTCTCTCAATCAGTCAAATCATCACTGAAACTGTCTTTTCTTGTAATGGTTTTAGATTTCTTGTTCTTAAGTTTTACATGGTGGTAATTAATTTCTTAATTCTAGTTCAAGCAGACGTGTGTTTGTTTGAAGAACTAGTTGTCTCTAAGTGTAGCTATAACCTATTTGATGTTTGTGTAGTTTGTTATCAATCCTTCATGGAAAGTAGCTGCTGGAGATGACAGTCAAGAAATTAAAACACAGTGTGAGCGCGAAGTACGGTTTTTGGAAGCTGTATATCCCCGACCATCTGCTATTCCTCCAAGGTAGCTATAGGTTTTCCTTTCGAACAACACTTTTGTGAATCTGCAAATGTTTTTTTAGTTGAATGATATCATGAAAACATTGAAAAGAGTAATAAAATTACCTACCTTAAATCTACTGCCATGCCCTGCAAATGTATTTATAGTTGAATGCTTATTTAAAAAGCTCAAGTTTAAATAACCCACTACAATTCTACAGCCCTGTGGAGCCAGCTGAACCTGATGGAGAACATGATGATTCTGAAACCCCTCTAATCCCATTGATACCTATAGAAGAAGAGGAGGGTGGAGACCTTGATGATTCTACTTCAAAGTGCTGCTCAAATGAAAGTTTGCAATTGTCAGGTATAGGATGAGAGAAGACTTATTGGCAGTGTTATCAGTTAATAAATATAAATGAATACTTGCTTTACGTTTCATTGTTTTGGTTGACATTTAACGTCGGTTTTTAAATCTCTGCAGGGAATAATTCTAGTGGAGCACCCCAATTTGGAGGCAATAATAATCATGGACCATTGTTAAATGCTTGCGCAATGCAATCTTATTTTGACAACTCAAACACCACTAGAGTTGAAGAATCAAAAACATAATCACATCCCCATCTAACCCAACAATTGAACCAGATGTTGCTGCAGCAGCAGCAGCTGCATTCTTTGCAATAATGCGATCTAATGAGGAAGGAAGTATGATTGATCCAGATTTGCTGATTAAAATACTGAGTAACCCACAAATAATTCAAACACTGATTGCTCAGCCCGGCACAATTGATAACACACAAATCGAGGGAATTCCTTCCTCATTACCAATTAACACAAACGTTAATGGGAATGAATTTACACACAAATTTCAACATGAATTACACCCCCAATTATTTGTAAGCCCCAAGCTACACCGTCCGTAAGCCCTGGAACTAATAAAAGCAGAGCATTTAATGCAGAAATTCCAACTAGTCTTCAAGCACCATTAAATCCACCAATTTCAGAGACAAAAGTATTTGTTACACCTGAAATGGGCTCGCAGCCATCAGAAGCATTAGAGTTCACTAATGCAAGGCATGTGCCAATGTCTTCTCCACCTCCAATATCCTCAAGTAGTGGGATTGCTACTTCTCAGTTTATGCCAAGGGGTGCAACGGTTCCTATTACATCTACTGGTCCTGTTGTATGCAAGGGAGTTCCAACTACTTCTCCAATGCTTACAGCTAGCCCTAAATGGACAGGTTCCCAGAATGAACAGTACTACAAGAGTCTTATTCAACAGCATGGTGGACCCAACAAACATGACCACATAAATCAAGGTGGTGTGCAGTACCGCAAAGATTTTATTCAACATCATGGTGGACAGCAGGGCCTTGAGCAGGGTGCTCAGCTACAACCTGGGAATGTGGGTGGGCTTTGTGGAGTAGATATGAATAAATCAAAATTTAGGAAGCCTTGTTTGTATTTTAACTCGCCCAAAGGATGTCGACGAGGAGCAAGTTGTACATTTCTTCATGAGCTTATTGACCGCCCTAAAATAGATGACTCTGATCTGCAACATACAAAGAGGGCCAAAATAGAAATTGAAGCCTCTGGAAGGCATTGAAATAACAAGGTTTGGGATAATGGAGGTCTTGTGTCTGACCACGAGCAAAACTCTCATAACCTTTGGAACCAACCGTTGGGTCTGCTTGGTAAAAGAGCCGTTAACATGAGACCGATGGGCATTCATAAAAGCCAACAACCAAGTAATATGGTGGGTGGAGGGACTGTAAAAGGCTTCAGGCACACATTGGTGCTAGGGTGGTTGTATTGTAATTTGACAGTTTTGAGGGATTGTGACAGGGGCAGCCATGGCCGACTTGGTTGGTTGGGCAGCCCAATCCATGATTGTAAAATTTGAAACCCTTTGGTGGAGTTCGAAGATTGACCCATCAAGGAATATCACAGATACTCCGTTTTTGTTTGCAGCTGTTCTTCAATGTAGTATATGCTGATCCTAGAAGTGCTCACGGTTTGATGAATAGTATTGCCTACATATGCTCATTGCCACCATGAATCTAGCTCTAAAAACTAAATTTAAGATTTAGTTGTATCATAGATGCAAACGACCACAACTTAAAGTTGGAAATATATGTTAATTAAGATGACCTTAAAAGCCATTTAAGTCCAGCAAGTATTACATGATTTCAAATGAGGGTAAAAGGAATTGTATGTAGAACTTTTTGTCCAACTCTTTAAGAAGCTTTCGACTATGTCTTCAATACATTTATTTGAAAAATGTTGATACAATCTTCAAAATAAACTTTCTTAAACAAGGGTCTCAAACTTTCATATGTGCAGAGTATTTTTTTGATTGACTATATAAAATTAAAAAGAACTTTTATATGATAATCAAAGGGATGTCAAATTTAATGTATATAATAAAATTTGTATTGTCACCCCCATTAAGTTTTACCCACCATTGTAGAATATATAAAAACATAAAAACATTGACTATATATTTATTTTAAATAAAATTTTATACAAAACATATAAATATGCTTAGCTTTTAGGGTTAAAATTATTTCTTAAAATTAGTCAACTTGTGGCAAGACATTTTGATACCTATACTTTGTGTCTGAAATTTAGTAATATATGGATTATTTTTAATAAAAAAACTTTTTTGGTATAATGAATTTGAAGTGGAAATATGAGAAATTGATAGATTGGATGATAATGGCTAACCGAGTTTTCTTGTTGAGCTATTATATCTTATAAACATTAAAAAATTTACTGAAATAAGTCGTAAAAGAAAAAAAGACAAATATTGTTTCTGACATATTGATGTTGTCAAGGTCAATAATTAGTTCAAATATTTTTATAACATTTGAAAATTTAATGAAATGAAATCAATTCCAAACTTCATCATATAGTTAAGATATTACGATTTTTTAATTGTTCTCTTTGCAAAGAATTTTTAGTGATGGTCAAATAAACATCAAATTAACATTAGAATTATAATTTTTTTGATTAATTTCTCCAAAACGATAATTTCTCCATGATAATTAAGTGGGTGTCAAAATTAATGATAGAATAATAATTTATTTATTTATTTGTTGGGGGAAACAAATGATTTTACAGAGATATTGACATGTGTATATTATGTTTTTAAGGAGTACATGTATAGCTGATTATACTTGTTTGAGTGAGCACATATCTATATTGAAGCTTTTATTTTGGCTAAGCAACAATGATTAGGGGCATCTAATTTGTCAAAATCACCCAAAGAATGATCGTTGACCCTTTTTGTTCGACTCTTCATGTTAGGTAGTTAGACAAAATTGTACTTTTTAAGATATAGAGGGCTCTCCAGAATAGAATGATCAGATTGGCGCCTCTGCTGCCAATCTGAGTGAGATCTAGAGGGCCCCGGGGAGGCGGGCATATCCTCTCCCGGTAGATGGCGCCATACCCCTATCGGGTTGGCATGCCGGTGGAGCAGCCGTGGGAGTTCACCCCGCCAACGTACTATCCTTCCGATATATATATATATATGGGCCCTTTTATCCGATCGAGCATTTGGTCAACACCTATTGCTTATTTACTAGGCTAGTCCCCCATCTAGATATGGGGGATAAAATAGTTTGGACTGGGGGTTGGAGCACTCGATTGATGCCCTCTAGATCTTGGATCTTTGGGACCCTAGGGCTATCAAAATGGTGGATGAGGAATTATAAATTTTCAATTGATTTCTCCATATATATAAAATACAACTTCTTACATTCTCACATATATACAACTAAATGTACTTGTGACAATGTGAACTAATAATCTCATCATGAATCAATGTTTAAACTTTAATTTGGTTCTCATCTCAAAACTATCTTCCATTAATTTGAAAGTGAAATCAATGTCTTCACCCTAGAGTCCGGTTCTCTTCAAAAATATGGGGATATCATTAGGGTTGATTCAATTGAAAAAAATCAATTTTTTTGAAAATTAATTTGCTGGAGAATTTGGACCAAAAAAAAAAAAGAGGCTTACGCGTATTTAATTTCAGTAAGAACAAATAAGATCATTATCAATATGATTCAAATTAGCTTAATGAAATACCCCTTTTTTAATAGGAAAAAGGGAAAATAAAGCAAGTTCCAAATTTATGTTTCATAACAAATTAGACTATAATAATCTTTTTTATTCCAATGATAAAAGTCAGTTACTTAGTAAGGGAACTATTCGTTCATTACCTAATGAGAATAAAAAAGGTGAATCTTTTATGGTTCTTTCCCCTTTCGATTTTTTGCAAATCGTTCTAGTTAATGGCTGTGGCAACTATAGAGAATGCCACAAGCTCCATTAGCATCTAATCAACTATGATATGAAAGTCCACAAATGAGCTGCCCTGTATCCACCAACAATTAATACGGCAGATTTGAACTAGACTATACAACGATTTGTTTTATTGATAAAAGGTCAGGCTTGAATATTGATAGATCTTCCGCATTGAAAAACTCATTTAAATGTGTGCATGTGTTCAGTAAAATTACATGTATCTATTGGTGGATAGGTACAAAGCTGCATTGAGGACAAAGAGATCAACACTTTTTGGAAGTGTGTATAACCAAGATACAGTGGAGTATTTTCAAAATAAGGCTTGCATTTACATCAAATACATCTGAAGATCGAGTCCTTAAATGACTTCCTCAAGAAAGATTTATGTGCATCAAACTCAATACTATGTGCAAAAAGTTACATAAGACCTCTCATAAGCTCAAACCACCATCTAGAATGTTCTATTTACATAGAGGTTCCTGGAGAACAAGATTCACGTGTCAGAATGTTGAGTGACTGCCTACATCAAGCATATTGGTGATTTCATAACAGAGCTGTATTTGTTAGCGGTGTACGGTTATATGTAAATTGTATGACGCTATTAGACTTGCATGTGACTAAAAACTTACAAAGGTAATTTTACTTGGAGCACATCACATTGAGCTCCATTATTAACTACTTATTCAAACATTAAGATAAATTTAAGATAGATAAATAGATGCCCTGGAACACACCAATGAAAGTCATAAGTTGCCAAAGAATTTCTAATGCATGAAATACTATGTATGAGGCCTGATATGGCAAAATTCTAAAACATTTGAGCCCAATATTCAAGTAACATGGATCACATTTTTGACTAGCAAATAAAAAATATTCATGTGCCTCAAGCAAATGAGTAATTTGTGTATTGCATGTTCATAGGATGTGTTGCAACAGGTTGGTTCTGTAAATGCTGATTGTGCAAAGTGACGTGGTTTTGACATTGGGAAATATCAAGTTGCTACTCATCTTAAGAAACGGTGTAGTCTCATAGGTAGCAAAAAACCACCTAAAAGTTCTCCAAGTGCAGAAACAAAGTATATTGCAGCTAGTTATGTTATGGAAGAATTTGGTGTAGTTGTGATTGCATACAACAATGGAATAAACCAATCTCGAATCCACCATATTAAAATGCTATATTAAAATATGTATTGCAATAACAACGAATCTGATATTTCATGCGAGTATAGAGCATTTCTTAGTGTCATGTCATTGCCTTCATAAGGTCAAACAAGACAATGCACAGGTGCAATTTTGTTATTCGAAGATCGTTGAGTGTCTATTTGGCTCAACCTGCATTAACCCAAATAGACACCTAAAAAAGTGAATTTTTTCCCAATTAACAGCGATTCTCTCCATCGTTGTCCTTTGAGCACGCATGGGGCTTCTCTTAATAGTGATTCTCTTCATCAATTCAAATTCATTGTCATCCGTTAACCACCAAGGCTATGCTGCCTTTCAAAGAGGCTACCTAGAATTTGGTAGCCTTACTATTTCCAAGCAATCCTCCATTGTGGTTTCTCTGAGTAAAATTCTTTGAACATGAATGATGCGAATTTGCTAGCCATTATTGTATACACGTGATTGTATTAACATGGAATTGAGATTTTTTTTGCATCTTGTAATACTAACATTTGCTAAAAAGTAAGGACCAAATTTCAATATTTCTTAAAGTTCTCAATTTAGGCGACAAATAGTTACCCAAATTCGTCATTTTTATGAAGAACATATATTCCAATATCTAAATCAAAACTGAGAATTTTACAAATTTTCCCTCAATTTGCCTCATGTTAAATGCATAATCTTCCAAATAAGTTTTTCAAAAGCATAACAACTTAAATATGTATTTGTCAATACTTGAGTACAGAGTTTGAATTTGGCACAAAACTAACAAAATGAGGTCCAAAAATGAAAAAAGAACCACTGTTTGAACAAAGATGCGCCAATTGAAATATACACTTGGCTTATGCATGCACGTTCTGAACGTTCTGCAGTTCAACATAAGTCACACTTCTAAGTATTTGTGTACATTTTTTCAAAAAGAGTCTCACGAGGATACAAAAAAACACATTTTTATGTTGATATAAACAAATATCATGACTCCAATGTTTGCAATCCTCCTCTTCTTCACAAATCTGAAAACAATTTCTATCTTGTCATGTCTCCAAACTCCAAACATAATGTAAACACAACTAAAACTAGTGCTTTGTGTCAATTTCTAGTGTACCTTGTGTGCTTTTATCCACAACCCAATTTATGCCTCACATTTTTCTGTAATTATAGGAATCATTTTCCCCTTGCTCTCTCCAAGTCTGGGAGATCTGAAAAAGAATGTGTTCAACATAAAAGTCAGCATCAGGAAGTGTATTCCAACATCAAACTCAAAACCGCAAAATAAATACAAAAGCATTAAGAAAGAGCAGAGCATAATACTTACAAAGCATGCCTTCATCATCGCTCATGTCATCATTAATGTCTTCAGATTTCTACATGAGAATAAAGAATACAATATATGACTAATTAAATACACTGAAAATAATAATGGGGCCACAAAAATATTACACAAACTTGAGAAAATAACATCTACATTAATGCATAGTCATACCGAAATGTCATCCATGTCGTCCAAGTTAAATGTATCCACTGCAAAAGTAGCACCGTGTATAATAAACATATTTAGACATAATTTTTTTTTTATACGAAAAACTAAACCCATTCAGCATTCGCATCAATTTTTGTTCATATCTATGCAATAGTTCATTAATGATGGTCTTTTTCATTTTGAAATGGGGCAAACACAAGCGAATAGATGGTTTCCAATACATTTCATTTATTTTATTAGATTCTTTATTCTAAAGATGCTTTTGTTTTATTTTATTTATTTCAATAAAACCGCGTTCCTCCCAATCAACAAGCCCTTTCAGTCTTAATATGTAAATTGAAAGCTTTTACCCCAGTTTAAAGTTTCTTTACAATGCTGTAAGATAGATAAATGTTATCAAAAGTGAGAAAAACATGAGAATGTCAAAATAATATGAAGGGTTTTATTCTTGCATCAGCATGCTTTTAGAGTACACAATCTTCTTAAAAGATAGTAATACAACACCAAATTTTCTTCTAAAATGCAATTGATAAAAAATATTTAAAGGAAAACATTAAAAAAAAAAACAAATTTGAGAGCCAAGGGTGATAATCAAATTTCAATCTTGTGCCCCTTGTTTGTAAATCTCTACACTAATTTATGTGGAAATGATAAGCAATGGGTGCACACACAAATTAAAACATATGAAGAAGCTCAACACGCAACAAAAGTAGATCTACAAATTAATCATTAAATAAGTTGCTGTGGTAAGCAAAGTGTCGGAATTGAGTATTTACATCGGAAAATAAATGACATTGTGTGTGAGAGGGGTAATATTAATGCTCATGGACGGCTTTTTGAGTGATCAATGGAATACCATAATCATTTTATTTGTAATATAAATCCAAATCAAAAGCAAACCAGGGTCTTGGTGAGGCACTTAACCTTTTGACTTATTGTAGCCTCTCTCAATGGAGGTTTGAATCTTTTTGCATGTAAGATTTGAAACTTGAATTGCTTTACTTGCTCATGTAAACACACACCAAAGGACCCCAAAAAGAATCTTTGGTGAGGCCAAGGCGGATAAAGCTCAACATGATTCTTAGTCGGTTGGATGGCACTTTGATTGTCACATCCGAGAATAGTGTCATTTCTTGACGCAACCCCAACTCTTCAAGCATTTGGCGAATCCCAACTACTTATGCGACATTAATAAAACCACTATATTTTGCTTCAATAGTAAAGAGGGCAATGCTGATTGCTTCTTTGTCATCAAGCAACTACCACAAAACCACGGTAACAAACAAATCAAGTGGAATTTCTATCATGAGTATCACCTACCAAATTTGAGTTGGTGTAGCCAATAAAAGGACCACCCTTCTCTACCATATACTCAATCAAGAAAAGGGCCACCTTTCTCTACTCTATACTCTATGCCAAAAGAGTAGGTACCCTTTCCATACATTAGAATACACTTAGCTACCATCATATAAGGTTTCTTGGGATCTTGTATGAATTTGAAGGAAAATTGACAACATAAGCAATATCAAGGCTAGTATGAGTCGTGTAGAGTAGGCTTTCAATCAAATGTCGATATAGAGTAGCATCAAATTTATCTTCATCGTAGTGGGAAATCAACCCATTTCCAAAAAGGAGTAGAAGTTTGCGTACAATCCTCAACATGGAACCTTTTCACTAGGCCCACGTCATTCTTGGTGTAAGAGGTTAAATTTCTATCTTTCAAATGCCATACTTCCATTCTAAGAAAGTAATATAGAAGTCCCAAGTTTTTCATGTCAAAATTCTTCAAACTTCACTTAGTAGCATGTACAAAACCTATGTCATCAACACACAAGACCATGATAAAGACGTTGCTGATTAATATGTTGAATATAAAGATTGGGACAAAACTACTGCAAATAACACATTGCTTCTGAAAAATCAGTTTAAATTTTTCATATCAAGCTATAGGAGCTTGTTTTAAACCATACAAATACTTCTTCAATCTACATACAAGATGCTCTTGTCTAGGCTTAGAAAAACTAGGGGTTGTTGCATATGTATTAATTCATTTAAATCACCATGAAGAAAAACACTCTTAACATCCATTTGATGCAATTCCTATCTAAATTTAGCAACAACACAAATAACAATCCAACTGGTATAAATCTTAGGAACTAGAGCCAAGGTTTCATTGTAATCAATAGTTTTTTGCTTAGAGAATTCTTTTGCAACAAGACAAACTTTGTGTTTCTCAATCTCACTGTTAGATGTAAATTGTCTTGTATCTAGTAATAAATATTTTTCAACCTTTCAAATCATTATTAATATAATTGTGGCAATTGGAATCCCATTGTGTGACCTCACAACACTCTTCCCTAGTTGAACAATAACTAACTCCCAAGTTTTATTCTTCAATAAGGAGTTGTATTCATCATGCATAACATTCTCACAGTTTTCTTTACCTCAAGCTTGCTCATAGGTTTGGGGATCACAACTGTTTATAACTTGAGCCATAAGTGTGAAATTGGAATTTTTGTCCCCATGTACTAGGACCAACCACATCACCAATATCAAAACCATCATCTTGAAGGGTTTGGTAGGCCCATAATGAAAGAAAAATTCATTTGTAGCAAAAATATTAGAGTGTGTAGATGCACTGATAGTTGTAGTAGGAGTAGGCTCTGTCTCTTCATTTCATGGTGATACAACATCAAGTACCACAAAAGGAACATCAAAAGTTGATTCATTTGGTATGGAGTGAGAAGGCTCCTCAAAAGATGAGGCTCTCTTCAACCTTCGCATCCCTCCAAATAATGATTTGTTGCACCTTAATATACCCTATAAAATTTTGATCCTTGATATACCCTATAAAAATGCATCTATGGCTTTTGGTCGCTAGCTTATTTTGCTTCTCATATGGAATATGAACCAATGCATTTAAACCAAAAACCATGAAATGAGAGACTATAGCCCACCCGCCCCAAGCTTCTTTAGGAGTAGCATATCAAAGTTTCAAGCAACCCACGTAGGCATCCGATTCAAAATATAGAATGCACACCTATTTGCCTCATCATTGAATTTGTATTCCAACTTAAAAATGCGAACCCTACATATAGCTAGCTCTTGATGGTTTCATTCTTTCACTTGAATCTAAATTTTGCCCCTTACATCCCAAATGGAATTCTTGAGACTTAGTCGCCATTCACTCCCTCCTTGTGGGTCCCTGTTGTGTCCAATAGATAGTTTGTCATCCAAGCTTTCCAATGAGAGCTCTCTTGTCCCGAATGGCACCCTCTAACAAAATTTGGAGGTTTTTGTAATTCCTTTGGCCGTTGTAGACACCAAAATTGGCACAAAATCATTATTACATCATGCTTTTGGCAAACTTTATATATGTGGGTCTTGAATGATGAAACTAGAACTTAGTGGTGCAAGTCCTTGTTGTCTTACTTCCATATTCCTTGATTGTTTCTGGATTTTGACTTGTTTGACTCTTTCATGTGCTTTTACATTGTGTTATAGAGATCTCTGGCTTTTGCAATTGATTGTTTGACTTTTGTTGACTTTAGTATGGGACCGTAGAACTTGGTCTAGATCATTGTACAGTCTAGTCTCAAGCCATATGGTCCAGTTCCTTTTGCTTTTGGGTCAAATCTGTCCATTCAGCCCGTTTGGTACTCTTACTTCTTTCACACCTTATGTTTTGGGTCAACCTTGCGCCTAATAGGTACAAATTTCAAAGTAAAGAACTACTATATATACAAATTACCCCTAAACATTTATCATCTATCAAACGCCTATCTATCTACCATTTACGACCTAGGAAAAAGCAAGGAACTAATTCAACATACTGCATAACACAACAAAAGGGGGAAAATTTTGATTTCTACATCTGCATATAAGGGTTTGAATTGGGGCAAGTAGCTAGCTTTTATTGGTGTAGAAACATGAGGGAAAAGCTAGGTCAAGAGTTTTAGTTGCATACACATTGCACAATGCACTAGGAGAACTACATGGAGTTTGAAATGTAGTGCAATGCTCGGTGAATCACAAACACTTCATATTTTGTTTTTGTCATCTAATGTGTTCTTGAAGTTCTTTGCGGGAACCTAGGGTTTTTAGTAAGTCCAGGCACAAATGCGAGGGTTACAATGAATTTGAAGCTATCAAGATGTGAAAGGAGAAGCTAAAGCGACATAAAAACCCCAGAATCACACTAGTCATAGGTTTGGAACTGCATAAATTTGGGCCATAGTGAAGTATGGTCCCTGTACCTCTTTCAGACGGTCCTCGTCTGTGAAGTTCTAGGCAAGAAAGCAACAATGGTCTCATTTCAAACAATGAATATTCAGATTCCATCGACGATATAGTCCGAAGTCAACCTGAACCAACTAAATCATCTCTCAAACCCTAATTGTACTCTAAATTGATTTATCAATCTATCATGCTTGCAATGCCCTAGTTTCCATTATGAGAATGTAATCTATGTAATCTGAATTCATTTATTTCTGTAACATTCTTTAGTCCTATCTATATTAATTAGATAAACCTTATTTAATTAATCCGAGGTTGAAACATTTGGTGAACTAGATGTGAATTGAGAACATTTGGTAAACCCTCTTTTGTTTGAACCCTTAACCTAGTTTGGGTTTAGCTTGCCTATCCTAGCTAGGCCTTTTATTTGCAAACCCTAGTTTCCTTAGGGTTTACCAATTATTGTTGATTGTATGCTATTGCTTTTAAGGATAGCTTTTCTTAGTATAGTTATGGCTTGTCTTTAGGGATTTTGTTTCACAAAATCATAGGGGCTACTATCCCTTTAATTAGGTCCTTTTCCCTTATGAGCTCACAAGCAAGGATTTATGTACGTCACATGACCTGGTGTTGTTTATGATGAGAACTTACAAGCTGAAGTTGTCCCCGTAGTTACCTAATGGGAGTCAATTTTAAAGTGCTCCCGCCCACCCATTGTACCTAGGTCTTGTCCTCATGATTTTCTTCATAATTTGTTTGAGAGTGTTGGGCATGTTAGCTCCCAACCTAAGTTAGAGATGCCTCTTACCTCTCACCGATACTGAGATGAGCCGTGTTCGGATGACATTATTTCTAAGTGTGCGAATGATTTTCTTGATGAATGGGATAGTAATTGTGACAATGCTTTACTCAAATCCATGGCTCCTCCCTTTGACCATATTTCTAATGATGAAATTGATTCCTCTTTTGATGATGATGATGATGTTTCACATGATTGGCATATTCTTCCGATTAATGCATTAATTGATGGTGTTTCTTTCTCCCCGATAATGACATGGAAAATGATAATGATTCTCTTCCTTCTTCTCCTATAGATGATAATGCAAATGCAAGTCCTCTTATTCAAAGAAACAATGGTATTTCTACTTGTGTTTCTTCTCTATATCATGAATGCAAAAATGATATTCCTACTTGTATACCTTCTCTTTCTCATGAATGCAAAAATGATATACTTACTCGTCTCTTCTCCCCCTCTTATCAACGATAATGTGGAAAGTGCTAGTGTGACTTTTATGCCTCCCAAGGAAAATGAACATGTTAATGTAGATACTCCTACTATTATTTGTATTGAAACCAATGCCATTCCTTCTACTAGGTGTATTGCAAAAGAGCTAGATGTGCCTAATGATGGTGTCTCTTTAGATCCACATTGTGAGGACAAGCCTATAGTTCCTAATAATCCACCCTTGCTCAATGCTAATGTTCCTAGTCATGATGTTATCTCTTTGATGCATGTTGTAGGTGCCTTACAAGACAAGGTGCATGCTTTATCCTTGGAAAGTAAAGCCTCAATGATGGATTGACTCTAATGCTATATATGAGACCCAATTAGGTGTAAGATATTCTAGTTTGCTTTCCCTAGAGATTTTGTCACGCATAAGCTTCAATTGTTTGATGAGACTATTGATTCTTATCTTCACCTTCATTTATAGACTTGCTATGTCTTCTTATAACAATGATAGGATACTATTAAAAGCATTCCCTAAAAGCCTCATAGGTGTTGCAATACATTGGTTTAATCATCTCCCTAGTGGATCTTTGAGTACCTTTTGAGAACTTGAAGAAGCTTTCCTCATATGCTTTATTGAAAAAAAAGCCCTAGAGTTACTTGTGAGCTCTTGCCTTGCATCAAGGTAATTCTGAGCCGATTTGTCATTACACTCTACACTTTAATACAAGTATGCAAAAACTAATCTATAATCCTACTAATTTAGAAGTGCAATATATTTCTTGTTATGGCCTCTTTCCTCTTAAACAAAAATTGCTTTATGACACATTTGATTCTTTCACGGATCTTTGCCTTTGCATTGTGGATTTGGAGTGAGAGCTTTCTCCCCAAAATCTCCACATCCTCACATGCTAATATTCCTACTCCTCATATGGAGCCCGATTCTAATGTTATGCGCGACTCCCCTTCTACTTCGAGACAAGTCAAGGTTTTATATTGCGGCATTATTTCCTATCATATTACACCTAGACCTAAAGCTTCTACGAAAAATCATTATGCTTTGACAAATCTCTTGATCGTCCACATGATATTTTGCTTAGCCTACTTGAAAAGCATCTGATTTGGTTACCATCTAATGATCATCACCCTCCTCATCGGCTTGAGCGTGAAAAGGGCTGACCTTTTTGTAACATTCACTACATCAATGGACATCATGACACCGATTTCTATGCGCTAGATCAAAAATTTAAACTACTTGATGAAACATGAATTCTTTTTAATACACAATATTTTGATAGATTCCTTTCTCCTCCTCGAGGCATCGATCTATGGAGGCTGCGATCACCCATGATCGTCCTCCCTTAGGCGTATAGTTTCTCGTCTCTATGAGAGATGTCTTTGGGAGTGGAGCTCCGTCTAATCAACCATCACAAAGACCTAAATACAAGTGGGTTAAAGACCAAAAAATTGTTTTACAAGATAATCAAGTTCAATTAACAATACATATGCATTCATGTTTCTATACAATCCATATACACATTCCATCAATAAGCAACAAATAATTAACAAGAGTGCATCCTCGGAGTTTGGACTAACTAGGCATCCTTTGTTCGCTTAGGCTATTCATTATGCCCCATGGTTGAGATTAATCACCCTATTCTACCAATTCTTATCAATATCAACCTAATCTAATCACATCACTTACCACTATCCATCACATTCAATAAAATTCACATGCTATGCACAAATCATCATCAATATCAAATAAATTCAATGACATTTAATGCCATGCATAACTCAAGACCAATGCCAATCAATGCAATCACATCGAGTATAATATGCAAATTAATGCTAATATCTTTGCATGTTCTAAATGAATAGTAAGAACAATATGCAGAAGATAACACAACACAAGAGATATTGGTGGGCCAAGATGCCCAAATACTCAGTATATGCAGAAATATAAGAATACCCTTAAAGTAGGGCAACACCATACAATGCTCATGAAGGAGTAACTCCACAATCTCCCAATATGGGAATTCCACTTTGAGGGGATACCTCCAATATACTCCTACCAAGTAGAAGACTCAACACATACATGATATATCTCATTATGATACCCACGTCCTTTATATAGGCATACATTGCTCTTAATGAATGGGTAACAACTAGTCCCAATGTAGGCTGAGTCATTACCCAATATAACGAATTCCTATGTGACCCCATATATTATAAACATAACTAACTAAGGGGGATGTATGCCACATGTCGGCATCTCCATCATCCCATATAAATTATAATATCATAACCCAAGGTACATAACAATCAAACTTGCTATCAATTAAATGAGACACAATACTCTAATTAAACATCCATTACTTATATAAATGATGAATCAAAAATTATATACAATAAGGGTCCACCCCTTTACAATCAGCTATTCATCATCACTTGATACATCTACATGAGCTTGAGGACTCGAGGTCTCTCTTAGGTCTCAACGACACTGGGAACATGACCGTGGTCTATACTATCGCAGCAATCATTATAGTTTCTTTGGCTGAGTAGAACTAGATAGATATGATATAGAGAGTTTGCTTTTAAAGTGGTGATGGGAATAGTTCAGGGGTCTCAGTATAGAATAAGCTATACTCATGCCATAGATATTGTATTGATGGGGAGTAACTCGAATAAGTGTGAGAACTATTCTATTTGGGGAAGTGGGTATGGAATTCTTCTTGGCGGCCTATATATAGCGGCTGTCCCTATTTCGGTCATAACTTGGGCATATTGTTCCTAAACGCCCTTAATCTCACTACTAAATTATGGGAAAGCTTTGTCCCGGTGGAGGCTCGAGCCTCTGTGCCAACTCTAAATGGCTCTCATCCTACTCACTATGCAAAATTATGCGTGGCAGCTGCTGCCACAACCATAAGATCAAACAAATAGGAAAACTCTCTTACGACATCATCCAAACATTCTAAAATACTATCAACCACTACATCACTTAGAATGTTCCGAGTCAACGTATATGCCGATGCATCCACAATGGCGATCCAATAGGTATCACCTACAATGTCAAATCATGCCCACATATTAGAATTGATCATTCGGCAATAACGGATTCAACATTTATCTATTAAATCAACAATGCTCAAAATCACAAATCACTTACATTGTCTGTTGCCATTGCCATAACATCATCTGTGGGCATCTCCTCTTGGTGCCTCATCCTTTCTGGCTTTGGTGGGGCATGGCTCCCCACCTCCTCCTCTAGATGGAACCCCACTTCTTGGGCCTCTCACTATCATGGGAAACAATAATACCCATCGAATCTCTGCTCACTATTGGGTATATGTTGCTCTGCAACCAACATTATCCATGGCACCCATCTTAATTGGTGGGTTCACCTCATTTGCAGTGGGGGCAATAACTCGGTCAGTCGGTCATGGTTGATCCCTCAATGTTGCATGAAGGGACCTCCTCTATGAATATGGCTCTAGGGACACATCTTGTACTATCCCAAATTGGTGGGTAACCCGATCATATTGGTATCATTCTCCCTACCCGAGAAATAGGTCCTCTAACGACATGACCTCATATGCGAAAACTCCGTGATATCTTTCCCACCTAGAAAAATCTCTCGTAAGATCTCCACATGACCCCTCCTCGGGGTCGATTTGTCCAATATGGCTTTATAGGACATTGTATCTAGACCGTGCCTCCTCCACAATACCCATTGTGTTGTAAATATCTCAAGATGGGCCCAATCGGCTCATGGTCGATCGGCCGTTGACTACTATATACTCGTAAGCCCACATATACAATAATGTCACAACTACTATGAAACCCCCATGGTTGTCAATACAAATCAGTACAAATCGTTATATAGATGGGCCAACATACATCGACCCTATGCAAATCTCGCTACTCTCTCTATGTCTCTGCAAATATTCCACATCCTGTATGAAATAAATACTCTACCTTTGTCCACGACTACAAATAATGCTAATAACACATTAATAAACTTTTGTACTCGCGGAATATCTACCGTCATAATTGAACTATGTCATATGGATGGCTTTGTAATACCACCCGGCCCAACCAAAACTGTGTGCCACAGAGCATTTGAAACGACACATCTTCCACAAGTACTTACATCCTTTCACCAACTATAGGTAACCTTAGAATCCGGTATACATCCTTCAAGGTCATGGTCATCTCCCTTGTCGAAGCCCAATTGTACATGTGTTAACATTCCATCACTCACACAATGTAGTAATTAGGTGCATGTTCGGTGGCACCTCCACAATCTAGCCACATGCTGCAATCCGACCCTATCCAATATGTATCCTCGAGACTTGATGTAAGCAAGGTCTCCATGTGCCGCCCTCTATGAAATTTCCTCGCATGAAAATCTCTCTGCGGTAAAAATCACGCAAAAACAAAAAGTATTAGAACATCGACTATTAATCAATAATCATAATCTGTTAACAAATGCTTTATTCAACTATACAATCAACGAAAAACTTCTGCTATAAACTCACAATCTTTGGGACCAAACCGTATGAGCTAGGGACTGAATCCGTACAAAAAGGGACAACACCATCCTAAAACTGTATGGTTTTGTCCTCCAAGAAGAAAACAGATCCTACAATTTTATTAATCCTATCCTATTCAAAATCAACAAAAAAAATAAAAAATCTTCTGTTATTTTCAAGCGAAATTACAAATTTTTCATACTTTCTAGATCTTGACCATCCGTGACTGGATGTCATTAGTTACATGGTCAACTCCCAACCTCAAGCATCCCTAGCACCCGACATCTGTCTAGCTTAAAACACAAATTGCTATCAATCATTGTTCAAATGAAATTACTTTTCACTTTTCTACCTTATTATTGATGGTAAATTACATTTTTGGCCTACCATTAACCTATTCAACTACGTTTCACCACTTAATTAATTCCTCAAATTTGTCAAGGCGATATCTTGGTCTATCCCTATTGGTTTGTTACATCATTTGCGGCGTTGGGACCATCACTTCCTAATGTCCACACTCTTGTGTGACTTTGCTACGTTGCATATTTATTATAGTTGTGTTGTCACTCTTATTTACTATTGCGCTTACACTCTATACTACAAACTCACTACTATTACTATTAGTACAAGCACTATTTCAATCAACACCCACTTACCCTAAATATGGGCTCTCAACATGCCTAATTGCCATAACACAATCTCTCAAATCTCTCTTACCAATTACTTTCAATTCAAATGATTCCACTTCATTCCATCCCTGCCATGAAAGGGGGCAACTATATGGGTTGGCTATGCAAGGCCACCTTCTCCTATACAAATCAATACACAAATCTAATGACCCAATGGTCAACTCTAGCTACAAGGGTGCATTGAATTCTATAAAAATAACTAAATTACAAACAAAAGTGCCAATGCATTTATCGCAAATGTAGGGGCAACAATTATCAAACTCATAACCACTAACACTCTAGCTTACTAATATAAACCCATATAGTGCACGGTGGGGGCATGAGACATCATTCCCTTTCGACTTTGTAGGATTTTTCAAAATTTGGGACCTAGATCCGTCGGTAGTGATGTGGTCTTACAAGTTGGAAAGCATTATTTTGGGCAACTATAAAGCTTTGTTACACTAAATCTTTTGGTGTCGGGACACCCAAATTCCCACTAACTGAATCACCTATGGAGATTGATCACCTCGATTCTCTTTGAATGCTAATACAATCTCCATATCTCCGAGTACACTCTTATGCCTATGACATCTATGATGCTTTTTCTCTATCTTTGTGAGGGTTAACAATGACCCACATTGTTTACCATGCTACTGTTACTTTCTCGATGCGCTTCCAACTCTCTCTACTTCAACACTATTATGTATGATCCTTTTCTCTTTTAAACAACCAAATTTTATTCACTAGCTTAAAGGGTGGCAAATGTAGACACCAAAATTGGCACAAAATCATTAGTACATCATGCTTTTGGCAAAGTTTATATATGTGGGTCTTGAACAATGAAGCTAGAACATAGTGGTACAAATCCTTGTTTTACTTCCATATTGCTTGATTGTCTCCTAGATTTTGACTTGTTTGACTCTTTTTCATGTGTTTTTATGACATGTCATAAAAATCTTTTGTTGACTTTGGTACGATACCATACAACTTGGTCCAAACCGCCATACGGTCCTACCTCAAGCCATACGGTCTTGTTCCCTTTTTGTGTTGGGTATTTTTTGCCTGTTGGGTCCTTTTGGTACTCTTTCTTCTTTTGCCACATTTCAGTCATGGACCAGCTTTAGAGTTCTTCGTACTATTGCCTTCAGCTTCCTTCATATAGTGGGTAGACTTTCAATACACTTTTTATGTTCTTCCTAAGGGTAGAATCATTGTTCGATGCGAGATGAACCTTCTTCAAAGCGGAAGACAACATCATTGACACTCTTATGGGGGGGCCTTCTATCTCTCCTCTTCTCTCTCTCTCTATTTTCTTAAGAGTTTTTCTATGTACTTCTAGGGCTTCTTTCAGAAGGAGATTTTCACACCTTGTATCTCTCTTCTCTCTTTTGGGGAGAGTTTTTTCCCACTGGGTTTTCTCCCTTTCTCCACTTTACAAGAGATTTGCATTGTACGTGGGCACCTCATTAGGCCTTATTGCCAAGACCCACTTTCTTTTCCGCCCACCTACACTACAGTTAAGGGGGGGTGTTAGTGTAGGATATTATTTATCCTTTATTTGTTTATTGTGGATTATTCCTACACATGGTTTATCCCTACACTTGTTGAGTTAGCTTGCTTAGGTGTACTAGTCAAGTGTAGGGATAAACCATGTGTAGGAATAATTCCCAATAAACAAACAAAGGATAACTAATATCCTACACGAAGCGGGATAGTGGAAACTTAAATATTAGTTTATATTTATTCTTGTCGTTATAAAGGAATAAATTTTATAAACTGACTTGGGTTGTATACACTTGTTGAGTTAGCTTGCTTAGGTGTACTAGTAATGTCGAGTTAGCTTGCTAGTCTTGCATGGAGTTAGCTTAACTGCCAATATCAGTTAGTGGGAGTTGTATGCCTATTCTTAGGCTCCTTCACCACTATTCTAGGTGGTAGTTACACTTCCTTCTCCTATATGTACATCTTGATTATTGAGCTATTCATTAGAGTGTGTTGAGTTGGAGCTATTCTCATCTTTTGCAATTGTCTCATGTGATTTTCATACTTGCAGTTTCGTGTGTGTGCTTAGTCTTGCCTTCGTGCAATTCATGTCTCACATCTCTCATTGGTGCATTCTTTGATCCAGTTGATCCGTAGCATTCTTCGATGGTGGAAACTTAAACATAAATTTATGTTCAGTCTTGTTCTTTATGGAGGAATAAATTTTATAAACTGGCTCAAGTTGTATACACATAAATACGTGTGTGTGTGTGTATAGATGTGAATTTATACACTTACATGCATTTATAATATCTAATGAAATGCCATTTTGAAACCCTTAATCCTTGTTATCAAATTTATATTCTTTTCTTTTACTGATTTAAAGAGTTTGTGTTAGGAAATATATTAGTGCTTCACATTAATTTGTATGAAATATAATAGTTTGTATAGTGGTTGTAACCACTTACGTAGATAGGTTGTGGGAGAGATTTACGGGGTGAATAGTTGAGAAAACTCCTTGTTTATAGGAGCAACTTTAACTATAAATATGTATCATGTTGTCCATGAATCAACGAAGAACATTATTGTGTTAACTCTGTCCAACTTTAAGATTTGGCCCACAATGCTAAAAACGAGCCCGATGAAAATGGAGGTGGGATTTGAACCCCGACCTCACAATTAAGACCCTCAAGCTCGCCGACTTGCCCGGAGGTGCTCGGCGTTGAAAACATGAGCTCGCTGGCATTAAAACACAGATAGAGAGCAGACTGTGGGAGACAATGAACAAGACAAATTGTATTCATCTTAGGTTTTGAGGCACTTAAAGGCAAAATCTGAACTTGGTGTAAAAAGCCAAGTTGCTTGAAATTTCGATACAAAGACAGTGGCGGTCTTCTTTTTCCATGAAGTGTTGTAAATTTTCTAGTGTAGGCATTTAAAGGTCGCATTTGCACAGGAAAATCAATGTGGAGCGCCTACGAAGCCACAGGGAAATTTGTGAAAGCAGTTTGACGACAGAAATTAGAGTTTTTAGGTCTATTAGTTATTATTGAAGGGTCACTTGTACTTCATTGGACATTGAATAGATCGATTCACGATTACGTGAATCCGGAGACGTAGCCTTCGGGTGAACTCCATTAACAATTTCTTGTTGTGGATTTATTTTCAGTTTGTGAAGCTTTTGATCAAATAAAAATCATTATTTGGATTAATTGATTAATTGATGAAGCAAACACTTAACTGGTTAAATTGGATTGAAGTCAAAATTTCAGTATCCATAACGCACATCGGTAAAGGTATGCACTTATCAAAGTTTGGAATCAAGCAATTAGTTTAAGTGAAAAATTAATTCCACTTTGTGATTATTTCTTTATGGATTTGTAATAGATTCAGTTAAATCACTTAAGTTGGGATTTTGAAGGTTAATCGATCTTTTTAAAAGAGTTTGAAATTTGGGCTTTCAAGACACCCAAATTTGTTCAATTTAGCACTCTTGATCAATTTATAAGTCTGGAAAAAATAAGAATCGGAAATTTTAGAAGTACGGTTAAAAAACAAGTACCATTTTCAGATCAAGTTCGGTATCAGAGCTGGTTTAGCTCTTGATTTGCTTCAATTAATTGGTTCAGTTTGGTTTTTGCATTTTTGGGCTTGATCTTTCAGTTGTAGTGTGCAGAATTTGGAAGAACAGTGTACGAGAAACCATGGGCAAATTGTCTAACAAGACCAAGTTTGAGGAACTTGAAGCATGCAATCAGCAGATTCAGGAACAAAATGCCTACCTGAGGTGTCAATTATTGACTCTTGAGGAGCAAATTGACAGTTTGAAAAGAGAGCTAGAATCTAAGGATGAGCTCTTAATGGTGTTGTGATTAATGGACCTAAGAAAGAGGTACCTATTATTGTTGATGCATCCACTATGACAGATGAATGCATGGTAAGTAAGACAACACTTAATTCCTCTCCCAAAGCCAAGTTGGATTCTGATATTGCTCTAGGTGAATTTGAAAAACACACCAAAGGTATAGGATCTAAACTTTGAAAAGGAAATTGGAGAGAGTTCTAAGACCACTGGAAGAAGACAAGCTTCTAACAACAAAGTGGCTTCCTCGATAGCATCATGTGGATCATCCTCGGAAGAAGGATCGGTAAAGAATTCATGACGGAGAGGTATAGAAATCCCTCCACCTTCAGTTTACCATGTTCAAAAAGGAAAAGGTAAACAAAATGATCCACTTTCTACATTGGAAAAGTTTGATTATGATATGCAAGCAATATTGTATAGTTACCCATGCACATTTTGTGGGTTATCTAATCATTGTGTGGCCAAGTGTAGGAAGTATAAATCCATGTTGGAAAAGATTGAGAAAGTTCATTCTCCTAAACTTGGCTCGGCTAAAAGTAGTCAAGGTAAATTTTCTAACAATATGGATCCTAAAATGGATCAAAGAATTTGTGGTCACTGTAAGAAAACAGGTCATGTAATTGACAAATGTTATAACTACATCCAGAAAAAAATTAAATTTTTTTAAAAAGGATAGTAGTATTAAACCAACCATTATGACCCCTTCAGTGAATCAGGTGAAAACTGAATTGACTCAACCACCTAAACAGGAAAATGTGTTGAAAAAGGTGGGTAAGCAGTTCATCAGTTTCATGTTTGCATAGTTTAATTGTTGAATGACATGCAAACTAACAAAGCAGATTTTGGAAATCTTGTTGATTGGTAAAAAGGATAAATTCCATATTTATTTTGCTTTGGTGTTGGTGAAGTATCTGAAGAGGGAGATCTAGGTGACAAGTTTAACATACTTGGGTGTATTTCTCTTTTAATGGTTTTGAAAAACTTCATTCTTTCAGCAGCATGTATAGTTATTCCTAAGGGGCATGATTAGGGAATCGGATGTCTAAATTTGGAAATTGTATTTAGTATGCTATTGAAGTACAAATTGTTCCATGTAGGCATCGTTTGTGTGTACAACTTATACAAACTCTTTGTTTTCTATGCATGATATTTGCACATGTATAAGTCTTTTTATTAGGCTTAATATTTGTAACTGTCAGATATAGTTGCAAATAGTATGTACAAGTTTTGCACTAACAAGCTGTGAATGCAGGTTACATTTGCATTGTTAATAGTGGTGAGTGCAGGATCAGATTGTATAGAGGAATATGGCAGTTGGATTTGTCATATCAGTTGCAATATAAGCCATGGGTGATGTTAATTCAATGGTTTTAATTTATTGCAATTTTTAGAAAAAAACTACCATGCTATAAATTGGGTTATGTGTTTGTGATATGCAGAGAATATGTGTACAGTTCAGTTGGGTAAAATTTCCATTTTGAGGAAAAAATGGTCTTATTGGGGAGGAGTGATCCGGAGGATTTTTCAAAGTGTCTCAGATCTTCCTAAATCTCCCTAAACCATTGCAGGCCTATAGAGTGTCTTGAGAGCTTTCCGTCGACAGGTGGAACTCAGAAAATGGAGCTCATGTATAAAAAATATTGTAGGTCCAAGTTCAGGTCTGAAAATGGTCAACCCTTGTCCAGTCCAATCTAGACGTGACACGTGGCAAAATGGTAAAAGGTGAAAAAATGTTAAATTTTGTTGTTTTGACCTTCGGTCTTCGACAAACGGTTAAAAATTTGGTGGGCCCCACTTTTTGCTAGGCCACGCTTTTTGCTGGTTGGGGGTGGCTGGGGGCCCTTAGCCAGGTTTGGCACACTCTTTTATAGGAGACGTGCCTTTGCTGCCTTTACTTTGTATTACCATATTGAATTTTCGATTATATATGCCATTCACATCTCTAACATTGCTCATGTGGGATTATTGTTTTGGAGAGTATATTTGTGCATTGCAGGGTGATACTACCTATCAGCTCGAGCGAGCTATTTTATTAGCTCGGTAGGGTGATCAACTCCCCGGGGTGGATCAAACACACCATACAACTTGGTGGGCACATTAGTCACTCGACACCATTTTGGTGCAACAACCATATGACTTGGCGGTTCTAACTTAACCGTTCGGACCAATGTAACCAAAGGCAATCGACATCCATGGCGGTTCAACGTTCAAACCATGCACAACTTGCCATGTAGTAGCATTTTGATGACTTGGCCCCATCAGCGGTTTAAACAATTGATAGGCCCAACAAAAGGGCGGATGTGGCGCATGCCACGTTGTAGGATACCACTTAAAAATGCACAAAATATTGAAAATTTGCAGCCAAATAAAATACTGATTTTTGCAGATTTTTAACAGTTAGGGCAGCGAACTAAAGAAAATTAATATCCCAAAATATCCACCCAAATCACTTGAAAATTTAAAGAGAGCTTGCTAATATTATAAAGAACATAAGAAAACAGTTTTGGAATTTTTCAGATAATAAAATGCTGCCAGAAAATTACAGCGTGCCCTAGACAGCTGGAAAACTTCTAAAATTTGTAACTCTCCGAATACAAGTGCAAAAATTATGAAACTTTGGAAATAACATTTATAAATATAGGAGATGATATTCCAACCTTCAGATTTGAATTCGTACCACTGGAAACCCCTCAAATAAAGGCTGCAATATTCCAAACAAGTCGCCTAGCTTGGAAAAGGGTTGGAAATTGATGAAAAGCCTTCAAAGTGATGCTAAACCGTTCAAATGGCTGCCGTAAATCTGATCTGAAAACCCTCTGATTATCTTCACCAAATGTCTCCAAAACCCTCAAAACCCTTCCTCTGAAACCTCTGAAAATATCTCTATAAATCAGCCTGAAAACAGCTCCAAAATGACAAGCTAGGGTAGATCTCTCACTACCGAAGAATGCCCTGCTAGCTAGGGATGGATCTCTCACCACCGAAGCTAGGGTTCTGTGGGATTTCACTCCACAAGCTATAGATTTGCAAACAATGTTGCACATGAAGGAAAATAATTAGGTATGCAAGAATGATTTTTCCTTTTCCCCCAACTCCTTATATAACTTCTTCCAAGGCAAAAGAGCCCCAATAAACCCTAGTCGCATTTTTCCCTTGGAAGGGCCAATAAAATAAAAGTAACTTAAGTTACTTTTCCCCTTTTAAGTCGCCATGGTCCAAAAGTGACCCCCCAACGCAAAATTAGAACATTAGTACCATGTGGCCCCTTCCTAACGACAAAACATAACATCTAGTCCCTCTAAAACACCTTTTTGCTTATGTCAATGAAGAATTATAACAAAATGGACTAGATATTCATACCCAATAGCTCCCAGCGTCCAAAGCCCCTTGGGTATGACCAAGGCTTGGACTTGAATTGGCCCTTAGGCCTTTGGCGTAGGAAAGGGGACATTACAGTCCTCCCTTCCCAAATTTTGCTTGTCCTCAAGCAAATGCAAATTAGGATGCTGCAAAATCTGCTCTCCCTCCCAAGTAGCATCCTCAAGTGGCAATCCCTTCCATCGCACCAAATACTCGGTGATCACTCTGCTCCTAAGCCCCCTCTGTCTCTCCTCAATAATGGATTCTGGTTCTAACACCAGCTTCCCCTCCTCATCTAGTGGCGGAAACTCTGTAGATGGTACAATGATATCTGAGTGCCTTCTTAAGGCATGAAACATGGAAGACATTATGTATCTTACTATGCTCCGGTAGCTCTAGCTCATATGCTGTGCCCAACTCGACAAACAAACTACAGGCATGGACCATAAAACCATGGTTTCAATTTCTCTGCACCCTTCTGCTTTAGTGAGGACTGCCTATATGGTTGCAAACATAGGAATACTAGATCCCCAACCTCAAAAGACCTCTTTATCCTGTGTCGATCTGCATATACCTTGTTGATTTTGTGCCTTCTGAAGATTCTCCCTGAGAGCCTTTAGAATATCTGGTTCTCTGTAGCCAATCTCGAGCTTTGGGAGCTCGGCTATCTGGTAATACCAAATCCACAAATGTCATAGCGTCGTACCCATACAAGGCTCGGAAAGGAGTCATACCTATGCTCATCTGATAGGTGGTATTGTAGCAATACTCACCCATGTGTAACCATCTAATCCATGCCCGTTGATGTCCTGACACATAACTCCGCAAGTAGCCCTCTATCCACTTATTGACTATCTCCATCTGCCCATCTTTCTGTGGGTGGTAGCTAGTGCTAGGAGTCAACTCCGTACCTGTTAGTCGAAGATATCCTGCCAAAAGGTGCTCATGAAGATCTTGTCCCTGTCACTGACAATATTTTTAGGCAACCCATGTAGCCTAAAAATACTTGTATAGAAGATCCGGGCCACATCCACCGCCTCATGCCCCTTGGGTAGGGAAAAGAAATGAGCATACTTAGTTAATCGATCAACTACAACATAAATGCAACTATGCCCATGCACCAAGGGAAGCCCTGTGATAAAGTCCATAGATATGCTTTCCCATTTCTATTCGGGAATGGGGAGAGGTTGAAGTAATCCTGCTGGAAAAGACTGCTCGGATTTGGTTTGTTGGCAAACCATACACTCTCTGACATGGTTAAGGACATCGTCCTTCATCCCCTTCCATGCAAATCTCTCCTTGATAAACTGTATGTTTTGAAATACCCAGGATGCCCAGCTAGTGGTGTATCATGTACTGCTCGAAGGATCTTCTCCTTCATCTTGGACCCTGGTACAAGGAAAATCCTATCCTTGTAGAAAATGAGATCATCCACTACTCTGTATCGGTCATCCTATATAATATCATCCATGATCTGAGATGCAAAACTGATTTTTGGAATACTCAACAAGTATATGAGCCTTCCAATCCACTAAAATCTCAGACATAGAACTAAGCATAGAAGTGAGGTAAGGCCTCCTAGATAAAGCGTCAGCAACAATATTATTCTTACCTCTAGTGTACTCTATGTCGAAGTCATATGTTTGTACCTTGTTCACCCATCTGTTGGCGATCATTGAGCTCCTTCTACCCTAAGAAGAACCTCAAATTGTTGTGATCCGTACGAACCATGAATTTGTTGCCCTGAGGATTATGCGAATTTGGCCAAAGCATGCATAATGGCCAAATGACTCTCCTTGTTGTAAATTGAATACCCTCTCTCCACGGGTTTCAATTTCTGACTCTCATAGGCAATGGGATGCCTATCTGCATGAGGATTGCCCCAACACCCTCTCCTGATGCATCACACTCTAGAATGAATGGGCGAGAAATTTGGTAATGTGAGAACGGGACACGAACTCATCACCTCCTTGAGGTGATCAAAAACTGTTGTGTTGCCTCTGACCAAGCAAAAGCCCCCTTCTTGGTCAAATCGGTCAATGGAGCAGTCAACCGAGAGAAATTCTTCACAAACCTCCTGTAGTATGTGCACAACCCCACGAATCCTCTCAAATGTGTCAATGTCTAGGTGGCGGCCAATCCAAAATTGCCCGTATCTTATCCACCTCCACCTTGTACCCCCACCGATCACATATCCCAAGTATAGAAGTTCGATCATGCCAAACTCACACTTAAAAGCTTTCGCATATAGCGAATTAACTTCTAATATCCCTAATATCTCACAAGGTGCACGATATGGTCCTCCCAAGTCTGCTTTGTAGACTAAATTATCATCAAAGAAAACCAATACAAACTTCCGCGGTGGCGGTTGAACACATGATTATTGGAATGTAGCTAGAGCATTAGACGATCCGAGGGGCATCACCAAGAACTCAAAGTGACCGTAATGGCATCGAAAGTTGTCTTATGCACATCTGCTCTCCGACTTTGATCGATGATATCGGATCGCAAATCTATTTTCGAAAAATAGATTGCACCATGTAGCTTGTCAAACATGACTCATCGATGCGTGGTCTTGGATACTTGTTCTTTATTGTCTTCTTATTCAAGGCACGGTAGTCTATACACATCCGCATGGTCACATCCTCCTTCTTCACCAATACCACCGAAGAAGCAAAAGGGTTGGAACTCGGTCTAATATGCTCCATATCATGAGCTCATGTATAGTCTTTTTGATCTCATCCTTAAACCGTTTGGGGTGACGGTAAGGAGAAGTAACCACAGTCTAGCATCCTCGAGCTCAATCACATGCTCAAATCCCCTATCTGGAGGTATGCCTGGAGGTATGTCACCAAAAACTACACTATATACATGTCGATAAGCCTGTATATCCACATGATACTCATGTTGTCCATCCTCTGATTTCTTGGTCGAAACCAAACAATGTATTGCCCAATCCACCCCATTGTGCCTATAAATCCTCTCGATCCTCTTGGTTGTAACAACTCGGGGTGCCTCTGAAGATAAGCCCCTCAAGATCACATTCCTCCCTTCAGACTTAAACTTAGCTCCATCATTTGAAAGTTAGTTTGAAACTCACCAAGGGAATGGAGCCACTATACTCCAAGCACTATGTTGGTCTCTCCAATACCAACAATATAGAAATCATCGGTAATTGTATAGTTACCCATCGTGATGCTCAATTGGGGAACCCATTGTGTGCATCTCATAGAATCTCCATTGGCTATAACCACGTTGAAGCCCTCAAACTCCTCTATCTGTAACCCTCGCCTCTCAACCAATGAGGCATCAATAAAGTTGTGGGTTGCCCCACTATCAATGAGTACCACTACTCACTGTTGTCCCTGTAAAACTCCCCTAACTCTGAATGCCTTGTACCTCGGGGTACTAGACAAAGTGGCGATAGTCTCCTGGGGAAAAGTCTCGCTATCCTACTCAACACCCACACTATCTAATGCCTCATCATCATCATCCTCTAATCCCTGTGTGTCCAACTCCTCGTCACCATCACTCTCCTCAAAGACCTCTATGAATTGGGCCTTCCCTCTACCCCTGCAATCATGTCCTGGAACCCAAGGTGTGCGGCAATCGAAACATAGTTTCTTTTGCCTCAATTCATCTCTGTCCTCTCTAGATACGAATGGTCTCTAGGTTGTATCTTGCCTAGGTGGAGGTACCTTGCTGCGAACCATCGGATCTAGAAGGGAAAACCTTAGGCTGCACTCGAGGTGGAAACCTCGACTTAGGAGTGGATAACTCCAAGTCACGAGCTCTCCTAATAGCCTCATGCAAAGAAGAAGGCTCAAATGCCTTCACAAATCCAACGAGAGCGTCTGTCAAACTTGCTGTGAATAGGGAAATCAACCTCATCTCTGTAACATCAGGTACCATGACTGATAGTCTCTGAAAATCTGCGATATACTGATCCAAGGAACCGGTCTGCCTCAAATGAGTCAACTCTCTAAAATACCTATTGGGGTCCCTCCTATCAAATCTGCTAACTAACCTCTGCGTGAACTTTGCATAAGTAGTAATGTATATGTGTCCCTGTGTAATCAACCCATGATGCCACCAATCATGAGCGTCTCCCTCAAGATGTAAGATTGCAAACTTAATTGCATCTTCCTCACGCATAGGATTCAAGTCGAAGTATGTCTTCAACTTCTGAACCCAAGACTATGCAGTACACTTCTTAGAACCATCGAAGTGTGGAATAGAAATCTATCCCAATCTCCTTTGCAACTCGCGGTACATGCACGATGATCTCTCTAGGCCTGCTTGCCGATCTTCATTTGCTGATATTCTGGAATGACATGTTGTCACGAAAGCCATCACTCAAGGTTTGGTACTTTTCCCAACAAGACTCCTCATCTACAATATCCCTTTGGTTTGTCGTACTGTGAAACTTCCGGATCCTTAAGAAAAAGGTTCGTGAAGCCCCAAAGGCCTGGTAGAAGAATGGGGAGACCGTTGCCCTGAATGTCCACCCTCACCTCTTTGACCATGTTGTCCCATATTGCTATTTTCTCCTCTTTCCGTATGAGCATCAATCCTGCCCTATGCTAATCTCTCAGTGAGCTAGCTCAAATAGAGATTGGTAGTCTCTTGTTACTTTACCATGTTGGTGAACAATTGTTTCATCAGATCCACACCCATATCCTCACTGTCTCTGTCTCCCATCTTTCAACCCCAACAGGCTAGAGAAACAACTGCTCTGATACCACTGAAATATCCCTTGTGGGATACCACTTAAAAATGCACAAAATATTGAAAATTTGCAGCCAAATAAAATACTGATTTTTGCAGATTTTTAACAGTTAGGGCAGCGAACTAAAGAAAATTAATATCTCCCAAAATATCCACCCAAATCACTTGAAAATTTAAAGAGAGCTTGCTAATATTATAAAGAACATAAGAAAACTGTTTTTAGAATTTTTAGATAATAAAATGCTGCCAGAAAATTACAGCGTGCCCTAGACAGCTGGAAAACTTCTAAAATTCATAACTCTCCGAATACAAGTGCAAAAATTATGAAACTTTGGAAATAACATTTATAAATATAGGAGATGATATTCCAACCTTCAGATCTGAATTCGTACCACTGGAAACCCCTCAAATAAAGGCTGCAATATTCCAAACAAGTCGCCTAGCTTGGAAAAGGGTTGGAAATTGATGAAAAGGCCTTCAAAGTGATGTTAAACCCTGCTCAAATGGCTGTCGTAAATCTGATCTGAAAACCCTTTGATTATCTTCACCAAATGTCTCCAAAACCCTCAAAACCCTTCCTCTGAAACCTCTGAAAATATCTCTGTAAATCAGCCCTGAAAACAACTCCAAAATGACAAGCTAGGGTAGATCTCTCACTACCGAAGAATGCCCTGCTAGCTAGGGATGGATCTCTCACCACCGAAGCTAGGGTTCTGTGGGATTTCACTCCACAAGCTATAGATTTGCAAACAACAGTTGCACATGAAGGAAAATAATTAGGTATGCAAGAATGATCTTTCCTTTTCCCCCAACTCCTTATATAACTTCTTCCAAGGCAAAAGAGCCCCAATAAACCCTAGTCGCATTTTTCCCTTGGAAGGGCCAATAAAATAAAAGTAACTTAAGTTATTTTTCCCTTTTAAGTCGCCATGGTCCAAAAGTGACCCCCAATGCAAAATTAGAACATTAGTACCATGTGGCCCCTTCCTAACGACAAAACATAACATCTAGTCCCTCCAAAACACTTTTTGCTTATGTCAATGAAGAATTATAACAAAATGGACTAGATATTCATACCCAATAGCTCCCAGCGTCCAAAGCCCCTTGGGTATGACCAAGGCTTGGACTCGAATTGGCCCTTAGGCCTTTGGCGTAGGAAAGGGGACATTACATGCTATTTTTAAATATGAAAGCAATCCCCTATTTGAAGATGTGGGATATTTGCCCCTGAAAGCTAAAATGAGCCCGACGAAAATGGAGTTGGGATTTGAATCCTCGACCTCACAAAATTAAGACCCTCGAGCCCGCCGACTCGCTTTGGAGGGCTCGACATTGAAAACATGAGCTTGCTAGCATTTAAACACGAGACAAAGAGCATCTTGTGGGAGATAATGAACAAGGCAGATTGCATTCATCTTAGGTTTTGAGGCACTTAGAGGTAGAATCAGAACTTGGTGTAAAAAGCAAAGTTGCTCAAAATTTCGATACGAAGACAGTGGTGGTCTTCTTTTTCCATGAAGTGTTGTAGATTTTCCGGTGTAGGCGTTTAAAGGTTGCATTTGCATAGGGAAAGCACTTTGTGGAGCACTGTGAAGCCACGGGTAAATTTGTGAACAATTTCTGACAAGAAATCGAGTTCCCAAACTGTTTCTAAGCTTCATTTCAAGTATAAAGGTCTATTAGTCATTATTGAAGGGTTAATTGTACTTCGTTGGATGTTGAATAAATCGATTCGTGATTACGTGAATCTGGAGACGTAGCCTTTGGGTGAACTCTGTTAACTATTTTGTGTTGTGGATTTATTTTCAGTTTGTGAAGCTTTTGATCAGATAAAAATCATTATTTGGATAAATTGATTAATTGATAAAGCAATCACATAACTGGTCAAATTGGATTGAAGTCAAAATTTCAGTATCCATAACCCACATCAGTAAAGGTATGCACTTATCAAAATTTGGAATCAAGCAATTCAGTTTAAGTGCAAAATTAATTCCACTGTGATTATTTCTTTATGGATTTATAATAGATTTAGTTGAATCGCTTAAGTTGGGATTTTGAAGGTTAATTGATCTTTTTAAAAGAGTTTGAAATATGGGCTTTCAAGACACCCAAATTGGTTCAATTTAGCACTCTTGATCAATTTATAAGTCTGGAAAAAATAAGAATCGGAAATTTTAAAAGTTCCACTCCTAAGGAGGATGAAAAGTCACAAGTGGAATAAGAACTTGAAAGGTCATGTGGGGGTAGATGAAAGGACAATTTGCAATGCTATAAATTGGAATGGCTTCTCCATTCCAAAGGAGCTTGAAAGTTAGTTTTTCTGTAGCAATTGTGGATTGTTGTAGGTTGTTGAGCTTTTTATCACCACTACACAAGAAATAAGAGTTGCATTTCTTCCATTTCCTTTGCTTATGCTTTCCTCTATTCTCTCTCTATTCTACAACTTTGTAAGCATAGTGATCTTGAATAACCAAGAAGGAACTTTGTGTCCTTGATTGATGAATCTAAAGAACTGTGTGTCTCTAGTTTGTTAGTATTGCTAATTGCTTACATTGTTGTTTTCTTCTAATTGAATGTGGACCTACTCGGTTATTGTGTGTGAAATCTGCTAGTGCCTACTCACAACAATAACCCTCTCTTTCCTAATTTCCCAACTCTCCTTTATCCCTCATCGCTGCAAATTCCTCCCTTGTACTCCATATAAACACTTTTCCACAAGCTCAATGAAGTGTTCTATGTGATCCTTGGCCTATTGGCCACCCCACAAAATTAGGATAGTTTACATTCAATAATGGGAGCCTCCCATACCCAAGAAGGAGGGGCTTAGCCCCGTGACCGTTGGTGGAAACACCTAATTTGCAACACGACAAATTATTTCACCAACAGGTTTGCAAATATTATATTCATTCTAGTGCACATTCTAGTACTCTAATGAGACTCCAAAACCATTGCCTTTTGAGTTAACTCACGTAGTCATTTGTGGCTTGAGAAAAATAAAACCTGCATTAAATTTCCAACAAGACAATTTGTAGAGGACATTGCAGATCATTAATATAGATTCAATCTCCATGAGTCATATTTCAGTAGTAGCTCATACCATCTCTCACGGGTATGCATGGTTCACGAAGGAAGTAGTTGTTGTCTATTGTATTTATGTTTAGTTGGACCCTCTTTGCCAGGAAACTCTAGTGTTTGTGTTGTCTTGTTAATAAAATCAGAGCTACGTTTTTGGATGATGTTTGTATGCATTCATTCCAATCCTCATGGTGGATACCATTGATTAACGAGATTGCGGATCAGTTGTTTACATTGAGCCTCGATGGACGCCTGAAACTAAGAAAGTGTGACCTTTGAATGAACCGTTGGAACGAAGGAAAGAATAAAAGCATTGAAAATGAGAAAAGAATTTTGGATAAGGCATGATAGAAAGAAAGTATAGTGATCATCATAAAATATAATGCCTTAAAAGTGTTGCTGCCCAACCACATAAACATCAATCATAACGAATACAAGGTTCTAACACAAAGGAATGTAGAGTGGCATTGTGTTGTCACAAATGGAAGATAGGGGTAATCATATAATCCAGAAAGTATGATCATATATAAACATGCCATGATATTAGCATACGATACGATCATATGCCATGGAAGGAGCTGTAAAAATTATCACGAGCATGTAGCTCAAGTATTCTTATTCCCATGGAAAATTGGTCAACGTCTCTCGGAGGCATGTAATACTGTTTTATGTTCGATTATATTATTATGTTAGCCAAGCAATCAACAAGCTTATTAGCGGATGGATGACAAACAAAATTGATCGGAAGAGAAGTTGTTGAATTTATGATACAATGGACATAAGCGATCGGAGGAGCGGTAGAAGGTTGGATCAGCATGCAGTATGGAAGGAGAACAAGACTGGGAGGGTTGCAACTTTCTTCTTATTTCTTTTCCTCTTTCTTTTATTTTCTCCGACAAAGTAATTGAGCAATCAATTAAATTATAAAACTTAAGTGATTGGTTTAAAAGCCGTTACTTGAAGAATTCAATTACTTGGAAATAGGTGGCAGACATGCAAAATAGAAGGTTCTATTTTTCAGTTATAAATCATGCATGTCATGCAAAGAGGAATTCAGGAGGAAGATTGCCAGTTGTTTCCCTTTTCATAGCTTCCGCATGCGGGAATTCATTTAAAGATTCCTATTTGTAATTTCCCTTTATACACTATAAATAGAGGAAGAACCTACGGGTTAAAGGATCGGAATTTGTAATCAACATTCTTGTGTTCTAGACTTTGAGCTGAAACCCCTGATTTCTGCAAGCAAAGGAATAGAGAAGAGATTTCAGAGAACTTTGTGTCAACGGTGCATTTTGCTTCTTACTTTCTTTCTAGATCTATTCATAAACTTTGTGTTATTATAGATCTAGATCTGAAAGTTTCCTTTGCTTTGAATTCTGTGCTTAATGATCTATTTGTTTTAATCTATGTGCATGCAATCAACTTTGTAAACTATTGCTTGGGTTGCACATCCTCTCTACTTTCTTTCGTTTCCTATTATTTTCCCTCTTCGCAAATTTTTTCTTTCTTTTACAATTTGCTTCCTTTTTGCAGAACCGTATAGCTATGGTTCATGAGCTACACGGTTAAAGTAATACCAACAAATAGATATTAGGACATATAAACTGACAAAATCTTACACGGGAGCCTCATTGGTAAATGAGGAGATTTAACTCATGATTTGCCTAAGTTTTCAATTCATGCGAAAAATCTAGCCAATGATTTTTGGCAACTCTGTGAGGGAACAACACAAATTAATAGACGAGCTTTGTCGAGTTAGAAGCCGCAGATCCAGTCTTTCACCAGGAAGAAGAGTGCAAACTCCTCCAGATCCGAGATCATGTCTAGCACAATCTAGCGGTGGGATTATTCACCAAGTCTATTATCAAAAAGACGCGCTTCATTCATCATGATGCAAAATCAACCACTTGCCCCGCAAAGACTGTTCCATGGGGTGCAGCCTTTGGACCTTTGAATCTGACTCCTCCTATGCATGATCTACCTAAAGGGACGAGAAAGAATTTTCAAAATTTTATAGAGATAGAAAGCGTAACTGGATGATCACTTGGTTTGCATTCTTTATATTCTGTGGAGTTCTCGCCGTAAAACATAAAGATGTGTCATAGAGACTCTACATGACTTGGTGTGGAGAATGGTTCTATCGGCTAGCTTCTGGCACCATAACCAATCAGCCCGGGCTAGTATGCAAGATGCATTCCTGAAGAGATTCAAGCCAGCTGAAGATTCCAGTACATTGATAACCCAACTAACTCGGTGAAGAAGGAGCCACAAGAGCACATGCGGGATTTTATTGCAAAATTCCAAAGATTACTTTACAAAATTCCCGCAGCTTTCTCGAATGATGAGAATCAAAAAGTTTTTTTCATCAATGCTTTACTTCTTGAAGTAAGCTATCAACTACGAAGAGCACGTCCTACTGACTTGTTAGTAGCTCAAAACATGGCGGTTGAAATTGAAAATGACCTCATCATGGCTGGAAAGATAAAAAGCAACACTTCTAGAGCTGAAAGTTCATCCTCTGCTACTACTTCCGATTCACTATTGCAAAAGTTAGCAAATGAGATGTCGCAGATGAAGAAACAAATGGCTCAAATGGCTCAAATGGCTTAAGGCAACAATCACGCCCCCCTCTCGAAATTTCAACAATAGGAACCGCATTGGTGATTCCCAAAGATTAGCAATTGAAGCTGCTCCCAGAAACAACATGGAGATGAATGAAGAAGACCAGGAAGCTGATGTTGATCAAATGGAGAATGATGATTTTGTAAGTCCTGCTGGCGACTCCAACATTAATTACCTGAACTACAAATCTGAACATGACGATGAGAAACTTCATGAAGATAATCATGGTCATACATATGCAGTATTTACAAGATCAAAAACTCGCCAAGCTGAGGCATTAGCTGATGAACACAGAAGAGGCAACCCTTTACCTTCTTCTTTAGCTCCCAGAGATAAGAATGTGAGTTCTTCGTCTCAACCATAGAAAACAGCTCAGGTATCTGAATCTATTCCTTCTTTTGACATTATTGACCATGCCAAGAAAACTAGAGTTCAAATGTCAGAAGCTGAATACTTGAGAGCCTTTCCTGAGTAGTTAAATAGGCTAGTCAAATATGTACAATCTCTAGGACAATCCAATACATCAAAAGGCCTTTTGCCTAAACCCAAAGATACTCCTCCCCAGAACAATGTTGCAGTTGTTAAATCCCCATCATCTTCTGAAAGAGTAGAACCTTTCTATGTCTCCTTATTGCTTAATGGTTTCAAGTTAAGCAACTGCATTCTAGATTCGGGTGCTTTTGACAATGTCATTACTGACTAAAGTTCGAGATGCTCTTGGACTTACTTTAAGAAAGACCATAAAAGGTGCTACTCCATGGAGAGACAAGTCTTTTTAATCGGACAAATCAAAGATGCACAAGTGTGTTGCAACTTTTCCCAATAAAATATTAAAAATGACAATCTTAGTTGCGAGATATTCTGTCTCCTACGGGATGTTCTTTGAGCAGAAATTTCTGCAAAGAGCCGGGAGAAGTAAAGATGGATTGATCTGTGCCCATATTCCTATCAAAGGAATAAGCCATAAGTTGAATCCTAAAAAGAAGTCTAAGTATACTATGACAAAATCGATGATCCTAGATCTCGATTCTTTTTAGGGATATGTTGGCTAGATTTTCTGCATAGCACAAAACCTAGGCAGTCATGAGATAAATCTCCCTCATTTAACCGGTGAGGCTCCGTGTCAGATTTGTCAATTTAAGTATGCTAATATCTAAATGGGGTTTTACTTTAACTACTCAATTCATGAACCATAACTGAACAGTTCTGCAACAAGTAAGCAACTGTTTAAAGAAAGGAAAGTTATTAAAGAAGGTAATTACATAAACGCATAGAAGAAATGGGGAAGATGTGCATCCCAATCAGTAGATGGCAGAGCTGATTGCATGCACATAGAAGAATCCAATAGATATAAACACAAAATTCTAAAACAAAGGCAACTCTAGATTCAGATCTAAAATAACACAGTTTATTAAAAGATCTAAGATTAAAAGCAAGAAACACAGTACTGCATTGTGACACAAAGTTCTCCGGAAACCTGCTCCTTTGTATTCCTTTGCTCCAAGTGGCTCTCAGGGGTTCAACACAAAGTCTAGAACACAAGATTGCTACTTACAAATTCTGATCATTAACCCGGAGGTTTGTTCTCCTACTTATAGAATGTAGGAGGGAAAGTACAAATGGGAAGTCTAACTGAACTAAAACACAAACAAGTAAAGATGACATTTGGCAATCATCCTCCACTAACTTCTCCTTAAGTGACACATGTATCACTTAACTAATAGAATTGTTCCACATGACTTTTAAGTAATGGTTGCAAAACCAATAACTTAAAGTTTTACAATTTCATCCGGGAACATAGAAAATAGAAGAAGAAAGAATAGAAGAAGTCATGCCAGCTGTAACATTTATGTCTTCTTTTTGTTCTGATATCGGATATACTTGTCGAACATGTGATTCAACATCTTCCCATCTGTTTTAGCCACTGCTTCCTTCTCTGTCCTAAACTGCAGCAATCCTTCATTCAACACTTTGATGCACGCCTCCACATCTTCCAAGCTTGGCCCAAACCTCGCAATATCTACTGCAGCGCCACCAGTCTACTAATAGAATTCATCGTGAAAGGCTTAGTAGCTTTATCAATTCTCTTTTGTACCATCAGAAGAGACCCTTCCAGGGAATTAGGCACCTTGCTAGGAACGATCCGCACGTATGAAGTAACACCTCGACCACGTCCTCCTTAGTGAAAGAAATGATATTGTCTGGTAAGGATGATGTCCTACTCTCAAGTGCCTGCATCCTCTTCAGCAAAACTCTGCAGATCTCCAAACGGAAAGATACTGCAAACTCCAGTTGCTTCCCCTTCTCGACTGATCCGTCCGGTACAATTTGCTCTGCAACCAATACATCTCCTGGTAGCTTGTTGATCTCTCCCAAAGTACTCAGGTTACTCTCAACAACTGTGTTCATGTCCACTATGCTTGTCACGATCGATTGCTACTGATTCTTTGCATCATTCATAACCTTTAGGCGGGCTGGCACCTCTCCAAGTTATACAGAAGCTTGACGAATAATCAAATCCTTCCATTCATCAATAACTTTTACTTGATTGCTTGCATCCTCCATTTCCTGCATAAGATGATCACTCACCTGCTCTGAAATGGGTTGAATGGAAGGCTTAACAACCTTGGCTATGATCTCGCACAACTGAGATACCTGCTTTTGAAGTTCTTCTTTCTCCGCCTTTTCACTGTCAAGCCTAAGGAATAGAGCATCTATCAATGTCTGCGTGTCCTGCTTCAATCCTTCTGTGGTGGCTTGACCGAGGGGTACTTTGGTTACTGTCACATCTTCTGCCGTGAGCTCATCCTCCTTCTTTCCTTCCACCGGAATTGACATCTCAACAAACTTCTGCCCCGAATCCTCGATGATCAACCTTGAAGTTACCTTAGCAACTTTAGGCCTTCTATCTCTTCCGCCAGACTCTGGAGTAGCTGCAAGTCATGTTCTTCCAAGTTCATCTCCACTCTCACTTCTGGAACCAACTGCGAAGCCAACCATCCCGAGAAGTTATTTCTCGGAGAATGAGAAGTCGCTGAGTGCACTACCATCTTTCGCTCGGCATCCTCTCCATCAGAAAGTGCCACAGTGTTATGGCTGCCATCTTCCGAATCATCCAAGGACAAAGCTCTTTCGAACTCCGCCATCTGCAGCTTCAACGTCTCTTCTGGAAGGGGTGCTGAACAGAGGGGTTGAGGAGAGAAGATGAATGTCGCCGGATTCAATGGAGGCATGGAAGTGTTCTGCTGCTGAGGTGCAATAGTTGGTGAAGTACTGGATGCTGGAGAAGCTGGAACTAAAGTCATGACCGTGGAAGTGATCTTCTCCTTTGATTGAGATCTTCTATGTACTTTCAACTTCTCGGCCTTTCTGCTGCTTTCTCCTCCGTGCTTTCTCTTGGGAATCTCTGCGCTAAAGTTGCCGTGACTTGATTCCTCAAAGCTTCATCAAGGCAATATCCTTTCGTCAGGAACCAGTTTGAAGTTTTCACAAAAAGCAGGCTGCGGACCTTTCTTGATTGTATGGTAGCCTCCTACGTTATCTTGAAGTATGGCTTTATCTCCTCCCATTTGATGGTAAGTGTCAAGTACCACATTCCCATCATCTTTAAGATCTGCAGGTATCCACGCTAGTCCAAAGTTGAACACTTGCTTTCTTTGATAGCTGTTGAAATCTCTCTTCTAACCTCGTACTCACTTTTGCACTTCATCCAGAAATCTTCTAATGAAGGCACATGTGCGTACTCCTAGGAGATCGTCTTCCTGGCTACTCCAAATGGATCGAAGTTCAGCCGTGTAGGGAAGAACTCTTGCTCATACTCGGATAACATCTGCGTCTCCATCCCTCGAGCTCTATGAATGCTATGGCAGTTGTAATGTCCCACAGTGATTGGGAAGAAGCCCATAGACTTGTGCCGCTTCGACTGAAGGTCGTGTAACTCCACAAGTTGCCTGCTCAGCTCCATGGTGATCAATCTATCATTCGGATATCTGGGCATCTTTATTGGTTCTCCAGAAAAGCCAGTAACCCTGAGGTATGTGAAATCTACAAACTGGATGAATAGACTGCCAACCTTGGACACAGCTTCCCACGCTTCTTTGCTTACCCTGTTGACCTTTAGGTCCTTGTCTAGCCTGCAAATAAATCGTAGAAGAATTCATCATTGATTAATTTGAAATCTTTTCGCACGCAGTAGTCTGATAAGGTCATGGGTAGCACTCGAAAATGGGGTCCTTAGAAAGAACGCCACATCTATCCAACTTGGAAAAGATGCCTTGTGAAGCTGTAACATACACCAAGTAGGAAGTCATTTTGAAGCTGAAAGTACGCTTCACGTTCGGAGTTGCTCACCAATGTTGTTGCTAATAATTTCCGACCAATTGATTATGGAATCAACCTTGTTGACTTCAATGGTCCTAATGAAAGCATACATCCATGTACGAGAAAGTGTAAGCATTCGCCTCGCCATTAATCCTGCATAGCAATTTGACAACATCATCTACCTCCTGCACCAAATGGGATCGTGGAAGAGTTCTTGGGAACTTAGAAGGAGATCTAGGCTTCTTCATGTATCTGCTATTCATTATGCTCACGCAATCAGCTCTATGCTTCTCCCACCTGCTGCCGGCATCCTGAATGCTAATGGAAGTCACCACCTTTCGCACTGGAATCTTCAAACAATAATTGATGAACTCTGCGTCCAAACGAATTATTGTCTTTCCTGTAGCATCACGCACTGACCTGGATGAAGGATGGTAAGATCTAGCGCACTCCATAACAAACTCTGACAACTAGCTTGTGTATGGAAAGGCTGCAGCTCGGATGATTCCACTGCTTTTAACCGCACGCATGAGTGAAGTCTTTCCAGCTCTGGATCTATCAATTAATTCGGAAAGAGGTTCCGGACCTAGATCTATCTCTTGTCCTGCAAGTTTGGAAGTGATGCATGACTCCGTTGTGCTTTCTTTTTCATCTCTCTTTGCCATGGCTTTGTCTATCTTTGTCTGAATAATTCTTTTTCTTCTCACTTGGCCGGATTTCTTCAAAACTGGTGCAGATCTGGATAATTCTTCAGATTCGGAGGATATATGCAATGTATTGGACATTGATTAAAGCTCATTTTCCTTTGTAAAGCACCTGTAATGAATTCCTACAATTAATCCAGACAAAGATGGCCACCGGAGCATGAATAGTGAATTTTAATTGTAAAAATCTGCACTTTTCAAGCCTGCTGCCCCAAAAATTGATGTTTAATTTGTACATAAAGAGAGCATGAACTTTTCCAACTTCACCTTAGCACCTGTAATACTTATGCAAACACAAATCAACCTCCTTCAAAGCATGCACCAAATTTGGAAGCTTTTAGCCTTGTTTTCACCTTTGTCTGAGCAAAATTCTTCTTCAAATGGGGCGCACTTTTCCTCCCGCTGCACTTTCTTTTACTGTGAATTAAATAATTCATCCTTATGGCAGCCCATGCTTATATAACCCTCACAATTCTATAATTAATAATTGCCTTTCCCTATCCGACAATTAATTAATTAAAAATCATGCTTCTCTCTTTTAAAAATAGCATGTTTAAGGACAACCATCCAATAAATTAAATTAATTCATTTAATTCATCCACTCTTCACTTCACTTAAGCTTCACAGTGTGCCTTGACCATAGCCACTGAAAATAGAATTTAATTTAATGATTTAATGCTTCAAAAATCATTAAATCTATCATAAATGGGGCACACTTTTTGACATGAAGGGGGCAGCCTTTAAATAAATTAAATTTAATCCATTTAATTCTATTTCTTTTATTCCCTTTGGCTTTGTTGACTTTCTTCCATACTTGGGCGCCCTTTTTAGAAGAAAAATTAATTAATTTAATCCACTTTAAGGCTGCCATCTTCTCACCAAAGGGGGCACACTTTTTTGCATAATAGAATTCTATTTTTAAGAATTTTTCACAATGGGATTCTTTACCCTGTAAGGCAGCCCCGGAAATCCCATGATCCACTTAAGTCATTTTCCTTTTATTTCATCATGGGAATTTTTACCTGCAAGGCGGGCAATAAATTCCCGCCTTTGCCTATTGCTTCTAACTTTCCCACTACTGACTTAAGTGAATTTTATATTGTGGGAAAAAGTACCTGCCAGCAGATACAAAATTCCCACCCTTGCTTTGCTTCTTTATTTTTCCCATTGCAACTTAAATCCTTTGTTTTCCAAAAATGAGCCCAACCCTGCGGGGGCTTTTCCGTCTGCGACTTCGCTTTTTCCCAGTGATCCAGACCTCTAATGGTGACTTCCTCTGGGCATAACGTGCGTATATGTTCTCCAGCTGCTCCACGCCAAAAATCGGGCTTACCCGGCAAAGGAATTGTTCTAGAGAAATTTCACGAAAAGCGAAAGCGGAAAACATAAAAAACACAAAAAATTGCCAAAAGTTACAAATAAAATCCAGATTTATTCTTTGTTAAAACCCTTTTGGTACATAGGAATAATGACTTGTTTGATCATAACAGAGTTAAAACAGAGCGCAAATAGCCTCAAACAGGGCTCAAAATAATTAAATACAAATTTCCATGAGACAAATCCCGGCAATGAGAATATAACAATTTTGGGCATCGGGTATTTGGCTAAAAAGGCTAAAATGGCTCTTTAGGAATATCACGACACAATACAAGAACTTTTAGGCAATAAAAACACAAAGCGACCCATTATTTTAAAAGTACAAAATTTTTTGGATAGGGTAGTCGTAGATTTTAGGATGAAATCTGGGTGACACAGGATCGACCAAGTGGGGTCTATTTCTTGGAAATGGACAAAGGCGTTCTAGAGCCAGAACTTCAACCAGAGCCAGAACCAGAAGGAGCTGAAAAAGTTTGGACTCTAGAGTTTAAAGGCACTTGTTTTTTTGGATCAGGAGCCGACGTTCTACTAATATCTCTAGATCATGACCATATCTCCCCTGGTGATGTTCGAGAAAACCAACAATACGGCGGACTATGAAGCCTTCTGCTTAGGAATGGAGCAAGCTAAAAAGAAAGGAGTAAAACTCCTCAAATCCCAAGGAGATGTTGAACTTCTAGTAAAGCAGGTTCGAGGGCAAAATCAAGTCAAAGGAGATAAGATGAAGCATTACAGAGATAAAGTGCTTTCTGCCACACTCGATTTTGCAGCCTTCTCTATCGACTTCATTCCAACAAATCAGAACTCCAAGGCAGATTCCTTGGCAGTCACAACCACATTATTGAATCTGGATAGACCACCGTCCATATTCGGACAACGATACTTATAAAGTGGAGATGGTCTACCGCCCTAAAGTCCCTGATAGTGTTGAACAGTGGCGGACCTTTCATGATGAAAAACAAACATCTGCATGTTTGCATGTTGAAGGGAATAAATCACCACCACGACAAACAGTCATAGGCAAAATTGATCCGGGTTATGATGACAATAGTGGAATAATCCAACCAAAAGGTAACAAAATCCCCAAGGGTTTAGTTTCCTTAGTGGAGACTTTCGACAAGCATGATCGGTACCTAAAAACAAAGAATATGGTGATAGTCCTTCCTCAGAAATGTAGCTGGTAAATCTGGGAATGGAGGAAGTTGATGAAGACTTACTCACCATAGAGAGAAGAAAGGATGAGCCACCACAAGATGAAGTTGATAAGGACTTGCCCAAAGTATTTGACAAGAAGGCAGAGAAAGAAAGTTCAAGATCGAAGACTGAGTACTCTGGTGGGACAAGAGACATGAACCGAAGGGCATGCATGACAAATCTAATTCACTCTGGAAAGGGCCCTTCACGATCAAGAGAGCTGCCAGAATGGATACTTTCTTCCTTGCCTACCAGGATGGAATTGAGTTACCACTTGCCTTTCAACGGGCAACATCTGAAGCTTTTTGGACATACAAAAACAAGGTAAAACCTATATGTATATAAATAAAACTTTGTTGTTTTCTTTCATTTTCTTTGTTTTGTTTTGTTTTTGTTTGCTTGAACCCGAACCCAATGGACAAGATACGAAACCAAAGATGTTGGGATCTCATCTTTACTCCTATCATTCGACAGAGGCAAAGATGTCCACAGATGGAGCCGACTAATGTCCCCAGATTTCACCACGAAACACAGGACTACCCATTGAAAAAAAAATCGTTCTTTTTAAAATAATGGGTCAGCTTTGTGTTTTTATTGCGGAAGATGTCTGTATTATTTTAGGATATTCCCGATGAATCATACGAGCCAAATTCGACAAATACCAGATGCCCAAACTCATTTTATCCTTCCGCCAAGTTCTCTCATGGGAAATTTTTATTTAATTATTTATTGAATAAATAATGCCCTGTTTGAAGTAAATTGTGCTCCGGTAGAATCCTGTTGCAGTTTTGCATGCCAGTATTCACTCCTCTCATTAGGGTTTTCACTAGGAATGAATTCAGGGCATTATTTGCAACTTCTGGCAACGTTTTTCACTTTTACTTATTTCTTTTGCATTTTTCTCCGGTTTTCTCCTCAGTTTCTCTGTGAAATTCCCCTAGGTCAATTTCTTCGCCAGTATAGTCCGTTTAATTGCCTGAAGCATTTGGAGATCATCTACTGACGCAACACTAGAAGGAATCAACATCAAAATGCAAACTTCTGACCAAAAAAGATGAAGTCATGCACAAAAAGCCTCTTAGGGCAAGTCACATTTTTGGACTTAGCGAATCTAAAGCATGATGGTATTTTTGGAAGTTTGTAGGTAGGTAGGAATTTCTTTACTTGCCTTGCAGGTACTTTTCCCATGAAGTCAAAGTCACTTAGCTATGATAGGAATTTTGGCGGTGGTAGGCGGCGGGAATTTCTTACTTACCGCTTTGCAGGTAAAAATTCCCATTATAAAAGAAAAATCACTTAAAGCACCGGTGAGAATTTCTTACCTGCCTTGCAGGGTAAAAATTCCCATGATGAAAGTCAAATCACTTAAGTGGAAGAGGGGATTTTTGGAGCTGCAGTGCAGGGTGGAAATTCCCATCAAGCTAACTTCTTATTTTTAGCAACTACCCTTGCCAAAAAGTGCAACCCACCTTGGGTGAATAACAATGCAATTAATAATATTTATTAATGGTTTATTCACCCAATTTTGGCGCCATAAATAGAAGGAAAGTCAATGCAAGTGGAAGAGCTAAGGAGAAGTCAAGGATGCATGCTAAAAAAATAAAATAATTTATTTAAAAGCAACCAGCAACATGCATAATTGGGCGCCCAATTTGGGTGAATAAACATGATTGTTTATTAATTAAATTGCCAGAAATAGGAAGGACAATTATTAAAAATAGAATGTTGAGGATTATATAAGCATGGGCTGCCATAATGAAGAAGCAATTAATTCTTTTTGCAAAGGATTGCAGCCAGGCAGGTTTTGGCGCCAAAGGAAGGAGGTTTTTGCATTAAAGAGTGTTTTTCATTGCCAGGGAGCTTCAAGGTATTCATCACAGGTGCTCAAATCAATGTCAGGTACATTTAATATATCTTCCGAATCTGAAGAAGTTGCCAGATCTGCACAAATGGATCAAATTCCAAGGGATTCCGACAGAATTAAAAGAAAAAGAGCTCAGACAAAGATTGTTCCAACCATGTTGAAGTGTGCATAGCTTCCAGTTTGCTGAAGTCAATGATACAGACATAGGCCCTGAACCTATCACCAATTTGATTGACAGATTCAACTCTCATAATTGCAAAGGCTTCTGGCAAAAGTTCATCCTCTTGTTTCTAACGCAGCCCATGTGGAAGTCATTGCATGGAGAATTCCTTTCAGAAGCTTGTGCATGTGCTCCCAATCTTCCAGTTGAAGCCTTCATTGAATTTACTTGTGTTTTCCTTCACCCGGAGTGCTTTCCAGAATTTAAAATTGCTCATATGCAATTTTAAATAAAAGATGATGAGTTTTGTCTGAATTATTTACGGAAAACATTGCACTAGTGCATGTACTGAAGAAGAACTACAAAATCTTCAAGGATAAAAGGGGAAGACATGTCAGAGGTAGCACCCGCAGGCAAATCACAGTCAATTGCTTCTAGATCCAGTTTGGTGAGAATCAAAGGAAAGAATTCAACAACATATGGGAGTATCTCAGATCCACGACAAAGATATCATTTAGATCATTCATTGCTAAAATAGATGAAGTAGACGTACAATACAAGTTGGATTAGCATGCAGAGTATGGAAGGAGAACAAGACTGGGAGGGTTGCAACTTTCTTCTTATTTCTTTTCCTCTTTCTTTTATTTTCTCCGACAGAGTAATTGAGCAATCAATTAAATTATAAAACTTAAGTGATAAGTTTAAAAGCCTTTACTTGAAGAATTCAATTACTTGGAAATAGGTGGCACACATGCAAAATAGAAGGTTCTATTTTTCAGTTATAAATCATGCATGTCATGCAAAGAGGAATTCTAGGAGGAAGATTGCCAGTTGTTTCCCTTTTCATAGCTTTTGCATGTGGGAATTCATTTAAAGATCTCTATTTGTAATTGCCCTTTATACACTATAAATAGAGGAAGAACCTACGGGTTAAAGGATCGGAATTTGTAATCAACATTCTTGTGTTCCAGACTTTGAGCTGAAACCCCTGATTTCTACAAGCAGAGGAATATAGAAGAGATTTCTAGGAGAACTTTGTGTCAACGGTGCATTTTGCTTCTTACTTTCTTTCTAGATCTATTCATAAACTTTGTGTTATTATAGATCTAGATCTGAAAGTTTCCTTTGCTTTGAATTTTGTGCTTAATGATCTATTTGTTTTAATCTATGTGCATGCAATCAACTCTGTAAACTATTGCTTGGGTTGCACATCCTCTCTACTTTCTTCCGTTTCCTATTATTTTCCTCTTCTGCAGATTTTTCCTTTCTTTTACAGTTGCTTACTTGCTGCAGAACCGTATAGCTATGGTTCATGAGCTACACAGTTAAAGTAATACCAACAGATAGATATTAGGACATATAAACTGACAAAATCTTACACGGGAGCCTCACTGGTAAATGAGGGAGATTTATCTCATGACTGCCTAGGTTTTCAGTTGTGCAAAAAATCTAGCCAACAATTTTACTGATCCTTCGGGCTTTGGGGTGGAATTTGGCCTTAAAACTTTGGTCGAGATGCCTATTAAGTCTTGCGAAAAGAATTCCTTTTGGGCATCTAAACTTGCCCGCTTTACAAGCTTTCAATGCATGTTATGGTTTCATGTTACGATCAACGATCAAAGAGATATGACATCATCAAGTGGCACTACATAAAAAGTAACTTCATCAACCAAAGGGAAAAAATAGCTATTTGTTCAATTCGGCCATCCATTTCCACTTCTAAGGTTGTTAAATGTTATCCCTATGTGGGGTGTCCCTTCGGTTCCCATTCAGAACCCTTCATTTACTATTTTTATTTTTTAGTATTTTTCTAGTTTCGGCTATGGATAACGATAAAGTAGACTATATGGAATAAAGAGTGCAAAATTCAAGCCATACAACTCTCCTACAAAGATTTCCCTCTAGGTATTCATTCATTTGCAAAGAAATACTATTGTTTTTACAATCTCATTTCTGCCAATTTCGATTTCATTTCCATAACACACTAAATTTTGTAACTAGTGTGTTGTCCACGAATTCCCAACGCTTTAGATCACATAGTGAAAGTAATAGCCTAGCATAGGAGATCATAAGCCTCAACGCCTACTACGCTTTATTTCTCTATTTTTTCTTTCCGAGGATGACCATTTATTCTTATTATAGTTGTGTCTCTCTTTATTTAATCATTGCCTTTGGAATCATCCAAAGCATTCCAATTTTCTGCATACAAAAGGTAGTGAGAAATATCGACAACAATAATATACAAATGTGGTGAAGAAATACAAATAACATAAAAAGATATAATAATGCGCAAGAATACTTACAAACTGAACACAATGGGGACTACAAACAATGGAGGAAAACTAAAGAGAAGAAGAATAACTAATCTAAACAATTTACTCTATACATACATAAATATATCATCAATGGCATGTGTGTGTATTCCCTAAGTTACAATGGAGAAGATAAAAAAGAAGAGAGAAACTTTAGATCCATGGAGCATGTAACAATAACGGGAAGAGGTAACAATGTGCAAAGCTCAAACATAACCGAGATGAGGAGTGAATGCAAAAATTGGCAGAAAAGAATGTTTCATCGGAGAGGATGCATGGATCTGATATCACTTGTGATAGATCCAAATAAAAAAGTAAGTAATTTCATAATCCATTCTTTAGGATTTCAAGATAGAGATTGTTATTTATATAGAATAGGAAGGATGTGAACATTTATATAGCCATATGCTTCGTACTTAAGCGCTCAAACTTCATATAACATTATCGTATTTTACATCAAGTTTAAAATTTGAAACCATATTTTCTTCCCATTGCACATGTCCTTCCCACTTTGTCAACCAAAGTAGGGTTTACAAACGATCAAAGAAACACTGAATCTCCAACTGCAAATGACTTTGGTCTTCTACATTCATGTATTTTTGGCTAAACTTATGTAGTTGATTCACTTGTTCATGCATGAAGAATCACAATCTGCATTGTTCTCATTCGTCTTTGGTAAATTTAACAAATTCCTCACTCCTTGTAGTGACTTCCGATACATGATCCGGAATGGTGCTTTCATTATGAAGCTATTCAATGAATTGTTATTGGTAACTGTGCTGAAACTATATCCCAATGTTCTCGTTTTCTTCTAATAAAACACCTTTTTTTTCAAAATTTCTATTCATTTGTTGGCCATTTGTTTAAGGATGGTATGCAAATATGCCAAGGAATCTAGAGTTCCCATCTGATTATATTTTAGGAAAACACGCAATTAGAAAACCTCAAATAACAAGAAAACTTTGCAAGTAGCATCACTAATATTCCCATAGGAAATGAAATGAGTCATCCTAAAAAACAAAACAAAACCCAAATTTAGGCATTGCCTCTAGGTTCTTGGAAAATCCAAAACAAAATTCGTGCTTAACTCTGCCAAAGTCAATTTGGTACTTGCGATGGTTTGTACAATCTCGCGATCTGATTTGTTCCTTAAACCATGCATCTTTCCAAACACTTTCTAACACCCCTTGATTTTGGCCAAAAGCACCTTTCTTCCACCAAAGTGGTTCTAAGCCATGATTATGCAATTCTCAAATCATTTTTTCTCTGATTAAACCTTTGGGAATACACATCGATGCTTATTGAACAAGCATTCTTCTTGGATGTAGTCCAAACCTTTGGGTCTATCACCAACCCAATGGTTCTCCAAGTGTTTTTTTTTCCAATCAAAGAGCTTGACATTGTAGGTTCGTGGATACATTTAAAGGAATGCATGATTGTGTTGATAAACCCTAGCTGTGGGTACAAAAACATCAACATTGAATTGGCTAAGCGGATGTATGTTCAAGCAATGTATATCAAGGAAGCGCATGTATATGGTGAGAAGGCTCAAAATTTTGAAGATGTGAAGGTCATCATGGAAAAATATATTTTACATTCAAATTTATATGCTATACATATATATGGTTTGGATATTGTTGTTGGTCATTCTTAGTTACAGATTGTGCGAACAATTAATCTTAATGTGCAAAAGAACTTCATGAAGCTTTGGCACATGAAAAGAGCATGAGGAACCAATCAAGATTAAGGAAAGGATTGTGTGTTAGATACAGGATTAAGAATCTCAAGAAGAGTATGAAGAAGAATAAACAACAGGGCATGAAGAAAAGCAGGAAGAATCCAACTTTGCACAAGAGGAAAACTTGGGTACTATTAAAGGAACCTCGAACTCATTACCTACTCGGGGGCCAAGGAGCATGTAGAAGATAAGGAAGAGGAATTGAAAGAAGAGGAAGAAGAAATTACAGCTGCAAAAGTTGTGCAATATTGAGATCCACATCATCATTAGGCAACAATCATGGATACATGACCTGAAAGGGGCAGCGAATTTGGGTTATACTCACCAACCAAGGAACAACTTTGGGTATATACTATACTTAGAACTAGAGAAGCAACAACTACATGTATGCACATCATAATAAGTGCAACAATTACAGAAATACATGTAATTAGAGTAGCGCAAAGGAGGTGTGGTACAATTGAAGACCAACATCTATGAAGATATCGTACAAATGGTAGGACGATCAAGATCTATATGAGTTGTCATTATCTTTCAAAAAATGATGTTGTTTGGCTTCTTCTCATGTATCAAAGATGAAAAATGTTGAAGGATGGCATGCTATGTACCTAGACATGCAATACTATGATGTAAATGACGTTATGGAACAGCCCACTTGTGTCACACAACCCTAGTAGTTATATCAGGTCGAACGGATAACTAATGGAACACATTATATGGGTAACATGTAAAGTGGAGGTTAAGGGTTTACCCTAACCCTAGGATTATTAGATGAGCGGATACATATAGATGCTTCTACCAATGTAAATCATCATGCAAACTTATCATATTTGGTTCGGGCTCTCATAGTAGGTACATATGAAGTGAATACTTCCTCAATTGTGTTTCCTAGATATCGAGTATATTGATTATTAGGGTAAAACAATACCCACCATATATCTCTTGTTGTTTAATGTGATTTGTATTCTACTTCTGCATATTTTCAATTAGGCTTAAAATACCTCGATTGATAATCAATCAGCCTCCCATACCTTATCTCTACATTTGATTTTAAAAATGCTCTTCTTTGCCCTAGACTGTCCTCTTTCTTATTCTGTCTTAAGAAAAGTTATCACAGCATCAAAACTTCCCGTTGCTTAGGATCCATTGAGGCTATATCAACCATTTCTCTCCCTTCTTCTGCTTGAGCCATATGAGGTCTAGACTCATTTTTTCTTGCCTCCTTTTCTGCTTCTGAACAATGATATGTCTGAGGCCCATGCTAACCAGGACCTCTACTGCCATAAACCCTTCCTCTATCAAGGTGGCATCCACCTTTTTGATTTTGCTGAGAGGATTTTGTCTCACCTCCATCTTTCTTCCAATTCCTCTGAATCTCCCACTTAAATTTTGTTGTCTTTTTAACAATATTTATTCTTTCCTTAAAGTCATGTTGACTATCCTTTCTCCACCTCAAAATTTTTCCAAATCTTTTGTTTTTCCCACCTAGCAAGCCTGGGGAGAATGGACAGCTCGAGGGAGAGTTTTGGGGTCTTTTTTTTGGTGGCTTACAGAAGAAGAGGATTTTCCTTCTCAATTTGTTGATTCTTGGGGCTTGACAGGAGATGCAGTCAGAAATTTCACGCCCGAGCTGACATTTCTCCTTGGTCTAAATGAAACAACGGTTTGGCAAGAGAAGGAATGGTTTTCCTTCTCCACTCTTTGTTCAACTTGGATATTGGTTTGAGAAGGTAAGGCAATCCCTTCTCCACCCTTGAATAACTTTGTTCATTGGACATGCAAGATAGCTTTCTCAGTCAAGGATGTTCCTCGTGCATCAATATGGTTTCTCACATACATGTTAGTGAATTGTGAAAGTTCAAATTAGACAAGTTTAAAAGCAATAGACAACATGGAATAAGTTTTTCAACCACAAGTTTGTAAATGTAAATATGCAGAAATCAAATTAAATAACAAAAGAAGCATAGAAGCATTCAATAAAGATGAGAAATGAGCATGGAAACAAAATTCATTTGGTCATCTTTCGGACATTGATAATAGTTGGCATTGGAACCCTTGGTAAGTGGTATATTGTTCAATAAAGACAAGTAGTTATTAAAGGCTTTTTTCCTCGACGATGAATGTAGTAGAAGACTTGAAATATCAGTGATAAATAGATATTCACAGCTTATACCAGAAAATTCCAGAAATATCTAAGGCTAGTCCAACAACACAATATATCTTTCAAAGACACCACATCTAGGAATTTGAGATTGTTTTTTCCAAATATTTTACAGGCACCAATCATAAGTTGCCGTCTAAAACTTCACCAAGGGTGCATGTCAATTCAACCATTGCCATATTGTGACTATCACCATTAAAAATTGAAAAAGTTACGAAAGATTTCATGAAAATTTTAACAAATATGTATCTGAAATTAATGACTTACATTTAGATGACTCTTCTTCGTCCTCATCACACCACTTGTTCCAATCGACCTTAATGTATGGAGCTGGTTTTCATCAGCACTCAGTAGTCTCTTCCACCATCCTTTTTCTGTCTTGTGCAATGCACAAAATATGTTCCTAAGTCCAATATTGACTTTGCTGTCCTGCACGGTAAAAATACCAAGAGAGGTCCACACCACATTTCAACAGAAATATATGGCTAGCAAATCTTTACCATGTATACAAACAAAAATTGACACAGAAAAGCTCAAAATAAAATGAGAATAAAAAATTGGTGACAAGTAAAACTGCCGTTCAGGAAGCTTGTGTCAAACAGCCAAATTAAATGAGCATATATGTATTAACCTGGATTAGCCATTGGAATGAAGTTTTATAAGCAAACTAGACAGATTTTAACAACTCTTGGAAAGTCAAATTGTGTCTCTGAAGAATATAACAATATATCCAGCCTAAATGCACTAAAACCATAGTGAAATACGTTTGATGCTATCAAAAGAAGCAGCAGTTTCAAGGAGCACCTTTCATAACAGCAAGTTATACCTCAGGATTTATTTTTCCAAACAGCTCCAGTTCAAACTCAAATGGTTCACCATTTCTCTTCGCAGAAAAGCTGAACTTGCCATCAGGTTCAGATTTAAGATTGACATTTTTAGCATCGGGCAAACTTATTGTCAAGTAAACTTTGTCAGACCGCTGTGCCCAAAGCACTTCAGGATGGCGACTGCAGAATCAAAAATGTAAAGTTGGTTACCATCTTTTCATTGGATTTCAAAACTGGCTGTTAGCTTTCTCAAATTCAGTCAAAAGGAATACTACATAAAAACTTGCAATAAGAGAACTTCCATATGTGTAAACCTAGTTGATGAAAATGGGCAAAAGAATCTTACAACAGAAAATTAGTTTTGCAAATGGTTTACAGCATTATGTCAAAGAAACTCAAAACCATATTCTCTTGTTTCTTTCTTGTTTTATTTTTTCACTTTTGAAATAGCTATTGATCTCAATGCAAAACTAGTACTAATGCTCAGCAGCTACCATTGCTGCTCGGTAGTTGGCGTTGATACTACAGTTGAATTCCAGCTTAAAGGTATAGGTTGCAAGTAGTATAGTTGCTGCTTAGTATTGCAAGGAATTGTGCATATTCATAGACTTCTAATAGGATTTTTGATACAGGAGCATCCGGGTTCACTTGCAATCTTGCATTTCCCAAAAACATGATTAGGCAAATAAGTTAAGTCTAGCATTGAGTAGGTTTTGTTTGAGCCAAGTTTTTGTTGTTTTGTTTTTCGCCTGCCATGTAAATGAATGTGCAGCCTGCAAGAGCGCAAGAGCCACTTGTAATGTTTTGCGCCGTTTGTTAGCATGCAAGTGTTTTGTGCCTACTTTTATAGCACGCCTATGTTTGTAACTATTCCATGCAAGTCTGTAGACGCGCACATCATGTGATAGGTCATAGTTGTTTGATGATTTCAGCATATCTAGAGGAGCTAAACAAGGTTCAAGGTATCTTTTAGAGTCCAAAACATCTTTTAGGATAGAGTGCAAGCATGTTTCCAGCAGAGTTGGTCCATGCACAAGAAATCACCATTTGCAAGCGCAGGATTGCAAGGAGCACTTTGAAGCTTCACGTTACTAGTGTGAGATCATCACAAAGACAAGCTTCTACTACTAAAATCATGAGGTCATCCAAGCCAAATTGCAATAACATGCAAGGATTCATTGGAGGATCTAGACAAGGGTGTAATATGGCACGTAACTTTCTGAATTTCAAATTTTCAATATTGTTCGTGAAGCCGACATGAGTTCATTTGACTCAAAATTGTAGCCGTTGAGCTGGCTCATGGTGCATCGAGTTGAACTATAACTTGATCCCTATCCTTACATATTCGATTGGGACACATTAATGTCTTATGGGTCACTTATTGTTTCAAAGATATTGTAAGATGGGTCTTGCATTTATGTAAAGTATGCCATCATCTTTGTGTTAGGGATGATTCCCTTGCACGAGCTGGAGCTAAACTCTGGACTAGTCAATTCAGTGTGTTGTAAGCTATACTTGCATAGACGGTGAGTTAGCGAGTTGAAATCTACAAATCTATTGTGTTGTTTGGTTGCAATTGTATTTATCTTTCTGTTGAAGTAATAAAGATTATGAGTCTCTATTTTATGTGTTGCGTTGTCTTGCATTTTATGCATATTTTGTTGTGGGATTATGAGGGCTTCAAGGTATAAGGCATCTCTTAATTAAGACACCTAACCACAACTACATCGATTGGTATTAGAGCAAGGTTCTATTCCTTGCCGAGTTGAGTGTATCTTTTAGTATTGTTGCTTTTCACATTTGCAAGTGTGAGCAGAAAATAACTTAAGGCATCTTCCACTGCAAGTTGGAAAGAAGGTGTAGAAGACCATCATTATTAGTTTATCCAAAGATAACTGAAGACATCTTCTGGTGAATGAGTTGGATATAAGGTGTAAAGGAGATTGGCACAAAGAAACTCTTTTATGATGAAATGGAAAACATAAGAGATAATAATGCAAGAAGACCAAGAGGAGTTGGAGCCCGATGTTGAGGAGTGCTCATGTGCCAATCTATGGTGGGAGCATGAGCAAGCCGAGAGATTACATAAAGTTAAGGAAAAGGTCAAGACTTGAAATAAATTTGTTGTGAAGCTGAAAGCAAAATTCATTCTGCACAATTATTGCATGAATTCGTTCAAGAAGCTCCAAAATTTGCAGTAAAGAGATATGAGTGTGAGTGATTACAAGGAGGAATGTTACAAGCTAACCATTAGAGTTGGTCATGTTGAGGATGACGTAGAATTTTTTTTTTGCGTTGTATGAATGGATTGCATATGAAAGTTCAAGATGAATTTGGGATGATTAGAATACATTTTGTACAGGAAGCCTATCAGTGTGCGTTGAAGGAAGAAGAAAAATTAGCACAAAAACAGTAAAGCACAACATGAGGAAAAAGCAAGTTTGTGCAAGGTCGTGGAAAAGGTAGTGGCAGATGAACATTTGCGCAAGGAGAGGCAAGTACTTCACATCATGATGATGGTGCACAAAGAGGTAGAGGTAATGTTAGAGGAAAAGGTAAAGTCCATGAATGTGGATTCATTGGGACATGTTTAAAATGTGGAGAAGTTGGACATAGAGCATATGAGTGTCCTGCAAGTACGCATATTGCACAAGAAAATGAAAAAAGTGTTGCACCAATACATTGCACCAATGAACTTGAAACTGGCGAAGCACCATAATGAAGAGCGTGTTGTTGAAACCTGCAAAAGAGGAGGATAGTCCCACACAAAAGAAAAAAATTCAGAACAATTTGTAAGTCAGGAGGTAAGTGTTGTAAATTAATCATAGAGAGTTGTTGTACATATGAAATTGTTTCTCCGGAAATGGTAGATCAATTGGAATTGAAGAGGATAGCACATCATAATTCATATAAGGTTTCTTGGTTGTTGAAAGGTCATCAGATTTTGGCAAACGAGCAATGCTTAGTGAATTTCCAGATTGGTGCATATAGAGATGAAGTTATGTGTGACATAATGCCTATGGATGCCAGTCATATTTTGCTAGTAAGACCTTGGTAGTTTGAACACAAGGCACAACAGGATGGTCACTTCAATACATACATTTTGGTGGAAAAAATGGAGAGAAAATGTACTTTGAATCTGTGGAAGGATAGTTGTGAAAAAGTGGAAACTAATTTCGAGGTCATGTCGATGTAGAGAAAACAATTCCTAAGTCAAGTGAAGGAATATGATTATTCTGCTTGTAGAAAAACTTGCACAATAGTTGGTTACAGAAGTTGAAGGCTGTAATGTCCCTTTCTAGGGCTGAAACATACAAACAAGGAATTCACACAATTCCAAATATGAATGAAATTTGATTCTTATAACAACAGTTCCAACATTAACTGAAACCCTAGCAGCGAACTGAAAATTGCACTTTAGGGCATCAAACACCCTCCAAATAAGCTGAAAACAAGTGTACAAATCCTTCTCCAAATTATATTTAATTAATGGAACAAACACCAAGCCAAAACAACCCAAACATGTGCCAAAATATGAAATAATACCCAGCTGCAATTAATTTTATGACAACAGAAGTGCAGTCCACAAAATGAGCTAAAAATGAGGTCTCCAAACCCCAACAAATGACAAATATGCAATATATCAGCCTTATAAAATATGAGAAGTCCAAATATCAACTTAGAATGTAGATTCGTGCCCTAGAAAGGACCCAATCACACTCCTATACAAGTCGCTCCCTAGGAGAGGGGCATAAAATAATACCAAAACCCTTGGTATTCCTTCTTCTCCAAGCCCTAGTTGCAAACCAGCAAGATAGTCTTCAAAGATGTCCTCAATCACCACCAAATTGGAGAGTTTCATTCTCCAATATTCCACAAGGAAGGGTTTTGTCCTCCTTGGATGCCACACTAATGGATTGTCGCCCCTTAGTGGATTTGGATTAGAGCAACCAGCTCTAGAACCAAGTATATAAAAGTATATATGCCAAAGATGATCCAAAAATGAGCCTATGCGACTCCCTTTATACCCTTATGGTGGCAGCCAAAGGTCTAAGGGGTGAATTACCCCAAGACCGACCTCTTTGGAAGCTTGCTTTATTTTCTAATTTCATCTTGGGAGCTCTCTAACCTAGTTGACCTGCTTGGAAAGGCAAAACACAAAATAAAAACTTAAATATGAATAAAGAAAACTGAAATATAGCTCAAGTTCTTCCCTTGTTCAACTTCTTCTTGCCCACGGAAAGGAAGATGAGCAAGAAGCCTTCAATTTATATTATTTGAAAAAGGGGACATTACAAAGGCGAAGAAGATATACTTTTGTGTGAAGTAAATGACTTGATTGGTGAGTCTACAGAGACTGTTTCTAATGATCTACTCGATGGATTACCACCGATGAGGAGCATAGGTCATCAAATGGATTTGATCCCAGGATTGAGTCTACCAAACAAAGCAACATCAACATTGACACTACAATAAAATGTAGAGGTGCAGAAATAAGTTCAAGATTTATTGGACAAAGGATTGATTCACAAATAAATGAGTTCATGTATAGTACCAGCTGATATTAGCGCTAAAGAAGAATGGTGGATGAGAATGTGCACATATAGCAGGAAATAAACAATATCATGATCAAATACAAGTTTTCATTGTTGTGGATGGATGATTTGATGGATTCATAGAGTTGTGTCGGTATTTCTCGAAGATTGACTTGAAGAGAGGATATCACCAGATTCACATAAGGAAAGGCCGAATGGAAAACAACGTTCAAAACACAAGAAATACTTTATGAATGATTGGTTACGCCATTTGGGTTGATTAATGCATTGAGTACATTCATGTATTTGATGAATGAAGTTTTGAAACCATATTTGTTGCATTATTAGTGTATTACTTGCTATGGACTCATATGCTTTGTAAGTCGTCCCTTGGGCATATTTGAATTATCCCACATGCATGGGAAGTAGTAGTTGTTAGCGTAGACTTACTATATAAATAAGTGTTGAGGCCAAATGAAGGCATCCACGAATATATTGTATTGAGCTTGCTCAAAGGAGGTTGCCCCCTCAAAGTGGCCCACGATATAAAGGTTATTTGAGTTATTTCCCAAAGTTCATTTTATTTTTTTTGTAGTTTGTAAATCTATGTAGAAGGATCCTCACATTTGGTATCAGAGCACTTTCTTGGCCTTATGAGTAGATTTTGGAGAAAAATTTTTTTCAGCAATGACTTTGTAGGAGTTGTGTCATTTATAGAAATATTTTCCTTGCATCTATTTTCTACATATTCATTGTAAGTTTGGATAAGGGTAAATACCCATCCGCATAATTGTGGGAAGTACTTGGGCATAAGCCCTAAAACTCATTGTGAGGAGTACCACAAGAACCCCAAAGTAGTTGGCCCATTGAGAGGACTACCAAGTGAAAAGGGCAACATGACCATCCCGATTGACTAGTTTTCACCCATGAGGTAAACCAAGAGTTGTTTGTGGTAACGACCCATCCTCGATTGATTAAGGGGTAAGTCGTGACCAAAATTTTCTAGTGAGCGGTACTCATTCAGACACATTGGTGGCCAAAGAGAATCCTTAAAACCCTTAGGCACCTAATCAATGGGCCCATATCCAACATAACAATTCAGTGGGAAAACAACAGAGTGGTCATAGTTGAGAATAGTTGGTAACACACACTTTACAGATAGTTGTTGTTGCGTAAGAACAAAGGTAGTCAATTTAAAAAAAAAAAAAAAAAAATCCATTTTTTTGCCATATCTTTCATTTTATAGTTTTGTTGACTCTCAAAATTTCCTGGAACACCTAAAATTCCATTCTGCACATTTCTTTCCTTGAGGGTCCATATCCAAATTCCACTTTTATTAGCCAAAAATCTCAATTTTTGATTTTTTAGGGTTTTGCCATAACTTCTTTAGTTTTTCCCCAATTGCTTCAAAATTTTCCCACAATGTTCCTCTCTGTTTTCTGCTCTTTGTCCCTCTTGGAAAAATTTCCTAATTTTTCCATTATGGTTCGAAATTGCCCTTACATTCGTCAATCCTAACCAGGAGGTGCCAAAAACTAGTAAAAGTACATTTACCCTTCCGATTGAGCTCACATTAAAATTTTCCCTTATTGACCGTGTCTTAGAACACATTTTTCTATCCCTTGTTAAAAAAACTGGTTATGGTAGCCACCTATGCAAACACAAAGATCATGGAGGAAGAAATCACAACATTGAAGTCCCAAGTCACTGAGTTAACCGATATGATGCGTGGACTGAACCAACAGAATAGTTTTTGCTCAACAAATTGCAAAAAGAGTCTTCTTTAGAGAATAGCTTCTCTTCTCCCAACACATCCTGTGGGCCCAAGCTAGACTTTCCAAGGTTCAATGGTACAAATCCTACAGGATGGATATATCAAGCCATTGAGCAATTCTTCAACCTTCACAATACTTATTCTATAAACCAAGTCCCAATTGCTTCCTTCCACTTGGAACAAGAAGCACTTCAATGGTACCATTGGTATCTCAAATCGAATGATGAACCAAATTGGACAACTTTTGCATCCTTACTTTTGGGCAAGTTTGGTCCCTCGGCATTCGAGGACTTTACTAAGAGCTCTCACCAAACTCCGCTCAGACAGGTATTGTTCATGATTACCAGATTGAATTTGAGAAACTAGCTAATCACATTGAAGGGTTATCAGATGATTCTTCAAGAGTTGTTTTGTTAGTGGCCTCAAAGAGCCACTCTGCTCGGAGGTGAAAATGTTTGGCCCAACAACATGATGGACGCCTTGGGCCTGGCTAAGTTAGCAGAAGATAAACTCTCAAACAACAGTGTCGACCTCCCACTTTCCCACCCGCAAAGAACACAATGAACCAACGGCCAACCACAACCACCCCGGTCAAGCACCTTACTAAGGCAGAGATGTGGGCTCGTAAGGAGAAAGGATTATGTTATAATTGTGATGACAAATGGGTTAAGGTCACATGTGCGTCACACAAAAGCTCTACTTGCTAGATGTGGAATCACCACTCAAGAGCAGGACAACGAGCCCAATCTCCAGGAATTCCAAGATGCTCAAGAGGAACAAAGCCCCTCAGAGGACTCAATGCCTCAGAGATTCAACTTGAGATCTCTCTACATGCACTAGTAGGTGTTACCACCCCTCAAACCATGAAGGTCAAGGGTTCTTTAAAATATCCCTCTCACAATCCTCATTGACTTTGGTAGCACTCACAATTTCATCGATCCCACATTTGCTAAGCAAGCAGATTGCTTCGTACACCCTTGTTCTAGCTTTGAAGTCATGATTGTTAATGGGGGAACATTGCCATGTAAAGGGAAGTGTCGAAGAATGTGTGTATCGTGATAGGTGATTACACTCTTCGCTCAGATATGTTTGCCCTACCCTTAGGAGGATGTGATGTGGTTTTAGGTGTGGTGGCTCCATGCACATTGGGACCTATTCTATGGGACTTCTTTGAGCTTTGGATGTAGTTCATAGATAGTGGCCAAAAGCACACCTTAAAAGGGTTATTCCAGGATCTGCTAGCATCATTAGTTCCCATCACATGGAAAAGCTTTTGAAGAAAGGCTCACATGGGATCATTTCCCAACTTGCACTCCATCCAACTCCAGCCCCCTTTCTGCTACTAACTACCACTGCTGATTTACAAGCCCTCCTCGACAAGCATACAACCATTTTTATAGAGCCAGTGGGTTTGCCCCCTTCACGCCCTGAAGATCATCACATTCTACTCCTTCCAAGAAGCACCCCACCCAACATCCGGCCATACCGCTATCCCCATCTACAAAAGACTATTGAGATTGAGAAGCTAGTCTGAGAACTCCTCAAGTCCGGAGTTATTCGCCCAACACTAGCCCATACTCCTCCCCAATGCTTCTTGTCCACAAAAAGGATGGGTCGTGGTGCCTGCATTGATTTTGTGCCCTTAACCACCTCACTATCAAAGATAAATTCCCAATTCCGGTCATCGATGAGCTTCTTGATGAGCTCCATGGGGCAAAAATTTTTTTTCCAAATTGGATATGCGTTCAAGCTATCATCAGATCCGGGTGCATGTTGATGACATTCCAAAGACAACCTTCCGCACTCATGATGGTCACTATGAGTTCTTGGTCATGCCATTTGGACTTACAAATGCCCCTTCAACATTTCAAGGACTAATGAATAAAATATTTGGCCTTTTCTCCATCAATTTGTTTTGGTTTTCTTTGATGATATTTTGATCTACCACACATGGGCCAAGCATCTCCAACATATTGACAGGGCATTACAACTTCTAGCTAGACAATCAATTATGTGCCAAGCAGTCCAAGTGTTCCTTGATCAAGAGGAAGTTGAATATCTAGGGCACATTGTTTCAATCGATGGGGTCCGCGTGGATCTAGAAAAAAATCAGTGTCATTGGCATTGGCCTCACAACAACCCTCAAGAGCCTTTGTGGTTTCCTAGGCCTTATAAGATACTATCGCAAGTTTGTAGGGATTATGGAAAGATCATGGCTCCCTTGACTTCCTTATTGAAGAAGGATGCATTCACATGGGATGCGGGAAGCTGACCAGACATTCAGGCACTCAAACAGTGCTATGTGTAGCACACCAATTTTGGCCATGCCGGACTTCACCAAAACTTTCACCATCGAAAGTGATGCCTATGGCAATGGCTTGGGTGTTGTTCTTCTCCAAGAGGGTCGTCCAATTGCCTTCACACTAGAAAGCCCTTTTGGCGAAATTTGGCTTTGTCTACATATGAAAAGGAGATGATGGCAATTTTGCATGCAATACAAAAATGGTGGCCATACTTAATTGGGAATCATTTTTGCATCAAAACGATCACCAAGAGTTTGAAATATTTCTAGAACAATGGGTCTCATCACCAACACAACAAAAATGGGTCAACAAACTCATGGGCTATGATTATGAGATCACTTACAAGAAGGGTAAAGACAATGTCGTGGTTGATGCTCTCTCATGCACATTCGAGGACCAAGCTTCCCTTTCTGCCATCTCCATGCCCATTTCGAACTGGTTGGAATTTTACAACAAGGGTATGCAAATGATCCTTCTTACAACCCCTCATTCAACAATTGGCCACTAACCCCTCTGTAGTACCGCATTATTCATGGGATGGTGCTTCTCTGTGATACAAGGGTCATTTGGTGCTTCCCCATAGCACAGACCTTCATCAAGCCATATTCTATGAAATCCATGCTTCTCCCTTAGTAGGGCACTCAGGATTTCTCAAAACATGAGCGGGCACATCGAAACTTCTTTTGGAAGGGAATGAAAGGAGAAATTAAACAGATGGTGGGCGAATGTGATACCTACCAACGCAACAAAGGTGAAACAACATTGATTCCTAGTTTTCTCGAGCCTTTTCCCATTCCTACCAGGATCTGGACAAATATTTCTATGGATTTCATTGAGGGCTCCCTAAATCTGGAGGAAAAATAGTGATCCTGGTCGTGGTAGACCGCCTCTCCAAATATAGTCATTTTTGTGCCCTCAGCCATCCATATATAGCCTCCACAGTCACACAAGTTTTCTTGGATCAGATCTTTCGCCTTCATGGCATCCCTTCTTCAATCGTCTCCGATCGTGACAAAACTTTCACCAACCATTTTTGGATGGAGCTATTCCAACGCACATGCACACAACTGAAGATGAGCTCGAGTATCACCCACAAACAGATGGCCAAACAAAATTGTCAACAAATGCTTGGAAACATTCCTTCGTTGCTTTGCTTCGAACAAACACTAGTGGAAAAGTGGCTCCCCTAGCAGAATGGTGGTACAATACATCACACCACACTTCTACTAAAATGACTCCATATGAAGCGGTTTATGGTCAAGCACCACCAACGCTTCTCCGTATACCCCGACAATTCATTGGTTCAGGCGGTCGACACTACTCTCTCGAAAATGGGATCAAATTTTCAGCATCGTGCGAGAGAATCTCCATATGGCACAAACCGAATGAAGCAACCAAGCTAACCAACATCGATCCGAGCGCACCTTTCAACCAAGGCGATATGGTTTTTCTTCGTCTACAACCATACAAGCAATCATCCCTAAAACTAACAGGGCGTCATAAACTTGCTCCAAAGTTTTATGGGCCATATAAGGTTCTCCAAAAGATTGGGTTTGTTGCTTACAAGTGGGAGCTTCAACCCTCTCGAGTTCACCCAGTCTTTCATATCTCATGTTTAAAGAAAGTTCTTGGAACCAATATCGGAGTGCAAATGGTTTTACTAGAACTTGATAATGAAGGCTCTATCCTTCTCGAACCGGAAGCAATCTTGGACAAAGCGCACTACCAACTTCGCTCCCACTCAATCATGAAAGTCTTAATACAAGCAATCATCCCACGAAACTATTTGGGCGTCATAAGCTTGCTTTGAAGTTTTATGGGCCATATAAGGTTCTCAGAAGATTGGTTTTGTTGCTTACAAGTTAGAGCTTCCACCCTCCTCTCGAGTTCACCCAGTCTTTCATGTCTCATGTTTAAAGAAAGTTCTTGGAACCAACATCAGAGTGCAAATAGTTTTACTAGAACTTGATAATGAAGGCTCCATCCTTCTCGAACCGGAAGCAATCTAGACAAGCACACCCGCCAACTTCGCTCCCGCTCAATCACGGAAGTCTTAATCCAGTGGCACAACATGTAACTAGAAGATGCAACATGGGAACCACTCTTCCAGATTCAACAACAATTCCCACATCTGAAGCTTTGAGGACAAAGCTTTTTCTAAGGGGAGGGATGTTAGGAACCCGTGTCCTACCCTTCTCTTTGCATTATTAGTGTATTAGTCGTTATGGACGCATATGCTTTGTAAGTCGTCCCTTGAGCATATTTGAATTATCCCACATGCATGGGAAGTAGTAGTTGTTAGAATAGACTTAGTATATAAGTGTTGAGGCCCAATGAAGGCATCCACGAATATTATTGTATTGAGCTTTCTCAAAGGAGGTTCCCCCTCGAAGTGGCCTACGATCTAAAGGTTATTTGAGTTATTTCCCAAAGTTCATTTCATTGTTCATGATCCTCACACCTACACACTTTTTAATCACACAACATTTGAGCATCTTTTTAGCAAATTAAAGGGATTTATAGAGCATATTTGAAGAATTTCATTTCCCAATTGGTTTTTTGTTTTGTTTTTTCCAAGCATGTAAATTCTTTCTAAAATTGTTAATGTTAGGTTTCTAAATATGATAAACAAATTGCATGAATTCCCATAATTTTTAATCATGATTAATGCTAGTTTTACATAATTTATGATCGAAATCACTATTTTTTTACTATACATAGGGTTTAACCATGAATTTTTTTAAATGTTGTTTTAAAAAAAAAATTGTATTTTTTCTTGTACATAGGGTTTACATTTACAAATTTACAGTTTATTTTTGTATTTGAAGCATATGCAGATTAGCATACTGATGGCATCGACTCTGCAACGAGTGAAACATTCTCGCTAATACCCGTACCACCACTTGGAAGTATGGCATATGTGGACCGGTCGAGGGGATTGTGATTTGTAAGCTCTACTCAAAGAAGGTTTCTAGAGGCATCAAACACCGAAGTACCACGTCGCATGCATTGTTTGCTACGATGTCACAACCTGTCCCAATACCATGGAAGAGGAAAAATAAGAATTGAGGCAAAGCTTGCATTGTTGAATGAGAAGAAACTAAAGAGGCCAAGGCTATAGGAAGCCATAGAAATAGCCATTAGACTGAAATGATAAAAACAAAGGTAGATGTGACAACGATTGTGGGTTGTAGTCGTGGTCAATGTGTACAAGGCAATGTTGTCCAAAATAACCCTTGTGCTATTTTGACAACTTGCAAATTTTTGATGAGGAAATCTGCGGTACACTTTGCATCCTAGTGTACCATAGAATGAGGAATTCGGTGTTCGGCGGGTTCTCCTAACCTGTGGGACAAAGGAGAGAAATTAGTGTTCTGCGGGTTCACAAAGCCACAAAACAAAGGAATCAAGGCCTCAAGAGTAAGGCGGATTTGAGATAAGGAGAAAGGCCACGATGCAAAGGGGAGAAGTTGGAGAAGGCCACGCGGTGAAACAATGAAGTTCGAAAGCGGACAAAGTTCGAAGCAATGGAACAAAGGATTTAGTGTATCTCGAACTTCTCAAAGAACAAGATTCCGCTGTAATGTCCCCATTTCGAAGACCCTTAGCCTATACGTCCTCGTGGGCAGGGATGTCTGGGAACATTTTTATTAAATAATTACATATTATTGCTTGGAGCAATAATTATTTAATTATTTAATTATTTAATCATGAAAATTATTTAATTTAATTCCCAAAATATAAAAATTAAATGGGGAATTAATTAAATAAATATTTTAGGTGGCTTTTATTGATAAAATCGCCCTTTGAAAAGGGACGCCACACCTAGGAAAACCAACTACTTTTATTTAATATTTTCCCTCTCCTAGGGTTTTCAAATTTTGTGCCTCCTTATAAAAGGAGTGCTAGGGTCATCATTATTATTATGTTATGATGAACTTATTTTGATACTCCATGCTTGGAGTTGGGATGCATGCCCATTGATATTCTCTCTCTTGCGTGGGAGGTTGGATCGAGCTGGTTTTGAGATTCATTTGAAGTATTTATTTGTGAGATCCATGTCTTTGGCTTTAGCGAATTTTTAGATGAAGTTTACCATTAAAATCTGCATGTTTTTACTGTAGCGGCGTCACTGTAGCGATTCACTGTAGCAGCTGGTTTGTGATAAAAAATAAGAGTTTTTGGGAGTGCTTTTGGCAAATCGACTTTGGTGTATTGGTTTTCAATTTCAGTGATTCCTTTCATAATATCTGTGAGCTGTTTGTATGCATTTCTGAGGGTGGTGTGATCATCCTTTTGCATGCTTTCATATCCTAATATTGCAGCGACTTGCTTTTATGATGTTGTGATCAGATTTAGTGCATTGTTTGTGTGGATCGACTGAGCTAGTGTCATGATCTTGAGCTCTTGGTAACAACGATTCATCTAGGGCATATTGATGCTAACTATTGGTGTGTTAAGGATCTGATTTTAATATAGACGACCTCTTTGGGATCAGCATGTGGATATTTATTACATGCTTGGTATGCCGAATGCCCAGTGGAAATCTGCCTATTAATTTGACACGTGTTTGAAGTATTTTCAAGGTGGATCGACTTAGTATTTGCTTGGGTGTATGATGTTGGGCAGTCCCTTGGAACAGCGACCTGAATAGAGTAAGCTGGGTAGTGATTTCACATAAATATGATCTGATTAAACCTGCTGTCCTTTCCTGGCTATTAGCGACTTGTTCTGGATATTGTAGAATGCATTTTGGGGTCCAGCGATTGCCTAAGTGTCTTGGTAACTGGTTTGTGGTTTGTTTAAGGTGAATTGATCATTTTATCCATGATTATATATCTCTGTTGCAGCAATCTCTTTCCAAGGTAAATCTGTGTTAGTATTTGATATGATTGTGATCTGATTTGGGTATGAATGATGCTGCTGTGCTTTTCCTTGGATCAGCGACTTCATTGGGGAAGGTATTGAATGTTTGAATGCTTGTTTTGATCCTCCTAAAATCAGCGATCTGGGTCTAAATGTTGAATATAATATTGCATGTCTTTAATGCTCAAGTGGTGTGAAAGTATCGTCTATTTGCAGCGACTGTCAGATATCGAATTGTTCAGCTGATTCATGTGTTTAGCAATTGGGGATATTGTATTATTCACTAATCAGTTTTGGATCCCCTTTCAATGTAATATTTGTTGCTGATTGAGGGTGGACTTGAGTAAGGCTTGGCTTAATAGTATTTTGGGGATTCATAACAGCAAACGGTGTAGCAGCAGTTTGAGAGGTTTGATTGCTAGTTGTTTGCAGTTGTGATCAATCTTCATATTGTTTTAAGTGCTATTAGTTCATATGAGGATCATCGGGTGAATTGGTGGAGAGAGGCCATTAAACCCCTATTATTGGGTTTATTGAGTCATCTGCCCAATTGGTATAAATAGTTTTGACGGAGTTCTGCTATTTCCACTCAATTAGAGTGTTAGAGAGTTGGTTGTTTGCCTAATTTCCACTTGATTTCAGAGGTGGGATATTACATCCGCGGACTCTCGAAGTCTACGGAATGAAGGAAAAGACCTCTGTGGTGAAGGAAATAAAGTCTAACGCGGCTAGGGGCAGAAGGTGGAAAATAGTGTTCCGTGGACTCTCCAAGTCCGCAGATAAAGGAACTTAGTCGCGGATATCCAAAAGTTGCATAACAAAAAAATAGAATTGTGCGGCGGCACGTGGGGAAGGTCTAAGGCCGCAGAAGTCTTGGAAAGCCGCACCGCTGAGGAAAATTCCCGTGAAACATTCAAATCACATTCAAAGCCGCAGAACAAGCAAAAATCCATGAAACAAAGACAAATCACGACCAAATCCGGGACAGAGGATTTTTTCACGGGAAGTCGGGATTGGTTTTTTGACAATATCTTTCATTGCGGAGCTCCATTTCACTTCAAATTTGATCCAATAACAACGTCTTGAAGAGGCCTTTCAAAAGAAGGAAAATTTGCAAAGAATGATCAAGTATTTTGGGAAATCAAAGTTGAGGATTTTGGGGATGTTTCATGTCACTTTCAGAAGTCAGAAGATGCCATTTTTGGTTATGAGATGCTTGTTTGATCCTCCTCGCCTCAAAACCCTTTAGATACTTACAAAAGAGTATATTTCCCATGCCCAACTGAAATGATGAGGAATGGTGATCGTGTATCAAATTTGGACATTTGGCAACATCACTAACCATCTAGTTTCCAGATTTCGGGCTTCCATTGATCTGTAAGTTGTTGCTCGTCCACAGAAAATATCTAGAGTTTTCTTGCAAGCAAAGGCAACTCCAAAAGCATGAACCATCATGAGGCATGGAGGTTACTTCTTTGGAAGTAGTTTGGAAGATTTTTGCCAAGTTTAGCAGGTCAAATATCCTCCAAAGCATCTTTTGATCCCTTCTCCTCTCCTCCCTTCTATAAAATGTAGCATGTTTCTTCATAAGAGGGATTCTCTCTTTCTTGGTAATGTTGTAATGCCAAAATTTTGACAAAACCAAGAAGTTGCATACCTGGGCATGATTTCCTTTGTAATGCATCTTACCCTCCATTGATTGTAGTAGTCTATGCATACTTACAACAATAATATGATGTCAATTGTGGCTTGAATCTGCCCCTTGTGTCCATTATTGTCTTCTTGCCTTCTGCTCTTTCATTTGTGATTGTGTATTCATTATGTTTTGCAGAGTTTCATGTCATTTGTGTCAAATTAAACAGGGTTGTGAGCTGATTTAGTTGCAGAGTTGGAAAGTGGCAAGTATCTGCCCCTCTAACCTTGCATTGGATCTTCTTTCTTCTCTGAGACTTCAAGAGAGAGTGATTAACCCTTTTCTTGGTGCTATCACCTCTGTTTTTAGCTTAGTTGTTTATGTCCTCCTTTCTTTCCCTCTCTCCCTAGTTACTTGGATGTGTTAGAATAGGCTTAGCTTAGAGGTAGTTTTAGTGTTAGCATTAGAAATAGGTAGAGGAACCAGCCTTCTCGAAGGTTGATCTCACTCATGCAAGTCCCACATTGTTGAGATCATCCAATGTTGTCTAGAATTCTTGATCTGCCATGATCAAATCCTAGGGTGCAATTCTGAGCCACAATGACACATCGCCTCATTGAGTTTGAGAAAAGGCTAGGCACAACATTTTGGTACCTAGAAATATCTTGGGGTACTACCTTCGTTGCTAAGTACAAGTGGAACAAGGAGGTTCACGAGGAAATAGATAAAGTGTGTGCAAATTTTCAGTTTTACAACAACCTTCCCTTGATGTGGTGAAGAGCCCGTCTTTGAGAGTATTTGGTGATGACATTGACGGTTGTAAGGGAAGGGTACAAGGCACCCTCTCAAGAGACTTAAGTGGGAGGTTGCTCCGGTGTGTGGTTCTGAGATGCAAAGTCAATTATGAAAGAACAACAAAAGCAAAGTGGTAGAATTCGGATGCACCATTCTTCTTTCGGATGGGTAAACGGATAAAAGAAACTACACCCTCATCAATTTTTTAGTGCCTTCAAACGGTGAGATGGTTTTCTGAAGTCAATTGATGCGTAACACGATAAAAAATGCTAAGAATTTGAACCTTATGTTGGAGGAGGTTGTCTTAGAGGTATGCATTGAGAATATTGTGCAAGTTGTCTTCGCTTAAGGCAACAACATATGTGGCGATCGAGAGACTACTTCAAGATAGGAATCCATTACTCTCATAAACCCCTTGTGAGACAAATTGCCTTGAACTTATTTTGGAGGATGTAGGAAAAAATGATTAGGTGAGAATAATTTTATAAGATGCGAGAAATATAACAAATACATTCATAATCCCCCTTGGGTTCTCATCTTGATAAAAGAACACATCAAGTGGTAAAAAATTGTGTGAGCGGGTGTCACAAGGTTTGCAACTAACTTCTTGATATTATACAAATATTTGTAATTTATTGAAACTATTGAAGCAAATGATTTTCAGTCGAGCAAAGGCTCGACTCAGCATATTATAAGAAAGTTGATGGAGAGAGAACCACAAAGACAAATTTTGACAATGCCTTTTGTATCTCTCTTCGCAAACTTCAAACTTCAACTTAAATTTTAAGTCGATTCCTTTATTTTCAATTTTTAAATGTATTGTTATTTACTTTAGTTGTAAGTTTGTAACCTTAAAATTTAATTTGTTTGTATGTGTTAGAGCCTTTGATGAGGATTCTGCGCTTGGTGGATGGGGAGATGTTGGCTAGATTTTATGCACAGCGTAAAACCTAGGTAGTCATGAGATAAATCTCCTTCATTTAACGATGAAGCTCCCGTGTAAGATGTTTATCTATTTTGTAGGGGTGAATCCTAATAACTACTTTTAGGGGTTTTACTTTAATTCCCTCAGCTCGTGAACCATAGTTGGGTAATTTGGCAACAAGTAAGCAGTTGTGATGGGATATTTGTAGAAGGGGGAAAAATAGAAGTAGGGAAAGAAGGAAGATGTGTTGAATTAACCAATAGCTATCAGAGTTGGTCTCATCCACACAAATTAAATAAACAAATAAAGATCACAACATTCAACAATAAGGGAAAGAAACAACTTCTAACCTAGATCTAAGATAACACAAAGTTTATCTAAAACCTTGAATAGAAGTAATCAACAAAGCACTGTAGACACAAAGTTCTCCAGAAATCCACCTTTTATTCAATCCCCAACTTTCACAGAAATCACATCAAGGGTTCCAACACAAAGTCTGAAATCTCAAAAATGCTCTAGTTACAAAAGCCTCTGCTAAACAAGTTCTGATGAACAAGTTGTGATTCTTAACCCGTAGGCTCTTCCTCTATTTATAGTGCATAGAGGGAAAATACAAATAGGAAACTTTCAATGAACTCCCGCATGTGGAAGCTATAAAAAGGAACAAGTTGGCAATCTTTCTCCTAGAATTCCTCTTTGCATGACATGCATGATTTACAACTGAAGACTAAATCAATGCCTTGCATGTCTGCCACCTATTTCCAAGTAATTGACTTTTTCCAGTAACTTGAAATAACGACTTTTAAACCAATTACTTAAGTTTTACAATTTAATTGATTACTCAATTACTTTGTCGGAGAAAATAAGAGAAAGAAGAAGAAAGAGGAGAGAGAAAATAATTTATTTCGGTTATGACACTCTCGAGTCTTGTTCTTCCATATTCGTATGTTGATCCAACATGTATTGTACTTCCACTTCATGAATGATATCTTTGTCTTGAATCTGAGAAGTTCTTTCTCCCATATGCGGTTGACTCCTTTCCTTTGACTCTCATCAAACTGGGTTTGCGATCGGTGTCACCCTGATTTCATCCCGAATCTTCGATTACTCCATCCGAAAAATTTTCGTACTTTTAAAATAATGGGCCGTTTCGTGTTTTTATTGCCTCGAAAGTTCTTGTATTGCGTCAAGATATTCCCAAAGAGCCATATTAGCTTTTTTTTTGCCAAATGCCCAGATGCCCAAAATTGTTATATTCATTGTCGGGATTTATCAGGGAAATTTGTATTTAATTATTTTGAGCCCGTATGAGGCTATTTGCGCTCCGTTTAACTTTGTTATGATTGAACATGTCATTATTCCTATGTACGAGGAAGGGTTTTAACTTGGAATAAGTTTTGGGCTTTATTTGTAACTTTTGACAATTTTTTGTGGCTTTTTTGTTGTCCCGTTTCGTTTTTTGTGAAATTTCTCTAGAACAATTCCTTTGCCAAATAAGCCCAATTTTTGGCCTGGAGCAGCTGGAGAACATATACGCATGTTATGCCCGGAGGAAGTCGCCATCGGAGGTTTGGATCACTGGGAAAAAGCGAATTCATGCACAGAAAAGCCCCTGAGGGGTTGGGCGCATTTTTGAAAAACAAAGGATTTAAGCTGCAATGGGAAAAATATAAGCAGCAGGAAAGGTGGGAATTTTATATCTGCCTAGCAGGGTACTTTTCCGGTGATATAAAATTCACTTAAGCTGCAGTGGGAAAGTTAGAGGCTGCAGGCAGGCGGGAATTTATTGCCTGCCTTGCAGGGTAAAAATTCCCATGATAAAATAAAAGGAAAGTGACTTAAGTGAAATCATGGGATTTTATTGCCTGCCTTGCAGGGTAAATAATCCCATTGTCAAAGTCAAATCACTTAAGTGGATCATGGGATTTCGAGGCTGCCTTGCAAGGTAAAGAATCCCATTGTGAAAAATTCTTAAAAATAGAATTATATTGTGCAAAAAAGTGCGCCCCCTTTGGTGAGTTGTTGGCAGCCTTTAAGTGATTATTTTAATTAATTTATCCTTCTAAAAAGTGCGCCCAAGCTTGGAAGAAGTCAACAAGTCAAAAGGGGAATAAAAGAAATAGATTTAAATGGATTAAATGGATTAAATTTAATTCATTTAAAGGCTGCCCCCTTCATGTCAAAAAGTGCGCCCCATTTGGGATATATTTAATGATTTTTAAGGCATTAAATCATTAAATTAAATTCTATTTTCAGTGGCTATGGTCAAGGCACACTGTGAAGCTTAAGTGAAGTGAAGTGTGAAGGATTAAATTGGATTAATTTAATTTATTGGATGGTTGTCCTTAAACATGTTATTTTTAAAGAGAAAAACATGATTTTTAATTAATTAATTGCCAGGAATAGGAAGGGCAATTATTAATTATAGAATTGTGAGGGTTATATAAGCATGGGTAGCCATATGGGTGAATTATTTAATTCATAGGTAAAGAATTGCAGCCAAGAGAAAAAGTGCGCCCCCATTTGAAGAAGGATTTTGCTCAGGCAAGATGGAAACAAGGCTAAAAACTTCCAGATTTGGCGCATGCTTTGAAGGAGGTTGATCTTTGTCTGCATAATTGTTTGCATAGGTGTTACAGGTGCTCAAGTGTTGTTGAAAAGATTCATTCTCTCTTTATGTGCAAATTAAACATCAATTTTTGGGGCAGCAGGCTTGAAAAGTGCAGATTTTTACAATTAAAATTCACTATTCATGCTCCGGTGGCCATTTTTGTCTGAATTAATTGCAGGAATTCATTACAGGTGCTTTATAAAAGAAAATGAGCTTTTATCAATGTCCAATACATTGCATATATCCTCCAAATCTGAAGAATTGTCCAGATCTGCACCAGTTTTGAAGAAATCCGGCCAAGTAAGAAGAAAAAGAATTATTCAGACAAAGATAGACAAAGCCATGGCGAAGAGAGATGAAAAAGAAAGCACGATGGAGTCATGCATCGCTTCCAAACTTGCAGACATAGGAGACACAGATCTAGGTCCGGAACCTCTTTCCGAATTGATTGATAGATCCAGAGCGGGAAAGACTTCACTCATGCGTGCGGTTAAAAGCAGTGGAATTATCCGAGCTGCAGCCTTTCCATGCATAGCCCAGTTGCCAGAGTTTGTTATGGAGTGCGCTAGATCTTACCATCCTTCATCCAGATCAGTGCGTGATGCTACGGGAAAGACAATAATTCGTTTGGACGCAGAGTTCATCAATTATTGTTTGAAGATTCCAGTGCGAAAGGTGGTGACTTCCATTAGTCTTCAGGATGCCGGCAGCAGGTGGGAGAAGCATAGAGTTGATTGCGTGAGCATAATGAATAGCAGATACATGAAGAAGCCTAGATCTCCTTCAAAGTTCCCAAGAACTCTTCTGCGGTCCAATTTGGTGCAGGAGGTCGATGATGTGGTCAAATTGCTATGCAGGATGAATGGCGAGGCGAATGCTTACACTTTCCGTACATGGATGTATGCTTTCATCAGGACCATTGAAGTCAACAAAATTGATTCCATAATCAATTGGTCGGAAATTATTAGCGACAACATTGGTGAGCAACTCCGGAACGTGAAGCGTACTTTCAGCTTCAAAATGACTTCCTACTTGGTGTATGTTGCAGCTTCACAAGGCGTCTTTTCCAAGCTGGATAGATGTGGTGTTCTTTCTAAGGACCCCATTTTCGAGTGCTACCCACAACTTCTGCGTGCTGCGTGCGAGAAAGATTCCAAAGTGGTCAACAATGAATTCTTCTATGATTTCATTTGCAGGCTAGACAAAGACTTAAAGGCCAACAGGGTAAGCAAGGAAGCGTGGGAAGTCGTGTCCAAGATTGGCAGTCTAGTCATTCAATTTGCAGATTTCACATACCTCAGGGTTACGGGCTTTTTGGAGAACCAATAAAGATGCCCAGGTATCCGAATGATAGATTGATCGTCATGGAGCTAAGCAGGCAACTTGTGGAGTTACATGACCTTCAGTCAAAGTGACACAAGTCTACGGGCTTCTTCCCAATCATTGTGGGACATTACAGCTGCATTAGCATTCATAGAGCTCGGGGGATGGAGACGCAAATGTTATCCGAGCACGAGCAAGAGTTCTTCCCGGCATGGTTGAACTTCGATCCATTTGGAGTAGCCAGGAAGACAATCTCCCAGGAGTACGCACATGTGCCTTCATTAGAAGATTTTTGGATGAAGTGCAAAAGTGAGTACGAGGTTAGAAAGAGAGATTTCAGCAGGCTATCAACAAAGCAAGTGTTCGACTTTGGACTAGCGCGGATACCTGCGGATCTTAAAGATGATGGGAATGTGGTACTTGACACTTACCATCAAATGGGAGGAGATAAAGCCATACTTCAGGATAACATAGGAGGCTGCCATACACTTGAAGAAAGATCTGGAGCTGTTTTGGTGAATACTTCAAACTGGTTGTTGACGAAGGGATATTGCCTTGATGAAGCATTGATGAATCAAGTCACGGGCAACTTCGGCGCAGGAGATTCCCTCAAGTGGAAGCACGGAGGAGAAAGCAGCAGAAAGTCTGAGAAGTTGAAAGTACACAGAAGATCTCAATCTAAGGAGAAGATCACTTCCACGGACATGACTTTGGTTCCAGCTTCTCCAGCACCCAGTACTTCACCAATTGTTGCACCTCAGCAGGACACTTCCATGCCTCCACTGAATCCGGCGACATTCATCTTCTCTCCTCAGCCACTCCGTTCAACACCTGTTCCAGAGGAGATGTTGAAGCTGCAGATGGCGGAGTTCGAAAGAGCTTTGTCCTTGGATGATTCAGAGGATGGCAGCCATAACACTGTGGCACTTTCTGACGGAGAGGATGCAGAGCGGGAGATGGTGGTGCACTCAGCGACTTCTCATTCTCGAGAAGTAACTTCTCGAGAATGGTTGGCTTCGCAGTTGGTTCCAGAAGCGAGAATGGAGATGAACTTAGAGGAGCACGACTTGCAGCTACTCCAGAATCTGGGCGGGAGAGATAGAAGGCCTAAAGTTGCCAAAGCAACTTCTAGGTTGATCATCGAAGATTCGGGAGAGAAGTTTGCTGAGATATCAATTCCGGCAGAAGGAAAGATAGAGGAGGAGCTCACGGTAGAAGATGTGACAGTAACCAAAGTACCCCTCGGTCAAGCCACCACTGAAGGATTGAAGCAGGACACGCAGACATTGATGGATGCTCTATTCCTTAGGCTTGACAGTGAAAAGGCGGAGAAAGAAGAACTTCAGAAGCAGGTATCTCAGTTGTGCGAGATCATAGCCAAGGTTGCTAAGCCTTCCATTCAGCCCATTTCAGAGCAGGTGAGTGATCATCTTATGCAGGAAATGGAGGATGCAAGCAATCAAGTAAAAGCTATTGACGAATGGAAGGATTTGATTATTCGTCAAGCTTCTGTACAACTTGGAGAAGTGCCAGCCCGCCTAAAGGTTATGAATGATGCGGCAAATCAGCTGCAGCAACTGGTGACGAGCATAGTGGACATGAACACAGTTGCTGAGAGTAACCTGAGTACTTTGGGAGAGATCAACAAGCTGCCAGGAGATGTATTGGTTGCAGAGAAAATTGTACCGGACGGATCAGTCGAGAAGGGGAAGCAGCTAGAATTTGCAGTATCTTTCCATTTGGAAATCTGCAGAGTTTTGTTGAAGAGGATGCAGGCACTTGAGAGTAGGACATCATCCTTACCAGACAGTATCATTTCTTTCACTGAGGAGAGAGTGGATGAGAATGTTACTTCATACGTGCGGATCGTTCCTAGCAAGGTGCCTAATTCCCTGGAAGGGTCTCTTCTGATGGTACAAAAGAGAATTGATAAAGCTACTAAGCCTTTCACGATGAATTCTATTAGTAGACTGGTGGCGCTGCAGGCAGATATTGCGAGGTTTGGGCCGAGCTTGGAAGATGTGGAGGCGTGCATCAAAGTGTTGAATGAAGGATTGTTGCAGTTTAGGACAGAGAAGGAAGCAGTGGCTAAAATAGATGGAAAGATGTTGAATCACATGTTCGACAAGTATATCCGATATAAGAACAAAAAGAAGACATAAATGTTACAGCTGGCATGACTTCTTCTATTCTTTCTTCTTCTATTTTCTATGTTCCCGGATGAAATTGTAAAACTTTAAAGTTATTGGTTTTGCAACCATTACTTAAAGTCATGTGGAACCATTCTATTAGTTAAGTGATATATGTGTCACTTAAGGAGAAGTTAGTGGAGGATGATTGCCAAATGTCATCTTTACTTGTTTGTGTTTTAGTTCAGTTAGACTTCCCATTTGTACTTTCCCTCCTACATTCTATAAGTAGGAGAAGAACCTCCGGGTTAATGATCAGAATTTGTAAGCAGCAATCTTGTGTTCTAGACTTTGTGTTGAACCCCTGAGAGCCACTTGGAGCAAAGGAATACAAAGGAGTAGGTTTCCGGAGAACTTTGTGTCACGGTGTATTGTGTTTCTTACTTTTAAATCTTAGATCTCTTAATAAACTTTGTGTTATTTTAGATCTGGATCTAGAGCTGCCTTTGTTTTAGAATTCTGTGTTTATATCTATTGGATTCTTCTATGTGCATGCAATTTAGCTCTGCCATCTACTGATTGGGATGCACATCTTTCCCATTTCTTCTATATGTTTATGTAATTACCTTCTTCTATAACTTTCCTTTCTTTAAACAATGCTTACTTGCTGCAGAATTATTCAGTTATGGTTCATGAACTGAGTAATTAAAGTAAAACCCCATTTAGATATTAGCATACTTAAATTGACAAATCTGACACGGGAGCCTCACCAGTTAAATGAGGGAGATTTATCTCATGATTGCCTAGGTTTTGTGCTATGCAGAAAATCTAGCCAACACGATCTTTGGTATCACTATAGATTTTATCAACTTCTCAATTGAATTACCCGTGAGAGGAGTAATGATTCCATCTATTTCCCCCTGAGCAACTGACTGTGATTTGCTTGTGGATGTTGCCTCTATCATGTCTTCACCTCTTGTCCTTGAAGCTTTTGCAGTTCTTCTCAAGTATGTGCACAAGTGAAATGTTTGTGTAAACAATTCAAACAAACATTCAACTCATCACCCTTTTATTTATGCATATGGGCAGCCTTGAATTCTGGGAATTACTTTGGGTGCAAGCAAAGAGAAGTAGGCTCAACGTGGGCTCAACTGGGAGATTGGGAACAACATGCATGGACTTTAGAAGGCTTAACTAGGAGACTTTGCATGCTTGGAGAAGGAAATAGCTGCGTTGAATTTGGAAGACAAAGCCTCTAGACATCCACGCTTTGGCTTTTAAATGCTTTTCTTCTTGCAAATCTGCGTGAATGCTAGGATGAGTGGATGGTGTGAATTTTAAACGGAAGTCCGCATTCAATTTAAAAGACTAGCCTAAATATCCACGCAATTCCTTGATTTGGCTTTGCTTTTCTTTGCAAAGGCTGCGTTGATTTCATAAAGCTTCGTGAATGCTGAGGAGGGAGGATGCTTTGCAAAAGGAAGACTCAACCTTGAATATTCACGATTTCACTTAAGTGAGCTTTATAGACCTGTGTGGATTTTCAAGTGGATGGATGATTTGCAAATTAGAAGACAAGACTATGAAAATCCACGATTTCACTTAAGTGAGCTTTAAAGACCTGTGTGGATTTTGGGAAGACTGGATGCTGAATATTCACGACAAACTTTAAGTGACTTGTGTGAATTTTGGGAAGACTGGATGTTGAATATTCACGAAAAACTTTAAGTGACTTTAAAGACCTGTGTGAATTTTGGGAAGATTGGATATTGAATATTCACACAAGTCATTTTAAATATTTTCAAATCATTACAAGAGGCTGCGTTGATTTTCAAGGGTGGCTACATGCTTGCAAAGGAAGACAAGGCACCGAAAATCCATGATTTGCACTTGAGACTTGCGTGGATATTTATGAGGGACAACTGTGTGGCTTTGAACAAATAAGACAAGGCTCTTAAAATCCACAATTTGCACTAAAGTGTTTTGCTCTTGCTCACAAAAGGCTGCGTGGATTTACATGAAGGAGGATGCTTTTAATTGGTAGACAAAGACTTCAAAATCCACGATTTGGCTTGTAATTTTTCCCTTTGCTAAAAAGTTGCGTGGATACTTAAGTGGATGGATTCTTTCAAAAGATAAGACAAGCTCATGATTATTCACGACATCACTTAAGTGAATTCAACCCTTTTGTATAGAAACTGTGTGGATTTTAGGATGCAAGGAATGTGTGAATTTGCAAGCAAGAGGATGTTTTGAAATAGAAGACAAAGGGTTGAATAACCACAATTTCCACTGAAGTATTTTTGCTTCTATTACAAAAGGCTGCGTTAAAACATAGAAGACAAGATGTTAAACATTCATGACAATCATTTAAGTCTCTTTTTGCCTTTCTTTTAAAAATTGCGTGGATTTTGAGGAGGATGGCTTCGTGGATTTGAAGGGGGCAGGATGCTTTCACAAAAGAAGAACCAACAATGAATATCCACGCAATTCTTTAGAAGATTTTTCCTTGATCCTTAACGCAATTGCCTAAGTGACTTTGCCTCTTGAATGATCTTCTAGACTGCTGCGTTTTCTTCCTTGGTCATGGTTGCTTTGCAAAAGGAAGACCAACTCTTCCAGATCCACGATTTGCTTGATCATTTAACTTGGATTGAACTTTAAACAAGGCAAAAATCCCGAGCTTTCTTCTCGGTTGATCCAATTACCTTTAAAAACAAGCTATGGCAAACAAATTGGTTTGCAATTAAAACATTGGATAGCTTTTCAAAACCCTAGGCCCGGGAAAAGATCCGACAGAAGAAAGAAAAGGATATGGGGATTACTAGATGAAAACGGAGAAAGACCAAAACCAAAACACAAAAAGAAATAACTAAAAACAAAATATACGAAAGAAGTTGCATGGCAATTGCTTGAAAAACTCTCCAATTAGCTAGTCGGTAAAAACTATTCCTCGGGTGAATGCTCCACTTAGAGGTGAAAGTAATACTGGTGTAGTAACAATGATGGGGTGAAGTGCTTTTAAATAACCCAAATTTCTTAATTTTAGCTTAATCTATTTTTAAGCAAACTCTTACTTTTTAAATATATAAAAAAGTAAAAGTGCTTCTATAAGACAGACTCGGGTTAGAAGGGAATTGAGTGAGTTTTTGCATGTGGGTATTTGGCGAATGTGGCTCTATGACATCTTGGAGATACCTTTGAGCAATGTGAGCAACCGAAGGCAAAACAAAACACAAAAACATGACCCTTCACTTAAAAAGATCGAAAAATTTAAAAGGGTAGTCCTAGATTTCAGGGTGAAATCTTGGGGACATCAGAGAAAAACCCATGGAATAAATTTATAAGGCCATCCAAAACTATTATAGGGGGATATATTCAGATTTGGTCCCTATTGAGAGCTAATTGATTAGAGGTGGAATAGTCAACTCTATTAGAATATAAGACTTATAATTAGTGTTGAGTTAATATTAACCAATAAAGTGTTGTAAACACTTCAACCATTTGTAACCATCTCTCACACAATAAAATGACAAAAACACAATGATAATGTGTGCATTCCGGTTACTTTTCATTAGTTCTTTATACATTCTATTCTCTCTCCACATTCTAACATTGGTATCGGAGCGGCGAAGCAAGGAGAAAGAGAAGGGAAGAAGTTCAAACCAGTCCGTTAGGACATGAAAGAGTGCTATCAGAAACAAGGTTGAATGCTTTGAAGATGTTGGTGCAATGGTTTGCCATCAAGGTTTCTGAGTTTGTTGTCATCAATGACAAAAGGGGAGATTGTTGAACCTTGTTGCATTGGTTGGTGTTTTCATTGATGTCACACAAGCGTTGATGGAAAAGGAGTGAAATGTCAAGTAGGTTGGTGCCTTCCCAATGGTGTTTGATGGTCACAAAGTGGTCTCATGGTGGTTTCTTGAACATTCAATCATGGTACTATAGGCTTGGTCAGTGTGGTTTGTGCCCATTGGAGGTATGGAGATGGCTGGTGTGCTTGGCTCAGGTGTCCTACAGGTTAGAAATGATGTTTCTAGGATGTACAAGAGCTTCTAGGGTGAGCATCAGGTCAAGTGTTACATGTCACAGTTGGAACTCGCTCATTTAGGCCTAGTTCTAGAGCCTAATGAGGTATAAGAGCTCAATTCAGGCCATGACAAGCCTAGGTAACCATGGTAGAAGCCTAGGTACATTGCCTAGAGCATGTATGAGAATCTACAAGGCTTACTTTATCCCTTGGAGGAAAAATTCAAGTTGACTAAAACTGCCTTTGAGAACTAACAGTGAAGTCATGGGCAAATGAGATTGGTACGGACAATAAAGGTTCATTTATAAACAACGAAGCTATGGAGCATGTAGACGGGTGTGTCGTGCTCTGGGTCAAATTTCATCAAATTTTGAAGATATTCAAGTTCTACTAAAACCGGGTAAAGTGAAAAGGGCTAAAACAGTGACCTGTCTTCTCAGAAGACTAGTTCGAATGCTAGACGCAAGAGCAATATCATAGGGCATCAAGCAATAATGTAGGGGAGACATACATCATCAAAAAGGGCAGAAAATGACTAAGTTTTAGTTTGAGGGCACTTACAGTGAGCATAACCACAAAATATTGTTGACGCCATTGTAAAGGTGCAAAAAAAATCATTTGAGGGAACAATTTTGGTTGTTTTCAGATGAATTTTAGGCAGTGTTACGTGGGGACGTGCACCCCCTTTTTTCCAGCCGTCCCAGACATCCGGGACGTCTCGGGGACTTTGGGACGGGGACGGGATGTTTCCCTGGCGTCCCGGATTTAAAAAAGGGAGACGCCCAGGGCGTCCCTTAAGGTTGGGGACACACAGGATGTCCCGGTGCAACAATGTTTAGGGGACGACGTAGGGGATGCCATGACGCGTCTATGAGACATACTAGGGACGTCACAGGCACATCATGGCGTCCCCTACATCTTACACATTAAAACATAAAAAAAACTAAAAAAACTTAAATTTAATGCTTTATTTTATTCTTCTAACCAATTCTAATATGTTATTACTTTACAACCCTAAAAGCCTCTAAAAAAACTTATAAAAGCACATCTCACACTCATTGTAATCACACAAAGCAAAGAGCAATTGTAAAAAGAAAGAGATACTTCTAGTGATGAGGAGCGGTTCGTGAGTGTTCCTTCAAAGGGCTCATGATAGTGATTATTGAGTTGTCATTTTGGTTATGTAATATCATATAATGATATATGTACTTTTGAGTTATATGACTACGAGTCTATGACATAATATTTAATAACATATGTAGGTGTACTCTTCTCATGTTGATTATTGAAGACTTGTTTTTAATTTTCAACTTTCATTGTCATATTGAAGTTTTGAACATTGAATATATAGCATTTTGGGCCTTGGCTTATGTGATGAATAATTGGATTAATCATTAATGGTTTCAATCTTCAAACTTTCAATTTTATGTCTTAGTTTATTGAATTATTCAAGTTATATTTGTAAAATTAATAAATTATACATTTTCTATCAGTTGTCCCCCCATCGTCCCCAAAATTTGATAAACAATTCCCGTATCGGAAACCCCATCCCTACGTCTAGCTGTCCCATTGTCCTTGAAGTCTTAGGTAACTATGATTTTAGGGCATTTCGAAGTGTTAGGGCACAAAAAAAGTAAGTTGCCAATTTTGAAGAATTTGTTGGGGTTGTTTGTGTAGTTAGGGCACAAAAATAAGACATTTTCAAGGAAAAACGTGACAAGCAAAATGCAGTAGAGAAAAACATGATTTAGGGCACATTTTTTTGTAGAAAACACAATCCGAATCACAAGGAAGAGAAAAATTGTGATTTTGAAGGTAGCTAGTGCAAAACAAAGAAAATATAGTCATGCATTTCCAAATTTGCAATTTTTCAAGGGTCATTCACTGCTAGGGCACATAATTTGTCAATTTTTAGTCACACCTATGCCTGCAGGATAAAACCTACTACGGTCTAGTTTCTTTTCTTTGCTTTAGAAAAAAATAAAAATCAGTTTTTAAAATCTTGCTACATTAATTTGTGGGTCATTCTATATTTTGGGAAAGGGTTATTTTTGAGGTATTTTGTCTAAGAATGGAAATTCCATTAGACAAATATTTTGGCCTCAACTTTCATACTTGGAAAGTAAAAATCAAATGAAATTAATGTAGCCATTGTTAAAAATCCACTGAATGTTGAAAGTGATGAACTCATTGATAGAGAATACGTATTTTAAAAGAAGCCTCACACTTTGAAGATAGTAAGGGATCCAATGTAGGTAAAACTTGGCATGGATGGCTGCCCAGATAGTTCGGGAGTTTGTGGATCTCAAGAATTTACCCTTACGAGGGTCATGAGACAACTTGATGGAGCATTGTGGGAGTAGCTTAGTATGGATGGTTGTCCAACAATTTGAGAGATTTTGTAATTTGGGAGTTTGGGGAGGTGGAATTCGAGAACTCGGGAATTCAACTCAAAAACTACACCTTTACGAGGGTCGGGGACATACCTTGATGGAGTTCTACCTATTCAAAACACTATTTTCAAAGGGAAAAGTTTTTGAAGAATGTCTAGTTTTGTTTGGTTCTGTTACTTTAATGTTCTATTAGTATGTTCTATAGTGTAAGCCTTAAGAGGGGGTATTAGAATATAAGGCTTATAATTAGCGTTAAGTTAATATTAGTTAAGTGTTAACTAATAAATGGTTGTAACCACTTCAACCATTTTGTAACCATCTCTCACATAATAAAATGATGGACACACAATGATAATGTGTGCATTCGATTACTCTTCATTTGTTCTTTGTATACATTCTATTCTTTCTTTATTCATTCTCTCTCCACATATTCTAACAAACTCCACCAACCCATTCATGCAACGACATATTATTAACCCCAATTTTTTTTTCGTCTCGATAACTTTATAGATGTTAATAGGGAGGTTATACAGGGCCTCTCAACATGCATTAAAAGGATGATGCTTGAGGTTAAGGTGACGGACCCCATTATTTTCTAGTTGCAGAATTACAAGAAGACGAGGGAGAGGCTCTTTTCTTCGATACTAGCCATTTGAAGGAGATCCAGCCAGCCACCAGTGAAATAAATTAGAGCATTTGCTTATATCTTACAAGTTACAAATTTACAATTGTTAATTACTGACAAAATTTTGAATATCTTGTTTGTAGGTTCTTGGTGAGAATATTATGTTGGAAACTCCCCAAATCTTCAAAAGTTAGCCCTTCAAATTTTATCTCAAACTTGTAGCACTTTTAAATGCGATAGAAATTGGAGTTTGTTTGAGGCCGTTCATTCAAAGAAGCGCAACAAGTTGACTCAACAATGCCACAATGACCTAGCTTTTGTGCAATACAATCTTCAACTTTACACAAGAAAGGTGGATGAAAAATCACAAGAACGTATTGATTTGGATGAGATCGATCCATACGATGACTAGATTGCACATGAAGAGGAGATTCCTTGTGTTCATAAAAGACGAGATTGTTGCTTTTGAAAGAGAACCTATGCAGGGTAAAGTAGAAGTAAGAGAGATTGGATTGGACACGAACATGAGGCTAAAGAGTAGCTGTCATATAGTACTTAGGTGGAGCCGCAATCGTAACCTTCTAGGAGTGAGCAAATCGCATCCGAGTATAGGGACTAGTAGAACAGGGAAGAGAAAATTGTAAATTATTGTATTTTGTAACTTGCATGATATGCAATTTACAATGATAATTTTTAATGACAATCATCTTAAATTTGTATGACTTATCGGTTGGTTGTATTCACACGATGATGCGATTTTGTAATCTATTTGTATTTAAATCTAATAGAAAACACTTCCCTAACATTCTATAACTATGTTTTGCATAAAACTATGTTTTTAAAAGAAATTTAGATATTTTTTTAGTTGTTGAGTATTTGTCGAGTCAATATTTTTGGTCTACCAAGTATTTTGGAATTTTCAGAGTACAAGTATGCAAACTATGATTTAGATGATATTTTGAATTTTAGTAAGTTATAAGAAAAACATTTTCAACAGTTGTGCAAAGTACTGATGAGATTGTGAGATGAGAAGTTGCTCGTAAACCTAAAGAAATGCAATTTTTTGGAGGAATTGGCATGCTTGGGATTTCTAATCTCCTAAGGTGTGAAGATGAATCCAAAAAAGGTGTGTGCAATAGGTGATTGGATGTCACCTAGGAGTACTTTTGAAGCACAAAGATTTCACGGCTTCGCAAGTTTTCACAGTAAGTGCAACAAAAATTTCATTATGATATGTGCAGTGATTATAAATGTAATGCACAAGTATAAGAAAAAATTTGTTGGACATCGGAAGTAGAACACACTTTGTAGCAAGAATAGAAGAAGATAGTGATTGAGCAACTAGTGTTGGTGTTGCTTTAGACTTTAACAAGGTATTTCAAGTAGATTGCGATGCAAGTGGCGCAACAATAGGAGCAATATTGAGTCAAGAAGGAAAACTAATAGAATTTTTCAGCAATAAGCTCAATGATGCAAAGTGCAAGTATTCGTGTTTGATCAAGACTTCTACACAATAATCCAAGCGTTGAAAAAATGGAGACATGATCTGCTACCCAAGGAGTTTGTTCTATATACGGATCATTAGGGATTATGGTTCATTAATAGTCTAGGTAAATTGAACCACGAGACATATGAAATGGGTTGAGTTCTTACAACGCTATTCTTTTGTGTTATGGCATAGAAGTGGTAAGTCAAACAAAGTCACAAATGCTTTGCGCATGTGAATTTTGTCGTTGAATGAGTTAAGAGTTGAATTCATGGGATTTGATTCCATGAAGACATAATATGCTAAAGATGACATTTTCGGTGAAGCATGGAAAGCATGTGTAGTATCAACAAGTAGAAATAGAACACCGTGGTTAAATTGTTTTGTTCATGAAAGATTGTTGTTTCATAAAGCGGAGTTATGCATACCTAGAGGTTCAATATGTGAAAAAATGGTGAAGGAGAACCATGGTGGTGGATTGGAAAGACATTATGGCTATGACAAGACATGTCAAAAGTTGACCGAAAGGTACTTTTGTTTGCAGATGAGTGCAAATGTGAAAAAGTTTGTTTATGAGTGTAGAGTTTTTGCTTGGATAAGGGGAGAAGTCATAACGTTGAGTTATATCAACCACTGCCTATTCTAGATAGATCATGGGAAGATAGATCATGGGAGGATATCAATATGGATTTTGTTTTAGGGTTGCGTAAGATGCAAAAAAGGAATGATTTAATATTTGTGGTTATTGACAGGTTTTCAAAGATGCACATTTTGTGGCTTGCAAAAAAACTAGTGATGCAACTAACATTGCAAATTTATTTTTCAAGGAGATTGTGAGACTACATGGTTTACCATGTAGTGTTGCATTAGAAAGAGATCTAATATTTGTTGGACATTTATGGAGAACATTGTGGAAGAAATTGAACATCAAGCTGCAGTTCAATTTGGCATATTATCCACAAACAAATGGAAAGAAAAAGGTTATCAACAAGATCCCAGGAAATTTGCTGAGATGTTTGTTTGAAGACAAGTCAGGTACATGAGATAATATTCTAGCGCAAACTGACTTCACATATGATAATTCAGTTAACAAAGCACAAGTAAGGCACCATTTCAGATTGTATATGGTTCAATTCCAAGAGTAGTAGAGTTGCATGACATAAGGAACATAGAAATAAGAAGTGCAGATGCAAAAGATTTTGTAGAACATATGAGAGATGTGCATGAACAAGTGTGCAAACAATTAGAAAGAAGTTCAATGCAGCATAAGTAGGGCATAGACATCGAACAAAGAGAAGTTGAATATCAAGTTGGAGACATGGTCTTAGCACATTTGTGGAAGGAGATATTTCCAAGAGAGACGTATACCAAGTTGAAGCTGAAGAAGATTGAACAGTGCGTAGTGTTGAGGAGATTTGTGAAAAATGTGCATGAAATTGAGTTACCAAAAGGAGTAGATATTTCACCTATATTCAATGTGGTAGATTTATATCCATATCATGCAACAAAAGGTGAAGAAGGAAAAGCAGATTCAATTTCAGATTTAGAGGTTGATTGGAGAAGACAGTTGCCAAAAAGGGAACACGAAGAGGTGAAACAAGTAATTGACGCAAGGATCAATAAGAAGACGAGACAAAATATTTAGTCAAATGCAAGGGTCGAGACATTGAGGATGTGATTATGATAAGCACATTCGAATTTGCAAAACATGAATACCATCAACAAAGTCATTAGAAGGGGCTTATGCTTTTCATTGTTATCCAAATTGTATGATGTAGGAGCAATTGGATTCACTTGCAATCTTTCTTTATGAGCAACAATATCACAACCAATCAATGGTTTGAGTTTGCAAAACAACTTTATGAGCAGGATTCAAAAGTTGAAGGCCCCCTTTGGTCAACATGACAACAAAGCTTTTTATTGTGCAAGAAGTTGAGGAGGGTATTATGAAATTGGGGGTTGGAAAAGCCAAAGACTTGGATGAGTTTCAAGCAGAATATTTAAAATGGGGAAAGAATTTCTCGCTCCTCACATTGTCGACATATTCAACAACATCATTCAACAAGGTTTTCCTAGAGATTGGACTACTAGTCTTGATACCTCTTTTTAAGAGTGAAGATGTTAACAATCCTTTTAATTATAGAACCATCATGATCAACCCATTGTTTGTAAATTTGTTTGGTAGCATGGTGGAATGCAAAATCAGCAAGTGGGCAAAAGAAAAAGGTAAGAGAGCAAAAGGGCAAGCAAGGTTTAGGCCTAAGTATTCAACAATAGATCATGGTATCACTTTGAGGCACATTATTGAAAAAGTTTGGAATGATAAAGAGGAATCTTATTGCTATTTTGTTGACTTCAAGAAGGCTTTTGACACAGTTCCTAGGAACAAGCTATGGGATAGAATGAAGGAGCTTGGTATCTCAGTGCATCATAGAGCGGCTATTCATAGGCTTTACGAAAAGGTGCAAGTCAAAATTAGAACTCAAACTGGTATCTTAGAAAGTTTCAAGAGTGATATTGGGGTTAAACAAGGATGCCCATTATCACCTACTTTATTTGGCCTATATATCGACAAACTTGAGGAATGGCTAAATTTGCAGAGTGAAGATGGTGTTCGCCTAGGAGAGTATGTTGTAAGACTTCTCCTTTATGCTGATGACCTTATCTTGATTGCTAGGTCCACTCAAGGACTACAAAAGCATTTGTGTTGTTGAGGACTTTTGCAAAGAAGTGGGGATGCAAGTCAACACCAATAAGACCAAGATCATGATCTTCTCCAATAGAAATAAAAGAACTTAGTATGATTTCTATTTCGATGGAAGCATTTTAGAGGAAGTAACGGAGTATAAATATCTTGGGTTTGACTTTAATAACAAGCTCAGTTGGGAGATTTGTAGCAAAAAGAGAACTTTAGGGGGTGGAGATATTTTTATGCTTTCCAAAACAAATGCAGAGAGGCGGAATTATGGGATTGGAAAACTATGTAGACTTTGTTTGGGCTTTTAGTAACTCCAGTGGTGCTTTACGGATGTGAGGTTTGGGCTAGCAACATTTCGAACTCAAGGTGGAAACAATTTGAGAGGATTAAAAAAACATGATTACTAGCAAGTTCAAATTAAAGATATTGGTCCCATATGAGATTCTTCTAGCTGAAACGGGTGTTGTACCTCTAGAAGCTATTGCTTATGGTTCGTCTCATAACATATTTAAAAAGGGTCGAGCAAATGGATGGTAGTAGATGGCCTAAGGTAGTCCTCAACGAGTTTTTGGAGAAAAGAAATAAGTCATGGATGAATCAAAACAACAAATGGCTTAAAAATGGAGCATTTACTTAATTGAATGTCCTTATAATAGCCAAGAGAAAGATTTTGGTATAGATAAATTCGCCAAGTTATGTGGGGAAAGCCGTTAGGGAGAAAAAAGAGGTACTATTTGGAGGAATTTAATTCTATGTGTGATCATCAACAAAAGGCTTTTATAAGGGCTAATATCCCATGGAAAGCAAAGATCTTCATAGCTCAATTGAGGACTAATTCACATCGTCTTCTGTGTGAAATAGGCAGATGGAAAAGACCGAAGGAGGTATGGGAAGAGAGAGTCTTTGTCTTCTGCACATTTGGTGCAGTGGAGCCGGGGAAACATTTCATGTTGGAGTGTAATGCTTACAATGACATTAGGGCCCGATTTGCTAAAACGGTGACTATTATTTTCAACGAGAATATGGTTAAAAATGATTATCAAACCCACCAATGAAGATCTCGGATGCCAAAAAGATCTTTAGCAAGATCTATTGTCCCATAGGCTGTTTTTGGTAGCCTCGTGGACGTTAAAAGCTCTTCTTCTTCTTTCATTTCCCAAAAACATGATTAAGAAAAAAGTTAAGCCTATCATTGCAAGCAAGTTTTTTTGTGCCAACTCTTTGTTGTTTTGCGAGAGTATTGTTTTGTTCCTATTGTGTAAATAAGTGCACAACCTACAAGTGTGCAAGACTCGCTTGTAATAATTTGTGCCTTTTTAGCACGCAAGTGTTTCGTTGTTTTGCGCCTACCTTTGTAGTGCACCTATGATTGTAATTGTTTGTGCAAATCTTTAGACACACACAAGTGTCATGTAATAATTCATAGCTGTTTTCTGATTTCAGCATATCCAGAGGAGATGAGCAAGGTTTGCAGTATCTTTTAGTGTCCAAAACATCTTTCAAGAGATAGCACAATCATGTATTTCAATAGCGCAAGCATGTTTCTAATAGAGTTGGTCCGTGCATGGGAAATCACCATTTGTGTGTGTGGCATCATAAGGAGCACTTTCAAAGTCTTGTGTTACCAGTGTGAGTTCATTACAATGACATGCATCCACTATTGAAACTGTGAGGTCAACCAAGCTGAATTACAATAGTGCACAAGGATTCATTGGAGGAGCCAATGTGTAGTCTTATGCGCAAGGGCATAATGTGGCACTTGACTTTCAAAATTTTAAAAGTTCAACATTGTTTGAGGAAGACGACATGAGTTCAGTAACTCATAATTGTATTCATTGAGATGACTCATGGTGCATCGAGTTGAGCTATCAGTAGGGCCTTATTCTTGCATCGAGGATTGGGACACATCTAATGTCTTATGGGGTCACTAATTTTGAAGCATATTGTAAGGCAGATCTTGTGCTTATATAAGCATGACGATAATATATGTGTTAGAGATGGTTTCTGCATGAGTCAGATCTATAGTCTGGACCAGTTAGTTCAGTGCATTGTAAGCTATACTTGCAAAGACTGTGAGTTAGTGAGTTGAAATTTGTAGATCTATTGTGTTGTTTGGTTGCAATTGTGTTTCTCTTTCTATTGAAGTAATAAAGATTCTTAGTCTCTACTCCATGTGTTGTGTTGTGTTGCATTGTATGTATATTCCGCTATGTGATTCCAAGGGCTGTGTAGCATAAGACATCTCTCAATTAAAACCCCTATCCGCAACTGCATCACTTTCGATTCCCAACCGTGTACAAACAATATTTATAGATCTTTATGGATTATAACAAGTTCAAGTGAGCCATTCAAGTAGACTCCGATGGACTTATAAAATTTTGTATGGTTCCATTTGAACTAAACTATTTTGATCCATAAAAGCAGAGCACAAACGAAGAAAATTCATCTTTTTGAAGAATTGAGCATCAAAAGGGATGCCTGGAAATCCATATTTGCAAGGGATGTTTGCTAAACTTGCTTGAGGCATTTCAAGAACCACAAGCTTCTCCCACAAACATCCCCACAACATCAAGGAGGCAAATCCTCGTTCGCACAAACAAAGAAAATTCATCTTTTTGAAGAATTGAGCATCATAAGGGATGCCTAGAAATCCATATTTGTAAGGGATGCCTGCTAAACTTGCTTGAGGCATTTCAAGAATCACAAGCTTCTCCACAAACATCCCCACGACATCAAGGAGGCAAATCCTCGTTTTGAGGATGTGAGGGGGCAATTTCAATTATTTATACAATGCATAAACAAGAGTATCAATCTCTGTACAAAAAATCGCGATTTATCGTTTTGTGCTGTGCAAACGATTTATCTTTTAGAAAATCGCGATTTTTGACCTGCCGATAAATCGGCAATTTACGGTGAGAAAAACCCAAAAAATTGTGGAAAGTCGCTAGGAAAATCATGGAAAATCGCGTAGGTTAGATATAAAAGCTAAAAAATGACCAAAGCGAAAAAATCATGCCTTTTTGGAAGCATTTCGTGGCTATTTTCCATTTTGAAATAGACCAGGCTTACTCATAGTATCATTGCCAGCTTGTTTAGTTTCCATTATCATTGGGAATAAAGTCGACCAGGGGCTCGCGAATGGGGAAAATGAGGTCGCAGGGATTCCACAGACCTCCAATCGCCAAGAGAAAAGCAAGAACCTGGGAGCCTGAATCGAATAAACAGCAACGATTTTCCAAATCCCGACCCCTAAGGGTCGAGATATGGATAAATATTCAGAGAGGAGAAAACGTGATTACTCTACCTAGTACCAAAGATGCAGAACCTCTCGAATCAAAAATCTGTGCCCTCTTGAATCGTAAATCTTTATTCACAGTCATTTGCAAATTTGTGCTCTTTTAACTTGTAACTTGTATTTAATTTTTTAATGTATAACTAGAATTTAATTGTAACTTGTAACTAAAATTTTGACTTGTAATATTAACTTACAATGAATTTTCTAATATTAACTCTATGTATTTATTCGTTACTTGTAATATTAATTTAGTTGTATAGCATTTAATAGATTAATATTGTAACTTGTAATATTAATTTAGTTGTATAGCATTTAATAGATTAATATTGTAACTTGTAATATTAATTTAGTTGTAAGTATTTAATATTAAGTGACTCTATTAAATACTTAGTTGTTAAATTTTGACTTGTAATAGTGACTCTATGCATTTAATTGTAACTTGTAAGTATTTTTATAGATTAAAAAAATTCATAGAGTCACTTCTCGCATCATTTAACAATGTTTTTACATTTAATTTAAGTTTATTTTATGAATTTAAATGTTTTTAAAAGTAGCGATAAAGTTGCTGATAAATTGCCGATTCGATTTCCGAGTCAAAATTCGGCCTGCCAATTAATTGCCGATAACGATCTTTTGAACTATGGTATCAATAACTAGCGATTAAAAAATTAAACCTTTTGAGGCTTACTTCCCTTATTTGGAATTAACATCACAACAAATATTTTTTTAGTTCGGAAAAAGCATATCACCAAGAAACTTGGTTACAAAGGAATAAAGGAGTTGCAGTAGCTGCAATACATCCTTTCAGAGTCCTTTGTCCAAAGCTGATTCTATCCAAGGAGAACCTCCACACTAGTAGGGACTAATGCCTAGACCCACAAAATCTGGGAGACACAACACGGCCAGATATATACACATACATACAAGAGCCTCAACATTGGTAAGGCCTTACACCCAAGCCCAAACAATGGAGCAAATACATTAGTATGGAAGTTGCACTTCGGAAAGTGCTAAATCATTTACCTATTACAAGGAATAAACACTCCCAAAATATCTTTCCCATTATTGTTGTATAGATAAATTGTTACAGCTCTAGAACAGAAAAAGTAACAAAAACAACCTACAAAAGATAAAACAAAATATATTAAAAGCCCACAGGGAACTATCTTCTGTTTGTCTTATATATTGTTCATTTTTAAAAAATCTTGGAGATAGTTTACAAAGATATATGACCTAACATTTAAAAAAATATGAAGAAACAGTCAGTATCCAAAGACAGAAAGTGCAGCCCCATACAGCAGGCACAACCAGCCAACGGACACCAAAAACACAACCAAAGCCACAAGGGCAACCTGTCCAACAGACCCCAAAGAGGGGATAGTTACAACTTACGAAATCATAAAATCACCAAAACCATATATATAAGAGACATGAAACAATCTAAAAAATAGTTATCCTGAATGCCAACAACATATAGCAAACTATGGTGTAATGTCCCCTTTTTCAAATTAATGGACATTAATAATATTTCTATTTTCATTGTATTTAGTCGGCTAAAGGGAGAATAAAGGAGGAATTAATAATTTAATTTTAGTACTAAAGTAATTCTTATTATTGGTACTTTAATTAATTATTAAAGGTGGGTGGAAAAAGTAAAGTAATATTAAAATAGAAAATAAAGTTACTTTATTAATCCCACATGGAACGCCCCACTTGAAAAATAGAGAGAAAAGTATAAAAGGAGGTGAAGAGGGGTTCATTTGGCATCTTTGGTCATTTATCTAATTTCACTTTGGAGAGTTGAATGCATTTGCTTTCACTTTCAGCCATAGAGGACAGAAACCCTCCTTGGTATCCTATTGGGGACAAAACCCCTCAATAGAATTCAGATTTGAGGATGAAAACCCTCAACATCTATTGGGTGACTTCATTCGGAGGTCACATTTGGGTGCAAAGATAGAGTTTCGAAGCTAGGGCATCATCTTCAATATTCTAGGGCATCATCCAAGGCTATTTTTGCTGATTGCTACAGTGTCGCTACAGTGATTTATTGAAGGTTGCACCCTTGGGGAGGTGTTGCACATTGCCATTCGTCCGGGTTTGCATTCTAGGGTTTGTTTATCATCAAATCTGCCCTAGGGAATTTATTGCAGCTTCTATTTCATCTCCAATTACTCCTAATGGTCAGCTGTCATTTACCCTATTTCCGCCACAAAATTGATGAAATAAATTCAGCTATTGGTCAGAAAAATTATTTCTTTGTTTCTAAGTATTCTAAAAATATTTCTAAGTGTTTTGAGCCATCTGGGTATTGTTGTAATTGAGTATTTGAAGAGGAATTGAATAAATCAGATTTCTACATGTTGTAGTAAGGGTTTGCAGACCAAAAACAGGTCGCTGCCCTAATTTTTGGATAAAAATCTGATTGCTGTCATTTAAATTCAGAATTCTATACTTTGCTGTCATAGATTTCAGTTTGCTCTTAAAAGAGGGTTTGCTAGAAACCCGTGTTTCTTTAATTTGTGCCCTAAGGGGACATTACATACAGGGTGTCACTAATGTCCATGATAATAGATGGGATTTCAAGCTTGAGCCCCTCCAAGCCATGTGCAGGTCCAACAGGCATATTTCCAATGGATTCCTCGAATTCCATGGCATCCAATAGTGCATCTGCAATAACCCCCTTCTATTGTATTTTCTGGACAATCTCCTCAATGTGCCTATTGAGTATCTTAGCCATCTTTCCCTTAGCCTCTCTCATCCTAAAGTCCACTTGTGTCAGTAGCCTTTGCATCTCCATGTGCCCTCTACTCACCACTGATCCTCTCCCCACCAAAGGTACCATTGTATAAGATCTAAGAAACATTGGCACTAGCCTGGTCACTTTCCATCTCGGTCAAAGTATGATGAATAGCTCTCAACATAGAAGCTTTCTCTCACGGAAACTCAGCAACATCAATACCTTTGGCCTCATCTCTGCAAGTAGTACACCTAGGTTCAACTCTTCACCTTCCAATTTGGGCTCTTGTAAAAAGAAGGTTTGTTTCTCAAGGTACCATCCTTGAACAAAATCCTAAATATCAAGTTCAGAATTAGAGTTACCCTCCTTAGTAGGTGTTTTGCCTAGTTTAGAAAACTTGCCGCAGTGTCCTTGAGATACTTGGGTCCACCTTGAGCAACCCGGACTAAAGAAACTTTTGAAGCTCCTTTCTAGGCACCTTCATTTGAATGTTAACCTACAAGTATAGAACATGGACAATGACTTCACCATTGAAGTCGTAAGCTCTCTCCTTACACCTTGGAAGATAACTCTAGAATAGTTACTTTTACGTTTACCTTATATATCATTCAATTTTTTTTATTCCTAGGTTTTGACCTTGTGACCAATCCCAATGGTAAACTCGAAATTGTGAATCCTCCACTTGAAATACCTCACACCCATAGACACACAAAACTATATATAGAAAGAGAGAGAGATTTCAAATTTGAGGCATGATAATGGACCCCAAAGATTGAGGAAATAATTTTTAGATATAAATATCTAGACCCTAAACATGGAAGGTACCAACTAAAAACTATGGAAGTAAATATTTGTGTGTATAAGGAGAGACTAGGAAAATCATTCTTTAACATTAGTATCAAAGAATGTTATCCTATTTGTCCCTCCAATTGTCACACATATGGAGCCACATTAGTGAAGACCGCCAAGTATGAGCATCAAGAGAAAGTTAGCAAAATGCACATATATCAAATGCAAGGGAGAGTGCTTATAAACGCTTGAATGAGTTGATGGATAAACATCCACTTGTTGGCAGGTGGGAAAGCATTTCATGATCTTGGAAGGAACCGTGAATTATGTTATGGCATGCAAGTAAAATGTAGGCAAACTGTGACCACATTTCAAAGCAATGATTTGAATTTATTCAAAGGATTATTTTGTGAGTCATATGAATCAATTATTTCGCGGCACAAACATGTTTGATTATTAATGTTACATCAAGGGACAAAGGCTAGAACACAACAAAAATGGCACTACCATGTTAAGTCTTACAAGTCCACAATTGTATATATTTTTGGGATTAAAAAGATATGCACGTAAGGCGAGACTATAAAAGTTCAAGAAGATAACCATCAAAGTTTTTCTTGGCTTATAAAATTTATGGCACCCTAGTGCATTTCAACAACATTTAGAGTGGCATCATAACGTGAAAAGTAAGCTAACACCTCTCTTCAAAGAAATAGTAGAAAATTTTGTCTCGAACAGATGAGTCATTTAATAACATACACGTCATATTATATTATCATGGAGGTAGTAATAATCAAGATAATGCCTGGTGTTAGTCCTAGGTTTTGCCTAATGTATTGATTATACACCCAACTATGAGTGCCACTCCTCTCATAATTGTTTAAACTTTTCTAGCAAATGACTCCCTACAAATGCAAGCCCAAGCTTGAGGCACAAAAATATATTATGGAAAGGAAGCCATATATTGTTTCGAGCGCCAAATGGGAATTGTGAGTATTTGACAAGTGGATTGATATACTTCCCACAAAAATGTATCTATGAAAAAGACAACTATGTACAAGCTCCATGAAGTGTTATGAAATGGCAAAGCTTGCATACTATGGAGAAAAACACAAATATATCTCGTTGATTAGTGGCAATAGTCTTCAAAGAAATCTATGTAGAAAAAAATGTTTCCCAATTGTGCTATGTCATTTAATAATGTGTACGCCATGTTATATTGTCACAAAGGTAGTAACAATCAAGATAAAGCATGGTTTTGGTTCCAAGTTTTTCCTTATGTATTGATTAGATATGCAATCATGAGTGTCACCCTCTTGTGACCATTGGAACTTTTCTAGCAATAGGTGGTACCGTAACAATTGCAAGCCCAAGTTCGAGACAACAAATAACTAAGGAAAGGGGTGCCATTTCCTATTAAGGGTATGCTTAGAGAATTGTGAGCATTTGGCAAGTGGTTTTATACGCTTCTAGAAAACGTGAATTTGTGAGGATGGACAAGTGGATTTATATGCTTCACACATGCAAGTCCAATCTTGAGGCACAAAAATATATTAGGGCAAGGGAGTCATTTCTTATTTCGAGTGCAAATGGGAATTGTGAGTATTTGACTAGTGGGTTGATATACTTTGCAAAAATTGTCTGTGAAAAAAAGACACACAACTATGTACAAGCACGGTGAAGTGTTATGAAATGGCAGGTTTGCATGCTATGGAGAAAACGCAAATATATCTCATGTTGAATAGTGGCAATAGTCTTCAAAGAAAATCTATGTAGAAAAAATTGTTTCCCATTTGTGTTATGTCATTTAATAATGTGCACACCATGTTATATTGTCACAGAGGTAGTAACAATTAAGATAATGCATGGTCTTGGTTCCAAATTTTTCCTCATGTATTGATTACATATGCAATCATGAGTGATACCCTCTTGTGACTATTGGAACTTTTCTAGCAATAGATGGTCTTGTAACAATTGCAAGCCCATGTTCGTGACAAAAAATAAGGAAAGGGGTGTCATTTCCTATTAAGGGTGTGCTCGAGAGAATTGTGAGTAATTGACAAGTGGGTTTATATGCTTCTAGAAGAACTGAATTTGTAAGGATTGACAAGTGGGTTTATATGCTTCCAAAATTTGCGTATACATGAGGAAGAAGCACAAAAATATGTACAACCTCTAGGAAGTGTTTAGAAAAGGAAAGGCTTGCAACCTATGGAAAAAACCACAAACGTATCCATTGGATAGTGACAATTGTCTTTTAAGAAAGAGAGAGAAAAGAAATTCCCACAAACAATCAATGACGGGCAATGGGCCCCAAAGATACAAGTTATAATAGCCGATCAAGATTACCAAATGAAACTCCAACCATATATAAAATATTTAAAACTAAAACTAGGAAGCAATCAAACCATAAAAGAGGTTGTAAACCCTAAAACATCAAATAGAAAACAACTATAGGATACAAAACAATCCTATTAAAGGCAGGTCTGTGATATCCCCTTTTCTAAATTATAAATACTTACTAATATTTAAAGGTGAGCCCAAATAAATCTCTATTTATGGGCAACTTAAAAGTATTATTATTAAAATAAAATGTTATTTTAAATACTAAAGTAGAAAGAAGACCCTTAGCCTATTTTCATTATTTTTAGTCAGCTAAAAGGGGAAGGAAGAAGGGTAAGTGCATAGAAATGGGGGGCCAAAAAGTGGACAGAAATCTGATTTTAAGCAAAATGTGTTCGCATTTTAGAATTATAGGTTCGGTAATTCACGAACCTAAAGCGCGTACGTGTTCCTTAGTGTATGGGTAATGTATGTGTTTGTGGCAACCTTTTATTTACAAAAATAAATGTAAGTTAATTTATTTTAGTAAATATAAGAAATTAGGGTCACTCTGCACCTTATGGAACTAGTCTCACAACTCCATGAGTCACGGTTTAGGAGATAGTTTTTATAATCTAATCTGGTCAATACATAGGTATTTTTCAGGATTTCAACATTCAACCTAAATCTTTTAGGGTTTAAATTCTACAATTGATGTCTATTTTGGGAAAGAATATAGTCATTGTTTAGGTTTTGGGGCCTTTTGGATTGTTTATTAACATTTGTAGGAGTGTTAGATGTGTCAAAATTAGAATTTACAAACCTCACAACTCCCAAAGGTAGCAGACAATTGATCGAATATATGGACTCATGAATTTTCCCATGAGCGTGGAGTTGAATCCCTAATTTCATCTTAGAATATGGTAGAATCATACTATGGATGAGTACCTACTTTACAAGCTTAGGGCATGCATATTTAAGAGGACCACTCGAGCGATCCTCACAATCAACAATGCAAGGGAGTGACCTTGGTTCCCATGTTGGCATGTATATAATCCTTTGATCCTTATAATATAGATTAACAATAGTAAGGTGTGGGAAAGAAGATGATCTATCTAAGGACCCCATAATATCTTCATTTGTTCAATAGAATAATAAGACGTAACTTGAAGAGTTAGAAGCTAAAAGAGTGCATCACATCGATATCTTTATAACACTCAACAAAAGTTAGGGTAGGAGTAGGTGAAAATGTGTAAAATCTTCCACACATTCATTTACTTTCCATGGAGAAAGAAACTCGGGACTTTCATCAAGATTTATGCTAAGTAAATTAGTTGCATTCTCACCCTAGTGTAGGAGTAGGAAGGTTGATTCAAGTGCCACATACTTCATAAGAAATCAAATCTACATCAACATTAAGAGAAATGCTTTTAGATATCCTTTTGTGTTGTTGCCAAGACACCATTGAAATAAATTCATATATGGCCAAGACACCATTGAAATAATTTTGTGCATTAAAAAAAAGGAATTTGGTGAAAGTGGTAAGAGGGTGTTGTCATGCAAAATGTATGGCATGAAAAATTGAAACTTTGAGCATGACAACTAAGCCCACAGTTGAATCTTTCACTTCTCGATCACTGTGTGTCCTTCCTCTGGCCAGCTTGCCTTAGTCCCACTCTCACCGTGGCTCAGAAGAAATTCCTAACAAGGTTTTAAGTTTGTTTCAATGTGCAGGATGATTGAATAAGATGATTGATGAGTTCAATGTGACTTGATGGAAGATAACTTCCTCGGAGGCCTAAAAAGGCCATTTTTGGCCATTCTAGAGCTAATCAAACACCCCTCTAAGAGAATTCAGGAAAGATATTAAGCATTCGGAAGTGATGTTAGGGAATCTTGAAGTGTTGGAGGTAATTTAGGAAGATTTAGGAAAGGTTTTCTCATTCAAGGACAATCTTCTCAACAACGGGTTTTCTAGGTGCAAGGAACAAACACTCTAATGGTGAAATCTGACTTCTTGAATGATTTCGGGAGCTCCATAAGGAGTTAGGAGGAAAACAAATAGGCATTAGAAATATATGTGAATCCTATACATGTTGGTAACATCCATTTTTCTCTAAGACTTGAAGGTTTCATGAAGAATTTCAAAATAGTGCAGCTGCCCCTTTCGGTTCTAGAAAAAATGGGCCTAAATTTGCAAGCTCCAGAGAGATGGTCACCACATAGTGATAGGTGAATATTTGCAAATGTTGAGAAGTACCTCTCGGAATGGGGATTGTCATAAATAGATTATTGTTTACTAGGGGTGAGGATCTCATGAGGATGGGGCCAAATTTTGTGAGTTAAAAACACCTTCCTAACACCCCAGGTTGTGTTTTTGAGTGACGAAACTTCTAACATGAAAAATTGGTAAAAATGAGTTATCATGAGTTGAAAGCATGTTTCTAACACCTCAAGTGATGACTTAAGTGACGCAAACCACTCCTCCATAGGGGAGCGCACTTTAGTGTCCCCCATGTCCCCTTGCACATTGGGACAAAGGGACATCAGGACATGACTTTTCATCTCACCACCATGTGACTTTTGAGGAAATACTTCATGAATGAGAGTCTTGACCTCTGACCACTTGATGAACTGAGGCATTATGATTGAAATCTCCTTCTTTTGTGAGATATTCTGGAGCATCGAATAAGTGTTTAGAAACATTGTTATGAGATCTGCATTGTGATGGGAATAGGATGCTCTCTTCTAATTACAAGGCAAGAGTGAGGATCACTCTCTTACTTTTCTAGGCCTCCAAAATTCACCCTAGTGATCACAAATCAACTCCATGATGCTCAAACCATTTTGTGATTATCTGTCACTTACTGAAATAGGTCTTCACCATGTAGATGGAAGGATTTCTCACTGAATGGAATTCTTGTCATGTGGCCACATGTGGACTGAAATGAGGTGGTTGTAATGTCCTTCCTCCTTTGAAGTGTGATCACACTACAAGGTTCGAATGAGTGTTTAAGAACACTACCAAGTGAGTGGCATCAAGTGAAACTGAGATGATTTCTCATTCTTGCATACATGGTGCTCTATATGAAGATCATCCTCTTACCCCTCCTAGCTCCAGAATTCTCCTCGGATGGAATCAACTTCAGGATGCTCATACACCTCTTTGCTCATATGCCTCTCATGGAGATAGATGATGTTTTGATCCTTTATACATGATGGTCTGAATGCCTCGGTAGCTTGACTAGCTCATCTTGGCTTGTTCCTTGAAGAGGTTTGAACATGATGGCAAAGTCAAGATATGATGATCCTCAACTTACTCCATGAGCTTCCCATTTCACCTTTGAACATGATGACACCCTTTTAACTTCACAATTCACTTCCCTGACCAAGATGTCACATAAGTGGAAACATGCTTATAGTATCTGGGCACCTCTTTGCTCGATTGCTCCTCATGGAAATAGGTTTCCTCCTCCAGATGGAAGGATTGATCCTGAATAAGACTTGAAGGAATGTTTGAGGGTGAGATCCATCTTCTTGACCTCAACTGCATTGAAGCACTACAAAATCCACTCCCTGAATTGCAAGATGTGAGCACATCGCCAAGTATTGATTAAGTGTTTAGAAACACTCTCAAGAGATATGCACCGTTTGTGAGCTCAAGATGACTACCATCACCACTCATGGTGATCCTTTATCATCATGCTCATGATGATCATTCCCTTGATGACTTGAATTTCAATGAGGTTCTTGATGTTTCAGATCCTTCACAAACCTCATGATTCTCCTAATTGCACCCATTGTCCAAGTGACTATCTTTTACACACATTGACACCCTAATCTATTCCTTGTCACATTGTGATCCCCATGATGTCCCTTTTCATGAATGGATTTAACCAAGATGAATCCCTTCTTCCACAATCAGGATGAGGTCCCTCTTGTCCCCCTTGCACCATGGGGACATAGGGGACAGTGGGGACACTGGGACACCTAGGTGTCCAAAGTGTGACTTGGGGAGGAGGATGAGGTCACAATTTGGTGTCCCTCATGTCCCCCTTGTCCCCAGGGGACAAAGGGGACACAAGAGTGTCCAAAGTGTGACTTGTGCTTGATTTGGAAAGCCAATTTTGCCTTGGATGTCCATTTTTAGACACCGAGCTTGATTTTTTCACCACAGAGCTTAGAAAAATGGTTTGGGGTCAAATATTATATGATTTTGAATCCAAATCACATTTCAATATCAATTAAAGATTTCCCAAAATTCAATTCTTCCTACAACTCAAAATTTAGGGCCTATTCCTTCTTGAACTAAGAGGGGAAGCTGCAGAAGTTTGAAATATCTCAGAAATACTTAAGCCTTAGATAAAATTTGATATTTCCCCCTTGTAGAGGATTCCAATATCTTTCGATGCATATTTGTTTGTTTCTTAACTCATTCGGAAACTCCCGGAATATTCTAGAGAAGACAACATTCACCGTTGAAGCTCTCATTTCCTATACCCTGAATACTCGTTGAACCGATGGATCCTGAAAGAGATTTTCTTTCCTAAATTACTTTAGACACCTTCAATGCTCTCCAAAATCACCCTCGACGATGCTTCAGAATTTCCCTGAACATTCCCGGAGGGTGTTTACCAACTGCAAAATGGCCAAAATGGCCTTTTTAGGCCTCAGAGGAAGTTATCTTTCATTGAATCTTACTGAATTAATTTATCACCTTGGGTAATCATCCTTGCACACTAAAACAAACTTGAAAACCTTGTTAGGACTTTCCTCTAAGCCGGGGTGAAGGTTGACCGAAGGTAAGTGGACAAAGGAAGGATGCACGAAACTCACTCTATCCCTTCTAGGTTTTGTCTGAAAGTGTTTTATTTATTTATTTATTAAATAAATAAAGTTTTTTAAAAATAGTTTGTGCTGAAGTTAAACCCGTCATGGATCTCCACGCCATATTACTTTCACCTCTAAATGGAGTATTCAAGGAAGAGTTTTACAGACCAGCTAATTGGCAAGTTATTTTTTTGAGCAATTGTCTGCAACTTCTGGTTGGTTTTTCGTTTTTTTTATTTATTTCTTTTGTGTTTGTTTTCGGTTTTTCTCTGATCTGTCTGGCAATTCCTCTTGGTCTTTTCTTTCGTTTTGCTTAACCAGTTCAATTGCCTGGGTTTTTGGAAGTCATTCATAGCCTCAGACAAAAGTGAAAACTATTTTTAAGTGCTAATTTTTAACGCAGCAGTTTGGAAGCAAGTCGCACTTTCCAGAAATGGGTGATTTCTCGTGCAGAGTCATAAATTCAATTGCCCCATCATCCAGAATTCATACAGTGATCCAAAGATGGAATTTTTGGTCCAAGTCGTGAAAGAAAGCTCATGCAAGTCGTGATTCTAAGCTTGCTTGCTACCTTGAGTTTCCATGCCAAATTTGAGAAGTCAATTCCAAAGCAAGTCGCATTTTTTGAAGCTGCTGGAAGGTTAGAAATTAACACAAATCACTTAAGTGAGAAATGGAAAAATTGGAGCTATCAGGCAGGGTGAATTTTTCCACTACCTGCTCCTTATGTTTTTTCCACAAAAGCAAGTTTAAGTGAAAATGGAAAAATTGGAGCTGCCAAGTACAGGTGAATTTTTCCACTGCCTGCTCCTTATGTTTTTTCCACAAAAGCAAGTTTAAGTGAAAATGGAAAAATTGGAGCTGCTAGGTAGGGTGAATTTTCCACTACCCTTACTACCAAAAGCTCCTTATGATTTTTCCACAAAAGCAAGTTTAAGTGAAAATGGAAAAATTGGAGCTGTCAGGCAGGGTGAATTTCTCCACTGCCTTGCTTCATGTTTTTTCCCATGACTTATAGCCAAAAAGTGCGACCCATTCTGGCATAATTGAATGCCTTAAAGCTGATTTCTTTTATTTATTTTTAGCAAAAGTTGGCGCCAAAGATAGGGAGAAAGTCAAAGCAAGCAGGCATGCTAAAAATAAGACAAAGAAGCTTGCTAAAAATAGAGGAAAGAATTGCAAGGAAAAACATGCTAAAAGCAAGCTAAATTAGGCAAACTTGGGCCCAAATAAGGAGAAAAAGCACAGCTTATTATTAGAAATTGCTAAAAATAAGAGGAAGCAATTGGTAAAAATAGCATGCAGTTGCCTATATAAGAAGTGGACACCATAAGCAAAGGGCAATTAATTCTTTTATGTGGAGCATGCTGCCCTGGAGGATATTGGCGCCAAAGGTTGAAGTTGTGAGCATTAAAAATATTTTTAATTGTCGGGAAGCATCCATTTTGGCGCCTAAGGTTGGAAGTGCTTTCTTTTTATTATTTTGGCTATCTGCATGTTGATGTGAGTGCACAGTGAATAAAATAATATTTTTAGCTTGCTTGGCATGCAAGCAAAGTCTAAAAATTAGGGCAGCAGGCTTTATAATCAGATTTTGGTGAAGAAATTGGGCATTCATGCCATGGATTCCATGTTTGTCTGAATCATTTGTAGGTATACTTCACTAGTGCTCATATTGGTGAAAAGAAGGCAAAGTCAATGTCAGATACATTGAATATATCTTCAGAATCAAGGAGGAATTGTAGGTTCTGCACAAATAGATCTAGCTCTCATAATTGCAAGGTCTTCTATCAAAAATAAAAGAAAAAGATCTCAGACAAAGGTTGTTTTAGGCATGATGAAGGGTGATGAAAGAGATGATTTCAGCAGAATCAAGCATAGTTTCCAGGCTTGTTGAGATCAATGATATAGACATAGGGCCTGAATCTATCAGTAATTTCATTGACAGATCCAGGGCCACCGGTAGGTCATCTCTTATGTGGGCAATAAGAAACAAGTGGAATTATTCAAGTTGCGGCATTTTGGCTACCGCCCAGCTGCCTGAATTCATTCTAGAGTGTGCAAAATTTTATCATCCTCTTTCCAGGACAATCAGGGATGCCAAGAAAGACAGTGATCAGATTGGATGCACAATTCATGGATTATTGCCTCAAAATTCCAGCACGGCCCATAGTAATTGCAATCAGCATGCAGGAAGCTTGTGATAGATGGGAAAATAATAAAGCAAATTGCGTGAGTATAATGAACAGGAGATATATGAAGAAGCCAAGGTCACCATCAAAGTTTCCAAGGACTCTTCTACGGTCATTTTGGTGTAGGAAGTTGATGATATCACTCGGTTGCTATGCAGGATAAATGGGGAAAGTAATGCGAATAATTTCCACTCATGGATGTACTCCTTCGTTAGAACAATTGAAATTAACAGAGTTGATTCAATAGTCAATTGGGCAGAGATCATCAGTAACAACATTAGTGAACAACTGAGAAATGTGAGGCGGACATTCAATTTTAAAATGACTTCATACCTTGTGTATGTTGCAGCCTCAGGGAATATTCTCCAAACTTGATAAGAGGGATACTTTCAAAGGATCCTATTTATGAGTGTTACCCACAGTTGGCGATTCCTGAATGCAACAAGGATTACAAGGAAGTGAATGATGACTTCTTCTATGGATTTATTTGCAAGTTGAATAGTGATCTGAAGGCCAACAGAGTGAGCAAGGAAGCTTGGGAAGTTGTTTCCTAGCACATGTTGCATCTTTATCCAGTTTTTTGACTTCACGTATCTCAGGGTTAGTGGTTTCTCAAGAGAACCAGTCAAGTTGCCGAGGTACCCAAATGATAAGAGGATTATCATGGAGTTATGCAGGAAGCTCGTAGAGTTGCATGACTTACAATCAAAGCGGCATAAATCTGCGGTCAACTTCCCAGTCACAGTAGGCCATTATAGTTGCCAAAGCATCCACAAAGCTAGAGGAGTCGAAGCAGAAATGTTTTCTTGCTATGAGCATGAGTTCTTCCTAGCTCGGATAAATTTCGATCCTTATGGGATAATGGAGAAGACAGTCTCCCAAGAGTACTCGCATGTCCCTTCATTGGAGGATTTTTGGATGAAGTGCAGGAGCGAATACAAAGTCTAGAAAAAGAGATTTCAGCAGATTATCACTCAGCGCAAGAGATTTTGACTATGGTATGGTGCAGCGAGGATACTGCAAACCTTCGAGATGATGGACATGTAGTACAAGTTAAAAAGTTGTTATTTTGGGAGTTATTAATTTTGCTCATATCATCAAATGGGAGGAGATAAAGTTGCTCTTCAAGCTAGTGTAGGTGGCAGCCAGACAATCGAGGAGAGGTCTTCAACAGTTCTAGTTAACACCTCAAATTGGTTGTTAACAAGAGGATATTGTTTGGATGAGGCCTTGATGAACCAGATCACAGGAATTTTGGCACGGGAATCTCAGCAGGAAAAGAAAGCATGAGGGTGAGAGCAACAGAAGACTTGAGAAGCTAAAGGTGCACAAAAAGACTCAGGCATTGGAGAACGACAAGTCTACTACACCAGTGCTACTTTCGGATGAAGCTTCTCTTGCGTCAACTCACAACACTTCAGCAGTTCCAGTACCTCAAGCAGACATAGTCATTCCACCGTTGAATCCAACATCATTCGTATTTATTCCTCAGCCACCTAGTTCTTCACCTCTTCCTACGGAAAAGTTGAAAGCACAGATGGCAGAGTTTGAGAGGGCATTATCCTTGGATAACACAGAGAAGGAAACCATAATACGGTGGTGAATTTAGATACAGCAGAGCATGAGTTGGTGGTACACACAGAGGCTTCTCATTCCCGGGGAGTAATTTTGCATCTTGGTTGGCTTTACAAATAGTCCCAGAGGCTAGGGAAGAAATCAACCTAGAAGAAGAAGACTTGCACTGCTCGTGAGCCTAGGAAAAGACAAAAGACCTAAAGCTGCTAAAGTAACTTCAAGGTTGGTTATTGAAGAGTCAGGGAAAAAGTTTGTTGAATTATCAATTCCAGCCAAAGGAAGCAAAAGGGAGAGCTAACGGTTGCAGACATATCAGTAACCAAAGTGCCACTGGGGCAAATCACCACGAGAGGATTAAAGCAGGATACTCAGACATTGATAGACGCTTTATTCCTCAAGCTTGACAGGAGAAGGCAGAAAAAGCCAAACTTCAGATACAAATCTCCCAATTATGTGAGATTATTGCCAAGGTTGCTAAGCCTTCTTCTCAGCCAGTGCTAGCACAAGAGCAGATGAGCCGTCATTTGATTGAAGAGATTGAGGATGCGGGAAATCAGGTCAAAGCTATTGCTAAATGGAAAGAGCAAATCATCCACCAAGCTTAGAGCAGTTCGAGGAAGTACCAGCTAGCTTGGAGGATATGCACATGGCATTATCTCAGCTGAAGCAACTGATGATGCAGGTATAGAAGATGAGAATATAGTTGTTGAAAGCCACCTGGATACCTTGGCCAAGATAAATGCATTGCAGAGAATGTATTAATTACAGAGCAGATTGTACCTGATGGATTGATAGAAAAGGGCAAGCAGTTGGAGATAGTAGTGTCTTTCCGCATGGAGATTCTCAAGCTTATGCTGAATAGAATGCAATTGTTGGAAGACAAGATGAGAGAAGTGCCAGAGAACATAGTTGCTTTCACTATAGAGAAGGAAGTTGATGGTATTCGTTACTATACGAGATGCATTCCAAACAAGTTGCCTGCTTCTCTTGAGGAATTTCTTCTAGTTGTTCCAGAAGAAGATTGACGAAGCCGTCATGCCTTTCACGTTGGATTCAATTAGCAAACTAGTGAGACTTCATGCAGATATCAAAGAATTTGGGCCTAGTTTGGAGAAAGTGAAGGTAAGCATTGATACTTTTCTCGGGATTGTTGCGGTTCAAGACTGAGAAAGAAGTTGTTGCTAAAGCAGATGGGAAGACACTGAATCACATGTTTGACAGGTACATTCAGATATCAGAACAAAGGGAAAGCGTAAAGTGTAGCAGCTGACATATTTTCTTTTTCTTCTCTTCTTTTTCTTATTTTCTCGGACAAAATTGTAAAACTAAAGTAATTGGTTAAAAGCCATTACTTTAAGTTATTTGAAAAGGTCCTTTAATTGAGAATAGGTGGCAGACATGCACAACTTTGATTTAGTCTTCAGATGCATGTCATGTAGAGAGGAATTCAGGGGAAAGATTGCCAATTGTTTCCTTTATAGCTTCCACATGTGTAAATTTCAATTATTGTTTCCTATTTGTAATTGCCCTCTATACACTATAAATAGAGGAAGAACCTATGGGTTAAAGGAGGGAATTTGTTAATCAACATTCTTGAGTTCTAGACTTTGTGTTGTAACCCTTGATGTCATTTCTGTGAAAGCTGAGGAATTGAATAGAGGAGGATTTCCGGAGAACTTTGTGTCCACGGTGCTTTGCTTCTTACTTCTGTGTAGATCTTTAGATAAACTTTGTGTTGTCTGAGATTTAGATTAGAAGCTTTTCTTTTCCTTTACTTTTGAATATTGTGAGATCTACTTGTTTATTTAATCTATGTGTATGAGACCAACTCTGAAAACTATTGGTTGAATTACATATCTTCCTTTCTTCTTTCCCAAATTCCATTATTTCCCCTTAAAATATTTCACAAACATTGATTTGCTTTGCAAAATTGCTTAGCTATGGTTCATGAGCTTTGTAATTAAAGTAAAACCCCACAAATAGTTATTAGGATTCATACCCACTAAATTGATAAAACTACTAATTGACAACTATCTTTGGCCTCTTTTTATGGCTTCTTGTTTTCTATTTGATTTTACACACCCTACCACCCGATCACTATTTTACTTGATTTATATTTTATGGCTCCAGACACCAGCGTCCAGGTGCTCCCTGTCCCTTCTAGTCACCCCCGACACTCTTCCACCGTACTTGCTCTTTTTGGGCTTCTTTTATCTTTTGGGCCTCTTTTTCACTTATGGTCGGCCTTCCAGTTGTCAATTATGAAATTCAAACAAATGAATCATATAAATACATAGTTATGTGTTCAAAATCAAGGACCAAGCACTAAGCATTACTAGCATCACCTAAGATTGCATCCAAAAGGCACATAAAGCATTCAAAAGCATCCATCTAGCATCCATTCAAGGGACAAGGGCTACATCAACTTTGCATACACAACATAGGAAGGGGAAGTTCATTCTATTCCATCCACACATTCTATTACATTGCTACATTTAGCTATAACCCACTATCAAGTGCAACTTGCACAAGGGCATCTTAGGCGCAATTTCTACACACACTCACCAAAACTACATGGAGTTTGAGATGTAGTGCAACTCGGTCATAAGTTCACTCTTGGGGTGGCCAGTGGTCGGGTCAGTACGACTCTCCATATGACATCTTTCTTTTAGGTTTGATGCGGTTTGTGGGCTTGTGCAAGTGAACTTTTATTTTGCAGGTTACGGGTACCTTCGACATTCATTGTGCAACTATCAGGCGATCAACAGAAGCAATAATAGTGATGATCTTGCGATACAAGTAAAACCAAATTCGATCATTTCGCGATCACAAGAACCTGAGAAGTACCTCAGGTGCCCAAGTGCCCTGCCCTGTCTCACCGTAGGTGCCCATGTCCGACCTCATTCCTCGTAGTCCAAAATTCACAAACAACATTTATGACACTCTGCCCATCATTGTTCATCACTCTTCCTTGCTTAGATCATTTCCAGGTTGCGAGTAAATCAACTAAGTCCTCTCTCCTTCTTCTTTGCTTAGGTTTCAAATATTACATCTTAGATTGTTTGTGTCATTTCTTTATTTCAACATTTATACATCATTTGGTTCAGTAGTGACTTTGCAATATTAGATTTAATTCAAATTAAATTAAATCGCCTTTGAGAGTTGTGAGGTTTGTAAAATCTAATTTTGACACATCTAACACTCCTACAAATGTCAGTAAAAAATCCAAAAGGCCCCAAAACCTAAACAATGACTATATTCTTTCCCAAAATAGACATCGATTGTAGAATTTAAACCCTAAAAGCTTTAGGTTGAATGCTAAAATCCTGAAAAATACCTATGTATTGACCAAATTAGATTATAAAAATATCTCCTAAATCGTGACTCATGGCACGGTTCCTGTGAGACTAGTTCCATACAAGGCAAAGTGACCCTAATTTCTTAAATTTACTAAAATAAATTTAAAAATTATACCTAAACATTTATTTTAGTAAGTACAAGGCTCCCACAAACACACATATTACGCATAATCTAAGAAACGCGTACACGTTCCTTAAATTATGCACACAAACTAAGCTTTTCTAGGCTTGGAATTGCTTTGGTTTCCGAACCTAAGCCTTGGACTGTTACAACACATCAACTTGCGTGTTTTTGACAAAAATGCAAAAACTCATCTTTCACCATGATAAATCCTACAAAAATGATTGCAATATTTCTTAAAAATTTGCCTACAACGTCAAAATAATATCCTTTACGAATATATATATTTTTTAATTTTTTGACTATTGTAAGGTTTCCATTTATATTTATTTCAAACTATGTCTTTTATACCTCTATTTTTAGTGATTGTAAACGCTTATCTTTTTCATGTATCTTTTGTTTCACTTCTCCAAATTGAATAAAAATTATACAGTCCCAAACTAGGACTAATTCTATACATATTCAAAAAAAAAAATCTAATTTTCGATATTTTTGAGGTAGTTAGGGGCACGGTCGGCTATCCGTTATTTACTTGGAAAATTATAAAAAAATAAATACTTACCAAAAAATATTAAAAAATCTATCCCAAACTAGATGCTCCTATCTATCTTTCTACCAAAGGGTTTTCAAAAATACTAAATAGTGCTAAAAAATGGGGGAGGGGGCACGACGACTATCTACTATGTTTTTTTACAAAAACAGAGCACCTATTGACATTTTAGATATTTAACCCACTTACACTTAACCATTTAAAAAAAAAAATAGTAGTTTAGAAACTAGACTCGAAATGCTACAATTCATGTTCTTATAACATCTTCAAATTTTGAGTGTAACTATCTCAAATAACTTGTACAAGTTGAAGTTTTTTATTTTTCAAAAAAAAATGTCCACTTAAGACCCCCTTTGGCCCCCCATTTCCATGCACTTACCCATGAAGTAAATTAATAATTTAATTTTAAGTGCTAAAGTAATTTTAATTAGTCACAATTTAATTAAATTATTCAAAGTGGGAAAAGTAAATGTTAAAAAGAGATAAAGAGGCCTATATGGAGCGCTCAACAAGGAAAGAAAAGAGAAGGCTATAAAAACAAATGTTTGGGCTCATCGTGAGGATCATCTTGTGAATTATATGCTTCTCTTTTGGAAATTGGAGCATTGAGCTCTCATTTTTACCCTTTGAGGACAAAAAAAACGCATTTGTTACATTGGTGGCTTCATCTGGGAGTCGCAAGTGAGCTTAAAATTCAGAATTTCAGAACGAAAAGTGTTTCCATCCTTGCTAGGGCACAAATTCTAGCTAGGGCATGCTTTTGGGGCCGCCACAATCAATTCTAGATTGATCTACCCATTTGGAGTTTTCGGGATCACTTTTCAATGGGTTTTCGTGGTTGGAAAAGTCTAATTCTAATTTTGTTGGATAATTGCCATTGTGTGGTCATTTTGAACTATCATTTGCATTTTATCTCCAAGTATTTATGAAGATTTGGAATTTTAAAGTTTCAGCTGTTTTTGAGCAAAACTTAATTCCAGCGGTCTGTGATTTATTGTTGAAGCATTTATTTTGCATGATTTCATCAAGGGTTTCATGTTGTTGATGTATTTTTGAAGATTTGTGTGTGGGAAAGGCTAAAATCTGAATTTTACCTAGGTTGCTTAGGGTTTGGTGGACCTAAAACAGGTTGTTGCCTAATTCTTGCATAAAATCAGTTTGTTGTCATAAAAATTAGTTTTCCTACATGTGGTTGTCATAATTTCCAGCAATGTTCCATTAGGGTTTTGGGAAAAATCCAAATTCCTCAAATTTGAGCCCGAAAGGGACATTACAGTGGTATCAAAGCATCATTCCTCCCATCTTGTGTGAGGGTACATTCAGATTTTCAAATTGCATGAATGTCGGTAAGGAATGGTTCAAAATATACCAAAGGACTTTGGCCAAAAACATGGGAGAAAGGTAAGATCCCATTCCAATGGTGGTAACGCGATTAGAGGCGTTAAAAAGAAGGTGTAGAAGAAGAGAAAGAATCAAAACTTCAAGAAGCTTCTAAGGAAGACATTTTGATGGTGGAGCATGAGGAAAAAGAGCAATCAGAGCTGTTGGAGATTGAGAAGGAACAACCCATAGAAGAGTCCACCTTGCAAGTTGAAGAGGAAGAGTCCTCCAAAGGAAAAGGTATGGAATCAAATGAACAAAATGTTAGTATTAAAGAGAAAATAATTCAGATTTTCAAGTGCAAGGGATGTAATAAAGACCCAACAAAGGTGTGATAAATGGCTAAGAAGAGCTAGGGAAGCTAAGTTGATATCCGCTCAAGCAAAACAACACCTACAGAAATTTAGAGAAGAAGCAGTATATGAAGGTGGCAAAAAAAAAAATAACAGCAATTTTCCCTTCAAATCGTGAGGTTTATGAGGTGGAGTTCCAGGAAGACTTTGTGGGAAGACATGCACATGAGAAGGGTACCTCACCGGGTACAAATGATTATTTTCAGTTTGCTGGAATTTTCATATCAGCAACTAATGGTAAGCAATTTGATTATCTCCATAGCAAGGATTTATTGTATCACCCTCATACTATGTCCTTACAATGTTTTGATCATCATGAGAATTACTCTAACAATGAGGATAAGATGAAAGGTACCAAATGGAAAGAGGATCTTTTCCAAGAAGCCCCTATCCATCTTTTGAGCATTCCAAAGGTTGAGCCATTGCCATATGAGATGGATTTTTAGGACAGCTATGGGAAGGTACTTGACATGAGCAATAGTGTGAAGGCAAAGGCTCCTACTTCAGCCCAAGGAGGTGAGCATTCTAAAGATATCTCAACCAATCCTCACCCGGCAAAGGAAGGTGAACAAGTTGAGGACAACCAAAGGTATGAAAGTGTTGTGGATTTGTTACTTCCTACTATGTCCTTTCAGATAGTCACCATTGCCGAGGCAGCGAGATGCTTGATAGGGAAAGTGGGTAAGCTATATGATCTTTATGTCCTTGTTGCCATGCAAGTAGTTTCAGTCATTGAAGCGAGTAATTTTTCAGTTTGAGGTTATTTTTGAGGGAATTTCAGCCACATGGTGTGAAGGGGAACTCGAGGAGGATAAGTTACTTCAAAAAGGCTTCATTATTCCATGTTGGAGAACTGTTGTCATCTGCATTTCCAGCCAACTTAACATTTTGTATGCAGCCATACAAGTAGTCTCAGTCATACACTTGAGTAATCTTCAGTTTGTTGATATTGTTGAAGCATATTTAGTCACTATATGGTTGATTCCAGCCCCTATATCAGTGTCATTTCTGAATTTTTTGAAGAATTTAAAGTATGATAGTTGTCCTATTCATTTTGTTTTTGTTTGCAACAAAACCAACCCCTTAACACTTTTTATGACAGTCACAAAAGTGTTTTCAGCCACAAGGTGGAAGGATTTTCCGCCTACCATCAATGAAGGATTGTTTGCAGCTGTTATAGAAGAGTTTCCAACCACCACAATGCTGATTGCGAGCAAGAAAATGCAATGGTCCAACTACAACCATGTTTGGGGCAACAAGAATGGATCTTTGGAAGTCCATCACATGAATGGGAATTTTGAAGAAGAAGCAAGCATGAGAAGAGGATTGAATAACATGCCTATGAGGCATGATGAAGCGGTTGAAGGAGTGATGTTGGGAGCTCTTGATTTCATTGACATGTTTGCTCTATGTGCAGGTTCAAAATTTGGGACAACCATGCCACAATTTCCCAACTTCCATGCTGCTGTCATGAGCATTTTCAGCCCCTACAGTACTGCTATTTCATTGTTGCACTTACTTCCAAGAGCATTTTCAGCTCCTACATGGTTCACACCCTTGAATGGGGCAAAAGGAGATCAAATTTGTTGTTGTTATGACATTGTCAAAGTGCTAGAACAACTGTTAACAGTCATGTACAACTGTAAATTGGCACAATATGGGGGAGCTTTGTGGATGGAAGAAGCTAGGGAAAGGGTGCAGCTGAAGCAAATCATCATGGCAGCCATTTTGAAGTCATGGCAGCACCTTGCACGTGTTGGAACAACCTATATGAGTGTTGATAAAGAGACTCTTATGAGTCAAAGAGTGCATTGTTTGCATATGTCTAAGGAGAGTACAATGATCATCGCACGTGACAAGCATGAGTGGGAGCAACTGAATTTGTTTTTAGCCCAAGCAAAAGATGAAGAGTATCTTGTTGCAGTGATAAGTGGGCAGCCTAGAGCACCTTTTTGGCAGCTTCAAACAACATTTTTTGGACAGCCAAGGAGGCCATTACAGCAAGGTAACTTTCTTGAGTATTCTACTTTGGGTCAGTTGTGCATGGTGTTTAAGTTTGCATTTCTAAGTTTGCTATTGAGTGAAGAATGTCATCAAGAGTTGGAGAATGGTGTGGGATATATCCTTCCTATTGAGGAAGTTATGAGCACCATAAGAAGATCTCAAGGGGCAGTCCACATGGATATTTATGCAAGGGATCCCCAACAATGCATGGAGGGAATGCGGGATGATGTGTTACTCCTGCCAAATGATAGAGGAAGTATATACATGACAGCCATGCATCAAATTGCTACAATTTATGCTGCTGCCATAACTTTTAGCAACCCCACATTATTTCAGTTGCATTCATGTGTATGGTTAGAGGATGCTCTTCCACCATAGTTGACAAGGTTGAAATGGTAAGTGAAGATGCCACATTGGAATGTGCTTTAGCTTGTCAAGTTGCTGATTATTCCTCAATTTTTTGCTCTGTGATTAAGATTACAACAGATTGGAAGGCTTTTTGTACAACTGAGTATGAAAAGAGAAAGGTTGCTAATGCTTTTTTGAAGGTGAAAGTGAAGGGGGCAGAATTGAGGTAGCAGTTGGTTTTGTTTTCAAGAAAGTTGTTAAACTTCATGGGCTGCCAAAGTGCATCAAGAAGAAGAGGGACAACATATATATGAGCTTGTTTTGATAAGAGTTTTTTCATTTGACAGGTACAAGATCTAGATTATTGGAACATTACAACATATTTATTCACTTTGGCATGATGGTACTTGGGCATGAGAGCTTGCATTTTCTTGAAGGAAAACAAATTTGGGAAGGGAGGACTATAATGTCCCCTTTAATAAAATTAGATATACTTAATAATATTTTAAAGTTGAGCGAAATAACTCTTTATTTATGGGCAGCTTAATAATATTATTATTAAAATAAAATGCATTTTTAAAAACTAAAGTAGAAAGAAAACCCTTAGCCTATTTTCATTATTTTCAGTCGGCCAAAAGGGGGATGGAAGTAACATAATAATTTGATTTTAAGTGCTAAAGTAACTTTAGTTAAATTATTAAAAGTGGGAAAAGTAAATGTTAAAAAAGAAATAAAGAGGCCTACATGGAGCACTCCACAAGGAAAGAAAAGAAAAGGCTATAAAAGCAAATGTTGGGGCTCATTGTGAGAATCATCTTGTGAATTATATACTTCTCTTTTGGAAATTGGAGCATTGAGCTCTCATTTTCACCCTTGTGGACGAAAACCCTCATTGGATCCTATTGGGGATGAAAACCCTCAATAGTCACAACACTTGGGGACGAAAACCCTCATTTGTTGCATTGGTGGCTTCATCCGGGAGTCACAAGTGAGCTTAAAATTTAGAATTTCATAACGGAAAGGGTTTCCATCTATGCTAGGGCACAAATTCCAGCTAGGGCATGTTTTTTTGGGGCTGCCACATTCATTTCCAGCTTGATCTACCCATTTGGAGATTTCGGGATCACTTTTCAGTGGGTTTTTGTGGTTGGAAAAATCGATTCTAATTTTATTGGATAATTGTCATTTTTGTGGTCATTTTGAGCTATCGTTTGCATTTTATCTCCAAGTATTTATGAAGATATGGAATTTTGAAGTTTTAGTTGTTTTTGAGCAATAATTAATTCCAACAATCTGTGATTTATTGTTGAAGCATTTATTTTGCATGATTTCATCAAGGGTTTCATGTTGTTGATGTATTTTTGAAGATTTGTGTGTGGGAAAGGCTAAAATCTGAATTTTACCTAGGTTATTTAGGGTTTGGTGGACCTAAACATGTTGCTGCCCTAATTCTTACATAAAATCAGCTTGTTGTCATAAAAATCAGTTTTCCTACATGTGGTTGTCATAATTTCCGGCAATGTTCCATTAGGGTTTTGGGAAAATCCAAATTCCTCAAATTTGAGCCCGAAAGGGACATTACAAGGTCCCTTGATAAAAAGAATCAAAGACATAACCCGAGAAGGGGGTTTATGGAGAACAAGGAACTAGTTTGCATAAGGGTTGGCATATCAAATCTTGGCCCTAATAGTTGATAGTTGTTCAATTCGAATCAGTCCTAAGGCCGGGCAACAAGAAAAATATCTTCAAAGCCTCACTCCATGAATAATATCCTAAGCTTTGAGAACGAGACTCCACACAAAATGTCCATCCTATACCTTCTATGTATGCATTTCCTGATCCGCATCATAGGACCTAGGACTTTGTACATGGGAAAACCTTGCACCTAGAGATAAGTTGCAATGGTTATATAGAGAGTGCACTAGTAGTTAACTTGCATAAGTAAACCAAATCACACATTCAATAAAGCAGAAGTTTGATTTGTAGGAATGCAACTTCTATTTATTATGAAAGAAAGAATAGAGAATAAGTACAAAGGTGTACAATGTTACAACAAGGTTAGGAGAGTAGGCTCCTACGATCAAAAGGGGAAACACTTCCTTCGATTTTCCTAGACTGCATGTGCATATGCAAATGTATATGGGAAATATTGGATGCTCGGGCATGTCAATAATCACCACATCTGATTTGGCTCTCAAGGATTTTGACCCATGGCTCTTTGAGTTTGTTACATATTTACGCTACAAATACTAGAAGGCAATTACAACTAGTGACGGTTAAAAAAAAGAACGTTTACAAGTCATTTCATCTTCCAACTACGCGATAGTTAAAACTTCTTCTAGGTGTGTGGCGGTTGATCTTCCGTTGGATAGTTACTCTCACAGATTCTCTTATGTGCCACAAAATTGGAAAGTGCCACTTGGCAAGCCACACGGAAACAAGGAACTGCAACATGATTGTGGTGAGAGCTGCAACGTGGTTGTGGTGAGAGCTGCAGTAAGCAATGAAGTGCCTATGCAAGAGTCTGCTGCGAAGGTGACGTGCGGGCACTAATGGAGGCAAGCTTTGCATATGTTGCGAGATGTCGTTGTCACTTAGGAGGCTTTATGCAAAGGGGAGTGTTGCGCGGTCCTACAGTGCTGCATAGAGATTTCAGGAGGCTTATGCATGTGCGCTGTGTGAAGAAAGAACTCCAAGTTGAGAGGTGCGTAGTTTGTCTAGGTGCGTAAAGGAGTGTACGCAGCTGTGCACATATCATTTCCACATACAAAATTTTGAAGGAAAGTATATCTCATAAACACTTGTAAGATCTTACTAGGTGTAGTGAAAGAACTTTCATGGAGATCCCCCATTGATTATGAAATCAAACTTCAAACCAAGCAAGTAATAAAATGAGTGTGGATATACATATCTATATATGTTTAAGATGCCATTATTACATCATGGGATCTTAGTAAATGGCATATTAATTTCAAATCAGCAGAGTTAATGGCTTTTGTTGTACCACGTGGCGAAAAAATGGCAATGCGATGAAGCCATACGCTTTTCAATTTGAAGATGAATAGTCCCACACCTAATAGGTTCGGGTTCTATTTCATCAATCTTTGATATTTGTTATAATATTGCTGCTACATTTCAGGCCTGAACATATCATAGTGTTGTAATTTTTTATTTCAAAACTATGCTAACTCAACCAAGTTCTCTCTAACCCAATTGAGGTCTCTTAATTCTATTGATGTCTATCTAACCCAATTGAGATAATCTAAACCTATTTAGATATAATCTAGAAGAGGTCTAGTAACCCAAATTGAGGTCTATTAATCTGAATCGTGGGGTCTATGTAATCCAAGTCCAGGTCTACTGTAACAAAATTGAATTTTATCTAATCCAGCTGTTCAGGTCTATCTAACTTGCGTAGATGCCTATTAACTTGACTAGTCTATTTACCCTAGTTTGAGGTCAATCATAACCCTGCCAAGGTCTCCTAGCCCCATTGAGGTCCACCTCATCCAATAGAGATCTCTTAACGTGAAACACAGTCAAGTTGTCCCATCTTGAGGTCTCTTATGCAATTGTAATATCTCTATTTCAAGTATAGTTAGAGGCTAGAGGTACTGAGTCTGTTTGAATCCCAAAATAGTAATCCCGAGTTCTAAAAGTGTGTTTTAGCATTCATCATATTCCATAGTAAACTTCTTGGGTATGGTGAAAGAAAAATTCTTGCACATACATACATAAACATAAACATATACATATACATGCACACATACATAAATAATCATTAATAGTGTCTCTGCAATGTGTTTGCATGCACGTATCAACACTCATTAAGGACAAAAGTTTTTGCCAAGATGAGAGATATTAGGGCACTATAGTAGCTAGCATACCAAAAACAATAACAAAAAAGATTGAACTCAGAATTGAGTAAGACTCAGCTGTGGCTGGAAAATGTTGATGATAAAACACAAACAAAACTAACTTTTCAGTTTCCACTCATTTCTTGGATTTTAGAGTGCATTGTGGGAGCAAAGAAGAGGATAGGGAATTGGAGAACAGTATTGGAACAATTCTTGGCATGGATTTGATCAATTTTCCATTGTGGGATAGTATTCGCAATTGGGATTAGAGGTTTGGAGGAAATTTCTCTCATTTTCACCAGTGGGCTTGCCAAAAGCCATTAAATTCTTGTGCAGTGAAAAGATGGACTTTTATTTTGTGAAATATCCTATATTTTATATTTTTAATTTGATAAAATTTGTCATATTTATTTGCTGATTCAAAATATCCAGTTTCTCTATGATTTGTGGTATTGATACACATCTTAATACATGTATCTTCAAGGTGACGTGGGGATGTGTCCCTAAATTTTGGTGACATCCTGGATGTCCCAAACATTTAGGGACTTGGCGACTTGGAGGAGACATCCCGTATTTTAACATTTAAAAAAATTGTTACTTTTGCCAAAAGCGTTGAACCCTAATCACGAAGGCCGTAAGTACCCTAAAACATCAAATATAGTTTGAACCCTGAATTTCATTGAATAAATTTAACATATTCAAATATTAACTTTTATTTATTATTTTAATAACCCTCCCCCACCATCCCCAATAAATGGGTTATTTTTGCAGTCCAGAAAATCCTGTCCCCCTATCCCCGTTTCCCGAGACAAAGTTAACTATGTGTATATTTTGGATAGGGAATTGGAGAACAGAATTGGAACAATTCTTGGCACGGATTTGATCAATTTTCCATTGTTCAAGTAGGCTGCCATGTGGGTCTTATCAAGTCTGAATCTCATGACAATGTCCTAGACTGATCAACTTATTGTCAAGATATAATAGAAGCGTGAAAACTTGGTTGAAACAAAAATAGGCTGAAGATGTCATGGAGGAACATGAAATATGACACCTACTGGAAAGGATAGCTCAAGTAGAGAGCTCCTATACTGCCACATGCTTGCAGCTGCTAGCCTTTGAAATCGGATTTAAACATAAACCAAGGAAAAGGAGCTTCATACTATCAAACCCACAAAATCCTACAACGTAACCACTTGAATTAAAGAACATAGCAAGCAAGAGATTCATTGGCTATGCAATACACCCAACATGCCTTTCCTAGAACCCCAATAGCATGACCCTCCCCACTTAAAATTGCAACCAAAACAGGCTCCTAATTTTAGCAAATCTGTAAAATGAGGGTTTGGGCGAGATGCAGTCGCTTAGGTGAAAGAGAGATCAGAGTCACTCCTCTTGTCTCTCTGAACTTTCAAATATCATTTCACATACTTTCAGGAAAACAATATTTATACTTTTGAGCTTTAAATGAAACAAATATTGCTTTATGCCCATAAGGTAAATTAAGCAACATTCCTAGCATGCAAGCCATTTGTCATTGTGGCGCCAAGTACTGGTGGTTGGTTCTAAATTGAATTTTGAAAATATTGAGATCAGGCTATTCTGGTAATGAAATGAACTATTTAAATCTTTGAGGGGCACAAGAGTTGTAAGTCCATCCGAGATAAGCTTGTAGATATTTTCCTATTAGACATGGATAGGCATGTGAATTGCATGTAATCATGAAGTATTTATTTATACATAACTAGACATCAGTTGGTTATGTCATAACTAATTGATCAAGCATACACTTTTGGTGTTCCAAAGGAAAATAACAGATAGATTCTTGGTGTATATGTCCTTCCTTTTTAAGTTCTTGTGCTAGATGTCCCTCCCTTTTAAATTCTTGTGCTATCTATCCTCCCTTTTTAAACCATAAATCTTGATTGTTTGCCTCACCTGGACATCTATTTCATTTTATTGACTTTAGGAGGTGTCTATTTGGGTTCTTGATTATATTAGGAGCTAATGGGCATGATATTAATGTTGGAAGTATATCTGCTGGTATTATAATGCCTTTGTAATCCATTGAAAACTAATATGAAAGCGCGTTAATTTTTTTAAAAAAGTAATTCATTCAAACTTTTGGATTCGAAAAACTTGGTTAAGGGGATCAATTGTGATAAATGATCACCGAACACCGTGCCTCTTGAGGTATCTGAAATGTTTAAGGATGAAAATTAAAGTTACTTGTTTTCAATACTCCTGTGTTGTATTACTTCTAGATGGAGAAGATCTTTCTAAATAAAGAAGGTAAGGCATTTTCCATGAAGAGGTTTAATTACCAACATGGATCAGCCCTAGGGTGTGTGCTTCCTTGTTTGTAAATGATTAGCAACCTAAGTCTGCAGGCTCGCTTTCGCTTCTTCTCATACTATTGAAAAAATGGATGTGGACCATATTGTATATTTATGTTCATTGTATCTACAAGCATTCTGATGGGTGCAGTTTATGACAATATCCTATGCAGGTAAAGATAGTTGCTATACAGCTACGAGGTTGCAGGCTGTTACAGGAAAGTTATCTAACAGCCTCTTGCCAAGAATATCCATGTCGCAATTCTGGAAACCCATTTTTGTTTCATTTTGTTGGTTCCTTTCAGTAGGACTTTAAGCGGGTTTTGAATATACATTTGTTCTTGTCCAATACAACACCGAGTCCTGACCATTAGAGGTCCTTGGGTAAGCACATGTTATATTAATTTGAAGTACATGAGTTGCAGTTGAAAGTCTGGACCAGCTCTGTTGGCATGTCGACAGAAGCGAGAATATTGAGTTTTTTTCATTAGGAGGGCAGAGGTAATTCCTCCTCCAATTAGGTGTGATCCCCAGGTTACCAAAAGGACCTGGCCTCTGATGACCAGTGCATACCAACTAATGGATAATTTTTCTGCAGCAAGATGTGAACTCGGACACTATGCTAAGTACAAAATATTTAGTGGTCGAGTCCTGGGCCAGACAAATTCAAAATGAACCCGGCAACACCCATATGGGGACATTTTAAATTAATCCATCAATCAAAGAAACTTAAAATAACTATTTTATTTCCAACTTCAGACTTCAATCTATTAACTGATTCATCTAGATAAAAGTAACATAACCTTGACAGGATACGCTTGGCTTTCATTATTCCTTCATATGCCCCATTAGGTTGTTTTTGGGGGTTATTTTCAAGTGCGATGTCAATTTGCCTCCAACCCTCATCCGCCCCGCCCCACCCTGGACACTCACCCCTCCCCTGCCATCCCCTGGTGTGGAAACCTGCAAGGAAATTTCCTTTTCCATTTACCTTATATGTTGTTCAAATTTGTACCCTTGGATTTCGATATCCCAACTAAGTTCGAGAGAGAACCCAACCTAACAATCCAGCTGCACCCGGAGTACTATAGCACAACCTATCTTGTAACCCACAATAAGTGTAGGGGAGGGTAGCAGAGGGAACACGCTTATTAGTTATTACACACAGCATTTCCAGGAGAATTCAACCCGAGTCACTTCCATGAGAATGTACTGTTTAGACCATTAGCTCATGTCCCTTGGACTCAATACAGCCACGCAATACGAATAAACTAAAAGGGTGCCTTCAATTATTTTGGAATGTTGTTTTTCAATCACATATACTTGCCAAATCTGCAAGCAAGTTTTATACATATAAAAAGTCATCTCCATCAAACGTTTTCCATACAACCGACTTCATTTGTCTATCCAGCTTACTGGTATGCGATATCTAAAACATTATCCCATATAAAACAAAAAACAGGGTGGTAAATTCCAAAACACTGGACTATATGAGATCATGAGAAGCAGCCAAAATAGGATAAAACCAAAATAAATACTTAAATCTTATGTGCACCATCTTAAAAACTGAGCATTAGGAAACCCCAAATGGAAAACAAAAGCAATGTGAGTACCTCATTGTGGCAGAGAAGCACAGATAATGATTTTTTTCCCTGAAAAAAGAATTCGCAGCTGCCTACTCTCAAGTTCCAACCAAAGTCTTTTGCAAGTGTTTCCCTGGAATCTTTTCCAGTCAGAGAGACAGAGTACCAGACCTGAAAAAGCGAGTGTAGGGAATGTCAGAGAGGACTAGTGCCCAAACTTTAATTATTATTCTACTGAGGCCGTGATTCGAATTCTAATTAAAACAGGGTTTCATGATTGGAGATCGTTACTTAACAACATGGGATCATCCAAAATGGGTAGAATGTTGTACCACCTAATACAACACTGTTCTCTTCTATTCCCACCAAGGACACAAGTCTGTTTTGTCGGTACTTACTTGGGGATTCGATTCATTATTGCTTGTACGTTGGCTTGGTTTGCTCCCGGAGATTAGGGAGCGATTTGAAGTATTATTAAGAATCATTGTAGTAGATAAGTAAATTAAAGAATTCAGTTTTAGATACATGTGAATGTGTTTTAATTAATTTACACACATGGCATAGAACTAATTAAGGAAAATGGGATAATTCAGGCACTATTGAATGGCGATGAATTATGTTAAATAGAGAAATAGAGATAATATGATAAATCAAAAGATAGTAAAAGTGTATAAAGGGATGTCTAATGGAATAATTTGACTTGATTATGTAAACTCATAAATTAGAAATGAGTTCAAGAGGCAATTGTCAACATGCACTATAAATTTTGTCTTGTAGAAATATGATTGGGTCAATTTTGTTGGCCCCTGGTTAGTTTCGTGGTGAAAAGAGACTATTGGTTAGTTTCGTGGCTAAAAGTGTCATTCTTCGTCATTTTTTTTTGACAAAACTATGTAAGGGCTATGATGTTGCCTAACACTACTATGATTAACCTATAATTTTTGGTGCAAGTTCACCCTTGCATGGGATTTTAGATTTTTTGGTTTGTGTATGTACTATGATGTTCAATGATACAAAATTGGGCTCTCTTGTGTTCAAAGTGAAACCAAAATCAAACAAGAAAGGCACATGATAAAATGTTCTATCATATTGCTTTGGAATGATCTTTCACACCTCCATGATATGAGAGGGTTGTACTACATATCTAGAAAAGCAACTATGGTTGAACTAAGGCTAATATAGTTCTCCCAAATCCTATATGAGATCAACTACAAAAATTGATATGCGACTTAAATTTTCCCTTTATTTGGCATGAGACATACAACTTTGACCATTGTATTTGAATTCTTTGTGCTTGATGTAGATGTGGTTAGGGTGTTGAATGAAGAGTCATCTTAGACCACACAACATGTAGAACCATGCATGTAAAACATACAAACATATATGCACGATAAAATACATTTGAATTCAACAATAGAGGAATAACACAAATAGATCGATCACCAACGATACTGATCATTTAATCATTCTCCATTACTATCATCATATACTTTGAGCTTTAAGCTTGCATTCACAATCTACTCTATTTCACAAAGTTCTCTAGACTTGAGTTCTAAAAAAGCGAACTAACTCTCTAAGGCAATTGGGTGTTGTTGGTGCTCATTTTGAGCTCGCACCTTGATTTAAAAAAGCTTCCCTCAAATTTTTCATCCTACTGTGTTGTCCACTCAAAATTCCCCACTCTGTCAAAAGTAAAAAAATTTCAAAATTTTGAGTCTAAGTGTCTTTTCTGTCGAGCTGGTGGTGTGAAAAAAGTCCTGAAGTCGAAAAATCTAAGTTTTGGGTCGTTTTGTAAGTATTTCGGGCCTGTCGGACATTTTTGTCCCAACTGTCCCAAGTTCAATCGGGTCTCGTGTTCTCCGATCGGCCGAAATCCCCGAAGTCGTTCCATTTTCGGGCCCGTCGGAAATTTTTGTCCCAAGTGTCCCAAAACTTATTGTGCGAGATGTTCCAATTTCGGCCGAAGCACCCGAACCGCGCACTTCGCACTTTCTTGTTCCAAATGTCCCAAATCAAAAAGTGCAAGTTGTTCCATTTTCGCCCGAACCGGCCGAGTCGCGTATTCCAAAACTTTTTGTCCCGAATGTCCCAAAGTTAAAAAGTGCACGCTGTCCCATTTTCGGCCGAAACTCCCGAGTCGCGTACTTCAGAGCTCTTTGTCCCAAATCAAAAAATGCAAACTGTTCCATTTTCGGCCGGTTCGCCCGGACCGCGTCCTTCGCGCATTTTCGTCCCAAATGTCCCAAAATGCATTTGTGCGTCTTCTCCCTGTTTCGTCCGAATCGGCCGAGCCTCGTGTTTCGCGCATTCGCGTCTCACATGTCCCAAGTGAACCTAATGCAATTCATACTTAGTTTTTCCCGCTCGACCCGAATGTGCTAAATTTGAATTTAAGTTGCGAAGATCAAATTTCAAGGACAGCTGGCAGAAGGACGAAGCTTTCAAGATTTGTTTACATCAGTTTTCAAAGATATCCATTGTCATCTTCAAGATGAAACGTCTGGTGTGTCCCTCGTGGCAAAGACATAGCTGAGACGTTAAAGAAATTCAAGAAGCGGTTTCTGAAGACGGTGGGTCCTTCTCAGTGACTGTCCACCTGTCTCCTTCTTCATTCTTTTCTCTTCTTCCTATTCCTTTCGTATTCCATGTAATTAGTTAAGAAATTGCGTTTGGCATTCCTTAACTATTCTCTAGTTAAAAGAAACGGTTACGAGGAGTAACCGAATTGTAAGCTATATAATGGCCTTCTTTGCGCCATTTTGAAAAAAGGAAGAACTTGGCTTATTTTCTGAAAGTGTAAATAGATCATAAAGAAATCAATACAGAAGGGCTTTCTATTCTTTGTCTATCTGATCTCCGTTATCTCCGAGCTTTCATTTATTTTCTTTGTGAAGATCATTTGTCTCTAGTTTGTTAGTCTTGCCGTTTGGTGATCTTGTATAACCAAGAAGGAACTTTGTGTCCTTGATTGAGAAATCGTGTTACGTTAAGAAACTTTGTGTTACGCGGATGTTATTTACAGAACTTTGTGTCTCTAAATTCCATCTTATTTATACGATACGAATGATCTTGTTTTCAATTCACTGTGACTTTGCATACATAAAGAATTACTCTGTTATCTATAATTCTGCATGTTGCCTTTCTGCTCATTCTCACCCTCTCATTTCCTCAGTCCTTTTGTAATTGATGATCTTCATAGAAAACACTTTCGTGGTATCCAAGTTTAACCAACAAATCATGTCCTGTACATTTGTAAATAAGTTCGTTTCTGAATAAGGGAACCTCTCCCATTAAAGAGGAGGGACTTCTTGTCCCCTGTCTGTTGCTCTCTTAAAAGTCCTATTTGACGACCAATAGTTTTTGGCGACTCCGCTGGGGAAAATCACATTCCAGTTCTGTAATTTTTGATCATCTTTTGATCTGGCGACTCCGCGTTTCACTCGAGGGAGAAGGACCCTTGGTATTGAAGACTCTCAGTTTCAGCTTTTGGAGCAGCAGGGTTTTCCTTTCCCTTCAACAAGAAATAGAAGAACTCGTTCAACGAGCACTCCACCTGTTCAAGATAGAAGTCCTACGGGTGGTATTCCTTCAGAACCTGCTAGTCCCAATCTACGAGCTTTGATCCTCGCTGGTGTTAAAGTTCCTCTCCAAGCCGTTTTTCCAAGAATGGCGGCACAATTGCCATGGGGTCAGCATGTCGGGCCCCTGGCCCTTACTCAGCCTCTACATGAGTTACCCAGAGGTAACCGGAAGAACTTCCCGAAATTCAAAGGTGATGGCAAGGTACATCCTGATGAACATATTGCAGCCTTCATAGTTGCATGTGGGGTTTTGGGAGTTGAACATGAAGACGTCTCCGTAAGACTGTTCGTGGAGACTTTGCAAGAAAATGCTGCTGATTGGTTCTTTCACCTTCCGGCTGGTGCTATAACCGACTGGGACACCATGAGAACCCAGTTCGAGAATCATTTCAAGCCGGCAGAAGATGTGCATGCTTTGCTTGCCCAAATTTCTCAGATAAAGAAAGATGTGCAAGAACCCATGAGAGAGTTTGTGGCTCGGTTCAACGAGTTGATAAATAAAATTCCAAAGCAAACACCCGACACATTGATCGGATTCAAAAATGTTTCTTTCGAATGCCCAATCACCTAAAGTTAGTTATGCACTAAGAAGGGCTAATCTCTAACGTTAGCTCTGGACCAAGGCGGCTGTTAGTATCGAGGATGACTTAATCATGTCAGGGAAGTTGAGAAGAGACCCTCCCAAATCCAAGTCTGCTGCTTCTTCCTCCTCCACTCCTGGACCTAACACTGATCCATTAGTTCAGAAACTTGCAAATGATCTTATTGCTATAAAGAAACAACTGGCTCAGCACGCTCCTTATGCAGACGTTCCGAGGAGAAATTTCCAGCCCAGGAATCGTTTGCCTGCTTCTCAAACAAGATTAGCACTTGAAGGACCTCCTGTTAGAGTCCCTGTCAATGCGACCTGCGAGGTGGAAGAACCAGATGATGATGAAGATAACGAAGCTTGTGAAGAGTTTGCGAGAGAATTTGATGATGAGGCAGAGGAACTTGAGGGATCTCGAGTGAATTTCTTTACCACTGAGGGCATTGATGATTATGATGAAGTGGTAGCAGACATGAACAACGAATCTTTTGCTGTCATGACTCGAGAACAGACAAAGCAGAGGGAGAAGGTGACCCAGCCACCTAAGAAATCCAAGGAGCAGTCGGCAACTATCCCTGTAATTGCAAGAAGAGGATCTCCTATCCCTACTTCGTCTACACAGAAGGTGAGTCCTATCAATCCAGTTACCAAAGTTGCTTCTTCTTTTTCTCCTAAAGTTGATAAGACTAGAATTCCAAATGATGATGGCTCGTCCACTTCTGGATCCTTTGATATTGTTGATCACCTAAACAAGACCAAGGTACAAATCTCAGAAGCTGAATACTATCAAACCCATCCCAAAGCTTTTGCCAAGATGATTCAATTTGTTAATTCCAACTCTAAGACCACTTCTAAAGGCCTTCTACCTACTCCTCCTTCCCGCGCCATAGCCTTGGTCAGTAAGTACTCTTTGTCACCTCGCCTGGTGACAAAATTAAACCATTTTATGTAACACTTCTCATAGCTGGCCATAGACTCAGTAATTGTGTCATAGATTCAAGAGCCTCGGACAATGTCATGCCAGCTAAAGTAGCTCATGCTTTAGGCTTAACCCTCACTCGTACTTATGGATCTTGCTACTCTATGGAGAGTAAAGAAGTGCCTCTGGTTGGAAGAATTAAAGATGCACAAGTGGCTTTTGCTTTGCCTTGCACGAAAAGAAAGTGTTGGCTGGCTATCTTATCTTAGTAGCGAGATATCCCTCCTTCATACGGGATGTTGCTAAGTAGGAACTTCTGCAAAGATGTGGGTGGAGAAATCCAAATGGACTGGTCGCATGCACTCGTGCCTGTCAATGGACAAATGAAGAAGTTGTTGCCCGAGAAGCAGTCTGAGTATATTGTGCAGAAAACAGATGATCCTAGAGCACAAATACTCTATGAGGATATGGGTCATGGCAATTACATGATTATGTCCCCTGATGAAATCCAACTTCCCAGAATGTCACCTAAAGATCCTAATGGTATTTGGATTTTAGAATTTGATGGAAGTTGTTCCTCGGCTGGTTCTGGAGCTGGTGTTCTGCTGGTGTCACCGGAAGGTGTCCTTCATCCTTTTTCGTTTAAGTTGCAGTTCGAAAACACTAATAACACAGCAGAGTATGAGGCTCTCATTCTTGGACTGCAAGTGGCCAAAGAACAAGGTGTGAAGAATCTTCTGGCTCGTGGTGATGCAGAATTAATTGTAAAGCAAGTCAGGAGCCTTTATCAAGTAAAAAATGGAAGGCTGAAGCATTACCGGAATCAAGTCTGGGATTCTATTGAATTCCTGGATGCTTTCTCCATTGAAGCAGTGCCTAGGGAGATGAACAGCAGGGCTGACTCACTAGCTGTCTCAGGATCTCTACTAATTCCTCATCCTGATTTCTCTCAGGATAAGTTCACTATTGAAATGGTCCATCGGCCTAGTGTACCTGACAATACCAATAACTGGCAGGTTTTCAATGATGATCAACATTTGCTTTCCTTCCTGGAACTCAAGGGCAATTTCGAACAACTGTATTTTGAGGGAAGTGACAACCTACCTCGTGAGAGTGTGCCCTTTGACAAAGCAGTCGCCCAAGGGGAAGAAACAGGTCAAGACGGATGCATCAATCTCAAAGGAAACAAGATTCCTAAAGGGTTGGTAAGTTTGGAGGAACTATTTGATAAGCATGACAGGTATGTGAAATCTAGAGCTTCTTCTGGGCCTCAGCAATCGGCTGAGTATGATAAGATTGATATTGGGAGTTCTACTGACCCCAAGCTCGTGAACATTGGAAAATGTTGCACAGCAGACGAGAGGAGAAAAGCAATTGATCTTCTAAAAAGGTATAAAGATGTTCTCGCTTACTCTTATGAAGATTTGAAAGCTTTCAAACCAAAAGATATGCAGCACTCTATTCCCCTCAAACCTGGAATTAAGCCTTTCAAGCAGAAACAAAGACAATACAACCCCAAAGTAGCTGACACCATCTTTCAGGAGATACAGAAGTTGTTGAAGGCTAAAATTATTTTTCCCATTCACCATTCAACATGGATTGCAAATATTGTGCCTGTTAGGAAGAAGAATGGTGAGATCCGCATCTGTGTTGATTTCAGGAACCTAAATCAGGCTTCTCTGAAAGATAATTATCCTTTGCCCATGATGGATCAGATATTGCAAGTAGTAACAGGCTCTGAAATGTTATCTATGCTTGATGGATTTTCTGGATACAATCAGGTAGAGGTTGATACTGTAGATCAACATAAAACAACCTTTCACTACTCCTTGGGGCACCTTTGCTTACAAGAGAATGCCTTTTGGGCTTATTAATGCTGGTGCCACTTTCCAGAGAGCTATGGATCTGGCTTTTGGAAGCTTAAAAGGGAAGTGTATTGTCATCTACCTTGATGACCTGACAGTGTTTTCCAAGACAAGAGCGGATCATTTTGATCACCAGAGACGAGCTTTGAGATGCGAGAGAACATGGGATCTCTCTGAACCCTAAAAAATCTATCTTTTGTGTCACTGAGGGAAAGTTATTAGGGCACATCGTTTCCAAGGATGGGATTAAGATTGATCCTGAACGAGTTCAAGCCATCCAGCAGATTCCTCTCCCAACCAGTAAAAAGGGCGTGCATTCCTTCTTCGGTAAGATCAATTTCTTGAGAAGATTCATCCCTGATTTTGCAGAATTAACTTTGAATATTTCTCAGATGATGAAAGGAAAGCAAACATTTGGTTGGTCTTCTGAAAGAAAGGAATCCTTCGAAGGTATCAAGAGAGTTATCGCTAAAACTCCTTTTAGCTCTGTCCCGATTTCAATAGAGATTTCATCATCTATTGCTATGCTTCTGAATCTAATACCTTGGTCTTTGTGTTAACTCAAGAAGACTCGATGAGCATGAGATACCAATCGCATTCATGAGCTATATTCTGAAAGATCATGAGTTGAAATATACTATGATGGAGAAACATGTTTTTGCGGTGGTTAAAGTTGTCAAGCAATTTCGCTTTTACATCCTCAAGTCTCATTCCATAGTGCTGGTTCCAGATACCACTGTTAAGTCAATTCTCACACAACAAGAATTTGGATCCAAGAGAGGGAATTGGGTTCTAAGGTCCAAGAGTATGACATTGACATTAAGCCGACGAAGCTGGTTCGTGGAAAAGGTCTTTGTGAGCTCATTCTTTGAAGGAGCTAAGCATGAACTACTGGAGAAAGTTGACCTTCCTACTGCATTCGTTCCTTAGTTCGATTGACGAATGGTATGCCGACATCACCCATTTTCTCACCTATGGGAATGCCCCTCTCATTTAAGCGCCAAAGAAAAGAGGACTGTTAATTGAGGTCAAGACAATATGTATTATGGGAAAATGCTTTGTTTAAACGTGGCTTGGACGGGAGATTTCTAAAGTGTGTGGACAAAGAACAGCAGAGAAAGTTGCTCTCAGCTTTTCACGATCAGGCATGTGGAGGGCACTATTCATCAACGGTTACAGCTCATAAGATACTCCGGGGAGGATACTACTGGCCTTCTTTGTTCAGAGATGCATCCAAGTGGGTGGATAAATGTGAGGCTTGTCAGACTTTTGTGGGAAGACCTAAATTAGCTTCTTTGCCTCTCAAGCCAGTTGTGATTGAGGAACCATTTCAACAGTGGGGTTTGGACTTCATTGGTACACTCAATCCTGCTTCTAGTGCTGGTCACACTCATGTACTTACTGCCACTGACTACTTCACCAAATGGGTGGAAGCTATTCCGGTCAAGAGCACTACTTCTGAAGTGGTATGCAGCTTCATCAAAGAGAACATCTTGGTAAGGTATGGTGTACCTAACAAGATTCAGAATGCATAATGCCTCGAATTTCTCTTCAGCTGAGATAATGGACTTCTGCTACGGATATGGCATTTCTTTGGCTCACTCTTCAGATTACTACCCTCAAGGAAATGGGCAGGCAGAATCTACTAACAAAAATCTGGTGACTATCATAAGGAAGTTAGTCAATGAGTCTCAGCGAAACTGGCACAAGAAGCTCTATGATGCTCTTTGGGCAGACAGGATTACACCAAAGAGAGCTATTGGAATGTCTCCTTTTCAAGTGGTATATGGAGTAGAAGCTCAATTGCCAGTGACAGTGGAACTGCCGGCCTTGCATCTAATGAAGGCCATCGAGGATACTAGTTTCAGAGATGCCCTGGACAAGAGAATTATGTACCTGCACAAGCTGAATGAAGACAGATTGGTGGTTGCTGATAGGATATCTGTTCACCAGCAGAAGGTAAAGGTCCTGTTTGACAAGAAAGCTAGGTTCAGAGATTTCCAAGTTGGAGACATCGTACTGTTATGGGACAAAAGACATGAACCTCGTGGCAGCCATGGAAAGTTTGATTCCCTGTGGCTCGGACCTTTCAAGATCGTGCACTTTCTTTGGTAAGAATTCTTTCTATCTTGATTACATGGATGGTTCCCCTCTCCCACTTCCTTATAGTGGGCAGTATCTCAAGTTGTTCAAGTCCTAGGTGACTAGGGAGTCCCTTTGTACATTCTGTACAGTGTTGTTTTGCTTCTCTGCTTTTGGTGTGTTTCCCTTCTGTTGCTTTTGTGTGTTGCCCTCTCGTGTTGGTCTGTTTTTGACTCCGTTGCCCAAGGGATAAGGCCGGTCCGCCTTCACCAAGTTTGTCTAAGTTCTTGCCTTGTCTCATTCCTTGAATTTATGCCAAGTCATCCCCAGAAGGAGCCAGCTGTTGTCCACTCAAAATTCCCCACTCTGTCAAAAGTAAATTTTTTTCAAAATTTTGAGTCTAAGTGTCTTTTCTGTCGAGCTGGTGGTGTGAAAAAAGTCCTGAAGTCGAAAAATCTAAGTTTTGGGTCGTTTTGTAAGTATTTCGGGCCTGTCGGACATTTTTGTCCCAACTGTCCCAAGTTCAATCGGGTCTCGTGTTCTCCGATCGGCCGAAATCCCCGAAGTTGTTCCATTTTCGGGCCCGTCGGAACTTTTTGTCCCAAGTGTCCCAAAAAATTTTGTGCAAGATGTTCCAATTTCGGCCGAATCGCCCGAACCGCGTACTTCGCACTTTCTTGTTCCAAATGTCCCAAATCAAAAAGTGCGAGTTGTTCCATTTTCGCCCGAACCGGCCGAGCCGCGTATTCCGGAACTTTTTGTCCCGAATGTCCCAAAGTTAAAAAGTGCACGCTGTCCCATTTTCGGCCGAAACTCCCGAGTCGCGTACTTCAGAGCTCTTTGTCCGAAATCAAAAAATGCAAATTGTTCCATTTTCAGCCGGTTCGCTCGGACCGCGTCCTTTGCGCATTTTCGTCCCAAATGTCCCAAAATGCATTTGTGCGTCTTCTCCCTGTTTCGTCCGAATCAGCTGAGCCTCGTGTTTCGCGCATTCGCGTCTCACATGTCCCAAGTGAACCTAATGTAATTCATACTTAGTTTTTCCCGCTCGACCCGAATGTGCTAAATTTGAATTTAAGTTGCGAAGATCAAATTTCAAGGACAGCTGGCAGAAGGACGAAGCTTTCAAGACGCCGTTTACATCAGTTTTCAAAGATATCCATTGTCATCTTCAAGATGAAACGTCTGGTGTGTCCCTCGTGGCAAAGACATAGCTGAGACGTTAAAGAAATTCAAGAAGCGGTTTCTGAAGACGGTGGGTCCTTCTCAGTGACTGTCCACCTGTCTCCTTCTTCATTCTTTTCTCTTCTTCCTATTCCTTTCGTATTCCATGTAATTAGTTAAGAAATTGCGTTTGGCATTCCTTAACTATTCTCTAGTTAAAAGAAACGGTTACGAGGAGTAACCGAATTGTAAGCTATATAATGGCCTTCTTTGCGCCATTTTGAAAAAAGGAAGAACTTGGCTTATTTTCTGAAAGTGTAAATAGATCATAAAGAAATCAATACAGAAGGGCTTTCTATTCTTTGTCTATCTGATCTCCGTTATCTCTGAGCTTTCATTTATTTTCTTTGTGAAGATCATTTGTCTCCAGTTTGTTAGTCTTGCCGTTTGGTGATCTTGTATAACCAAGAAGGAACTTTGTGTCCTTGATTGATAAATCTGTGTTACGTTAAGAAACTTTGTGTTCTGGTAGATGTTATTTACAGAACTTTGTGTCTCTAAATTCCATCTTATTTATACGATACGAATGATCTTGTTTTCAATTCACTGTGACTTTGCATACATAAAGAATTACTCTGTTATCTATAATTCTGCATGTTGCCTTTCTACTCATTCTCACCCTCTCATTTCCTCAGTCCTTTTGTAATTGATGATCTTCATAGAAAACACTTTCGTGGTATCCAAGTTTAACCAACAAATCATGTCTTATACATTTGTAAATAAGTTCGTTTCTGAATAAGGGAACCTCCCCATTAAAGAGGAGGGACTTCTTGTCCCCTATCTATTGCTCTCTTAAAAGTCCTATTTGACGACCAACAACCTGTCAAAACCCTATTTTGTACAAAGTTTACCATTCCAACTAAATGTCCATAAAACTAGTTTCCGTGTGACCAAATAAACCAGTGCTAAGTAATGATATATTTGTGCAAACATACTCTTGGGTAATGGCTACTCGACATAGGGTGCCAATGTGATCCTCTAATTCAATATAACCATATCTAAAACCCAAATGAATTGATCATAAATATATGCAAGTCCATCAAACGAAAAATTCTTATTGTTTACTATGTGTTCTACCCGTATGCAAAATGCAAATTATTCCCCGCCACCCGATGATGTGGCGCTCTCTAGAGGATTTCGTTATGGCGGAACATATGTGATTGTTCGCAGAGTGTGTGAAAATGCAAAATGAAAAAATAAGTATGAGGCCCAACATGGGAATATTCGAGAGAATATTCTCAAGGCGATTATAAAAGTGCACCTTTACAATACGCATGTAAAAATGTAAAGTACAATATAAACCCCACCCCTAAAGGAACACGTGTCATCGGGAGAAAGCTCTGCGGTATCGGGCATATCACCAACTATTACATTTTGCAGTTTTACATCTCAAGGAAGAAATAAAGCCGCAAATAAACCTCCAAGGCCTCGACACAGAGACACATGTTGTCAAAGCAAGTTAAGTAATAAAGTAAAGTCGTCAACTTTGTAGTTTTACATTCCTATAGTTGTAAGTAAAAATGCAAAAGCCTCCTAAGCCTCGACTCCTTCCAAAGGAAGAAACGTGGATGATTCTCATTTAAAAAGAGGAAAATGTGGATCGAACGGTGGAGATTGAATGCATTTATGGCTTTCGCCATTAATGAAACTTCGCATGAATGAAGTAAATGTTTAAAATTTTGTTGAATGTTTTCGACATCCACACTTTCAAAACAAAACATTTTAGTATTTTGAAGCCCTAAGATTACGGATTTGCATTGTGTGAAGGCAAGAATAGATTGCAAAGATTGGTGTCTAAAGGAATCTAGAGAGCTAAGTGTGCCCGAGCAACCCGAATGTTGAAGAAAATCACAAGTGCGGGTAAGTCCTCTTGAATACTAGATTGTTGGTTGAATTTTAAGGGTTTTTGTGTGGTCTGTGTTTTTGTCCTTGTGCCCGAGATAGTGCCATAATATTTGTACTATTGCAAAGAGAGAATTGCAAGTAGTTTTCCAAAACACAATGAGGATAATGGAAATGGAACCCATGTCACTTCAAATATCAGGAGTAACTTAGATGAAGTGACAGAAAGTAACCTAGTGAATGCAGACCTAGCTGACTTCTTAAAAAGACTACATGCCCTTACAAGAAGTGATTACATAGAGGTAATTGATGCTAGTAATATTGCCTCAACTACAGATTTTCCACCTTCGGTGCATTGCTTGAAATTAGTATGGGTTTGTGCCAAAAATTATAACCCAAAGACAAAGGAGGTTTTGGATGGCAGTAGTGATAGGGTTCTCTCCTTAACACATGTGGCATTTAAGTTGATATTAGGGTTACCCTAGATCCAAAAGCTGGTGAACATTGACAAACACAAAGCATTAAACCTCTACAATGTTGAGCATGAAGAATATGTCAAGATTATGAATACCCATTGGTTGTTGAGTAATAGATGATCCTCTTCCAGAATACCAAAGAAATTGGTTAAATCAAACTTTGTGGCGAAGTAGAAGACCTCATAACTTTACTGAGTAGGATTGCAGGCTTAAAGTCACCTATAATTTCCAAGACTGGATGTGTAGTTACATACAAATTATTTTGGATAGCAAGGAGAAAATTTGTTGGGAAACCTTCATAGCCACAACTATTCATGAACAACTCCTTGAAATGGCTGTGAAGATTAGAGAAGGTATCACTTTCAACTGTGAATTCTATATGATGTCATATCTAATCTACAATATTGCATGCCAAAAAAACTTCCCTTGTATTCCAAGAATGAGAGACTTCACCACTCATAGAGTATATGATGTTTACCCTCAATTAAATTTGGATAATTGGAAGGGGAACTTCAGAAAAATAAATGATGCCTTTTTGCACCAATCATATGCCTCTTCAGGCCAAAATGGGAATAATACAAAATATCTGTAGAGGCCAAAAGAATGATAAAGGAATATGGATGTTACTTCATCCAATTCATATTCTTCACTTACATAAGGGTGAGTGGTTATGAAGGATAACCATTCATGTTTCCCAGATACTTAGATGATAAGTGGGAACTCTTAGAGCTCTCAAGGCAACTAGAAGAAGTGCATAAGTTGATAGTAGGAAAGCACAAGACAAACATCAAGTTTCCTATCAAAATAGGAAGATACACTTGCCCAACTGTTACAAAATCTAAGCTCTTAAAGGAAGAAATGGAAAGACTAAAAATGGACAAGTTTCAACCTAGACCAAAATATGATATCAGATGGGTTGTGAGTTCAATCCTAGGGAGCTCATATGAACATGAGGCCCACTATGAAGATTATTAGATGGACTGTAAAGATGAGGAAGAGGTCAAGTTAAGAGAATATTCCAAAATGACCCTTAGAAAAATAATTGACTACAAGATTGCAGTTGTGCCACAAGGTCTGGATGATGACAAGCAAATAGTGAGTTAGTATTATTATGATATGAAGCTAGCATCACAACCAATTGCACCATTAAATTGGAATGAGATATAATCAATTATCCTACATACTAGGACATCACATGTGATGAGACGAACATTGTCATGGTTAACAAAGTGAAAGGGTTGGATTTGTCTTTACATAATACTAAGGTATTAAAAGAATACAAAGATTCAAGGATCTTAGAAGAGGATCTCCCTCCTTTGAGGAAGGAGCTAACCAATTTGACCCACTGGAAGGAAAGGCCCCTCGGCTACCATCCAAGAGGCCAACTACTGGGATTATAGAAGAATGGATTATAGCTACAAGCAGAATAGGAACTCCCATGTCTATCTTGACCCAAAAAGTTGAAGAAATGTTGATGAAAACCATGAAGGACACCCTTATTACTCAAGCAATCCCCTTACAATTTAAGGGGACAAGTACATGAATCCCATAACTCCAGTAGTAAATTTGTTTGGATCATCAAGTATAGGAAAAAGGATGAGGGGAATGTTACCAAATGTTGACCCACAACTCGGGATGCAGAGGCCGAGGAGAAAGGAAAATTTGATCTCAAATATTTTGAGAGAGCAAAAAGGGCCAAGTTTTACCTCCTCTAGAAAGAGATACAAAATCTTCAGGGAAAAAGAGTGTCCCAACCAAAAAGATCACAAACATAGGAGTGAAGAGCCCGAGGTTATTGATTGTCCTTTTAGATGAAGCTTAACATAATCTCATTGCAACATTGGAAAAACAAATAGTCATGTCACAACTTGAAATGAATAATCCCATCACATCATCTACAGTACAAGAAGCTTATGTTACAACATCAAGTCCTACAAATTTAGTTCCCAATCTATCCATTGAAAATAATATTGATGATATTCCTATGGACAATCATTCCATGGAAATTCTAGGAGAACATAAACAAGAAGAATTCAAGGAAATTTAATCATCTTCACAAATAGAAGGGATAGAACTTGTTATGACCACTGCACATCAAGAAAAAGTAATTACATCAGTTGAGGTGATAAGTGAAGATGAAGGAGAAGAAACCCATGCACCTAGGGTTTACTGATTTATTGCTTGGGTTAGTTGTGGTAAAAGAAGAAGGTGTTTCCTCAATAGAAGCCCCATTGCCAGAGACTCCAAAATTTTAGGATGATGACACAAGTATAACAATCCATGATGTACAAGTTGGAGTTCATAATACCAATAGTTAGGAAAGAGTCAACAGATCAAGGACTTGCAAGAGAATCATCACAAAAATGAATCCTTCCATAAAGCAAAGCAACCTCAAACAAATAACATGCATTACAATGATGGAAAAACCATATGAAATTGCAAACCCAACAAAGGAAGTATTGAAAGAAGCTACTAAGGTGAAAGAGGTTGAGGAAATTATAAGTCCAGCAGAGGCTAAGGGAAAGGAGGAGATACCAGCTAGTGATAAGGCCCAAGAATCAGCCATTGAAATAAGAGTAACCGAGGAACCTAAAGTTAAAGAGAAAAAAAGAGTAGGAAGAAACAAATGCTCTGCATGTTGAACAAAAAGAACAAACAATGGGAATTGAAGTCCCACCTACAACAGTACCAGTTCCACAAATACCTCAAGCTATGTCCAAGGAAATAGTAGTGTTCTCGAGCACACAACAACCCACATTACAAGTGTCAAGTGGGGAAATGTCCCCACAACAGGGTGGTTGGGAACACTCCTGCCAAGAAAAGAAAAGGAGGTGATTCAAGTTGAAACTATTGACATTGAGAATATTGTATTTTCAAGACCCACAAGAGCTCCTAAGAGGGCTAAGATATTATCAAAGACTCATGTTGATCAGCAGGGTTTGAAACATTGGAAGTGGCTACCCCACAAGGAAATAAATTAAAGACTAAGGTTACAATGAGTGACTACCAAGTCACACACATTCAACCGGGAAGTCAAACTGCTGTAGACTTGAAGTAGAATGTTACAATGGCTCTCTAGGGACTTATTCAAAATATTAACAAAGATAAGGAAACCAAGAAGCAATTGAGGGAAAAGATTGAAGTGTTGTCAACATATGTAAAAAAATAGATACCACCCTCTATGAAAGGACGAGATTTTTGTTGCAATTACACCATAATCCTTAATTACATATGATAGATCAAGGGAAACAATTGGTGTTGTAGATAGATGGAAAGATGATTTTTTCGAGAAAGGGAGCAAGGTCATAGAGGACACTGTGACATGCTACAACCAATTGTCTAAACCAATTAATGTCACAACAAATAAAAAGGAAAAATGTGATGAAAAATTGCACTATTGGGAAGGAATCTTTCCCAAACTTGAAGCATTAACTCAATTGGATGATCAATTGGTGGAGAAAGAAGGGATTATCCCTCCTGAAGAAAAAGGAATACAACATACTTATGAGGGATCCATCAAACTAAGAATGAAAACTCTAAATCAGGTTATTGAAAGGCTCATCCTAGAAAGAGACATAATGACATAATGCATTGATGATCTTGATAATAGGCTTGTGAAAATAATATCAAAACAAGATAGGATCACTTATGGAGATTTGGGTGCAAACAACTTGATACAATCCTTTGATCAATGCATTAATGGAGAACCCAATATTTCTACTCCAATTTTCAATTATGACACCATCCAAAAATTTGTTAGCTTGGAGCAACAAATGGCCAAATTATCAAAAAGGGTGAAAAAGAATAAAGGTGCAATGCATGAGTTTGATAAAATGCTAAAAGAATAGGTACTGATATTCATGTTTCATGTTGGACCTGATGAAGAATACATTGTTCAAATGTTCCAATGATATGATGTGTACAGGAAAGGGTAATCAAGCGAAGAAGATGATTTCATTGATCTTAAAGTTGATGTCTTGGGCCTGATCAAATATAGGCTTGTTCCCTAAACTTTCTTTTTTCATCAGATTTCTTCTTATTTTTGTACTTATCAATTTTTTTCCTCTCCAAATTTTGTATTTCCCAATGCAGAAACTATTAATTCAAAAAGACTTGATAGTGAATTAGTTAAATCAAAAGTTACATATGAAACACATTGCAAGCTATGTATTGTTTGTATTTATAAAAAATAAAAAATGGGGATTCTATAAGGGCCCCTACCCTTGGAATATTATATTCATACATAGGTATACATATTACAAAAATATTTGTAAAGTTAGCATGTGATTATTCAATAACTGTGACTTCCTCACTGAATGGAGGAATGCAAGATATCAGTTCCCTTTTCCTAGACTCGAATACTATATGAATTTGAGCTTTGAATACATATTGAATATGTTTTACCAATTCATAAGACATGCCCATATCTAGAAGTTCTTCCATGCTTGTTTGTGGATTCTCTAAGATACTAATTAACTTTGTCTTCCTTATGTAAGAAGAGACCCACTCCAATAGGTCAAGACCTCCAGATATAGATGGTCGGGAGAAGTTTATTGGTCTATCATAAGTACGATAAGAATTCCTTCCAGAGGATCTTTCAAGAGACATTATTCTTCCTTCCGAGTGTAGCCAATATGTTAGAAATTGATGGTGTACCTCGATGACTCGAATCAAATGTCACGGAATGGTGACTAGAATTTATTTTGATGTCGGCTCGTTGGTAAAGAAAAGCGAGGAACAACATGTAGTACTAGGATTAATAGTTGGCCTATAACGAAGTGAAAATATCTTCAACTTGTATCGCATCTTCACCATCTTCAAGATGGAAAAAATGATAAAACATAATTTGAAATGCCGAAAGAAGAAATTCATTTTTGCTAACTTTCTCATCAAGGCTACTTCGATAGTCGTTGGGAGTGATCGGTCTCTTGAAATCTTTCCGCTCTTTGACTGAAAATAACATCCTAATGAAATTCTTGGTTGGACCTAAAAGTGTGAAAATAGAATGGCAAACTCTGCAAATTCCCTTCAAATTCCGTGCTAGCCATTTCACAAGACATAAAATGTTGTGGCTATTTCTACAAGAAATATCACAAGAAATTTCATAGAAGGCATGCATATTCATGGTCGTGAGTGAAGTATTTATAGAGAGGAAAACTCCATAGTAGTCTATGCGAGCCATCAAGATGAAATTAATTTCAAGATTTAGTTGGATGTGTAACACAAATTGAGTAAAGGGAAATAAAAATAAAAGCTAACAAAGGGGCACTCCATTAAATCCGATTAAAGGCATGACACAAGTTGAAACATTAAATTCAAAATGTTTGTCAAATAATTTACTCATTTCCTAAAGGTATGAATTTCACTGAGATGGAAAAATCAATTTAATATAAAAAGTGATGTCGAGGAGGTGATGGGATGCTTGGGAAACCACGACAAGATGAAGGTGATAGTATCACATTTGGCGGTGGGATTTTCACATGTGGAAATAAAGACATGGAACTAATCCCAAAGATGCTAACTAAAAACATGATATTTTCAGTTAGACAATGTGCATTCCTACTCCAATCAAAGTTCTTCCTTTGCAACCATAAGAATATTCTCTTAGCTAGTTTGGGGGAAATTTGAATCATAAGAATTTTCAAAATTGTCTAAGTATGAGGGCATGTCCTCATAGAAAAATGGGGGTTAGTTTTTCTATTATTGAAAAAATGTCGAAGGATATACTTGTAATATTGTATGTTTCTTTTATGAAATGCATAAAGATTTTGGTTTCCAAAACTTTTGTGTCAAGGTGGTTGCAATGTACAACCATTGATAGACTTTGAGAGCATTTGCTTTATGTTCCCTAGTTAAGAAATTTAGAATCTGAATGAAATGTGTTCACTTGTGAGATTTGATTTCTATATTCTTGGTTATGTATGTTGAATCTTTGATGGATGAGTTATATTTTCTATTGTAATCTTGTTTTGTCGCTTCTCTCTATCATACACTAGATCAGTCCTTGATGGTTATGTTTTGGTAATCAATTCAATAATGTGTTGTGAGCATTTACTCTGTAATATTGGAAAATTTTAAAAATCCTTACCGTAGCCACTTTGTTGTAGTTATTTTTGTTATCCTTTGAGTGTATCTTGGGTGTATGAGAGTAAAAGTATTGAATACTTTATTAGAATACTTGCATGAGCCTTTGTGTTCAATATTTTAGAGATTGAATGGGAACTTTGCATCTATAGAGTATTAATGAATGTAAATATTCCTCTAAAGAAACTATGACTACTTAATCAAGTTTTTGTACTTTTAAGAATAGTAGGTTGTTCTAAGAAAGTGTTAAATGCTTTGTTACAAGGAATCTATCATCCTATAATCCCCCTTTTAAAATTAAACCTCCCATAATTGATCTTATCATCCTAACTTCCATTCATTTGTTGTTTTTGCTATGTCTTTAAACATCATTGAGATTACTCGTTAGTTGTAATTCTACCATTTAGAGAATGCAAACCGTATGCGGAAAAGTAAACATACACAACATATTTTTGACAACTCATGAGAGTGAGTGTTGTGTCCATTGGCCATGTTTATCCCAAATTGACCCACCATTTTTAGAAATAAATTGAGGGAACAAAGATCCTATATCCCCCTCTCCAATTTAGGTTACACCTCGGGTCCTCTCACCCTAGTTCAAGGTAGGACCAAAAGTAATAGGAAAAGGCCATCTCCTTTGTACATTCCCCTTAATCATCCCAAGGTTGATCCCAAAGAAAGTGTTAGACCCCTCCCCAACTACAAAATGACACATCACCTGGTCTCTCTGTCATTCCAAACAATTCCCCCTTTTTACCCCTTAAAGAGAATAATTGTCAATCCGCCCAACGGGTGCAGATTTGAGGACCAACACGCTTCAGGCGCTATGTCTGGGACTATTTCCTATAATTGAAAAATACATAAGCTTCGACAACATCATTGTGTTTTAAGTTCAAATTAAGGTTCATAGTTGATCCCTTTATAAATATTTTCCTAAATATAGTTCATTCTAAACATATTGTCCCAATATTTTCTCAATATAAGTAGGCTTTCCATTAAATTTGACTTCACTAGGAAAATCCTAGTAAAATTCAGAAAGATTTGTAAATATTTGTCTACTAGTTTGTAAATTTGAGGGATCCATCAAACTAAGAATGAAAACTCTAAATCAGGTTATTGAAAGGCTCATCCTAGAAAGAGACAAAATAACATAATGCATTGATAATCTTTATAATAGTCTTGGGAAAATTGTATCAAAATAAGACATGATCACTTATGGAGATTTGGGTGCATACAACTTGATAAAATCCTTTGATCAATGTATTAATGGAGAACCCAATACTGCTACTCAAATTTTCAATTATGGTAGCCTCCAAAAATTTGTTGGCTTGGAGCAACAAATGGCCAAATTATCAAAAAGGGTGAAAAATAATAAGGTTGCAATGCATGAGTTTGATAAAATGCTAAAAGAAAAAGTAGTGATATTCATGTTCCATGATGTACACGATGAAGAATACATTGTTCAAACGTTCCAAATATAAGATGTGTACGGGGAAAGGAAACTAAAGTAGAAGAAGATGATGTCATTGGACTTGATCAAATATAGGCTTGTTCCTAAACTTTCTTTTCTTCATCGATTTATTTATATTTTATTACTTATCAAATTTTTATTTCCCAATGTAGAGAATGTTAATTCAAAAAGACTTGATAGTGAATTAGTTAAATCAAAAGTTATGTATGAAACACATTACAAGCTATGTATTGTTTCTATTTACAAAAAGACGATGGGGATTTTATAGGGGCCCATGCCATTAGAAGATTGTATTCATACATAGGTATGCATATTACAAAAAGAGTTGTAAAGTTAGCATGTGATTAGTCAATAACTGTGACTTCCTCACTCAATGGAGGAATGCAAGATATCAATTCCCTTTTCCTATACTCAAATACTATGACTTTGACCTTTGAATACATATTGAATACGTTTTACCAATTCATAAGACATTCCCATATCCGAAGCTCTTCCATGCGTGTTTTTGGATTCTCTAAAATATTAATTAACTCTATCTTCCTTGTGTAAGAAGAGACCCACTCCAACAGGTCAAGACCTCTAGATGTAGATGGCTGGGAGAAGTTGATTGGTCTATTAGAAGTATGATAAGAAGGCCTTCAGAGAATCTTTCAAGAGCCATTATTCTTCCTTCTAGTTTAGCCAATATGTTACAAATTGATGGTGTACCCCTTGATGACTCATAATCAAATGATAGTGGCATGGTGACTAAAATTTATTTTGATGTTAGCTCATTGGTAAAGAAAAGCGAGGAACAACATGCAATCATTGGGATTAATAGTTGGCCTATAATGAAGTAAAAATTTCTTCAACTTGTTTGTATCTTCAATACCTTCAAAGTTGGAAAAAGTGATAAAACATAATTTGAAATGTTGAAAGAAGCAATTCATTTTTGCTAAATTTCTCATCAAGGTTACTTTAATAGTTCGGGATTCATCGATCTCTCGAATGTTGTTTCTCTTTGATTGAAAATAACATCCTAATAAAACTCTCATCTAGACCTGAAAGTGTGAAAATAGAATGAAGTACTTCGAAGGAAAACTCTACAAATTCCCTTCAAATTCAATGTTAGCCATTTCACAAGACACAAAATGTTGTGGTTATTCCTACAAGAAATCTCACAAGAAATTTTGTAGAAGGCATGCAAATTCATGGTCGTGAGTGAATTATTTATAGAGAGGAAAACTCCATACTAGTTTGTGTGAGGCATCAAGATGAAATTAATTTCAGGATTTAGTTGGATGTGTAAAACAAATTGATTAAAGGGAAAACAAAATAAAATCGGTGAATGGGCACTCCATTAAATTTGATTAAAGGCATGACACGAGTTAAAACATTAAATTCAAAATGTTTGTCAAATAATTTACTCATTTCCTAAAGGTATGAATTTCACAGATGGAGAAATCAAATTAATATAAAAAGTGACATTAGGAGGTGATAGGATGCTTGGGAAACCATGACAAGAAGGAGGTGAGAGAATCACATTTGGTAGTGGGCTTTGCACATGTGGCAATAAAGACATGGAACTAATCCCAAAGATGCTAACTGAAAACATGATATTTTCAGTTAGACAACGTGCATTCCCACTCTAATCGAAGTTCTTCCTTTGCAACCATAAGAATATTATCTTACCAGTTTGGGGGAAATTTGAATCATAAGAATTTTCCAAAATTGTATATGAATGAGGGCGTGTACTCATACAAAAATGGGGGTTAGTTTTTCTATTACTAAAAAAATTTCAAAGTATATACTTGTAATGAGGTATGTTTCTTTCAAGAAATGCATAAAGATTTTGGTTTCCAATACTCTTATGTCAAGGTGGTTGCAATGTACATCCATTGGCAAACTTTGAGAGAATTTTCTTTATGTTCCCTAGTTAAGAAATTTAGAATCTGAATGAAACATGTCCACTTATGAACTTTGATTTCTATATTCTTGGTTTTGTATGTTGAATATTTGATTGATGAGTTATATTTTCTGTTGTAATCTTGTGTTGATTGCTTCTCTCTATCGTACACTAGATCAGTCCTTGATGGTTATGTTTTGGTAATTAATTTGATTGTGTTGTGAGCATTTAATTTGTAAAATTGGAAAAAATTCTAAAATCCTTACTGTAGCCATTTTTGTAGTGATTTTTGTTATCCTTTGAGTGTATCTTGGGTGTACGAGAGTAGAAGTATTAAATACTTTATTAGAATACTTGCATGAGCCTTTGTGTTCAATATTTTAGAGATTGAATGGGAACTTTGCATCTGTTGAGTATCAATGAATGAAAATATTCCTTTTAAGAAACTATGACTACTTAATCAAGTTTTATGTACTTTCCATAATAGTAGGCTACTCTAGTAAGTGTTAAATGCTTTGTTAAAAGGAATTTATCATCTTATAATCCCCCCTTTTAAAATTAAAATTCCCATAATTTTTCCCATCATACTAACTTCCATTCATTTTTTGTTTGTTGCTTTGTCTTTAAACATCATTAAGACTACCTTAGCTGCAATTCTAGCTTTTAGAGAATGCAAGAGAAATCAAATCACGTTGTCTTTAGTAACCTGTGTATGGCAAAGTAAACATACACAACATATTTTATGATAACTTGTGAGAGTGAGTGTTGTGTCCATTGGCCATGTTTATCCTAGATTGACCCACCATTTTTAGAAAGAAATTGAGGGAACAAAGATCCTATATCCCCCTTTGTAATTTAGGTTACACCTCGGGTCCTCTCACCCTAGTTCAAGGCAAGACCAAAAGTAGTAGGAAAAGGCCATCTCCTTTGTATGTGCCCCTCAATCATCCCAAGGCTTGATCCCAAGGAAAGTGTTAGACCCCTCCTCGGATACAAAATGACACATCACCTAGTTTACCACCGTTCTAAGCAATTCCCCACTCTTTTACCCCTTAAAGAAAATTGTTGTCAATCCACCCAAGGGGTGCAAATTTGAGGACCAACACATGTTCTTGATATAGTTACCCAATGATATAAACTTAACTCCTAAAATCAAGGGAAAATATGAAGATATGGCCCAAAAGATCCATCAAAAGACTTTTTCTTCATTTCCAAAACTTTTACAACTGTTTAACCGATCTTCTCGTTCCTATTTTGATTAGTGAAATGACAACAAGAAAATAAAAAAATCAAATATGAGAGGGTTTAAGGTACCTCTAGATGGGATGATGATGAATATAGGTGAAAAATATCCTCCTCGTAGCAAGCTTGATTACCTGCACAACAAAGAGAAACTCAACATGAAAAATGGATTAGTAGATAGGATGGTGGGTTCCCAACAATTCTGGTCTTGAGAAGTGAAAACTTCCTAGGATGGATGTCAACCCACTTTGATAGAAAATAAGGATAAAACGATAATGGATAAATGATATGATGAAGAAAATAAATGAACTGAAATAGAGATCTAAAATGTGCTAGATAAGATAAGATGTAGATCTGATTATAGAAAATGCTAACTAAATAAAACCTATGGGGGTCGAAGACGACCCACGACCGTAGGGTACAATGACGGTGACCTGCAACAAAGTGGATTATAAAATACAAAAACAGTTTGCCACATGCTCTAAAATATTGAGAAGGTCTTAGATTTGATATGGGAAATATGTGGAAACAAAAAGGATGCAAGAAAATTGATAGCTTTGCTATCTCGCAGATAGGAGAACAACAACCGAGATGGGTCGACAGAGACTAGGCTAGGTCTATGGTGACTGGTTCTAGAGATGAGAAATAAACACAAAAAATCTACAAGAAGACCTAAGATCTCAAAAATTACCTCCCGAAGAAGGAAGGGTATGGACGTATTTATAGGGAGGATAGATGGATGTTGGGGGATAGGAAAACATTAAATAAAGGTAGGTGGGAACCTAGGGATGGATAAAATGTGGGTGAGAGGAAGGAAAATATTAAATAAAGGCAAAGGGGAGATAAAATTATTAAATGAAGGCCTAGGGAGAACCAAAAGGGCATTTAGGGAGGATAAAAGGTGGTTGGAAGGTGGAAAATCATTAAATGAGGGTCTATGGATAATAAATAAATATGATTAGGGATTAAGGGTGAGTTATGGGAAATAAAATAAATGATGGGGTAAGATAAGAAAGTGGGAAATTCGAATAAATGGGATTTAGGAGGGAAAGGGGAATTTGAATAGGAAGAGAGATATGTATGTGAATAAAGATAATAAAAGGGAGAGAATGTGGGATGAGGGGTAGCGATACCAAAAATTAGTGTCTACATTTTCCCCTTTTTGTTGAGTGGTTTGCATTGGGCAAGCCATGAGACAAAAACTAGAAGTGATGAAGGATGATGGGAGGAGACAATAAATGATGACAAGGACATTCCCCTAAAATTAGGGATTGATGAAGAAGAATAATCAATCAGGATTTTGAAAGATATGGATGGAGAAAGAGGAAAAAGGAAAAAAAGGAAAGACGATGATAAAATAAGATGAAGGATGTCCAAGCGAAGGGGAGGGACCAATGATAAAAAAACAAAAAATATAGTGATCCTAGAAACACATCGGTAGGGACATAACACGATCTGTGACGGAGGTGACGTTAATGGCCTATAGACCCTGTGATTTGGCAAAGATCATTATAATATGGAGGGAATCCAATGAGAATCCACTCAGATGGATGTACAAGCCATGGGACCAATGGGTCAAAAGTATGCACAAACAAATGTGAGGATGGGCCTAGATGAGATATCATTCATACATGAGGAATTAGTGAAATACACATCTTGATGGGACAAAGATAAAATATGGCCACAATGGTGGACGTAAGATGAAAAAATAATGCCCTAAGAGGGACATAGAGATGAACATAGAACGAGTTGTTGGATGCAATTAAGGATGCGATGGATAGATGAGCAAAAGATTCCAGAACGAGCCATGCAAAACAAGGAAATATGTGCTATATGTGACACACAAATCGGAAGGATAGGAAAGATAGTTTGGATAAAAATATTGGATGATGGATAAGATAAGATAGATGGATAAGATGAGATAAAATGATGAAAGATTGGATGAGATAAGACAAATTGATAAGATGGGATAAACTGGTAAAAATTAGATAAGATGGATAAAAGGATGCAATATGGACATGATGAGATAAGATGACATCTTGAATGATATATAAGATTGATAAGATGAGATAAAATTGGATTGGATGTTTGATAGATAAAATGTTACTTGATAGGGTAACCCAATATGTATAAGCATACACTTCATCATAGTAAGGAACATGCATGGAATAGACGCTCTTGGACTAGATTAGAGGTAAAGCATTAAAGATAACGAGGAAAAGTGATGCCCTTGTGACCATTGACATGTGTTAACACATAACTAATGATAGTTAGTCACACTTGAGATCATGAAGGAAAAGATGGAGGGTGTGCTTATACACCTACTATAGACATGCCAACAGTTTTATGATGTAGCTTGTACAGGGGAAGTAGGTTCTCCTTGAGTAGTTGTCCTAGGTCTATGCCCTAGATCTGAGTAATATGGTGCAAGTTGATCAATGCGGGAAGTTTGTAAAGGACGAGAAAGTTGATTGATGCAAAAATATTTCTTAGGACGTTTTCTTTTGAGCTTTATCCTTTTTCTTTTGAATATATAGAAGGCGGGAAGCCTTTTACTACCATGATATAAGATGGTAGCCATCCTTTGAGGGAGTGGTATACATTTTGATTTTTTCCTCTAGATATTTGGATTTTGACTTTTTTATAGGATAAGATATGCATGATAGTTGTCCTTTAAGGGATCATTCTATACTTTTTTGCTTTATATGAACAACTATCCTTCGAGGGAGTAATTTGATTTTAGATATGATAATTTTTGTTATGAGGATCCAAAATTTTTGACTTTAGGATGGAGCCAGGATAGCCAAATAGACCACTAGGGAGGGCATATATAATATGTAAAAGTGACACATATGGACCATTTGCATGGTTCTAGTAGGTAGATAAGAAGGTGAAATTTTTATGATCATGGGGTCCCCACCTAGAAAGAGAACTTGTCTATAAGGAATATGTATGGGCAAAGCCATGATGCCCATATTCAAGGTCGTAGATAGGAAAGTAACGGTAAACCACATAATTCCAAATCATTACAATGAGAGATGTAAAGGCTTAGTGATGGAAATGAGATCTCAGAATGTGACTAAGATCACCTTGGTAGTTATGTTAGCAGTATAATGGTTACAAGTGCAAGGCATTGAGAGGTTCCGTTTCTAGTTTACCATCAAGAGACGTTAAAAAATATGTGTGATAATTTAACGTATAATCCAATTGGGAGAAAATTTACCATGTTGAATCCATTCTAGAGTAGTGAAATTCTGATTAAAACAAGTTAGGGGAAGAGATATGGTGTCATCCATATGCATGGGGTTCTTGATGAAGAAGGAGATGGATCGATGTGCATGGGAGATGTGGATGAGGAAGAAGACATGAAAGGATTAAGAGTGAGGAGTGGATACTCCCCCAGTGAGAGATGTTGCATCACATTAGGCAACTTGGATACATATATGGATGAGCTAGTAGATGCTGAGGGAGATGGGGTAGGCTCATTAGAAGGAGAAATGATGATGAATTTAGGTTTTGATTGGATAGATGATTGAGGATCATGAGGGTGAGGAGGATTGGTAATGTGGATGGCGTCAATGAAGAGAGGGGGCCTCCCTTTAGGATAAATAGAGCTTGGGGGAGGGATTACAATGAATGATTTGAATGGAAAACCCAACTTAGATTCCTTAGGAGGTGAGGATTCGATTAGAGGATTGGATTTGAATGTGGATGAGATAGAAGGAAGAGGGTGATCTTCTTCGATGAGAAGATCATATTCTTCTATGAGATTATGGATGAGAGTTTGGAGGGCCTTATAATGTTTTGTATCATGCCCGGGGTACAATGATAAGTATATATGTCATTAGGATCGAACCACTTGGGTTTTGGCCCACGCACATTGAAGGATTTGATAGGAGGAAGAGTGATTACGAGATGCTTGAAGGAGTAGTTAAAATGTTGTAGTATACGATCGATGGGGTTTTCAAGGAAGGGGTTGTGTGGATTATGGATTGATTGGGTTTGGGAGAAGAGGATGAAGGTAAGAGAAGTGCCTTACTTTTATGATTTTTATGGGAGCCTTAGACTTTGATTTGGTTTCGAGAATTAGGAGTGGATGGCCATGATTCGATTTAAATTTACAAGGGGGATATGTGAATTGGATGATTTTGATTCAGACTTAGATTTAGATGGGGGAATGGGTGGTTTTGATTATGACTTAATGAGGATGAATGATTTGGATGAAGGGCCGAGTCCTAGAATAGATGGGGGTTCCCTAGGATTGATGACAAGCCATTAGCTTCATGGTAGGATTTAGGAGGAGGGAGCTCCATGTTTTTGTGTGGATGAGTGAAGGGGTTCTGAGTAGTGACACCAAGGCTCTTTGATTTTTTCTATGATGATTTTCCCTTGGTGAGAATGATGATGATCTCTACATGGGGATGACCCTTAGAGATAAGGATGGATGATTCGGGTCTGGAATTTTTCATAGAGATGGGGTTGAGGATTGATATGGAAGTGGTTTTTTGGATAAGAAGCTTGACAAAATTGGAAGAAGTTGTGGATTGCGTATATTTTTTAGATGTCGATGTAGGATTAGTCATACTTATTGAGGGTGTGAATGAGGTAAGAGTGTCACTTGGGATCATATCAAGAGGGCATGATTGTTTAGTGGGTTTGGACATTGATTTAAGTGTGGTCATAGTTGTAGATGTGGTTGTAGATAAGAGGATGGAAATAGACGTAGATGTAGGCATGCGTGAAAAGATGTTGAGATAGATGTTGGGGTGGATATGGGTAGAGAACTAGATGTAATGGATGTGGATGTAGAGGTATAGACATGGATGGGGAAGTGGATGTGATTGGAGTAGGTGGGGGTACAATAGTCATGGATGTAGTAGATGTAGATGGAATGGATGTAGAGGTTAGTATAGATGTAGATGAGACTGTAGATGAAGGGGTAGAGGTTGAAATAGACATGGGTTCAATAGATGGAGGGATGATGGGTGTAGGTGGTGATGTTGATTCATGGTTTAGTGTGTTAATGGTATGGGTGTTGGGTGCCTGAGATGTAGGGGAGTGGTTTTATTATTCAGTGAGTGATTAGGAAAGGGATGTTTGAAGATATTTAGAGGTGGATTAAGAGGTATGTTAGGATTATCTAATTAGAGATCCTCGTGGTCTATAAGTCATTGTACAAGGTCTTTAAATGTGTGGCACTTCTCAATGTTGTGACCAAGGACTTGGTGATTTTTGCAATAGTGACTCTCATGATACCATACAGGTTTGGGTCACGAGTCATCAACCTGCTCGGATTGGGGGGAGTTGGATGAGATGTAAAACCATTAATTTTTGAAGATATAGCTGTATGATTCTCCAAAGGGAGTGTAATTATGAGTTATTCTAGGAGCTCTTTGTGGAAGCTCAGTGTAAGGAGTGGATGTGGAATAAGATTCGAACAAAATGGCATTAATTATGTTCTTAGATTTGTCATTATGAATATATGACTTGGTGAGTTTGGGTTTTGGTTTATCAAATTGGAGTTTGAGATGACCTTGCTTAAGGGAATGACATTCATGTTTACAAGCCATAGTGAATTCCACTTCAAAGGTTTATAATGATTGTATTTTAAGAGTGGTGGAAATATTCTTCACACAAGACCATGTAAAGAGTTCAATAAGCCCGATATAAGGAAGGGAGAAGGATAATTGATTGAGTATGCCATGTCATAAAGTGATGATAAGCTGTGATAGATTCGTTATCAAATTATCTAAGGGTGAAGAGGTGCTGTGATGGTGATTCTACATGTAATATTAATAGAAAAGTGCTCCAGAATAGTTACACAAGTTGGGTAGAGGAAAATAGAGAATGTTGTGGGATGACGTTGTACGAATCCAACAGGGTCCAGATTAATGACATGGGGAATGTATGAATCATAAGGTATTGATCATAGAAAATGAGATAAAATACATGCTTAAAGGCACAAAGATGTTTTTGTGGATCCTCCTTTGTTGGGGAATGAAGGGAATTATAATTAACCAATTATAGATCCACATTTAAAATTACAGAGATTATAAATTATGATGTATAGTTAAAATAAACACAACTTTAGCTTGTTAAACATAACATATTATAAAGCTTAAGTAACACAAGATAAAGCAATATCTAGAAAGTAAAAGATATAGAAGACACAAGATTTAGTGGGGAAATCAAGGAAAAAACCCCACTGATAAAGCACCGACAAAAAGTATTAAGAATTGATCGACCTTTAACCCAACACTTCCACTTCATTACTTGGTTTGACAGAGATAATTGCAGACTAGTGTCTTTACAATTATATAATTCTCTTACATAAAAATCTTAAGCATTAGCTTAGATTCAGTGTCTAATCGATATATCAATCCCATGAGGGTGTTAGGAATTAGAGAACAAGTATGCGGAAACAATTCCTTAGACCATAGTAGTAGGCAACTATATAGCAGAATTATACTTGCAAAAATATAACATCAATAAATAATGCACAAAAGAAGACAAGACAATATTTAACGTGGTTCACCCAATGTGGGCTACGTCCACCAAGAACTTGCTTATATTTTATTATCAACAAGAGTAAAACAACTCTCACAGTCTTCTCTTAGTTATGAACTCACAACAAAATTCCAAAGATGCTAAACCACATCTAAACCACAATTGACACCCAATTGCATAACCTTGATCACTCTTGATCACCTCTTGATCATTAAGACTCAAGACCTCTTGAACACTCAAGATATCTTCAAGATACCCTAACACCTCTATTTATAGGATTAAAATCCTCTTAAGAATTCCTAAAGCCGACCCTAGAAGTTTGAAAGTCATGATATTTCAACTTCCCACGGCTGGAAAAATAGTCCCGACGTTAACAACCAATTAATAGCAACGTCACAAAGCAATGGCACAACAAATACAAAACAACATCATAGTAAACGACTGCAGAATGCTCCTGAAGTCTCCAAACTTAACCATTCAAGCTCCAACACTTCAACATTGATTCAAGAAGACCAAAAACAGGCTCCACACCCCAACAATCTCCCACTTGGAGACTATTTCCATTGAGCAAAGTTCTTAACCCTTCATTATCAACCATGAAGGCCAATCAAAGTTAAACACAATTTCAACTTCTCCTCATGATGCCTTGGTCATCATATCCACAAGATTCTGACTGGTATGAATCTTTTCTAGCTTCAACTTATCTTCTTCCAAAGTTGTCCTGATGAAATGATATCTTAGCTGAATGTGCTTCGTCCTAGAGTGGAAAGTGGAGTTTTTCACCAAATGAATAACACTTTGACTATCACTATGTAGTCTCCCAACTTCCTACTTATGACCCAACTCATCAAGCAACTACTATATCCAAATCATCTCCTTGCTTGCCTCTGTGGCAGCAACATACTCAACCTCTTGTGGTTGACAAAGCCACAACCTTTTGTAACCGTGAAATCCAACTCACCGTTGTATCACCAATCGTAAATACATAACCTGTTGTGCTCCTCATGTTGTCCAAATCTCCTGCCATGTCCGAATCTACATATCCACGTAATGTAGTGTTTGATCCATCGAAACACAATGCTGCTCCCATGGTCCCTCTCAAATACCAAAGGATCCACTTTACTACCTGCTAGTGCTCTCTACCTGGATCACTCATAAACCTGAATGTCGATGGCCTAGTGCATACCATAACATACCTCAAGCTACCAACTTCTGATGAGTACAAGTACCCTAGACATTTGTATTCTATCCTCCTTAGTCTTGGGACTCTGCTCCTTTGATAATTTAAAGTGACCTGCCAAAGGAGTACCAACCAGGTTTAGCATCCTGCATACTAAACCTCTCCAAGACCTTCTTTATGTACTCTTCTTGAGATAATACCAGCTTCCTCTCCTTCCTATTCCACGTTATTCTCATACCAAGGATTTGTTTTTCTACCCCCAAATCCTTCATAGCAAAGGAGTCCCCTAACTACTTCTTGAGTACCTTTATTTCCTACATGTTCTTCCCTGCAACAAGCATATCATCTACATACATGCACAAAATAATATAACTACCATCAAGAAAATTCTTGATGTACATGCAATGGTCTGAGTGACACCTGGAGTAACCCTGCTCCTACATAAAAATCTTGTATGGAGCTTATTTCAGGCCATACAAGCTCTTCTTCAATTTACTGAGACTAACCTCTCCTTCCCTTTGACCTCATAACCCTGTGGCTGCGCATGTACAATTCCTCCTCCAACTCACCATGAAGGAATGCAGTCTTCACATCCAACTATTCTAAGTGTAGGTCTTCTACTACAACTAAACCAAGAATAGTCCTAATAGAAGTCATTTTAATAACCGGAGAAAAAATTTCATCAAAGTCTATACCTTTCTTCTGTGTAAATCCTTTGACCACCAACCGGCCTTATATCGTTTCCTACCTCCTCCTTATTCCTCTTTGATTCTATACAACCACTTGTTCTACTCTGCCCTCGGTAGCTCCACCAGATCCTAAGTCGATTTTCCATAAGAGATTTATGCTCTTCATCCATGGCCTACTCCTACTTCTTCCTGGCATCCACCTGCATTGCTTCCTCAAAGCACTATGGCTCTCCATTGTCAGTGAGCAATAAATAATTCAAAGATGGAGTAAATCGTTCAGGTTCCTTCTTACCCTAGAAGACCTTCTCACCTCAGGAGTTTGGGGTTCCTGATGAGTAGAGTACTGAATGGCTATGCTGAAACATGTTGAACCGAATCGGCCCCTTGGACACCTTACTGTCTCTGCAATGTCTTCTAACACTGTATTCTTTCTTTGATTTTTCTTTTTGTTCTCGCAATTGATCTTTATACATGATTTTTTCATTAAAGTCAATATCTCTAGACCGAAATATTTTCTTATCTTTAAGACTCCAAACACGAAACAAAAATCATCTTCACCATATCCAACAAAGGTGCATTTCTCAGACTTAGCCTTTAAGTTGGTCCTATCATCTTTATCAATGTGAACAAATACCTCACATCCAAATACTCTAAGAAATGAGTAATCAATTTTCTTACCAGACCAAGCCTCCTCGGTGTATACCTCCATCCAAGGCCATAGAGGGTCCTCTGTTAATCAGATAAACAACTGTGCTTATCACTTCTGCCCAAAACATGAGTGGCAACCTTGCATGTAACCTCATGCACCTAGCACGCTCCATGATTGTCCTGGTCATTCTCTCTGACACTCCATTTTCCTGCGGAGTATTTGGAACTGTCCTTTACCTGTGGATCCCATTTACCAAACAATAATCAAGAAATTCATTGTTGCAATATTCCTCTCCATTATCCAACTGAGACATTTCAACTTGAGACATGTTTCATTCTCAACCAAGGCTTTCCATCTTTTGAAAGTTTCAAACACATTAGATTTATTTCTAATGCAATATACCCAAACTTTTCTAGTTGCATCATCAATGAAAGTGACGTAATAACATGAACCACTAATAGATTTTACCTTAGTTGGCCCCCATACATCCGTATGTACTAACTCTAACTTACCATCCTTCTGGTAGGTCCAACCTTGAGGAATTTCCCATAAAAATAGTCCTCACAGAAGTCCAAATCTAACTCCTTTAATCCGAAGCAACCTATCCTTTATAATCTACATGCCCTTATGACTCATATGACCGAGTCTCTGGTGCCACAAAGTTGCATCTCCATCTGCAGCAACTAAATTGCAATAATCAACACCATTGGTTAAATACAAAGTACCAGTTTTCTTACCTCTTGCAACCACAAGAGCTCCCTTAGTAACCTTCCAAGAATCCACTGTAAAACTAACCATACAACCATCACTGCCTAGCTTTCCCACTGATATCAAGTTCTACCTCAACTTAGGCACATGCCTGATGTCCTTAAGTAGCCATGTGTTCCCATTCTGCATTTTCACCTGAACACAACCTTTCCCTAATATGCTGCATGGTTCATCATCACCAAGATATACATGTCCAAAATCACCTTGAACAAAATCAGTAAAGTAATGTCTATGTGGGGTGGCATGGAAAAAACCCCCTGAATCTAACACCCAAGATTGAAGAATATTATCTAAAGAAAGAATTAAGGCATCCTAAAAAACATCCCCTATTTGTCAAATTTACCTCTTTAGTTTCCTCCTTGTTCTTCTTATCCCGAAGAGCCCAACAATATTTCTTAGCATGACCAACCTTCCCATAGTGCCAACATTCTAACTTACTCTTGGACTTTGACCTTCCACGATCATTTGACTTCCACGGTTACCTTTCCCTCTATTATTTTGTCTCCCACTTTCTCTATACCGTCAAAGAATTTCCGGAAGTAGAAGAATCTTTGGTGCTCTTCCTTCACATTTCTCACTTAGGATCACACCTATTACATCCTCAAACTTCAGCTTTGAGTTATTAGAGACTGAATTACTTACAACCATAACCAAGCTGTCCCAACTATCTAGTAAGGAGCACAAAATCAACAAATCCCTGACCTCATCATCAAAGTCAATTTTTACCGAGTTTAACATACTCACAATCGTATTAAATTCATTCAAATGATCAACAACAAAACCATTCTCAAACATCTTCATATTAAATAACTTTTTCATCAAAAATATTTTATTAGAGGCAGAGGGTTTTTCATATAACTTCCCAACACACTCATGAGACCTTCCATGGTCTTCTCCTGTGATATGTTGAAAGCAACCAGAAGATGCAAGGCATAAAAAAATTGCCTCGAGCACCTTTCTATCCAGTAACTCCTAATCCTCATCTGATATGGCTGTAGGTTTCTTTGCTTTTCCAGCCAAAGGAACATGGAGGTCCTTCTAATATAATTAATCCTCCATTTGCATCTTCCACAAACCAAATTTTTTCCCATTGAACTACTGAACCCTCGATCTACCCTCATTTTCCATAGCTCCCACTCAATCTAAACTTTCCCTGTGATTTACAACTTCAGAAAAAAACCACCAAAGCTTTGATACCAATTGTTAGGAATTAGAGAACAAGTATGTAGAAACAATTCCTCAAACCACAAAGCAGTAGGAAACTATATAGCAGAATTATACTTGCAGAAATATAACAACATAAATAAATAATGCACAAAAGAAGACAAGACAAGATTTAACATGGTTCACCCAATGTGGGCTACGTCCACTAAGAACTTGCTCATATTTTATTATCAACAAGAGTAAAATAACTCTCACAGTCTTCTCTCAGTTATGAACTCACAACAAAATTCCAAAGATGCTAAACCACATCTAAACCACAATTGACACCCAATTGCATAACCTTGATCACTCTTGATCACCTCTTGATCATTAAGACTCAAGACCTCTTGAACACTCAAGATATCTTCAAGATACCCTAACACCTCTATTTATAGGATTAAAATCCTCTTAAGAAGTCCTAAAGCTGACCCTAGAAGTTTGAAAGTCATGATATTTCAACTTCCCATGGCTGGAAAAATAGTCCCGATGTTAACAGCCAATTAACAACATGTTAACACATAGCAACGTCGCAACAATGACATAGTGACTGCACAACAACATCACAACAAACGATTGTAGAATGCTCCTGAAGTCTCCAAACTTAACCGTTCGAGCTCCAACACTTCAACATTGATTCAAGAAGACCAAAAATAGGCTCCACACCCCAACAAAGGGATCATCCTATATATATATATATATATATATATATATATATATATATATATATATATATGATGGGTGAACGGTCATACCATTTCAATATTTTTAAAGCTATGAAGACTGAATAAGTTTATTAAATAAAATTTTAAATAAAGGGTTGTAAGTAGTGGTCTATCAAATGATATCCTATTTTATACTATCAACCCTAATGCTCCCCCTTAATGTCAAGTGGGAAGAACAAAACACGACATTCCAAATTTACCTTTTTCTATAAAAGGATTTATAGATCCAAGAATCAACAACAATGACTCGGCTAGCATGCGAGATAAGGAAATCATACGAGATCTTCCTATACATAAATTCTTAAGATAAGTGCTTTACATATGAAGATTTACATCAGATTATGTATCCTTTTATAAACTAAGGCATACCAATAACTAAAGATTCATTGGGATTTACAAGTAACTTCACATAATCTGACACATTTACTTATTACAAAATGAAGGAAGTATTGGAAGTTTGCAATAATCGTTAAGAGGTGAAATTTTCACGCACACCCCCTCAATTACAACTCGATAGGCCCAAAAGGAAAAAAACTTGCAAAAATTCACAACACATAATGGCTTGGTGAAGATATTTGCAACTTAATCTTCAGTAGAATAGAAATTGAGACCAATATCACCATTCAAGACTTTTCTCGAATAAAGTGCATATGAAATTCAATATGCTTGGTCCTTTGATGATGAACTTTATTATTTATAAGTGCAATTTAACTTTGGTTGTCACATAGAAGAGTAGTGATTTCTTTTATGTCCATATGCAGTTCACCTAATAGTATTTTCAGCTGCATTACTGATTCCATAACACTTCTATACTCTAGTTCAAGTAGAAGAGATATACATTGTTTGTTGTTTATTACTATTCCAAGTGATGGAACTGCACCAAACTTGAAAACATATCCAAAATTAGACTTTATATCTGCAACATCACCAACATGATCAAAATCACAATAACTAAATAATTGTGCATCATTAGAAGAAGAATAAATGTAGTCTTTTATTTTACCAAATTGCCCAAGGCACGTTGGCACATCACTAAGCGTAATCGAGCTCTCACTCAAGCATGCAAGGGTACTAGGTCCCTCTTTTATGGAAGCTTGTTCAAGGAGTTAGCATGATCATACACATATTCTAGATCCATAATATCCATTCAAGAATAAAGCATAACATGAACTAGATCTAGATTTTAACCATATGCAAGATTAACTCATACAAGAATCAAGATTAACTTTACCATGTAAGAACTAGTCACAAATGTGTCTACAAGCAATATCCAACCACAAAGATCCATTATATTAATTTTTTTAAAACATAAAAGTTGAATACATACATAGTAATGTCACCATAAGTCATGCACACACATAAACCAACAACATAACTCTATTACAGAATTGACTCTCTAAACTGTGCAAATCAATACATATTTATAGGGGTGGGGACTTGTCCTTCACCGCCTATGCATCCTTAAAATAGGCTGCATGTTAAGAATAGCCATGCGCCACTACAAGATAATCACAAAAGCATGCAAGCTTTCCTAATAATATATTTTCTTTAGTTAAATCCTAGTTCAGATCCTATTATTAGCTCTAGAACTATGCATGTCGCTTGGTCTTCCTTCACATGAGATCTATCCCAAAATAGAATTTTCTTGAACTACAAGTCTTCTTGTTTCAATCTTATCTTTATAATTTTCTTGACCACCACTCCAATTCTATCTTTAGCTTCCTATCCCAAAAATGGCCAAGTGTTGATCCCTTGCGCGTAATCCTTTCATGTCTTATGTGAAAAAACCATGTCCTCCTCACATGTGCGTCTAATGCGCATTTCTTCTTCAATGCCTCCATGCACGTTAACCTCTTCCTAGGTACTTAGTCATTTTTCTATGCTCAACATTATCCCACACTAATGATGTTTTCCATCCTTAGAAACATTCGGCTTCTCCAAGAAAGAATAAAAACCTATGTGCTGGTTTACGTCATAAAATGAAATAGTGCGCTCTTTGTGTAAGGAGGATGGGGAAATCCTTATTTAATGATGCCTCCATGGAATTCCATCCCTCCACTTCACTCTGCGCTTGTTTAAACAAATTCCCAATCATGGCACTAACTTCATCAAATGTCAAATCTTCTCCCTTGGCCTTGAATGTTTTGACCATAGTTTCTAGCTACTTGCCAAGGTTTGTCATCACGTCAATTTTTGTGTAACCTACGAATATAATTATTTCAACTTATTCTTAATAGAGGCCCTCAAGATTTCAATTTCCTTTGTCTTCTTCCCCACCTCTGCTAGTTGTAGACACCCAAAATTGGGATGACACCCTCTAGGTCCCCTTTTATTACATACCCCCTTACCATGACCCCTTTCACATATTTTTATTAATCTAATTACCTATATTAGATTAATTATTACCTCACCCCTCCACCTCACCTCTCCACCTCACCTTAGACCCATTCCAAGCCCATTTAATAACTAAGAATGAGTCATCACTCCCACTAAGTAACTGAGAATTATTCTAAACCTAATATTAATTGCCAACTACCTCTCCCACCAATTTCCCATGTGATTTAATGAGAATCAAGACTCCTAACCCATAACCATTCTTGACTCACGCCAAAAAGGGAGAGAAAAGGTTATTTTTAGCAAATAAGACTATTTCTCCCTAACCGACACCGGTTATTCCTTGGTTGACACCGATTAAGGAACTGCCATTGGTTCCTTTAAATAAGAATTTTCAACTCTTTGCGGGGTTATGTTCTTATTTTGGGAGAATTCTTGGAGCTCGCATATTTGGCATTCAATCGACACCCTAACAATCAACTGAGCACCAGAGCATCAAACTCTCCACCAACAACCAATCTATGACTTCATAGGCTTGAACCATTCACACGAAGAAGCACCCAACCTTCGTTGCCACGACATTAGATCTTGTCTCGTCTCTCCTACGCACATCCACCAACTAATACCTTCTACTAATCTCCAGATCTCTTATAAGTATTCTTAACTAGGTTATTTATTTCATAGCTTTGGTTTTAGATCCTTTGTCTTTTTCTAATCACCTCCTTCCTCTCTCAGATACCTTCTGTAGCCCATTCACCTAACGCCCTACCAACCAAAACCACTCTACCCTTTCAACTACCCCTTCTACCCCTCTTTGAGTCTTCACCTAAATTCCTACACCCTACCTAACACTCTATGTAGTATTAGAGAGCTCGAATCAACCTCATTTTTGCCTTTGAAATTTAATTTCCCTCTACCGTGATCGGTTACCCAACCGATCTTGGCTATAACTAGTGACAGTGACATCAGCTCCCCAACTAACATTAGTCTTTGCATTTGGAATTTTCCCCTAAGGCCAGCGAGCTCATTCCTCCATCAAGAGCTCTCTCAAAACCTCCCAAGACTTTACTCGGACCTTATTTTTGACCCGTATCATAATTATAGACCCTAACAACCACCATTCTCCTAGATTTAATCTTAAATTCATCATTTAGATTATATTTAGACTATTGTGTTGTGTGAGATACCTAAATCATATAACTATAGTAGGACTTTCCATTTCATGATATTTATCAACATTAATTTGTATTAAGACGTGGATTGACAACCTTCGAGGAAGCACCCCGCTTCGGATCTAGCTCACACTAGGCAATCCACTGACCTATGCTATTAACTCTATTTTGTGGTCTTGCTTTGCTTCTCAGGTAGTCCTTCCAAGACAAAAAGGAGTGCTCTACAATCGGCTTGGTCTTCAACAATGGTGCACAACCTCTTCACGACCTCTAGGTATTCCTCACGTACCTTACCTTTACCTTTTAAATCATTTTGTCATACGATACTCCTATGTGGTGAAACATTTTGGCACACTCGGTGGGACCTTCATCATTTGTGGGTTCCTTATATTCATTTAGGATTGCATTTCTGATTGTTTTCTTTCTAAAAATCTTCATTAAATCTCTCCTTGGTAACATTCTTTATTTTTTAAAAGTCACATTTCATTTGGTGTAAATTAAAACAAATCATTATTTCTTCTTTCTTGCTTGCATTAGTGAAAGTCATACTTTATTCCTATTCACTATTTCTTTCATCCAATCTCAATATTTTGATTTGGGTTTAAAATTGTTGCATTACATCCTGTGTATTCTTGCATTTACCTCACATAGTCTGATTAGCAATCAAATATAACAGAGGTCATGATCGGTTGATGATTGGGTAGTTAAGCATAGTCCACTTTTGCACACACTTTTCCAAATCACTCAAACAAACAACAAATTTCTTAAACATTCCCAAATCCCTAGGAAAAATTTTATCAAGGATTTAAACACCCATTGATAGTGGGCCTTGGTGGTGTTACTGGCCTGGATTGTCATATCGAGCTCGGACCTCACGTACCGAAAGGTATATCAAGGATGCCTCGGAAAAATATTCCTAAAACCATCCATAGTTGGCTTCTAGGTACCTTATATCCACTCCTTTCTATATATTCACAGTCAGTCCTAAGGCTTAAGCCATCAAAACACTAAAATATTATTCCTAGGATAACATGTTTGTTAGATTTTGCTTGTTGGATTTGTGACTTTCTTTCTTATCTTCTTCTATTTGAGGTGTGAGATTGTATTTCATCACTTTTCTTTCTTTTTCACACTCAGCCATCACAATCAGTTAATTTTGGTTCTCTGAGTGTGTTAGATTAGAATTGATATACACAACCCAGTTCTCAGCTTCTTTTGACCAAAATATTGCTTATAAATTTTAAATTTCTTAAGTTTACATCTAATCGCCCTCTAGCGGTGTCGGTTCAAAGAACCAACATCGGTTATTCCATCTGTCGGCATCGGTTCAACAATCGGTATTGGTCACTATGTTTTTGATTTTTGTCAAAAAAAAGTGAGCTAATTTCACCTTCCATACATTTTCCAAAGGTCATGTTTATGAGTTTCTATCATTTTTATAGATCCTAGAGTACTTGTTTTCCATCCTTCTATATGGTTTGTACTTTCTAACAGGCATGAGCTCTTGCTTTCCATGCAAGTTGTATAACTTTTCCTTCTAGCCCTTTGTCGCCTTCCATTTCATCTCAAATGGATTCTAATTCTCTTGCGAGTGTACCCTTAGGTGATGAGGAATTCACTAGATTCCTTGATCATAACACTAAGGCCTTGCAACATTACCTTGCTACTTCTTTCACCTGTGACTCACCAAGTCAGCCCCTTTATGGAATGCCCACTTCCATACCTATCATTTCTACCATCTCTGCCATATCAAGGAATGCTAATATGGCCACCCAAACTACTTTAATGTTTCATACTCCCGTTTCACAACAACCTACTTCTCATGTAACCTCTACATCCTTGACATGTTCTCTCCCACCGAAATCTATAGAACCCATATCCACTATCCCTATTATATCATCATCAATATCTTATGTACCTATTCCTACACAATCACCAGTTGCATCGACCTATTCCACTCCATTTCAAAATTTGGTGGTCTCTATTCCCCAAACTCTTCCACCTGTCACCATGAGGACCTTTCCACAAGCCCCTCCTACTTCCACTTTACCTCAAATGCTACCCATCGCCTCAATTGCACATTACGGATATATGCCTTCCTCATCCACTACTTCCTACATACCTACGTCTCAATTCACATACTTGGCACCACCGCATACTAGTATTCCTTTTACGACCAATTTGTCTTAGCAAGCTCCTTTTATCTCGGGGTATCCCTCAATCAAACCCCATAATGGATCTCATTCAAATGATGATGGATATAATGAAGATGCTTGAGGCCTTAGTTTTTGTGTCCCATAATGTCTTAACATATGATGATATTTGTAATAAACCCATTTATCCCTCTATGCCTATTCATCCATATCCCATGCAATGGGAGCTACCTAAATGTAGCCGCTTCAATAGTAAGGAAGACCCACAACATCACTTGCATTCATTTAGACATTCTTGTTACCCGATAGGCCATGATGATGACTTGCTCCTTTGTACATTTCCCATGTCCCTATTGGGACCCACCTTAGACTAGTACAATGCTTTTCCCAAGCACTCGATATTTTCCTTTAATCAATTGGCACATACCTTTCTCGATCACTTTTTGATAAATATTTCTAAAAATGTCTTTATCGTAGAATTATACTCTATTTGTCAATATGACAATGAGTCTATTGTTGATTTCATTGCATGGTGGAGAATCCCAATCAATCATATTTCCTTCTCTCTTCCGCAACCCAAAGTCATAGAGTTGTTTATGAGGGTGTGTGTGACATAGATTTCCTCAAATATTCAAGTTCAAATGTTTCGTATGTTTTATGAGGATTTTACCATGGCTAGGAAGCTTGAGATCCATGCCCTTGAAGAAGACAAACTAAAACTGTGTAACAAAAATTCCTCCTTCAAATCAAATGAATCTTCTTCCAAACCACCCAAAAACCCTCCCAAGCCAAATGGATATGTTAACACGGTAGTTCTAAAAGCTGACCCTTGTCATCCAGCCAATCAACCTAAACCTCCTTCCAATATCTCGGTGGTGCAAAATCTTCAATATTGGTATGAAAAAAAGAGTTACACTCCCATTGGGGAGCCTAATTATTCCGTATTGGAAAATATTTTGAAGGTTGGAGACATCACTCTTCCTCTTGTCAAAACACATACTAGTTTTGATCATTCTTGCCACACACTAGATTGGTATAAAGAAAATGAATTTTATAATTACCACCATGTAAAAGGACATAGTGACGCAAATTACAAAACCTTTAAAAACATTGTGCAAGGAATGTTAGATAGTGGTGATCTCATCCTTGAAAACCTAACATGGTTGCTAATGAAAACTTGGACATTTTTAGAAAACCTTTTCCTAACCATGCTCCTTCATCAACTCACGTTGGTGAGATGTATAAAGAAGAAACCAATGTACATTTTGTTCATGTAGTCTTCAATACAATGTTTGATCCTTCTATCCAGTCTCCTCCTATAACATCTATTGAGGAAATCTTTACATGAACTCCTCTACCTACCTATAGAGGAGCCCACCTTACCCATTCCTTTACCTCTAGAGGAACCCACCTTACTTGTTCCTTTACCCATAGAGGAATTCAGCTTACATGAACCCACCTTCCTTTACCCACAGAGGAACACACCTTACCTATTCTTCTACCCATAGAGGAACCCACCTTATCATCCTCTCTACCTTTAGAGGACTCTACATTACCCACTTTGCCTTATCCTCCACCCATAAAAGGGCCAATTTTATCTACTCTTCCTATTGGTGATACCTCTCGAAGGTCTTCAAATATCCTATCACTCTTCTTAACTCACTCTTACCCATAGATTCAAAGGCTAAAACCTTCCCTGTCTTGTAGGCCTAAGAGCTCTTCACTGAATTGAACACCAAGTCATCATCCTCTTCATCTACTCTAAAACCCTTCTCTCATTTGGTTGACCACTTAGAGTACATCGATTATACTACCTTAAGGGACGCCTTAGAATCCCCTGTTTCCATACAAATGCAGATGTCCTCCCATGATATCTCGACCATATATCTAAAGATCTTCAAAGTGACTAAGGCTATCATGCATGGACTGATGGTATTAGCCCCTTCTTCATCAACACCCTCTCCACTCAAGCCTCCATCTGCCAAAAAACATACTACCACATAAGGGGTTTTACGATACCAAGTCTCGATACACCCCCTATGAAGCTAGACTTGTCAACTTCTTCACCACCAATCAAAAAATCTACTCCGGCACCCAAAAGTAATACCTAACCTCTTAGGGCTCACACTGCAATATCCCCCACACCTTCTTACTCACCTTCACCTCTCTTGTCAATATTGGGCCCACATTTTTCAACCTTGGTTAACCTACCCCTTTACCAAGGTAAACCCAAAGTGCGACAACCGATACCCTTTCCTTCACCTCTCATTCTTCCCACACCTTCTTTACTACCTTTACCCTCACTCTTGTCAACACCTACACTTTATCCTTCGCTTACTTGGATACCTACACCTTCTGAGTCTCCTACGCCCTCACATGTTATTCCTCTAATTTTACCCAAGAAGGTGCAACTGAACCCAAACCTTCACTACCTACCAAAAAAGTAGTTACACTAACATGGTCTCTCACCTCACCTCCCTCATGAAGGTCGCCTACCCCTTCGACCCAAGACAACCTTGACCTCTCATTGTGATTATTTGGCAGGATCCTAATGTAACATCCTTGCTCGGTTGTTAGAGACATCTACTATATCAATTCCACATATCAAGCCTTATGATCCTCTCAAACCTAAACTAGTAGGGTTTGATGACACAAAAATTTGCACTTATCATCACTCACCAGGGCATGATTTTGAGAGTTGTAAGGCTCTTAAAACCATTCTCCTTCATATTTGCGATTTTGATGGTCTCTTTGAAATGATCTTTTGGAGGAGGATTCCATTCTTTCTTCTCCCATCACCATACAACCTAGCCCTAAACCCATTCTACAACCTTTACCTTCAAATCTAACTAGGGATAAATGTAAGCCTAAATAACCCTCTTTTCCTCCTCCTATATTTGAAATTAACATGGTACGTGTAGCCACTTAGTCACAACATGCAAAATACAAAGGGAAGGAAAAAGTTGGTAACCCTTCTAGTTCACCTTCACCTACCATTACATTTACACCTCCCCCAAAGATAACCATCCTTGGGTCGGAAAAACCTACTCCTTATAGGGTTACACATTGTTCAATGATCAAACAAATTCACCAATCCCTATTGAAGATGTCTTTGTATGACTTGATTCAAACCCCTTATTCTCATCGTCAAGTCCTCATTGAGGTCATATAATCCATCAAGGTCCCACCTAATGACACCTCACTTTTCGCCACCCTCATTACCCCTCATCGATCGCTTCCATTAATTTTTCTGAATCAGAGATCTCCCCTTCACAACCTAATGATCATGATCCCACTTTTTCATCTCAACTTACATTAATGATATTCACGTTAAACGTGTTATGATTGATGGGGGTGCTAGTATCAACATCATATCTAATCATGCCTACAAAAAAATAGGCATACAGTTTAATTGTATGTCTAATAACCCCATCATGCTTTGATATTTTAATGATGCCATGACCACTACCCTTGGCATCATTTTCCTCCACATCTGCATGGGTCCCCGAATTATTCTCAAACTATTATACGTTCTTGATGGAGAGTTCTAATATACCATGTTGTTAGGCCGTCCCTGGATTCACACCATGGCTTGTGTACCTTCCACCCTTCATTGTTTCCTAAAATTTGAATATGAAGGAAAACCTTACACTATTTGAGAAGATCCCTCCCCCTTCAAAACTGTAATATGACTTACCATCCAAATGATGTCCTAATTCCAATTAAGACATCTACCACATCTATCACTTGTGTCACTTCACCTTCCTCATCTATCCCGCATACCGAACCTCCTATTCCGCCCTCTACTAATGCCCCACCTTCTCAAGCTTAAGATATCTCATCTATACCTGCTACCAAAGTACCAACCACTGACCACTTAGTAGGAAATTTTCGACGCATTTTACTCAAAGAATACCACCTCCTCAACATTGACACATTCCTTACTCCTTAGGAGTATGGAAAACTATACCAACACCCACATTATTATCATCGTATCAAAGAGGTCATACCATACAACCCTCCTCACCTTCACACCAACCTAACCTATGGGGGCTCGACACTTCCTCTTATTTTATTGAACCTCCCTTCCAAACCAGACCTTTTTCATCTAACTTCTCCTACCTCACCAAACGTAGCTTCACACTTACTTTTCTTCACCATTGCACCTGGAAAGGCTTTAGATTTGGTCGTTATGAACAAGGTCATCACATCGTCATACCATGCACCACTAGGAAACATAAAGACCATTGTGGTCTTGGATTTCCTAAGCATCATCCTCCTAAGAAGGCCCAAATTACCCTCGTAGAAGACAAAAATCCTTCCCCACCTTCTTCACCTATCACGCTACCTTCTCCCACGAGTTTATGGATCCCAAATCCATTCCACCTAATTTTTTTTTCATGAACACCATCTCCTTGGGACCTCTGACCTATCAACGTGATGGCGAGGTTCCCTCTTCCCTTCCTCTTCTTTATCTGACATGTTGGATGATGATACACCTTTTATAAACATCATCGTTCAATGTCAAGATGATGATTCTATTTTGACCTATTTAGGTGTAGAGGATTCTTATATTTAAAGGTCATTACCCTTTGACACGTAAACCATGTTGAATGACACTACTAGGAAAACAACATTCACACTCAGGACGACCCACAAATTCTAAAGATAGGCCAATATTTAGACTCGTGGAACAAGAATATTTCGTCTTTTCTTCGCAATCATAACGATGCCTTTTCTCTACCTTGTAGTGATATGTCATGTATTGACAATAATATCATGCTTCACAATATCATAACTAACCATGACATCAAACCCATGAAACAAAAGCTGCGTAAAATGCATCCTTGCATTGCTCTTCTTGTGAAAGAAGAACTTCAATGAATTCTCTCTATTTCCTTCATGCTACCCATCAACTATACACAATGGGTCTCTAACATTGTTCTTGTCATGAAAGAAAGCGAGACACTTTGTATCTGCACTAAATTTCACGACCTTAACCTTAACTATCTAAAAGAAGAATTTCCTCTACCAAACATTGACCAACTAGTTGATCTTATAACCGGCCATGCAATGCTATCTCTTATGGATGGGTTTTCAGGTTATAATTAGATACTACTTGCTCTATAAGATCAACACAAAACCTCCTTCATCACCCCTTTGGAGACCTTCTCATATCACATCATGCCCTTCGGCTTGAAAAACACTGGTGCTACCTATCAACGTGCTTATGACTTATATCTTCCATAACATCATGCATGACATATTGGAAGACTATGTCGATAACCTTCTTGGTAAGTCCAAATGTTGTGCCAAACACGGCCATTCTTAAAGTTATGTTCAACCTCCTTATTTAATTTTGTGTTTTCCTTCATCCAAAGAAGTGTGTTTTCACAGTTCTCTCGGGTAAGCTCCTTGGTTTCATTGTCTCTTTGTGGGGGTATCGAAGTTGATCCCACTAATATCAAGGAAATTATTGACATTCCTCCACCTACTAACCTTCGGAAACTTCATAGCTTATAAGGAATATTATAATCCATCCAATGTTTAATCTCTCAACTTTCGGACCGATGCCAACCATTTCACCACCTCTTCAAAAGGGCATTTCTTTCCATTAGAATGATTAGTGTCACAAAGCCTTTGAAGTGTTGAAGAACTAAGTTCTTGACCACCTATACTCATTCCACCTAAAGACGATCAACATTTTTACCTTTAAATTTATTTCACCGACCATTCCTTGGGTGCCATGCTCACTCATCATGATGAGAAACATAGGGAACAAATGGTTTATTACATAAGCTGCACTCTTTTAGACTACAAAAGTTGGTACACTCATGCTGAAAATATTTGTTTAGCCCTAGTCTTCGTGGCTACTAAACTTCACCATTAATTTCTTAATCTCAAAAAAATTTGTTGTTACTAACACCGAACCTCTTCATTACATGTACGCCAAACCTTACCAATAACAACGAACCATTTTTGGCTCATGCTTCTTGGGACTTGGAGTTGGAGTTCATTCATCAAAATTTAGTCAAGGGATAAGGCACCATGGATCAACTTGAGATGCTCCTCTTCCCGGGAATAAATCCTCAAAATTCAATTTTCTTGACGATTTTTATCGCCACCCTCTCACTGATGATATTGTTTATCAAATGACATTATTCTTTGACCGATACAAATGTCACCGCGGGGAGGAGTGGGGGTCGTCCTTTGATTAACTAAAATTGGAACTAAGGACAAGGAAATAATAATCCTAGTTAATCTAATTAGGAGGACTAAAACATTGTATAAATGCAATAAATAACATAAAGTAGATGTAAATAAATATGCTAAGTAAAATGAAACCCTAGATGTGCAAGAGAGTAGAGAGAAATGGCTTAGTTGATTGTTGTAGATGGTCGCATAGTGTCACAGGTATGAGAATAAAATTTGGAAGTGTAGATGAACACTCAGGGACCCTGCAAAGGGTAGATCTAAGGATCTAAAGTGACTAGGGCACCTGGGAGTGTACTGGGGCACCCCAAGGGAGTGTCTTGGGGTACCTTGGGGCACCTTGGTTTCTATTTAGGTGCTCTAAACACTGTAAATGCTCAAAACTTACAACTAGTATGGTCACAAGTTGGTTTTGAACCTTCCCTGTTTGTTGCGCTAGATCTGCCAGATGAGCTAGAAAATGACCTGTAATGCAAAGAGAAGTATCAAACCCTAGAAAAATAAAATATGCATATGAATGGTTCAAATTGACCTCGGTCATCAAACTTATGGTCTTATCACTAAGACCGCACTACATTTCAAACTTGGATATACTTTTGGTGTATGTGTGTGTGTGTGCGCGCATGTCATGCCCTAGGTGCTCTCATGCCAATCACACTTTGTGAAGTAGCAAGCAATAATAAATATAGAATATGTAAATAACATGTGTGCATAGAATAGAATAGAATCCCTCCCCTATGAAGTGTGTGTGATGCAAATATCCTAGCCTTGATGCATGAAACTATGTGGATGCAAGTGATGCAATGGATGCAACTCTAGATGGAGTGATAGTAATGTGTAATGCTATGACCTAGGACCCTCATTATGGTCTTATAGCTTTATATTTATAGGGCTCTCAAGCTTAATTTCATAATTAATCTTGACAAGGCTGACTGAGAAAAAGATAAAGATGACCAACAACTAGAAATGACCCAAAAATGAGTGAAAGGGGATTTGCATAGATCGGGGTGCCCCAAGTGGGACCGGGGCACACTAGTATAAGCTGGGGTGCTTGATTTATGGCTAGAATGTCGGGGTAGTTGTGAAATAGATGGATAAGTGTTGGAAAATACACGGGAACTACGAAATAAAATGTAAAATAAAGATGGCCAAAAGGTGGGATTAATTAGTACTTTGTACACTTGAGAACCTTCTAAATAGTAGTATAAGACCGGGCCAAATTATGTGTAAAGTGCATAATTTTGTGTCTACATTTTTCCCCCACTTTATGTTGGTGAGTGAAAAGCTCAAGTAACATAAAGTAGATAGAGATGTGTACCTGATATCTATATAGAGTGTAGAAGAAGATGTGCCGATGGACTAGACTCAAGCGTGGAATGAAAAAAGAAAAATGTGGAGGAGCATGGATTCTAAAGATGAAAAATGTGCATAAAAAGTGATGAGAGTGAACCTAGGGAAAAATGCATGTGTAGCTATTGCGGTGTGTAGTGTACCTACATGGTTAGTATGGAAAGTACCATCGTGGTGTGTTGTTGTTGTCATTGTCATTGTTGTTATTGTTGTTGTTGCTTTAATTTGTTGCATGTTTCTCATATCATGACACTGTAAGGAGAAAACAATCAAGTAGTCAAATATGTATGTATGTAAAAATGTTGTGTAAAATACACATGTGTAAAGTACACAAATGTAAAATATGCTAGAAAAAGTGTAAATGGAACATGTGCACTTGATCCACATTGAGAAAAATGGTGTAGAAGGATGTCTTGTACTTCCTAAGTTTTTGGGTGATCTCACGCCACCTTAGCTGAATAAATGTAGGAGGAAATCCTATGTGTCCTCCAACTTTAATTGTTCTGCTGATTTTTTGAAGAGATCTCTATACTATCCTGGTTTTTTGGGTGATCGACACCACTAGAAGATAAGTGTAGAGAGGCACACCCATTGTAACCCCCAAGTCCTGTAAATGCTCCAAAAAAATTGACGAAGGACACCATGTCCTATTAAGGCCACTGTGTATGGAGTTCGTAGACTGGTTTGAACTCACTCACTATGTTTGAACCGATGTAAATATGTTGTGTTAGTAAAAACCCTCAATGATGCCCCCCTCTTTGGGGGCATATGTGATGACCTTGGAAGGAGAATGTGGCCCCAAAATAGGACCAATTGCTCTTTGATATGTAGAAATATGCCTTGTAGGGGAAAGGGAAGTGCTTGGTAGATACCAAGGTGCACACAAAAGGGGATGGCTATCCAATACAAGTGTTAGTCTAAAAACACATGCATGCAATAAGATAAGTGTAAAATACGTAGACAATGTAGAAACTACAAAACAAAGTAGTGCAAACACGCAAGAAAACAAGAAGACCACACAAAGCAGGTTTTAACATGGGAAATCATTCATGAAGTCACAAGACACACAAGTCCAACATGGACGCAAAAAAGAATAAGTGTGCACACAAGCAAAGGGAAAAGCCCGCATATAATAGCAAGCAAAGCAGGCAAGTAGAAAAAAACAAGTAGTCATGGGAACATGTAATCCTGCAAAAATAAGTTTTGCATATGGAACATCCGTTAGCATGTTAGAATTATAACCAATATGTCAAAGCATGTATGAGAACGTAGTATAAGATGTTAAGTACAAAATGAAATAATAACACCTATAAAAGATGAATGTGGATGACCCCAGCGACTAGTATAGGAAGGGTAGAAGGCGAACATCCATTCTATATGTAAATCCTCTGTATCTCGTGATCACACTACATAAAGGCGTGAACATGCATGTGTGTATGATAATGACATATAATAAAGTAAGCTAAAATGTGTATTAAAGTGATCATGTAAAACACTAGTAATCAAGAATAAATGCTACCAAGACAATGCAGATATCTTGTAGATGGATGTAATGGAATGATAGGAGTGAAGTACCCCCTAAGTAGATGGAATGTGTATGTAGTAAGGTTCATTTTATTGGACCCCTCGGTGATCGGGAATGAGCGTAGGGGAGAACGTGTCATTGGGAAATGGTCGAGTAGTGTAGGTTGTGTCTAGCACGTTGTGATGAATATGTATGTGTAGTGGTGATGAAATATGACATATGGAGAGATGTGCGTGAACCTTATAGTGTAAGCGTATATCATGACTTGGTAGAATAAATGAGTGATGATTTATCCCTAAGCATATATCACTATGGGATGAGCGGTAGGAAGTGGTGATGAAGTATGTGATTGCATAGGGAATGGGCATGAACCATATATTTGAGGCATATATCACAACTTGGTGAATGGGTGAGTGATGATGTAGTCCTAAGTGTATATCATTGCATGATGGAAGAATAAGGTGATGATTTAACCTATAGTGTATGTCACTACAAGATGGGTGATGAGGGAGTAGGAAGCGTATATGATTATGTGGTGGATAATAGAAGGTGATGAGTTAGCACTAGGCATAGACCACTACGTGATTTATAAGAATGTGATGGTGATTTAGCACTAAGCATAGACCGCTACATGATTAATAAGAATGTAGTGGTGATTTATCCTAAAGCGTATACCACTAAGTGATGAGTAGGATAAATGAAGATGTAACATAATGACTAAGAATATGATAATAGAATATGTAATGATGTAATGTACGAAGATAATAAGAAATTGATTAAAAGAGTGGTTATTTAACCTAAGGTGTATACCACTACATGATGATTGAAGGCATGCTAATGTAATGGAATAATTTTGGAATGGGAACAAAGTATAGTGTAAGAGGAGATGATAGAATGTAATAGGATGATGTAGAATTGATGAAAAGAGTGGTGATGTAACCTAAGGTGTATACCACTATGGTATGTGATGATACGTGTGGGTTATGATATAGCCTAGAGAATTGATTACTAGTCTAATGAATGTAGTATGATGTCATGTCACATGTAGGTAAGGTCCATTTGTGATAAACCCTCGGCAGGTTGAGTATGGACTCGAGGAACTAGAGTGTGTCATAGGGTGGTGAGTGCAACACATAGAAGACAATGTAGTATAAATTACTAAGGGATGAGGATGGGAGGAAATACACGATGGGGATAATGCAACATAGGATGTGTCATGTATATAGGATATGTGATGTGTGAGATGCAATAGTAATTGTATATAGAAATGGAATATGTAAATATGATAAGATAAAACTAGACCCGTATGTAATGGAATCTAGTGTAGTGTGTAGAATGTAGATAATGGATAGATGCACAATGTAAAAAAGACCATGTAATATAAGGTAAAAATAGAGGTGTAGATATAATATGTAGTGATGGGATTCAAAACTAGATGTAGGTGAGATGACGACTAGTGTAGTATATGAATGATGAACACTATGAAGATATGTGATGTATAGGTGTAGGATGGTATAATGTAAATGTGTAGGTCCTATAGTGAAGTGTGTGGGGTTCAGTGTAATGATATTCCATCAACAGTCAATGTGAACCAAAGCACAAGAGTGTGTCATCGGGTAATAAGGGTGTTATGGTGTGAAATAAATATGCCTATGGACGAAGGAATGAATGAAGAAGAAGGGAGCTATGCTAATATGAGGAAGGGGGTATGTAATGTGATATGCCCCCAAGTAATCATGAGAGATGAGTAAACCTATAAGGTTGAGGGATAGATGCCCGTCAAATGGTACTAAGGATGAGGAAAGTGTAGGACCACAATCCAAGAGGGGGATATAGTAGATAAATTTGGATCCTTTGAGCAGAAAAAAATACGTGTAGGAGAAGGATGAGAAAATGATGAAGACTGAGATGGTGAAGAATGGAGGAGAGGGTAGCTAAGATGGCTCTGGGTAGTGTGACAAGCCGGATGAGTCGGACAGGTGGATCGGGAAGAGAAGGTGGTGGTGGAGCAAATGAGATGAGGCCTAGCTGTTGGAGATCATGAATAATACGGCTCAAAGTGTGACACAAGTTGGTATGATGCCCTTGAATCGATGATAACAAAAAAATGGTTGATCGTGATATTGCATTAGTTGAGAAGGAGGGTAGCGATGATTAGATGGTAGAGAAAGGAGTTGTTGATGAAGAAGGTGGCCAAGAACATCTTGTGGCATAGCAGTGGATGGAAAGATAAGAGGTGGAGGTAATGGTACAATTGGTGGATCAGTGAGGGGGTGACGGGGGATGTAGATGGCACAAGAGCTATAGGAGTAGTAGGAGCATGTGAGGTAGAAGCATCCTTAAGTTTTTCTATCTCAACATGGAGAGACACAATTGTGGCTTCCATGGACTAAAACTGAACTTGTAGTGCTTGTATAGCTTCAATAGGTGTGTATTAGATGGAGGATTGCAAGGGTGAGAATCAATAACAACGGTGATAATCATAGAGCCTACTGGAGACAATGGTGGATTGGTGTTAACACCAAAAGGAGATGGAGGATCAAGCTCTTTGAAAGGATCATCAATGTATGTATCAAAATCATATTAGACAACACAAGAAACTTGGTAAGGAAGAGTGTGTGGTTGGTCATCTAAGTAACCATGAATGTGTAAGATGTACATAACCATGGCATATTGTTCATCTGTAAAGGGAGGTAAGGGACATCCCTAAGCATACCAAATGGTGAAGTTTGGTGTATAGCAAATAAAATAACTACTACAAATGTAAGATGTGTAAAAAGGCATGGGGAATGTGATATCAACATGATTAAGATCAAGTGTGCCTCTAATATAATCCAACCAGAACTGGCCAAGTGTAACTACATAAGTAGTAGGACAACATGTGAGGTGGACAACTAGGTGAAAAATGTGTAGGCCATAGGTGACCATGAGAATGAAAGAACCATGATACAAATGTGGATCACATAAAGGAGCATGAAGATCATCAAAGTCAAACCCAAGTCGAAGGAGACCATCAGGGGAACATATGTGGTCGTACATGATGTGTTTAGTGGTATGTGTTCCCAATAAGAATTATTGATGAAGAGAGTGCAAGTGAATGGTGGGCATACTAAGGAGGAGGATGATGGTGAAGAGGAGGGGATGAGATCCATAGATGGTAAAGGTCCTTGGTATGGCACAATAGCAGTAGTAGTAACAAATGGTGGGGAAGAGACTATGCTAAGCATGTGAATAGTGGCCATAAATGGCATCTCGTAGAGAAAGGGGACATGGGAGGAATATGAAAAGTAACTAAGTATTATAGAGTAGGTATGGTAGGCGGGATCAGAGTGGTGGTAATAACAAGAGTAGGTGGAAAAGTAGGAGGGACCATATCAACCATGCAGATGGTAGGAAGTAGGTCATGGGGAGTTGTTCGAGGTTGGGAACTAATCGTGAGTGGAGAAGGAGGTGTGGGGAGAGGTATCATAATGCTAGAGTCATTTATGTCCTCGGGGGGGAGAGCCTAAAATTATGTGAAAATTTGATCTAGGGATGTAGGATTAATGGTGCATAAATAAGTGGTGACAACATCTTGAATGGAAATAGGATCCATTCCAAAAGATGGAAGTTGAATGAAAGAAGGACAAGGGATATAACCAAAAGTAGTAGTAGGAGTGTTGACAAAAGCACGACCATGACTGTCAAATTGTAGAGTAGTTAAAGACTTAGAGGAAGAAGACTTTCTATGATGCTTACCCATGATGGGAGGTGCAAATGTAAAACCCTAGAAGGTGTTATAAAGAGATGTTGGGTTCACCAAAATGATTAACTAAAATTAGAAATAAGTGTAAGGAAATAGTAATCCTAGTTAATCTAATTAGGAGGACTAAAACACTGTATAAATATAATAAATAACATAAAGTAGGTGTAAATAAATATGCTCAGTAAGATGAAACCCTAGATGTGCAAGAGAGTAGGGAGAAATGGCTTAGTTGATTGCTATAGATGGTCGCACTGTGTCACAAGTTTGACAATAAAATATGGAAGTGCAGAAAAACAATCAGGGACCCTATGAAGGGTAGATATGAAGGATCTAAAGTGATTGGGGTGCCTAGGAGTGTACTAGGGCATCCCGAGGCACCCTAGTCTGCTATTTGGGCACTTTGAACACTATAAATGCTCAAAACCTACAATTGGTATGGTCACAAGTTGGCTATGAACCTTCCCTATTTAATGCGTTGGATCTGTCAAGTGAGATGTAAAATGACCTGCAATACAAAGAGAAGTATCAAATCCTAGAAAAATAAAATATGCATATGAATGGGTCAGACTGACCTTAACCGCCAAACTTGTGGTCTTATCATTGAGCAATGCACTACATTTCAAACCCAGATATAGTTTGTGTGTGTGTGTGTGTGTGTGTGTGTGTGTGTGTCGTGCCCTACATGGTCTTGTGCTAATTGCACTTTGTGAAGTAGTGAGCAATATAAACTATAGAAAATTTAAATAACATGTGTGCATGGAATATAATAGAATCCCTCCACCTATGAAGTGTGTGTGATGCAGATCTCCTAGCCTTAATGCATGAGACTATGTGGATGAAAGTGATGTAATGGAGGCAACCTTAGATGGAGTGATAATAATGTGTAATGTTATGACCTAGGCCTTGATTGTGGTCTTATAGCTTTATATTTATAGGGATCTCAAGATTAATTTTGTAATTAATCCTAACAAGGATGACTAAGAAAAAGAAAAGATGACCAACAACTAGAAATGACCCAAAAAGGAGCGAAAGGGGATTTGTATAGATTGGGGCACCTAGAGTAGGACCGGGGCACCCCAAGGCACCCTAGTATAGGATGGGGTGCCTTGATTTAGGGCTAGAATGTCGGGGATTTGTGAAATGGATGGATAAGTGCTGGAAAATACATGGGAACTCTAAAATAAAACATAAAATAAAGATGGCCAAAAGGTGGGATTAATTAGTACTTTGTACACTTGATAAGATTTTAAATAGTAGTATAAGACTAGGCCAAATTATGTGTAAAGTGCATAATTTTGTGTCTAGATCTTCATTCCTCTTGATGGCTAGCCTATGCCACTTTCTTTAAACTAGACTTTTTTGCACAAATAACATAGCTGAGTATGAAGCTCTTATGTTAGGTCTTCAAATTGCCATTGCCCTAGATGTTAAATCTATTAACATCTTTGGTGACTCTCAACTAGTTGTGAACCAAATCAATGGTTCGTACCAGTGTCATAATGATGAGCTTTAAAATTATAAACACCATGTCCACCTACTTTTGACCACATTTGATCACTACCTCATTCAAGCCACTCCATGATCTACTAATAAATTCATGGATACCATGACTTGCCTTGCTTATTAAATACCGCCTCACCTTTGGACTCAAAAATCTTTGTCACAATACAATGGTTGCATTCACCTTCTTATATTATCCCGACCTTCATTTTTTGGGTAGCATCGATACTGACCCACGCAACATTTGGTATAAATAGTTCGTTGACTACCTCTTGCTTTCAATCCTACCTTTGGATCTCACTTGCAATAGACAATGAGCCTTCCAAAAAAGTGTCTCTAGTTACATCATCATAGGAGGTTTTATCTAAAATGTAGCTTTGATGGTATCTGTTGTGGTGACTCACTAGTTACAAATCCTGTACACAATCAAAGAAATTCATGACAGGATTTGTGTGGGACATTTTAGTGGCCTCGATGTGGCAAAGCATATTCTTCGACTCGGATACTACTAGCCAAACCTTAACCAAGACTATTGTGACTATGTTAAATGTTGTGTGAAGTGTTGGCAACATGCTAACCTTCATCATACTCCTGGTCACACCTTACAAGTTGCTAGAGACTTTTGGAAATTTTCTCGAGTGGGGTTTAGATCTCATTAGGGAGCTTAACCCTAATTCCTCACAATGTCATCGCTGAATCATCACGATGATTGAATATTACACTAAATGGGTGGAGGCCATCCCTCTCATTTCTACCAAAGCCGAGAAAATAGTTGAATTTATTAATCACCATATCATTTTTTTCTTTGGTGTTCCTTGTCCCCTCATCACTAACAATGGAAAATAATTCAAAAACAAAACCCTACGCTAAGCTTGTGTGCCAAATTTCTAACAAGCTAAATCTTCTAACAAAAATCTAAACAAAATTCTTATGAAAGTGGTTGATGAATTAACTGGTAAGGATTGGCACACACACATTCCTTTCGCCTTATGGGCTTATCGTACCAGCATTCACACCTCTACCGCTGCCACACCTTTCTCTTTGGTCTATGGTACAAAGGTCATCCTACCTCTCAAAGTACAAATTCCATCTCTTTGTATATCTCTTAAAGATATCCTCTCTGATGATGAGTTTCTCCAAGAATGTTTGACACAACTTGAGCTACTTTGGACAAATGCCATTTAAATGCTCTAGACCACCTCCAAATCTACCAAAAGCACATTAAGTGTGCCTATGACAAACACGTTCGAGAACAAACATTCAAGATTAGTGATCTTGTCTTGAAGGAAAATCAACATGTAACCAAAATGGAGAAAAGTAAATGAGGAAAGTTTTCTCCTAATTGGCTTGGACCTTATATTGTCACCCATACCTATGGATCAGAACTTATCGTTTATCTTCTCTTGAGGGTAAACCCAAACCTGATCCCCTTAATGCCTTACATCTTTGACCATTCTATTATTGAATAAAGTACTACATCACTTTATGTCTCATATATGCTCATCCCTTGAGCGAACCTCTCCTTCCACTTACCTCTTTTAAGGACCAACAAATCAAACAAAATTGTGTGATTATCCATCACCATTTAGCCTTATCTTGAATATGAGTACCACTTGCTCTACTCATGGCATGATTCTCATGGATACTTTTCATCCTTTTCAGGATGGAATCCCATGGTCATTCGTCACTTGAAACCCCTCTTTCATAGCTAACCTTTTTCGTGTTATGGTTTTTCCTTCATAAAAGAGGCCTATACTCCTTTATAGTCTTGTCCATGACTACAAGTCCAAAATAAGGATTTTTTTAGATAACAAAAATTCTAATAATTGAGTCAAAATACTCACAAATAGATAATTCCCTCAAATGAACATCTATGTCTCTATTGCTGCTATAAGTAGACTACTCCCTTGAAGGACAACTATAAAAATCTAGCCACATACACGTACTTGTTAAAACAAAAATTATCTTGGAGCTTCTGCATCGATCAACTTCATGAAGACCTCAAGGAGACACTACTATTCATCCCAATATAGAATTCCCACATCGATCAATCTATGAATGCAAAAAGCAAAACAAAAAAGAAAAAAATTAAGAAAAATACAAACTTTTAGTCATGGACTTGCCTATGCTAGTTTTGGGTATCTTGTAGAAGGGGCATGTTGTCCCACAACAAGGTTACGCTAAAAAAACCACTTCACCCTACCCTATTTTATTTTCTCCTATCTACTCAAGGGATGTGGCACTCATGCGACACTTTGTGATCATGCAACTTCTTTCAACCATAGACCTATCAATCATGCAATGTCTCAAGGGGTTTATGTTCATAAGCCTATTGGGTATGGCCATTATGGTCCTTTCCAACTATGGAGCATTTCACTTATTTTTGGTTCCCCTCTATCTACTTGTTGCTTCTTCAACAAGATGATACCATCAACATTAGATATATTGGTTCTATTCTTGTCTCACCCACACCTATACCCATCATCTAGTTTCCATACTACCATCATACATTGGAAATTAAATCAAATAACCTCATACACTTACTTACCATAATCTACCTTCCCATAATCTATCTTACCAAATCTTACCCAATCAATATTACCCAACTTATCTTACCACAATATATCTTACCCAATCTTACCCAATCCATCTTACCCAAAGTATATCTTACCCAATCCTACTCAACTTACCTACCACCATATTATTTTTCCCTATCTTCTAGGAGAACTACATTGGCTTGAGGCCCCTTTTGTAAGGGCTATATAGGCAACACTCTAAAGGCATGGGATCTTCAGAGGTTATCTCGGCCATTATTTTCCCCTCATACAGAATATTTTTGACTTTCCCTATCTTAGCCCATCATTAGTTTCCATAATAGCAATATATTGGAAATTAAACCAAATCAAAACATTATCAACCATGCCTACATCTAATTTCCATAACATCAATACATTGGAAATTTACACCAAACCAAACCAAAACATCATTAACCATGCCTACATATAATTTCCATAACATCAATACATTGGAAATTTAAAACAAACCAAACCAAAACATCATCAACCATGCCTACATCTAGTTTCCATAATATCAATACATTGGAAATTAAACCCAAACCAAACCATACATCATCACCATGTCTACATATCTAATTTCCATGATAACAATACAATGGAAATGAAACCAAAACATAACATCACCAACCATGCCTACATCTAATTTCCATAACATCAATACATTGGAAATTTAAACCAAACCAACCCAAAAAATCATCAACCATACCTACATCTAGTTTCCGAATATCAATACATTGGAAATTAAATCCAAACCACACCATACATCAACACCATGTCTACACATCTAGTCTCCATAATATCAATACATTGGAAATTAAACCCAAACCACACCATACATCAACACCATGTCTACATATCTAGTTTCCATAATATCAATACATTGGAAATTAAACCCAAACCAAACCATACATCAACACCATGTCTACACATCTAATTTCCATAATATCAATACATTGGAAATTAAACTGAAACACAACATTACTATTCACACCTACATCTAATTTCCATGATAACAATACAATCGAAATAAAAGCAAACACAACAGATATAAATACCATCATCTATATACTGTAAAGTCTGAGTGTCAATACAATGTATACACATACATCAATAAGTCTCTCAAAAATCTCATATACAACTCACCTCTTTAGCACATAGGCCAATATATATAAGTCATAAATCAAAAATCAAAACCAATTGCCATCATATCATCATCCCGAGAGGGTTTGATGTCTCCGCCACTATCCCTTGTCCCCTCACCTAACCTCTATTTTGGTACACTTGGTCACCTCTTGCTGGCCTTGCCTATGAGTATGGTGGCTCCCTAAACTACTAGCACTATGGGTCTGTGAGTTAGACCTCCTGGGCCGTATGCCTACTATGCTCTATAGGTGGCACATCTAACAATAGGAAGCTCAAGATCTATAATTTTATCCTCATAATATCTAGCCTCAGCCACAACCTCTCTATATCGGTCCATCAATACCACCTGTGGTGGTGACATCACTCCACTACCTATCCATCTCTATCCCCGAGGCCATGGACCCTATCTTTATACCTATACATATGATGATGGACCCTGTCCCTATATCTATGTCCCATCATGTGCCCTTAGAGGTGAAGGAGGGGCAACCATGTGTCCCCCGATGCTAGTCTCCGTGCTTGGCTTTGTTGCTAACTATGTCTTTAATGTAGCCACTTGTGTATGTAAAGTAGTAAGCTAGGCTTGCGAGTCCCATAACTCCGTCCCCCATCGCTAGCATGTGCTTGTGCCACCACTAAGCTGTGTTTGTAAGGTGGCCACCTATGCCTGTAAAGTAGTAACTTGGGCCTATAATCCTGTAACATATACCCATAACTTGTCTCTTTTAATAATGATAAAGTGGCCAAATCGAGCTATCTGGTTTGGTGAGGATGCTTGTTACTTGTGTTGTCCACCACCGCCTATACCTGTACCGTGTACCCAACATCATCTATCCTCTCATCTACTACTTGCTCCTCCACTCCTGCTGGTGGTGTTGGATGTGGAAGAGGTAATGGAATCTCCACGTCATCTCGATGGTACTATGGGAATGGTTAGGGCACATCCTGCTATAAGTCAAACTGTCATCTGACCCGCTCTATGTGTATACGCTCATGCTCCTCGACCATGCACCCTTGGATTCATCTAATCCATGGGGACATATAAAAACACACCACTTCATTAGTTCCATCAACACCAAGAAGGAGAGTTGAATAAAATGAAGAAAATGAGGTAAACAGAGGTTTTGGGACAACCGCATTCAATTTGCAAGTAGGCGGAAATCTTTGTAACCGCATTGCCTATGCATGGTAGCAATCCTAAAACCGTCGGATCCGCTTAGGGTAGCGAGTTATGAAACCTCGAATATAAAAGAATAATGGAGCACGAATGGACACAAATTTGAAGCACCCAATTGTGTCTCTTCCCTTCCATGCCCTTTCACATCCTCTAGTGCATAGGAGGACATGGGAAGGTCTATAAATGCATGAAAGGAGAAAGAGAATTGATCATTCAAAGATCCAGAGAGATCGAGAAGCAGAGTATTAATATGAGAGAAAGTGAGAAGAGATTCTTTTTTATGCTGGAGTGGAATTGTAGGAGAAAGGTGTAAGAAAACAAATCAAACAAGTAATTGGAGAGAAGGTTTACATTGTTGCTTCTTTTCATACTTATTGTAATCTGTAAAATTTGATTAATTGGCCAATACAAGTGGGAAGAAAGAGAAGTTTCCCTTCCCGATTGGTTTTCCCTCATTGGGGTTTCAGGATAAAAATTATTGTGTTGTGTGTAGAATTATTTTAGCATTTCTCTACAATTCTGTCCTAAGCACTAGTTAATTAGTCACTAAATCTCTAATCTTTAATCAATCTATCATTTTCCAAAGTTGAAAGTAGAACAACATAATTGTGTGATTTCATAGAGTTCCAAAGTAGAAGTTTACGGATCACCATCTCAAAATATGTAGACCCTCTAGCTCCCCCTCCATACTAGTGAACTCAAGGTAAGTAAGACATTGCATCCATAAAATCTCTATAGATGACAAGTTATCTAGTACCCGCCGATAGTATGCAATACCGAGCCACCCCATCCATCCTCGCTCGCTCGCTATCAATAGCCACCACTTGTATCCTACCTTATAAACACCCACATGCCACTCATATCATGGTAGACTTAGTGAATGAAGGAACAAAATGTGCTCATATGCCCAATAAGTGTAACAAATAAGTGCAGTGAGACCGTATCGTCGTATTCTCTTGTAAGCCTAAAGCTCCCTATACAATGAATCAAGTAAGCTAGTTCCCATGCAAAATGAACCCGTCCATAACCATGTCCTTTAGAACTCCTACCAAGGCCAATGAAAACATCCTACCCTCTAATTCTTGAAGGGAAAAAAACTGATGCTAACCATCATTAACACTGCAAGATGGGTCTCTTGAGGATGCGCCACATACATCGCACCATAACTGATAATCACACTATGGTATGTTAGCTCTACCATGGCTGACCCAAGCACCATAACAATATGATCTACCGCATCTATAGATGACACCTGATAAAGTGGATCTCCAATGATTGGAATATGTAAAATCCTATACACATCCTCTAATGTGATGGTCATTTCTCCCATCAACAGATGAAAGGTGTTGGTATTCGGGTCCCATCTATCACTAAGGGCTACCATCATATTGTGGCCTCGTGCAATCTACCCATGCCTCCTCACTACGCCTAGCCCAAATTCCCACACATGCTCCTACTCATCCAAAATGGTGGGTCTCATATGTACTAAAAGGGGCAGAATTCGGTCCCTCATAGTCATCTACTTGCCTAGCCTACATCATCAACACCCACACAAGTTAATCATTTACCCTTTCAAATTTCTATTCAAAACTTAACCTTGCCTAAATTTTTTACCATGCCTAACCTAGACCATTCACCTTCACCCAACCCACTTACCAAAATCATATTCTTCCCTGTCCTATGGGAAAACTACATCCGCTTGAGGCCCCTTTTGTAATGGTTATGTAGGAAGCACTCCAAAGGCATAGGTTCTTGGAGGTTATCTTGACCATTATTTTCCCCTTTATTCCACTATTTTCCCCTTTTTTGATCTTACCTATCTTCCCTCTCACTAGTTCACCTATTGACCTACCCAACCCCATCCCTCCTGAAATCACTCTATCACATCCTCTTTTACCCACACCCTTCCCTATGACTTCTCTTTGCCACCCTACCCAACCACCCACTCCTTTAGATGACCTAACATCTACATTTTCTTACCCTTTATTCTATAACTAAGTGATCGACATCAGTTCCCCTCCCGATGTCACTACACCATTCCTTGAATGGAGCTAGTTTGTTAACCGATGTCGTAAATCGATACCCAATCAATGTTAGTTCATTGGTTTGGCCCTAAGGCCAAACCCCACACCCTCTTTTCCAAAAACTTCACAAAACACCCAAATACCCCACCCAAATCCCTTCCACCTAGCCCTATATTTGTTTTTACCCCTAATTAATCTAATTTCACCCTCCCATACCCTGATTTCACCCCAATTTCAAATAAAATTTCACAAAACAAAAAATGAAAAATCAAAATAATAATTCTACAAACCAAGCTTAAAAATCCCAAATCCTACCTCTACTCATGGTGCCTCCATGTTGGGATGGTTGGAACTGAATTGGAGCCCCCGATCATTCCCTTGCCTCTACCATGTCAAATAGCTCCAAGCTCTCCAACCAATCAACTAGCTGCATGTGGGGCCCCGAAATCACTTCATCTACCCACTTATCTCTTGCCAACTTAGTCTCCTAGACCTATTTTTTGTATTACTCACAAATACCCTCTCTAGTAGTTGCTTTCCAACTCAACCACCGCTCAAACGAGAAACTTTTGGCAGGATTCCATTTGAACTAGCATCGGTTACCACTGTATATAACTCAATATGCTTCATTGGACCTATTTTTACTCTTGCTTTCCATTTTCTAACCGACACAACCCCAAAACTTCTCTCTAGGCTCACCTAATAGCCTCACCACCTCACCAACTCCCTATAGATACTTAGGGCATGTTTTCCTTCACCTCGGCCAAACCCATGACCTTACCTATATACCTTCACCAACCTGATCTTGCCTATATAATGATGATCTGAATTGCTTACTCATTCTACCATGCGATAATGTTACCCGTATTTTTAACCTACCAACCTTACCTTTCCTTATTTCATGATGTTTATCTCGACTAGACCAAAATTTTTGGTGTTTTGGAACACACCTATACTTGTTCCTGCACCTAGCCTCGTTGTGTTTCAGGATCACATCCTATACCTTGGATACTTGGATCACATCACCCTTGTTTGGATAAACTATCAACCATTGAAGAGTTAGTGTTTGTGTGCTCTTCAACCTTGTGCTTTGTTACATGTTAAGCGCATGCATGTGTTTGATTGCCTCCACCTTTCGATCATATTATCATCATCATTGCCTATACCTTCACCTAGCCCTATGTTTCATCACCTACCACCTTATAAAACCCATCATCGATTCTTCCTTCCACTACATCAGTTCCTAGTTTGAGGGGGATAACCTCCACCCATATCTGGGGCATCCACTTCTTGTTTTTCTCATTGTTTCTTATTAGTACAAGCTACGTGACAAAAGGGGAAAATTTAGACACCCAAAATTGGTATGAAACCCTCTTGGTCCCCTTTTATTACACCCCGCTTACCATGACCCTTTTCACATATTTTTATTAATCTAATTACCTATATTAGATTAATTATTACCTCACCCCTCCACCTCACCTATCCACCTCACCTTGGACCCATTCAAGCCCATTTAATAACTAAGACTGAGTCATCACTCCCCTAACCGACTCGAGAATTCTTCCAAACCTAATATTAATTTCTAACTACCTCTCCCATAATTTCACATGTGATTTAACGAGAATCAAGACTCCTAACCCATAACCATTCTTGACTCATGCCAAAAAGGGAGAGAAAAGGTTATTTTTAGTAAATAAGACTATTTCTCCCTAACCAACACTGGTTATTCCTCGGCGGTGCTTGCTAGTCATGGAACCACCATTGGTTCCTTTAAATAAGAATTTTCAACTCTTTTCCCGGGTTCTCTGTTCTTCTTTTGGGGGAAATTATTGGAGCTTGCATCTTTGGCATTCAATCGACACCCTAATGATCAACTGAGCACTAGATCATCAAACTCTTCACTAGGAACCAATCTACAACTTCATAGGCTTGAACCATTCACTGAGAAGCACACAACCTTCACTATCACATAATGGATCTCGTCTTGTCTCTCCTATGCACATCCACCAAGCACCACCTTCTACCAATCTCTAGATCTCTTATAAGTATTCTTAACCGTGTTATTGATTTCATCGATTTGGATTTAGATCATTTATCTTTTCTAATCACCTCGTTCCTCTCCCCGATACTTGTTAGAATTTAACCATATAACAATGTTGCATAGATCTTAAAATCAGATAAAGCATACAAGAAATGAATGCAGAAATAAACCAGAAGATAAAATAAACAAGAGAAAGATAACACCATATTTGACATGGTTCACCCAGTGTGGGCTACGTCCACTAATAAATGACCAATATTATTATTCAATGCTTTACAGAGGAAATACAATGAAGATCTATTATCTTCCAACACCTCACAGGATGTTCAATGTTTTTCCCTCACTCAGCTACTCTTTCTTGCTCACCAAGAAAACTAACATGCAAACAATTACTATTTTCTTCTCACATACCCTCATACAATGCATACATGCATATATATCTATTTTGGGAAACTAACTATGCTTTTACAATCAAGAAATCATATTTAAAGAAAAATATTTATTCTAATTCTTGGCCAAAAATAAAGCACTATCACATAGGTTGACCGGTGTCGATTCTTTTACCTAACTAGTGTTGGTCACCTTTTTGGTGATACCAATTACTTCCCGACCACGCTAGTTAATAATGACCAATGTTGGTCACTTCTTGGTGATGCTAGTCACTTCTTGACTTCGACCGATGTCGATCATTTATCGATGATGCCGGTCACTTCGACCGATGTTGGTCATCACAAATCTAACAACATGTAAAAACAAGCTTTCTGTGAAGTAATTAAGCTCCACACTCAACAATATCCCACTTGGAGATCAATTGTTGCACTGTACTATACATCACCATCCTTGGATCCTTTTCCTTGGCCTGTTTCTTCCTCTTCAAGTCTCAAACTTGAAGACCAATAGAAGTGGAGTGAAGCTCCAACTTCTCCTTTACCAATGGCTTCGTTAGCATATCCACAGGGTTCTCATCCATATGGATTTTCTCTAACTTCAGTTTCCCATCCTCCAACACCTACCGTATGAAGTGATACCTCAATTGAATGTGTTTCATTCTTGAATGAAATGTTAAGTTATTTTCCAGATGGATCATGCTTTGACTATCACTGTATAATCTACAATCCTCTTGCTCCTTACCCAACTCTTCCATGAACCTACTCATCCATATCATCTCCTTACTATATTCTCAGTAGTGAAACATACTCTGCCTCTGTAGTAGACAAAGCCACAACCTTCTGTAATCTCAAAATCCAGCTAATTGTCATTCCACCTACTATGAAAACATATCCAAGTGGTGCTCCTCCTGCCATCCAAATCTCCAACCATATTTGAATCAACATAGCCATGTAAAGAAGTATTTGACCCTCCATAACATAACTCCATGCTGGATGTCCCTCTCAAATACCTGAGAATCCATTGGACTTATTTCCAATGTTCTTTACCTAGATTAGCCATAAATCTACTCACAACTCCCACTTGCCTCGCTGTGTAATGTCCGGTCTAGCACAAACCATGGCATACATAAGACTTCCTATCTGCTGGCGCATAAGGAACACATTCCATGTACTTAACCTCCTCGTGTGATGAAGGACACTAATATTTTCTCAATTTGAAGTGTCCAACCATAGGTGTGCTAATAGGTTCTGAATCTTGCATGTTAAACCTTTCCAACAACTTATTGATATAAGCCTCCGAGACAAATACAACTTCTGTTTTTCTGTTTCAATGAATTTTCATGCCAAGGATTTTCTTTGTAGCTCCCAAATCCTTCATTGTAAATGTGTGAGCTAGTCTTTCTTTAAGTTTACCAACGTTCTACATACTACATCCTGCAATCAACATATCATCCACATACAATAACAAAATAACATAGCTCCCATTTTCAAGCTTCTTAAAATAAACAAAATGGTTAGATTCACATCTCATATAACCATGCTCATGCATAAAATTGTCAAATTTCAAATACCATTGCCTTGGAGCTTGCTTGAGCCCATATAGGCTCTTTTTCAATCTACACACAAGTTTCTCCTTACCCTTGACTTCATAACCAAGCGACTATTGCATATAAATCTCTTCCTCCAAATCACCATGAAGAAAAGCCATCTTAACATCAAGATGTTTTAAATGAAAATATTCTATTGCAACCAAACTTAGAAAAGTACAAATAGAAGTCATCTTAACTACAAGAGAAAAAATATCATCAAAGTCAATACCTACTTTCTATGCAAATCCCTTTACCACAAGCCTCGCCTTGTATCTTTTCAGTCCACCCTCTTCTTCCTTGATCCTGTAAACCCATTTTTTCTGTAGTGCTTTCTTACATGCTAGAAACTTGACCAAATCCCATGTCTGATTTTGTTCCAAGGAGTCCATCTCCTCATCCATGCCATACTCCCACTGCACATGTGTATCTACCGTATTGCTTCTTCAAAGATTTCTGGTTCACCACTATTAGTCAATAATAAATAAGAAAAGGAAGGTGAAAATCTCTTTGGAGTTCTACTTACTCTTTTTGACCTTTTCACTAAGATCTGGGGTGTCTGGGGCTTATTATATGCGTGTTGCACGTTCATGTCAATCTCTTTCACTAACCGATGCTAGTCTCTTGATACGACGACGGTTACGCTTCAGAACCAATCATGGTTCCTTTGTCTTTTGACCATTGCGGTTGCCTCACCGCCATCGGTTCAAGAATTATTGACATCGGTTCTATTAGTTTTTTTTTTGAACTGAACTCGTCTACTAATACCGGTTAGTATTACCCATCGACTTCTATAAAAGCGATTATTTGATGTTTTTGGATGTCTATTTTAGATCCGAAAGTTGATTTTCCTTCAAAATCTCATCAATTTGTTCATGTTTAGGCACCAAAACCTGATCCTTGTACATTATTTTTTCATTCCAATCAATGTCACAACTCCTAACAATATTAGAATCTTCTAAATCCTAAAAATGATATCCAAAATCACCAGATCCATAACTAATGAAAGTACATCTCTTAGATTTAACATCCAACTTCTTCCTATTTTCCCTATCAACATGCACAAAATCTTCTGAGCCAAAAAATCTAAGAAAAGAAAAATCTACCTCTTTTCCAGACCAAGCTTCTTCGGTATTCCACCATCCAGTCTTTGTTGAAGGCCCACGGTTGATCAAGTACACTATTGTATCCACTACTTCTACCCAAAACTTCAAAGGCAAATTGACATCTAAACTCATGTTTCTAGCACATTCCATGATTGTTCTGTTCATTATTTTCAGCAACTCCATTCTCTGTGGAGTTCTAAGAATTGTTCTTTCTCTTCATATTCCATTCATTGAACAATAATCATTGAAATCCTTGCTATAGTACTCACCACCATTGTCAGATCTAAGAAAATTTAATTTTAAGTTTGTTTCATTTTCCACAAGGGATTTCCACCTTTTAAAAGTCTCAAAAACATTAGATTTACGCTTAATACAATAAATACATACCTTCCTTGTGGCATCATCAATGAAAGTCACATAATATTAGGATTCTCCAATAGAAGCTACTCGGTGGTCCCCAAACATATGAGTGTAAAAGCTCCAATTTCTGCTCCTTTGTTGACTCAACCTTGATAAATCTCACTCTCTTCTGTTTTCCAAATATGCAATGCTCACAAAATTCAAGATCTAATTGTTTCAAATCTAATAACTTACCCTTAGCCTTTAAGATCTGCATTCCTTTTTCACTCATATGGCCTAGCCGATTATGCCACATGGTTGCATCTAAATTTGTAGTAGATAGCACAGAAAAGGAATTAGTAACATAGGTAGATAGATATAAAGTTCCTACCTTCTTACCTCTTGCCACAACAAGATATCCCTTAGTAACCTTCCAAGAATCAGCTGTGAATGTAACCACACATCCATTCACCTAGTTTCCCTACAGATATTAGATTTCTCTTGAGGCTTGGCACATGCCTCACATCTTTCAATACCCATGGATTTCCATTCTGCAACTTTAGATGAACATCACCTTTACCAGTAATATTGCATGGCTCATCATCTCCTAAATAAACTTGTCCAAAATCTCCCGATTAATTTATGAAATAACCCTTATTAGGGGTAGCATGGAAAGAAGCTCTAGAATCTAAAACCCAAGATTCTAATTTATTATCCAAGGAGAGAATAAGGGAATCTTTCTTTACCTCACTTGCAACATTTTCCTCTTTACCTTTGTCTGATGTATTCTCTTTATTTTCCTTGGACCAACACTCCTTGTTTACGTGTCCTCTCTTTCTACAATTCCAACAAAGTAAATCTCTGTACTTGGATCTAGATCTGCCATTTCTTGACTTTGATCTCCCATTCTTCTTTCTCTTTGATGATCTCTCCTTAGATATTCCCCTACTTTCTACATTTAAAGCGTTTCCAAATGATGTTTCTCGTGAGATTTTCCTGCGTATTTCCTCATTAAGGATTACACTAACCACATCATCAAATTTCAAACCTTCAAGTAGACATTGTATTCTTGACAACCATTACCAAGTTATTCGATGTAATATAGAATTTCTTGTAAAAACCCAAGTGCGGCTGGCACATCACCGACCTAAGTTGAGCACTCATCCGAAGTGCACAAAGGTACTAGGCCCTTCTTTAGAGTTGTTTGTGTAGGATGCCAGTGTGATGAAGATAAGACATATTCAAATCCATAAATAAACATAAGCATTCCACAATGCATAATCCAGAGCTAGATATGAGAGAATCATGAATTAAACAATAACTGTAATAAGATTAAACATACATGCACGAGTTTCAGTTGTGTCTAACACATTATCCAGCCAATATTATCCATTACATTAAACACTATAAATGTAGAAGCTTCTTACATTATAAAGTATCATCGTAAGTAATGTACGTATCAGATCCAATAGCATAACTCTACAATAATTCACACACACACTCACACCAAAATACATAGTTCAATACATATTTATAGGGGTGGGGATTTTCCCTTCACCATCTACACACTTCTCAAAATAGGTCACATCCGACAATAGCTATGCACCTTTACAATAATATGCACACATATAAGTGCACTAATAATAGATGTCCTATAGTTAACTAGAAGAAGTAATCCTATTATTAACTATAACCATGCATGGCACTATCAACCACTCATTCCCAAAATACCATTTATGTGTCATGCAAGTCTCCATCCCGATGTGTGCTCCGTACGAAATCTCCAAAAATAGCATGTATCCATAAAAGTGACTAATTCCTGAGCCAACTGATTTGGCATGTGTTCCTTTTCCTATTATTCTGTGCCTTCAAATGTGCCTTGTTCCTAGGCACATATTCTTTGTGTGTCTTCTCCTTAGAGCAACACTATGTCTACTCAACATTACCCCACACTAAAGTACATTTTGTCATCGAAAATGGGAATTCTTTCTGATGTTCCCAAATAATAAAGAATAAGAATTGAAAGAATTAAAAGAATCACTATATAAAAGAATGAATCTTTACTCTGCAACATCCTCTTCTTTAACTGGGAGGATCAACTCTAGATATTTATTCTTAATCTCAGCCTCCAATGTCTACCATTCATCTAGTATTGTCCTTGTCTTTTCTGGAATGTCTATGGCTATGACATCTAGTTCGTCCTGAGTGATCTTGTCCTTCTCATTTTGTAGTACCTAGACAACATTGGCCATAACAAACATCATTCCTTCTAGAAGATCCATCTTCTGCGCTATGAGCTTCCCAATCTCATCTATCCTCTCCTTATGTGGATCTTGGGCTGCTACAAGGGATTTATGCTTTTGTTTTACTAGTGCCAATATTTTTGCACACCCTAAAGTCTCATCTTTCATTGCTTTGCCAGAACTTCATTATCTTCAACTAGAGTTTTGATCCTTATTACTGCCTCTAGTGTTGCACACAAATTAAGAGCTTGGTTTGATTTCTTTAGCTCATCCTTTAAAGTCTGGAGATAACGCCTTATATGTTGAAATTTTTCTGATCATAGAGGATCTTTCTCTCTTTGTTTCTTGTTCAACATATTTTGGTGCGAGGCATTCTAAGTGGTCCATCTTCTAGCACCAAATCAACCAAAGTGTGCACATAATGCATAGCAGAAGGAAAATTTTCAGGTACCTTTGGTTCTAGATGAGGCCTTGCTTTCAAAATGTAATCACCAATATCCTCCACCATGCTAATGAAGGCCTCATTCTTTGTCTGTTCTCATTCCTTCTCTACCTTTAAGCACTCTATTTCGTAGTTTTATCTTTATTATCCTCCATCAGCGCTCTAATGGTGGCGGCCTTATCAATATTTCTCCATGCCACCTTAGCAGATACCTTGACTAAGGCATTGCTGACCTACTCATCAGACATAAGAGTGGGCTTTATGGTCATGTGCCTACTCTGTGGTGCCTTCTTTACTCTTCTTGAGACACATGAATCCTCACATACATCAAAATATGATTCATCCATATGGGTCTACATGAACCAAGATAATTGTTTCCTTGCACACGTAGTGGCCATATCTAGATCCATCATTTCCCATCCATATAATTTGTTAAGGTCCATAGTGCTTTGAATATAGGCTTAGATGATCTTGCTTGTGTCCTCAGCGTATCCCATACTTGGCACAACATATTATTCCCTTCTCCTTGTTCCTAGCCCCTTAGGAACCTAAGCACTAAGGTTTAGAGTTGGCTCTTCTCCTATTTGAGTCGTAATAGGCATGCTTTGGTCTCTCGTGTATAGTTCCTTCTAATTCTTTCACCCCTTTTTCTTCATCTTTCATTTCTTCATCACTGGGATCCTCCACATCATCCAGTTAAACTAGGGTTCTAAGCACTCTCTCTTCGAGAATCCTTTACCTCCTCATCAAGCATCAACTTTCTTATTCTCTTCTTCTTAGGTGCTTCTTTATGAGGGGAGAGTTAAGGTGATCTTCGTATAGGTTGTGATGTTCTTACGCCTTGGGTTATGGTTCTTCTAAATACCTTCAAGGCGATGCTCTTTAGGGAATGCATCCACGTCCAAGTCCTCTTCTCCTTTTTTCACCTATTGTGGAGTATCTGTGCGCTCACTCTCCACTCTGTCGTAAATTTGTTTCCAGCCTCTATGGTCCAAGCCTCCACTATCCTCATGTTCTTCTTCCTCATCTATCTCTATGGTTGCGGTAGGATTTGGAGCTTCCACATTTTCAACTATGTGTTTTCCCTTAGGTGGCCTTGGTAGCATGAACTCATTCTCCACATACTTGTTATTCTCCAGCCTAGGCTTGAGCTGAAGATAGATGAGCGTGGATCCATTGTCCCCAATAGCCAAACTTACTGGATTTATATTTATAACATCTGAAATGAGCCTCTTAATGTAGGTAGACGACTTGGATAAACATATGTTTTTCTGAGAGTATGGTAGTCACAATCTACCTTGTCTACATTGAAGTTTAGTTAGCACACATCAGTAAACATGTGAACTAAGGTCTAGAAGTAGCGCATTATGAAGGCATAGGATATTTTGCACCATGGAATCCATGTCCCATCCTTCATTGCAAACCACGCGATGCAAAAATGTTGATACACTATGAACTGTAATGCCTTGCCCACTACCGAGGGTAGCTCCTTTGGAATTCACCATTCCTCCTCAAACACCACATAAAGTTGGTCATACCATAACTCTACCCTTTGCTTGAATGGGCCACTCATTATTCCTTCACATAAGTATTTCTTGAACCTTTCCACGAGGGAATTATTCTCCATGGGGTATTCCCAATTTTTGTTCTTTGGCCCAATGGGAACTCCAATTTCTACAAACACAAGAGATAAAAGGATAACACCAAAATTTATCTTCTCACCTTGAACGCTTCCTCAGTAATAGTTTATGCAATGTAGCCAGCCAAGTTATATATTTCTCCCTCTGTCATTTTATTTGCAATGTATAGCCACATGTTATTTAATTATGACCACCTTTCTTGATCATTCAACTTAGTGAGCAGGTGAACAACTTCCTGCACCACATGATACTTCCTTAATATGTATATGTCCATTCCATGTAGACACTTGGAGTATCCCAACTCCTTGATTTTAGCTATAAGAGCTACCTTATTAGTCGGATAACTCATAATATCTGTCCTTGTGCCCTTCAGTCCCATTAATGTAGCAATCAGGGCTGCTATGATCCTTACCCTCTGTCTAGTAAAATAGAAGTTCTCATGGACTCTACTCATAAGCCATTGGTAAAAATCTTATAGTTTTCCAAAATATGGGAGTTTATATAACTGATAAACCCTTACCTTCTTAAGAAACTTCTCCCTAACATCATCATACATTGATATATAGTCCACTTTGTGCACTTGTTGGTCTTCTTATTCAACAACACATCCAATTCTCCCTTGTTGTTAGTGGTGTAGTGGTTGTAATCACTTACTTTGCATCTACGGATGTGGGAATCCCAATCCCATCCAACTATAACTCCTTCTGGATACTGCATCTCTAAAAATTACTCTTGGGAGAAACTTCGACCTCAACTTCCACTTTTTCTTCCCCTTCGTACCTGCTGTAGGTGCTTTCTTTAGTGCCATTATAAAAATCCTACCTTTTATCTTTTGTGTCGAGTAAGCTCAAACCCTAGCTCAAAACCGCATTCCCTAGCTCCTTCTCAATGCTTCTACTGCACTCAAACCCTTCACCAATGGGGATGTAAGCCACTTCCGCGCATAAATCTACTCTCCACGTCTGGTTTCATAGCTCTCCACACCTCAACACATTTCTCTTGGCTCGGTCACACTTAGCTCGCTTGAATAATTATGATCACAAAGGTAAAAATGAACCTACATCACGTCCTTATATAGATTTTCAAAAAGTTAGTGCATTTATTACTCCTTCACCTACCACCAATCCTCTCATTAATTGACCATTTTCCCAATTTCGCACGATACACCTTCGCACCCCAGCTATAACCTTCTAGCATGCTTTCCTACATACGGATGTAGACCTACTTCTACACGTGTCCATGCGTCAAAGAACCTCACCATTGCATCTTCCCTACTAGTTTCCACACGCATGACTTACCTTGTGTTATATTGTTCATTCATTTATTTCCAACTATGGTCTTCTCTAGGATCAATCTTCTTTTTAGTAGATTATTTCCATCTTTAAATAGCACCTGCTTGATGGTATATTCTTATTTGTATCCATTTTGAATAACAAATAACAACCAACCCACACCAATGGTATGTGCAGTCCTCTGCACATAAAAAATACTTCAAATTGTAATTAGCTTCTAGCGCACAAACACACTTATTTCAAAAACACCAAACTAAATTGACAAAGCATAGTGACAAAGAAGGAAATACATTAAAATAAATATAGAAAGGAAATCTATACTAAATGGAAATACTTCCTTATTACAAACACCAAGAAGACTTATTTATAGTAGGGATTCAGCCTATTCTTGTTGAAGTAACTGGGTAACCGTATTCCATCAAGCACATCTAAGCTGGAAAGTTTCTTATTTAAGTATATGAGTGATAACATAGAGTCCCAACTAATGCACCTTAAGTTTTCTTGGATGGAATTTTTTTGGAATCATAAAGGAGTACCATCCGTCCAACCTCAAGCTTGTTGTCCCTAATGTGTCTACTATACCATGGCTTCCACTGGCCTTTTCCTACTTTTGACTAAAAATGTGCTATGACGCACCTCTCATCCAACTGTATTAACTTGTCAATTCTTTCTTCTAATGCTTGCTCATCAGCTAGACCTCCCACACATGCAATATGTAATGATGGTAACATGAATTCCATTGGAAGAATTATACGCACCAAACACCAACTGAAAGGGTGTGGCCTTATTCAACCTCTCATAGGTTTTTCTAAATGCCCAAAGTAAAACATAAACTTTATCATCCCAATCTTTCCTTCCAACATCAATTTTTTTTTCAAGGTCTGGCTTGATATCTTGTTGAAAGCCTCAGCAATCCCATTTGCTTGAGGGTGATAAGGAGTAGTCTTGTGGTGCACAACCATAAATTCATCCAACAATATCCTGATTGTATCATTCAAGAAGTGTGTGCCCCTATCACTTGTCAAGCTCAACAGACATCCATACCTAGTGAGAATATTTTCCCATAAGAACCTAACTATTGTAGCTGCTATATAATCCTTTATAGGTGTTTCTTCTGCCCACCTTGTAAGATTATTTGTGTAAGTGATGATGTAGCATGATCAAGTTCTATGTGCGGCTAGGGAAATAGGACCCACAAAGTGTATAACACATTTCTCAAATGGCTCTACACTAGCAATAGGCCTCAAAGGCATTTCATCTCTTTTCCCAGGTTTGCCAAGGCGTTGATAGTGATCAAACACCTTACAATACTCTTTACAATCCTTATACAAGGTCTCCCACCATAATCCAGTGAGTCGAATCTTGCACGTGGTGGCATCACCTAGATAAATCTTGTCTACGATACCACCATAAGCCTCTTCCATGATATTTGTGCACTTATGTTCCATTACACACTAGCACAATACTTCATCTCGACCTAGTTTGTATAAGTCACCACTGATCAACATGAAATGTGCAACGTGAATTACAAGTTGTTTCTTCTCTAATGCTTTCATTCCTTCGGGGCCCTACATGTGCGTAACCTCCAATTTTGAAGGCATGCAATGTAACCAATATAAGTGTATCTGTCATTGTATCTTCAATTGTTTACACATCTTCCCCGATTTAATTACGGACAAGTGGTCCAACCCAAAATTACTTTTACCTAGTTTTACCACGACTATAAAGTCAAATTCTTGGAGCATGATCATCAATCGGCATATGTGCCCCTATAAAACAGGCTTATTTACCAAGTATTTTAATCCCATGTGATCAGTATAAAATACAAAGGGTGTTTCTAGAAAATACTATTTGAATTTATGCAGCGTGTAGATCATTGACAAGGCCTCATGATCTATAGTTATATAATTTAGATTTGCAAGAGTTAACTTTCTACTAGAAAAACAGATAGGATGATCTATAATACCTTCTCTAGGTTGAGCTAACACCATTCCAATGGTTATGCCAGAGGCATCCACATGTACATGAAATGGTTGGTTCCATGAGGAAAACATGAAATAGGTGCTATAGTAAGTCTCTCCTTTAATGCCTCAAATGCGTGCTATTGCGGTTGTCCCCAATAGAATGTCCCTTTTCCTTTGAGTAACTCTTCTAGGGGTGTGACAATATTCACATATAATTTGATGAATTTTCTATAATACCTTATGTGGCCCAGAATCCGTGCACCTCACTCGACCGGTAGGCTCCTCCCGAGCCTACAATAACGGCAACCTTAGCTGGATCTACTAATAAACCTTCCTTGCGGATGATGTGCAACAATAGAGTTCTAAAAGGTGTAGTAAACACACACTTCTTAATGTTTAATGAGATGTTTAACTGTCTACATCTTTCAAACATTAGGAACAAGTTTTCACAATGATACTTAATGAGCCCATACACCATCTAATCATCCAAGTAAACCTACAAGAATTTATGAATAAAATCCTGGAATGCTTGAACAACTATGTGCAAAAATAAAACATGCACATTTTTCAAACCAAAGGGCATCACAATATATGTAAAGCTTCCCCATTAAATGGTGAAATTAATTTTCTCTTGATCCTCCTATATAATTCTAACCTGGTGATACCATGAGAATCCATATGTGAAAGAGTAAATTTCATTCCCTAACGCCTTCTAACATTTCTTCGGTAAAAGGCATAGGAAAAGGATCAATCACATATGCAGCATTCAAATTCTTGTAATCCAAACAAATCATAATCTTACCATCTTTCTTTATACTGATTACCATGAGGCTAATCCACTATGATTCTTCTAGGGGCTTAATGATGCTAGATTTCAGCATTTTTTCAATTTCTTCTTTAACTTTTATGCACAGGTTCAGGTTCATCCTGTAAGGTCTCTTCTTGACTGGGTGTGCTCCTTCCTTTAGCTTAATCTTCATTTCTCCTAATGACTCATGCACTCATTTTAACTCATGGTAGCCCCTAGGAAAAATCTTGAAAATATCGTAGTAACTCAATTATCTTTGCCAATTCAGAATCAGACCAATAATCCCCAACTATTGCCTCCTTAGGTTCAACATCCATGCCAATGTTGCCTCACGCATACCTATTGAATGAGCTATGTCCAAATCTTCTACTTCCTCATCATCCAATATGTAGACCATCTTTCCTTTCTCATTTTTAAAGAAATGGCACATAAATAATTCGACATTTGTATCATCTACTTCATCAAAACACGCTCCCTATTATTCCTCACCAAATAAATCCTGAATGATTTCTTAAACATTTTCACTATCTCCCATAGTTAAGTGCTCCATAACCCATAATGCCTCTCTTACGGAGGTTTAGTAGAGAAGTACTCAAAAGTCTGGGTCATTCCTGTAATTAAGTCTTTCCAATTTCTAGTCTCCTATGTAGTTCCGCATAAACATACCAAGCACGTGCACAACCTTGCAAAGTGGAATAAAGTTTATGCACCCAAAGTGAAGGTGGTAAAGCTTCCCACCCCTCTATCTAGAGTCTCTCAAACTACCGAACATTGTGTTGAATAGGTTGATTACCATTATATATGCAAATTTGAGTAGGTGCATTACTCTTGAAGAACATAGTGGTTAGAGCAATTCTGAATTCATTCCATTCTATGATATTATCCTGTGAACCATCCACTAGAGAACGATGCTATCCCATGCAGGGTATACACTAACATATTTCTTCTTTCAACTTGATTTGTCCACTACTCCTTCATGACATGCAAGAATACCATGGGATCTCCTTCTCCATTATACTGGGGTACATAGTTGTTACCTATCGTCCTAATATAACAATGTTTGCTCCTCCACAAAAATGCACTTCTTACTTCGCGCCCAACCATATCATAGGTGTCATGTGCCTAATTATCATAAGAAATACTTGTAGTATCACTAATAGACTATGTATCTTCCCATTGGAGGATTCCTTCTTTAGATGGCTCAAGTACTTCCGGATCTGAATGATGCGTACATAAATTATGTTCAGGTCTTCCTCACTCAATGGTTCAACATAAGGTGTAGACTTCCCATCTTGCAAAGGGATAATAACTCTTTCTTCCTTGTTCTCAAAACTTATATACCCCTTGTTGAACCGTAGATCAACACTATTTGTATAGCACCGAGGGTGCCCAAGTAGAGCTTAGAAGGCATGCCTCATGTAAGTGCTAAGACCTCAAAGTCCCAGGAATTTGGCCCCTTCTATAGTAATGTATGCATCCTTTAAAACTCCAATGGGAGTGGCCTTAGTTCGATTAACCATAAACAATACATTAGAGGACAATTGTAATGGAGGTTTTCCCATCTGTACCCATGCATCTAAAGTAAGCACATTCACTTTTGCACTTGTGTCAATCAATATATTTCTCAAAAGCCATCCCTCCACAACAAAATCCAGAGTAATCTCCTTGTCATAATCCAAGCTATGAGGGGGAAGATTAACATGCAGGATTTTCCATCCATTCTTAATACTTACGTGTGAAGTGCTTCCCTTTAGCCAATTCCCTAGTAATGGAATGATATTCTCCTGGCGCAACATCTTGCATACCTCATTCAAATTATCAATATCTGATTGTACTATCTCTGTTGCCTTATTTTGTTCTAACTTGCGTGACTATTCCTTTAAACACTGTATTTCACCCTGAAGATTTCTTAGTACCTCCATGGTTTCCTGATAAACCTCCTTCTGATGTGTAGGATTTGGGTACCTTACATGTAAAAATTCCTCCTTAGTGATGGTAGGCTCACGCTATAACATCTCTCTAGCACACCTAACTTTAGTGTGTGTAGTAATCTTCATAGGTAATACCTCAGGTTCCAGTGCCAACTTTGGCATCCACTAATTCTCTATAACACGTGTATTCTAACCATCCCTACACCATTGTTCTCTTGTTTATGTTGCTTGCTAAGATGCTCATAAAAGTATGGGCATTCCTCAAAATTGTGATTCTTCCCATAAAAACAACAAGTAATATTCTGAGGACATTCATACCTACGTAGTGGTAGGGGAGATCGCATGTAAAACACATTCTATGAGGAAACTCACCTCATCCACCACCAGGGCCTCAACCCCTGAATCTACTATGGTATTTTTGACCTTTGTCATGAACTCCTTCAAAACATGCTTCGTTATGATCATAGTTCCCTTGAGTGTTATCACAGTCATGGTGCTCACTTTTACCTTTAGAGTTATCTGATACTCCTGTCTTTCACACACCAAGATCTATGGCATCATGGATCTAATCAATCAACTTTGCGGTGATTACGTATTGTGATTCATGGACCAAAAATCTTACAATAGAAAGATACATTCTTTCTTATCACACATTGTAATAATGGGCAATGACTTACATCATGGTCTAAATGACATATCTCGTAGTCTAGCAACAATGAATGTATTGACCTGCGAGGACAACTATCTTTAGTGTGCCCTTCCACTTCACAATCTGTACACCAAATCCTGTGTGTGTCTCATGAGCTGAATTGGATGATAGTTTCTCCAACTGCTTTGTCATAGCTACAATCTATGCTTCTAGGAATGGGCTCACTCCAATGTCTATACTCCCAACTACCTCAACACGTAAAGTGGCTTCAAGTGCTTTGCATGGGTCCATATATGTCTTATGTGACAGTTCCCTTCTAAAAGGTGTGATCAAGCCCCAAAAAACACTATGCATGCTAGATTGCACGGATATCATATGAAATTTTAGACAATAGTGTCCTAAAATGGGAATCATATTCGAACACTATCAATGGTGCCATGCTTAATATCCTTGAGCATGCTTATACTCTTTTGCTCGAATTCAGGATATGAAAATCCTTAAGGAAAGCTTCTCATAATGCTGCATAATCTACACAAGTTTGATCAGGGTCAAACTTCCTGTACCAACTGTGAGTGCATCCTTGCAACATAGTTACAAACTAACTTGCCTTACGCTTAGAAGCCATGATTACTTTTGCGTGCCACTATATCTCACACATATGCACATGGTCAACAACATATTCTATTCCCCTATACACTAGAAGAAGAAGTGACATCTCCATGTAAATATTCTGGGGTTGGTGAGGACCATGTCCACCTAATCCAGAGCCTCCTGTGTTACCTTTGGCTCCCGATCCACCAGATCCACCAGAACTAGGGCCACCTATTCCCTCTGATTCTCCTCTTGTATCTAGAAGTGGACCAGTGGTTGTACTCCCTTGTGTCCCAACAGTGGTACTAAACTGAACTCCTATAGTCTATAAGGTGGTACTACTCCCAAAAGTGAGTCCAAAATTCTGTGCACTTGAGTTTTGTGTTGATGATGCACATGAAAAGGTAACTCCAAATAACAAAGAAGATGTTTTCCTGACCATAAATGCACTTTCTACTTGATTTAATCCTTTTCTACTACTCCCCAAACTAGCTTGCTGACTACTAGTTGTACTAGATATTGGAAAACCAAACACAAGGGCTAGGTTGGTAGGTAGATTCGAGATGTTCACCCTTGAGACCATGTCGTCTCTGTTGGCATGCTCCCATATGAGGCCAAGGATGGTTCCCTATCATGCTTGCCTAAATAGGGGAGTTCCGGATGCTCGGCTCTACGCCTTCTATGTGAACTCCAAATCCTTCACAAGACACATCTCTCCTCAATGCCATCCACTTTGCAATATCACGATGCTTCTCTATCTCCCTCTCACACACCTCATTGTCCTTAATCCACCTTTCTTCTCTTTTCATCTCTACCACTAGGTCTCCTCCTCATGCATGGTAGGTTTTAGCTAGCCATCAACTTTTCTTCTAAGTTCAAGGTTACCATCAAGATCTTTATCACCAGTGGAATGCCTTGCAAATAAGTTCCCCTAGGATAGCGTAAAAACTAGAACTTAGCTAACTCTAGGAAATAATAAGTTGAAATTGAGTACTCCAAAATATAGCTATTTAAAACACCACAGGAACCAAGTATCCACAGCGCACGTCCAAATCAGATCAACATCATAGAGGGCCTAAAATTCTTCCTACGTCTAGACAAGTGTGTGATACCTCCAATTCCTTTTAGATGCATAAGCAACCAGCCACTTGTACAACTCTACCAAAAATATAGCAAATAAGATCTCATACAAATAGTCATACAAATTCTACTCTTCCCATGCGTGTGTGTCAAACTCGGATCAATCTTCGAACCTCGAGCGTACTCTTCTTCAAGATATTTTATCCACTCTTCAACACTTTCTAAGGTCAACCAGTATGTATTCATCGCAAAACATCCTAAAAACAACTGAAAAAGAGGTCCCGACAACGGAACCAATGATGCATCCTTGAATTTATAGTAAAAACCTAGGCACACCTTTGGCACATCACCCAACCTGATTTGAGCACTCACTGAAGCATGGAAAGGTACCGGGACCCTCTTTAGAGTTCTTGTGTAGGATGTCGGTGTGATGAAGATAAGAAAGATTCGAGATCCATAAATAAACATAAGCGATCCACGGTGCATAATCCAGATCTAAATCTTAGAGAATCATGAGTTAAATAATAACTATAATAAGATTAAACATACATGAACCACTTTTAGTTATGTATAACACTATTATCCAATGAATATTATCCATTACATGAAAAAATGTAAATGTAAAATCTTCTTACATTATAAAGTATCACCATAAGTCATGCACATATCAGATCTAATAACATAACTCTACAACAACACACACACACACACACACACACACACACACACACACACACACACACCAAACTACATAGTTCAATACATATTCATAGGGGTGGGGACTTCTCCTTCACCACGTATGCACTTACGAAAATAGGTCGCATGCGATAATAGCCATGTGCCTTTATAATAATATACACACATGCAAGTGCGTTAATAATAGATGTCCTATTGTAAAGCTGGAATAAGTAATCTTATTATTAACTACAACCATGAATGACACTATCAACCATTTGTTCCAAAAATACCATTTGTGTGTCACGCAAGTCTCCATCCTAATTTGTGCTCCATACACAATCTCAAAAATAGGCTGTATCCATAAAAATGGCCAAGTCTGAGCCAAGCTGATTCTAGCGTGTGTTTCCTTTCCTACTATTCCGCGCCTTCAAATTGGCTTTATTTCCACTTGTGTATTCTTTTTGTGTCTTCTCCTTAGAGTAACACTCTGTCGCTTAACATTATCCCAATTATCTAGAAAAGAGCATAAGAATAAAAGTGCTTTCACTTCATCATCAAACAAAATTTCTACCGATTTTAATTGATTTACAATAGATTGGAAATCATTCAAATGATTAGATATAGATCCACCTTCTTGCATATTAGAATTAAACAATTTTTTCATCAAATAAACCTTATTTAAAGCACTAGGATTTTCATACAAATTTTCTAAAGATTTCATCAACTCTACCGTGGTTTTTACATCTGTAAAATTCGAAGCCATTGATGCTGCCAGGCTCAATATTATAGATCCCAAATCCTTTCTATCAAGAACCTTCCATTCTTCATCAGTCATCGTGACCAACTGTGCATGCTCATCCAACGGTAAGTATAGATCCTTCTGATATAAATAATCCTCCACATGCATCTTCCATAGTTGATAATTACGACCGTCAAATTTCTCTACTCGGTATTTACTATCTTTTTCCATTTTTATGCTCCCACTCAATCAGAAAACCCTTTGTGAGTAAATCTTGTCAACACACAAAACCTCCAAAAAAATCTCTAATACCAATTATTGGGATTTAACCATATAACAATGTTGCACAGATCTAAAATCAGATAAAGCATACAAGTAATGAATGCGGAAATAAACTAGAAGATAAAATAAACAAGAGAAAGATAACACCAAATTTAATGTGGTTCACCCAATGTGGGCTACGTCCACCAAGAAATGGCCAATATTATTATTCAATGATTTACAAAGGAAATACAATGAAGATCGATGTCTTCCAACACCTCACAAGATGTTCAATGTTTTCCCTCACTCAGCTACTCTTTCTTGCTCACCAAGAAAACTAACATGCAAACAATTTCTATTTTCTTCTCTCATACCCTCATACAATGCATACATGCATATATATCTATTATGGGAAACTAACTATGATTTTACAATCAATAAATCATCTTTAAAGCAAAATATTTATTCTAATTCTCAGCCAAAAAACAAAGCACCATCGCACAGGTTGATTGATGCGATTACATTACCTAACTAGTGTCGGTGTGACCGATGATGGTCACTTCCTAACCCATGTTGGTTGATAAATGACTGATGTAAGTCACTTCTTAAGCGATATCGATCCTTGTTTGAATGATGCTAGTCAATTCTCGGTGATGTCGAGTCACTTCCTAAGCGATTTCGGTCAACTTTCCAAATGCAGCAACATGTTAAAACAAGCTTTCTGTGAAGTAATTAAGCTCCAAACTCAACAATACTTTCCGTAGCCCATTCACACGATTCCCTACCAACCGTAACCACTCTGCCCTTTCAACCACCCCTTCTACCCCTATCGAGTTTTCAGCTAAATTCCTACACCCTACCTAAGACCTCCTAATACTGCGTGCGATCACGAGAGGCACAGAATGAACCTCCTTTCTAACTTTGAAACTCAATTACCCCTACCGTGATCAATTACCTAACCGATCATGGCTATAACTTGATGATTGACATTGGCTCCCTAACTTACATCGGTCTCTATTTTGACATTTTGCCTTGGACGGTGAGCTCATTCCTCCACGAGAACTCTCTCGAAACCACCCACGAATTTACTTAGACCTTCTTTCTAACCTCTGTCATACCTATAGACCTTGAAACTGACCATTCTCCTATATTTAATATTAAATTCATCATTTAGATTAGATTTATACTATTGTGTTGTGTGAGATACCTAAATCATATAACTATAGTAGGACCTTCCATTTCATGATATTTATTAGCATTAATTTTTATTAAGATGTGGATTGACAACCTTCAAGGAAGCACCCCACTTCCCAGATCTAGCTCACACTAGGCAATCCACCGACCTATGCTATTAACTCTATTTTGTGGTCTTGCTTTGCTTCTTAGGTAGTCCTTCTAAGATAAAAATGAGTGCTCTACAATCGGCTTGGTCTTCAAAAATGGTGCACAACCTCTTCACAACCTCCGAGGTATTCCTCACGTACCTTACCTTTACCTTTTAAATTGTTTTGTCATACGGTACTTTTATGCGGTGAAAGCTGTTTTCACTGCAATTTTATTCCGAGAATAAAGTTATTTCTATCTTTTCATTCTCTTGAGAAATAGATAAGGGTTAGGGCTAGGAAGAATACTGTTGAGTGTTGGGAAGGTGTCTTATACCGTAGAGAGATCAGATTGATTTTGAAGAGATCCTTTTTGTGCGGGAAGGACTACCGTAAATAAGAATGCAAGACCACCCAATTTTCGTTAAATAATAAGTGAGGGAACTGCCTTGAGCCCAGGAAATATTAGACTTCCTTTCGAAGGTGGTCAGTTCCCTTTTAATACAAATTAATGCAAATGATAATAAAGAAGCTATTGTGAAATCATGATTTAGGTACCTCATTACTAAAAGCAATAGAGACTAAACTACCAATAATAAAATGTCATGTTGTTTGCTTGGTCACTGGTTATTGATACGTTCAGATCAAGTTACAGGGGTAGATAAGGCTGGATATGGGATTGTTTAGAGGTAAATAGGTGAAAGGTTGGTTTTTGGTATAAGTCACAGTGACCGATGCCGGTCACTAGATAACCGACCGCGGTTATAAAACGGTACCGGTAGGGGATAACCGATATCGGTAGGGGCAGTGGTTTAGGGTTTTTTAAATGGAGGTTGGTTGTAAGGTGGTTATGGGGTTCAGAAGGTTGGTAGATGGTTGAGGGGAGTAGTAGGGTGATAGAGAAGACTCAGAGAGTGAGAAAGTTGTCTTTGGGGCAATATAGAGATGGATGAATGAAGGTTAGGTGTAGGGTCTTTCTTTGGGTAGTAGATCCAGGAGTGAGATTATAATCACTATGAATCAAAATTTCACACGTGTAGTATCTAGAAGCATACAAGATAATAAAAGAGACTACTTACTAGTTTATGATGCGGATGCAGGTCTAAGGAATGCAGTGGCGAAGGAAAGGCTTAGTTGGGATGATCCAGCAATCAGAAGTGAGCTGATGAAGCTATCCTCTGACTCTCCCAATGTTTGGATGAGTGTGACAGTGATCTAGTTGCTCAGTTATGGTCTTGGGCTCAATACTCCTCTCTGCAAAATGAATTCGGATGCTTGCCAAAATGAATTCCCCTCCTTGGTTTTGGTTGGGGGAGGTCATTTACAGGGAAACGATGGCGGTTACCTAACCGACGCCGGTCGCATAGGGACCGATGTTGGTTAGGTCAAAGTTGGCTATTTTTTGTAAAATAGCCAACTTTCCCTCCTTTTTCTCTGAGGGGGTCGGTTGTGGGCTTGGTCAAGTCATTATTAGGTTTGTTTTGGTGTAGGTGAGGGGTGATGAGTCATGGGTGTGGGTCTGGACCAAGTTATAGGTCTTAATTAGGTTACTTTAGGGTTAGGGCTAGGTCATGGTGAGGTGGCGAGGTGAGGTGGTAGGGTTGGAGATGTGGATTTATTAATTATAAGGTAATTAATAAATAATTAAGTGTGTAAGGTTTAGGTGGTGAGGTAGGGTTAGGTTGCGAGACGAGATGCGGGGCATAGGGTGTCGTAAGACCCAAATTTGGTGTCTACATTTGCCCCTTGTTGTTGTGTAGCTTGTCTTGTAAAGCTGCACTGACAATAATAAGAAGTGGTTGCCCCAGTTAAGGGTATAGGTAATCCCCCTCAAATCTATCATAGATTGAGGCGACGTGAAATCAGGGATAGGGTTGATAAAGGGTGAATGATGATTAGATGATGGTAAGAAGTTGGGGTAAGTTCAAGGAAGTAGACACACGTTGAAATGCAGTAGTGCGACCAGAGTACACGATTTGAAGAGCAAACAAGCAATTCATAGGCAAAGGTTGATAGTTTATCCAAACAAGGTTGATATAATCTTGGTATCCAAGGCATAGGAAGTAGCTCCAGGATATAACGGGTAAGGTACCTAACGTTTAGGCATGTTCGGCGATGCAAATGATTGGTTTGGTTGAGATAAACGTTACGGTCTTGGTCTAAGCAAAGTGGTCGATTTGATCAATTCAAGTATCCTAGTCATGCTAAAACATGAACAAGTGAGCTCGATTGAACAAACAGCTACATGATGGGTGGATAGAATCATAATTTGTGGGCCTCGATCGAGGTACTTAATTGGTGCGGTCTTGGGTCGGGCCGATTGGTTGGGTACGGCCGTGGGTTGGGCCGATTGGTTGATTGCGGCCTTAGGTAAGGCCGATGGATTGGTTCCACCTTGGGTCGGGCTGATTGGTTGCGGCCTTGGGTCGCTGATTGGTTGGTTGCGACCATGGGTCGGGCCGATTGGTTGATTGCGCCCAGGTCGGGCTGATTGGTTGGTTGCGGCCTTAGGTCGGGTGATTGGTTGGTTGCGGCCTTGGGTCGGGCTGATTGGTTAGTTGCGGCCTTGGGTCGGGCCGATTGGTTGGTTGCAGCCTTGGGTCGGGTCGATTGGTTGGTTGCGGCCTTGGGTCGGGCCGATTGATTGGTTGTGGCCTTGGGTCAGGCCGATTGATTGGTTGTAGCCTTGGGTTGGGCCGATTGGTTGGTTGTGGCCTTGGGTCGGGCCGATGAATTCAAAATAAGGCTATTAGCAAAGCCAGGGGTAGGTGATGTGGTAAAAAATAGAGATTGGTGGATAAGGATAAGAGTTAGGTTAAAATAAGCGGGTAACCAATATCGGTTAGGGGTGACCGATATCGGGTAGAAGACCGATATCGGTCTTCTAGGGCATGACCTAACCAATATCGGTTAGAGGTCAAAACCTATAAAAAGAAAAAAGTGGCATGTCATTTTCACATTGTGAATTTGAGCGCCAAAACATCTCTTGTTGAGTTTTGAATTGATTGGGTCGAGTGTTTGGGCTGAGTTGGCACTAGTTGAGTGGGTGAGTGAGTTATTGGTAGGCCCAGAGAGGCAGAGCTTGATTGGTTGAGGACCCTGCTGAGGAGATTTGGAGCTATGGCACAGGCTGGAGGAGTAGGAGGTCTGGAGGAGCTGGACCACCACCACCTATCCCACCACGACGACATGTAGTCATACTGGTAGGCTCTGAACCCCTATTTCTGTCAATTTGATGAATTTGGTTGGGATTTGGGTATTGGGGTAGGAATCCAAAATTTGATAAAATAATGAATAAATGAAGGTAAACAGTAAAATGGATTGGGTAGATATGTTAGGTAGGCAAAAATGTCAGGGTGGGTAAGGTTTTAGGCAATTGTGCTGGGTAAATTGGGAGAAATAGGGAAAAAGGGGGTTTGGGGGCCGTTTCGGTTCAGCCCCTAAACCCCACAGTGACCGATGTCGGTCACTAGTCGACCGACATCGGTCACAGTTTTCAGGTGTAGATTAGTAGGTGTAGAGACCGGCGTTAGTCATGTGTCGACCGACGTCGGTTCAGAAAATTTGACATAGAGGATGTGGGTGGGGGACTGATGGCGGTCGAGGGTGACCGATAGCGGTCACCATGGGTAGGAGGTAGGGTTGTAAAATTGCTTTGTTGGGTGTTGTTTTAGGCGGGTAGGATAGATTATAGGGTTGAGGGTAATTGGGTGGTTGGGGTCGGTTCGGGTAGGATAGGTTATGGGTTGTGTATGGATTGGGATGAGTTGGGTTGTGTATGGGTGGGTGAGTAAGTATAGAGGGTTAGGTTGGTTGTGTTGTTAAGGGTAGGCCTGACGGAGTGGGTTGTTTTTGCAGGCACGCTAGTAGTTGACCATGCGAGATCGGATGCTGCCCCTATTGGAGTGGATGTGGCCACATGTGACCATAGAGCAGTGGGTAGTTATGCGGGAGGTTGGACTCGGTGGAGTCTAGAGGTATAGGGATGTGGATAGGGACCACAACCTGATGGTTGCCCTCATCGAGAGATGGGATCCGGTAACCAATGCCTTCCATCTCCCTACTGGAGAGATGACAGTCACCCTAGAGGATGTGTATCGCATCCTGAGACTGCCAATCATAGGTGAGGAGGTGTTCCAGGTGGATGTCGAGACAGCGATGGATAGCATCCTGTAGGTATTCGGGGATGCAGCCCCATTGGTTACGTATCATAGTGCGAGAATGCATTACGGTGAGATGTATCGTGCTCATCGATAGGAGATACGGCTTACCGTGCTGATGATGGTCGGTATCACCTGCTTCACCCTCCCTGACTCAGAGGGAGGCCACTTCCCACAGGCTGTGATGGGAGTTTACAGAGATGGTGGAGGAGCACACTGCTACGTATGGGCACCGCAGTGTATGTATGCAGTACTATACAGAGCTCTGGGGCTATCGCCGTATGAGGTGATTCGGTATATGTTTGACATTCTTGTTACACTGTTGGGCATATGAGCACATCGTGTGTATACGACCAGTAGGGTTGCCCCAATGCAGCCAGGGCCACAGGCAGTCTACTAGATATGGGTTTTAGAGGTGGTTGGGGGTCGTGGGCCAGCCACGAGTAGTGGTCGCAGGGTAGGATGTTGCCTTTTACAGGCATATGTTAGAGGGCCTGACTGCATTAGATATTATATGGAGGCCATACAGAGGCCATCAGCCCGTGGAGGAGCCGAGCACAGCTGCGATGGATCCAGTACATCTTTTGGATAGCTAGACGGAGACCTGGGGAGTATGAGTGGATTCCCCTAGAGAGGGTATGATGACAACTAGGACTACGGCAGGATGTGCCACCTCCCCTCCCACAGTATCAGAGGGAGGATGTAGAGGCACCACTACCTCTACCGCAGCCATTTGACCCAATCTGGGTAGCAGAGAGACTGGCAGATGACATAGTGGACGATGCCATGGTTACAAGCTCATTTTTGGTTTGGTGGGTAGGGCAGAGGGCGTCCGTGAGAGCACAGCCAGATTTAACGCCTGCATTACTGAAAGAGGGACCATCTCTGGGTGAGCACAGTACTACGAGGGTAGCTTGTTGTCACGAGCACAGATTGGGGTGTTACAGGGGCAGTTAGCCGAGCACAGAGCACGAGTGTAACCTCAGGTTCCTCTTCAGGTTCCGATGGCAGCTCCACTGCCACCATAGGTACCGGCTCAGGTTCAGGGCATATAGGCAGGGCAGGGCCCACTTCTATTAGGAGCCGGGGGACCAGCCCCATTAGCCATGGTTATACGAGCTCGTTATATATGGAGGCTAGAGTGAAGGCCCGTTACTATCAGGACCTACTAGATGGTATGGGCAAGATAGAGTATCGCCATATGTGGCTCATAAGAGTGAGACTTCCCGTGAGTCACAGTCACAAAGGCCGTAGCCATAGGCTGGTGGGTCGGTTACAGGTAGGAGGCGAGACCCGGCATAGGGGCCAGCTGAGGGACGGGCCGAGGGAGGGGGAGAGAGCTGAGTTGCCCCAGGAGTGGAGACACTTTTGGTCGAGTTGGATAGATGATTTTTGATAGAGACACCGGTCTGCAAACCGAGTGTGCATATAGGGGCTTGCGTGCCCATATAGGATTTATGTATTCATTTTTGTTGTATATACTGGCCTGCGAGCCAAGTACATTTTGTATAGTTGATAACGACTTGTGAGCTAAGTATATTTTTGACATGAGAGACCGGCCTACGAGCAGAGAGTCGAGATTTGGATAGAGAGACAACTGACACGCATGCCGACTTTGTATTTTGGATTCTGAGATGCCTATGCAGGCAATTTGTATATTTTGACATTGATTTGATGATATATAGATGATGAGTTTGATCCACATGGTGTGTATAATTTTTGATTTGATGCATATATTATAATGTTTCATGTGTTTTGTCGATGGTATTGGAATTTGATGTATATAGATGATGTTGATGATGTTTTGATGATATGCATATGTTTTGAAATGTTGATGTTATTATGATGATGGATGTTGATAGTGATGTCGTTATGCAGGGAAAAGAGGTGGGCTCCGCCAAAAATTATAAAAAACAAAGAAAAGGCCTAGGTATAAGCAAAAAGGAGACAGGTGACCGATATCGGTTAGCTAACCGATGTCGGTCACTATGTGACTGATACCGGTTAGGTAACCGATATCGGTTATGCTAAAACGAGCTTTTCTAAAAATAGAAAAGCTTGGGAGGTAACTTAAATTCTTATTTTTAGAGTCATGCAACATGTTAAATACGAGGATGTGAATTTGTTGACGTCTATATACGGGGGTAGTTACATAGGAGAATTGAGTGATAAGGAGGAAAGAGACAGGTAAAGTGATCGTGGGATTGGATTAAGAAGGCGTAAAGGCAAGTTATAGTGAAGAGGGTGGTGAACATGGCTGAACAAGGAGAAGCATCCAACGGGCAGAGAGGAGAAGGAAGACAGGTTCCACCTCAAGCTGCTGCATCCCAAGAGGTATAAGTTTTGGTTGGAATTAGATTTTGCATGCTTATGAATAGGATGTGGTAAGGTAAGTGGGTAGAGATGAAAAGAAAGGTGATAGGAAAGGGTTTGGGATGGGGTGAGTGTTATGGGGTAGGTAATCAGGTGTTTCAGATATGTTTTTAGGTATAGAGAGGGGCAAACAAGTGAATAAGTTATCATAGGTGGTGTTTTTGAGCAGGGTGGATAGAATTGACAGTGACCGATATCGGTTTATGCCTAACTGGTATCGGTTAGGTAACCGATATCGGTTACTGTGTAAAGTTGCAGATTGTGATAAAAAACACTTGGGGATTTATTTGTTGTTTGTTGGTTTGATGTGTGCAGGCAGAGGTAGGGTTGAGGATGAATGATAGGGTGCCAGCTTTGTTATCACGGGTCCAAGTAGATGTAACACCAGCTGAGTGGGCATTAATAAACCGTGTGGGGTTAAGTGGAATCCGCTATTATTCACGAATCACATGTAATCATGCTATGTTGCAGGTGCTGATTGAGAGATGGAATCCATAAAAGAATACCTTCCATCTGCCAACAGGGGAGATGACAGTGACATTAGAAGATGTGTTTTGAATTTTGAGACTTCCAATTACAGGAAGACCAGTGTATCAGGCAGGGCCCAATGCGGTGCGGGCAGCGATAATGGTAGTATTTGGTCCAGCCGCACGAGATCTGACACAGCGAGGCTTGACATTTACTTATGGTATAATGTTTGCGGCACACCCTGAGGCAACAAGGTTGGCCGTGGTATTAATGATAGCGGTGGGGTACTATGCATTACCTAGAGCGGATGGGGGAAGATTTCTAAAATCATTGATGTGTATTATTTGTGAGATGATAGAAGGTAGCATTACTTTCACATGGGCACCAGCATATCTGGCGGAGCTATACAGGGATTTATGGGCATGCAGGTGAAATCACAGGACTACACCTTTGGATTGTGCATACTTATTACATTGTTGGGCCTATGAGCACATTGTGTGTGTGTGCGACCAATAGGCCAACCAATCCAAGCAGGAGAGACAGGATTGCAGAGGTTGGGATTCAGGCGATGGGTCCAGACAGAGCAAGAGGCAAGAGTGAGACCATGACAGATGACGCCGAGTACTATATGCAGATGTTGGAGATAGTGACGATTGCGGATATCCATTGGAGGCCTGATGGGAACTACATGGTGACGGAGAACATAGCTGAGGATTTGAGGGGTGTAGAGCGATTGAGGTGGATCGCAGGACACAGGCCAGGTGAGTACTAGAGGATTCCTCTAGATTAGGTGCGGCGATAATTTAGATTTGTTCAGGATGTACCCATGGATCATAGATGATATAGGAGGATCAATGCCGAGGCACCATTCTCACCTCCATGGCCAACACTGCCATAAGGACCCAAAGAGATAGCAGCAAAATCGTAGGGTAATGGATGCAGGAGTGAAAAAGTCTTATAGATTATGGTGGGCAGCAGAGTTACAAGGTACACATGAGAGGGCCGATCATCTTGACATAGTTGTGATTACAGCGGAGAGAGACCACCTGCAGGGTTTAGTTCACCAGCTGCAAACATAGGTGAATGAGACCACAGGATTGTTAGAGGCTTTGCAGTCACGAGTGGAGAGACTAGAGGCAAGATTCCTCCACGTGAGAGGGCATATTTGTATGTTACAGGAGAGATTGGTGGATCAGTGGGAGGAACCAATAGCAGTGGTACCTTTGAGGATGGAGAGGCCAGGTGAGTGGCGTCGATGATCACCATCGCTACCTGGTTCGGGACGAGGTGCGGGGGCCTAAGTGAGTTTCATACATAGGGGTAGAAGAATAAATAAGGACTCTGACCTGCGCATCGATAATAGAGAAGATGTATTTGTTTAACATCTAAATAAAACTGAATATGTATGTTGATTTGAGTTATGAGAATAATAAGACTATTTGTGTTTTGAATGTTTGGATTGATAAAGGACAAAGGTGAGTGTTATAAATACGTGAAAATATTTATATTTTTAAGGAAAACACAACACATGATAGGTTATGGTAGGGGATGGTCGAGCTAACCTTGGGAGACCCCATGTCTCCTAAGTGCTGCCTACATAGCCCATTGCACAAAAAGGAGGAGGGCCTTAGACCAATGTAGTTCTCCCTTAGGACTAGGGAGAGGTGAATTCAAGAAATTTGGTTGTGGTTAGGCAATTTTTGGTTGGTAAAAGTTTGATGTTGGTAGGGTAATGTTGTTGGTGTTGGTGTGGGTATAGGGAAGCGAGGGTTAGCTTACCCAAGCATAGGAAACCGTGTCCTAATTAAGGTCAACACATAATCCTAGATTCGGGTAAAAGAGGAAAAAGTGTCCCATAGTTGGAAAGAGCTAAACAAACCACGTATTATCGTAGGATGAGCTTGAATCCCTAGGTACCTTGCATAGGCGAGAAGTCGATAGGTGAAAAGAGTTGTATAATCACAATATATCGGATATACGTCACGTCCCTTGAGTTTTGTTGTTTTTGAAGAATGGTGAGGTGAGGTGGATGGTATAGCTGGGGTGCAGAGAGAACTTGTTATAAGGTGATTATTTTGATGAAAGAGAACCAAACCTAAATAGACAAGTCCATGACTCAAAAGTACTTTTGAATACTACTTTTATTTTTTTGGATATAGACTGATCAATGCGGGAAGTCTATATGGGATATGCATTTTTTGTTCTTGAGCTATTCACGAAGCTGATCAATGTGAGAAGCTTCTGATAGAGGCTGACTTTGTATAGCTATCCTTCAAGGGAGCAGTCTACTTATAGTAGCAGATGCGGCTTTTGCACATAGTTGTCCTTCGAGGGAGCAGTCTAGTTTATAGCTTAGAGGTCTAGATGTTCGTTTGGCATGAAGCATCTAGTTTTGTAGGAAGTTTGACTCAAGAATATCCCAGAATTGTATAATTGATACTTTTTATTTTGATACTTTTAAGTCATGAACTAGACTAAAAGGGGAAGGCATCTTTAAGAGGAGGTGATGATCAAACCACGTGAGTTTGATTCTACTTTGAGATGCACGAAAGAAGGTGTATGAGGTGGTAAATGAGCTCAAGGGACGAGCATAAGGTAGATAAGAATGATGTAACATTAAATTCAACAAAGTAGAATGGTTGGAGATGCAAAGCATTAAGGGGTTCGAAGCTCAGGTTTACCATTAAGCGAAGCTAAACGATAAGTACCTGATCCGTAAGTGTGAGTGATAATGTAAGGCCCAATCTAATTAGGAGCAAATTTTCCACGTTTACTCTTTTCTAGTTTGGTTACGTGTTGATTCTATTTGAGGACAAGATCACCAATTTTAAAGGTACGCTCATGAATTCACTTATCATAAGCACGCTTGATGCGCTTTTGATAAAGTTGAAGGTGGTCAAGAGCTGTAAGACGACGCTCGTCAAGAAGCTCTAATTGGGCTAACCGCTCTTGGTGGAAGTCATCATTGGTGAGAATATCCTGGAGAGATATTTTGAGGGAAGGGATTTGTATTTCGAGAGGAAAGACATCCTTGGTACCATACACCAAAGAAAATGGTGTGGCATTAGTGGAAGTACAAATGCTGGTACGATAAGCCCAAAGGGCAAAGGGGATGTGATCATGCTAGTTTTTCCCAGAATCATTAATGAATTTCATGAGAATTTTGGTTAAGGTTTTGTTAGAAGATTCGGCTTGACCATTTGCTTGTGGATAGTAGGGTGACTAGAAGCTAAGTTTGACACCAAATTTGTCACAAAGGTCTCGTAACAGCTTATTTTTGAAAGATTTGCCATTATCTGTTATCAGGTGATGAAGAACACCAAAACGACAGATAATGTGATGATTGATGAACTCAATGATTTTCTCTTTTTTGGTTGAAATGAGTGGAATGGCCTCAACCCATTTAGTGTAATATTTAGTTTTTGTGATGATCCAACGGTGACACTGCGAAGAACGCAGGTGAATCTCACCAATAAGGTCTAAACCCCATTGTGAGAAAGGCCAAAGATCTCGTGCGACCTGTAGCAGGTGGCTAGGAGTATGTTGAAGGTTGGCATGCTATTGACACATAACACAATGCTTAACGTATTCGCAGTAGTATTTATTAAGAGTAGGCCAATAATATCCTAGGCGAAGGATCCACTTGGCCATGGCAAGGCCACTAAAGTGCCCACCACAAATTCTGTCATGGACTTGTTGGATGGTATGGGTGACTTCAGTGCCGGTTAGACATCGAAGGAGGATACCATCGAAGCCACGTTTATAGAGGAGTCCCCCCATGACGACATAACGAGAAACACTTTTAAGAAAAGCATGTTTGCCATTACTAGTAAGGTCAGGTGGGAGAACAGAGGTTGTAAGGTAGTCGTGAAATTGGTGATACCAGGTATCCTGCGAATCAGCAGATACATTATTTACCATACAAACATCCGGGACTAAGTAAGATGGGGCAAAGAGTTGTTGGACCAAGACAAATATGTCAGAGTCAGTTGGTGAGGTAGGAATTTGTGAGGCCAAGCAAGCCATAGTATCCACAAATTTATTAGTTGAGCGTGGAACGGTTTGGATAGAATAATGAGTAAATAAGGTCAAAAGTGAATCCACATAACATTTGTACTTTTGAAGTTCCTCATTTTTACATTGGTAGATGCTAGTAACTTGATTTACTACCAATTGAGAGTCACTGAAAATGTTAATAGACTTCACACCTAAGTGTAACACAACATGGAGACCCAAAACAAGGGCCTCGTATTCCGTTGTATTGTTAGTGCAGGGGAAATCGAGCCTGAATGAAAGAGGCATAGGTTCACCATCAAGAGGAATGAGAACAATGCCCGCCCCTCCGCCGCGCTGACATTTAGATCCATTGAAGAAGAGGGTCATCGGATAAGACACATCACTGAGCGAAAGGGTTGTGATGAGTTCATTAGGGAAAGTAAAATTGGTAAATTGTTCTCAGGTAAAGGGGCTTCCACGAGTTGATCCGTGATAGTTTGTCCTTTGACTGATTTCTGGTGTACAAACTCAAGGCCGAGGTTGGCGAGGAGCATAAGCCATCGGGTGATGCGTTGGTTTAGATGAGGTTTTGCGTACATATAATGTATGGGGTCAGCGTTGGTGATGACACAAATTTTGTTATTCAGGAGGTAATGTCAGAGTTTGGTGGCCACGAATGATAGGGCTAGGCACAACTTTTTTATGTGTGTATACCTAGTCTCGTAATCCACAAGAGTACGGATTATGTAATAAACTACTTGCTCTCAATGCTTGGAGTCACGATGTGTGAGCATGGCTCCTATAGCATGGTCGGTGGCAGAAAGGTAAAGGTAGAAAGGGCGATCGTCCTGAGGTGGGATAAGCACGGGTGGCTGCAAGAGATAAGATTTAAGAGCCTCAAAGGCTTGGTGGCACTCCTCGCTCCATTGAAAGATAATGTCCTTTTTAAGGAGATGATGGAAAGGTTGACATTGATCCGAGAGTTGTGAGATGAAACACCAGATAGATTGGAGTTTTCCCTACAAACTACGTAATTGTTTTAGGTTAGTGGGTGGGGGCATTTCTAAGATAGCTTTGACTTTAGCTGGGTCAACCTCAATGCCACACAAAGAGATGATAAAGCCAAGGAGTTTTCCCAAAAGGATGCCAAAGACACATTTCTTTGGTTGAAGATGAACACAGTATTGTAACAGGTGATTGAAAATAATGGTTAAAACATCGAGATGTTCACTGCGATGTTTGGATTTTCCAAGAAGATCATCGACATAATCCTCGAGGATAGTGTGCATAATGTCATGAAAAATGTAAGTCATAGCCTGCTGATAGGTTACACTAGCATTCTTAAGGCCAAACGACATGACACGATAGTAGAAGGTCCCGAGGGGTAAAGAAGGCGTTTTATGTTGATCGGCCGGGGCTACTAAAATTTGATTGTATCCCGAGAAACCATCCATGAGAGAAAGCATCTCATGGCCCGCAGTGAGATCAACAAGTTGATCAATGCTAGGTAGGGGGAAGTTGTCCTTTGGGCAAGTGAGGTTAAGGTCCCGGAAATCCATACATATCCAAAGTCCCCCCGTCACTTTAGTGATAGGTACGACATTAGAAATCCATTGAGGATAGTCAATAGGTAAGATGAAAGAAACAAAAAGGAGTCATTGAAGCTCTTCTTTAACCAAGAGGGCAATGCGTGGATGCATTTTTCTTAGTTTCTGTTTAACTAGTTTGGAGTTTGGTTTCAGAGTGATGTTATGGACAGCAATGTCAGGATCGATTCCTGGCATGTCGGCATAGGACCAAGCGAAAGCTTGATTTTGGGCACAGAGGAAGGTAGTGAAGGTGGCTTGTTCTGATGCGTCAAGAGATTGTCTGATCTTTACAATGTGAGGATCGTCCTCCGTGTGTATGTTGATTTCTTTAGTTGGCTCATTCAACATTGTTTGGGTTTCAGATGGTAAGGTGCATTGAATATAAGAGTCATCCGCACCAAGGTAGGTGAGGATGGAGTCGTCATCCTGGCACTCCACAACATTAATCGAAGGTGAGTCTTCTTCGATCATGTCTAGATACAAAAGGGGGAGAGAAGATGGGTCTTCACCATCGCATTGATAAGTGAGAGGACCTAGGAAGATAACATTCACAAATTTTTTTAGGAGGGATAGATTCCGGGTCTATCGACTCCGTGGGTGAAGATGGCAAAATGGACGATGATGGTTTGGAAGGGGTGACTTCGTCATCTTCCTAGATATAATTGAGATGAGTTTCTTTAGTGTAGGTGGTTCAGAAAATCCAAGACCACCACAATCTTTGTGTTTGCGTGTAGTCATGGGAATGATCGTATGTCGGCCCTGTTCATAAAGACCGAAACCAAAACCTTTCCAAGCACATCGAGTCAGGAAGGTGAGGGCGAAATGATGGTTGGTTAGATTTTGAAAATCAGATTGGAAGGGAACCACACCAAGGGAGGTTTAGGGGTGACAGAGGATGCGACAACACTCCCATATGTTAGGTTGGTGTGGAAATTAGGTGGTCCGTAGGAGATCACCTCCCCCACACGATGGTTATAGGAAGGATGCGCATGTAACTGTCCATACTGTTGTGGGGTATGGAAGGCACTAACATTGTATAGGTGGTACTCCCCAGTGTAAGGCATTGAAAAACACCTACCAAGGGATCCGAGGTTGGGATGTTGTCTGCGGGGAAGGAAGAGATATTCGTGTTGGCGGTTTCATTGGTCGAAGGTGTGGGTGCGGCTAAGGTGGATGGTTGAGGCGTGGTTGAAATAGATGGTTGGGTCAGATCAATGGGTGCCTTGACTGGTACAAGCACATCATTAGGGCGGTATAACATATTGCAGGTTTTGAAGGGGGAGCGTCAGTTGTGATGGTGTATGACTTCCCCTCATACTCAAATTTTATGCATCTATGTAAGGTGGAGGGAACACATCCCATAGCTCGGATCCAAGGGTGGCCTAACAACATGTTGTATTGGAACTCTCCCTCAAGGACATAGAAGAGTTCGGGAAAGGTACGTGGCCCTACACGAATGTTAAGGATCACGGTGCCTAGGGTAGAAGTAATAACATCATTGAATGAACGCAACATGGTGGGGTTGGCACACATGCAGCTAAGAGGGATATTCATATGTTGGAAGGCTTTGGAAGAAACAATGTTTAGGATAGCACCCCGTTGATCATAACACGATGTACCCGGATGTCTTGGATGTAAGCCGAAATGAAAAGAGTGGGGTTAGGATCTTCTGCACCAAAGACGACAATTTCTTCTTCGAAAAAACTGAAATCAACGGCTTGCTGTACAGGGACAGAGGTGGTTTTGGAGGTAGGTTGTTTGATGAGAGAAGTGACGTGGTTGGGTGTTAAGATGGAGGCGGACAGTAGGGTTTCGTTAGGTAGGACCTCTATCCCTTGGAGGATCTCAATTAGAGCTTGTCGATGAGATTCAGATGTTTGAATGAGATCATAGAGTGTCATTTTTACAGGAGATTGGTGAAGTTGTTTGATCATGGTGTGATGGGAAACTCCATTAGAGACTGGATAGGTAGGTCCATGAATAACCACTTTAGGTGGTGGTGCGATCGGGATGGTGAAGGAGAAAGAGAGGTCGCAGGTGTCCTCTCTTTAGCTTTTCCATTGTTTTTTTGACCTCGAGTAGCAATGCTAATCATGTTGATCTTGTGAATATGAGATGAGGAAGATGGTAGGGATAAGTCATTGTTCTCGAGAGGTGGGGTTGCAATGATGATATATTTTGGCAAGGCGGGGACAGGTGGTATAGGAGAAGGGATCAAAGCTAAGGGATTTTCCCTCCATAAGTTGTCTTTCTTAGATTTTCCATCCGAGATAGGCAACTGGCGAAGGATGGTTTTCAAAGGTTTGCATCCTTCTACATTGTGTCCTGGTGTGCGGTGGTAGGCACAGATTTGAGATTCATCATAACCTATAGGTCGAGGTTTAGATGGATTATAGGGTCGAGTGGGGGTAGGGAAATGGTTGCATCCCCTACCAACATATCAAGGATATTAGCGTAAGATCCTTTGAGCGGGTCAAATTCAGATGAAGTTGAGGCTATTGATTGAGTAGGTGAGATTATTGATTGTTTTGGTAATGGTCGATATGAGTGGTTCGTACGAGGTGGTGGTTTAGGCAAGGGATTTTGAAGATTGGGTTTAACTAGGTGTGGCTTTTTCTGCGCGAAGCCATGTTTATTGGTTAGATGATGAGGCCACAAATGACGTGGTGGCAGGAAACAACCACGGGGAAAGAGGAGCGACAACAAACAAGTCCTTGATGATCAAGTTTGCTTAGGGTTGGTAGGTAGGAAGGATACTTGGGGGAATGTGTTGAGACACCCGTGGATTTCTGTATGGGCACAGAAGGTGCAGGTCATGTTAAAGAATACGTAGGAGGCATGGTGTATTAAGGCAAGGTGGAGGGGTGAGGCCCTAATATAGAAGGTAGGTGTGATGGTGAGGGTTGAAACCATGCCTGCTGTATTGGTGTGATTGGGGGTGAGGGTTTTAGTTGTGGCGGAGGCATAGATTGGACTCAAGGAGATTGGGTCTGTCTCCTAGGTGGATGGACGGCTTTATTTTTGGATAAATCTAATCATTTAGGTGGGTGCGTTAAGCTGGGTATTGGTGAATTCCCAAGCGTAGGGGAAGGTTTTGTTAGGTTGATAGAGGTGGATGAGGTATTCGGTAGAGATGAGGGGGGTGAAGGTGAGGACATAGGCATTTTGAGCTTTTGTAAAAACTTTGGGCATATGGTAGAGGTGTCTGGATTAGTCATCTGCATTTGAGTGGAGCATGGTGTACTCAAACGTTCCCATAAGACTCGTCTATCTTCTGGGGGATGAAAATCATCACGTGTGGATGGGAATTTTGGTATGGAAGAGAAGTGGGCTATGATTCCGGTCCACTGTGGGTGTGATACGAGGGTGAATGAGGTCTTTGTATCGAGTGGTTGTTAAGAGGTCAACCTTGATCACCTTTGGAAAGATTTAGGTGATGAAGAATTGATAGGGAGGAGGGCATGTTCTAGAGGATCTGTCATGGTTAAGGATTTTGGTGATGTAGGCTCGAGGGGTTTCTCCTCTAAGGATGATAGAAAAAGTGGCGATCCTTCTTCTTTTGCAGCAAGAGTGGTGGAAGGAGATGTTTGGGAAATAGATAGGTTGGATAACATCCACTCACAGTCTTGTAGGGATGTGGTGTAAGAAGGCTCTTCTGTGAGAAGAGAACTCTGGGCGGTTGATTCCTTTATGGGTAAAGGAATAGCGGGGCTATCCTCTTGTCTTGATGAAGGAGAAGGGGGTGAGGACCCCTACGTTGGTGAAGAGGCTCGATTCAAAATTTCCTCGATGGAAGCCCTTGGTTGGGAGTTGAAAACCGCATGGATCTCATGCACACTCTTCTCCTCGGCTGAGGTTTCTTGGTTTGTGTTACTGTTAGATGAATGGTTTGGAAATGGTTTGTTGAAGATTTTTAAATTTTGATTAGCAGGGGCATTAGGATTATCGAGGGTTATATCCCCTACATCAACCATTTCCTGCACTATGTTTTTCAACATCTTGCAGTTTTTGTGGCTGTGTCCCTTCACACGATGGAAGTTACAAAAGTCATTTTCTTTATACCAAGAAGGTATAGCGTGGGTGGAATCAAACCCGGAGTGAGGTTTAACAGGAGGTAAGGTGAGAGCTCCTACTTTAAGCAATTTGTCCAAGATCACATCATAAGTTTCTCCCAAGGTGGTGTACTTGATGGGCTTGACTTTATACCTATAGGTGGGTTTCAGCTGGGTATTAGACGGTGCTTGAGATTTGACCATCACCGCATGTACGGATCCTTTTGATTTGAAGCAGTCGATGTGTGAGAGTTGGTGGTGTTGGGTTTTTTGGTGGAGTCTTGGGTTTGGAAATTTGAGTTTTTGTTGTGCAACTTCAATTTCTCCTCCTCTAAGGCTCGAATCTCTAGTTTCTGAGCCATAGTAAAGGCCTCATCAAAGGTGTGGAAAGTTTGAATTTGGAGGGTGGGAGAAATGTGTTTAGCGCAGGCCCGCGTAAAGAGTTCGATGAGCTTAGCTTGAGGTAAGGCATAAGTAAGTTGGTTGATGAGGCCCCGCCATCGTCCAACAAAATCTGCGATAGACTCGTCTTCAAATTGTCGAGATGGCATAGAGATCGGTAATGGATACTTTCTTGGAAATATTGATGGAGAAGTGATCCAAGAAAGATTGGGCTAACTGGTTAAAGGAGAAGATTGAGTGCTGGGCTAAAGCACTGTACCACTCCAAGGCAGGTCCTAATAAGGACATGGGGAAGGTATGGAGTAGTAAGGCATTGTCATGAGCAATCAGATAGCAGGCATGTCTAAACGATTGCAAGTGTTGTTGAGGGTCCTCCTTACTACTAAAGCGAGTAAATTTCAGTAATTCCCATTGAGGAGGATATGTATGAAGGGGGACAAAAGGATGAATAGGCTCTTGACAAACTTGCTCGTATGTCAGGGTGTTACGGCTTCCTAAAACAGAAGCCTCAAGATTTTGCATCTTGTCCATCATCTGTTTGATTAAATCATTGCTTGGGAGTGGATGATGATGGTGCTATTGTCATAAATGGAGGAGGATTGGGCCAAGAGCTATTACTAGACAATGGTGGGGTTGAATTTTGATAAGGTAACGATGAGGAATGTGTTGGGGTGGCTGAATAAGGGTGTCCTATATAAGATGTTGAGGCCACCGGATGAGTCTGCGGAAATGAAAAGGTGGGCAGAGCCTGAGAGGGAAAGCTCGCGTGGATAGATGGTAGAGAGCGAGTTATGAAAGAGGCAATCTGTGGGAGGGATAAGGTAGGGGTAGTGGATGGTAGTGATATGTGGGGCCCCAGATTAACCAAAGGAAGGCCAATTGGTGTAGTATGAACCACCGAAGCCACTGAGCTGGGAGACGGGGCTAAGGATGAAGACGGTGAGGCGGAGTTATTAGGTGGGGAAGGGGCTAAGTGAGCGGCTATACTAATAGGCATACCAGAGAGGAGCTGACCGTTGGGTGTACGGTCAGGGGTATGAGACAAATAATATTGTACGACGCTAGGATTAGCATCCAAAAATTTGGCAAAGTCCGGATCTCCTACAAGGATCTTGGGAAAAGCACTGGTGTCCGTAGGATTCCCCATAGGATGCGAAGGGGGTGACTCAGGAAAAGACACGAGAACAAGCATGTGAAACCATGGCTGTGGCTTGTTGCCAGTGATGACAACCATGGACAAGAAGATACAACAGGGAATTAATTAGTCAGAAATAGAAACAACAACAAAATGTTGGAATTGGTAGGTTGTTGGTTTGTCAGGAATTATGAAACACAGTAATTGATATCGGTCTGGTAACCGATGTCGGTTAGATGGTAGCAGCATCGGTCAGTGTAACCAATTTCGGTAGAAGAGGACCGGTGTCGGTCACTGTGAAGGCAAAGAGAGAACGTAAGAGGCTGCTGGTTTGGGGATAACAAGGCTTAGTATACCCACCAAACTGTCTGAAGTGATCACTGAGATAGGGTATAACAGAGAAATAGAACTGAAAGAAAAACAAAAAACAAGCAAGATGCACAAGCAAATCAAGATACTAACCCTAGGATTAGTTTTAATCACTTTGGGCTTATGCCTTAGATGTAAGATGATGTCAATCCTAAACAAAATACCTAAGGGAGATGTCAAGTTTGTTTTGGCTTGTAAGGCTACCTCAATCGGGTGGAGGAATACCGCAGGAAGGAGGGATGTTTGAGATGTTGTGTAGCTTATGATGTGATTTGGTATGTGTTGTGCAGTGAGAGTAAGATTAATTTCTCATCAATACAATGGATATCACCCTATGTGTATGACACATTACTTAATCTATGCTCACTAGAATTAAAGACAACAAGAAAGAATGTGATGCACGTGTTTTAAACCAAAATCAAAAATGATATTCGATGAAGCAAAGAAAGAGAAGAGGTTAAGAAGATGACTTTCACTAATGTAAAGATGTGAAAGAAAGACAAGTTCTTTTACCAAAATGACAAAATATTTTGTGAATATTTAGAAGAAAGAAACAACAAGTGTGCTCCCTATATGAAAACAAGCAAGAAAGAAAGAAACCCGAGAAGGGTCCCACCGGGCGTGCCAAAATGTTTCGCATAGAATTTTTATTCCAGAATAGAGTTATTTCTATCTTTTCATTCTCTTGAGAAATAGATAAGGGTTAGGGCTAGGAGGAATACCTGTTGAGTGTTGGGAAGGTGTGCGCGTACCATAGAGAGATCAGACCGATTGTGAAGAGCTCCTTTTTGTCTGGGAAGGACTACCTGTAAATAAGAATGCAAGACCACTAGATTTTCGTTAAACAATAAGTGAGGGAACTGCCTTGAGCCCAAGAAATATTAGACTTCCTTTCGAAGGTGGTCAGTTCCCTTTTAATACAAATTAATGCAAATGATAATAAATAAACTACTGCGAAATCATGATTTAGGCACCTCGTTAATAAAAGCAATAGAGACTAAACTACCAATGATAAAATGTCATCTCTGTTTGTTTGGTCACTGGTTATTGATACGTTCAGATCAAGTTACAGGGGTAGATAAGGCTGGATATGGGATTGCTTAGAGGTAAATAGGTGAAAGGTTGGTTTTTGGTATAAGTCACAGGGACCGATGTTGGTCACTAGATAACTAACCGCGGTTATAAACCGGTAGCGGTAGGGGATAAGCGATATCGGTAGGGCGGTGGTTTAGGTTTTTTTAAATGGAGGTTGGTTGTAAGGTGGTTATGGGGTTGAAGGTTAGTAGATGTTTGAGGGAAATAGTAGGGTGATAGAGAAAACTCGAGAAAGTGAGAAAGCTATCTTTGGGGAAATATAGAGATGGATGAATGAAGGTGTGGTGCAGGGTGTCTTTGTAGGGTAGTAGATCCAGGAGTGAGCTTATAATCATTATGAATCAAAAGTTCACATAGTAGTGTCTAGAAGCATACAAGATAATAAAAGAGACTACTTACTAGTTTCTGATGCGGATGCAGGTCCAAGGAATGTAGTGGCGAAGGAAAGGCTCAGTTGGGATGATCCAACAATCGGAAGTGAGCTGATGAAGCTATCCTCCGACTCTCCCAATGTTTGGATGAGTGTGACAGTGATCTAGTTACTTAGTTATAATCTTGCGCTCAATACTCCTCTCTGCAAAATGAATTCGGATCCTTGCCAAAATGAATTCACCTCCCTTGGTTTTGGTTGGGGGAGGTCATTTATAGGGAACATATGTCGGTTAGGTCAAAGTTGGATATTTTTAGTAAAATAGCCAACTTTCCTCCTTTTTTCTCTGAGGGTCAATTGTGGGCTTGGTCAAGTCATTATTAGGTTCGTTTTGGTGCGGGTGAGGGTAATGAGTCATGGGTGTGGGTCTGGACCAAGTTATAGGTCTTAATTAGGTTACTTTAGGGTTAGGGCTAGGTCATGGTGAGGTGGCGAGGTGAGGTGGCATGGTTGGAGATGTGGATTTTATTAATTATAAGGTAATTAATAAATAATTAAGTGTGTAAGGTTTAGGTGGTGAGGTAGGGTTAGGTTGCAAGATGAGATACGGGGCATAGGGCGTCGTAAGACCCAAATTTGGTGTCTACAAAAACACCAGGATCTTGTCACTTCCGACCCGATTTCCGTTGTTCTTTGTCTAGAACTCCTTTAGGTCCACCTTGTGTGTGGCTACTAACAAACTTGCCACATAATCTCGGTCTTCGTAATTATCATAAACAACCACCACCATATGATCCATGGTTTTACCTGACGGGAGAAGCTCAGTGTTTTGAGTTATGGTTGCCTTGATTTGTTCCTTCTCCTATTGATTTTTCCGCACCATAACTTATTCCAATGATTCTAGTGCCAAGGGTTGCTTTTGCATCGTGATTATGTGCGTTAAATCCTCCAAACAATGGAGGGCCATCTCATACATATTTATAGGGGGTTAACTCTGGCTACACTAGTATGATAGAATCTCTATCAACTCTTCCTTTTATAAGCCTCACACAACCTTCCCTTTTCATCCCGTAACTCAACCTTTAACTGCGCAATAATATGTTCTTTCCCCTTTATCTCCCTATCTCTCTCGATAATCTCCTTATTCTTCTCTTCTAACTCCTTTTCCAATGCTTTTATTCTATTATTCCTCCCAAACAATCTAGCCTCTACTTCCACCGATACCTTATTCAACGCATTACACACTGTTCATCAGTTAATTATTGAGAATCCACTATTAGATTCATCTCCTTGGAACTTGGTGAAGTGCACGTATCCAATAATGCCCCTGTATTGACTTTGAACTCGGTTTCATCAACGTGGGACTCAAATGCCTAGGAAAACATATTTCTCGTGTGTGGAAACGCACCTTCCTTATCAAAAGATGACCAATAGAAAAGTTGGTGTGCTAGTCATGTACTCAAGTAACGGTGTGCAAAACCTAGTTGGGATCTGCATCATAGGCCATAATAGGTCCTTGAGGAATATACGTTGCCACCCATGTGTACACCCTTTGGGATACCTATTGCCCAAACTTGTTTCTCCTCCCAAACTTCCAACTTTCTCTTTTCCTTCTTCCTCTTCCATGTTGTGCTCCACCTCTTGATTGATCAAGTGATGTATTATACTAGTGACTTCATGTTCTAGCAAGGTCTCTATTTCTTAGCCAGAGATGCGTGTAGTATCTTGCACATTTGTGCCAACTTCTTCATCCATTTATTCTTCTCGATCATCCTCGAAGGCACACTCGATCCTCACTAGACTTTTGCATAGTGTATACAAAGGGGTTATCCTTTGGTTCTCATTCCTCCTCTTTCCCTCTGCTTCTTCATGCTTTAAGATCTCCATCTTTTCGAGTTAGAATCCTAAAGTGTCATTTGTTTCTTTACCACCAGAGACTTCTTCCTTTGAGTATAAGTACTTGTACATGTACCTATCTCCTTTATCCATGCGAATCGGCCTTCATGCACACTCGGTGCCCTACTCATTGTAGGAGTATCATCCCTACTTATCTTCTTTGTCTCCACCTTCCTTCATGTTGAAGGATCTGCTAGGATACTCACATCATCTTCCACATATACACCTTTAAAAACTTAGGCCATAGATGAAGATATAACAATGTTGCAGTTGTCTCAACAATCGGTATTGAAACAAGCTTGAGCATATGTATGTCATGTGAGACATATCTTTCCACATACGTGCACTTCTTTGGGTAGACCAAGGTACAAAACATCTCACGATGCTCCTAGTCTACCTCACTTAGATAAAATCTTAACTTCTTCACCTCTTTAAACCTATTGACCATGCTTTAGAAGTCTTTGCGTGGTGAATGCAAATGGTAGCTTGCACCATGGGCCTTTCGTATCATCAACCAAAGTGAACCTTCTAATATAAAAATGCTAGTATTCTAAAAAATTAGCTAGGATTAGTGCTTTGAGCATCCTCACTTGAATTAATCCTTGATAAATAATCTGGTCCAGATTTGCTCTTTCCTGGCTTAACCACCACCATAAAGTCAAATTCATGAAATAACAAAATCCAATGGCATATGCACCCTATAGAATGAGATTGTTCACTAAGTACTTAAGTGCCATGTGATCTGTATAAAAGATAAAAGGTGTTGCTAGCAAGTATTGTTGAAACTTATGCAGAGTGTAGATCATGGACAAAACCTCACGCCTGTACTTGTATAATTTTGTTCAGTGAGGTCAACTTCCTTCTTACATATAAAATATTATGATCAACAATACCTTCTCTATGCTGGGCTAATACTATGCTAATGGCCATACAGAGGCATCCACATGCACATGAAAAGGCTTGGTCATGAAGGAAAGCATAGAATAGGCACTGTTGTAAGCCTTTCCTTCAATGTCTCAAACATGCGTTGTTGTGCTTCACCCTAATGGAAATTGCCTTTATTCTTTAATAATTCTTGTAAGGGTGCAACAATCCTAACATAACCCTTGATAAAATTCCTATAATAATTTGTGTGCCCTAAGAATCCACGCACCTCGCTCTAGTTAGTAGGTTCCTCTAAGCCCAAAATAACAATAACCTTAGCAAGATCCACTAACAAGCCTTCTTTATAGATAATGTGTCCTAGAAAAGTCCCAAAAGGTGTAGCAAAAACACACTTCTTAATGTTTAAGGAGATGCTCAATTATCAACACCTCTCAAACATAAGTCTTAAATTATCACAATGATCTTTCACTAGCCCATAAATTGTCCAATCATCCAAGTAAACCTGTAAAAATTTATGAATGAAGTCATGGAATGCTTACAAAAATCTGCGTGAAAAGACTGCATGCACATTCTTCAATTCAAAAGGCATAACTGTGTATGCAAAAATTCCCCATTCAGTGGTGAAATTTTTCTTCTCTTGATCCTCTTTAATAATCCTCACTTGATGATATCCATAAAATCCATTAGTGAAGGAGTAGATCTCGTGCCCTACAACACCTTCCAAAATCACACATGCAACATTCAACTCCCTATAATCCACACAAATTCTTATCCTTCCATCTTTCTTTATGCTTATCACCATAGGACTAACCCAATCTGACTCCTCAATGGGCTCAATGATTCCAGATTCCAACATCTTATCAATTTCTTCCTTAACGTTGACATGAAGATTAGGATCATGTAAAGCCTCTTCTTAACTAGGCACACACCTTCCTTTAACTTGTTCATCATCTCACCCAACAAGTGATGTACCCATTTTAACTCATGATAGCCTCTAGGAAATAGGTTCTGGAAGTCACGCAATAACTCAATTATCTTAGAAACCTTAGAGTTAGACCAATAATCACCGATGATGGCCTCCTTTGGTTTAATATCTATCCCAATGTTGACCTTCTTTGTTTTCATAGGCTCATGATACGCGCATGCCTTCTCATCCATACTATTTAAGACCTCACGTGGACCCAAAATATGGTCAACATCCAGATTCTCCACTTCTTCATCATCAATCATGTAGACCATTTTTCTTTTTTCTTTGTCTAGGAAGGAAAACCCAAACTATTCTTCATTTGTTTCTTCTTCTTTAAAATGCGTCTCCGATTTGAATCACCTAGTAACTCCTAGATAAGTTCCTCAAAATTTTACTATCTCCATAGTCAAGCACTTCATAACCTATAATTCCTCTTTCACTGGAGGTTTAGTGGAAAAATAGTCAAAGGTTTAGATCAAACATGCATCAATTCTTACCAATTCCGTGTTTCTCTATTCAACTTTGCACAAACATACCATGCGCGAGTACAACCTTGCAAGGTGAAGTAGAACTAGTGGAGCCATAATGAAGGTCATAAGGCTTCTTACCCCTCTATCCGAGTCTCTCACACTATTGAACATGATGTGAAGCAAAATCCTTCCCATGGAATTCACATGTCTTGGTAGGCGTATTTCTCTAAAGAAATCTAGTAGAGAAGGTGATTCTCACTTCTTACCACTCTAGAAGACCATCTTTGTATACCATTCACTAGCGTGTAGTTGTGCCACATAGGGTATATATCAACATATTCCTCCTTTCCACTTGGTTTGTCCATTGGGCTTCCATGGCGCATAAAAATACTTCAGGATTTCCTTCACCAATGTACCTTGGTACTTTGTTATTGCCCAACCACCTAATGAAACGTGGCTTACTTACATGTAGAACTACACTTTTCATCTCATGCCCAATCATTTCATAGGTCCCATGCACCTAGTTGTCATAAGAAACGTTGGTTGTATCACTCATAGATCTGTGCATCATCCCATTAAATAACTCCTTCGATGGCTCAAGCACTTCAGGATCTCTAATGGTGCGCACATAAATTCTGTTCAAATCCTCTTCACTCAAAGGTTCTACATAAGGTGCATATTTTCCATCTATCAAAGGAATGATGATGTGCTCTTCCTTATTCTCAAAACTAATATATCCTTTATTACATCATGATTAACATTGTTTACATAACACCAAGGGTGCCCAAGAAATTCTGGAAAACTATCTGCCTCGGTAAGTGCCAAGACCTCAAATTCCCCAATAAACTTGGCCCCTTGTAGTAATAGTAACATCCTTCAAGACTCCAATGGGCATGGCTTTAGTCCTATTTTCCATAAACAACACATTTAAAGATGGCTGTAATGGTGGCCTCCCCATCTAATTCCATGCATCCAAAGTGAGTGCATTCACTTCTATACTGTATTAATCAAAATGTTACTTAAAAGCCATCCATTAACAACTACATTTAGAGTGATCTCTTTTTCATAATCTAGACTATGAGGAGGTAAGTTAACATGTAAAATATGTCTCTCGTGCTTTACTCCAAGACACAAAACCTTCCTCCTTAGCCATTCCCCAAAAAAGGAATAATGTTTTCTTATCACATCATCTTACAAACCTCCTTCAAATCATCAACATCCTTCTAAGGAAGATAAAATGCGTTTTCCTGCTCTAACTTCCACGACTACTCTTTTAAGCATTGTATCTCACCCTGCAAGTTTCTAATAACTTTCATGGTTTCTTGATAAACTTCCTTCGATGAGTAGGGTCTAGATACTTTGCATTCAATACCTCCTCTTTTGTAATAATAGGCTTCTACTTCAAAACTTCCCTGGTGTGCGCAACCTCAATGCATGTAGTGACTAACACAAGAAACATCTCAGGATCAGACACTAATTTTGGTAGCCACTGATCTTCCACAACATGTTGTACTCTAACCATTCCCGTACCCTTATCTTACTTGTGATTCTTGATCAGGTGCTCATAAAAATCCAGGAATTATTCATAATTGTGGTTCTTTCGCAAAAGGAGAAAATAATATTATGAGGGCATTCACACTTATAATGATAAGGGGATCCACATGTATAACATGTTCCATGAGGGAACTCACTCCATCCACCACCGTAACCTCAGCCTCTAAATCCTCCATAGTATCCTTGACCTCAACCTTTACCACTACCATCAAAGCGCCCTTCATTGTAATTATCATGATGCTCACCTTTCTCCTTGGAATTGTTTGCAACACTAGTCTAATGTACACCAATATCAATGACATCATGAATATGATCAATCAACCTATAATTCTCTATATCATGAGTGGTAGACCTAAAAATATTACAGTAACATGACACGTTCTTCCTTATCACACGTTGTAGTAGTGGGCACCTACTTGAATCATGATCCAAGTGACAAATCTTGCGATCTTCTAACAATATAGTGCATACCGATTTATGAGGGAAACTATCCTTAGTAAGTCATTCTACTTCATAGTCTATGCACCAAATACCACTGTGCATCTTATGAGCTGAATTAGCTAACAACTTCTATAAATGATTTTCCATCGCTGCAATATGATCCCCAAAATGGACTAACTCAAGTGTCTACGCTCCCAACTTCCTTAGCATGTAGAGCTGCCTTAAGTGCCTCATGTGGATTTGTATAAATCTTATGTGAGAGCACCCTTCTAAAATGTGTGATCAAATCTCAAATGAACCATTGAGCATGCTGACTCGAGTGGATGTCGTAAGACAACTTTGATATCATAGTTTTAAATCATGCATCATACTCCCTAACACTTTCAGCCATGCCTTGTTTAATGTCCTTCAACGCACTGATGCTCTTATGCTCAAACTCAAGTATATGAAAATGTTAGGAAAGCATCACGTAACACGGTATAATATACACAAGTCTAGTTTGGATCATATTTCCTATACCAAATATGCATGTGCCCTTACAAAGTAGTTGCAAACTGACTTGCCTTACGCTTAAGAGCTATGATCCCTTTAGCATGCCATAGTATCTCACATATATGCACGTGCTCAACTATATCTTCAATTCCTATGTATTTTGGGAGGTGAAGAGATATTTCTAAATTGACTTTCTGGGGTTGGTGTGGACCGTGCCCACCTGGTCCACAACTTGTATTACCTCCTATGTTTCCTCTACCTCCAGAGCCACCAAATCCACTAGATCCCGAGCCACCTGACCCTCATGATCCTCCTCATATAGTAGGAAGATAACTAGAGGATGCACTACCTTATGTTCCAATATTTTTCTAAATTGAACTCCCATGGTCTATAAAGTTATACTACTTTCATACGTAACACCAATGTTCTACATGACCACGTCTATGCCGATGATGCACAAGAAAACATACCTCCAACCGGACCTACAAATAAAATAGACAACGATTGCGCCACCATAGATGAATAAGCTACCTGATTAAATCCTGAACTTGATTGAAAATTAACTCTATATTTTTGTAATCTACTACCCACACAGCTTGCTTACTAATGACTTTCATAGAAACCGGAAACGAAGCGCAAGGGCTAGGTCATGAAGAGGATGCTACGCACTTAACCTATTGTTTGTATTAGGATATGAGTAGCAAAATTGTGGATTACCATATAATTTTATTATATCATTTATACTTTCTCATGCTTAGTAGTTTGGCCTTGGTGATGGCCATAACATAGGAATAGTATATATAGGGGATTGTAGGTAGTAGATCATAGATCGTGAAGCATTTGAGTCTTATTTTATGGTTTGGAGGTTGACCCCTCAAAGTGGTGAAGATATTCTAAAATATTGTGTTATTTGGTGTTCTATTGATGCTCATAATCTGAATTAGACAAGTAATTTCTTTACTAGTGGTATCAAAGCTGCGATATGGGCCAAAATTAGTGAAAAACCCTAATTATTTGTTTTGAATCTATCTTACGAACCACATCAAATTTTTGAACTATTTTTTTACCAAAGTTGCGAATCATTTCAAGTACAAATATTTGAAAATTTTAGACCTTTTTGATATCTTTTGCAAAAGTTATTGCAAATTTAGGGATTTTGATAAAAATGCTTCCTAGACCAAAATTTGTGGAAATTTTGAGTTATTTACATTTTGAAAAGCACTAAAAAATAGTATTAGTATCTTCTCTATGTTTTTTCCTATTTAGCCGAATTTGTATCGAAACCCTAAACCCTAAGGTTTGACATCATGGTGGGGCCTTCCACAAGAGCAAAAAAGAATCCGGTCACTCTGGGTAAAACCCTAGATAAAGATGGGGTAGTGATTGAAGAGTTGGAGTCAGAAGGGGTAAATACAGATTCCTCAACACTAGGTTTTACCTCAGTTGATCATAAGGTGAGCCAACTTGAGTATGAGCTGTGAAATGTACAATCTGAGATGGCCTCTAAAGGAGACATAGACCAAATCAATCAGTGGTTGGATGATATCATGCAACATGTAAAGGGTAAATAGTATGGCCCAAATCTACCCCATATCAACCAAGGAGGATCTTTAGTTCAAAATCATGGAAAAAATAACCATGTTGGATCACTTTTCCAACCCAATCAGAATCTAACTTATTCGTAACCACAAAACATGATGCCGAAAGTGGATATGTGCAAATTTGATGGTAAGGATCCCTTAAATTGGATAAATCAAATGGAGAAATTATTTGAGTTACATCAAACAACATCAGAACAAAAGGTGACATTAGCATCCCTATATCTTGAACCAGACCAATTCGTTTGGTATTGATGGTTATGTGCTTAGAGACAGAAAAATGGTCTTAGTGTCACTTGGGCAGTTTTTACCGAGGAGTTGCATTTGCACTATAGTTCTAGTGTTTCAGAGAACTACTTTAGTCAATTAGAAAAATTTATGGCAAACAGGATTAGTCAAAGATTATGTGCATCAATTCCGTAACCTATCCTTGAGGGTGGAGAATATTCTAGAAGAAAATCCAAATGACCCATTTCTTGGGGTCTTAAGGACCACATCGAGCATGAGGTACGTATGTTTAATTCCCTCAAGCTTTCTGATTCTATTATCATGGCATGTCGAGCAGAGGAAAAATTTATTTGTAGTAGGAGGAAACCTTTCATTAACACTAGAGACTATAGTATCTCTTCCCATTCATTCGCTAGGCCAATTAGATTGACTCCTCAACAAATGGAAGAAAAAAGAGCAAAAGCATTATGTTTTAACTGTGACAAAAAATATGGACCGGGAAATAAATGTGCTGAGAAGAATTTATTCTATATTGATGGAGGTAATGAGGATAATGAGGAAGCTGAAATTATAGGAGAGGCTGAGGAACTAGTAGAATATGAAGTAGAGGATCACCAACCTATAATTTCTTTCCATGCATTATCAGGTATTAGTTCTCCTCAAACACTCAAGGTTATTGGATATCTCAAAAATAGAAGGTGACGATGTTGATTAACTCGGGAGTACTCATAACTTCATAAATAGTAAGTTAGCTGCCCACCTTAATTGTTTTATTTACCCAAATCTAGAAATGCAAGTTATGATTGCGCAGATGGTGGGACAATCAAGTGCACAGGAAAATGCCATAGTATCAATATTTCCATGGGAGACTACTTGTTAGACTCACCTATGTTTTCTATTTCTATGGGAGGGGAAGATATTGTTTTGGGTGTCCAATGGCTCACAACCTTAGGTACTATAGAGATGAATTTCCAATAATTGTTCATGGTATTTTATTCATATGGAAGAACAATACAATTGAATGGGATGGTAGCTAAGTATCCATATATTACTATCTCTCATCGAGATGCGAAGGTTTTGAAAAGGAGTAGATGGATTTATAGCAAAGTTATTTTCCATAGAAGTACAAAATACAAAGTCTTTAATGTCACCCGATTTTCAGAAGATTGTTGATGCTCACTCGTCTATTTTTTATGCAATTCCAAAGGGAATACCACCAGTTAGGGATCATGATCATGCCATTCAATTGATTCCTAGGGATCCAAACACCTAACATCAGACCATACAAATACCCATATTCCTAGAAAAGTGAGATCGAGAAAATGGTACAGAAATGTTGAAGGTAGGTATCATCAGGCATAGCCAAAGTGCATATTCTTCACCAGTGGTCATGGTACGTAAGAAGGATGAAACATGGAGGATATGTCTAGATTACCGAGAAATCAACAAGTACACCATCAAAGATAAGTTTCCTATTCTAGTAATTGATGATTTACTTGATGAATTACATGGTGCTATTTATTTCACAAAATTAGATCTTCGTTCGGGGTACCATAAAATTAGAATAAGAGAGGAAGATGTTCATAAAACAGCTTTTAGGACTCATGAGGGCCATTATGAGTTTTTGGTAATGCCTTTTGGTCTTACAAATGCTCCCTCAACCTTTCAAATCTTGATGAACATTATTTTTAGGCCATTTTAAAGGAAATTTGTATTAGTTTTCTTTGATGACATATTTATTTACAATAAGACATGGGAAGAACACTTACAACATGTAAATAAAGTGTTGGAAGTTTTGATGAAACATACTGTCTACGAAAATCCATCCAAATGTTCTTTTGGTGTATAAGAGATAGAGTACTTGGGTCACATTGTATCCCATGCAAAGGCGCCAAAGTTGATCCTCATAAGACCAAAGCTATGGTGAAATGGCCAAGGCCCAAAACTCTAAAAAATCTTTGTGGTTTCCTATGAATAACAGTGGTACTATAGAGGAAGATTTGTGTGGGGATATGGTAGAATAGAACCCCACTCACCGCATTGTTTAAGAAGGATGCCTTCCATTAGACGAGATGTAGCCACTATATCATTTGAGCAACTGAAGGAAGCCATGTGCAACACCTCAGTTTTGGCTACTCTCAACTTCTCAAAAACCTTCCTTGTTGAATGTGATGCTTTAGGATCAAGATTGGGAGTAGTTCTAATGTAGGAAGGAAGAACAATTACATTTGAGAGTCACCAATTCAAAGGAAAAGATCTAATCAAACCTGTATATGAGAAAGAAATGATGGTTATTATTCATGCAATCAAGAAATGAAGGCCCTATCTCATGGGTAGACTCTTCAAGGTAAAAGCTAATCATGATAGTCTCAAATACTTTTTGGAACAAAGATTATCATTTGAGGAACAACAAAAGTGGGTAACAAAATGTTGGGTTATGATTTTGAAATCATGTACAAAAAGGATAAAGAAAATCTAGTAGCTCATGCATTATCGAGAAGGGATACACATGCGAGATGCCTTACTATGTGGAATGTCCATGTTGACGGCCAATTGGGTGGATGAAGCTAGATTGAAATGGGATCAAGACAAGGATACACAATCTCTATTACAAAATATCAAGCAAGGCTCTATAAAATCTAACAAATTTGAGTGGAAAGGTAATGTGCTATGGTATAAGGATAGGTTATACTTGAGTAAATATTCGAGTTGAAGTATAAGATTATTGCAGAGCTATATGCCTCACATATTGGAGGAAATTCTAGGTTTTGAAGACATATCATAGAATAAAAAGAGACTTATTTTGGGAAGGACTCAAGGGGGATGCAAATTTTTTTGTATCGAGTGTTGAGTGTGTCAACAAAACAAAGGGGAAACAATTAAGACACCAGGTCTATTTCAACCCTTACCAATTCCTAGCCAGAGATGGGAGGAGGTCTTTATGGATTTCATCAACAGATTTACTTGTTCAGAGGGTAAGAATGTTATTTTGGTGATTGTGGATAGACTCACAAAATATTCCTATTTTTATGCCCTATCACATCCATTTGCAGCCAGTATAGTTGCATCTATTTTTTTGGAGATAGTTCAAAGGCTACATGGAACCTCAAAGATAGTTGGAAGTGATCGTGATCCTATTTTCACAAGTAATTTTTGGATGGAATTATTTTCATGTTTGGGTACTCGGCTAGCTCACAATTCATCTTATCATCCTCAAACTAATGGGCAAATGGAAGTGGTAAAAAATTCTTAGAGGGCTATCTATGTTGTTTTGTATCGATAAGCGTGAAAGGTGGATTAAATGGTTTACTTGCAGAATGGTGGTATAACACATATTTTCATACCTCTTTTCAAATGACCCCATTTTTAGCATTTATGGTTACCATCCACCTTCTATGACTTCTTCCTTGAGGGTGAAAACTAAGGTCGAGATGTTGAGGAACAAATTTAACATCAACAACATGGTTTTGGCTAGTTTGAAGGAGAATTTAGCATAGGCACAAAATAGGATGAAACAACAAGCAAATCAACACCATAGTGAAAGAAATTTTGAAATTGGTGACTAGGTTTTGTACGTCTCAGCCTTACAAGTAGATGTCCCTAAAGCAATAGAAAAAGGACAAAAAAATTGCTCCTAAATATTATGGCCCTTATCAGGTTCTACAGAAAATTGGTAGTGTTGCTTATAAACTAGAGTTTCCTCCATCTTCACACATACACCCAAGTATTACATGTTTCCTTCTTAAAGAAGGTTATTAGACAGAAATTTGAAGCCTAGATAGAGTTATCAGAACTTGATGAGGAAGGAAGAATCATTTTGGAGCTAGAGAAGATTCTGCAAACATGTAATAAGAGGCTGAGAACTAGAGACCTTAAGGAATATCTCGATCAAGTGGAAGAATCGAACATAGAAGATGCAACACGGGAGGATGAAGGTTTTCTACAAAGCAACATCCAGATTATTCAATGTTTAGGACAATATTGGTTTGAAGGGAAGGGCATGCTATGCCCTTAACCTATTGCTTTTATTAGGATATGAGTAGCCAACTTGTGGCTTACCGTATCATTTTATTATATCATTTATACTTTCTCATGTTTAGTAGGTCAGCCTTCGTAATGGCCATAGCATAGGAATAATATATAGGGGATTATAGGTGGTAGATCATTGATCATTGGAGCATTTGATTCTTATTTTATGGTTTGGAGGTTTCCCCCTCGAGCAGCAAAGCTATTCTAATTACATATTGAGATCATTATTCTAAAATATTGTGTCATTTAGTGTTCTATTGCTTCTCATAATCTGAATTATACAAGTAATTTCTTTACAAGGATCAAATGTGCACACACGGTTCTTACAGTTTCCACCGGTGTACTATCATCCGAGGTTGAAGAGGGTTCTTTGCCATTTTTACCCAAATGGGGAGTTCTAGATGCTGAGGCTCTACATCCTCTATGTGAGCTCCAAATCCTTTGCGATCCATCTCTCTCCACAACGCCATTTATTCCACAACTTCACGTTGCTTCTCCAAATCCCTCTCACGTGCCTCATTAAACTTAATCCACCTTTCTTCTCTCTATCTTTCTACCACCAGGTATGCCATATTTCACCACACCTACTCCTTCCCATGCGCATGGTGGGGTTTAGCTAGCCATAGGACGTTCTTCCAAATCTAGAGTTACAATCAAGATCTTAATCGCTAAAGGGATAACACATAGATAAGATCCTCTAGGTTCACGTAGGAACTGAAACTCAACAACCTCTAGATAGGAATAAGTAGAAACTATGTACTCCAAAATGTAGCTATTCAAAACACCACTCCACCAATGATCTATAGTGCATGTCCAAGTCAGATCAACATCATGTAGAGCCTGGAATTCTTCTTGTGTCCAAATAATTATCCTGAAACCTCCAATTTATCTTTGATGCATAAGCTACTAGCCACTTGTACAAATCTATAGGGAAATAGGTGAAAAAAATCTCATAGAGCTCATGATCTGATTATAATCAACCCACACGTGTGCATCAAAATCATGTCCTGTATTAAATATGTGAGAATAATCTTCCTATATATTGTCTATCCAATCCTCAATGCTAGCCAAAGTCAACCGATACGTCTTCATCATGCAACATCCTTGCAAACAATTGGAAAAGAGGTCCCAAAAATGAAACCAAAATGTAGTCTTTTATTTTACTAAATTTCGTGCAAGGCGTCTTGACACATCACTTAGCCAAAACTCTGCACTCACCCGAAGCACGTAAGGGTACCAGGTCCCTCTTTTATGGCAGATTGTTCAAGGAGTTAGCATGATCATACAAATATTCCAGATCCATAATATCCATTCAAGAATAAAGCATAACATGAACTAGATATATATTTTAACCATATGCAAGATTAACTCATACAAGAATCAAGATTAAATTTACCATGTAAGAACCAATCATAGATGTGTCTACAGGTAATATCCAACCACAAATATCCATTATATTGATTCTTTGTAAAACACGAAGCTAAATACATACATAGCAATGTCATCATTAGTCGTGCACACACATAAACCAACAACATAAATCTATTACAAAAGCTGACTCTCTAAACCGTGTAAATCAACACATATTTATAGGGGTGGGGAATTTCCCTTCACCACCTATACATCCTCAAAATAGGCTACATGCTAAGAATATCCATGCGCCACTACAAGATAATCAAAAAAGCATGCAAGCTTTCCTAATAATAGATTTTCTTTAGTTAACTCCTAGTTTAAATCCTAGTATTAGCTCTAGAACTATGCATGTCACTTGGTCTTCCTTCACATGAGATCTATCCTAAAATAGAATTTTCTTGAACTACAAGTCTTATTGTTTTAATCTTATCTTTATACTTTGCTTGACCACCACTCCAAGTCTATCTTTAGCTTCAAATCCCAAAACTAGCCAAGTGTTGATCCCTTGCACAATCCTTTCTTGTCTTCAGTGTGCAAACCCTATCCTCATCACACATGCATGCTCATGCATGTTTCTTCTCCAATGCCTCCGTGTGTGCTAGCCTCTTCCTAGGTACTTAGTCATTTTCTATGCTCAATAATAAAATAGACTATAACTAACTGTTCCTTTAATATATTTCAAAATTCTTTTGTCAATATTCAATTATCATCATAAGGATCCCGCATAAATATTGAAACAAATCCTATTGCACATGAGATATCAAGTCTAGGAATAATCTAATAAATTAGAATACCAACTAGATGCCTATACAGAGTAGGATCAAATTTAACACAAACAAGTTTAGGATCTAGCTTAACACCCTATTCAATAGGATGACAAAAAGCTAACAATTATTCATGTTAAATCTTCTAAGATAATTGACAACAAACTGAGATTGAGATGTAACAATATACTTATGATCTTGAAATATAACCATGCCAAGAAAATGATTTAGCAGACCTAAATTAGTCATTTCAAAATGATGTTTTAACCTTTCTTTAATTCTAATAATTAAATTTCTATCATTCTTATTTATTAATAATGATAATATGATTATTTTCAAACTTAAAAAATAGATCATTATCGTAACAATAGTTAGTGAAACTAATAGCTTGAAAAAAACTATTAATTTTAACATATTAAGCTCTAGGAGTTTTCTTAAGGCCATATAAATACTTTTTAGCTTATAGACATATAGTTCCTTACTAGATTCTTCAAAACCTTTAGGATGACTCATGTATATTTCTTCTTTTAAGTCACCTTTAAAAAAACACTTTTAACATCCATTTGGTGAATCTCCCAACCATACTTTGGCAGCCAAAGAAAGAAGAATTATTACAATTCTCATCTTATCTTTAGAAGCAAACATCTCAACATAGTCAAGACTAGGTTTTTCGTTTGAAACCACAAGCTACTGAAGCCTTGCCTTGAATTTGTCGATTTCTCCTATAGAGTTATACTTGATCTTGTACAACCACCTAGATCCTACCATGCTTTTCTTAGAAGGAGGAGGGACCAGTTCCCAAGTGTTATTTTTAATTAAAGCATTGTATTCATATTGCACAACCTGAATCCATCTATCATCTTAATAGGATTCTTCAAAAGACTATGGTTCAACCTCATAGAGGGTCATCAAGGCATGGTAAGAATGTTGACTACAAGTTACTTTTCTAAGACTAACATGATTAGAATCTTTAACCAAATTTTGAGCCCATTTAGGAATCTTAGGATGCAATACATCTTGAGATGACTCCCCCTCAATCTCCATCATATCTAGATCAAGATAATCAACCCCTTGAACTTTTTTTCCATAATGTTAGGAGAAGGATTATCAAGCTCTATCTCAGAGAGAGGTAGAGGAAGGTTCACTTTATATTCTATGTCATGCTAGAAAGGATCATAAACTCTAAAACATTTAGTTCTACAACCATAGCCAACAAAAATACAAGAATAAGAGGTTGGATCAAGCTTCTTCCTTTTATCTTTAGGGATAAAGATAGAAGTAGGACTACCAAATATTCTTAAGTGAGAAATATCTAGTTTTTTCTTTGTCCATAATTCATGAGGAGTAGTGTGATGAAGATATTTAGTAGGAACTCTATCAAGAATATAAACAACAATATTCATGACTTCTTCCCATAAAAAACTAGGTACATTGTAAGCATGAATCATAGTCCTAGCCATTTTAAGACAGTCCTATTCTTTCTTTCTGCAATGTCATTTTGCTAAGGGGAATAGGGAGTAGTCAAATCTCTTTGAATCCCATATGAAACATAGAAATCATCAAAAATTTTGACGACATATTCACCACCATTGTTAGTCTTAATTATTTTAATTTTCAGAATAGAAGCATTATAAACTAAAGCTTTAAATTCCTAAAACTTAGACAAGACATCAAACTTCTTCTTAATGAAATAAGACCAAGTCATTCTAGAGAATTCATTAATGAAGCAAACAGAATATAAGGCACCACTGAGAGACGGAACTTCAAGAGGTACTATTCCATCACTATGAATAGATTCTAATAACTGAGAAGAATTAGAATCATGATGTTTGTGAAATGGTTCAACATGTTTCTTACCACATATGCAACTTTCGGATGTTTCATGATCCGACTTCATATTCGAAAGACCACAAACAGATTGATCTGGACATTTCATACAAGCTTTTGAAATCCACATGACCTAATATTTCATGCCAAAGTTGAATATCGTTCCTCGAAGAAGAAAAAAATAAAGATTAAGACATAAAACCATAAAAGATATACAAGCCATTTTTTGAATACCAGAAGCAATAATATTATTGAACTTATATTTTACATACCACTTATCTTACAACAAAACAAATTTACAATTTTATTTAGTTAGCTGACAAGAAGAAAAAATATTCTTTTTCAGTTGAGGAACATACAAGACATTCCTAATTACCCTATTTGACAATTTAACATTCCCACAACTTTCAGATCTAATGATGAAGTTATCTCTTAGATAGATATTCTCCTCACACTTAACTACATCGAGAGGATACTATGAGTGCAAGTCATGTGCCTAGAGGCACCACTATGAAGAATACATTAATTGTCATTTGAAGTTGAAAGTGCATTATACAAGGTGATAGATTGCTCATCAACATTTTGCATGATTTTTCTTCTGATATTTCTTTTAACTATTAGGCTTACTATTTCTAGCATTTGTAGCTGATTTTTTATTTTTACTCTACAATCGACTCTTTATGCCCAAATTTTTCACACTTGTTTCAAGTTTTGTTAAATTTGACTTTAAAGTTCTAAGCTGTTCTTAGCAGATTTAGTCTTATGATTTGTTTTTAATCTAGATATGATATTAGACTTGATTAGGATTATTATTACTCATATTATGAGTAGGCTTATGATTATGAGAGAAAAATTATTGAGAAAGCAGTCTCTTTTGAATAAAAATCCTCCATTACATGCTCTTCTTGAATTAACAGAGAAGATAGAGTATCCAAATCAGGAAGATCATTCTCATTCTGATATTTTGAGTTAAGAATAAAGATGTAGTTTCTAAAATTTTCATGAATATTTATTTGAATAATGAAGTACATAATATTATCTTGAAATAATTCACAGTCACAACCATCTAATTGAGCTTTAATGTTCTTAATTTTGGCTAAATAATTAACTATTTTCTCACCCCTCTTCATGGGAGTTGTAAATAGCTCTAAAACTATCGTAATTATCTTGGATAGATGACTGCCTTCATGCATAGTCTCTAATTACTTCTAGGCATCAATAGGTGAGTCCATATGACCTATATGCATAAAAAATTCATCTTTTATGCTTTGTAAAAGGATGGACAGAGCTTCCTAAGATCTCTGAGAGGAGGTAAGGTTTTTAGGGGTTGCTTGTCTACCGGTGGGTCATTTTCCACACCGGTAAGAAGATCCCATAACTTCCTAGACATAAAACATGCTTTCAATCAAACTCTCCAAATGCTATAATTCGTTACATTCAATAACTGAGACTTATCCTTGAAAAACTAGTAGAACTAGCCATTTTAATGCTCGAGATGGCAATGGATATAAATATAGCTAAAAATACAAATCAAGATTCCAAGCAGAGGAAAAAAAAAAATCTACGGATCTTCTTATTAGTTAAACTAATGTAAATATCTCGGGATGAATTGATAATAACTCACTTGATCAATTTTAGAAATGAGCTAACCGAGCTTAGACCGAGTCAAGCTACAATTCTTCTTAAAAGACAATTAATTGAAAAATAGATTAATTAACTAATTAACTAGTTAATTTAATTAACGAGATCCTCGATGCACACAAAGTCTTAATTAAATAAAATAAATGCCTTATCGGGTCCACAACATGGTTATAAAGCTGTGTCAAAAAATAACCAAACACATGGTAATAAATTTAAATCGACACTACGAAAAGCTAATATATGTGATGTTTTTCTATTATATCACACTTTGTAGTGCAACAAACAAGTCATAAGACAATTAATAGAAAAAATAGAATGTAAAATAAAAACACATGTCGTTAATTTATTGGATCGCTTTTTGCACTCGACACATTACAACAAATGCAAAAGAAAATTCTTAGTTAAAAAATGCCACTTGTCGAAAATATAACGACTAAAGACTAGACACATGGCAGTTTTCTATAAAAATTTAAATAGATTACCTTAGGTGGACTTAAAGTCCCCAAAATATTCCAAACTTCAAAATAAAGTTCACGTTTGAAATTAATTGACATATGTCACAATATTAGTGGCTAAGATAAAGCAAAACATTGACACGAAAGATAGAGTCTAACACTTGAAAATATTGACACAACAAAAAAGTACTATACATGTTCAAATACAATTGGTTCACACTTCGTAGTGCTACCAAAATGACTAAAGAAAATTGGGCACACGTGGAGCCTTCTTAATGGATCGCTTTTCACAAGTCGATAAAGACCGAAAAATGTGAAAGCGTGGCTAAATATTATTAGATAATCCACTACCACAATAAAAATAACCAAAAATTGTGAAATGTGAAGATACTTGGAGAATATCTATTGAATTAACCTTCGCATATGACAGAGGGTGCTAACAAAATACTAATAATGTGAGATAAAAAGACTTGGCACTTTTTATTGGGTTAAACTGTGCATATGTTATAAGCAAGCAATAAGAAGACCGACAATGTGAAATACTTGGAGCACTCTCATTGGATCATATTTCACAAGTGTCAGAAACAAGCTTACACAACATCGATAATGCAAGAAAAAAATGACTTGAAGCTTCCCTATTGGATCCGATTTCACAAGTGACAGAGGAAAGCTAAACCAAGTATGACAACACAAAAAAAATTGTTAAGCCCTTATTGGATTGTGTTTCGCAACTAAAAATTAGATAAACAAAAAGTAAGATGGAGCCTTCTTATTTCACAACACGAAGTAAGATGGAGCCTTCTGATTGGCTCGGGCTTTGCAAAAATAAAAATTTCTATTAAAACCGACACAAAGTTGAAGCCATGGGTATTTAATGATTGGATCGAGCTTCATAGAAACAGATATAGCAAAAGAATAAATATTTTAATGTTGGGGCGAATTTAGACACTGAACTAACTAAATATAAAGAGTTATTTTGGATCCACAATAAAAACGACTCTAATGGCTATAATCGGCGTGAAAACTTAAAATAAGCTTGCAGATGATGGATTTAAATCGAAAATGACTGAAACTAGATGCGAAACACAAATCTAAGAAAGTAAATGCTCAAACACCATCTAAACAACCATTTAACCAATATTTAGGGAAAATTTTAAGGAACCCCTCTAAAAAAACTTATAGAAATCGTGGTAAATATACATGTAACCAGTTTCGTGGTTTTGGCGAATATCCCTATAACCTATTTCATTCTTTTGGTGAAAATGGTACAAATATAAAAAAATAGTTGGAAATCGATTGGTGAATCTCCTGTAACTAGTTTGGTGAATACCCTTTATCAAATTTTACTGTAATAAGGCCCAAAATTTTTCATTTCTTTTGCATGCCATACCTTTACGCTCAAGTTCCTAGAATGTGTGACACTTGGCCACTCGGAGGAATTGGAAAACAATATGTGGTATCTTCTGATTGCTCATTACCACTCTGCCTTACTGCTGACACCGTGGACCTGAAAATTTATTGAATCGATTCATTCCACAGGCTTAGAGTTTGGGAATGCATTTTCCTGGGGAGGCCCAAAATCCTGCCACGTGTTTGTCTAATGGGTAGGGAAGGACTGATAACTTTAATAATAAGGCAAAAATAACTTATATTTAATAATAACATAAATTATAACATATTATAAGTTATTAAATTATTAAATAACTAACTACCATTTATATTAAATAATTGAATCCTTTTTGAAATATATAACATCTAAAAATAATTTCATAATTTAATAACTTAATAACTTATAACATATATTTCAAAATTATAAGTTATTAAATTATTTTTAGATGTTATTAATTTTTACATTTATTAATTATCTGTCCATTTATTATATATTTGTCAGTTCTTACTTAAGTTGTTTTAACTGATAGAAAACATGAGTATGGAGGAAACATTGAGGAATCTCTAATTTAAATATTATTGTTCTCAAACTAGATTGTACCTTCCTAAGGAAAAAAATAGAACATTTGCATACAATTCAGGACATACCTCTCATATATTTGTTGAAACCTATAATTCAAGAAGTATAAGGTTATTGAAAAGATTTTTATAAATATAATAGAACACTATACATTTTTTGGAATAGGGTAAAGTGGGGGTTTTGAAAGGACCCTCATCCTTTTACAAAAAATCCCATCCAACTAGATATAACATAAACATTACATATCATAACATAGGCATACCAAAAAAGCTATAACTAGATATAACATAAATATTACATATCATAATAGATTTTTCAGTTCTTGTACCACTTTCCTAGTTGCATCAGTATCGATCTTCTCCACCAGAGTGTCAGCCTAGGGTTAGTATCTTGACACATTCTTTATCAATGATAGCTCTGGTGTTGTTTGTATAGTCTTTCCAAGTTTTAAGCACTTCAAAAGCTCGTAGCTTGGAAAGAATGGAAGACACCATTTCGACTTGACCGTCCATCTGAGGGGTCACCGCTGGGGTTGATTGTTATCAATTTCCTTATCCACATCATTTTTAGCAGTATGTAGAGAATCCACAGGTTCAAGGTTGGGGATTCGGATAAAGAATAGAGAGTTCGGTAATGCTTCAGAATTAGCTTCTAAGGGAATTTGGTTGGAGCTCGTAAGAGAAATTCTAGGAGAATGACGGGGAATAAGGGAAGCAATTGACTAGCTAGGAGAGGGTAGTGGAAGCACCATCATAACAAGAAATAGAAATAGAGAGGGCAAAGGATTTCCCAAAAATAACCACGTTTGAGTCTGTATCAGAAGAAACCTCAATGTCCTCCATGTATTCATCGCTGAATCTTTGGTTTGATGCACTTAATTTCCCCCAGATGATTTTGAAAAAAACAATAAGTGTTGGAAAATGACCATGGGCCTTGAATTTATAATTGCGAGTGAGTTCTTTGACTGGACCTTTACACGTGTCCTATGAACGGGGTATGATGGTTAATATTAAATGCAAATCTTGTCCAAAAATTCACTTTTAAACCGATATCACTATCGCATGTGCCTCCACCTTTTAAACATCATTTTATCATGATGAATATGATATCATTAAGGATATAATGCTATACATTGAATCAATAATAAATTCTTAATAAACATATCAAGTAATATATTAAGGGAGAGGAGCCAATCATCAAGCATGGACCAATAATGGTATTGGTGAGGGTAGATGTAAAGTTAGGGACTAATACTTGCCAATTTATCACTTAAAATTTGATACAAAAGTAGTAAATAAAATGTGTCACATCAAATCACATCAAGCAATCACCCAATCAAATGCTACTGTGAGGAATTATTCAACAATATTCCCATAACTTTAGTCTTTAAAGTGATGCATTTATTATTTAGATTTTTTAGATTTCATCACATATATGAGGAGACACGTTTGGAAAAAAGAAACTAACTACATATATAAAATATAAGAAATGACATTTTAGAAATTTGGAAGTGACATATTTCAGCTAATATATATATATATATATATGTATATATATGTATATATATATATAGGTATATATATAGAGGTGTGTGTGTGTGTGTGTGTGTGTGTGTGTGTGTGTGTGTGTGTGTGTGTGTGTGTGTGTGTGTGTGTGTGTTGGGGCCCATCATATATTCCATGACCAACAATGAAAAAATAAACCTAGTCCTAAAATTTTAATTCATCCCACCTAAATCCGGGAGGTTCATGTCATTGGGGCAAGGCAAAAAGAAATCCATAGAATTATTCCACGTGGTATGTGATCCGAAGGACATTTTGAAGTCACAAAGTGGTGAATTCAAATTAGGCATAAGTCGAGTTCGGGTAGACCTCCGGTCATCGACACTCAATATTGACATGTTCATCGGCAATAAAAAAATATGCCGAGATGGTGGGTCCTCAGGCCACCACTTTGCCCCATCAACCAACTTGATTGAGCGATGTGGCAAGTTTGATTTGTGCATCGTGAGCTATCGACATATTCATGTAAGGGTGATTCATATTAGCTAATTCGGTGAGCTATGTATCGAGCTAAGGGTTGAGTTATGCATTGCATCAATGAGCTCACATTGGCGGGCGAGCTATCCTATAACCCAACGAGTTGTTTATTTATATGCACCGAGTAAAAGTTGATGATTTGGCTCGAGGTCATGGTTTATAAGTTGGTCAAAGGATATTTAAAGCCTTATTACAACCACTCCTTACTCGATGTGGATAAGGTCGGTGATGCGATGAGCGGACATAGATGCGGGGGTTACTTGGTAAACGACATGGATGGGACTTGACCCTATGACAATGAGTGAGGAAGTGACACATGGCAGGTGATAGTGTGGTTGGCGGTAGGATTAGGTCGTGTTCATGTGGCAGGTTCTCAAGAAATGAGGTGGTCGCAAAGGCCACATGGTGAGAGTGACAACGGTTGGTAAACCGACAAGGAAGAAGAGGGGGTGGGGGATTTAACCCCATGACCTACCCTCGCATGTGGAGCAGACAAAAAAACTCGGCCAACCGAGTTGGTTAGTAATTAATTGGCGGATGTGGTATAAGAGCACATATTTTGGGCTGCCTCAAGGCTATATAAGCCTTCCTCCCTCCATTCAAAAGGACACAAGCTCATGGGTTGAGCTTCTTTTGACGGTCTTCCTTGAAGGCACTCCATTTTATACAAGCTCAATTTGAGTTTAAGGCAAGCTCCTCTCAAGCTATGTGGCTCTCTCCCAAGCACAATGATGGAGAATTAAGGGAGCATTATGGAGAAGTCCTATATTTTATAGGAAATGTTGGTATAAGCTCATTCGAGGTTTATGAAATCTCCTCGTGAGCTATGAAGGAGTCCTTTCAGAGCAAGCTTGAGGAGATAAATGGAGGCATAGAGGGAATATTGTTTAAGGCCCACATTTTGGAGGAATAAGACCTATATATATAGGCATATTTCGGAGAAAATTATAAAGGCCTATTATAGGCATTGTATAAGTCCTATAGGTGATTTTGAAGCTCTGTGTTCTCTCTGGAAGTCGTAGTCCGAGCCTAAGCCAAGGAGAAAAAATGATGAATTTCAAAGGCATGATTATGGCAATGTAATGGAGATGCGAGTCTTATTTTAATATAGGAAGTACAGAGAGATATAAACACTTATATCGTAATAATATAAGAACAACTAAGACCTATATCATATTAATATAGGCATTGTCATCATTTGAAGACTGATATTATTATTATCGAGAACGATGAAGATAAGACCTATTATTTAATAGGCACATTATGGTTTAGGAGTTATTATTTTTAACTCATCGATGAAGAGTCTTCTTAAGCTAGATCCTAAAGACGCCATGGAGCCAAGGGATGCGATAAAACAAAAAAGAAGCAGTAGAGCTCAAGACCTCAATACATTGGACGTATCTTTAGATCGTTTGCTTCAGAGGAGGGTCATTATTTAGTATTGAGATTGTTGGTGAAAATTGTTTTTTTTCGACATCTTGAGACTTAACACCGCACACTTATGGAAGAATACTTAGCATGGTGCAATAGAGGTGTTGAGGTATTAATTATTACAGAGTTGTTATAAACTCACTGGAACTATTATGGAGCCTAGAATTGGAGCCATAAGATATTCTACAAAGGAAGATCAGATCTACTGCATAAGTTGAGAAATTGTCACTCGGTGTTCGTAGAGAAGGTTCTTATTCTTCAGGATTATTGCACCAAAACTTTAGAGTACGCAATATCCGGAATATTGATCGAGGATTCATAGGGCGTTATACCATGAAGGTGAATACTGGATCAAATTTGCCTCATAAGCCGGGGTAACTTACTTGGTTATTTTGATAAAGCTTCTTGTTCCATTTGTATTTAGTATTATCATGCTTAGATTGTAATTTTGTATTAATTACAGTTGTTGAAGTGGATAATATATCAGTTCTATTGATGAACCCAGAGATGTAGGCATTCTGCCGAACTCCATTATCAACCTATGTGCAATGTGTTTTAATTCTTGCATTGCTTTAAGTTGATTTTAATGGGGTAAGTTTGGAAAATAATTTAAAGCCTATAGGGGTCCATGATCAAGAAATTTTTTTGGTCAATTTCGGATCAACATGGGCAAAAGCGGGGTTTTAAATGTTATCATCAACCGACAAAAAATTCAATGACCAAATCATTAAATGCCCACACCGTGGACCCAAAAATTTATTGAATTGGTTCATTCTGCATGGGCTTGGAGTCCGGGGAATTCCTTTTCCTTGAGGAGGACTAGAATCCTACCATGTGGTCATTTGATAAATAATCTGCATTGTTTGATATATTAATATCAATGACGCAGGATCTATTCTGGGACGAAGGCCTGACACACTCACATTTCACATGGAAGTTCTCAAAATAGGCCTAGATAAGTGAAAATTGTCATCCACTGAATGGAATTTGAAAAGAGACTAAATTTGACATCTACAAAGTATAATGAAAGACCTAATTGTTTATAGTGATGTGGTACTGCTAGTGCTTGCAAGTTGTGAGGTGATATTAAACGTCCATTGACAATTGAAATTCTTTAATTCTGTTTCTAGAAGGCATACTGCAATAAAAGGCATAATAGATTCATAGAAGTTGCAGACTGTGTAAGAATCAAATTTTTCATATTTCCGAGTAAGTGTCATCCTACATTTGAATCTTGATTCTTTAAATATTATCTTTTTATAAGTAACATTGTATAAGCCTTCGCTTTGAAATATTTCAATATAAGGGTTGACAAATCAGGGTTGAGGGTTTCCAGAATCCAAAATTCCAAGCATGTCTACTTCCACAAGACCCTAAGTAAAAGTAAAACCCAAATTCCATACGTCAAACTGCTTAAAAATCTCGATTTTACTGATGAATATCATTATATTTATGATCCCTGTAACTCAACAAAAGAACTTCACAATGACTTAGATATTCATCGATAATAAATAAATTGAAAGTAAATGTTTAGATCCATCAGGTAGAATAATACATAAAGGTTGGATAACATGGGGGGATGGATTGGGACACATGATGCTCCACAAGGTTGTACCCTGCTTTGAATTTGTCATTCTATGTGCCCAGAATTATGATGGGGCAAAAAAATAAATTGTTGAAAATGGCAATGAAGAATTTTTTTCCATTACAGAGGTAAATCTTGGCCATGCGTTGTGGTTTGAAAGAAAATATTTAGGAACCGTCAAGCATAAACATAGAAAAAATTGCTAGTGATTATCATGCCACCACTCAAAATGATAGAGATGAGTTTTTGTGAAAATTAATAGTTGATGGAATGGTACTAAAAGGGAAGCCTTTGCATGCAATTGAGATGTTTAAACCATGGGTTAGGGATACCATTTATATGTTAGTATTTTTCCTTGGATTTGATAGTGATGTGAAAGTGGATGAAACCCTCCTTGAAATGGTATACAAATATCCATTTTGTTTCTCCACCTTGTGCATACATATTTTTTGGGCACATTGCAAAATATATGCATAAAAACTCTTAACTATCAAATAAGGCTCCAAAATAAGACCTTTAGGTTCACTACCTACTTGTGCTATTTAATTCTATGGTGGTTTTCTGAATGGTTTGGCAAAAAAAACTTGTAATTTAGCCCTATAATGTTGAGGGCCAGCCAAAAGTGATGTGTCCATTAACTGAGTGGACCCCCAAGATAAGGATGTTTGATAATAGAAGGGACTACAGTCAATTTGTGGATTATTTTTGGGCTCCAATTTATCAAGAAATTTCAAAAAGTACATTTCCTAGATTGCCTATGAACTGTAGAGATTGCATTCAACTGGGATCAAAAATATAGTTAGCAGATTGGTACTTAATGGAGGAATATATTGTGCTAAGGTTTTATGGATCAAGAGTACAACCTTGCAAATTGCCAATACATGTGATGAGAGATTTTTTTCCTTGGAATATATACGGAAGATGGAAAGCAATAGATAAATCTATTTTGTTAGTCAACAAAAGGGGAGCATATTTCCTTCCTTATTGTTTTCATGTGGAGGGTAAACTATTGAGGATACCGTATTTTAATAAAATTAAAAATTTGAGCACACAATAAACATGTAAATTGTCATCATGTGAATTGTAATTGTAGCTTAGTATGTTGATTAATAACCTTGACATTATCTTTAGAAGAATGCTTAACATCATTAGTCTTCCCTTAAATTTAGATTGGCTTTAAAATTTGGCATTAGATGGATTAAGAGTTCTAGTAAAATATTTGAGCTTATTCATATGTAATAGCTTAGCTTCACGCTCTTTTAGTGTATGAAATACATGGTCAAATGATTTGAATTTTTCAAACATGACTGATTATTACAAAGGAGTAAGTAAGATTTGTGTAAAAATGTCTTTCAAGTCACTATCAGCTAAGATATTATTCATATTGGTAAGCATAGTCTAATAATACAAGACATAATCATTGATATGTTCATTAGAACCTTGACATAGCCTGGAAGTTTTCCCATATGAAACCTTAACCACAATGTTGATAGAAATATGTTCTATAAATTGATTTGCTAATGTAGTGAAAGATGCATAGAATGTGTGGGGATATCATAGAAATATTGCAGTTCAAATTCTTTAATACTACTAGGAAATAACTTAGTAAGAAATATTTCATAAGAGACATAATAGATGAAAGTCACATGAAATAACATAATAGGTTCCATGGGGTCACCTTTGCCATCATAGATAGGAAAATTCAATGCAATAAAACCAAGAGGAAAAGGGTAAGAGGACACACAAAGAGATATTGGATTATGTAATAATTGAACACGATCTATGACATGAGGAGAATTGGACACACCTTGTTGTAGTTGTAAGATTTGATATTATAACATGTGAACAAGGGTTTCAAGAGCTTGTGTGCTAGATGAAGAAGCATGTGAACCATTAGATATAAGAGGTGTAGTAGTAATAGTGGTTGTATGAATAGGCATATAAACATTGTGCATTAGAGTGTTAGGTACTACTAATAATGTGGACACCATAGATGTAGGAATAATAAATGTCTCTAAATTAGAGGATGAAGCATGCTTAATTTGATGTTGTGCAACATATTGTAAGGTATCAATGTTAGAGGTATTTTCTTGTAAAAATTGTGCAAATTATTGGGCATCATCAATAATGTTTCAGTTATGATTTTTAGAGTGAGTATTGGAACTATCACTTTGTGCATGATCAACATTGATAGTCAAAATAGTATTAGCAAATATATCATCATGGACTTGAGTACAAGAGTAAGGAGGGGTGGTAAGGGAATAAAAAGATGTGGCCAAACGACATAAATATTGATAATGATCTCTGGAAGTTGACATCATAAAACAAAATATTGAAACAAAATAGAAATCCTAGGGACACTAGGGTTTGAGACATGATGTTTGATTCAAGAGTCAGTTTACCAAATGTTTTCACCATTTTTATATTTGATTAATATTTACACCTATAACAAAAAGGAATGAAATAATAACTACAAGGGGTTACCAACATTAATCATTCAATATTAGAAAAACACACTAATAATTGTAATAAATGTACATGATACAATAAAATTTCAAAAACATAAGGAATTGAGTACATTTCGCTGATTACAGATGATTCTGGACTGATCTAGGTGATTTGAATGATGAAACAAGGAGATCTAGAACTGAGAGTTCCTCAAAACTAAATCTATAACTTGATTATGTACATGGGAAAAATTGTATAATAGGGTTAGGGATGTCCATACAATCCTAACCTAGTTATATGGTCTTGAATATGCTTAGAACTAGGATCTACAACTTTCTAGGCTTATCGCTTGTCTGAATATATTTATCACTCTCTATTGGTAGCTGTTGATAACGTTGCATTGGCCTTTGAATGCTCTACTCAATCTTTGAAACCCTAACCATACATGATAAATCCTAAAAAACAAATATTAGTTGGGTTGTGGGAACCCTCGTGCATCAACGATGTTGGCACTACTATGAAGAGGCCTCAAACCACACGTTGTTCTCCACCTAACATGTGATATCTAGTTGTAGTGTAATAAAATTTGACATCCTTTATTTAAAAAATATTGACTTGAGTTTATCTCTTACAAATCTACTTGAGTGAGTGACTTTGAGTGCTTTCAAATGTGGGAAGCAATCCCCTAAAACTTGTAGGAAGATTTAAATTTGTATATGGTGCTCCCTAATGAATAAAAATATGTATTTGTCAAGAGTATGGAGCTTTGGGTGCCTTTTGTGCTATATTTTGCAATAGGAGTCCATGAGAGTGCTAGGTACTAAATGAGGTGAATTTCACTTACTTATATATGCTTCTAAAGGTGATTTTAGTTACAAATTCCAACTGAGGAGTATGTGGCCCAAATAATAATGTGTAACTAATATTTCAAGATCAAAGTGAGCAAGGGAAAAATTGTACACTAGGGTTAGGAAAGTATGAACGTTCATGTCCCTATGTATGCTTTTGACCCTAAAGAGAACATCTGAATTCTTAGGTTTGGAAGATAGAAAGTGGAGTTTATAAATGGTTTTCATGTATTTAATTATTATAAATTGTTGACATATGTGTATGTATGAAAAACAAAGCTAGAAAATGTACCTAGATATGTACTGGATGAGAATGGGTTAAGTGCACTTGTTTGATCAAGAGATAAATGTCAAGACTAGCATTGTCAAATAGTATAGTTACCAAATTTGAGTGTCTACACCTTTTATCCAATTTCCACTGACTATTTATAAAATGAAATGCTCGATGGTTAGTAAATAACATAAGCTCATTAGGAAGTAAGTAGTGTCTCCACTTATTAAGTGCTTGCACAAATGCATAGAACTCTTGATCAGACACATTTTAGTTTTTAAATTATTCAAATTTTCACTTAAATATGCTACTAGTATCAAATATTGAATCAATTGTATATAAATAGCTAAACCAATAACATCAAAATCAACTTAGATTACTTTCTCAAAATCTAGGAATGCTAATGATGGACCTTATTCAATCACCTTCCTCTTTATTTATTAAAAACTAATATTTGCATACCGACTCCAAAAAATCTTCCTATCTCTCTTGTATGGTATCTATGATAGGTTCACACACTCCACCGAAGTCCCCTGATGAAATTATAGAAAAATATATCTAACCCATGAAAATTGTGTGCTTTAAAAGAACTCCATGGTGATGGCTAATTCACAATTCCAGACCTTCTAAGAATTTATCTTTAAACCTTCGTTGGAAATAAAAAATCCTAGATAGAATAACTCTTCTTAAATGAAATTACAATTCTTTAAACTTAACATAAAAATCAACTTGGATTACCTTCTCAAATTATAGTAATGCCAACATTGGTTGTTCAATCACCTTCCTTTTAGTTCTTGAAAACTATTCTTTTGCATACTAGATCCTAAAATATATTCCTATCTCCTTGCATGACATCTATGATAGGTTCAAACACTCCGCTGAATTCCTTGATGAACTTATAGAAAAATCTAACCAACCCATGAAATTTCATGCTTTAAAATAACTCTACGGTGATTGCCAATCCACAATTACGTAAAACTTCTCTAGAAATATCTTAAAACCTTCATTAGAAATCACAAATCCTAGATACACTAACTCTTTGTACATGAAATTACACTTCTTTAAACTTATCATCAGCTTACCCTCACACAACCACTACAAAAATTTTATTATATGCAAAAAATTCTCTTCGCATGTCCTATTGAATATCAAAGTATCATCTAGGTACATGATCAATTTTTTTTCCAAAAATAGTTTCAAGAATTCATTCATCAATATCATGAAAGAAATTAATGTGTTACTCTATCCAAACATCATAACCATGCACTTATACATTCCATATTGCATTTTAAACAATATTCCACTCATCTCCATATTTTATATGAATTTGATGGTGTGATATTTCTAAATGAATCTTTTTGGACCACTTAGAAAATCCGTTATGTCATCCATGTGTGAAAAAAATATACTTGATTGTGATCTTTCTTATGGATTTGGATTTTGTACACATTCACCACTCACCACCCTTATTCAGTGCTAGAACCACTATTATTGCACATGAGATTAAACTCTCTTTGATCATTACTCTACCCAATAGTTCCTCAAATTTTCATTGCATAATGAAACTCTCTTGTGGTGTCATCTTGTAAGCTATCTTGTTTAGAAAACTTGATCTTAAAATAAAATCCATGTGGCGACTTATGTTCCTCACATGTGGTAACCCTTATAGAAACTCATTGCAAATGATATATATATATATAAACTCTCCCAACATATCTTTCACTTCTCATGGAATTAATTTAACCTTCTCCATCATTATCCCTATACTCTATCTTTTTGTGAGCTTCATTATTAATGCAAAACGCATACTTTTTTCTTCACATCACTCATGAATTTCTTACTCAATAACAATAGAGCCTTAGGTTATTTCCCACTCCTTCACCCTTATCCTTAATTGGATTTAGAGTATACTATTTCCCATATTTCACCATTCTATAGGTTTTTGTGTGGCCATCATGTTGTCCCTTCTAGTCAAACTTCCATGAACTTCTAATTAGTACATGACATGTGTCCATGGGCATGATGTTACACATCACTTCACCTCATATCTCCCAACTTAGAACATAATGAGACACTTATCAATCATGTGTGAAAAAAAAATCTATACTTGATTGTAATCTTTCTTATGGCTTTGGATTTTGTACACATTCACCACTCACCACCCTTATTCGGTGCTAGAACCACTAGTATTTCACATGAGATTAGACTCTCTTTGATCATTCCTTTACCCAATAGTTCCTCAATTTTTCATTGTATAATGAAAATCTCTTATGGTGTCATCTTATAAGCTATCTTGTTTAGAAAAATTGATCTTAAAATAAAATCCATGTGGCGACTTATGTTCCTCACACGTGGTAACCCTTACGGAAACTCACTACAAATGATATATACAAACTCTCCCATACTATATTTCACTTCTCATGGAATTAATTTAATTTTCTCCATCATTATCCCTATACCCTCTCTTTTCATGAGCTTCACTATTAATGTAAAACACACTCTTTTTTCTTCACATCACTCATGAATTTCTTACTCAATAAAAATAGAGCCTTAGGTTATTTCCCACTCCTTCACCCTTGTCCTTAATTGGATTTAGAGTATAATATTTCCCATATTTCACCACTATATAGGTGTTTGTGTGGCCATCATGTTGTCCCTTCTAGTCAAACTTCCATTAAATTATAATTAGGACATGACATGTGTCCATGGGCATGATGTTACACATCACTTTACCTCATATCTCCCAACTTAGAACTTAATGAGACACTTATCAATCACTAAAAATCAATTCCCCTTCTACAACCATGATACTTTGTATGGATTAGGATGCTTTATCATCTGCAACCCCAACTTATCAACCATCTTATATGTAATCAAATTATTGATGCTACCATTGTCTACTATTAATTTTTATATTTTACCTCCTAGATTACATGTTTTTATTAAAACAATTTTCCTCTTCTTAGGACCAAATTCTTATTTTGTTGGTTTTAACAACATGCACTTACATATCAATGTTTCTCCCATATTTGGGTATTCTCCACATCTTGACATATCACCTTCACCAACTTGCACAATGTGCACAATTGCATTGCTCCTCTTCCCCTCACCTTGGGTATGAGAGCACTTGTAAATTGTATGACATGTTTCTCCACACTTTTAACATGTGTTGAATTTTTAACCTCTTTTATGACTAAAGTATTCTCTTCCCCTAGATGCATTTCTTCCTCCTATACCCATTCTTTAACTACATGTCATCGAAATTTCCTCATCGTCATGATGTATAAAATATCATCTTTCACCACCTTATCCATGATTTTTTCTAACTTTAGTCTTTCTGTGGACAACACTTCAGCTATTGTTGCACAAACTTTTCTTCCACCTTCAATGCATACTGATAATCCTCCTTAATTGAAAACATATGGATAGTTTGAAACTCATCTTAAATTTCAATGTATAATGCAATCATATACTTGGATATTATTTCCATTTCATCCTCCACATGTCCTACTCAAATATTGAGTCAGTTATTGTATTCCTTAACACTGACATATCTTTGTCAAAAATGTTGCAACTTATTAAATAAACTAATATGGTAATCCACAAGCAAAAATTCCACCTTCAACTTGAAAACTGACCTAACCTAAGTCTTGATGTTATATTTACCTATATACAATTTGTTTGTTTGGATATGCTCCTCTATAGAGATACAAGAACCTACAACTTTGTGCATATGAAATTAAATTTCCTAATGCCTTGAGCCCTAATTTTTTCCAAAAACACAAGTTTTAGATAAGTATTAATTTCTTCAAAGTGCATAAGGAAATTTTACATAAGTGCGCACACCTTTGGTTCTAGCTAAGTTTTGGGATGGTGCACATCTTAAAAATATATAAGGTACTCCATCCCATGTGCATGGGAGCTAAAGAGAAGACAATGTTTGGTGTACAATTATTTGGTATGAGATCCTATTGAGTTGTCATAGTTTGGAAAGAAAGTGGAGCTTATCTATTTCTTTATATCACTCATACATGAGGGTTACTTCTATTTTACTAGAGAAAGGATGTGACTCATAAAATATTGCATCAATAATGCCACTAACCTAATATGTATTGGAGAAGACCTCAGTCTCACCTTACATGATGAAAAATAGGTAAAGAATATAAGGGGATGACTTAACTATAAGAGATAAGGGTGTAATTTCCCCATTTACAACATTATTGATCCAAAAACAAGGGATAAAGTGCACCTAGTCAGTTGCAAGTTGGAGGGATTTGAGATATGTGTCAAATTCAACAAAAAACATCATGCATATTATGCACAAAATTATTAAGGGATGCACTATAATATTACCTAATACAATGTTGAGAGCATGGAGGATAACATAGAATTGGCACATTCTGTAGGAGGTAAGTTAAATTATGGTGCAATTATAATCATCCTTGTCTTTAACAAAATTGGTGTACTAGAAGGAGACATGGAAGTAACTTGGAATTTTTCCATATAAAACAAGTACCCACCCATGTGGTATAAAGAATATCTATGCCCATTCATCATCACTAAGGAGTATAAATCCAGGATGGATAACTAGTTATAAAGACAACCTTTGAGGAAGAATGAAATGCACTCAGGATCCTCCCAAATCTAGTAAAAGGATAAATCTCAATTTGTGGTTATGTAACATTACTCTTGTGTACATAACATTGACTAAAAAGAGCATGTTGTAATGGGCCAAGCTCCTATTTGGGTTTATAGGTGAGTAAATTGTATAGTCCATAAATTAGATTAAAATGTTGTTAAGATAGATCTCAATGTAATGTGTGTAAATACAAACACCCATCTACTGCAAATAACTTATGTAGAAGAGTACATACATCAAGAAATAAGATACCCATCTTTGTGAAATCTCCTTCCAAAAAATGATTATGGTGAATAATCAATAATTTGTACTTCTTATTACATAGAGCACAACATAAAAGTTGAGATTGGGGAACAACATGGTGAAAATAGGATGAGGAGTTGCACATTCCCAAAAAGAATGGGTCAATAATTAGAAGAAGAAGATGAGCAGGCCATGAAATGTTACGCAAAGATACATGAACATGCTAGAGGGGGAGAAGAAGAAGAAGATTATAAATAGATCACACTTAAGATGATAAGTGCAGTCATGAAATCATAAAATTTCTACTTACATCATGCCTCTAAGTATTTCATTATATACATGATTCCTAAGCAAGAAGACTAGACATTAACAACACTTATTTTACTCTTTCATTTATTTTATCTTTCCCACACTCTTGTTATTTTATTTTTTGGAATGACCACTTTACTTTTGGATACTAAACAACATGTGAACCAACTTTGTATTGATGTTACATATTCTAAGAATCCCAAAAATATTTCCCATTATGGATATAGCACCCTGTGCACTACCTTGTCCCCTTTGGGTGATTTTTTCCTTTCCCTCCTTTTCTTGATTTTGAATTGCCACATCATTTGGTGTCTTTTCTAAAGTCTCTTTTATCACTTTGGGTTGGATTTTTAGTTGTTAATGATGAAATTAAAACAAGGGAATCATATATATATATATATATATATACACACACACACACACACATGACTTACTCACTACTATTAGGGGTTGGGTAATTGGGAGCTAATTATTACTATCTACTACTGGACAAGGAGAAATATTCATGGAATGCATTTGAGATACATTATTCATTGCATAGGAGGGGATATTTATAAATTCCATCTCACACATTCTATCTTGGGGAAAAAGTAGTTGTAGCCCACTATCTTGGTGTGACTGGCATAAGGGAAACCTAGCTTCAAGGGACACAATTCAAATCACACACTCACAAGAATTATATCAAGTCTCAGATGTAGTGCAACACTTGATGAATATCATATTGGGTTGACCACCAAAATAATTTTGACTCAAGTATATGCATTATTTGTTTCATATAATGTTTATATGAGATTTGTGTAGGTAACTAGGGTTTTTTTGGTAGGAACATGTGTGATATAAAAACTCTACGATAAATTTGAAGTGATAAACAATGAAAAGAAGAGACCAGTTCAGATCCTATAAAGACTAGAAGCATAGTTGCTACAAGGACACTTATGCCTAAATCAAACAATAGCTTTTGAGCCAATCCTGTCCTCATGTGTGTGTTGTTTTCCAAAGAATTCCCAAATCCTAGTTTCTCAAACAAATCTTATATAGTCTAGATCCAACCTTCTCGGCCTAATTTCCAGCCCAAGATCAACCTAGATCTCTCGATACAAGCTAAGTCATTATTATTCTCCTATATTGTATACTTGTTTGTATTTTACATGTTAGATCTTGTTTATAACTATTATATTCATTTAATCTTAGTCCTATGATATAATATTTATGATTAATATTTTATTAAATCTTTTGGTGAACCCAAATTATGATCATGCACCAAATCCCTTGCTTTTCATAATTTCTATCATGATGTTATGGATAATTATTTATCCTTCATTCCTAGCCATGTATATTCCCAAGAGGCCATCCAGGCTGAATATATTCCTATCATTACTCAACATCATCCTCACTTCACGACTACCAATACGGAACCCACTTTGTTAATGTCATCACCAATTGTCGGAATAAGAAACCTTTACAACTTCCTATTTATCTCTGTCCTCCTCTTAGTGCACCAATTTCTCAACCCATTGCTTCATCCAAAGACTATGATATCATAGAGACATTAAATAATACCATAACTAAGATATATCTATTTGATCTCTTGCTTAAATCCCTCGATTTGTCATGCCGTACTCTAGAAACCACATTGAAAGATATTCAAATACAAAGTGATGACCCTCCCATTGCCTTTTCCAATCTCATGGAATATTTTAAGCACATTAGCAATTCTATTACATTTTCTAATGAGGATATTTTAGACAAGTAATCTATTAATTCTCCTCCTCTCCTTATCATGGCTCGGTTTTAGTGTTTTCAAATTAAGCGTGTACTCATTGATAATGAATATGTATTGAATATTTTTACTCTATCCTTACTATCTCAACTCAATATTCCTCAAAATGTTATTGAAAATTATACTATTTTTTTTTCATAGTTATGATACTACTACCCATGCATGTATAGGCATCATCAAATTTGAATTGCAAGTTGGACCCGTAGCTCATTACTCCTTTCTATATCATGGATGCCCCATTGTAATTTAATCTCCTCCTTAGCCAATGTTGGATCCATCATATGCGAGCTATCCTTTCTACACTCCATCATTGTGTAAATCTTATATTTGATGGCTACAAACATACTATTATTATTGATCCGAACCATTCAAATACTATCAGATGGAATCTTCCACCTCCATGGTTATTCCCCCAGCTCAACCAATCCCCTCACATTGTATTGATACATACGATATTGGGAGATGAAAAATTATGATCCTATATCACCGTTTCCCATCACTTCCTCTATTCAGACTCACACTACTGATCTAATCTCTCCTACCATATCATCTCATACACCCACTGCATCTATTTCCAAACCCATATAAAATATTGAACAATACTTCCATGTTGAGACTGATGATTATGAACAATACTTCCAATCCTTATTTTATAGCCACTACGTTACTATGGGTCTTAGTGAAAACTAGGTTAAATACCTAACCCCACCGACTACTACTACTACTTTGATTCCTTATCATAATACTTTGTAGACACTGTGAAACAATTTGAGATCTTATTCATGGTTATTATTTGATTCATTATCATAATACCGTACACACCCTTGAATGCCCTCCTCTTTTGATTGATTTACTTGCACATTATACATTAATCAAGAATATTGGTAGTATGTACCTTATGATCCTCATTAATCTAAAACCATATGTACCTATGAGGCTCTAACCCACTTGGACCTCACTCCTAACATGTTATTATGCTAAATTTATAGCATGAAAAATTTAAAATTTTGGTCACGATAACCAAACCCACACTTGAAATCCCCTTTCCTAGTCAATGTAAACCTTTCCTCCACCTATAATTTTAACTGTGTCATCCTCATTCTAGCTAAGATTAATGTGATAAGATGATTTTAAAGTGTGATTCATGTGTAGATAAGTGTACCTATATTTATTCACAAGGGTACTAAGATCTAAGAAAGAACAATGTTCCTGGAGGCTTCAAAAGGGATGTTTTAAGTTTTCTTTTCATAGGAGGACATCCTCTAGAAGCTAACTGCAAGGGAAAACCCATTTTAGAGGTTTTTAGGAGAGTAATAAGATTATCTAAGGAAGTTTAGGAAGCTTTTGTGGAACCATGAGAGGTCGAGAAACTTTCAAGCAAAACCGAGTCTTTTTAGGCAAGGCACTGGGAAAAACATGTTTCAAATAACTAGTCACCTTGTTTGAAAGGTTCCAAAAGCATCATAAGGTATTGGGAATCTAGATCATATGAATTGGAATGATGACATAGCCTAATTCATGGTGTACTAATACAAACAAAATTATGGGAGTATTAAAATGTGGAAACCTGTCCATTAGTGCAACATAAGAGCCTTTTTACAAGGTGGAACTTTCTCAACAGGTTTTAGACCCATTGGGAAGAGTTAGGAGCCTAAAAAGGTCAAAATGGATTACATTGTAAACTTCTCATCATACATTTCTAGAATTTTTCATACCCATTTTGGACTCTCGGTGGAAACTCCGCTTATTGGTGCACATGCACAAGAAAAATGTTGAAAATGGACTAAAAAGGAACATTTCAAGCTAAATCATGTCTTGAAAATGTTGGTAATGAAATAAATGGGTCCTTTGGATTCAAATTAATATAATTTTGGCCCTCTAAATTCCATTTCTTGCTCTTAGGCTTGAAAATCCATTCAGACTATTTTCACATTGAGTTTGATGACATCAACACAACCAATTAACTTTGAGTAGAGTTTTGGAGCTTGGATGTCCCTTGTACCTTTTTCCCTTGGTGCAAGAGGATATGGGGGACACCAAAATTTTCTCCCCCTATGGAGGAATCGGTTGTGTCACTTAAAGTGATAACTTAACTGGTTAGAAGATGTGATAAACTCACTTAACTTGATGTTTGACCACTTTTTCATGAAATCTAGACCTATGATGGCCTTTTCAAGGCTTGATGTTACTTTTTTCCTTTTTCCCAATAGCTAAGGGGACATGGGGGACACAAAAATATGCTCCCCTTATGAAGGAAAATTTTCTTCTTTGAAAATGATGACTTGGGGTGTTAGATAAGTGTTATCAAATCATGATTTTTAGAAAATCTGAACCCCTCCTCATGAAAGCCTCAACCTTGGAACATTTTGGAGAGGTTGATGTCCATTTATCCCTTTGTATCCTATTTTTAGGGTATAAAAACACTTATAACCTCCTCCAGACCTAGGTTAGCTAGTTTGAGTTTAAGGTGAGTTAAATGGAGCCAATAAGAGGGAAACATTTTTGAAAGGGGTATAAATTTATACTTAGCTATTTTTTCTATTTCCTTTTGATTTTATCTTCCCTATTTCTGTTGTAGTTTTTTTATGCTACCAAATTTTCTTTAGACATCCTCCATGCCAAAATCCTTTTTGTTCATATCTCACAAACCCCATGTCTGTTTGTCATGAGATTTTTATTGTATCTTCCTTGCAAAAATACCTTTAAGAAGAGTTTTTACATGCCTCCATTGATGATATGTATCATTTTATACATCTATTTGAAATATTCAGCCAAAAATATGTTGTTTCAGATCTACGGAGTTCGGTGATTGAAATCCCCCAAAATTGGAGCAAAACATCCTTGTAAAATAACAAACACATTAAGACCACTTTATTTCCATTCTATCACTGAGATTACCCACTTTTAAAAAATAATAAGACTTCCTAAGACTCACAATCTATAAATAGTAAGTGCTACAAATAGTTCATTTTCAGAGTTTTCATTTCCGTTTGAACATTAGGGAAATTAAAAGTGCAAAATTAAGTAACTGATAACTAAAATGGAATTCTCAAAATAAGGCTTACTAAAAATAGTAGGTATTAGGGTATTGGTTAAGAAAAAATATATTGAGTATCTCATGATGAAGAAAGTTAACCTGGATAAGTTTGAAATAGTTTCAAAAACATCTTTGATGAACGATACTCCAATTCTGGAAATCCTCATTCTGAATAGTCTTTCTCAATGATTGCAAATCCCCACTGTAACAATGCGGTGATCACCTCTCAGGAGCTTTCCTTGTAGGAATGGACATGGAAAAGTTCATACTTGTAAAGGATCAATAGTTGAATTGTGGATTAGGTGGAAGGGAATCCCTCTTGGTTCCCAAAATTGGTCTTAGAGTGATTCCCATCTCATCAAATGGATTGATCAAAAGTTGGAAGCATTCTTCATTCAATCTCTCTCCTTCACCCATCTCAAATCAAAGGATTTGGTCTTGTACTTCATTGTGTCTCACAAGTCACCATGGTCATTTGGTGATAGGATCACCAAGATCACCCTTTACAAGTAAGTTGTCTCATTTTATACACCATGTGCATCAAATACAAGAAGTACTAGAGATACATGGAAGTGTTTAAAATATTGGAAGGTTGGTTCAAGTGGAAAAAGGATTTTCTATTAGTTTTATTGGTCTATTGATCATGGGCTTATTGCTCCTTCTCATAGGGTACTTGATTGGGATACGAAATTTTATCATTCAAATATAGAGGGGGTCACTTTGAGGATATGGCCCCCATGGCCTACTCTTTATTACATGTAGAGTAGCGATCTAACTCAACCAATGCCCTATCTAGATACAGGGACCCGACCTAAAAGAGAAGGTTTGTGAAATATGAGTGCACTAGGAGGCTTCATCAAGTTCAGGGAGTGGTCAAAGGATCAAAAGTTCACTAGAGTACATATCTACAAAGTACCTCGGATATTATTCATTCCATGTCGCTTCTCTTTTTTTCTCTCTCTACTTTCTAATTCTCCATTGTAAATTTTACTTTATGGCTCTTTCATCCTATTCACTTAAGTGACCATTGTAATTTTTCATTGTAAAAGTCCCATTTTCATTAATAAGAAAGAGGCTTATTTTTATTTCCTAGAGGAATGTGAAAGGTCACAAGTGGTGGGACTATGAAAGGTCTCATGGGGGGTAGATCAAGAGATGAATTGCAAAGCTATAAATTGGATTGGCTTCTCCATTCCAAATAGGTTAATATTTCTTGGTTGATAGTTCATATTGTCTTACTAAAAGCAAGAAGCTAGAATTATTCTATCTCATTGACTTATGTTTTCCTCTCTATCTCAACCTTACTCCACAAACATGGTTACTTGTGCAATATTATGCAAATAAAATTAGATTTACTTTTGTTTTGTTCCTTTTTCCTTGAGATAGTGTCTTCTCATTGTTAACTTGGAAATATTCTAGTTTTATGTCAATAAACTCATCTTGTTATTTATTGAGTAAATCCCCCTTTTAACTTTCTCCTCTCTCTCCATACAAACAACTTTCCTCCACCTCATTTTTGCATTTAGGTTTAGTGGAGTATGTGTGATATCTGATCAAAAGGCCACCCACAATGGTTAAAGTGGTGCATATATATTTTAATAAATGGAGTTGGCCCATTCCTAAGAAAAGGGACCTAGTCCCAAAGTGTTTGTGAAAACCCCTAATTTTCCCTTGTGAAAATTATTTTTCTAATAGTCTTTGGTACCCACCATGGGGCATATTTTTCTATCACGCACCCTATAAATATTGAAAAAATGCTAAAAATCAGATATACCAAAAATTCATAAAAGGAATTTTTTAAAAATATAATAAAACATGAAACACGATAGCTGAAATCCACTAATAATTTTAGTTGTGTCCTTTCACATTTTGTTATAGGCTTTCTCACAAACCTGGTTGAAAGGAGATATGTCCGATTGAATAAATTGAGAGGTATTAGTGATCCAAAGTTTAAATCCCTTTAAAGAAAAAAATATCAGATATGAAACAATCTTTATTGTTTATTTCGTGTAGTGTATTGATACTATCTTTACGTGCTTCATGCTTTGACCCATGAAATATAGAATTGAAAGAACCAAAAGGATAATTGATTTCTTATTTAGATGCACACTAAATTAAATTGGCCTTTGGAATTCCTACTTTTGAAAACTCCAAAGTCCCGACTCTGGTGATGCGTAGAAGGAGTTTGACCTAACCCTGAACAAATATCATTCAATGATCTCCAAGTCTTGGTTAAAAGTAAATAATAGAGGACCTTATAAGTTACAAAATAATCTCAACATAAGTTACTTCATTAAATAATTTTATGATATTATAACACTCTTTGTAAGAGTAATGGGTCGTCTCTTGACTAAATAATTTCAAGATTGGATGTGCATCTTTATCAACTTTATTTGTGAAGGTAAACAAACTATCAATTGGGGGAAACTATTTGTGAAAGTTGTTATCACCAAAAACATCACCCTCTGATTTACATGAATGTGTGGATGAGCAATTGGTGTTTTTGGGTAACATGGGATTGTCTCAAGGTGTGCGACCCCATTGTTGAGAAAAACCTCTCGGAGAAGGATGAATTCCTCTTCCTAATTCTAACGTGAAACTAATCCTAAGGAAGGAAATGAAACTATCTAACCCTATTATAAACTTCCAGGAACAAGGGAGAGATATAAATGCATAAAAATGGGAAATCCTACACTAACAAAGGTGATAACACCAAGAAAATGGTGTGGAAATATCCTGTTGAGGGAGAAGGGAGAAGAAATATGTAGTAGGAGAGGTCAGAAAAATGTGATACATACCTAGGGCTTCATTCACCATATGTTCTCCATGAAACACAACAATTTGAACCTACAAATGAGAAATACATGCACAAAATACAACAACAAGAATGGAGAGGAAAGGAAATACAATAAAACATATGCTAGGATTGAGAGAAACACCACAAAATAGAGATTTTATTTCTTTCAAAGTATGTACATCCCATTACATGTGAATAATAAAGGCACAAGAACACTTTCCAAGCCCAAATGAAGGCTTACAACTCATTGATATTGAGAAACCATTTTGATAGATTTTATTTACATCCTAGAATATCCCCCCTCTCAAATGAGAGGTGTTTACAATATATAGAAGAATCAGAAAGAGAGAAGGATAAAATCCTAAAAATTTCTTTTCACCCATCAACAAGATGAATTAAATGAATAAAAAGAGGCTTGATGACCTGCCAAATCCATTCTTCAATGTTATTTTCCTTGTGGAAGAAGAAAGAGGACCAAATCTCAAGTAAATTCTAGCTATTGGGCAAACTACAACTATACTATATAGTAGGTAAGAAGCTCTAGAACTCAAGGTTGAAAGGTAAGTCATGTGCAACTTCAAAGGTGGCCCAAGAAAGGGTGGATGTGATCTAAACGGACTCAAAGTAATCGTACCAAAAGTCCTCAATATCTTGTTGAATGTAATGGAGGAACTTGATCTAATCCTCAATGTCTTGTTCGTTGACGACAAATCGGATTGTGCACAAAGTAAACTCATGAAGGATGTTGTATTGTTCCTAGAAGAAGGGGTACTAGACTATAGGAAGGTTATAAATTCTTGTGATTGGATGAAAATGGCTAGGAAATTCCATCTAAGAGAAATCCATACTTGTAAAGAACAAGTTAAATGTAAAGATATTGATAAAACTAATAATAAATTGACAAATTGATAAAAAGATGTGTTTTAACAAGGATCGTCGGTGATTCAAACTATTCATCAACAATATATAAATTTTAAAATTGATGAAAAGATGTATTTTGATAGGAATCATTGGTGATTGAGGCTAATCATTGGCGATTATGGTAATCGCTAGCGATTATTGCTAAAATGGACAATTTTACGAAAAATGTTAAACGAAGGCCTGAATCGACATTTTTGACTATTTTCGATGTTTAATCAAAACGTAAGTGATATAATGAAGTAGATAAATACCTTTAGATTAAATATGCCTCAAATTTATTTAAATGGAGATGGTTTAAGATTGATGTTGTCTTTACGCTTCCCGAAGATTGAAAGATGCAAGAGGCTATCAAAATGTTGGATTGAAGATTGTTGGAGGCTAATGTAAGCTTATTATGATATTTGGAATGTATTTAATTCACTAAGGAATAAAAAATTCAGCATAAATATGAGAAAAAGGTTTTTAAAGACCCATGAGAAAGGGGAAAACATGTATTAATAATCGGTAGCGATCTAAAATTTTCAGGGAAAATGTTTAGAAAATGGTTGAAACTACTTCTAAATGTGAATTTTGGATTTTTGATGAAGGAATATGGTTATGGGGAGGTTGTAGATGGGATATAGAGGTTGGGATATAGGAATAAAATAGATTTAGGTTGTTTTTAAATGGTTATGGTAGATTTCAAGTGGTTAAGTGGTTTAGAGATAGTAAATAGTAATTTTATGGGAGTGTAAGATTATTTTTATGGAGGTATGGATAAAGTGACTTAGGATAATTATTTTTAGATATGTTTTTATTGAGTGAAGTGCATATAATGTGAAGTAGGCGTTTGATGAAAACCTAATGTCTACATTTGCCCCTTTTTGTCAAGTAGTTCGTGACGAGTGAACTACTAGACAAAAATAGTATGAGGTAAAGCTTGTGTTTGTATGGGTGGCCCCACCTCAAACTAAGGGTGATTTCAATGAAATGCAAGAATCACCAATTTTATTGAGTCAAATGAGAAGAATAGTGAAGTTATGCTTTGAGATGAGAAGACAACGTGGGTAGCATCTCAGGATCAAGTGATAGGGGAACCTCAAGAGTTTGTGTGTTATGGACGTATGATCCATAGAAAAGGGGTTACAAAGCCAAATGATAGGGAACTAAAGGGTTCATTACTTATTGACGTATTGGCTTCTTTGGTGTTGTTTGTGTAGGAAAATTTAACTTTTAGAGTCCTCAAGATGAGGAATATTTTGGAAGGAAGAAATGTCGTAGTTGAAAATGCTTCAAATTTTTGAAAAAAATATGGTTTGTGATAAAATGAGGGGGATCGCTAGTGATTAGGAATAATCATGGGTGATCGGGGTAAATCATCGATGATCGCAAGAATCATCGGTGATTCCTGTGAGTGTAATTTGGGGGGCTATAAATAGCCACTTTTTATCAAACAAATAATTAACCATTGATGGTTTTATTGATTAAGAAAGACTTTGATAACGTGATTTAAGAGTGATTTGTGAAAAATGGAAGTGATGGGACCATTCAGATGAAAGAGGAGGCCCACTCAGGAAGAGGTATGTACGTGTTTTTTTACGAGTTTTTATCACATTTTTTTGTTTTAAAATGTCGTGGTAGATATGTTTCATGAGAATCACTAAGATTGCCGAAAATTATGTGAATCGCTAAGAACTAGGTTGGATCACTAGTGATTTATACTAAATCGTTAGTGATTGTTGTATTTTGATAAAAACTTGATAAAATTTTGTCGTGGATGTGTTATAATGTATATATTGTGATTTTGTAGACGCAGTAAAGGCCAAAGGTTGACTATTAGAGATCGGGTTCTTGATGCATTAGCAGATGTGAGAGAGGAGATGTCTAATGATGATTGGGAACATCTAGAGGTAGTGGGTTTTGTAGGGATGTGTTATTACAGACGCATTCACAGACAACAAGGTTTATTGTTGGATTTGATTGAGAGGTGGGATCTTGCTACCTACACTTTCTGGCTTCCTATGGGTGAGATGTCTATCACCCTGGAGGATGTACATAGGATCACTAGATTTCCAGTATGAGGAGAGGGGATATACTACATTGATGATACATAGAGAGAGGAGGTGATGAGGAGGTTATATGAGGATGATGTAGATGATATCGGGTTCACATTTGGTGGGTTTTACTATCATCCTTTATTTGAGGAAAATAGACAGTGGTTGTGTTTCGATGACGATGATGATGGGGATTTCTTGTTTTTCTTTACCCGAATCAGGTGGTGGGATATTTCCTTAGATTATGAGTGGTGTTGTGGGTGAGATGATAGAGAATTAATCAGTTTTGATTAGGATTCAACTTTAATTGCATGAGACTTACATGGAGTTGTGGATGTGGAGTAGTCATAAGAGGTTTGGGATTAGTGTAGGTTTTTTTGTTACTTCGTTAGGATTTTTAGCATATTGATGTGAATCCTCCACGGTGGTCTACCGTAGGGTGGTGTTGATTTAGTGACAGATAGGCTTGATTTTGTTCGTTGGAGTCTAGAGTCGGGTGGTCGGGGAGGAGTACATAGTGAGGATCACTTGCCGCCTTATTACGGGGTTATAGGCCATGAAAATATTATCAAAGACTTATATTAATTTTCTAGTGTGACATGGTTATGAGATGGAGTTGAACTCTACCTAGCAGGTGTTTTGGACATAGGTACATTAAGGTGGAGAGTAGGCATTTGGTGAGGTTTAGTCGCATTAAGGGATAATTTAAATTGATACAATATGTGCTAGATGATCCTATTCCATATAGACGTGATGAGGGGGACATGGATACCCCTAAGGTAATAGTGGGATGAAGTTATGTGATACTAGAGGAGGAGGGGGTGATGGGTTTTGATGAGTATGGTGATAGAGTGCCTATTGATGATGCCGATGTGACAACAACTTATAGGGCATGGTGTCTTTGGAGAATATGCTGCATGTGATACAACACATATAGGTCGAGGAGGTAGGAGTGTGAAGTCTCAAGTAGAGGGAGATAATAGGTTGTGGATGTTAGTGATGAGGAGGGAGATGGAGATAGAGTGGCCCTCGAGATCAATATTACATAGTTAACAGCCAAGAAGGCTATAGTGATAACAAAGAGAGATAGTTTATGGGTTGAGTGGAGTGAAAGCTAGCTTGATTGGTGAAAGGGATGGTCTTTTAGCTAAGTATGATGGTATCAAGAAGTAGTTGGTACAAACCACAACTGACCGAGATAGATACAAGTGGCACTAAGACACACTAAAAAGGGCTCTCGGGGTCACATGGTTACCAATGTTAGGTTATGAGTTAGTGGCATGAGCACATGTGAGTAGTGAGAGAGTTCCACTAGGTATGCTTAGCTATGCTCACTACTAGTCTTTGTGGGAAACATTAGCCTACTATGAGAATTTAGAGATACGTGGTTTGCCCAATGTAGTTCAATATGATGATCATTTAACATAGCGAGGAGTAGGTTCTAGTGCAAGTGTGGTGAGTGTGGGTCATACACCTCAATGCCCAGACGAGGGGGATGGTGGTGATGAAGGTTAGATTACTAAGGGGAGCCTTGTTTGAGACAATGAGTTCCTTAGAGGTGTCTATTTTACTAGATAGTCATGATATATGTTGTATTTTGATATGTATATGACTCGTTATGAAGCCTTGATTTTGATGTATAGATTTTTATGCATGGAGTTTGGGGGACTCCATGTGATTATATAGAGATTTTGTACATGATGTTTCTATGATGATGATGGGTTTGAGTTTATGAGTTGTGATTATGATTGCATTTTAATTTGATGTTTTGATGTGTATTATGATTTTTTTATGCTTTAGATGATGGTTTGTGATGTGTATGATATGATGGTGACTTTAATGTGATCAATATATGACAAATGTTTTCTAACTCTTAAATAGGAATAAAACATGGAATGATTGATTTGTACTGGATTTGATACATACGTGATGGGGATAAATATGGTGAAGGCACTTGCACTTTTTTTGCCTTTATAATGAATGTTAACATATGACTAACAATGAATAGTCACACATATGATCTTGGATATAGATGGAAGTGAAATGTACACCTTCTTAGGACATAGGATGGGTTAGCATATGTAGGATGTGTGGGAAAAGAGGAGTCTCCTTAAACAATTTCATAAAGAGATGCCCAACTATGTATCTATTTTTCTCACGCAAACTAATCGATGAGAGAAGATTTCTAAGGATGCTTTTGATATTTTTACTTTTGAAGGTTGATCGATGTGGGAAGCCTTTTTACATAGGTATCCATCCTTTGAGGGAGTGGTCTACATTTTTACATTTTAATATATTTTATTTTTATAGATAACCTTCTGTCAAGTGATTAGTCGATAATTTTGATGGGTAGTTTTCCTTCGAGGGATTAGTCTACTTTTCTTTTTGACAATATGATTTTGATATTTGAATAGTTTTCCTTCAAGGGATAAATCTATTATTTTTGATAAGATGCATCCATAAATATTTCTTGAATTTTTTGAGCTGAGGGAAAAACCCTAATAAACCGTTTCAAGGAGGGGACGAGATATATGCAAAAACTACACATGTGTGCCCGATGACATGTCTTTGGTTGGTATATAAGGTATATGGATGTAATGATTTATGGGGTTCTTGTTGTGGAGGAACTTGTCCATATGAAAGATGTGATGAAAAATTTGTGGTGCTCATCTTTAAGGTTTGCAAGGATAGTGACGAAAGACCATATGCTTTCAAATCATTACAATGTTAAGATGACTAGTTGATGTTGAAATAAGACCTTTGATGTGACTATTGTCATGATGGTCAAAGTGTTAGTGATAGAAAGGCTGTACCTACAAGGCATTTATAGGATACTTTTCAGGTATACCATCACGGGAGGCTAGGCGATACACTCTCGACCCATACTTGTGAGTAATAATGTATGGAACAATCCAATTAGGGGGAAAATTTTCACATTTATTTATTTCCGAGTAGTGAAATTTTAATTTTATTTGTGGATGAGATCACCTACATTAAAGTCACATTATTCTACATGTGTATTATATGCACATTTGATGCATTCTTTATAGACATGATGATGTTCAAGGGTTGTTAAGCATTTTTCATCTAGTAATTCTAACTGTTCTAGATGGTCTTGTCGATATAGTCTTCATGGGATAAATTCTTTGAGAGATACACATAGTGATGGGATTTGAACTTCAAGGGGTAGAACCACCTTAGAGCCATATACTAGTGAGAATGGCGTAGCATATGTAGAAGTAAAATGCTAGTTTGATAAGCCCAGAGAGAAAATGGGATTTGGAGATGCCAATTCTTGCTTGCTTCATCTACTATTTTCATGAGGATTTTGTTAAGTGTTTTATTAGAAGCTTCAACTTGTCCATTTTCTTGGGGATAATATGGTGATGAAAAGATAATTTTGATGTTAAATGTGTCAAAAGTTTCTTAACATCCTTATTTTGAAGGATTTTCCATTATCAGTGACAAGTTTATGAGGGATGCCAAAGTGACATATGATGTGTTGATAAATGAAGTTGATGATTTTTACTTTAGTTGAGGTTAAGGGAATGGATTTAACCCATTTTGTAAAGTATTTAGTGGCTGTGATGATAAAATAATGTTGTTGAGAGGAGCGAGGATTGACTATGCCGATGAGATCTAACCCCCATTGTGAGAAAGGCCATATGTCTTGGGATGGTTATAACGCTTGAATAGGGACATGAATGAGATTCGAGTGTTGCTAACATTTTATGCATTTCTTAACATATGCGAAACAATCTTGGTTGATGGTAGGCTAGTAATAGCCTAGTCGTAAGACACGTTTAACGACAACGGTACCATTGAAGTGTCAACCGTATATACCATCATGGAATTCCTAGATGGATTTAATTGATTGATAGGATTTAATGCATCTCAATAGAGGCCATCAAATCCTTGTTTGTAAAGGATACCACCTATAATGACGTAGCAGGTGCTGTGTTGGAGGAAATATCGTTTAGCATTTCGGGATAGATCAGGTGGGATTTTAGATTCTAAGAGATAGTCAAATATTTGGGTATACCAAATATTATTTTAATTATTTTTGATGACGTTGATAGACGTGAGTTCATTTTTGTGGGATGGTTGATCTAAGTCTGTGGATGATAATGAAAATTTTAGAATTATCAATTGATTCTTTAGTTGATAAAGGAACGAGGGATCCTAAAGAAGACACGGTGTCTGTAAAATTGTTAGAAGATCCTGACACTGTATGGATAATGTACTGAGCAAAGGATTTGAGGAGGAATTCAACAATGTATTTATATTTCTGTAGGATTTCATTTTTACATTGATAGATTCCTTTGAATTGATTGATGAAAAGTTGTGAGTCTCCATAGATTTCTAAGATTTGGACACCTAACATGACAATGGTTTGAAGAACCATTATTAAAGCTTTATATTTAGCCATGTTGTTAGTGCATTTGAAGTTAAGCTTGAACGATACAGGGATAAGAGTCCCCAAGGGAGGTATAATAACATTACTTGCCCCTCCCCCATCCTCTGGTATTTAGATCCATCAAAGAAGAGGGTCATTTTGATAGGAGTGAATTCTTGATCATCGATAGTGTTGATAGATTCATCAAGAAATTATTCATGAGGAATTTTATTGTTAGGTAGAGGAGCTTCGGTGAGCTGATCGGTGATGGCTTGGCCCTTAATAGATTTTTGTAGTATGGATTATAGATAAAACTTGCTCATCAACATAAGCTACCACGTAATGGAGTCACTATGATATGGTTTAGAGTGCATGGTTTTAAGTGGGTTAAAACTGGTAACAACGTAAGTTTTGTGATTGAGTAGATAATGACATAATTTGGAAGTTGTGAAGTACATGGCACGACACAACTTTTCAGCTCAAGTATAATGGGTTTCATATTCGTGGAGGGTACGAATTATATAATAAATGACCTATTCATGACCCTTCTCATCTCAATGAGAAATCATGACACCCAAGGCATGATCTGTAGCAGATATGTAGAGATAAAATGCTGCCCCTCACAAGAAGGTGTGAGAAAAAATGAAGATAAGAGATATTTTTTGATCTTTTTGAAGGATTTTTGACAATTAAGATCCCATCTAAAGTCAACATATTTGTGAAGGAGATGATGAAAGGGTTGAAAACGGTCTGAGAGTTGTGATATAAAGTGGTAGAATATTGCAATTTACCTTGAAGGATACATAATTGTTTGAGGTTTGATAGAGGAGGCATTTCAATTATTTCTTTGATCTTGGTGGGGTCTACTTTGATGCCTTAGATATATATAATGAACCCTAGAAAATTACTAGTGAGAACACAGAAAATGAATTTAGTGGGGTTAAGACAAAGAAAGTATTGAATAATACAAACAAATATCAAATCAAGGCCCACAAGATGATCTCTATGTTGTTTATAATTCCCAAGGAGATCATCAACATAGTCTTCGAAAAATTTGTGGATAAGACCGTGAAATATATATGTCATGACGCGTTGATAAGTGGCCCCTGCATTCTTGATTCTTAAGGGCATAACATGGTAGACAACCTTCCACCAAAGGATGTTTTGTGTTGATCGTTGATAGTGATGAGGATTTGATTTAACCAAAAAAGCTATCCATAAGGGAAAGAATTTCATGGCTAGATGTTAGATTGATGAGTTAGTCAATGTTTGGAAGAGGGAAATCATATTTAGGAAAAATGAGATTGATATCCCAAAAATTAGTAAAGATGCAAAAATTACTTAAGGTTTTTGTTATGGGTACAATATTAATGACCCATTGTGGATAGTTAATGGGTATGATAAAGTTCGCAGAGAGTAGACATTGTAACTCTTATTTGATGAGAAGAGCTATGCGAGGGTACATCCTACATAGATTTTTTTAACTAGTTTGACATTAGGATAAGTGATGATGTTAGGTCAATACCGACATGTCACCGTATGACCAGAAAAGGTTTGACCGTATTTGGATAAGAAGGTGGTGAATTTATTTAACTCTTTTGGATTTAAAGATTGGTTGACTTTAACTATATGAGGTTTGTGTGTGGTTCCTATGTTAATTTCGATGATGGATTCATTAAGGAGTATGGATGTGTTAGGTGGTAAGGTTTTTGAAGGAAATGGTCCTCTTCCCCCATGTGAGAGAGGATGTCTTGATCATCTTGACATTGGATAATATCGATGGTGGGAGAGTCCTCTTCAATCATTTCTAGCCAGATGAGAGGAAGTGTTTTAGTAACATGATTAGTTTGATAAGTCAAGGGTCCTAAGAAAATATTATTTATTATGTTGTGGAGCCTATTTTCATGTGTGTAAGTGTTGAAAATCGTGTACATTAAAATTACTGTACAATCTTCATGTATTCTTGCCAAGATTTAGGGTTGGGCCGGGCCCCGAGAAAAAATTTTGGCCTCAAAAACATGCTTGATATATAGGGAAACATGATCTTCTTAAATGGGCAGGATTTTTGACTCATAGATTTATGGGACAGTTTTGGTCCATGGTTTTGGTACCCATGGTATTGTAAAACTACTTAAGGAGTTGCATATTTATGTGGTTTTATGCATATGGTAGGGTTGGTGTATGTTGAGCAGAGAATACTTAAAAAAAGGCACACAAGAGGTCCGCGTGGGAAAATAGGGCATGTTCAAAGGTGCGAACGGATAAAGGAAACATGTGTGTAGAGGATAAGTTCATATTTCGGGACTTAGCCATTTTTGCACATGAGGATCTATTTTTAGAGATGGCATGCAAAACACACAAACAAAGTAGAGACGTGCATGCCACACATTGGCTATTTTTGGAGGATTGACTATAAAGCACTTTGCATGAATGCGGACTAAGAATAGGTTTTTCACTATCAGTTAACTAAAGGAAGACTATTGTTAGCACACTTGCATGTGGGACTATGACTGTAAACGGCGCATGGCTAATAATAGCATATGACCTATTGGATAAGCGGTGAAGGGCAAGTCCCCACCCTTATAAATATGTAGTGAATTGTGTAGTAGAGGATATACATGGATGAGTAGAGAGATATAGATATATGTATGTAGGTATGTGTGAAAGACTAGACTACTGTATTAGATCTGTGTGCATATGGGTATAAAATACCATTACTTTTGTAAGAAGCTTTCTGTGTAATTTTCATACTTATTAAAATGGAGGATATTGGCTGAATCTAAGTGTTAGTTCTCTGTGTATTTGGATCTAGTATGTTATTGATTTCATCATTGTTAATACTTAATTTTGTTCCCCCTTAGATATAGATCCGGCATGCTCTAAAGAATGATGTATTAATAATGGAATTGCATGTATTAAGTCTTCATCATGCTAACATCCTGCAACAACAAACCTAAAGATGGACCTGGTACCTTTGCATGCTTCGGGTGAGCGCTCGTATAGGATGACTGATGTGCCAATGCGCCCGGGGTCTTACTAGTGAATTCTAGGTTGCATCATTAGTTACATTTCCAGACCTCTTTTCAGATTGTTTCCAAGATGGTTGGAAATGAAGACATACCGGTTGAATCTAGCAAGTGTTTAGGACTAGATACATGACCTGGAAGAAGAATACACATGAAGGTTCAACACTGGATCTGAGTTTAACGCACACACTTGGGTGGAAAAAAATTGTATGATAGTTTGTATGAGAGCTTCTTTGCTATTTTCCTAGTAGAGTTGTATGAGTGGCTGGTTACATATGCATCTAAATAGAATTGGAGATATCATACACTTATTTGGATGTAGGAAGAATTTCAAGCCCTTTATGATGCTGATTTGATCTGGACTCGTGCTGTGGATACGTGGTACCATGGTGTTTTAAACAGTTATATCCTAGAATATTCAATTTCTACGTATTCTTGTCCAGAGGTAGTTGAATTCCAATTTTTATGGTATCCCAGAGGAACTTATTTACAAGGCATTCCAGCTGGAAATCAAGATCTTGATGGTAACCTTGAATTTGGAAGACAAACCTATGGCTAGCTAAACCCCACCATGTGCGGGGGAAGGAATAGGACCGGTGAAAGATGGCAGACTTAGTGGTGGCAAGGCAGAGGGAAGAAAGGTGGCTTAAGTATAATGAGGCATGTGAGAGGGAGATAGAGAAGCAACGTGACATTGCAAAGTGGATGGTGTTGAGGAGAGAGATGGCTCATGAAGGATTTGAAGCTCATGTAGAAGATGTGAAGCAAGATCCCTAGGAACTCCCCCATCTGAGAAAGCATGATAGGGACCCTCCTCAGCCTCACAAAGGAGTGTGCTAGTAGAGATGACTTGGGCCATGGGTGTGCATTTGAACCTACATGATAACCTAGCCCTTGCACTTGGTTTTCTAGTATCTAGTACGACAAGTAGTCAATATGTTAGTTTGGGAAGTAAGAGAGCAAGAGTAAGTCCAAAAGAAAGTACATCAATGGAAAGGCAAATGACTTCATTATAATTTGGGGGTGTATTCTCAAGTATATAGTCCACAAAGAACGTGAGCGCACAAAATGTTAGATTCACTTTTGGAAGTGTAACTACTTCATAGACCGTGGGGATCAAAGATAGTACCATTTTCAGAGCATAGGGGAGTATGTCTTTAGGTCCTATTCCCAGATACAAGTGGAGGATCAAGAGGTGCAAGTGGTTCTAGTTCTGGTGGATTTGGTGGTTCTGGAGGTAGAGGAAACACATGAGGTTTTGGATTAGGTGGGCAAGGCCCGCAACAACCCTAGAATATTTACATGGAGATGTCTCTTCATCTCCCAAAGTATAGAGGCATAGAAGATGTTGCTAAACATGTGCACATGTGTGAAATATTATGGCACACAAAAGGGATCACGGCTTTAGAGTGCAAGGAAAGCCAATTTTATACCACATTATAGGGACGTGCACATAGTTAATGTTGGAAGTTTGACCCATATCAAACTTGTGTGGATTATGCAACATTGAAGGATGCTTTCTTAAAAGAGTTCTATATTCCAGAATTTGAGCAGAAGAGTATAAGCGCACTCAAGGATATCAAATAAGGCACTACTGAGAGTGTACGTGGATATGATGCCAGGTTTAAAATGCTTCTATCAAAGCTCTCTTATGATATTCACGCAAGTGGCATGCAGAATGGTTCATGGAGGATTGATTACACCATTTAGAAGGGCACTATCACATAAGACATACACTGATATGTGCAATGAATTGGAGGTAGCTCTGCGTGCTGAGGTAGTTGGGAGTATTGACACTAGTATTAGCCCATTCTTAGAGGCACAGATTGTAGCTATGGAAAATTAGTTAGAGAAACTATTGGAAAATTCGGCCCATGAAACGCGCTCAGGGATTTGGTGTACAAATTGTGAAGTGGAAGGTCACACCAAGGATAGTTTCCCGCATATCCATATGTTCATTGTTGTTAGAATGTGAGATATATCATTTGAATCATGATGCTAGCCACTATCCTTTGTTATAGCACATGATAAGGAAGAATGTATCCTATTATTGTAAAATTTTCCGGTCCACGACCCATGATATAGAAGATTTTAGATTGATCGGTCAGATCCATGATGTCATAGACATTGGTGTACAACAAACAAGTGTAACTGATAATTCTAAAAACAAGAATGAGCACTAGGATTGGGATCACAATCAAGCATGCTATGACAAGAATGAGGGGAATTTTAAGGGAGGTCGTGGAAGAGGATGCAATTATTGAGGTGGATATGGAGGACGAGGCCATGGTGGAGGAAGAGGTGATTTTCCTGCGGAACATGTTAGACATCCAGGTCTCCTGATCACTATAGGCACGAATGTCCCCAGAATATTACATGTTCTTTCTGTAGAAAGAATCATAGCTATGAGGAGTGCCTAGACTTGTATGAGCATCTTAGTAAGTAGCATAAGTAGGAGAACAAAGGCACAGGGATGGTTAGAATCCAACGCATGGTGGAAAATCAATGGATGCCCAAGTTATCACAGAACTCGAGGATTTCACTATGAAAATTACCACACAAGCTGAAGCAATACACGCAAAAGAGTCATTACAAAGAAAAACCTACACTCATTAAGGAGAAGGTTCTACATGCAAGGTACCCAAATCCCGCACATCGAAGGAGGTCTATCAAGAAACCATAGAGGTCCTCAAAAATATTCAAGGTGAAATATAGTGTCTGAAAGATAAATCACAAAAGATAGAAAAATAAGGAAGCAAGGGAGGCCCCATCTAAGATGGATGACATAAAAAAAATATGTAAAATGTTGCGCCAGGATAATATTATTCCATTATTAGGTAATTGGTTGAAGGGGAACACTCTGCGTGCAAGTAATGAGAATGAATGGCAGATCCTACATGCAAATCTTCCCCCGATAGCATTGACTACGAAAAGGAGATTACTCTAAATGTTGTTGTGGGTGGATGGCTCTTAAGCAATATCTTGATTGATACATGTGTGAAAGTAAATGTTCTTACATTAGATGCATGGGTGAAAATGGGGAGACCTCCATTATAGCTATCATCTAATGTGTTGTTTATGGCAAATAGGACTAAGGCCACTCCCATAGGAGTTTTGAAGGATGCATTTATAACAATACAAGGGGCCAAATTCACTGGAGATTTTGAGGTATTAGCGCTACGGAAGTAAGATAAATTTCCAGCTTTACTTGGGTGCCCTTGGTGTTATGAAAATAATGCTGATTTAAGGTTCAACAAAGGATACATCAGTTTTGAAAACAAGGAGGAATATGTTGTAATCCCCTTAACAGATGGAAAATCTACACCGTATGTTGAGCCTTTGAGTGAAGAGGACTTAAACAAAATTTATGTGCACACTATTCAAGACCTAGAGGTCATTGAGCCATTAAAGAAGGGAATCCTTCAATGGGAATACTCTCAATCTATTAGTGATACTACGAGTATTGCATGTGACAATTGGGCTTGCGGTACTTATGAACTAATAGTGCATGAGGTAAGGAGTGCGATTGCATAGAAAAATGGATTTCATTTGGTTTGATGAATAGGTAGCTCAATACCTTGGTATACTGGGGCGGAAGATGTTCTAGTATTCTTACAAGCCATGGACGTACATTGGAAAAATCAAGTTTATAGAAGGAACATGTTAGCACATACCATGTGTGGGACAATAAGCGACCGGTGGGTGGTTCATAGAGATACTCTTATGGAATGGAATGAAATCAGGATCACACTATCTACTTGGTTCTTCCGGAGCAATGCACCTACGCAGATCTACACGTATCATGGTAATCAACTAGTTCAACATCACATCCAACAGTGTGAGAGACTTTGGATATCGGGACAGGAAGCATTACCACCTTCACTCTAGGTGCATAAATTATATTCCACCCTACAAGGATGTGCACTCGCTTGGTATATATATGAAAAGTTACATAGAGAAACTGGAAATTGGTAGAATTTGATTGCAGGAATGATTCAGACCTTTGAATACTTATCGTCCAAACCTCTAATAGAAGAGGCATTAAAATTTTTCAAGTGATTAACTATGGGGGATAATGAAATGACACAAGAGCTCATTTAGGAATTATTTGGTGAAACAGAGTCGAGAGCACGCTTTGAAGATGAAGAAGACATGGACTCCATACTACTAGAACATACTTGACTTGAGAAATAAAAATGAAAGATGGTCTACATAGTGGATGACGAGGAAGTTGAAAGTCCTGGATGTTGATAATTCATAAGTAATGCACGAGGTCTTAGACAAAGTGTAAATAAGGATACTTGTCCATATCATGAACCAATTAAGACAAATAAAGTAAATATAGGGTCAAAAATCGAGCCTAAGGAGGCTATAATTGGAGACTACTGGTCGACTTGGAAGTGGTTAAAATTATTGAGTTATTATAGGATTATACAGACTTGTTCCCTCAAGGGTATCATGAACTTAAAGGCATGCATGAATCACTAGGGGAGATGAAGATAAATATTAAAGAAGGTGTGCACCCAGTTAGAAAGATACCTTATAGAATGAACCCTAACTTGTGCAAAAAGGTAAAAGAAGAGATTGATAAAATGTTGAAGTCAAGAATCATTCGACCCCTGGATGAGTCAGAATGGGTTAGTCCAATGGTGATCAGTATCAAAAAGGATGGATGGATTAGAATCTATGTGGATTACAGGGAGTTGAATGTTGCATGTGTGATAGACCCATTTCCTATGCCATTCATTGAGGAAATACTGGAAGGCATGGCAGGGTGTGAAATCTATTCATTTACAGATGGGTTTTCGGGTATCATTAGGTTAGGATTGCCTAGGAGGATCAGGAAAAGAAAAATTTTACTACTGAATGGGGCAGTTTTTCCTATACTTGTGATGCCCTTTGGACTAAAGAACACACCTGTTGTATTCTCATGGATAGTGGTTCAGGCATTCAAATATTTTATTCACAACTTCTTACAGGTTTATTTAGATGATTGGACAATATATGGGCTTGTTAAGGATCACTGTGACAATCTGCGCTTAATGTTTGAATGATGCAGATAGTTAAGTATCTCTTTGAACATCAACAAGTGCATATTTTTACACCATTTAGGATACTGTTAGGTCACATAATCTACAAGGAGGGTTTGTTAGTTGATCTAGCTAATGTTGCAGTCATTCTAGGCCTAGAAGTGCCTACCAGTTAGCATGAGGTGTGTAGATTCTTGGGTCACACAGGTATTATAGAAAATTCATAAAGGGATATGCCAAAGTTGTCACACCTTTGGAGGAGTTACTAAAAGGAAAAGGAACATTTTATTGGGGAGACTGTAACAATGCACATTTGAGATATTGAAAGAGAAACTTACTACTACACCTATTCTACATTTTCCTTCATGGGATCAACCATTTCATGTACATGTGGATGCCTCTGGCATGGCCATTCACGTGGTGTTAGCTCAGCCTGGAGAAGGTATTATCGATCATCCTATCTATTTTTCTAGTAGAAAGTTGACTCATGTAGAATAAAATTACACAACTATAGAGCGCATCGGCATGGTTTCCTCAATGATGTCCGGAATTACACAAGTTCTAACAATATCTACTAGCTACAACATTCATATTCTATACGAGATCACATAAAATTAAAATATTTAGTAAACAAGCCCTTCCTACAGGGGCACATATGCAGATGGGTACTATTATTTCAAGAATTTCATTTCATAGTTGTGGTAAAACTAGGGAAAAGTAATTCTAGACCAGACCACTTGTCTAGAATACATTCAGGAGAGGAAGCCCAGACAATTGAGGAAACCATGCCAGATGCACAATTATATAGGTTACAACACGTGCCATCAGAATTAGAGGACATTGCTATATTTCTACAAATTGGTGTGGCACAAGAAGGAATGAAGGACTTAGAAAAGAAACAACTTGTTATATGCGCGACACATTTTATGTTGATTAGTGGTGGCCTGTACAAGTTAGGAAAAGATGAAGTATTGAACCATTGTGTGTTAGAGCATAAGTGCATGGATATTGTGGAGGAGGCTCATGATGTTATTGTAGGTGGCCACTATGCGGGTGATGCTACTACGTGCAAGATCCTACTTGCTAGATTATGGTGGGAGACCTTGTATAAAGATTATAATGTGTATTGTAAGGTGTGTGATCATTTTCAGCCTTTGGGAAAACTAGGGAAAAGAGATGAGATGCCTTTAAGACCTATTTCTAGTACAAAACCCTTTGAGAAATGGGCTATAAAATTTTTAGGACCTATTTCACCAGCCACGTGTAGGAATGGATCATGCTACATCCTTACTTGCACATATTATCTCACAAGGTGGGTAGAAGCATCACCTACAAAGGATTTTACAACAGCTACAACAACTAGGTTTCTATGGGAGAATGTTCTTACAAGGTATGGATGTCCATTAAGTTTGACAAGTGATAGGGGCACACATTTTTTGAATGAGACAATCAGGATATTATTAGATGAATTTATGGTTGCACACCATAAGACTACACCTTACCATCCTCCAGGAAAATGGAACTGCCGAGGATTTCAACAAGATTTTGAGCCAAGCCTTGACAAACATTTTTGATGTTGGAAGAAAGGATTGGGATGATAAAGTGTTTACTGTACTTTGGGCATATAGAACAACTTATAAGAGGTTGAACAAGGCCACACCATTTCAGTTAGTGTTTGGTGCAAAATCCGTTCTTCCTATGGAATTCATGTTACCTTCTTTGCATATCGTGTGCACTTTGGAGGTCTAGCTGATGAGAAAGATTTAGAAGAATGGATTGAAAAGATGATCAAACTAGATGAGTGACAATCCATAACATGATGGAGTCAAGAAAGAAAAGTCCAGATAGAAATCATGACATGACATAGAAACATAATGGATAAAAAGTTTGCGATTGGACAAATGGTGCTTCTCTATGACTCTAAGTTCTTACGCCATCTAGGAAAACTTAAGGTACATTAGTTGGGGCTGTATGTTATCACTTACATCCTTGAAATAGTCACTTTTCAGTTAGAAGCACTTGATGGAACATAGATACTAGGTTACTTTAACATGAATAGGATGGAGCCCTACTATAAATAAGTCTTCTTAGTGTTTATAATAAGGCAAAGTTGTTTCCATTTAGATTATAATTTCAATTATGTATTTCCTTCTTCGTCACTATGCTTTGTACATTTCATTGTTGTTCTTGTGTAATAAGCATGTTTACACCCGTGAAGCTGATTAATATCTTAAGCATGTTTATGCGTAGAGGACTACACATAATTGTAGTATGGGGTGGTTGTTGATATCTAAGTACAATATTGCTGGAATTGAAAGGTGAAAAGAATAAACTGCTATGGGTGCCATTCGGGTGCTATTCAAGTTAAAAGATTGCTTCTAAAAAGTGACCAAAGATGGAGATGAATGAAGGGACAAATAACATGAGGTAAGCATAGGCCATAACAACTACCAATGGAAGGTGCAGTGACAAGGTACTCGAGTGCACAAGGAAGCAAATTGAAGAGAAGTCTATGACTGAGGGGGTAGAAGGCATGCTAGAAGGTTATAAATGGGGTGTGAAGATGTACCGCATGGAACAAACGAAATGGGTCAATAAATGAGAGGACATCGGGTAGGTGAAGGAGCAATAAATGCATCAAAAATTTGAAAATATATATAACGATGGGATTTGAGTTCATTTTTACCGTTGTGATTAAAAGAATTTGAAAATATCTAAGTACGAAGAGCCAAGAAATCATGTTGAGGTGTGAAGAGTGTGAAACTAGACACGAAAGGAGGTTTGTGTAAAGAAGAAGCTTACGTTCCCACATAAGAAGGGTTTGAGTGAAGCAGATGCATTATAAATGAGCTAGGGCACATAATTTCCACAAGGGAACATATATTTGAGTGGGTTTGAGTTGCACATACGAGAACTCAAAATATGAGTATTTTTAGAGGATTACAGGTAGAAATGGCACCAAAGAAGGTAGCTGCAGCAAAAGTTAAGGGAAAGAAGAAGGTGGTTGTGGAGGAAGAATAAATGACCCATGAGAGAAATTTTTTAGAGATGCAATATCCATAGGGGGTTATAGTAGGCCAGGAATGGGATTCCCACATTCGGAGAAGCAAGATAAGTGAGTACAACCATCGTACCACAAAAAACAAGGAGTTGGATGCATTGTTGAACATGAAGACAAATAAGCACACGGTGGAGGACATTCTTTTCTATGATGACACTGGGGAGAAGTTATTGAAAAATATTGGAGTATATTAGTTATACAAGCTCCTCTTTTGGAAAATATGAGCCCTTGTACCAATGGCTCATGAGAAAAGTACATGAAGACTTCTTCTACTTTGTAGGATGAAAAGTAAGGATTTAAGCCACACCATGATCTCGACTGTGACATGATTGAAGGGTATCGGTGAAGACCTCAATGGGGACTTAAGAGATAAGGCTACAATTCTAGAGACAAGGAGGAGCAGGAGGGGTACACCAAGGGTCCATGTGGCATGGACATAGACAAGCTAAAAAATTACCCAATTGTGTAGGTAGCTGTGCACCTTGTGACAAAAGTAACTGACCAAGAGAGGTGGTCACAAGTGAACACCATGTGGATACACATTGCAAAGAACATGTCTGAAGGGGTAGTATACAACATTTCAAATTACATTGCGGAAAGTATTATCGAAGAAGCACATTCAGGAGGAAAGATCAGTTTTGGGGTTGTTCAGTTATCTCTGGTATTCATGGAAATTATAGTACCTGATGGACCAATGGAGAAGATTTGGGAGTATCCCATTGAGAACAAGTCACCTGCAGAAAAATTCAACAAGTACTTGTGTGAAGGATCAATGACCGAACCAGTTAAGTAGAGGGCTGAGAAGTGGTATGATAGGCTCTGTGGGGCATTTGAAGAGGAATGGAACATCCCCAAAGAATTGCCTTTGGTGGTGGGTAAGGTAGTACAATTTTCAGTATACCAGCATTTTTACATTGCATGATTTGCAATGAAGGACGGGGTTTGGAGTCCATGGTGAAAAATGTCGTATGCCTTCATAGTGAGGTATTTTTAGGCATCGGTTCATAGCTTCTAAAACACACGCCACCTAACATTCAATACAGACAATGTATACTACGACTACCACACACTGAGGAAGAAGTATGTATATCTAGGATGTAATGCATATATTAAAAGGCTCATCTCATATGTGTTGAGCATAAAGCTAGTAAGTTTAGTTGTTGAAGACATTGGAGCAACACTTATGTAGCTCCAACTGAAGCCCAAATTGGAAAACAACAAATATGTTGAAGACGAGTTCACGCTCCCAGGGCTGCTGAAGGGTAAGCATACCATGGAGAACATTCCAGTGCCTAAGCCCATAGAGACAATCGAAGTAGAGGATGAGGAGGATGAGCACGAGGATAGTGGTGGTTTAGAGCACAAGAGGAGGTGACGATTAGATAAAATAGAATAATAGCATGCGACTATGATAACTCATGGGTAGGAAGAAGAAGAGGACCCATAAGTAGTTTAAGAAGAGTGTCACTTCAAAAGAGTATCCAGGAAAACAAGGACTCAAGGTGCTACTCAAAAATCAGTGCGTAGGTCACCTCGACTATCTCCACAGAAGGAGACAACTGAGAAAAGGAGAAGGAAGTTGAAATTGGGAAAAGAGGTGGAGGAATATGAGGAAAGCGCGCCAGGGTATCCTACACCATCTGAATATGAGGAGGAACCATAGAGTAGGAAGGCACCACAAGAGAAATCAAAGGATGGAGAGGAAGGAGAAAAGGAGATAATAGAAGCCACACATGATACTACTCGGGGTATGTCAGAACAAACTCCAAATCTTGAAGATCTAGTTCCCAAGGGACCTAGAACAAAGAGAATGAGTGGAGAACACAGTGCACCAATCATGGGCTATGCTGAGGACATAAGTAAAATTGTCTGTGTTAGTTTTCAGAGCACTATGATAGAAAAAGAGTTATTTGGATGGGAGCTTATGGATGAAGATATGACAACCATGTGCACAAGGAAGAAAATTTCATGGTCGATGCACATATATATGAATGAACCAGAATTTGATGTGTGTATGTCAAGGAGGTCGAAAAAGACTCCCCAAGCTAGACACATAATAGTAAATCCTACTATTATGTCTGATGAGCAAGTAAGTAATGCATTGGTAAAGGTATCCATAGAGGTGGCTCGTAGGAACATGGATAAGGCCACAACCATCAGGGTGCTGCGAGGGGAAATTAAAACAAAGGATGTAGAAATAGTGCACCTGATCTAGGAAAGGACTTGGAATAGAAGAACCGTGCCTTTATCAGCATGACAGAGACTATTGGGGACCATGTACTGAAATCACACCCACATCTAGAGTCAAAGGTACCAGAGTAATTTCCTTTAACAATGCAATATGTCAAGAATTTGGTGGATTTGGTACTTAAAGATGAAACCATGTGAATGCCAACACCAAAGAATCTTGAGAAAGAGGAAGAAAGGGAAAGTTATGCAGTGAAGAGAAAGATTTCATCTTACGAAGGACTGCTGCAAGCATTGTGGGAAGAAATAAAGAAGGCAGACCAAGCCTTGAAAATTTATAAAGCTCTAGAGGCACTCATCAAAATAAAAACCCTGGAGGAGGAAAATGAGGTCTAGAAAGTAATGAAGGATGACACATTGAGCCATGCGTAAAGATTAGCATTGGTTAAATATAAGCACGAGGCCCTTGTAACAACATAAGAACCAAACAAGGATCAGCTAGAGGAGCTTGGGAAACTCATCTCACAAAATATGGATTTGATAGAGGGAGGATGACTACAATGTATAACATTGTGTTGGTCTTCTGAGAATGACAAAGGAGAGATTACACAAGATGAAATAAAGTCCATTGTTGTGGACATTCTAGAAAAAGAAGAGGAAGCATGCGTTGAGTGGTAGATCTTGGAGGCCAAAATAAAGGAGGAATATCCCAAACTAATTTTTTAGGTTCAAGTGGATGAAGCTATAAGGTAACATCATTATTTTATGCATATATATTTGTTCTTAGTCTTTCAATTAAGATTATTTGATTCATTTTTGAGACAACCATTTTCGGGAAGAAATACACTTAGTGTGGGGTAATGTTGAGTAGAGAATACTTAACAAAAGGCACACAAGAGGTCCACGCAGGAAAACATGGCATGTTCAAAGGCGCAAACGGATAAAGGAAACATGTGTGTAGAGGATAAGTTCATATTTCGGGACTTAGCCATTTTTGCACATGAGGATCTATTTTAGAGATGGCACACATCACACAAATAAAGAAGATATGTGTGTGCCACACATTGGATATTTTTGGAGGATTGACTACAAAGCACTTTGCATGAATGTGGACTAAGAATAGGTTTTTCACTATCAGTTAACTAAAGGAATACTATTGCTAGCACACTTTCATATGGGACTATGATTTGTAAATGGATTGTGGCTAATAATAATATGTGACCTATTGGATAAGCATGTAGTGAATTGCATAATAGAGTATATACATGGATGAGTAGAGAGATATAGATATATGTATGTAGGTATGTGTGCAAGACTGGACTACTGTATCATATCTGTGCATGTATGGGCATAGAATGCCATTATTGTAAGAAGCTTATGTGTAATTGTCATATTTAATAGAATGGAGGATATTGGCTGAATCTAAGTGTTAGTTCTGTGTGTATTTGGATCTAGTATGTTCTTGATTTCATCATGGTTAATACTTAATTCTATTCCCCCTTAGATATAGATCTGGCATGCTTTGTAGAATGATGTATTAATAATGGAACTGCATGTATTAAGTCTTCATCATGCTAACATCCTGTAATAACAACCCTAAAGAGGGACCTGGTACCTTTGCATGCTTTGGGTGAGTGCTCAGTCTAGGTTGAGTGATGTGCTAGTGCACCTGGGGTCTTACTAGTGAATTCTAGGCCGCATCAATGTAGCATTGCAAATGTGTCGAATTTGGGTGTGATTTCTATAGATTTTTTTAGCATAGCTCCAAAAAGATCCGGGTATTGTATTGCGAGAGCGGTGGGTTGTAATAAAATCTGAATAAGTGATTATTGGTGGATGTAGCCCAAATTGGGTGAACCATGTTAAATATTGTCTCTTTGTGTTGTGTTATTTTTATTGTACACTTTTATTTTAGATCTATAATATTTTTGCATATTATCTTCTCTTGTTGTGATTCTCGTGAGGGAGTGTTCCACATATTTTATCCCTTATTTCCTAATAGTATTGAGTAAAAAGTTATGAGGGATGCATATTGTGTCTTCAGTGTCCATAGGATCATCGTATGTAGTCGGGGATGATGGTTCATATTCAATGGTGGGTGTGATAGTATTTGATGTGGAAGATTCAGAGGTTGGTTTCTCATAACCCAACCCATATTTCTCATGTGGTTTATGGGATTTTTGGATGATTAAATCATGAATTCCCTATTCATAACATCCAAACCCAAAGCCTTTCTAGGAGCATCGATAGAGGTACATCTGTGTGAAGACTTGGTTATATAAGAATCTGAAGTTTGATATGAATGACATGGCATGACATTAAGGAGTTGGTTGTGAAGAGGGGAGATAGATGCCTCCCAAGATGAGATATGTTTTTAGATATGCGGGGCCATAGGAGATAACATATCTGATGTTAGACTCATACATGGGTTGTTTATCTAGTCTTCCATACACATTTGGTGTAGGAAGGGAATTAAGCATGAGGAGGCGATACTCCCCCAGTGAAATATGCTCCATAACATCATCAAGGAGGAGTCATCTGGTAGTTTGGATGATGGGATGGATGTGCTGGTAGATGCCTCATTAGAGGATTTTTATTTTGGAACAAGTACATTGTTTGAATGATGTCATGTTGTAAGATATAAAGGGGTTAGGATCTATAGGAACTATAAAGGTTGTTCCCTCATGTTCGTATTTAAGGCATCAATGCAGTGTGGAGGGGATACAATGCATAACACATATCCAAGGTCAGCCTAGAAATATGTTGTAATTGAAATCTCCTTCTACGAGATAGAAGAGTTTAGGAAGAGTTTTGACATCGATCTTAAGTGATAAGATGATTGTATATAGTGTGGGAGAAATTGTATCATTGAAGGCTCAAAGTATAACTAGTGTTTGGGAAATAATGGTGTTTGGTAGGAGAAGTTGGTTGAAGGAATAAGACGATATAATATTGATTGTGATGCCATTATCAATCATGACTCTTTTTACAAGGACATCATTGACTTGAGCAGTGATGAAGAGGGGAAGGTCATGATATTCTGGATGTAGTGATGGTATTTTAGAAGTGTCAAAGGAGATAGTAGTGGATGTCTTAAGAGTGCCCACTAGGTTTATAAAGGGTTGTGGATCATCTCGAAGGAACATATATGGGTGAAGGGCTTAAATCATGGTTTGTCGTGTGTGACGGTGAGGTCTAAACCATCTCGTAAAGAGACATTTTTATTGGAGCTTGGTGTAATTATTTAATGAAAATATTTTGAACCATGGTAGTAGATTATGTAGAAGGGGTGGAAAGGATGGTAACCTTAGTCTAGGAAGGTGTAGTTTAATAAAATGATTCTCGGGTGAGAGAAATGGAGACATTGGAATTTTTGTTATGAATGGCTAGGTTCGTGGGCGCATGCTCGGGTAGTAATACAAACAACGCCAATTTGATGAGGAGGGGTTTTAATAGAAGACCTTTTAGTGGGTGGTGATAATGAGGTAGGTTCGTTGTTGTAGATGTTTCATGGGAGGTTTTTGATTTCTATAATTCTAAAGGGAATATACCCTTATCTGCAAAGTTTTTAATGACAACATGGAATGCTTTGTATTTTTATACATGATATACTAGTTTTTGAAGATAATCACAAAAGGTTGAATAATTATACCAGGAGGGATTCAAACCTCAAGATATATAAGGCTTAAGTGGAGGAATCTTTATGAGTGATCGTTGAATAATTTGTTCAAGATTTGATGCGTAGTATCCTTTTGAAGTGGATGTTGAAGGAAGTAAAGTTTTATTTGATTTGGTGGGTGTGGGGGATATTACTTTTGATGGAACTTCTTTGGTTATGGGTGGGTGAGTGATTTTTGATTGTTTGATGGTGATAGGTAATTTAGATGAAGGATGTGGCCCTAGGATGGAGGAAATGAGGTTTTGGTTTTTGTGTTGAAGGGTGAGCTGATTGTAGGACATGATGGTAACCTTTTTGGAAGGAAGTGGGATAGTATTTTGAAGGTTACGTACATGATATTGAGCCATAAATTCATCATATGGATTTTTCACAATTTTAGGATAGGTTTCTTTTGATTAAGAGGTTGTGATAAGCTCGTAGATAGGCTGGATGAAGAACGGGAAGATGCCAATGAGGGAGGTTTGTTTTTGATGATATATTCAGTGGGTTATATGGATTTATTATCTTATCTTTCTATAGTGTATTTTTTGGAAGAAGGTATGGATGTAGGTTCGGGAATAGGTAGTGTTTAATTGATTGTGTTGATGATATGATGGGCTTAGATATTATTAGTTTGTGGTTGACTAGTTGATGGAGAATGGTTTGGAAATGGTTGTTTAAAGACATCGAGGTTCTGATTTTGAGGTGCATTAGGATTGTCTAAATGTAAGTCACCTTTATTGATCAGATCCTAAAGGACATTATGAAATGAGTGACACCTTTCAATGTTGTGTCCTTTGACCCTATGATATTTTCAATAATCATTATCTCGATACCAAGAGGGTTTGGAAACATAAGTATTGACATGAAAGATGGGTGGAAGAGTGATCATGTTAGAATTGATATTTTTTTGAAAAACCGAACTATATTATTCACCGATAGGAGTATAGTTTCGTTAAGGATGAGAGAGTTTGATTGTCGAACATTCTTTGGAGATAGATTTGAAAACCACAACATTGGTTGATGATTTGGGTTTGTCTTGGCTAGAGGATGGTTTGGATGAGAATTCAATTTTTAGTTTCTTTGGTTTAAGTTTGACTCTACCTTCTTTAAGGGCTCGGAGCTCAAGTTTACGTGGCCATTGTAAAAGCTTCGTTAAACATCTAAAAGGATTGGATTTGAAGTGTAGATGAGATATGTTTGGCGTAAGAATGAGAAAATAATTCAATTAACTCTGTTTGTGGGAGGGAAAATGATAGTTGATTAATGATACCCCTCCAATAGGAAACAAAGTCTACAATGGACTCGTCTTCAAATTGTTTGATTGCATATAAGTCGGTAATGGTGATTTTACGAGTGATGTTGATTGAAAAGTGTTTGAGGAATAGTTGAGAAATCTGTGTAAATGAAAAGAGGGAATAATGTGGGATACTATTTTACCTTTATAGAGCAGGGCTTGCTAGAGACATGGGGAATGTCCTAAGCATCAAGTCCTGATCATGAGCTATAAGGTAACAAGCATGATGGAAAGCCCGTATATGTTGCTGAGGATCTTCCTTACTGTATAATTTAAGGAACTTAGGAAGTTCCCAGTGAGGAGGATAAGCTTTTTGTATGACACGAGATGGATGAATAGGCTTGTTGTATATTTGTTCATATGATAGTGTGTTCTTAGGACCCATAAAAGAAACTTTGAGGCTAGATATTCTATTCATTAAAGCCTGAAGAGGGTTTGTTTGTGGTTGTTGTTATGTATTGGATGAAGACACACTAGGATGATTATACAAAAATAATTAGGTTTCTTGCATGGTTGATATTGTTAAGGGATATTATGTTGAAATGGGATGTTTTGTTGAGGAATGTTTTGTTGAGGAATGTTATAAATGGGTTATGAAACTAACGATTGTAAAGGTTGAATATACTGATATTGGATAGGCATGGAGGTATTGAAAAGGGGTTGTGATGGTTGGGGTATGTGTTGGAAAGGAATAGATGTGTGAATAAGAGGTTGTGACTGTTGTGGGATGTGTTGAAAGGGGATAGAGGTATGAATAAGTGGTTTTTATTGTTATAGTATATTATGAAAAGGGATGGAGGTATGAATAGAGGTGGAGTTTTTGAGGTTGGATTAAGAAGAAATGGGAATAGTAGATGATTGTTGTGAAGAGGGGAGAATAGTAGAAATACAACTAGTATTGATAAGTGGGGTTGATGTGGGAATAGACATAACTATGTTTTGAACAACGAGACGTAGGTTGTTGGGATGGGGGAGGTTGAGCCACACTTGATGGGATGGCTATGGAACTCACAAGAGGAGTTTGAATGGTAGAAGAAAATAAAGGAATCAAAGTAGGTGATGATGGGTTGAAATTGTTATGAGGGGGAGTAGATCCAGAGGAGGGGTCTACTAAGGAGAAGGATTGTTGTCTGCTAGTGTCTTGTGAAGAAACTACATTAAGATCAAAAGAAATAATAGGGATAACATACACGACATCATATGTTTCCGATTAACAATTGATAGGATAAGGATGCATCCGTTGGATGATCGACTCATGATTGGGATCAATGAGACATGGGTAAGAACATGAGGGTTAGGATATAAATGGTCGTGGTTCGGTGTAAATGGATGAAGATGGAAACCTTGAGAAGCAAGGTATGCACCGAGAGTAACATGGTTTACATCTAATATTTATAAGAAGAGGGGATCCCCACTATCAAATAAATGGTGATTGAAAGGATCAGGTATCTCAAATGAAGAAGATTGACTACTAGAAGAATGAGGTTATTCTTGATCTTCGGCTAAGGTAATAGAGTAGCTTGTTTTTATTCCAAGTAGATGCAAGACATCCTCAAGGTCGGTTTAAATATTGTCAATGGATCGATGGAAGTTTTCGGCAATTTTTTTGTCATGTTTTTGGAGGTTTGGATATGGGTTTTTTTGTCTTGTAATAACCATGAAAACAAAAATCACCTAATAATGAAAAAAAAACTAGATAGTTGATTAAAAACAACAGACAAATCATGCAAAATAATTTTTATTATCTTGATTAATTTAGAAGAAAAGTGAAATGTGTAAAATGGATGATAAGGTCTAGGAAATGGCCATCTAAGGATGGTTTTAGGTAATGTTTAAGGCTAGATTCCTTGATATACCCGAAGGTATGTGAGGCCCAAATATGTGTTGGTGTCGGTATGGGGCATGGTATTGGGGCCTACCCCCTCACTTCATGGTCCCACAATGATAAGGGAGTCAAGTGCTTAGCCAATATAACAACAACCAAGGTGATTATACTTGGCTCAAACACCGAGTCGACTTCCTATTGGGTGATGAAATCCCAATAGTTTCACTGGGTAGAATTTTTTTAATGTAGTTTATATTTGATGTGATTTAGGTATGTATGGAGAGGATTAAGTGAATGTAATCTATTAGCTTCATAATTAAGTTGCGTGATCAAGTAGGATGAAAATTTTTTTTTTAAGCCCAAAAGAAATATTGATTTTGATGAGAGAAGAAAACAAGAATGCAATGCTTTGAAAGAAAAAAGGGAAAGAAACACACCTGTAAAATGCTTTCTTATTAATTTTTAATTTTTGACTTTTTTTAGCAGAGCAAAAATGTAGGAAGCAAAAGCACCCAAAGTAGCAACCTATAAGGGTTAGATGAAAATGAAAGACAAAAAAGTAGAAGTGGATGTTAGAAGGACGACTAACTGAGTAATCAAAAGCAGTCACATAGATCATCATTGATTGACATGAATCATGGGTTATTTAGACCAATTATTGGAGATTTAAATGGATTGCTGGTGATTACAGAGAAGAAACCTAAAATGAATGAAAAATTAATTTAAATGAAATAAAAAGGGACTAGGGTCCCACCGGGCATGCTAGAATGTACCAGAGAGTTTTTTCTTTCCAAATTTAACTTAATAAAATGAAATAACAAAAATAAATTGACCTCGAAGACAACAGGGTTTACCAATACCCACAAGATAACTGATGTTGATCTTGATGGATGGTTGAAGCTATTGAGTCCAAATGAATGTGCAAGTCCTCTTGTCTTGAAAAGAACTCTGCAATCAAATACACTAAACAAAATATATTAGATAAATGGATAAACAAGCTTCTTGGAAAAGGATGATTCTAGGAATCCAAAGGGACTTCCTTGGAGGATGTTAACTCACTTTTAGAAAATTAAGTAGATTGATAAAGATAATGATAAAGATGCACAAGTAGACAATGATAGATACATAACATAGGTAAGAAGCTCTAGATTTCAAGGTTGAAAGGTAAGACCTACGTAGCTTTGAAGGTGGCCCTAGGAAAGGGTGGATGTGATCTGAATGGAATCAAAGTAGTTGTACCAAAATTCCTTAGTCTCTTTCTTGAATGTAATGGAGGAACTTGATCTAATCCTCATTGTCTTGTTTGTCGACAACAAATCAGATAACACACAAAGTCAACTTGTGAAGGATGTTGTATTGGTCCAAAAAGAAGGGGTACTTGACTATAGGAAGGTCATAAATGATTGTGATTGGATGAGAATGGCCAGGAACTACCATATAAGAGAAATCCATACTTGCAAAGAACAAGTTAAATGTAAAGATATTGATAAACTGATAATAAATTGACAATTTGATGAAAAGATGTGTTTTGACAAGGATGTTTGGTGATTCGAGATCATTCGTCGGTGATCTAGAAATTTGCAAATTGATGAAAATATGTATTTTGATAGGAATCATCGGTGATTGAGGCTAATCATCGGTGATTATGGTAATTGCTAGCGATTACTGCTAAAATGGACAATTTTATGAAAAAACAATAAATAAAGTCCTAAATTGATATTTTTGATTGTTTTCAATGTTTAATCATAACGTAAATGAAAAAATGAAGTAGATAAATACCTTTATATGTAATATGGAACTAAAATATGCCTCAAATTGTTTGAATGGAGCTGGTTTAAGATTAATGTTGTGTTGTTGCACTTCTCGAAGATCGACAGATGAAAGAGGCTATCAAAATGTTGGATTGATGATTGTTGGAGGTTGATGCAAGATTATGATGATCTTTGGAATGTCTTGAATTCAATAAGGAATCTAAAATTCAGCCTAGATACGAGAAAAATGTTTATGAAGATCCCTAAGAAAGGAGGAAAATAGGTATTTATAATCGCTAGCGATTGGTTACAATCATCGGTGATCCAACTTTTTCGGGAAAACATTTAGAAAATGGTTGAAAATTCTTCTAAACACATATTTTGGATTTTTGATGAAGGTATATGGTTATGGGGAGGCTGTAGATGGGTTGTATAGGTTAGGAGGTTGTTTTAAAATGGTTATGGTAGATTTCAAGTGGTTAAGTGGTTTAGAGATAGTAAATAGTAATTTTATGGGAGTGTAAGATTATTTTTACGGAGGTATGGATGAAGTGACTTAGGATAATTAATTTTAGATATGTTTTAATTTAGTGAAGTGCATATAATGTGAAGTAGGCGGAGTTGAAAAAAATATGGTGTTTATACCTACACTAGCAGAGGTGATATCACCAAGAAAAGGGTGTGGAAATATCCTATTGAGGGAGAAGGGAGAAGGAAAATGTAGTAGGGAGAGGTCAGAAAAATGTGACATAGACCCAAGGCTTCATTCACCATCTATTCTTCATGAAACTTAACAATTTGAATCAGTAAATGAAAATTACATGCACAAGATGCAATAACAAGAATGGAGATGCAAGGAAATATAATAAAACATATGCTAGGGTTGAGAGAAACACCACAAAATAGACATTTTATTTCTTTCAAAGTATGCACATTCCATTACATGTGAAGAATAAAGGCACAAGAACACTTTCCAGACCAAATGAAGGCTTGCAACTCATTGATATTGAGAAACCATTTTGATAGAGTTTCTCTACATCCCAGAATATCCCCTCTCAAATGAGAGATGTTTATAATATATTGAAGAATGAGAAAGATAGAAGGATAAAATCCCCAAAATTTGTTTTTACCCATCAACGAGATGCATTAAATGACTGAAAAAGAGGCATGTTGATCTATCAAATCTATTCTCTAATGTTCTTTGACTTGTGGAAGAATAAAGAGGACCAAATCTCATTAAATTCAGGCTTTTGGGAAAACTGGAACTAAAATTTTAGAGATGGGGACGTTTTTTCCTTTCTCCTTCACCTATTCCCATAAAAAAATCAGATTTTTAGGTTTCCATAATGTAGTGCTTAACAAGATCTTTCCAACGATATAAATTTTATCCAATTTGGAGCAGGGGAATCAAAAGATGTGGTCATTTGGAAATTTACATGTTAGGAGCCTAGAAGAATGACACAAGACAACCTTTTATTGGCTCTGAGATTTCCTCTACCCACGTGTGCATTGATTTTTCCTTTAACACATGTTGGTCTTTCAATTATTGTGGGGTTGGGCCTTACCTCTTTATCAAGTATGTTCATTGCGAAATATAAGCCAATAAGAAACCTCCTTGTACCTTCGCAGTGATCAGTCTTCATTATAACAACCTTATCGAGTATGAAGTGTAGAACAATGAGAGAGCTCCAAACTCCTTGCAATGTATGAATATTCTTCTAATTACATTGGAAATTGTGAAACATGATCCAATGAGAAAGCTCCACGCTCCTTACAGTGTCAAACATTTGATAGCCCCTTGTGATCGCTACAAGATATGATCTAATTGGAAATCTCCACGTATTACACATGTTCACCTTTTTGGTTGTACCTTCACATTGTAACTTCTAACTAGGAGGAATTGAAATCTGTTGGATCTATAGAAATCTAGCCACATATCCCTTTGAATTTTCAACCACCTGACTCCGAAGCACTTTTGAAAATCAGCTCATTCTGTGGTCTCTACATCCAAAAGAGCATATCACCATGAAGTGTGATGAAATATCACCACTTTTCTACTTCAAGCCATTGATGTTGCACCATGTGGCACCTTTATGCTTCAACATGTTTCCCATTGACTTTGTTGACTTTGTCTACCCTACCACATACTCAAAACTCTATCCACTCTAACTAATTCCATATACTTGAGGTCCTGTGGAGCATAAATGATTTAAGGAGAGTAGAAATGGTGACATGTGTCCTACCTTGGGTCCTTTAGATTCTACCTCGTGTCCTTGCTTGATGCTTACCACTGAATTGGATGTCCAAATGAAGGTCGGGTTCTCTTTTAACATAACTTGATAATGAATTAAAGATGATCCTGTGGGTTTTTAAATGTTAATGGACATTAATTTTGGGCAGTGGAATTTGATGGCCATTTAAATGTATTTTTCCCTTTAAAAGCTGGCTAAGTCAATTTTTAACCTTATTAAAGCCAAAATAACTAGTATTTTGGGATAACAAAACCTGACCTAAGAATTCAACTGTTCCCACCAAAATAACTCATTTTACATGAATTCTTATTTAATCTATACCATTGCTAGATATAGAATCTAGATTGGCCTATCAAGTTAGGGTAGTAGGCATAATCTTCCCATTTTTGAGTTTTACACTCAATTGACCTATGATAATAACAAGAGTCACTACAGAAGAGTCAATGATGCCTTCACAATGTTCCTAGTCAAATTACTGGAAGGAAATGTCACTAGTAGAGTTTCTCAAGAGGCCAAACAATTATATCTATTTATGAAATCTTATTTATCCAATTCTATAAATTCACATACATCAAGACAACAGGGTTTGAAGGATTCCCATACAAGCTTCCCATTTACTATAGTGACAAGATCATCCTCATAGATCTTTGTAGAAAATTAGACGTTCTCCATAAAACTTGTAGAGAAAAAAAGTATTTAGAATCTAGTTACCCATCTCCTTAGGAAATTATACTTACATGTTTGTTATTAATGCTCAAAGCATTTAGAGAACCATATCTCCTTTTCACATGTATCCTTTCCAGAAAATGGGATGCCTTGACAAAAAAAAATTCATTAGAAATAATATTTTCTCTCTACTTGTATGTACCTACAATTGAGGATTATTGGGTAGAATGTGATGATGATTTTGAGGTAAAGAAGAGAGTGTATGACAAAATGTCTCTTCATAAAATCCAGGACTTCAAATTGTACAAGGTACTAAAGAGCATGGTTGAGGAAAATTCTAATATGTTTCCAATGGAATTCATTAATTCCATTCACTTCTCTCCTCTTCCAACTATTGGTGGCCTCAAAAGAAGGAATATAATCTTGATGATCTCAATGCTCTTATGCCATTAAGAACTAAATAATGATTTGATAAAATATTGTCAAAGTTCATTACTTCCAAACAGAAACTCCTCACAAGGAAACACCTTCTCACAAGGATTCTCGGCTTCTTCTAAACAATACCTTAGTACTAAGGTATATTCACGTAAAGGTGATTCAGAAAATAAGGTGATAAGAAGGATGAAACATCAGAAAAATAAGGGAAACGTATAATTGAACAAGTAGGAGAAGAGAAGAAGGAAAGCGAGAAAGAAGAAAGTGAGGAGTAAGAAAGTGGAAAGAAATAAAAAGAAGAAGGGCATAGGAAGAAAAGTAAATAATATGATAAAGCTAAAGAAGATGTTATTCAATTGATAACTCTTGATATAGGGAAGACAAGTACTTCTAGACCCAAGCTGGATGTAAGAAGGCCTTCTTCATCTCCCATAGAAACTATTGTGATAGTTTTTACCTCTTAACCTATTCCTCCACCACTTTCACTTACATTAGCTCCCTCGGGTACATCTTCATGAGACTCTTTCTCTTAGGTACAACCCATGATTGATAGTAAGAAAAGGAAATCTCAATCTAGAATTAAAGTTCCTAATTATGATGTTGTGGTTGTACTCCTTGGTACTTATCCTCTCCTAAGAAAGCAAAAACCACCTCTCCTCTAGTCTTAGTTGCCTCAAGATAGAAATTCCTTGAAATTTCTAATCCCAAAGGAGACAAGAGTGAAAAAGAGGTTTCTGCAGCATATTTTGAGTTAACAAGAATATCCTTAGGAGAATCAACCCCTAAAGGAGATGTGCACAATCTTAGAGAGACAATTTATAAAGTAATTGAGAGGGTTGAGAAGGGGAAGAAAACTCAAGAACAATTAGAAGAGTAGGTTCAAATTCTCTCCACCTTCATCAAATCCTTCCTCTCTTTTGATAACACTCCATTGGACCCAACTCCCTTGGCCTCTCTCCTAACATCCATTGCAAAAACTGATATGGATTTGAAATAAATTATTGAGGTACACAAATCTGTAACTCAAGGAAAGGTAGTAGAACCATGGTTGGATTAGATTATCATCACAGGTTTGGAATTTATTAATGAGGCTTGCAAAACATATGAAAATTTCATTTTAGCATAAAAGGAAATCAGCCCAGAATTGAAAACTTTGAAAATTAAGTGAAGATTTGGGAAAAAGTGATCTAAGATATTCATATTATGGCCCTTACTGATGAGAAAATATGACTTTTAGATAGTATTTTTATTATTCTAAAAAAATCTATCTCATACATGGTCTTTTAGTATAGAATGGAGAATGAAAGTTCTCGAAGAAGCCTCCACTAAGTTACAAAATGTTATCTAGAAAGGAGAATCATTGAAGTCTGAGATATTTGTTGATCTTAGAGCCCTCCATTGTGATCTCTTCTGGATAATCCATATCAATAGATCAAATCAAAGAACAATTCAAGAATTTTATTAAAGAAGACTTATACAAGACATAAAATGTGAATAAGGATAAGATGGAAGAATTATCTGAGTTGAATAATGTAATTGTGGAAGTGTAAATGGCATATCTCAATATGGAGGAATGAATTCAGAGATGGAAAATTCTCTTAGAATTTATATGATTAATCTTACAAACAAAATCGTGCCAAAGGAAATGGAAATATCATTCACATTCACAAAATTCCACATGCACATGTTGAAATTGAAAGTTCCAACTTCTTCTATTTCCTCTCTTCCTTCTTCTAGCTAATTGTTATATTTTTTCATTGAATTAATTTTTGTAAAAGGAATATTAATGTAAAATTCATTTCAAAAGTGACTTAACTAATTAAGTGATTAGTCATTTAATTAACAATTAGTTAGTTTACGTAGTTATTCCGTCTATAAAAGGCATTAGTTTCAATTGTAAAATGGGGTTGGATGCTGGTGATTTTTATGTAAAAGATATTACTTTTGAATACAGAGAACTTCTCTTTTCCCTCTTGTTGGGTGAAAAATTTGTCGTTGAAGAAACAATCAATAGTTCAGGGGAAAAAAATCCCTCCTCTTTGATGGGGAGGTTCCCTTATTTAGGCCAAAATCTAGAACTCTAAAATATTTACGATATTTACAAACTAATAATTTTTAGTGAGGATGTTGGTAGCATTGATTAATTTCATGATTTCAAATACAAAAAGAAGGGTCTAGAGAAGAATAATCAGAAGAATGCAGTTGTGCAGGCTTCTTGGAAAGATGGATGAATTTGGGACACACAATTCCTTTTCAAATTTATTGATCAAGGACTCACAGTTACTTCTTGGTCATACAAGATCACCACACCTACACGGATGAAAGTAGGAGAGAAAGAGATAACACAACTTTTGAATAAGAAGAGTGTAGATCTTATTCTACTCATACATGCCAAAAGAACTTGAGAACATACATGTTTGCATGATGGAATTTATCATAGTAAACAATATTTAAATTGAATCACAATTCAATAACTCCGATCTATGCATAAGAACACAAAGTTTTAGAATCTAGATAATGCAAATAGTACATGAAATGTAACAGAACTAGGAAAGGAAAATAGATAGAACAAAGAGGAGAAAGAGAAGGGTTCTTCTCTGTATTCAAAATCAATATTTCTTACATCCAAAAATGTACCAACATCCAACCCCTTTTACAAAGAAAATGAAGCCTTATATAGGAAAAGGGGAAAGGAGTAACCACCCTAACTAACTAGTTACTTTAATTAAGTGATAAAACACTTAATTAAATGAGTTACATTCAAATGAATTTATATTACATATTTCATTTTTACACAATAAAGTCAATGAAAAAATAGAACAACTAGTAGTATTAAGAGCCCGAGGAAGAATGAAGAGAAGAGATAGAAGAAGCAGGAACTTTCAGCTTGAGAACATGCATCTAGAACTTTATGACCACAGCTAAAATTTCTATCTCCCTTGGCACAATAGTGTTAGCTAAATTTATCATCCATGCTCCCAAGGAATTCTCCATCTCTAAATTTGTGCCTCCATATTGAGAGAGTCCCTTTGCAGCTTCTACAATAACATTATTGAGTTCTGACAATTCCTCCATCTTTTCTTTGTTAACAAACTTTGTCTTAAACAAATTCTCCTTGATGAGAGTGTTAAAATATTTTTAATATGATCAACAGAGTTCCTTTCAGATGAATTGTCTTTAAAAAGGTGACAAAAAGAACCTGAAAGTCTACAAAATATCAACTTTTAAATATTATCCTTTCTAAATCATGTTTTGCAACTCAGTTGAGGATTCTTCCAAGACCTTCATTCTCCACTCAACACTGAAAGACCAAGTTCTGGAAAGATTGTTTTTAGAGTCATTAAAAATATTCTCAAAAAGAAGAATTTTCTCATCTATAAGGGCCATAATGTGAAGATCTTGAATGAAATCTACCCAAATTTTTATTTCTTTATCAATGTTATCAATTCCTGAATTGATCTGCTCCTGAGCTGAAACAATGTTGTCATAGGTCTTATAGGCTTCATCAATGAATTCCAATCCTATGACTAGAATTTTCTCCACCCAGACCTGAGATGTTTTTACAAAAGTGGCATGTTTATGAATTTATGATGTTGCCTTCATATAAATTCCATTAGTTGTAGGAGTTGGTAGGAGTGCAGACAAAGGAGTTAGATCTAATGGAGTATTATCAGATGATAAAAAGGATTTAATGAAATTTTCCAAGTACTTTTACTATTTTAATAAATGCTCTTGAGATTTTTTCGTTTCTCAAACCTTTTAATAAACTTGGAGATAATTATCCTAAGGTTATGCACTTCACCTTCGTGGGTTGATTCTCCCAAGGAAATTATAGGAATTGTTGTCTTGTGGGATCGAAAACAAGTTGAGAAACTATCTTGAATTTCTGTGGAGGAGGAGGAGAAGTATGAAGAAGAGAAGATATTGTGTCAAATTTTGGAACCTCAATCTTGGATTGAGCCTTTCTCTTATTGTCATCTACCATTGGTTAAACCTGTGTGAACGAATCTCTCGATGATGTTGTCGTAGAAGGAAAGGAAAGTACAATTTGAGAAGTGGATAAGTGCACAAATATGGGGGCCAAAAAGTGGACACAAATCTGATTTTAAGTTAAACATGAGTGCATTTTGGGAAAGTGCAGGTGCGTTTTGAATTATCAGGTTTGGTAATTACCAAGCTTTGAAACGTGAGTGATTTATAATGTGCTCGTGTTCTTGATTATTATGTGGTATATATGCTTATGGGAGAGATATATTTACTAAAATAAATGATTTAAGTTTAACTTTTTCTTTTATTAATCTTATACTTTATTGTATAAAGATTAATAAAAGAAAAACTTACACTTTAAATTTATTTTAGTAAATATAACAAATTATGGATACTCTACACCTTATAGAACTAGTATCATAGCTCCATCTATCATAGTTTAGAAGATAGTTTTTTAGATTCTAATTTGTTCAGTACATAGGTATTTTTCAGGTTTCAACATTCAACCTAGAGCTTTTAGGGTTTAAATTATACAATAGATGTCTATTTTGTGAAAGAATATAGTTATTGTTTAGGTTTTGGGGTCTTATTCATTGGTTATTGAGCCCCGAGCTCTAAGCCCTAAACCCTAAACCCTATTTTTACCACCATGAACTCTAAATCCTAAAACCTAAACCTAAACACGAAGCCCTAAACAATCCCAATCTCACTCTCACTCTTTTTTTCTCTCACACTGTCACTAACTCTTTCTTTATTTTGAATAAAAAAAATTGAGTTTTATTGACAACTCGATTAGGAGGGCATGACAACCACAAGTAAACACGGAGATTATTTAAAATCCCTCTAGTCTATAGCAGTGATTACAAAGTGAAAACTACGCTTGATCTTACGCACTACAAGGATCGAAGCCCTCATATATTTCTAGTAGGTCTCATGAGTGAGTTCATATTTTTGGATATCAATATTAGGACCATATTTCTTAGTCTCATGCATAGAACCATCATTGCATCTTCTTGTAGAACCTGTCTTGTTTATGAGAGTTGGAACAAGTAACTAAATGGATATGACATCTAACTTGTGTCTTGCAATGCATATTACAAATCTCCGCATGAAACCTATTTCTCCCCACATATACGTACACTCTTGAATGTCAATTTCTTCACACTTAGAAACAAATTTCACATTTATCATATTTCCATGTATGGTATTATGCAATTCAAGATGACCCATGGAAGCTAGAAAAAATAACCATCATAAAAAAAAATCAAAGGAAATGGAAGAAACATAGAGATAATACCAACGTGGAGGTGTCGGATCGAATAAAATTACCTACAGTATCCTCTCCTCTCGAAGAAAGAGAAATCTCTTCCACTACTGAAATGGATAGAAAATTTGACATGATGATTTTGGATGCCTCACTAGCCTAACTATCTCATTTTGATTTGTTTTTAGAAGATATTTGGACACAATAGTAGTGTAGACACCCAAAATTGGGTCGCAACCCTCTAATCCCCTTTCAAATAACATACCCTCTTACCATGACCCCTTTCACACATTTTAATTAATTAATTAATCTAATTATTAATAATAGGTTAATTACCACCTCACCTCTCCACCTCACCTTGAACCCATTCCAGGGCATTTAACTAATTGAGACTAGGTCATCACTCCTAGCATTGAGTCATCACTTCACTTAACTAACTAAGAATCTTTCTAAACCTAATATTTATTGCTAACCACTTCTCCATCAATTCCCCATGTGTTTAAACATGAACCAAGACTCCTAGCCCACAATCAAATCTTGACCCATGCCAAAAAGGGAAGAATTAAGGCTATTTTAAGCAAATTGGACTATTTCTCCCTAACCGACACCGGTTATTCCTTGGCTGCGCTAGTCAAGGAACCACCATCGGTTCCTTTAAATAAGGATTTCCAACTCTTTCCCAAGTTCTTCTTTTGGTTGGCTTTTTGGATTTCATTGGCATTCGGCATTCGATAATCAAACACAACACCAAAGCATCTAAGTTCTTCACCCAGCAACCAACCACTTACTCCATAGCCTCAGATTGTTCACAGGAAGCACACATGCTTTATTTCGTGGCATTGGATATAGGCCCATTTCTCCTACGAATGCCCACCAACCACCACATCTACCAATCTCTAGGTCTTTAGATAAGTATCTTAACTAGGTTGTTAGTTCTTAACTTTGGTTTTTAGATCTCTTATTATCTTCTGTTGTATTGCTTATTTCTCACCCGAATACCATCCATCACCCATCTACCCAATACCCTACCAACCTGAACCTCTCTACCTTTCCAATCACCTCTTTCACCCTTGTTGAGTCTTCACCCAAATCCTAACACCCAACCTAAGCCTTTTCAACACTCTGTGCAATCATAGAGATCCATAACCAACCCCTTTTCACCTTTAGAACCCAATTTTCCCTAACGTGATTGGTTAGAAAAATGATACCGGCTAAAACTAGTGATCGACATCGATTCTCCATCCGGCATCGGTCTCTATGTCTGGCATTCTCCCTCATACCAACGATCTAATTTACCTACCCAAAACCTCTCAAAACCTCCCACAACTTCACCCAGACCTTCCTAATACCCTCTGTCACACCTACAAACCTTAACAACCAACCACCCTCTTTAAATTTAATCTTGTATTCACTATTTAGATTAGAGTTAATATATTGTGCTTGTGTGAGATACCTAAATTATACAACTATAGTAGGAATCTCTATTTCATGTTATTTATTTACATTAATTTTTTTTAAAAGTGGATTGATAACCTTCTAGGAAGTACCCCACTTCTTGGATCTAGCTCCCACTAGGAAATCCACCAACTGATGCTTTTAATTCTATCTTGTGGTCTTGTGTTCTTTCTCAGGCATTTCTTCCAAGATAAAAATGAGTGCTCTTAATTGGTGTGGTACTCAAATAGTGCACAACCTCTTCACAAACTCTAGGTATTCCTCATGTAACCAACCTCTTACCTTAAAATTTTTTCTTATACATATGGTTACAAACCATGCATCAATAACTTTAAACTAAACCAAACCATGTCTATACATCTAGTTTCCATAATATCAATAACTTGAAAATCAAGCCAAACCATGCCTATACACCTAGTTTCCATAACATCAATAACTTGTAAATTAAACCAAACCATGCCTATACATATAGTTTCCATAACATCAATAGCTTGGAAATTAAACCAAACCATGCCTATCATCTAGTTTCCATAACATCAATAACTTGGAAATTAAACCAAACCATGCCTACACATCTAATTTCCATAATATCAATACATTGGAAATTAAACCAAACCATAACATCAACCATGCCTACAACTAATTTCCATAATAACCATACAATGGAAATAAAACCAAACACAATAGATATAAGTGCCATCATATATATAATGGAAAGTTTGTATGTCAATACATTGTATATACAAATATAAATAAGTCTCTCAAAAACTCTCATGTACATCTCACCTCTTCGGCATGCAGCTAGTATAAATAGGTAAAAAAATAAAATAAACAACATCTCAATATCTATGTCATCCCTGAGAGGGTCCAATGCCTCTATGGCTCCCTAAACTACTAACATTATGGGTCTGTGAGCTGGACCTCTCACTGTCTTCCTACTAAGCTTTATAAGTAGCATAGTTGAAAAAAGGGATACCACTCTCTGTAATCTGATCCTCATAATATCTGGACTCCGCAAAAACCTATCTATATCGGTCCATCAATATCACCTGTGGTGGTGGCATCACTATATGTATTTGTCCCTAAGTTTGTAGACCTTGTGCATGTGGTAGTGGTCCCTGCACCTATACATGTGGTAATAGACCTTGTCCATATATATGCATCCCATCATGTGCCATCAAAGATTAAGGAGGGGTAGCCACATGTCCCCCACCGCCAACATGTTCCTATTGATGAGGGTCGTCAATCCTCGCCATTAATAATGTCAATCTAGGGATGGTATCCGATGGCTATAAATATCTTGGAAAGAAACTCCTTTAAATACAAACCAAACTTGCATAAAATAAAAGCACACATGCGGAAATTTAAATGCACACTTGCAGAAATGTAAACACACTTGCATAAAGGAAATCACACTTCACACTTGCAGGAATAAAACACACTTGCATAAATTGAAATTGCTGAATGGGAAATAAGAAAAATTAAATGAAACACCTGCAGGTTTACAACAGATTGAATTTTCACAATACGAAGATAAAAACAATACAACAGAATGAATTAAAGACAAATGAATAAACATAAACATAAATACAAAGATCCATATTCCTTGGAATGAGTGGCCAACTCATTCCTTGGAAGAGGATTTAAATCATACTTCTGAGATCTTAAAACTACAGAATATTTGAGAGGAAAGAATAGATCTTTATTTCTTGGGAGAAAAGCATTACATATCTGAGTGTGGAAGGTTGCATTTATAATTTATGTGTCCAACCAAATCCTTATTTTAGAAAATACAATATGATCTTATCTTTATTCCAATCCTAACAACTAAGATCTCCATCTCCACAAAATATGGAGAGATATATTATTGAAGTCAAAGTCTTATCTCACTTATTTTAGGAAGATTTGCTCCCAAATCTTCTCCTTGCTTTTTCGGTAACAAGAATCATAATAATTTTATTCCTCTACATTATTGGAAGGAGGATTTCCCTCAAAATATGATTTTGACCAAATACCTTTCTCATATTTTCCATTTGACTTTGTTGTTTTTGACTGTGGAACTTTTGACGCTTGTCTAATATGCTTTTTCCTTGGACTGCAGTTCACTAAAAGTTAGATTTATCTTCATTGGTAAAACTTGTTACAAATATGAATGAGGTTTTTGTTAAAAAATTGCTATGAACAAAAACCTCTCTCAGATTTTTTGTTTGACTTTTCTATTTTTGTTTATGGAACTTTTAGTGCTCATCGATACACTTTTCTCGGACTGCAGCTCACTAAAAGTTAGATCTCTCTTCATTAGTAAAACCTGTAGAAAATATGAATGAGATTTTTGTTAAAAAAATTTCTATAAAAAAACCTCTCATATTTTCTATTTGAATTTTCTATTTCTGTTTATGGAACTTTTAGTGCTCGTCTGATACATTTTTCCTCGATTGCAGCTCACTAAAAGTTAGATCCCTCTTTATTGGTAATACCTGTAGCAAATATGAATGAGGTTTTTGTTAAAAAAATTCTATGAAAAAAACCTCTCTCATATTTTCCATTGGATTCTCTAATCCTCACAATTCCTAAAAAGCATCAAAAACTACAAGTTCCATAACTAACTCTGCGAGTTCCGGAACTAAGCCTGCGAACTTAAAACAACTTTAAATTTTGCATACGATCTCGGATTGAGATGATTGTTTTTTTGAAATTACATAATTTTTTGAGAGGAATCTGAATATAAAATTATATTTGAGTTTAGATATACCATCCATTATCATTTCCACTTTTCTCAATACTAGCATTATCTTTCCTGTATGGCCTGCATAAATAAGACATTGCATCTTTTCCAAAATAATCAATAGGATTAGTCAAAAAAATAGATAAAAAAATATTTCTAAAGAATGAACAAGATATATATCCTATATTATATCTTAAGAAAACTATAAGTTCCTAAATTACATTTAGATCCATTTTCAAAGCTAACCTGGAAGGACAAAATAATAGTAATTTATGGTCAATTTATGGCCTCATCATTACCCCACACTTAATCTTATGCATGTCTTCATGAATTATATTATTATCTCCTCTTCTTAGAGTCTTCTCCACATTGAGCTTATGCATGTATGCATTCCATATATAGTTCAAAGACAAGTTCTTGTGGATCTCTTTCTACTATTTTTAATTTCCTTTCTTTTGCAGTAGGTTCTTGTGTGGATTTCCTTTGCTGTTTTTTTATTTTCTTTCTTATACAACAAGTTCTTGTGTGGATCTCCTTCTGCTATTTTTGATTTTCTTTCTTGTACAACAGGTTCTTGTGTGGATCTCCTTCTATTTTTTGATTTTCTTTCTTGTACAATAGGTTCTTGTGTGGATCTCCTTCTGTTGTTTTTGATTTTCTTTCTTGTACAAATGTGTTCTTGTGTGGATCTCCTTCTGCTGTTTTTGATTTTATTTTCTTTTGTAGTAGGTTCTTGTGTGGAGATCCTTCTGCTGCTTTTGATTTCCTTTCTTGTACAATAGGTTCTTGTGTGGATCTCCTTCTATTTTTTTATTTTCTTTCTTGTACAATAGGTTCTTGTGTGGATCTCCTTCTGTTGTTTTTGATTTTCTTTCTTGTACAATGAGGTTCTTGTGTGGATCTCCTTCTGCTGTTTTTGATTTTCTTTCTTTTGTAGTAGGTTCTTGTGTGGAGATCCTTCTGCTGCTTTTGATTTCCTTTCTTGTACAATAGGTTCTTGTGTGGAGATCCTTCTGCTGCTTTTGATTTCCTTTCTTGTACAACAGGTTCTTGTATGGATCTCCTTTTATTGTGTCTCATATCTAAAATCAAAATGCATACCTTGTGCTTCTCCTTCTCTCCTGCACTTAATCTCATGCATGTCCTCATGCATGTTGTTTATTCATGGCTGCCCATAAATTAGACTCTAAAAGTTTGATTGTAAAGAGGTGCACATATTTTTCATATAAGTAGGGGAGATATGAATTTTATCTTGCCTTCCTTAGAGATCTTAAAAGTGGATCTAGTCTGTAATAAAAAAACTTACAATAAAGCTTAAAAATAAAATAGTAGAACAAAATAACTTGATCATACCTCTAGTTGTCCCTGTCATCCTATTGTTAACATGGTCAAATAGTGTCAAGAAAGAAGCCACCAGTAATGTATTGATTGCTTTTGAAGAAGAGCCACCTTTTTTTTGTCTTTAATTGGCCAACAAGCTGGTTTTCCAATCAAAGTTGTTGTTTTTTTTACCTTTGATTGGCCAGCAAGCTAGTTTTCCAATCAAATATTTTTATTTTTAAATTTGTTTTACTTTTGATTGGCCAGCAAGCTAGTTTTCTAATTAAAGCTTTTTGATTTTTTTTTCTTTTTTTTTCCCCTTTGATTGGCCAGTAAGCTAGTTTTCCAATCAAGCTTTTTGATTATTTATTTATTTATTTATTTATGAAATGATAGCATGAGAAGGATTAGAGAATTTTTTTATCCATCATCAGACTATATTCATCAAAGTACAACTTGTGTAACTTAGGAAGCAATGTTTGAGATCTCATAAAAACCTTTTTGCATACTTAGTAACTCCAAGAAGATTTCCAAAAATTGTGTAGATAATTTCTAGGTCTTCAAAGCCCAAATTGAATTATGCAATTTTATAATCACCATAGTAATCTTCAAAGCTCTGACTAGTGATCTCAAGAGATAAAGAGTTAAAAGAGAAAGTGAAGGTATCCTTGGGTCCCTCCAAAATCTGTATGCTCCTTAGTTGATACTATTGGTGTTCCAAAATCTACATGCTGATATCAAGAACAACTTTGAAATTCCTATAGATCTAGTCCTCGAGATGTTAGTACACAAAAATTTCTTGCCTTGATATTCACAATAATCACTTCTTAACATTATACAAGCATATACAAAGATGAAGAAATTGAAAGACAAAAACAAATTTTTCTAATGGATCTAGTTTAGGGATTGAATTTTATTATGGGATGAAACACGAATTTGGATGGGTGGATTTATTATGAGTGGTTTTTATTTTGGCTCTAATGAAATCCCTAAACATGGATGTAGTTAATTAGAAATGCTACCACTTCATTATTACAAACTGGGTAAGCTAGTTTTTGACTAAGGTTATGTGTAATAAGATCATTGAGTTGTTAGTTGATACAAGGGGAAATGGTGGTGGTTATCAAAAATGACATATGATATTTCATCAACTGGATCTACTTTCAGATTCAATATCGTAATCTAGCCTTTCCAGATCTTAATTCTTTGTTCATACCATTATACCTCTTGATCAAACATCACAATCATTTTTCTTATACACAGAGTTAGTTTGTAGGGATATATTTACAATCTAATTTTCCTAATTATAGAAATGAAATTTTAATCTACTTACAGGAAATAAAAGTATAAAGAAAATACTTACCAGATCCTTCTTGTCACAGAATCGCTAAAAGGTATTCTACTGTCACTAGAATATTCTTTTAGAAAACTTTGAATCTCCTAATAACACCGTGTCCCCGAAACGATGCCGAAATGATGAGGGTCATCAATCATTACCATTAATGATGTGAATACATGGCTAGTTTCCGAAGGTTGTATGCATTAAGAGAAGAAAATCTTGGAAAACAACTCCTTGAAACACAAACCAAACTTGCATAAAATAAAAGCACACATGTGGAAATTTAAATGCACACTTGCAGAAATGTAAACACACTTGCATAAAAGAAATCACACTTCACACTAGCATAAATTGAAATTGTTGAATGAGAAATAAGAAAAATTAAATGAAACACCTGCAGGTTTACAAGAGATTGAATTTTCACAATACGAAGATAAAAACAATACAACATAATGAATTAAAGAAAAATGAATAAACATAAACATAAATACAAAGATCCATATTCCTTGGAAGAGGATTTAAATCATACTTCGAGATCTTAAAACTACAAAATATTTGAGAGGAAAGAATAGATCTTTATTTCTTGGGAGAAAAGCATTACATATCTAAGTGTGGAAGGTTGCATTTATAATTTATGTGTCCAACCAAATCCTTATTTTAGAAAATAAAATCTGATCTTATCTTTATTCTAATCCTAACAACTAAGATCTCCATCTCCACAAAATATGGAGAGAGATATATTATTGAAGTCAAAGTCTTATCTCACTTATTTTAGGAAGATTTGCTCCCAAATCTTCTCCTTGATTTTTGGTAACAAGAATCATAATGATTTTATTCCTCTACATTATTGGAAGGATGATTTCCCTCAAAATATGATTTTGACTAAATTCCTTTCTCGGATTTTCGATTCGACTTTGTTGTTTTTAGTGTGGAACTTTTAACACTTATACGATACATTTTTCCTTGGATTGCAATTCATTAAAAGTTAGATTTATCTTCATTTGTAAAACCTGTTGTAACTCTAAATGATGTTTTTGTTAAACACATTGCTATGAACAAAAAACTCTCTCATATTTTCTATTTAACTTTTCTATTTTTGTTTATGGAACTTTTAGCGCTCGTCTGATACACTTTTCCTCAGATTGCAGCTCACTAAAAGTTAGATTTCTCTTCATTAGTAAAACCTATAGAAAATCTGAATAGGGTTTTTGTTAAAAACATTGCTATGAACAAAAACCTTTCTCATATTTTCCATTTGAATTTTATGTTTTGTTTATGGAACTTTTAGTGCTCGTCTGATACACTTTTCCTCGGATTACAACTCACTAAAAGTTAGATCCCTCTTTATTGGTAATACCTATAGAAAATATGAATGAGGTTTTTGTTAAAAACATTTCTATGAACAAAAACCTCTCTCATATTTTCCATTGGATTCTCTGATCTTTCACAATTCCTCAAAAACTGTCAAAATCTGCTTAGTTCCGTAACTAAGCTTGTGAGTCGAGAACTAACTCTGCGAGTTCGGAACTAAGCCTATGAACTTAAAACAACTATAAATTTTGCATACAATCTCGGATTGAGATGATTATTGTTTTGAAATTACATAATTTTTTGAGAGGAATCGAATATGAAATTAGATTTGAGTTTAGATATACCATCCATGATCAATTCCACTTTTCTCAATACTAGCATTATCTTTCCTTTATGGCCTACATACATAAGACATTACATCTTTTCCCAAATAATCAATAGGATTAGTCAACAAAATAGATAACAAAATATTTCTAAAGAATGAACAAGATATATATCCTATATTCTATCTTAAGCAAACTATAAGTTCCTAGATTACATTTAAATCCACTTTCAAAGGTAACCTAGAAGGAAAAAATAATGGTAATTTATGGCCAATTTATGGCCTCATCACCTATGCAACTACTAACTGTGTCTGTAATGAGGCCACCTATGTCTGTAAAGTAGTCATATGGGCCTGCAATGCTGCAACCTGCCCCCCTGTCTCCGGCCTATGTTTACGATTAGTGCTCGTAATGTGACCACATATGCTTATAAAGTAATAACCTAGGCCTGTAGTGTTGTTACTTACCTCTGTAGCCCATCCCTATCATTAATAACTGTGGCCAAATCAACTAGTCTTGGCTTGGCTGGTGTTGCTTGTAATCGTATGCCCAACACTACCTATACCTTGGTGTACATCCAACATTGTATATCACCGCATCAACTTCCCACTCCTCCACTCCGTGGGAGGTGCCAAATATGGAAGAGGTAATGGTATCTCCACATCCTCTTAGCAGGGAAAATTTTAGTGGCGAATATTCATAATATGGTGAATATTCCATTTTTAAAAAATTTGAAAAGGTGAATTTTCTGGCGTGGGTCAGTGACTTGTTCGCCCAATAAATTACACTTTAATTTTTTTTTAGGGTTGGCAAGCTACTACCCTTGAAAAATATCCCCTATATAATCCTAGATTATTCACCAAGTAGAACACTTCTACTTCACATTTTGTCAATAATATGATATATCCCGTAGACACGGATGTATGTGCGAGGGGGTAAGTTATTGACACGCAACAAGGAAGGTTTGCAGACGCATGACAATGGGGTTATTTGTTGACATGTGACACTGACGGATAGTTGATGTGTGACAAGGAGGTACTGCAGATATTGACACATAGTAGACGCACGACAAAGATTTTGTTGATGCATGACATGGATATTTTTGATGCGCAAGCAAAGGGCAGAGGCTGTAGATGCACGATAGGAGATTTCTTTATCGCGGCGTCAAAAATGCATTGACACGCATTAATAGACCTCATTGACGCATGTCAACAAGGTTAGCACCCTCATTAACGCACATCAACAAACCTCTTTGACGTGCGTCAACAAGGTTGTTGACACACGTTAATGAGGTCTGTTGATGTGTGTCAATGCATTTTTTGACGCACGACACGGCAAATCTCTTATCGTGCATCTCGTAGCCTTCTGTTACACCACTTGAAAATTAGGTGAATTTTTTTCATACAACCCCCAAAAATTTTGCCTTCCCGTAAAACCGGTTCTGGGGATATTCGCCAGGTATTTTCCACCTCCAATTTCCAAGAGGTCTCTTAAAACGAACCCTACTCTTAGCGGTACTATGGGAATGGCGGGGACACATCCTATTGTAAACCAAAATGGTGTCTAACCTGATCTACGGGTATGCACTCATGCTCACCCTCCCTACGCCCCTCAATCCATCTAATAAGGTATAAACCCTCCAGCCCCTCCTCCATGCATGTAAACTCTAGATATGTGAGGTATGGTCTCTATAAATCTCTAGTGGGGACAAGGCAAGTACCACTCGATAATATGTGGTATGTTGAGTCATACCATTAACCCTCTCCATTTCTCTAACCTTGTAGCCACCACATATATCCCGCCATGTATACACCCACCTCCCACCCATGTTATGGTAGACCTAGTGGAAAAAGGCACACAATGTTCCCATATTCCTAATAGTGTAATAGATAAGTACAATACAAACCATATCTCCACATCCTCCTATAGGCCCATAGCTCCTTGTACAACTACACCATGTATGTTGGTGCCATACAAAGCACACCCTAAAAACACCATATCCTCTAATACTCCCATCATGGCCTATGGAAATATCCCACCCTCTGAGTTTGGAAGAGAAAAAGATATAACACCAACCATCACCAATACTACTAAATGAGTCTCATGTGGGTATGCCACATACATCTCCTCAGTAACTAATCGGTGCTATGATAAGAAAACTCTACCATAGCCAGCCCAAACACCATAACCATGTGATCCACAACATATGAAGAAAAAACTTAATACAATGGCTCTCCAACAATCAGTAGTTGCAAAATCCTTTATATGTTCTCCAATGTGATGGTCATCTCTCCCATCGGCAGATGAAAGGTGTTAGTAGTTGGATCCCATCTGTCGATGAGGGCTACCATCATGCTATGATCTCTAGAAATCCACCGGTACCTCCTAATGACACCTAGCCCCACTACCCACATATGCTCCCACTCCTCCTCCGGAATGGTGGGCCTCATCTGTACTAACAGGGGTGGAATTTGGTCCCTCATCATCAGTTGTTGCCTAACCTACATCATCAACATCCACACACATTAATCATATGCCCCTTCAATTTTCCTATACAACAGCTTAACTTAGCCTATTCCCTACCTCACCTTACTTGGACCATCCACCATTACTTACATCATATTCTATTTCACCTATTTCACCCACCCTTCCCCATTCTACCTGAACTCATCCCTTTGTATCATCATTTACCTAAAACCTTTGTTCAACTTTCTTTCAAGCACATTGCCACACCTACACCTACCTTGGACCTACCTTGGACACCCCATCTAGCTTACACATGCCTTTGACATCCCAAAACACCATTTTTCTAAAAACTTACCCATTTCCTACCTAACCGGCATTGGTGACTCTACCGATGCCAATTTGCATTACTGTCATCACGGGTTCATCCACCAATGACGATAGATAAGCTCGACCGACATTAGTTACTAGTTCAGCCCCAAAGTTGAACCCCACATCCCCTTAATGCCAAAAATTACAAAATATGCCTATTCTACCCACCCAAACTCACCCACATTGCCCCCAAGTTAATTTTAACCCCTAATTAAACTAATAAAACCCTCCCACAACCCAATTTCACCCCGTTTTCATCAAATTTCAAAAAAAAAAAAAAATTTATTTTCCTACCCTATTTTTCTACAAAAATCAAAATTTAGGATTAAATCCTACCTCTACTTGTCGGCGCCTCTATGCTAGGACCTCTGGAGCCTACACAGGATTTCCCCCTAAACCTTCTCCTGCCTCTGCCATGTCAACTGCCTCTCCAAGCTCTCAACCAATCAAACTCACTCGGTGCTACAACCGTACCCCCCGAACTCACTCCTCTAACCACTAATTTCTCACCAAATCAGACTACTAGCCCTCTATGTCATTTTCTTGTGAATATTCTCTTCACAAGTCATTTTCCAAATAACAAAATGCTCAAATGAGCACTTTTGGGCTAGGATTTCCATTTTAAATCACCGCCTTAGAATTGACATTAGTTTAGTCATGCCTTAGGTGGTGAAATCGATCACGCAAACTAGTATCGGTTCTCCACAAACCGACATAGGTCAGCATTTGCGACAGAAAAGTGACATGCAAGGATGATAATCGGCAAGTGACCTTCCTCGTACCTGACCTCCCGAGGTCGTGCCGAGACAGTCGGTGGTTTGAAATGCGGGTGACTTAGATGAAGTCACAGCCGGGATTATGGTTAGTTTTCTATAATAGAAAAGCTACAGGCAAGGATGAGAATTGGCAAGCAACTTTCCTAAAGCTAACTATGGGAGGATCAGTAACTAAGATCTGGTAGTGTGATCTCGTGGTAGCTGAAATGACAAAGGGGAGATTTAGAGGCTGTGAGCGGGTAGCGTAAATTCCCTAGTGATTTATCCTCCTAACTAGAATTTAAGCGTTTAATCTAGTTATGAAGTTTCCAAATTAACTTAAACTGAAAATAATAATTTATACTACTGTTGAAAGGGAAACTAATCTAAACAAAATATACGATTGAAACATTATAATTACAAGCAACAATTAAACTACTTTTATACTAAAACTAAACAAGCGAGATAACCCGGTGTGGTTATTCACCTGTGTAGATGTGCAAATCTAGATAAAAGACAGCCAATTAAATTAATTAAAAACCTTCAATCCTACCTCAGAAGTGAGGAAAAAATCATTGTTTCTCAAAAACTATCATTCCCCACAGCTTCCCTGGCAATATTGAAAGTGAGCTTAACTGAAATAAAATGATTCGCTACTCTATTTGATAATAACTTTGACGATTTAAACCTGGAGTTTACTGAGCAGAGGCAAATCCAGTTTTGTTGTAGCTTGTCCCCTCAGAGTGATCTCTTCATTCTTGCATGTTCACATGAATCCAGAAAGAGTAGGAGTATAGCAACATCAGCAAGAGAAGGCACTGGGACGGTAGTCACTTTGAAGTAAAAATGGCACGAAGCACAAGTAGGAGAGGGATGGCGCAAGAGAACAGAGCTTGGCCTATACGATTCCTAGCAGGGTCGTTGCAGCAATGATGAAACAAAATGATAAACATAGGTACTCAAACAATGAGCAATAGCAGCTTCAGAGAAATACAATGAAGTACAAGTAGGAGAGGGATGGCGCAAGAGAACTGGCTTGGCCTATACGATTCCTAGCAGGATCGTTGTCGGTGTACAGTGAGGCATAACTAAATATTCAGAATTCTAATCCATGCTAAAGATAAAATGATTCATAAAATAAATCTAGGACTGAGTATTGAAGACTGAAGCTCAAGAATGAAGACTCAGACCAAAGAACCAAGACCATTTACTTGTAAACAAGCTACATATTTATAGCATTTGCAATGACTAGAAGGCAAGTTCAAATTGAACTCTCCCACCATTAAACAAAGATAAATCACTGTTCAGGTGGCTAAAACATAAATACAAGCTTTAGTGGTTGAGAAATGCGGGTGAAAATTGAATTTTCACGCTTGACGTGATCGTCGGAGCATTCTGGAAAGCACGTACAGGACCGCCGCCTGCGTAGGGCGATGGTTCTGAGACCACCGCCCGGCTTGGGTGCGGTTACAGGACCGTTGCCCTAGCTAGGTGATGGTTTTGAGACCGCCGCCACCCGGCTTGGGTGATGGTTACAGAGACCACCACCCTAGGCTGGGTGATGGTTACAAGACGCCACGCCCCAGCGGGAGGCGGTCCTATAACTAACAACAAAAAAACAAGGACAAAGAGAAAAGGCTAGGACAAAACATGTAGAGGCTAGACAAGGATTTTTGGGATGTAAATGTATACTCAATGAGCTTTCTGTATTCGAACACCTTGCAAAGAGATCTTAATCATCATTGGGGTTTCGTAACCAATTTCCAACTGTACAGTACATATAATTTTGGGTACGTACATATTGCCCCCTCGGAGAAGCATTTTAGCCATGAAGAGGCGTAAAACGTTGGGTCCGAGTATGGAAGTCCCGAAATGGGGAGTTAGAGGCTATACCTGACATGCCCATGTGCCAAAATGCCACCATCCAATTCCCGCTATCTATAAAATGAAAAAGGGACTCAAGTGTAGATAGATAAAATAAATTGAAAATAAATACTAAATTGATATGAAATGAGGACTTACCATTTGCGCGAGGATAAGAACTTACCTCTGTCGGCACTCCAACTATGGGAAAGAACATTCAAAACAAGGTTAGAATGTCATAAATATACAAAACGAGTTCATTTTCCTATTCATTTGTGCGTATCGATTTGGTAATTTTTGAGCTTTGGGTCCACGGTGATCACTCTTTTCATTTTTGAGTATGATTGAATTGGAATGAGCTTGGGAATGGTATTTTGCGTTAGGCTTAGCTTTTTGCTATTTTTGAATGCTTTTGAGAAGAACTCCTAAGAAATTTGTAACTAGAGTAGTCATAATGGGCCTCAAAAGGGCGGATAGGCGAGTTCCTTTATTTCCTAGCCTCCATTTTGTGAGGCATGTATGCTGTTTTGGTATTTTGTGCTTATTGCAAGCGTTTTGACCGCACCTAGTGTGCGATGACATCGTAAAAAGCTATGACACACCGTGATATGTACATATATCTCTTTTTGGCTTGGTTATTCATTGTATAGGGTTGGCTTGACTTGATTCATGTGTGTACTCTTAGATGTTTAGAATTCCCAATTTTCATATGCTTTTCAGAATGTATGCAATGGATGACAAGTGATAACAAATGTTAAACAGAATGTTTTTACTTTATTTGTTTTTGCAATGCTGATATGTGATGACGAACATGTTGTAGTATTGAACTTTTGGCCTCTTTAGACAATGTCTGTGATTTCTTCTTATGTTGGAAAAACGTGATGAATGTATAGCGATAAAGAGATGAACTTGCCCCAATCCCAAATCCACGCAACTAGTAAGATGCGAGGGCTCAACACCAAGAATTGGGAAGGGCACAAGTTGTATGAGTTTGATTTGAGTGGAATGATGAGAGACAGACAAAACAAGAACAAGAACCAAATTTGGACCTACACACCCACCCTACTCAGAATTACTACCAAGCTTAAAAGACCACTTACTTTTCAGTTTATCTAGACTTAGATTCATAAATGACAACCTGGTTGACAAAATCTAGTTTGGAGGATTTGATCTCTTTGGAATTTGGATGTTTGGATATTTGCCTTCTCTTAACAGAATTTGACTTGTGTTTTTAGCATACCAAGATTTGTTAGTTTGTGTGACTGGACCCCCCACACCCTGCCTCATGCCACTAGTAAGAAGCATGGGTTTGTCACCAAAGGCAAGATACATGTAAGTAAGGGAACTTCTTTCCTTTCCCAACCTCACATCACCAATAAGAGATGTGGGCTTATCACCGAAGGTTGATGGGGTAAAGAAGTGTGTAAAATAAAAATATTTTGTTTGCTTCGTGCTTTTGATTTCATTTGATTTTGACATTTCTGATCTATGACTTTGGGATATCCTTTCATTCTAAGAGATTTTAAGAGGGATAGATGTGACACCAAGAAGCTTCTAGAACAGACCGTAGGCAAGGACAACTTCACCTAGTAGAAAGAAAGAGCGAAGCCAAGTATGCAGGTCTTGGTATGGTTTCGTCAATGTTTGTCTGTCGAACTTGATGAGAAGATTTGAAAATACTTGATGATGTTTGAAGAGATGTGATTTGAATAATTTTGCCAATATCTTCAGAAATTTGTAACAGATTACTTAAGAGTAAGTTCTGGACTACAATATTTATGAAATGAGTGAACAGGATGAACTAACTAAATTACTAATGCAATGCAACTGTAACCATGTACATATGAAAATGTAGGTGGAACTATATGTCATGATGTCTAAGGTGAAGAAAGTTGATGAATATCGAATTCTTCACCCCTAGAAGTACACAGTGGAGAACCATTATCCTCAAATTTTTCATTCTCTTGATGAGGGCCTACCATTCTGGGTTTGAACTTACAACCCTTTCCCAGAGGTGTATATGTCCCATTATTAAAAACATTTTTTTGAAAGAGGCATTCACATGCCTCTTTGTCATGTTTTTGAGAGATGGCATGTGGGTGAGCATGACTATGCTGCTTGACCTTCTCTCTCATATTGAGCATTATGTTAATGATGAGGTCTTGCCCCATGGATAGGGAAAACTTAGCTTTAGACATGCATGGGTCGAAACCAGGCTTTAGAATAGGGCAGTGCCTAGAGATGGTTTTGATAGGCATCGTTTCAATTTTAAATTTCCCTTCTTCGTTTGTTAATTCTATCATGTTCATATATAGATTTAGGTCATCGGAGGGAAGAGATGCTATACCGAGAAGACTACCCATTCCTTGAGGTTCGAATGGGAGAAAGATCGGTTCGTCATTCTCCAAGAGTTTCATAATTCCTGCTGTGGTTTTAGTGGAGACTGTTTCCATAGAAATTGACTTATCTTTATTTGTCTTTGCCACCTCGTATATTTTTGGGTCAACAAATTCAACCTTTGGAATGTCTGGGGTGACCAGGACTAACTCTTTTGTTGGAGGCGGTTTGTTTAATTGATTCATGGGAAGTTCATGCTCTGTATGGACTCCTTTCTTTTTCTTGAGGTTTTCTAAGTGTATATCAAAGGGTTTAGGATCCCCTTTAGCGATGAAGACCTTTCCTAGGTGTAAAAACCTTACTTCTTGGAATAACGTGGAAGGGATTGCCTTCATGCGATGTATCCATGGATGACCGAGAATCATATTATAGTTGGTTTCCCGATCTATAATATAAAATTTAGTGAGGATTGTTTTGGGTCCTAAGGTGACTGGTAGTACTATGGTCCCAAGTGAAGTTTCCTTGAGACTATCATATCCCCTTAGCGTGTTTCGTGTTGAAGAACAGTTTGTTTCTCCATATCCTAGCTTTTGAAGAAAAGTGAAGGGGACTATGTTAACTGCTGCCCCATCGTCAATCATTACACGCTTGACGTAGTTGTTGTAAATCCAAACCTGCAAGTGCAAGGGTGGATCACCTCTATGTGAAATTTTAGTGTCTGTTGGCATTTTATTTATGTCGAATATAAACTTGGTATCCCTATCTGGCTGCCCTGGAAGGTGGATATCAAAGTCTATATGGTTTACTTGTGTTTCGGGTGGTGGCATAACGTTGATTAGATGACCAAGACCTAATTCATTGAGCAACGCAAAGTGATGCGTGGGTGAATTTTTAGCAAATCTAGGAATGAAATGTGGGAAAAGGTCTTGTTCAAATCTGATATTAAATCATAGGATCCTACTGGTCTTGCTATTGTAGGAACTTCATCTCGTGTGCAGAAAATATTGGGTAGGGGTTGTGAAACATACTCCTTTGTCCGAGTTGTTGCATTAATTTCACACTCAACCTCTAGCTCGACTAATCCCAAGATTTTTGTATTACCATTTGAACCTAGGTTAGGAGCAATCGAGAGTTGTCAGGAGTTGAGGCATCTTGATTGTTATTTCTTATTATGATACCTTTGTTTTTCCCATTTGGATCTAACCTGTTATTGTTAGAATGATTTGGGAGAGGATCATTGAAGATCTTGAGAGGTGCATTTTGAGTGGAAACTGATCCCATACCAAGTGGCAGTGTAGGATTTTCCAGAAACATATCTACAAAGAGTTGTTTTTGCTCTTCTGGTAGACGTTGTAAGAATTTGTTGCAGTCATGGCAAGTCCTAGTATCATGACCCCTGATTTTGTGGAAACCACAATATAGATTGGGATTATAGTTCCGTGGTCATCGGTTTGAATCCTGTTGTGGCCCAAAGTTCTGATTGGGTTGTTGGTTGTTATAGTTGAAATTTGAGGTTGTGGCCTTTGGATTTGGTTTTGATATCCATTTGGGCCCCAAGCAAGGCCTTGTGACTAGATTTTCTGCTATGGAGGATGATTAGAATCCACCGTATTGATCGTTGGAGTGAAGTTATTATTGCGTTGATTGTTAGCAGGTGCCGGGGTGTTCACAACATTTGGTCCTTTGACTTGATCAGTGACTCCATCTGTTGTAACCCCATGGTTTTCATTAAGGATCTTGGGTCCTTGATCGGTATTCCCAGCATTAGGATAGGTCATAGTGTTTTGATTGGGAGTGATTAATTTCCCATTTGTTCCATATGTCTTACGACCACTATCTATTGCTGCTTGATCTATTCGAAGAGCGCTCTCAAGTACTTCATCGTAAGTTCTTAGTGGGAACTTCTGGACTTCTTCCTTCACTTCTCTGTTGAGAGAATGAAGGAATAAATCACATAGTTCCATCTGATCCATATTTTGGAGCAATTTTCAAGAATAAAGAAGCGTATGCCACCTCTGGATGAAATAGGTGATGATTCATTGTGTTCTTGTTTAATGTGCAAGAATTCCCTGATTCCTGTCCTTAATAGTTTGTTCATGTCAAAGGCCTTGATGAACTCGAAACAAGTTACTTGAGCGAATGGATGGAAGCCTCAGGTATTCTATAATACCAATCGAGAGTGATACCTTCAAGGTTTTGGGAAATATTTTAGCAACAACCCCATCCCAGGGGTAGTTCTCGAGATGGCTATGGCGTAAGCTTTGATATGTGCGTTCGGATCTCCCTCACCTTTGTACTTGGGAAAATCGGGAAGAGGTCTTGGAAGCATGACACTTCGTATGGTGAAATATAAGGGCTCTTTCAAGTATTCTAAATACGTCCCTATCGCATAGGTTTTGACCATTGATGGTGCCTGTTGAGGGAGTGGAGGTGGAATGGGTTGTTGATATGGCGTAGTGTACGTGTTAGGTAGGGGCATTAGGAAACCCTGTGTTTGAGAAAACATTCTCGGGAGAGGAGAAAATATCCCCTTGTGGTGATTTGGAGTACATGTTTAAGTATGCAGGGGTATTGTCTAGGAATGGATTATTTTGTACTAGACCGGGAGTTATCGGAACGGTGTTAGAAATGGCGATTCTTGTTGGAATTTGTTGTGAATACTGAGGAGTCATGCCTAACGTGCCTATTCCTATGAGGAGGTCTACTTGGCTAGGATGGCGTGGAGGTTTAGAATTTCTTGCTGCATGAATTGAGAATGGTGATTTGCTTGAGCAAGTTCTAACCCCCTCACTTTTTCTACTAACATTGAAATGACTTCATTTGGTGAAGTCACGGTATTTTTCCTTAGTGGAATTTGTTGTATATCATGGTGTTGTATAGGCATGTGATATCCTGCTATGAATTGATCGCTGCCCTGCCAAGTTTCCCCGAGGGCATTTCCTATATGTAATGGCATGGAGGTATTTCCTTGAAAAGAGACCTCGGGTTGTATTTGTAGATTCCCTATAGGTGGGTACATACCTTGGGAACATTGTTCATTCCTGGCATAACATGTTGAATGTTCATTATCTAAAACCAGGTATGGGTCAGCTTGTCTACTAATTTGTGGTCTAAGTAGTACCTGAGGAGACGAACTAGACTCTCCTGTGAGCATCATATTGTTCGAGCCTGAAGGCTCTATTTGTTGTGTTTGAGCGAATTGATCCAACTCCTCTGTTTGGAAAGATGAGCTATATCTGACCCTTGGAGTTTGTGTTGACAACTGGTTAGTTGAGTAGTTGTCACCCCATACTGAGAGCGAGGGTGATGATTGTCTATTCAGTTGAGCGTAGTATGCCTCAAGACCTAAGAGAGGCCTACCATATGCATCGAATCCCGACATATTCGGGGGGTATATGAATACCCGCAAAATAATGGGAAGGAGTGAAGGTGATGGTGAAAGCTAATGAGCCAGTAAATATGAAAGAGTCATTTTAATTTAAAAGAACGGTAGAAATCGACTCCGTGCCGAGAGAGTAGAAAGTTTCACGTCGGGTTCACCAATTTTGTTAGTGAAGCTGATGTGAAGGCTAATGAGGTAGAGAAGGTGAAACAGTTGTTTGTTTCACGTCGGGTTCACCAATTTTGTACGATAGAAAAGTGACATGCGAGGATGATAATTGGCAAGTGACCTTCCCGTACTCGACCTCCCGAGGTCGTGCTGAGATAGCTGGTGGTTTGAAATGCGGGTGACTTAGATGAAGTCACAGCTGGGATTATGGTCAGTTTTCTATGATAGAAAAGCTACAGGCGAGGATGAGAATGGCAAGCAACTTTCCTAAAGCTAACTATGGGAGGATCAAGTAAATAAGATTTGGTAGTGTGATCTCGTGGTAGCTAAAATGAAAAAGGAGAGATTTAGAGGTTGTGAGTGGGTAGCGTAAATTCCCTAGTGATTTATCCTCCTAACTAGAATTTAAGCATTTAATCTAGTTATGAAGTCTCTGAATTAACTTAAACTAAAAATAACAATTTATACTACTGTTGAAAGGGAAACTAATCTAAACAAAATATACGATTGAAACATTATAATTACAAGCAACAATTAAACTACTTTTATACTAAAACTAAACAAGCGAGATAACCCGGTGTGGTTATTCACCTGTGTAGATGTGTGAATCTAGATAAAAGACAGCCAATTAAATTAATTGAAAACCTTCAATCCTACCTCAGAAGTGAGGAACAAATCATAGTTTCTCAGAAACTATCATTCCCCACAGCTTCCCTGGCAATATTGAAAGCGAGCTTAACTAAAATAAAATGATTCGCTACTCTATTTGATAATAAATTTGACGATTTAAACCTGGAGTTTACTGAGTAGAGGCAAATCCAGTTTTGTTGTAGCTTGTCCCCTCAGAGTGATCTCTTCATTCTTGCGTGTTCACATGAATCCAGAAAGAGTAGGAGTATAGCAGCATCAAGCAAGAGAAGGCACTGGGACGGTAGTCAATTTGAAGTAAAAATGGTACGAAGCACAAGTAGGAGAGGGATGGCGCAAGAGAACAGAGCTTGGCCTATACGATTCCTAGCAGGGTCGTTACAGCAATGATGAAACAAAATGATAAACAACAGGTACTCAAACAATGAGCAATAGCAGCTTTAGAGAAATACAATGAAGTACAAGTAGGAGAGGGATGGTGCAAGAGAATAAAGCTTGGCCTATACGATTCCTAGCAGGATCGTTGTCGGTGTACAGATGAGGCATAACTAAATATTCATAATTCTAATCCATGTTAAAGATAAAATGATTCATAAAATAAATCTAGGACTGAGTATTGAAGACTGAAGCTCAAGAATGAAGACTCCAGACCAAAGAACCAAGACCATTTACTTGTAAACAAGCTACATATTTATAGCATTTGCAATGACTAGAAGGCAAGTTCAAATTGAACTCTCCCACCATTAAACAAAGATAAATCACTGTTCAGGTGGCTAAAACATAAATACAAGCTTTAGTGGTTGAGAAATGCGGGTGAAAATTGAATTTTCACGCTTGACGCGATCGTCGGAGCATTCTGGAAAGCGCGTATAGGACCGCCAGCGCCCGCACAGGTGGGTGATTCTGAGACCGCCGCCGCGCAGGCGATGGTTACAGACCGCCGCCTGGCTTGGGTGACGGTTACAGGACCGCCCCTGGATGATGGTTCTGGGACCGCCGCCCTAGCTTGGGTGACGGTTCTGAGGATCGCGCCCCAGGCTGGGTGATGGTTACAGGACCGCTGCCTTGGTAGGAGGCGGTCCTGTAACTAACAACAAAAAAACAAGGAAAAAGAGAGAAAAGGCTAGGACAAAACATGTAGAGGCTAGACAAGGATTTTTGGGATGCAAATGTATACTCAACGAGCTTTCTGGATTCGAACACCTTGCGAAGAGATCTTAATCATCATTGGGGTTTCCGTAACCAATTTTTGACTGTACAATACATATAATTTTGGGTACGATACTGGTCACCTTGTCAATAACCCAATCATCCTCATTTTGAACTAATTTTAACTTTAGGGTCCCCTTTTCTTGATGCCACAACCCTAAAACATCCCTACAAACCCACCTACCAACCTCACCACCTCCCTAAGGATACTTAGGGACACATTTACCTCACCTTTATACCCTCTCCAAACTGACTCCAAATATATGATAGTTGAACTCGCTTACTCGCTCCATCGTGCGATAATGCTACCTATGTTGTTTTATCTACTGACCTTTTCTTACCTTATTGCATGATGCTTATCTTGACCAGACTAAACCTTTTGGTGTTTTAGAACACACCTATACTCTTTCCTACATGTTGACCCATTGTGTTTCCAGGAGCACTTCCTATACCTTGGATACCTGGACCACATCACCCTTGTTTGGATAAACTATCGACCTTCAATAATGTAGAGTTTGTGTGCACTTCAACCTAGTATCTTGTTGCATTTTGAGCACATGCATGCATTTTCTAGTCTCCACCTTATCGCACCTATTACCTATACCTACACCTACACCTTACCCCATTTTTCATCCTACCACATTATCAAACACATCACCGATTTCGATTTTCACTTAATCCATTCCTGTTTTGATGGGGATCACCTCCACCCTTTCCTAGGAAACCTACCTATTTTCATCATTGTCGCTTATTAGCACAAGCTACATGACAAAAAGGGGAAAATGTAGACACCAAAAATTGGGTCGCAAACTGCCTAAGCCCCTTTAAATTAATATACCCCCTTACCATGACCCATTTCATAAATTTTAATTAATTAATTAATCTAATAATCAATAATAGGTTAATTAACACCTCACCCTCCACCTCACCTTAGACCCATTCCAAGGGAATTTAACTAACTAAGACTAGGTCATCACTCCTAGCATTGAGTCATCACTTCACTTAACTAACTAAGACTATTTCTAAACCTAATATTTATTGCTAACCACTTCTTCCATCAATTCCCCACATGTTTAAATGTGAACCAAGACTCCTAGCCCATAATCAAATCTTGACCCATGCCAAAAAGGGAAGAAACAAGCTATTTTAAGAAAATTGGACTATTTCTCCCTAACCGATGCCTGGTTATTCCTTGGCCGGCACCGGTCAAGGAACCGCCATTGGTTCCTTTAAATAAGGATTTCCAAATATTTTTCCAGTTCTTCTTTTGGCTGGATTTTGGATTTCATCAACATTATGGCATTCCACTAAGCATCCAATGATCAAACATAACACTAGAGAATCTAAGTTCTTCACAAAACCAACCTCTTGCTCCATAGCCTCAAATCGTTCACATGGAAGCACACAAAGCTTCGTTTCGTGACATTAGATCTAAATCCATTTCTCCTATGAACACCCACCAACCACCACATCTACCAATCTCCAAGTCTTCAGATAAGTATCTTAACCAGCTTGTTAGTTCTTAACTTTGGTTTTTAAATATCTTATCATCTTTTATTGTATTGATTCTTTCTCATCCAAATGCCATCCATCAACCATCTACCTGATACCCTACCAAACTAAAATTTTCTAAATTTATAATCACCTCTCTCACCCTCACGAGTCTTCACCCAAATCCTAACACCCAACCTAATCCTTTTCAACACTCTATGTAATCAAAGAGAACCAGAACCAATCCCTTTTCACCTTTGGCACATAATTTCCCCTACCATGATCAGTTAGCCAACTGATACCAGCTAAAACTAATGACCAACATCGATTCCCCAACCGACACTCGATCTCTATTTCTAGCATTCTCCCTCGGACGGTGAGCTAATTTACCTACCCAAAACCTCTCAAAACTTCCCACAACTTCACCTAGACCTTCCTAATACCCTCTGTCACACCTACAAACCTTAACAACCAACCACCCTCTTTAAATTTAATCTTGTATTCACTATTTAGATTAGATTTAATTTATTGTGCTTATGTGAGAAACCTAAATTATTAAACTATAGTAGGACTCTCTATTTCATGTTATTTATTTGCATTAATTTGTTTTAAAAGTGGATTGACAACCTTGTAGGAAGTACCCCACTTCCTAGATCTAGCTTCCGTTAGGAAATCCACCAACTGATGCTTTTAATTCTATCTTGTGGTCTTGTGTTCTTTCTCAGGTAGTCCTGAGAAAAAAATGAGTGCTCTTGATTGACCTGGTCTTCAAATGGTACATAACCTCTTCACAACCTCTAGGTATTCCGCAAGTACCCAACCTCTTACCTTAAATGTTTTTCTTATACGTACACTTTTTATTGGTGAAACAAGTAGAGTCAGGATATGATGATCATCAATTCACTCATTAAGCTCTAAGCCCTAAACCCCAGGCACTAACCCCTACGTCGTAACCCCTAAAACCTAAACTGTGGTCCTTCATTCTAAAACCCTAAAATATAAACCTCAAACCCTAAGTGCTAAACCCTAAAACCTAAACCATAAACCATAAACCATAAACCCTAAACCATGATCCCTAAATCCTAAACCCTAAGCCCTAAATCAAAAATCCTAAACCCTAAACCCTAAACCATAAACCCTAAAACCTAAAACTTAAACTCTGACCCCTAAACCCTAAACCATAAACCTTGAGCCCTAAACCCTAAGCCCTAAGCCCTAAGCCCTAAGCCCTAAGCCCTAAGACCTAAGCCCTAAGCCCTAAGCCCTAAAACCTAAACCCTAAACCCTCAAACCTGAACCCTAAACCATAAAACCTAAACCCTAAACCCTAAACCTAAACCCTAATCCCTAAGCCCTCAACCCTAAGCCCTAAACCCTAAAAACCTAAACCCTAAACCCCGATCCCTATACCCTAAAACCTAATTCCTATACCCTAAACCTTAAACCCCGATCCTAAAACCTAAAATCAAACCATAAACCCTAAATCCTATGCCATCAACCCTAAATCCTAAATTGTAAACCATAAACCTTAAAAATTAAACCCTAAGCCATCAACCCTAAACCCTGAGCATTAAACCCTAAGCCTTAAACCCTAAGTCCTAAACCCTAACCCTAAGTTTTTCTTGATTCAAATAATCAAGGGAATGGTCATCATGAGGTATGTGAAGGATTTGAAACATCATGAGGAAAATGGGTGCAATTAGAAAAATCATGAGGTCTTCCTCAAGGCTTCCTTCATTCTCTCAGTGTTATCCCTATCCCAAGAATTTCCTCTAGTGCTATGTTTTGGTCCAACTCTGCCTTGACTAGTTCAATTGGGTTTGTTTCCTCAACTAAGAAGCTTAAAATCTAGGAACCTTTGAATCTATTCCTCTCTTCTGAGATAGTCTTATCATTCCATCATGTTCTCAGACAACTAAACCACCTATTTCACTCATCTAGTTTCTCAACATTCATCCAAAGAATCCTCTCACTTGCCTTTACCAAAATTTCCCTTACATTGCACAAGAGCAAGGTTCATTGGTAACTTCTTGTTTTGTCTACTCTGAAAAATCTTCATGCAAGATAAAATCATCCCTAAACACCCTTCTCAATCTCAAGGAGGCATGACAAGTTTAGTTAATATATATCCACTTGTATGAGGTTCGTAGGAGAGGTATTCGTAATTATGGAGGCTTTAAGGAGTTACCTCCATCGTGTCACAATAATAATTGTATTCTCATGAATAAACTTGATGATGATTTGGAAATATCAAAACATACTTATCATAATAATGGAAAATAAATCCAACTAATAACAATTAATCATCAATAAGTAAATCGGTGACATGAAAATCAATGTCTACCACATGCAAACTCCAAATTTCAAATTTTGTTTCATTTAAATTCACTTTAAGAAAGTTTGGGGAAATGAAATCACCATTTTATTCATGCTTTTAGAGGTCCAGAATGTCAATTCACCCCAAATTTGTAAAATATGGAGAACTTGGAAAGCTGAATTACATTTATAAAGATAAGCTTGAAGCGAAGGAATGTATTTTGTAAGTAATTCCAGTCAATTTTGTTTTATTTTTTCTGTTAATACCCACTAAAAATAGCTTTATGATTGCATCCCAATAAAAAAAAGTTCCCAGGATTTGAGGGAGATTTTAAAATTATCACACAAGCATGGGGAATTCTCTCCAATAATATTAGAAATTTTTCCTATGACGTCATGAGAAAAAACCAACAAGAACACAACCCCACCTTCTACCAATTGAATTCCATAGCGACTGCCACTGCCATTGTCATTACCAACAATCTAAATGGGAATAATTCTTCAAGTGTGGATTCCTTTCTTGATACTTTCATATTCGATGACCAAGACTAGAATTAGAACCAGAAACAAAAATAGGACTATGAACATGACCTAGATGGAAAATTGAGAGGATTTTTGAGGTTCAAATTTATTTTCCAAGATGCATTACTCCAATGTTTGAGAATGTTTTTTCAAATGCAATGAAATTCTGATTCAAACACTCGATGATTCCTAAATGTCCAATCCTATCAAAGACCCAAGTATTCCTCGATCGTTGGATACATGGAGACACCATTACTTGGATTCCATTTATTACGATAGAGATATTTGTAAATTTGTGTTATGAACTCTAAATCTGTATGAAATTCAAGTTGTTTGGAAATCACATCACACCCTTCACTAGGCTTAATGACTACCCCTATATTTTTGAAGGCACTTTTGAAAGCATCCACGTGTTTATCATTGAAGAAATTATCAATGAATGGAAGGTCACTAAGCCATAGGCCATCTGAATCCCATTTAGAACTAAATAAGAAAGATTTACTAGGTGATTGATAACCCATTTTTGTTCTTAGCTATTCCCTATTTCTATGCTTATTTTGTACAAGTAGACTCAATGATGATTCTAGGCACAAGACTAGGAAATATGGTCCTAATATTATCATGCCCTCCTAGTCGAGTAGTCAGAAGCCATATTAGTCTTGTTGATACTTAGTACTAATTACCCATGAAATCTAATTCTCCATCTTTCATTTTATTTTCTCATCTTCCACATCATACTGAATAACCGATTTGACAGGGGAGCTACCCTCTTTATGGTGATACACTGAATATGAATATGATCCTCGAGAGGGGAGATACACCTAGAGAGGTCTCATCTAATCCTACACCTAATCCCTAATCCCTAATCCCTAAACCCCGAACCCAAAACCTAAACCCTAAATCCTAAACCCTATTTTTACCACCTTGAACCCTAAACCGTAAACCCTAACCTCTAACCCCTAAACCCTAACGCCTAAACCCTAAACCCTAAACACTAAACCCTAACCCGTAGAACCTAAACCCAAAACCCAAAACCATAAATCCTAAAAATTAAAACTTAAACCCTAAACCATCAACCCTAAATTATGAGCCCTAAACATTGAGCCTTAAACTCTAAGACATAAACCCTAACCCCTATACCTTAAATCCTAAACCTTGACCCTTAAACCCTAAACCCTAAACCCACGACCTTTAAACCTTAAACCCTAAACCCTAAACCTTAAACCCTGATCCCTAATCCCTAAACCCTAAAACCTGAGCCCTAACCCCTAAACCATAAACCCTAAACCCTAAACTCTAAACCATGAGCCCTAAACCATAAACCGTAAACCCTAAACCCCAAACCTTATTTTACCACCCTAGACCCTAAACCCTAAACCCTCAACACCGAGCCCTAAACCCTAAGACCTAAACCACAAGCCATAAACCCTAAACACTAAGTCCTACACAATATTCAAATCTTCCTAAATTTCCTCCAACACTTCTAATATTCTCTAACATGACCTTGAGATAATTAATATATTTCTTGAACTCTCTTAGAGGGTATTTGATTAGCTCAAAATGGTCTTTTTAGGCTTCCAGAGGAAGTTATATTCCATCAAGTCACACTGAACTCATCAATCATCCCTGTACATTGAAACAAAATTAAAAAAACCTTGTTAATAATTTCTTTTGATCCAGGTTGAGAGTGGTACTGAGGTAGGTTGGCAGAGGAAGGACATACCATTAAACAGAAGCAAAAGATGCATTCCCTAAGCTTGTAAAGTAGGTACTCATCCATAGTATGATTTTACCATATTATAAGACAAAATTAGGGATTCAACTCCATGTTCATGGGAAAATTCATGAGTCCATATATTTGATCAGTTGTCACTACCTTTGAGAGTTGTGAGGTTTGTAAATTCTAATTTTGACACATTTAACACTCTTAAAAATGTCAATAACCAATCCAAAAGGCCCCAAAACCTAAACAATGACTATATTATTTCACAAAATAGATATCGATTGTATAATTTAAACCCTAAAATCTTGAAGGATAAATGTTGAATGCTGAAATCTGAAAAATACCTATATATTGACCAAATTAGAATCTGAAAAAATATCTTCTAAACCGTGATGATGGAGTTGTAAGACTAGTTCCATAAGGTACAAAGTGACCTTAACTTCTTATATTTACTAAAATAAAGTTAAAGTATAAATTTTTCTTTGTATAATCTTTATACAAAGAAAAATGTATATTTAAACAATTTATTTTTGTAAATATATCCCTCTCATAAGCACATACATCACATAGCAAACAAGAACGTGAGCATGTTATAACACGAGCGCATTTCATATTTTTGGGTTTGAAATTCCCAATCCATAGGCTTGGATTTTCCTTGGATATCCAAACCAAAGGTTTGGACTATGTAATCTGTGAATAAATCCGTGTTTGACAGAAAAACATCAAAATCTCATGTGTTCACCCCAATATCTCATGCATTATAACATAATATTCAAAAATAAATTATACTACGATGTCAAGCTTAGTTTTACCTTGATGATGATATAATTCTTTCTAAAATATGATTAGTTTAAGGCTTTCATCCATAATTTCTTTTACTAGTGCCTTATTTTCTTGCAAAACCTATGCATACGTTTTGGTGCACAATTTATGATTTTTTCATCCAATTTTTTTAAAAATAGTTTTTTTCTAAACTCCATTCTACACATACTAAAAAAATTGACTTTTTTCTCAAAGTTATGGGGGTGAACACACAAATATTTCATTTTCGGGATATGTGCACTTTGAAAATTAATAAAAAAGTATATATCTAGCCAAAAATAATTGGGACATCGTACATGGTATTAGCTAACTTTCTACTAAAGGGACTTGAAAAATAATTTATAGAACTAAAAAGGGGGAAGGGCGCACACACAATATGTTTTTATCTTTTTGACACAAAAATGACATTTGAACCTCTTAATCTGAACCATTTTCAAAAAAATTAATAATTTAGAAACTAGATTTTGAGCTCTATGGTACTCATTTTTATCACTTTGTCAAATTTTGAGCATATGCATGCTGAATTATTCGATGAAGTTAAGGTTTCACTGATTTCAGGGAAAATGTGTCCCTTTTTGACCCCCTTTTGGCCCCCATTTCTATGCACTTACCGAAGTAGGAGATTGAGTTGCTAAGGATGCCATTGCAAAAGTTACAAGAGAAGATGAAGGTCTTCTCACATCCAATTTAGGCCTAGATACACTTGCCTTTCTAGAGTCGGAGCCGCTTCCTCAACTACCTCTACCTCTTCATCATCACTTTCTTCACTTTCTTCTTCTTCTTCCTCTTCATCCTGTTTCTTTTGGCTGATATATTCCTCACATTTATTTTATTAGTCATGGGATGCTTCCCCTTATACTTCTTGTGTTTCATCCTTCTCATCATTAAATTTTTAGGAGACTCAGTCGTTTTCTCCTTCTCTTTAGTTTTATCTTTTTTAGCATAGACCTTTGTTCTAGAGTCTAGCTAAGAGGGAGAAGGAGTTAGGTGAGAAGGAGTGGCCTTCTATGAAGAAGTTTCTTCTTGAGAAGATGCTTCATATTGAGAAGCATTAAATTCCTTCAATTTATTGTTGAACCAATGCCATGTTCTCGAGAAGAATAGGAGGTTTGAGATCATCAGGATTATCCTTTTCCTTTTGTGACTAGTCAATGGTAGGAACATGAGTGTATTGAATTGAATTAATGAAATCCAGAGAGAAAATATCTGAGTCATAATCTACCATTTATTTTGACACTACATATAGATTGAAATAATGAATTTGTTTTAGAGTTAATCTATCAAATACTTTCTTCTTTCCCTCATAATCATCCACACAATCTTACCAATAGTCCTCAAATGTTGGTACATGATGATATGAGAGTTGAATATTATTTCCAATAAATTTCTTACTATCAAAAGAAGCCCTTTTCTGATAAGGGTGCAGGTTGAAAGGAGAGATGGTTCTCTCAACATTTTGAGCATCCAAGGCAGATCTACATGTATAATTTCCCAAATTTATGGGAAATTGGATTCCAACGATCTTCTTGTCTCTATAAGTTATATGAAGGAGGTCTAATTGTCTCAAAATATCAACAAATAATAATCTTGTCGCTACGATATATTGGGAGTTTGTAAGGGGTCCTTTAAAACCTGCTTCTTGAATGTAATAAAATTTCCTAAACTGAATAAAAAGGCTGCCATAAACTGAGATCAGTTGCCTAGCCTCTTGTGAAACTCTATTTGTCACATTTCCTTCCAATAGCCTTACCAAGAACATTATGAAGGCATCATTTACTCTCCTATGGTGGATCTTACTATTCTCATAGGTTAGTTGTGTGTAGAAATCATAGATGGTAAGGTTTTTTTTCTTTTATTTAAAAGGACAATCCATATCATGTACCCAACTATGGTGTACATCAAATAGGAGTTCATGTAAAATGTTTTAGTTAGGTCCACTTGGGTGAGTTGTTGAGTTAAATTTTCATAGATGATCTCTCCCCAATTAAATTATTGCATGCCTTCACAAATCAAATTGATGTAAATGTACATCCAATTCTAGAACTCTTGAGTAAAAGGTAAGCCCATGTTTCTTTCCAATAAAGTTATCATATCTGACAGTTCCGCAACAAACTCAATTCTGTAGATAATTTTAGGTAATTTTGATGGCCCTCTTCCTTTTAAATTTAGGCAAGATTTTGAAATAATGGATTGATACTTATTAGGAGTGAATTCATATTCCTTTTGGGCATCAATCTTAGTTAAAATATTAGAACCTTCAAAGAAAGAAACTCCTAGAGCCTAGTTGATATGGTGGGCATCCAATTGTGCAATAACTTGTCCTTGATAGTCCTTAAATTCCTTATCTTGGGGATCAAAATAGGAAGCACATGCTAGTACTATGTCAACACATTGGACAAATATAGGAAATCCCCTTTCTGGGCTAAACCACTATTCAAAACACTTTAGGATAAAATGGTTGGGATATTATCATTCATGTTAGCCCAAAATTCATTTAAATCCATGTGTTTGATATCAATGTCCCCTATTTATAGGAAAAAGGTCTCCAGGGAGGAAATGTGTTTGTATCCAACATATTGGAACTTCATTTTGATAGATTGGATACTAACTTGGGAACAAATTGGCTTTGGTAAAGGATTTTTGAAATAATTTGAGGGCAAGGGAAAAAAACTAACATAATTACAAAAGTGGGTGAAACAAAGATAATACCACTCACATAATATAACAAAATATAGGTGACCTCACAAAATTCCTAGTGCAACTCAAATTTTTGAATTTGGTTACCAGATGAGGGAGAAACGAGAAAAAGAGTGATTTTGACGTGGGAGAGGAGGAAAGGCACAAAACGATAAGGTAGGATAATTTTTGTGAGTACGAGCGATAAAATGGAGTGGGGGTTTAAAATATGTCAATGCTAACCACTTTTCCCATTACTCTCTCGATCAAGCTCTTAAAGCAATGATCAGATAAAATAATGTCTGATGGAACAAATTTCACAAAACTCCCCACTTTGTGTGTGCTATTTTTGTATTATAGTGGATAAATCAGAATTTTGGCGAACCGAGGGTATGTGGAAAAACTTCCTTAGTTCCCCAAGTGCTCGAAACACCCGAGGTATGCGATTATGGATAGGGAGTCGAGAGGAGCAAGGAGTTGGAGAATTAGAGACGAGGTCAAAGAGGGTCAAGAGTCTTGGGTGTTGCTAACTTGGCCAAAGTGGATGATGTGGTGGAGATGGCAGAAAATCAGAGAATGGAGGGAATTAAGGCATAAGGAAGAGGTTATATTGGTTCCCGATATGGCTGATGGGACCGACAGAGCTTGTGAATCAGGTAAGGAGGCAAAGTGGGGAACATGAGGAATAAGGGAACAATTCATCCTATTCCTTAAAGCTCTAATTCATCTAATTTGATCCCCCACAACATAAAAATTGACTAACTCTTAACTTCTTCGTCCTCATAATGAATTAACAAAGGGAAATTGTAATGAGGAAATGTAAGAAACTACCCAAGACTCAATTTTTTTGAAATTTTCAACATTTTCAAGTCTCATGACAACACCTCTTGTTCTGTCTATCTTTCCTCCATATCTCTATCTACTCCATGCATCATATACATGTTTTAGATAATGAAACTTTGAGTTCATCCTTGTTTTCCAAGAATCATTGAACTTTGATTCAATTTTTATCTTTTTACAACAATGGTTTTCCTTTATATGTAGATGTGTGTTTTCTTGGGTTTTTACTCACATGCAAAAGTAAAATAAGATTTAATTCCTTATCATTTGAAAGTATTGTTCCCAATCCCCTAATTTCATCTAAGCTTGTTATTTTCTTAACTTTTTCCCCTCTGTATTCAAAATTATGAGATTACTTAATGAAACTAACATCCTCAACAAGATTTAATAGAATGTATATTTGTAAATATTCTAGGACTAATTTTGGTTTGAATAAGGGAACCTCCCATCAAAGAGGAGGGAGTGTTATCCTCTTAACCATTGACTGCATACACACCTAAACATTTTTAGCCAACAAAATGAATACTAATATAGGAGATAGATAGGCTTTACTATAAAATATAATGTTGCAATAATTATATTAGATTAATCTTTAGAAAATTCTTTACTTATCATGAAAATTTGTTGGGTATAAAAATGAATTATAACACACAATTCAACACATCAAGCATATAATTCATATGATAAGATAAATTTTAACATCATGTATTCTTTGCTAGCCCATAGTGTTAAAGGGGAACTCTCTTTAGAAGAAGTGAATCAACTTGTACAAATAAAAGATGTCAAATTTTTATTTCCAAAATTCAATGCAAAGAGGTGAGTTAAAGCATATTATGTGACTTCTTGTGAGGACCCATTAATGGCACCTCTAATTTATTCTTATTGGATAGCTTCTCATCACATGTAGCTAAGTAAATATGTATTTCCATTGTATTTTGTTAAATATTTATATGCAAAGTTGCATTAGGGTATTCATATGACTATACTATTATTACTAATTATAGATGTTTTGTTAAGGTCCAATTAGCTGATATATTTTGACCAAATGATAGACCACATTGTGTGAATAAGAGGAAATTAGTGAGTTATCATTTGGAGGTTTTTACACCTAGTTTTGAGGAGGTGGTTAAACTTATATTTGATAAGATTCATGCTTATTTCTTAGAGAGTGTGGCTAATGTGGCCACACATGCGCAAAAAGTTTTTAATATCATGTGGGGACTTTTATGGTGAGTTATTGTGCTACTTCATAGTCCACCCCTTGGTATGTTAGGTGACTTGATGCAACATTTTATAGATTCATGCTCTATACAATGTGATGATGTAGATGAGATTCATGATTCATCAATCTTGCATAGTTTTGCTCATAAGTTACTTTTTGATTATATGATATCATAATATTTATTAGCGTTTAATATAACATACTTATTAATCATGTGCCATAACTTATTGATCAGAGACTTGGAGTGATCCAAGGACATTGGTTGAGGTGTCATTCATCTTGGATTTTTATATATGTTGTAGAGGAATGTGTTGGGAAGCTACTTAGTTCTCCCTATGGAGTTCTTGGGGTATGCTTAAGCGTTGATAAAAATAGAATATTTATTTTATTGAAAAGATTATTATTTTTTATTTTGTATTATTTTTCATGGTTTGTGTTATGTTTTTACTAGTATATTACCCATACTATTGGACTAGCTACTACAACAACACCATCGACTCAAAGCACACTTTTGTAAACCTAGGACAAATCCAATTTATTATGCTTATTCCCAGTGTTGTTCCTTATATATGACTATTTCAAGATGATTTGGCTAATGTGTCTCTTATAAGTACATTTAATATATTAAAATATTGTTTAAATTAAAATTAGTTATAGGAGTTATATTTGAAATTTTCTTTAATTTTATAATGTAGCTTGGAATATTTATAGATTTACAAGTGTCTTTTGGCACATTAGATATGTTGAGGAATTTACATTTCCTCTTGCTCATTGAGGTAGGAGCATAACATTCATAACATACATGAAATTGAGGTAAGTGTTTAACCATTCAAATATAACATGTTGATTTATCATATTTTGTTTAGCATTGAAATTTGTATATAAAATGTAATATTGATATATGAATTTGTGTTTCGCATATTTTATAGATAATTTAGAGTGAGAGGAGAGTGGCCTTTATGGGAGTAGGCAGAGTTGATAGTCTATTGATATTATATGGACTATGTAGTATTGTATGTTCCTCTACTCCACAAAGGGACATCTAGTAGTTATATGCTTATACGAGATGGTATTTTCTATGTACTTATTTGAGATTGTATATTTTTTTATGAGTTCATTTGATACTATATTATTGTACTTATTAAATACCTTTATATTTTTGTGTTCATTTGAGATGGTGTATTTTTTTACTCATTCAATATGGTGTATTTTTTACTTATATGAGGCACATTTTTATACTCATTAGAGATGGATATTTTGTACCTATATTATATGAGTTTTTGTGCTCATTCTCGATGAATTACTTATCTTAAATGGATTTTTTTGTAATCATTTTATGAATTTTATGGGACAAGACATTCCCAAAAAAGTGATTTCTATAAAAACCATCATGACATTATAAAAATACATGTTTATACTCTTGTTGTTTGACATAGTGAAGGAGCATGCCATCAAGACACTTTTGGGAAAAAGAATGTGTGTATATTATTGAAAATAAAAATTCTAAGAAATGTTTCAAGAACCCTAGGTGGTGTTTAGAGCTTATATAGAATTCATTATAAATATTACAAATTATACCACATGGTGTGATATGTACAAGTAAAGTTTTGGAAGCATAGAAAGTAGAAGCCTTTCGATTAATCGAAGCACAATGTAAATTTTGGACAAGGAATTTGTATTGAAGGTTTCAGGTACCTCAGGTGGAGTTGATATCCTTCAAAAAGGTAAAATAGAAGAAAATTCAACCCCATTCATGGTAAAAGTGATGGTTTTTTTCACATGTTTTCAAAATCCTTTGACAACTTAGGTCACTAATGCACCTTCCTAGGAAAAAACGGAGGTATGAGAAAAATCTATGAAGAACTCATGTTTATACTTCCTAAATGTTTTCATTGTATAATTTGTCACATTTACATGTAATATCATATATTAAATGACCCAAATTTTTTACTTATGGACCCTAGGGAAGAAAGGACACTCTGTGTTCTAATCTTGCATTGTATGAATGATGTCATCACATGCGCCCGATGCACTTTAGAAGGGTGGAGGCCTTTTGAGGTGGGTTTGCACCTTGCATGATGCATAACATCATTTCTTGTAAATATTAAAATTCTAGTTTTTAAAAGTGTATTAGGTGTAGAAGGTGCTCTCATGTGTTTAGGCATGAATTCTAATCCATTTGGACCTTTCATGGTATGTAATAAAGTGATTTTGGAGTTTCCCTCCAAAAATACCATTCAAATATTTGAATTTTTTAATGTTTTGTTTAGTGGTACTAACAATAGGTTAGGGAGAATAAATCTCATAAATGGGCATTAAGGATCATTAATAAACCTAAGTCACGAGTGTACATGTTCCTTACTTAGTTTTCTTAACTATGGTCACTCTCACCATAGTTGTGTTAGCTAAACTTGTGACCTAACTACCTTATTTTGATCATTTTAAGATGATTATTCAAATGTGAAGGAGGTAGGGTGATATATATAGGTTTTTATAAGGATGAGAGAGTTATTTATAGAGTCAAGATCTCGGGATTCTTGTAATGTTTCGTGAGAGACATCTTAATAAAAGGATTTGGAGTTATGTTTGTAAAAATGCCATGAAATCATGTATAAGGGATAATGGTTGGTTGATATATATGTTTTTATGGATTAATGAATGATTTTTAGGTACGGAAGTTCTGTATTGGATTGAGAAAATTTTGGAGGAGTAATTTGAAGATTCTTAGACAATCTAAAAGAAGATTCATGTAAAAACAAAGGCAAGGCCTTATGAAAGGTATGCATTTATTGTGTGGTTGAATGATTAAGATACTTCAAAGGTTGTGGACTGTGAGAGGTAATATTTGGATTATTATAAGGGATATGGACCTGTAGAATCCATTAGGGAAAATCCAATGTTTGCTGAATCATGAAAATGTAAAATAATTCTAAAATGCATCCTCTCAGTCTCTAATTATGAGCGAGGGTTTGGAAAAACAAGAAATTAGCATAACTTTAGATGAAACCATGGATACTTGCTCAAAATTGGTGGATATAGATTTATAAGGAATACATAAATGTGTATGAAATTTCAAGATCATTGTAATATATGTGATAAGTCTAAAGATGAAAACTCGGTCTATCAATAAGCAAGAAACCTTGTCTTAACATTTAGTAAGGAAAAAAATAACCATAACCTACATTGTAATTATTATAAAGAGCTAAAATTTTGTAAACAGGAGAGGATAGGTGCAAGGAATATTATCATAAATTTAAAATTGAAATAATTTAGAGGGGTCTAATGTTTGAAACTCGTCTATTACCCCTGTTATGAGAATAAAAATAATAAACAGACTTGGTAAAATGGGAAAAACTCACGTTTTATGAAGAGATAGGTTCTAATATTTGGTATGGAGATGTAAGAGGTCAAAAAGAAATTATTCAAGTAATTTGAGGTCTTAATACCATTGTATAAATATTTTTATTGATTTTTGAGTGATTGCTTCCAACTCATGTCCTAATGTTTGGGACAAATTTGTAAATATTGATTTGTGGGAGTTTTATTTCATAAAGAAGGCCTAAAATTTTACACACACCATATATGAAGAATTATAAAAGTGAATCCAGGGGTTTAGAGTTTAGTTGGTATGTGAAAGTGTGAGAGGTGATAAATGCTCAAGGAGAAGTCCTAGCTAGACCTAGTCAAATTTGAGTATCAACAAAACATGGGTAAAGAAGCACTAATAAAATTGCATATTGTTTTCTAAGAAATTATACATACATGATTATGCATTATGATGAAATAAAAATATTAGGTGGTATGCTCATTCAATGGAGTGGTCAGATGGTGCTCTATAAACAATGTTATTTATGCTAAGGTGTGAAGAGAAACAAGAGCGTAAGAAAACACGAAAGTGATCATAGAGAGTGTAGAAGTGAGAGAGGAGTTTGAGCATGAAAATGGGTTTCTATAAACTTGTTATAAGTTTCTAGAGAGAGTATAGAATCCTATGACCCAAGATAAGAGATAAAATCTTATAAACTCAATCAAGAAGACGTAATTAAGGCTAAACGACCTAATTAGAAAGGTGATAGTTATGTTGGGAGAAGTGGATAAAGATTTGGCTGATGAAACTTTTGAATAAACTAAAACATGATAAATGGTATGTATAAATTTGCTTATTTCTTCAAGGAATTCTGTAGATTACTCTAGATAGTAATATTTGTACTAAAACAGGGCTAGTAGAAGACTAGTGAAGAAAGTGATAGAGAGAAAATAATTTGGGTTGGATTGAGAGTTGAGTTCTGAAACTTGGGAATAAGATTAAAAACCTTAATGGGTATCTAAAAATGTTGAAAGTGATATTTGGTTCCTTGGGAAGTTCTACGAGCAGTAAAGATTTGACTTGAAGAAGGGCTACAAGCTAGTGAATAAGGTCTAATAGGTGAACGAAGTTTTGATTCTTTGTGAAGGTATTAGTCATGTTTGAATGATGATTTTAAGTAGGTGACATGTGATATTATCCCTTGATTCAGCCTTGAGAAGTAATTTTTGTTGAATGCAAATTTTACCTTCTTGAATAGTGCATGTTTTGGATGATATTGAGTACTAACTTGTTGATCATTGGTGGCTAACTTATTGATATTAGTTTGAAATTGACCCCTCTTACATCAAAGATCCGAGTAGGTTAAAACTTGTATTTTGATGTTGTTATTTAACAATAAGTTGAATGAGTGATTGAATGAAGTTGTTATAGGCTGAAAGAAGAAGCAATAGGAAAGAGTTAGAAAGAAGTGGATAATCAATCCAAGGTGGAACATTATTGGAGGTTGAGAGAGAAGGATATAAGCTCCAAAAGACTAGGTAAGTCCTAGAATTAGGTACTTAGAAATAGAAAGGTGAAAAAGACTTGTTTGTGAAGAAGAGAGAGATGAAGGGTTTCTTTCTAGATAGATATTAATGTAATGTAAAAGAGAGTGAAGAGATGAATTCAAAGTTTAGAGAGATAGAGGAGGATTTGAAATTGATGATAGAAAGGAGTAAGAGGGAAAGTCAAATTCTTAGATGGAGTATGAAGAGAAGTGTGCAATGACCCATATAGTGGCTTATAAAGAGAAGGAGGAAGTAATTAGTTTCTTGGAAAAGAAAAGAGAGAAGAAAAAAAGATGTATGAAGATACGTTTTTAATCCAGAAGTGGGTATGATGTTAGGTAAAGAAGAGGATCAAAATAGTGAAGAAGAAGAACAACAAAAAGAGGTTAAAGAAGAGATCTGAAAGGATCTTATCAAGAGGCTACATGGCCTCCAAATTTTCACTCTAATATTTCTTTTTCATCTATGAATGCAAGTGAAAAAAATAATATATGAAGACTATAAAAATTACATTGAAAGAAGACATAAAATATTAAGAAGATAAACATAATGAAATTACATCATATGAACAATTGATTTGGAAAGAAATCATGATGGAATCAGAAAACCCAGACTTTTTAAGGATGAAGAAGACTATAAACTTCCATAAAAAGAGATTATGAAGATCTTGTATGGAGAAGAAGTCAAAGAAGATGAAGACCAAGTTAAACCCATTTAGAAGTAGCCATGGGAAGATGAAGATAAGGATGAACCTGATTTCAAAGATAAGATGAGAGTTGAAGAAGAAAAAAAGAGAAAGAATGAAGACAAAGAAAATAAAGATTCATGGAAAGAAAAAAAAAGTTGAGAACAAAAAAATAAACATAGAAAATATTCATGACAGATGGAGCTGAGCATAAGAAAAGGAGAAGAAAATCAAAGAAGAAAATAAATTAGAAAACAAGAAAGAAAGATAAGAGCTTGAGCGGGAGCCCAAATCTTCCCACTTGGGGAGTATGATTCAAGAGCATCATTTATTGTAAATAGTCAAATTTTGGTTTTCATAAGTGTATTAGGTGTATGAGGTCCTCTTAGGTGTTTAGGAATGATTTCTAGTCCATTTAGAACTATCATGTCATGTAATAAAGTGATTTTATTCAAATATTTGAATTTTATAATGTTGTGTTTAGTGTTCTTAGTAATAGGTTGTTGGTGTGTGTATTTTCCACATCATTAGGTGAGTCATCTCACTTAGGTGATATCGTAGGTCCAGGTGTCATTTAGGGATCATTACGAGATTCTCTTACACGTCAGTGCATCATATGCGTCATTGGGAGTTACACTTCTATTCTGGGAATGTAACTCCCCCTCTCTACTCGAGTTGTCATGATTACAACATTGGGGGTTACTCAACACCTCCTATATGTACACCCCATTTGATTTATGAGATAGAGGAGAGTTTTATGGTTTAACTAGGTTCGACCATGTTTCAAATCTTTGCATGCACATTTGGTTGATGTTTGCTCCTCCCGAGATCTCTTCACGCTGTCATTCGCACGTCTCGTTGATGTGCATGTCGTCCCTCATGATCCTCGCTTGCGGGTTTTAAACCCTCTTTCATGGTATAAGAGAGAATCTTGTGGATCCATGCACTCATCGGCGTTTCGTGTGTGTTTTCCATTTTTTGGTGTGTTATACAGATTTCGTTGTGTGTGTCATAATGTTTATTCCAACTGTGCTCTTCTTGCACTGATTTTGGGGCGTTTATACCTCCACTCGATTGTTTGTGGTTCATGGTTTTCAGTTCATGGTTGGATCTACATGCGTTTTATGTGTGTTCCGGGGTACATTTCAAGTTCATGGGTTGTAGATTTCTGAGTTTAGTCTTTCCCGAGCTCACCAGTGTTTTGTGCTCCACCGATGTGCATTGTGCTTGTGTCTTGACCGGCTCATGCATTAGTGGCTTGTTGCATCTACATGTCTACCTGTGTTCAGTCTTGACAACTCAAGTTCATGTATGCCCGGCCTTCTAACGTGAATCCATTTTGCTCACTGTTCTAGTTTTGCCCTAATCCGAGTGTTTGGTGATCTTTGACTACATGCTTGTGGTTTGTTCATTCTGCTGCTCGTGGTTTGTGTGTTTCCTGCAGCTCGTGGTTTCCTCCTTGCTCTAGCTCCGCCACACGCCGCCTCTAGCATTGGAAAATGTTTTTTTGTTGGACATTTTTTGGAGCCCTTTACTACATTCAAACCTCTGGCATGTGGACCACCAGCACTTGCAACACCTCCCAGCTCCACGGCGACCCCTCCAACTTGCTCCCATGCTCCAACAGCTCCCACCTGCGTTTTTGCATTGAAAAACATTTTTTTAACTTGTTGTTTCTGGTCACTTCAACTCTACTGGCATGTGGTCTCTACTACCTCTAGGCGGTTTCTCCCTCCAGCTTCTTCCAATAGCAACCTCAACTCCACGTGGTGTTTTCACCTTCCACCTGCGTTGGAAAACATTTTTTGCTACAATGCATTGGAAAACGTTTTGACTCCAACAGCAGACCCAAAGACGTGGACCCTCCAACTTGGCATTCAAATAGCTCTTCCAATGCGGCCCCCTCCTCAATCTGTTTTTAATGTTTTAAGATAAAAAAACATTCATTGCATTGTAACTATTTTTAAGGCTGTTTTTGGCTTGTTTTATCATCCTTCCTTCGAGTGTCGAAGACAGAGGGCGAGGTCCAGGGTTGGCAGGAGGCTAATCCCCCTCGCAGTCAAAACAAACCCCTGTTAAAATTCTGTGCCATTTCCAACGAGTACCCACACGATACCCTTTGCACCCATTTCGGCACTTTTTTAATGCGTTTGCAGCATTTATTGCATTTTCTCATCAGTTGCGGGAATTGTTTTGTGCTATAACTTTTGACTCGTTGCTCGGATCTGAGCACTTCTTTAGTCAAAGTTGCATGTTTTTTCACATTCTACATGATGGGATTATCAATTTTGTAAATGCACTACTTTATAAAGTGCCGCATTCTAGGGGGTTGATTGTACTCTTGGGCTTTCACATGCAGACGCATTATCGACCGAGTTCGACATCTTGCTTTTGTGCATCTTGCATTTTTCATCATGGAGAGTGATCTTTCTAGACTTGAGCATCGTAGGATCACTTTACAACCTCCACCACTTCTCACCGGGAGAGGGAACTATTCAGTTTGGCATGCTTCCATGGAACGTTACTTCGCTCACGAGGGTCTTTCACCCTTCTTACTTGGGCTAGTTCCTGCACCCACTGATCATCATCATCTAGAGGACTTCCTTGACACTTGTGACCATGTCTTTGGTCACATGATGATGCATGTCTCTCATTCTCTCTGGTTTCACGTGGCAGACTCAGATCCACCCCACCGTGTCTGGAGCATTCTTCAGTCCTCCTATGGAGACCCTTCACATACTTCTATCGTTGTTACTCCTACCGATTTAGTTGTCTCCTCTTCTTCGTGTGATGATAGTTCCATTGAAATAGACTCGTTTGATTCTACTTCTGATGACGAGGATTGTGTACCCAGTTCTGATGCAGGGAGCATTACAGAGGACTTCTCTCCTCTTTCTCTCACTATTCTAGACAGTGTTATCACCCCTCCCATCTCATCAGATATCGAGCAGTCTCCTCCTCGGCCTACTTTGTCATTACACCAGCCTCCTTTCCACTTCTAGTGTGCGAGGCCCATTTCACTCCTCTACCTTCATTGGATGACTCATACCTATCTGACATCACTCTTCTGTTTATTGAGCCCCCTCATTGGGATGAGTATCTACTTGACCTTAGTCATCTTTTCGCAGAGTACACTTGTGATGCACTACAGGTCCCTCATCCATCTATATGTGTTTCAGAGGAGTTCAGCATCTCTATTGTTGGGAGTGCCCCTTCCGGGAATCATGTCACTTAGAAATTTCAGAGACCTTCATTGATCCACCCTTTCTTGTGGATCCCTTTCTATTGTGGAGGATGTTTTGTTCCCTTCACATCACTTGGACATCCTCTCTGTGGGTGTTCCTCTTTTCACTCTAATAGTTCTACACATGTGGCATTACCTTTGGTTCCTTGGCACTCACTTGCTAGACCTATGTCACACTTCCGTGCACTAGAATTAGAGTTCTTTGTGTTGCTACCTTCATTTCCTTTGTGGAGTGGGCAGACTTTCAACATGTAATTTCTGTCCTTCCTAAGGGTAGGCACACAGTTCGGTGTAGGTGGCTCTTCTTCACCCAAAGGCAGAGGATCTTGACATCAAAATTCTTTTGGGACACCTCCTAGAGCTGCAGAGTATAGTTCCGTCAATGACTTCTTCTACATTCCTCTCATCTCCCTCTTCTTCTCTCTTCTCCCTCTTCTTCTCTCTTCTTCTTCTTTCGAGAGATTGCCTCTTTATACATGGGTACCTTTTCAGGCTCGTCTATAGCTAGGACCCATCTTTGGCATCTTTCTTAGATTAGAGAGTGTTTTGTTCTCTTGTGGTGGATGTTTTTCCCACTAGGTTTTCCTTCACTGCTTGGGACCTTTTTCTTGTACATGGGTACCTCATCAGGATTTGTGCTGGGACCCATTTCTTGTTTCTGACTTGCTGCCTCATCCTAAGTTACGATGAAGGGGGGGTGTTGGTGTGTGTATTTTCCACATCATTAGGTGAGTCATCTCACTTAGGTGAGATCATAGGTCCATGTGTCATTTAGGGGTCATTATGAGATTCTCTTACGCGTCAGTGCATCAAGTGCATCATATGCGTCATTGGGAGTTACACTTCTATTATGGGAATGTAACTCCCCTCTCTACTCGAGTTGTCATGATTACAAAGCATTGGGGGTTACTCAACACCTCCTATATGTACACCCCATTTGATCTATGAGATAGAGGAGAGTTTTATGGCTTAACCAGGTTCTGCCCATGTTTCAAATATTTGCATGCACATTTGGTTGATTCTCGCTCCTCCCGAGATCTCTTCATGCTGCCATTCACACATCTGTTGATGTGCACGTCATCCCTCGTGATCCTCGCTTTTGCAGGTGTTTAGGAATGATTTATAGTCCATTTAGAACTATCATGTCATTTAATAAAGTGATTTTATTCAAATATTTGAATTTTATAATGTTATGTTTAGTGTTCTTAGTAATAGGTTAGGGTGAATAAAATTTATAAATGGGTTTTAAGGAGCATTACTATAACTAAGTCACGAGTTTGCATGCTCCTTGCTTGGTTTTGCTAACTATGGTCACTCTCACCATAACCGAGTTGGTTAAACTTGTGATGTAGCTACCTTCTTTTGATCATTTTAAGAAAAGTATTTGAATGTGAAGGATTTAAAGTGGTAGACAAAGGGTTTTAGAAGAATGAGAGAGGTTTTTACAAAGCCAAGGGCATAAGAGTCTTGTAATCTTTCATGAGATACATCTTAATAAAATGAATTCTTGAGTTATGTTTGTAAAAATGTCATGGAATCATGTATAAGGGATAATGGTTGGTCGATATATATTTTTTTATGACTTAATGAATGATTTTTTCAGGTATGAAAGGTCTATAGAGGATTAAGAAAAGCGTGGATGAGGAATTTGAAGATGTTCGAACAATCTTGAAGGCACATTTCATGTAAAAACAAAGGCAAGGTCTTATGAAAGGTATGAAACTATCTTATGGTTGAATAATTAAGAGAATTCTAGGGTTTTGGAGTCTAAGAGGTAATATTTTGATTATTATAAGGGAAATGTACTGTAGAATACATTAGGGAAAATCCAATGTTTTTTAACTCAAGAAAATGTAAAATAATTCTAAACCGCATCCTCTCGGTTTGTAACTTTGTGTTAGGGTTTGGAAAAACAAGAAATTGGCATAAATTTAGATGAAACTATGGATACTTGCTCAAAATTTTTGGATATAGATTCATATAGAATAAATAAACTTGTATGAATTATAAAGATCAGTGGGATAGAGGTGATAAGTCTAAAGATGAAAACTTGGTTTGTCAATAAGCAAGAAACATTGTCTTAACATTTAGTAAGGTAAGAAATAACCATAACTTAAATTTTACTTATTAGAAAGAGTTAAAATTTGGTAAAAGGTGGGTATAGGTGCATGAAATATTATCACTATTTTTAATGGTAAATGAAATATTTTAGAGGGGTATAATGGTCGAAAATTAGTCTATTACCTTATTATGAGAACAAAAATCATGCACATACCTGGTAAAATGGTAATAACTCATGTTTTATGAAGAGATAGGTTATGAAATTTGGTATGGAGGAGTAAGAGGTGAGGAAAAAAATTTCAAGTGATTTTAGGTCTTAAAACCATTTTATGAAAAATTTATTGATTTTTGAGTACTTGCTACCAACACAAAGCCCTAAGGTTTGGGACAAATTTCTAAATTTTTATTTGTGGGAGTTTTATTCCGTACCAAGGCCTAAAATTTTGTACAAAAAAATTATGGACCATGATAAAAGTGAATCCATGGGTTTAGAGGTCAATTAGTATGTTCAAGTAGGATAAGTGATAAATGCTCAAGGAGAAAACCTAATTAGACCTAGTCAAATTTGAGTTTCAAAAAAACTTGGATAAATAAGCACTAATGAATTTGCATATTATTTCCTAGGAAAACATACATACATGATGATGAATTATAATGGAATAACAATATTAAGTGGCATTTTTAGTCGAGTACATTGATCAATGATCTATAAACAATGTTATTGATGCTAAGGTGTGAAGAAAAACAAGAGCATAATAAAATAAGAAAGTGATCACAGAGAGGGTAGAAGTGAGAGAGGAATTTGAGCATGAAAAAGGGATTGTATAAAGTTATTATAAGTGTAAATAATCCTATGTCCTAAGAGAAGATATACAACCTTAGAAACTCAGTCAAGAAGACCTAATTAGAAAGGTGACAGTTGTGTTGGGAGAAGTGGATAAGAGAATTGTCTAATCAAACTTTCTAAGAAGCTAAAACATGATAAAGGGTATCTAGAAATATTCTTATTTCTTCAAGGAAGCCTATAGATTTCTCTAGAAAAAATGATTTGTACTTAAAAAAGGTTAGTTTAAGGCTAGTGAAGAAAATAATAGAGAGATAATAAGTTGGGTTGGATTGAGAGTTGAGTCTTGAAACTTGGAAATACTCTAAAACCGTTAATGTGTATCTAAAAAGGTTGATAATGAGATTTGGTTCCTTGGGAAGTGTTGTCCATATTTCGTCCCCTGGACGAAGTATTGGATCAACCACGACCCCGCAGAGAAAGAACTAGAGAAAACACGTTTAAATCTTGCAAACATGTCACAAAAGGACTCAACAATGGAGTGGTGGGGCTTGCGAAAGACTAAACGACCATATGTAAGAAGAAAGAGAAGAAACAGATCTATCAAACAAATCCATGTCTTAAATCTATTTAACAAGGTTATAGGTGGGATTAGAAATGGAATAATAGGGTCTCAAAATAGTTCAAAACGAGTCAAAAAATTGACTAAGTATGGAGGAGACAACGGACGTTGCCAAGTGTCTAAACAATTGCACCTCCAAAATTTAAAACCAAAGGGGTAGGTGAAACAAGTGCCAAGCCTCCATGCATCAAGAGCCCCAAAAGTTGCATAACCGTTGAAAATTCTCTAACTTGGTGGAAGGCACCAAGTGTCACTCAACATAATTCCAAAATGGGAGCCCAAGGCGGAGACTCAAACTTGCGCCAACCCTCCATGTAGCAAGTGGTCAATAGAGGTCAAAAGGTAGATAGGGTGGGCCTCAAAAAAGACTAAGTATAGAAGTGTTGGTAGAGATTGCCATGTGTCCAAGTGATGCATCTCCAAGGGTAAATCCAAAAGCAGAGACTCAAATGAGTGTTAGCTCGTCACGTAGTCCAAGGTCTAAAAAGGTAAGAGGGAGGTCGTTGAAAATTCCAAAGACTTGCGGAGGCTTTCAAGTGTCAACCCGATGCTCCTTCAAAGTCAAATCTTGATCGGGATTTTAAGTGAGTGTGGAGCCTCCATGCATCTAGTCTAAAAAAGGGGACAGAGTCAGGTTAAATAGTCAATGCATGATGGCAGGATGGAGGAGAGTTCCAAGTTTCCAAATGATGCTAGTTCAAGAGCAAGATTGAAAGGGGTTTCAAGGAAGCACCAGTGTCGCCGCGTGTCCCCGTTCGATATATGACCCCACCGAGAAAATGACTTAGGAAAAAAACATAAGGAAATTGAGGAGCTTGCAGAGGCTGCCACATGTCGGTTTGGCTCTATTTTAAGAGTGAAGGGTAGGGACCAAATCTCCAAGGTGCATGAGGCTACCACGTGGACCCTATAGAGGCGAGACTTTAAATACCGCACCCCACAACCCTAATATTCAAACGGCGATATCTTTCGATTTGGAGAATAAGATTTGAATGGGAGAAGAAGTTTTGGAAATGTCTTGACACCCTCTATGCCTTGGGAACATAAAATATCATTTTGGGAAGGCTATGGTAGGTGAAAACTAGGGAAAAAGTCTTCCAGGCCATTAACGTAGAATCTGATCTCTTCAACTACCGAGATCTCGATTCAATTTGATCCAGAAGAACCGAAGCAACATATAGTGGGCGGATTTGTATAAGGCATTGATATTCATTGGTTGAGCTTTCAAAACAATATTTAATGCGTATCTTAGGGTGGTTGGAGCAGGATTCAAATTCTTCCCTCTTCTCTCTCCCATTCTTCCTATATATTGTAATAGAGGGGCACATTCAAATGGTTGGTCACTGTTTCTTTTTTGCCCCCTCTCCCTTTCTTCCTTAGGGTCAAATGCGGAGTCTAAGCCTCCTCTCATGGCTTTGTAATGGTATTTTCTTGCCTCTTTCCCACTGATGGTGCACTGTGTAACATTTTGGAGCAATAAAATTTATTTTGTGATGCATCTGTCCATCCTTGGCTTATTTTGTTGTCTCTCCTTACCTCTCATTGTCACAGGGTATACTATGCATACTTTTGATGTCTATTGCAGGTCCTGGGAGCTGTGTTTAATGGGTTTTGAAGTGGTGTTCTGTGTGAAATCTATCTCTGGTTTGTGGTGCATTCTGTCCACCCTCTCCTCTGCTCACCTCTCTCTATTTTAGGTAGTTGGGTTTGTGATCATCCACTTCCTTTTCTGGTGTATCACCGCTTAGTGTGGGCTCTTTCACCCTCTCTCTCTCTCTGTCCCCTTGGAATGGTTAGATTAGGATATAATAGGTTCTTCTTACACTGGAGTAGCTTGTGGTAGGTAGATTATGAGGCAAGAATTGACTTCTCCAGAGGTCCATCTCAAGTTTTGCAAGTCCCACAACTTGAGAGATGGTCCCATGTTGTGCAATCACACCGGATGCCCCACTTCACAACCGGGCCATTCGGGGGTGCTGTGATTTTGCACTAACAATTTTGGCATGCCTAGTGGGACACTGAGGTTAGATCTTCCATCTTTCCAGGTGTCTCATTACAACAACAAATCATAAGCCACCGTATGACCAAACTAACAGTTTTGGCATGGTGGGACAAGTCTAAAGCACCTTACCACTTCATCTTAGCAGTTTGATGTGTTCTTGTTAAGGTTCAACCTTTTGAGGCACTTTCAAGCACATCTGTTGACTCCATCTGGTCAATAACCCATCCTATGAGTTACAGACTATTTCCATCCATTTCCATGCATTTTATTCTTCCATATCTTCCATTTTCTCCCCCATTCCATGAAGTTGTGTAATTGTGACTTCATTTCCTTCATGGAACTCACACTTATAGCAGCAATGCAATTCACCTCCAATGCATTTTTCAACTCCTCTAGATCAACACTATCATCAGATCCAAAGTAACTATGCTTACCCATATGAGTAGGGTCAAAGCCATTTTAGCCATAGAGCTTATCAAGAAAAAGGGTATGCATACAATGACAACAGTCAAATGGAGAATGCTGGTTTGCTAGAGAAGATTCAAAAAATGGAGGTTGACATGGTTCAGTCAAGGGCCATAGCACAAATGAAGGCATTCAATATTGGTTGTAGGGCATCTTGTCCATGGGGAGGCCCTTTTCCAAGATGGTACAACCCTCACGAGAAGCTTAACTTCATGGTTGAAATGCTTGCCTCATCTTACATAGTGGATTGAGGACATTGAAGCTTATGAGAAAAGTGCAAGACAACCTTGTCAATGGGTAAGTCAATCACCAGCTCCCTGTCCTTCATTTCCTTTTTCTCAAACTTTATCATTTCAGCATGGTCAAGATTCAAGCCCCTCAGTTTCTGCCCCAAGTGTTGGTTTCTCTTCTCCATCCCTTGATCTTCCACCTCATCTTAGTTCTTCTATCCTTTTCCCTTCCAAACAGTCATCCCCTCCAAATAAACAAGAATTTCCACCTCCTTTCCCACCAAAAACAATTAAAAAGCTGGTTGAACCCCAACCTGCCACTCCTCTTGCTTTCCCAAGCCCATGTTGGGAAGAGACTCAAGAATCCAGTCAAGGAGAACAACAAGAAGAGGGTCCCAATAAAAAAGAAATGAATGGAAATATGAAGATTTGGACTACCAAATTTGGGTTTACAAAGATCCCCTTGATGGTCAAGACAATAGAGGAGGTCAAGGTTGAAGAGCCAGTGGTGGCTGATACTGAGTTTGTAGCAGAGAAAGAAAAAAAACAAGAAGAAGAAGATCAGTAGTCTGTTTTCTTCGAATGCAGTGTACCTAATGGCACTCTCTCTGAGGAGAATGCTAATATAATCCAAGCTACAAAATTATTTAAAGAGGAGGAACAATCAACTCCAATCCCCATTGAAGAGGAACAGTTTGTAGAGATCAAATCAGTGTTGAGGCCACTCAATGAAGAAAGCATCATTGAAGATTTTTTCTTTCATTTCAAGGGCCTGATTTGATTGATGAACCCATGATGGAGGAGGACCATACAGTTTCAGAGGCTCCAAGTGTGGAGCAAGCTATAGAAGAACCTTCATTTCTTCCTCCCACTTCATCCCCTTCAAGATCTGATGTTGAAGAAGAGTTTGATCTTTCAAAATTCATGTTTGAGAGTGAAGGGAGCCATGGTGATCAAGTTGCAGATCAAGAGGACACCATGGAGGAGGTAGAGCACATGTAACAGGACAACAAGGAGGTAGACTACCTATCAAACTTGGAAGATTGCTTTAATGAAGAGGAGCCTGAGGAGATAACATCATTTTTTCCTCCATCTTCCACCTTCCAAGCACATGAACTTGCTACCATGAAGGAGAACATCCAAGTGCAACAACCTGCATTCCATAATGGCCCTCTGGAACCAAGGTTGGAAGATCTTGATCTTCCATGTTCTTCAAAGGAGGAAGGAAAAAAGCAAGAGAATATCACCATCCCTCTCACACCATTCATCCAAGAGGGTCTACAAGAAAACTCCATTCTTGGAGTTAAAATTCAGAATGAGGGGCACATTCAAAGGATCAGACCATGCCCAATCAGGTACTTGGCTTCATTGGAGCCAAGGGAGAAGCCAAAACCATTCATGCCTACTTTAGGGCATGAGGATGAGCATCAAAGTACCAAGGGTCACCATCAATACCTCCAGGAGTCCAATGCAAATCAGCTTGAAGAGGTATTTTCCATTAATGTTGATACCTTGATGATTTGGGTGGAGGACTAGCTTATTGTCAGTTTTTCACTCATACAGGAAGCTATATTTAGTGTCAAATCATTTGCATGCTGCCCTTTTGAGAAAGGGAAGCTACTTCTCCTTGCTGTAGCAGGATTTGTTTAGCATTCTTTCTCTCTAGTTAGTTTAGGAGTAGGAGTAGACTTTGTTTCTAGTAGAAGAAGTGCTTATGCACACTCTGCATGTCTCATTTGAGGCATGTATGATTTGGTCTTTGTATATAAGTTTTTTCCATTTTTCTCCAAGGGTGCATCAGGCCAGGCTCTTCAGTATTCAAGGTAGAAAGACTCATAGCTGTCTATAATAGTTGCTAGTTCCAAAAGGAAACAAATGCAAAGCAACTTAAGCCATTTCAAAACAGTCCATTTCAGGGACAGATGAAAGCCCCAAGGTCAAACAATTTTCTACTCTCAGAATCCTTATTTCAAGATTTCTTATGAAAATTGACAAAGGCAAAAGCGCGGACATGTTCGGGGTCAAGCGAGAGGCAACAAAGGTGGATTCGTTGTCCATTTCATAAGAAGGATTAGTGTCAGGCTATCATTCTTGACTCCATGCCCAATGGATGCTTCACGGCCACTGGTCCATTCATCTAGCAGGAAGATACCCCTATGAGTCACCAAATTGTTATCCATATTTCACCCCCGGGTGAAGTATTGGATCAACCACGACCCCGCAGAGAAAGAACTAGAGAAAACACGTTTAAATCTTGTAAACAGGTTGTAGAAGGACTCAACAATGGAGTGGCGGGGCCTGTGAAAGACTAAACAACCCTATGTAAGAAGAAAGAGAAGAAATGACTTTGTTGAGTGAATCCATGTCTTAAATCTATTTAATAGGTTACAGGTGGGATCGGAAATAGAATAACAGGGTCAGAGAAGGAGGAGCAATGTCACAGAGAAGCCAGGAGCAAGAAAGAGAAGAAACGGTGAAGATCCGAAGTCTTCGGGCTCAAAATAGTTTAGAATGAGTCCAAAAATTGACTAAGTATGGAGGAGATAGTGGAAGTTGCTAAGTGTCTAAACGATGCACCTCCAAAAGTTAAAACCAAAGGGGTAGGCTAAAACAAGCGCCAAGCCTCCACGCGTCCAGAGCCCAAAAATTTGCACGACCGTTGAAAAGTATTTGACTCAGTGGAAGGGGCCAAGTGTTGGCTCAGTGTAATTCCAAAATGGGAGCCCAAGTCAAAGACTCATTCTTGCACCAGCCCTCCATGTAGCAAGTGGTCAAAAAAGGTCAAAAGGCGGACATGGCATGCCTCAAAAAAGACTAAGTATAAAAGTGCTGTCGGAGACTGCCACGTGTCCAAGCGGTGCATCTCCAAGGTTAAATCCAAAAGTGGAGGCTCAAACCAGCACCAGCTCGCCACGTAGTACAAGGTCTAAAAAGGTAAGAGGGAGGTCATTAAAAAGTCCAAAGACCTGTGGAGGCTTCCAAGTGTCAACCCGATGCTCCTTCAAAGGAAAATCTTAATCAGGATTTTAACTCATGTTTTATGAAGATATAGGTTATGAAATTTGGTATAGAGGAGTAAGAGGTCAGGAAAAAATGTTTTCAAGTGATTTTAGGTCTTACAACCATTTTATGAAAAATTTATTGATTTTTGAGTACTTCTTTACGCTAATCTGAGTCCTAAGGTTTGGGACAAATTTCTAAATTTTGATTTGTGGGAGTTTTATTCTATACCTAGGCCTAAAATTTTGCAAAAACAATTTATGGAGCATGATAAAAGTGAATCCATGGGTTTAGAGGTAAATCAGTATGTGCAAGTAGGATAAGTGATAAATTCTCAAGGAGAAGACCTAATTAGACCTAGTCAAATATGAGTTTCAACAAAACATGGGTAAAGAAGCACTAATGAACTTGCATATTGTTTCCTACGAAAAGATACATACATGATGATGAATTATGATGGAATAACAATATTAAGTGGCATTTTCAGTCATTACGGTGGTCAATGGTCTATAAACAATGTTATTGATGCTAAGGTGTGAAGAGAAACAAGAGCATAATAAAATAAGAAAGTTATCATAGAGAGTGTAGAAGTGAGAGAGGAATTTGAGCATGAAAAGGGGATTGCATAAATTTATTATAAGTGTAAATAATCCTATGTCCCAAGAGAAGATCTAAAACCTTAGAAACTCAGTCAAGAAGACCTAATTAGAAAGGTGACAGTTGTGTTGGGAGAAGTGGACAAAGAGTTAGCTAATCAAACTTTCTAAGAAGCTAAAACATGATAAAGGGTATCTAGAAAGATTCTTATTTCTTCAAGGAAGTCTATAGATTTCTCTAGAAAAAATGATTTGTACTTAAAAAAGGTTAGTATAAGGCTAGTGAAGAAAATAATAGAGAGATAATAAGTTGGGTTGGATTGAGAGTTGAGTCTTGAAACTTGGAAATACTCTAAAAACCATTAATGTGTATCCGAAAAGGTTGACAATGAGATTTGGTTCCTTGGGAAGTGTTATCCATATTTCACCCCCCGAGCAAAGTATTGGATCAATGATGACCCTATAGAGAAAGAACCAAAGAAAACACGTTTAAATCTTACAAACAGGTCATAGAAGGACTCAACAATGGAGTGATGGGGCTTGCGAAAGACTAAACAACCCTATGCAAGAAGAAAGAGAAGAAATGGCTCTATCGAGCAAATCCATGTCTTAAATCTATTTAACGAGTTACGGGTGGGCTCGGTAAATGGAATAATAGGGTCGAGAGAAGGTGGAGCAACATCATAGAGAAGCTAGGAGAAAGAAAGAGAAATAACAAAAATCTGAAGTCTTCGGGCTCAAAACAATTCAGAACGAGTCAAAAAATTGACTAAGTATGGTGTAGGACAGTGGAAGCTGCCAAGTGTCCAAACGACGCACCTCCAAAAGTTAAAACCAAATTAGCGAGGTTAAAACAAGCTCCAAGCCTCCATGCAACAAGAGTCCCAAAAGTTACACGGCTGTTGAAAAGTCTCCAACTTGTTGGAAGGGGACAAGTGTTGGCACAACACAACCTGAATGGGAGCCCAAGGCGGAGACTCAAACTTGTGCCACCTCCATGTAGCAAGTGGTCAAAATAGGTCAAAAGGTGAAGCAGGCGGAGCCTTAAAAAGACTAAGTATATAAGTGTTGGCGGAGACTACCATGTGTCCAAGTGACACATCTCTAAGGGTAAATCCAAAAGTGGAGGCTCAAACGAGCACCAGCTCGCCACGTAGTACAAGGTTTGAAAAGGTAAGAGGGAGGCCTTTGAAAAGTCCACAGACCTGTGGAGGCTTCTAAGTGTCAACCCAACACTCCTTCAAAGGTAAATCTTGATTAGGATTTTAAGAAAGCATGGAGCCTCCATGCATCTAGTATCAAAAAGGGGATATAGTCAAGTTGAATAGTCAATGCATGATGGCAGGCCGACGGAGAGTGCCAAGTGTCCAAACGGCGCTAGTTCGAGAGAAAGATTGAAAGGGGGTTTCCAAGCAAGTGTCGAGGCCACCGTGTTTCTCGGTCCAGATATATGACCCCGCCAAGAAAAGGACTTAGGAAAAAAACATAAGGAAATTGAGGAGCTCATGGAGGCCACCACATGTTAGTCTGGCACTATTTCAAGAGCGAAGGGCAGGGGCCAAATATCCAAGGTGTGCGAGGCCGCCACATGGACCCTACAGGGGTAGACTCTTTAAATATTGTGCCCCACAACCCTAATATTCAAATGGCCATATCTTTTGACTGGAGAATCAGATTTGGGTAGGAGAAGACTTTCTTGGAAACGTCTTGACACCCTCTATGCCTTGGGAACATAAAATATCATTTTGGGAAGGATCTAGTAGGTGAAAACTGGGAAAAAGTCTTCCAAGACATTAACACAGAATTTGATCTCTTTAACTACCAGATCTGATTCGATTTGATCTGCCAGGAGAACCAAAAGTGACATATTGTGGGTGGATTTACAGAAGGCATTGATATTCAGTGGTTGATATTTCAAAACAAGATTCAATGCGTATCTCAGGATGGTTGGAACAGGATTCAAATTCTTCCCTCTTCTCTCTCTCCCATTCTTCCTATATATTGTAATAAAGGGGCACATTCAAATGGTTGGTCGTTGTTTCTTTTCTGTGCCCTCTCCCTTTCTTTCTTAGGGTTGAATGTGGAGTCTAAGCCTCCTCTCATGGATTTTTTATGGTGTTTTCTTACCTCTTGCTCACTGATGGTGCACTATGTAACATTTTGGAGCAATAAAATATGCTTTGTGATGCATCTGTCCATCCTTGGCTTATTTTTTTGTCTCTCCTTACCTCTCATTTTCGTAGGGTATATTTTGCATACTTTTTGATGTCTATTACAGGTCTTGGGAGCTGTGTTTAATGGGTTTTGAAGCGGTGTTCTTATTGAAATCTATCTTTGGTCCGTGGTGCATTTTTTTCCACCCTCTCCTCTGCTCACCTCTCTCCGTTTCAGCAGCGGTTGGGTCTTTGATCATCCACTTCCTTTTCTGGTGTATCACCGCTTAGTGTGGGCTCTTTCATCCTCCTCTCTCTCCTTTTCCCCTTGGAATGGTTAGATTAGGATAGAGTAGGTTCTTCCCGCATTGGAGTAGCTTTTGGCAGGTAGATTAGAAGGCAAGATCCATCTTTCTCGGAGGTCCATCTCAAGTTTTCAAGTCCCATAGCTTGAGAGATGGTCCCATGTTGTGCAATCACACCGAATGCCCCACTTCACACTGGGCCATTTGGGTGTGTTGTGATTTTGCACTAATAGGAATTTCTCTAAAAATAAGATTTGACTTTAAGAAGGGATATGCGCTAGTGAATAAGGTATAATAGGTGAATGAAGTTTTTATTCTTAATTAAGGAAATAATCATGTTTGAACGATGATTTTAACTAGGTGACAGTGATCTTAGCCCTTGATTAAGTATTGATAAGTAATTTGGTGTTGAATGCAAAATTTTCCTTCTTGAATAATGCATGTTTTGGATGATATTGAGTACTAACTTGTTGATCATTAGCGGAAAAATTATTTATATTTTTTGAACTTGAACCCTCTTACATTATTACACCATGCACTTTTCACTTTACATTCCCACTTACAAAATTATACCTCACTATGATTTTCCCATTCAAAATCAATGCAAAAACATAAAGAGAAAGCAAAAAGTGAAGGTTGTAAGAAAGCGGGCCCCAAATTTTCCACCTTGGTGCACATTGGAGGGATTCTTGCATCAAGGAACATGTTGGAGGTGACATTTCAACTTGTGTTGATGGAGGTGCACTTTTCCTATGTCGTTTGCAAAACAAGTGGGAAATAAACTTTGTATTTGCAAAGTGCAATTTCCACCGACATGTGCAAAGGAAGTTTGAAAATCCACCTCCACTTAAGTCATTTTTTTGAAATATTGCTTTCCTCCAAATACCTAAAATAAAAAATAGAAAAAGTGTGTGTTGGAAACTTCACATTTTTTCCTCCATGGAAGCCACTAAAACCAACTTCGTGCCCTAGATTTGTAAAATTTTGTTTTACTCATATCTTGAGCTCCCATGGTTAAAAATCCTTAAAATTTTGACCACCTCTTCCTCTTCATTTGAGATATTACTTGGGGTTTGTAATAACTTGATTTATTTTTTATTTAAGAAATAATATTCTAGCATTGAACTCCATTTTTTACCTAGAATAGATGAAAATGGTTTTAAATTTTCTGTTGACTCGACAAGCCAAATTGTCTAAAATTTGGAGAAAATGTTCCTCATAAAATAATATTTCATTTGAGCCATTGTTTTCATGATGAGGTGGAGTATTTTTGGAGATATGGGGGATTGATATTTCTCTCATTATTTTTCCCACTTCATTGAAGTTTGTACTTTCCTATTAATCTAGATGAGAGATCTTCGCCAAATTTGGAGAATCACTTATCCTCCCGATACCTTCCTAAAGAATCAAAAACACTCCATTTTGATAGGAATTTATCCTAGAAAAAATATTTGAAAATTTTCCCCTTCTCCTCCATTAATGGCATTTTACAAGATTTTCCTCTCAAATTTGGAAATTGTTTTTCGATTTCCGTTGATTCCAATGAGATAATTTCACCAAATTTGGAGCATCAACATGTATTGGGAATATATTTCCATTAAATTGAGTCAAATTCAATTTAGATTTTATTTTATCTCATTTTTCTCAAAATACAAATTAAGTTTTCCATAACATTAAAATCCATTTAAATTTTCAGATTTTCGGATACTAACTTGGAATCTAGTTTCTCTTGCAAAGCATTCAATCCTTATATCATTATAAGGCCAATGAAACCATAAAATTGCATGATGAAGTTCCAATAATCAAGATAAAAACCTATTTAAATTATGTGTCTAAGTACTTGATTACTATAGAAATCAACATGGAACACATGATGACCATTGAAGATGCTTGGATAAGAAGGGAAAATCTTTTACTAACCAAAGTTAGTGTGAATAGTTAGAATGTTGATCATGATACATTTAATTGAATCATTTGAGGGATTTCATGATAGGAACCATGGTCTCAATGTATTCCTAAAACTCCTCACCATTCTCTATTCATGAGGTGGGATAAGAAGGTCTCATATTATTTAGGAATACATTTTCCATTCAGTTTTCTTGGTGCTATCTCATAAAGAGGAAGTGTTTCCATTTCAGATAATTTCTATGTTTCCACTAGGGATTCTCATTAATATTTGATACCATCAAATCCAAGAGAGGTCATGGTTACTCGAGTATGGGGCATGCACGATATGGGCACATTATTCATGATGATTGTAAGGTGATTTTTGTCTCATGTGAGAGATAAAAGATCAAGTTCATAACAAGGAGTTAATTCATGCAACCTACCATTTCTCGTAAAGGTGAAGAGTTGAAAGTGAGATTTCAAGACATAATAAAATACGATAATTCCATATAAGCTGCAGAGAATCATTTCACTGTCCCAAAAGTGTCATGCTCTTACCAGAGAGGTAGTTGAGGAAGGTCCTATTTAGTTGCAAAATTCATCTCTTCAATGGGGGATATCAGAACTTTGTCCTTGATCGTCTTCATTTAAGCACACTTTCTCTCTCTAACATTCTATCTCTTCATTGACGAGAAAATTTTGTAAAAGTGAATTAATCACATAAAATTTATTTTTATTCATTGTGAATGCACTTTAAGTTGAAAGGTCATTGGGGAATGTGAAGATCCATTGTTTCAAATATACATTTCAATGCTCTCTCTATTCCAAAGGGTCAGTTTTTTCCCTCTCTAGAAAGTTGTATTCATCTATCTCCTTCCTAAGAAAATTTCCTCATGTTGGTGAAATAATTTGTCATGTGAAAATTACTGGTTTCCATCAATGTTTATGGGGCCAAGCCCCCATTTTTTTGTATGTGGAGGCTCTCATTATTGAATTTAAACTACCTAAATCTATGGGGTGGATTGTTAGGTTGGGGATCACACAAGAATACTCAAGTAGACCTACAAAAATATTCTTGTACTATGTAAAAGGGGGAATTTGCTGTGAGGATAGGTAAAGGGAAGTTAGGGAAATACTGAGAGAGAAAGAGAAGTTTATTGTTGTGAGTATGATTACATAATTCAAATAAATAAACCGAAGTAGGTCCACATTAAATTAGAAGAAGACAAAAATGCTAAAATGATAAGACCAACAAATCATAGACACAAAATTCTATTAATTCATTCATCAAAGGCACATACACTTTTCTTGGTTTTACAAGATTACCATGTTTACAAAGTTGGAAAGTAGAGAGAGAGAATAAAGGAACATAAGCATATAAAATAGAAGAAATGCATATTTTATTGCTTGATGTAGTAGTGGTAAATCTCAACAACATACAATCAATCAACAATTGCCAACCCTTTGGAATGGAGAATCCATTCCAATTTATAACATTACAAATTGTCCTTTCATCTCCCCCCACATGAATTTTCACCTTTCCTCATCACTTGTGACCTTCCACATTCTTAGGAGGTGATTCTTTTTATTATTGATGAAAAAGGACTCTTATAATGTTGAATTGAGGATCACTTAAGTGAATAAGATAAAATAGGAAAAATTACATTCTTAGTGAAGAATTAGAATATGGAGAAGGGAGAGAGATAAAGGTTGACTAATCTAATAATGATGAATAATTTTTTGATGAAGAGCTTTCTGTGTTGAAACACCGATATCATAATCTTTGTCTTTTTGTGAGATTAAGGAACATTCCAGAGCATCGAATAATTGTTTAGAAACACTATCATGAGATCCAAATCGAAATGGTAATGTGAAGATCTCTTCTAATTATAAGGCAAGAGTGAGGATCAATTCCATGTTTTTCTATGCCTTCACAATTCACCCTAGTGATCACAAATCAAATCCATAATGCTCAAACCCTTTTTTCTTTTTTTTTCACTCATTGAAACAAATTATAACTTTGCAAATAGAGTATTTCTCCTTGAATGATATTCTTATCCTATGGCCATCCATTGAACCAAAATGAGGTGATTGTACATGCTTCTTCCTTTGGGGTGTGATCACACTACCAAGTGATGAATGAGTGTTTAGGAACACTACTAAGTGAGTTGTAACAAGTGAAACTAAGATGGTTTCTCATTCTTGTAAACATGGTACTCCAAATGAAGATCATCCTCTTACCCTTTCTGGTTCTAGAATCCTCACCTTCTTGCTCATATGCCTCTCAAGGGAATAGATGAATCTTTTATTCTTCACATATGATGGTCTTGAGTATCTCAGTGGCTTGATTATCTCATTTTGACTCATTCCTAAGAGATATTTGGGCATAATGGAAGAGTCAGGATATGATACTCCATAACTTCTCACACGAGCTTTCCATTTCACCTTTGAACATGATGACCTCTTTTCAATTTACCTTCCTAACCAAGATGTCACATGAATGGAAACCTACTTAAGGTTTATGAAAACATTTATACTTCAATAGTTGCTCATGGGAATGTATTTCCTTCACAAGATAGGAGGAATGATTCCTAAATTGAAATTGAAGAGATGTTTGAGAGTGGGTTCCATTTTCTTGACCTATAAATTGCATCAAGTGATGTAAATTCCACCATCTCTAAATTTCTATATTTTATAACATTATCAAGCATGAATTAAGTGTTTAAAAAAACTTCACAAGGTATGCATTGCTTGAGATGAATACCATCATCACTCATGGTGAGATTATCTCATCGAGATGGTGTTATGTAGAGATCTCTCTCGGAAGTGATTCTTTAAGAGCCAATAGAGTGTTTCTTGACCTTGTTTGGAGCACAAGAAAACTTCCCAACCTTGCGATGATGGAAAAAATCAATGAGATAAGTAAAATGGGAGTTGTCACAATTTTCTAAGATTAACTCACTATTTTTAGTAGGTTCTATCCATGACTCTGTTATTTTAAGAAAATTTTCACTATTTTCACTTCCTAATATTTCTTTCTTGTTTAGGGGGATGTGGATGTTAGTTATTTACGTATTTTGACAACTTACTATTTTTTAAACACATGCCCTTGTTGGAATATGGTCCTATTAAGTGTTATCATTGATGCAAAATGACATTAATGAAAAATTGAATGTTGTATGATGGTATTATGATGTTATTCATAGTGCTAACATGGTGTTTTAGATGCATATGAGCTGATATGGTGGGATTCGAGTGAAGGAGTGCTTGCCTTGCAAGCTTTTACAGTTACTTAGGAGATGCACCATGGTAGTATGAGCTTCCTGGATATTTGTGAAGAATTTTGATATGATGGATAACATGTTTTGATGCTGCTTGGGAACTCAAAGTAGTGGCATGGTGCAGGTACATGTGGATCACTTTGTTACAGGTGTTCATTGGGAAAAGGTATGCCAACTTAAAGGTGTGACAATGTAGTTTGGAGCTATATGAGCTCATAGAATATTTAATTCAAGTATATCATTATGTACTAGGTATTTTTGGGTCATTTACAGAGGGTTATTTATGAGTTATTGCATTATTTCAGTTAACCCTAGCTTCTTCATAGTGAGGATCTAAAGCATGCAAGCATAGGTAAGTCTTAGTGACTAGAGAGATTGAGATATGGAATTGAAATTATGATGATTATAGATGTTATAGGGATGTGAAATAGTACTTTGAGAAACATTTTAGGTGCCCATGATGTGTATTTTGTTAGATATGACTGATTTTGTGAGAAAGGGTCAAAATCAAGTTTATTTCATTTCAAAGTTCAACTTCGGATGCTCATTGTGATGAATGTGATTTTCAAGGAGCTTATCCATTTCAAGGAAGATTATATGGTTTATAATGTTTCAAAAAAATAATGAGGTTAGTTTATTTTCATGTTTTTATGAACAAATGTCAAGAAGGCAAAGAGGTCTAAAACCGTAGTTAAACCCTAGCTAGGAGCAGTTTGCAAAAGTGAAGTATTGTGACCCAATTTTGATTTCTATTGAAAAATTTATGATTGGATGTGGTATAGGAATCCTCAGGATTTATAGAAATTTATGGTTGAGGTCATGGTGATAAGTGGGCCACACCTAAAAATTGAATTTTTGGGAAGTAGGATTTAAAACAAGATGTTACAAAGGAGTAGCATGAAAAATTGATTTTTCATGGTGAATGGGAGTTGATATTTATTTAAATTAAGTTTCATAGAAATATAATGTAGGTACATGGTGTTTGTAGGTCCAAACAGGTTGATTGGTCAAAGGGAAATTTTGGGTCTTTAATAGAAGAGACCGAGTAAAATGAGCATAACTTGAGTTAAAGGTGTACTTTTGAGATGATTCAAGTTGTGTTGGAAATTATATTATGATATATTTATAGTGATATATGTAATACCTCATGATGAGGTAATTTTATAGGTTTTTAGAGAATTCTTTGGATAAGAATATTTTTGGCAGTTTAAGGAAGCATGTGTTGTGATAGAAGTTTGATGATATTTGAAGCATGAGATGGATTGGGTGATGATTCCTATTACCTGTAAAGTGAAGAGGGATTAATTTGGAATCTAATGAATAAAATTTTAGGTCTTGAATGTATTTATAAATGATTTTATGAGATAACCTTTGGAAACAAAATTTTTGGCAAAGTTGATCTGGTGAAGGAAAATTTAGTTGTGGATTGAAGAGATGGATGTTTCATGACTTATAAATTTATTAGAAGTGGTCTAAAGGTTCTTAAATTTATAGTGATGGGTATCATGAAATTTTTGGTTTATTATAAGTCATTTTGTAGCATTATGAATTTTCTAGGGTGTTGAAGGGTGCAAGAAACAACTATTTTGAGATTTGTAAAGGGAACTGGGCCCAATAAATGAAATAATTTGATTGGTTGATCAAATTTACGACCATGTATGAATGTTTTATGATATTTTATTCATATGTAATGGGTTTTGGGTCATGAAAAATTATACATTTAATGTAAGGTCATTTTTAAGAATGTGCCTATGGGGTTTTGAGACATTTTTGGCATATGTAATGTGGGTTTTAGTTAGGACAACCTAATTAGGTCACTTGTGACTATTATATTTCAAATTTTAAATTTTTCCTTGATGTATGGGTCAAACCAAATGGAGGGAAAAGGTTGTGCCTAATTTTGAAATGTGGAGAAGCATATAAAAACATGTTTTTAGGTGCTTTTTGGAACTAGTTGAGTGCGTGCGTGCATGTGGAGTGACCTAGGTGAAGTTTATTTGCAGGTGTTTGAGCATGATTTGTAGTTTAATAAATTTTATTTCATGTGAAGAAAAATTAGAGGACATGAGAGCAAGATTTTTATGATTTTTAGAGGGTTTGATGAGCTTGTTTTGTGAAGTGTGAGCTAGATATTGGATCTCCATCAGTTTTGGTAGAAAAAAAAAAGATATATAAACATAATAAGGTGGTTTAGTGGGTGATTGATCATATTATGGTGTTGTACCCTCCTTTTGGTGTTTGTGCTTCACAAAATTTATGGGTTGGTGCTCCTTGTGGGGTTCTGCCTCACTAAATTCTGAAAAATATAAATATAAGATTGTGTTTCAGTGGGTTTTCTTCCCATTAATGGTTTCCCACTTATATCTTGTTTCTTGTGTTGATGATCTTCCTTATGGTTCTTGCACTTATGATTGTTTGATGTATGCACACATCAATGGATGGTTGAATGCTTATGAGTATTTGTATATGCAAGTTTGAAATGTGAATTTAAAGTTTTCTAAGGAATGAGTCACCCCCTCTCTCGGTGCATTGTTATTTTAACAATTGGTATTAGAGCAGGCCCTTTTAGAGAATATTGAAAGCTTGAGGGAGATCTTATGAAGCCTAAAATGGGTGGTAAGAAGAATACTTCTCAGAATGGAAAGAAATCCAAAGATGATTTTTTTTTCTTCAAGTGAAGGTAGGAATTTTTAGAAAATATTCCAAAAATTTATTCTCCCCTAGGAATTGTAACTTGTGAATTTGGATAAGGTTTTAGTGATTCAAATTTAGATGGTGAAGAGTCAGATTAAGCAATAGTAAAAATGGAACTTAATCTTGCAGGAGATGAGAATGAAAAGCTCACACAAAAAAATTTTGAATTGAAAAGAAATCATGAAGATCATATTAATATCCTTCAAGCCAAGTTGATGAATGAGAGTAAATAACATGATGAGATCAGAAGACATCTTGAGGAACAATTGGAGAGAGTTGCATCCATCCTGGAATCCAATGAATATTCTCATGAGCACAGTTATACTATCCATATTTTGGAGTCAGAAATGGAGTTTTCAGAAACTCTAAATGCCAAAGATGAAGAATGTACTCAGCTGAAATCACAAGTTTCTTTGCTAAATGATAAACTCAAGACTAAGGAGGATGAGTGCATCAAGTATGAAATGGGTATGAAATATATACATTCAAGACTTGATCTAGTTTCAAGAAAATTGAAAATGTTTGAGAAAAGTGCAAGTGACCTAGATAATATTCTTATCCAACAAAGATCAATAGGTGATAGTCTTTGGTTTGGGATTCAATGAGGATCTCAAGGACAATGAATTGAATCAAGAGGACATGGTTTCAAGAAAGGAAGATGGATAATTGAGTACCAAGGAAGAAAAGAAAGAGACTCACACCAAGGATAATGAGAAGACCAAGCCTATTAGGAAACCTAATGCATCAAGGTATGAAAGATCATTTAATGGCTATTGTTTCTCATGTCATGTTTTTGGTCATAGAGATAAAGAATGCAAGACAAGGTCTCCTAGAAATGATGTAGGATCCTTTCATGGTTAATTCCATTCATGTTGTGAGTATGGTCATAAATCCAAGGATTATGGATGGAATCTAGGAGTGTTTGAGCCTAGATAAAGTAAGAGAATGCCCATCAAGATATTTGATCCTAAAGGTACTCAGTCATGGGATGAAAATAGAGGAGAGCTTTGTAATAGTATTGTATGCTACAATTTCAATAAACATGGACATGTTGCTAGGTTTTTCTTGAATGATCCACCAAGATATGTTGATAGGTTCAAGAGGAAGAATGCAATAGCATGCTACAACTATAACAAGGTTGGTCATGTGGCAAAGAAATACTTTCAAAATTTCTCAAGTCAAATGAGAAGTTATTCAGGTCCTAGAGTGCAAGAATATGGTGTTCAAAGAGCTAGAGTGCATGAAAATGGTCCTATAAGGACTTGGGAACCTAGAGGAGACCATGGTGTCTCATTAAGAGCAGATGTCTATGGAAAAATAAGTGATCCTTAGTGCTCATATCAGAAAAGAGAAGAAGACAAACTTTATCAAGCATTTAAGAGGGATTGGGACCTCTTCAAGACCTTCTTTTAGGTCTTCTTGATGATCATATTCCTTCATTATGCTTCTTTAAGGTGTATCAGTGCATATGAAGCATTTGTGTGAGGGGGAGTGGTTTGAGTCAAAGTGTGTTTCCTCCTTATGGTCAAGGTATGTCATTTTTTCTCTTGTTCATAGTCTTGATTGTTCATTGATCTTAAGTATGTGATGTCATGATATCTATCTTGTTGTGATGTGGTGTATGAGTCTGAATCCTCATAGTTTGTGCCTTGCATTATCATGACTAAGTTGCTTGTCTGAGGTGTTTTAGTATGTTCAATGTGTCCTCTCATCATGCCATATGAAGTTGGCTTGACCATGTAAGTCATCAAGTGAACTCATTTGATATTTGTATCTGAGTTTTAGAAATGTTGGTTAGGATTGAATTTGTGAAGTTATTTAGTGAAAAGTTCTTAGTCTTTTGTTAAGACATGAAGTCATCATGTGTTGGTGTTTCAGAGATCCTGTTTATCCATGAGTCCATAATGAATGGAAGTTGTGTTGTGTCAATGTGTGCCTTCGTGTCAAAGTCGGTGTTGAGTGTAATTATTCCTTGTGCATCTCTTTCATCAAATCATTGAATTGACTATATGCATTTATATATGTGTTTAATGTATATTGTGTAATTCAAAAACATGTTATTATGTCATGAAGGTCACGAAGAGAATTATTGTATAGTAATCTTTGAGTCACCTTTGTAACTTGCGTTACTATCATGGAATCAAGTAGTATTAATGTTTTTATTACTTAAATCTAGGCATTGAAGGTGTAAAAGAACAGTATTGGGTTTGAGATAGGCCTTAGGGGAAAGAACATTGTAAGTGTCAGTATAATTGTTTGAGTAGTTTGTGCTTTAGAGTCAAAGCTTGAAAATGCAAGTGGAGAAGCTCAAACCCAAAATTGGTGAAAATAATCTTAGAGTGTATGCTTCACACTAATTTGACAGTGAATGTGCTTAGAAATCTAAATGATAAAGTACAATTTTATCACTCAAGGTCTTTGATCAACGTCTTCAAAGTTACTAATGTGTTAAGTGTCAAAGAAATTGCCTTGAGTTTTGTCAAGTGTATTTTGTGCATAATAGCATAAGTGTGTAATTCTAATAGTATTATCTCAATGGCTATGTATTCATCAAGTCAAAGGATGGTATATCAAAAGGTTCAATGTGTCTTAAGGTCTTGATTTGTTTCTAGAAAGAAGGGTTAAGTGCATATTCTCTAATGTTATGAAGTTGTCGAGCATAATGATTTTTTTTTCAAAATGAACTCTTTCCTTGGTCATGATAGTATTTTTTCACCATGAAGTGTGGTTGATTGTGAAGAAGCAAGGAAGTTTCAAATATGAGTTATTTGAGTCTATGCGGGTTTGTGATATGAGTCAAAAGGTTAAGTATATGAAAGGCTATCTTTTAGTGTGTCAAAGTTTGATGTCAATGTATTGTGATTATGATTGTGAGTATGTTCTAAGTTATAGTGAGGTATCAAAGTGGTATTCTTAGTTGGTACATCTGGGAAATTGTAAAACCAACATCCACAGAAGTTTCAAGAGAGGTCAAAGGCACCGAGCACTCCAAGTGTAAATTATTTCAAAGTATATTTAGTAGTCTATAAAGACCAATAAAGTCATGCTATAGGTATTAAAATTGGTTAAGTTGTGTCTCCAAGTCTGTCAAAAGTGGTCTTCAAGATGTAAGCTCTATGTTTCTCGAAGTTACTAGTGCAAAAGTGAATTCTAACTATCTCAGAGTGCTTTGTGAGGAGTTACAGTCATAGAGGGTTGGTTATAAGGCTGTACTAAGATTGTAAGGGTCATATAAAGATGAAAGGTATTCTTAAGGTAAATTGAAGTGAAAATAATGTATCTTCAAGTCAGTGACAAGGTATATCATGTCATCAAATCTCATTCTAATTTTGATAACCCTCCTTAGGATTTCATGACCGGGTTTAAGGTGTTCATGAGGAATGAATTATGTGTGGTGTTTAGAGATGATGGATACTTAATGATAATTGTTCATGAGATCTGGTGAAGTTGGTATAGTTGAACCCGATATCCCACATCAAGGTTGTGTACTTTATGACGTGATCATGATGATTCTCAAGTCAGCAGGTATAATGACTATTACCAAAGGAGATGCTTGAAAACAAGTAATGGTGAAACATACTTCTAAAGAAAGAATCTTAGTAAAAATGTTTGAAATGTCACCTATAGTTATGGATGAGCTCTTGAAGATCCAGGATGTGGTATGGTTAGAGGTAAAGTCATGAATTTGTTCATTCTAATGAAGCTCTACAAGTGGTGATGTACTATGTAAGTACCTAATTATGTACAAAATACAAAATATTGAATATTAAAAATAATTGATGAGCTCTAAGTCAGGGTATTGAGGCTTATGATAGCTCTCTACGGGCATGAGTTTGGATTCTAAGACAAGTGTAGCAATTCACGAAAGCTAAGTTAGTAGTAATTATGTCTTTGTGTTCGAGAAGCCTCTAGAGAAGTATGTATGTGTAGCTTGCAGGTATGATCATTAGTATTTATTATCTTTGATGGATATAAGATCCATAGTGAAATACAATACATGTGTTAAAGTGGTCCATATGCTTTGAATAAATGAAGAAGTTTGTATATTCCATTGTCATTCTTTGAGTTGGAATTGACTAGCTACGGGAAGTATGGAATCTTAGAGACAAAGTAAAGGTTGTCAAGGTCATAAAGACATTGTGTAAGATATTCATTAAGAGGCTAAAGGTGGATAAAATTTCATAAAGTATCATGTTCTTTGAAAAATGAGAGAGAAATTTTATCTCATTCAAGTATGATGACAATGTTGCTCTACTTGTGATATCAAGTTTGCTACAAGTATAATCTTTAGAAAAGGTATAGTATCATGTCTTCATAGGCCTGTAGGTGCCTAAAGGGGATTGATAAGTGTATGAGAATAGAGATTCAGTGTAATTCTTATTTTTATAAGAAAAACATTAATGATAAAGAAGTGTAAAAGTGGTAATTAGTTACTTGATCTGGTATCTTTGAGTTGCTACAGTGCCTATAAATGTTTCTTAAAGTTGGATGAAGTGATTATGACTAACAACAAAGGGGGAGTGCTTGGTTGATCTTTCATGAGATTGAAATGGTGTTCTCAGGGCCATTCAAGGTGAGAAAATGATTTTTTCTTCTTTGTCCATGCTTTTTATGGTATGTATTTGCTTATATCAGTCAAATATGACTGTAGAAGATTGAAAAAGTTATCTGGGACCTTGAAGAAGATGTAAAGATGATTTCAAGGCATGATAGCTAGGATAATAGCTCAAATTTGTTCTCTTGAGTTAGAAATGGAGGTATTATGTCCAGGGGGTATATTTTGGTTGAGTCAATGCTTGGTTGACATGTTGTTGCTTGCTAAAATTGGTTAACATGCTCTAAGAAGTCTATTTTGGATGCATATGTAGACACAAAATTTGTGTCTTATGACACCTGTGCCCCGCATCTCATATTCGCAACCTAACCTCACCACCTAAACCTTACACAATTATTTATTAATTACCTTATAATTAATAAATCCACATCTCCAAACCTACCACCTCATTTCACCACCTCATCATGACCTAGCCCTAACCCTAAACTAACCTAATTAAGACCTATAACTTGGTCTACATCCACACCCATGACTAATTACTCCTCACCCGCACCAAAACCAACCTAATAATGACTTGACCAAGCCCACAACTAATCCCTCGGGAGAAAAGGAGGGAAAGTTGGCTATTTTACTAAAAATAGCCCACTTTGACTTAACCGACATTAGTTCCTACTCGACCACCGTCGGTTACGTAACCGCCATCGGTTCCCTGTAAATGACCTTCCCCAACCAAAAACAAGGGATCGGAATTCATTTGAAAGATCCGGAATTCACTTTGTAGGACAGAGACAAGTGAAGGAAAGAGAAGAGTTTGCAGAGAAGGACATCGAGCCCAAGACTATAATTGAGTAACCAGAGCACAGCTGACACTCATCCAAGCATTGGGAGAGAAGATAGCTCACTTTTGATTGTCAGATCATCCCACCTGAGCCTTGCCTTCATCATCACAATCCTTGGACCTGTATCTTCATCAGGAACTAGTAAGTAGTGTCTTGTACGTTCTTAAATACCATTTATGGAACTTCTGATTCATAGTAATTATAAGCTCACTCCTAGATCTACTACCCGATAGCACCCTGCATCTAACCTTCATTCCTCTACCCCTACATTGCCCCAAGAACAGCTCCCACACTCTCTGAGTCTTCTCCATCACCCTATTGCCTACCCCTGATCATTTATCAACCTTATAAACACCATAACCACCTTACAGCCAACCTTCATTGAAAGCCCCTAAATCACTGCCCCTACCGATATCGGTTATCAGCCACCGGTACCGGTGTTATAACCGCAGTCGGTTATGCAGTGACCGGCATCGGTCACTGTGACTCAAACCAAAACCAGCCTTTCCTCTATTGCTTTTTAACGAGGTAACTAAATCATAATTTTGCAATAACTTCTTTGTTATCATTTGTGTTAATTCGTATTAAAAGGGAACTGACCACCTTCGAAAGGAAGTCTAATATTTCCTAGGCCCAAGGCAGTTCCCTCATTTATTGTCTAACTATAATCTGGTGGTCTTGCATTCTTATTCACAGGTAGTCCTTCCCAGACAAAAAGGAGTTCTTCACAATCGGTCTGATCTCTCTCTACGGTATGCACACACCCTCCCAACACTCAACATGTATTCCTCCTAGCCCTAACCTTTATCTATTTCTCAAGAGAATGAAAGGATAGAAGCAACTCTATTCTAAGAATGGAAACATTCTATGTGAAACATTTTGGCACTCCCGGTGGGACCCTTTCTCGGGTTTCTTTCATTCTTGCTTGCTTTCATATAAGGAGCATACTTGCTATTTTCTTCTTCTAAATATTCACAAGATATTTTGTCATTTTGGTAAAATAATTTTTCTTTCTTCCTCATCTTTGCATTAGTGAAAGTCATCTTCTTTGCTTCATCGAATATCATTTTCAATTTGGGTTTAAAACACGTGCATCACATTCTTGCTTGCTATTTTTAATTCTAGTGAACGTAGATTAAGTAATAGGTCGTACACGTGGGGGTGATATCCACGGTATTGAAAAGAAATTAATCTTACTTTCACTGCACAACACATACCAAATCACATCATAATCAACACAACAGCTCAAACATCCCCCTTTTTCCATGGTATTCCTTCACCCGATTGAGGTAACCTTATAAGCCAAAACAAACTTGACATCTCCCTTAGGTCTTTTGTTTAGGATTGACATCATCTTGTGTCTAAGGCATAAGCCCACAATAATTAAAACTAATCCTAGGGTTAGTCTCTTGATTTTCTTATGCATCTTGCTTATTTTTAGTTCTGTTTCTCTGTCATACATTGTTTCAGTGATCACTTCAGAACAGTTTGGTGGGTATACTAAGCATTGTTAACCCCAAATCAGCAGCTTCTTACATCTTCTCTTTGCTTTCACAAAGTGACCGACACCGGTCCTATTCTACCGACATCGGTTAAGCGCCCGCCAAGCGCTCTGATCCCAAAACGAAATCGGTTATCGGATCGATATCAGTTCTTTGTCTTTCATGGTTCCCAACAAACCAGCAACCTACCAATTCCAACATTTTGTTGTTGTTTCTATTCCTGATAGATTGAATCCCTATTGTGTACTCTTGTCCATGGTTGTTATCACTCGGAAACAAGCCGCAGCCATGGTTTCACATGCCTATTCCGTGCCTTTTCCTGAATCACCCCCTTCACATCCTATGGGGAATCCTACGGACACCAGTGATGTTCCCAAGATCCCTGTAGGAGATAAGGAATTTACAAAATTTTTGGATGCTAATCCTAGTGCCGTATAATATTATTTGTCTCATACCCCTGACCGTACACCCGACGGTCAGCTTCTCGTTGGTATGCCCATTAGTATAGCTGCTCACTTAGCTCCTTCCCCACCTAATAACTCCGCCTTACCTTCTTCATCCTTAGCTCTGTCTCCCAACTCAGTGGCTTCGGGGGTTCATACACGGCATGATTGGCTTTCCTTTGGTTAATCTGGGGCCCCACATATCATTACCGCCGACTGCTCCTACCTCGTCTCTCTCGCAGACTGCCCCTTTCATAACTTGCTCTCTGCCACCTATCCACACGAGCTTTCCTTCTCAAGCTCCGCCCACCTTTTCATTTCCACAAACTTATCCGGTGGCTTCAACATCTTATATAGGACATCCCTATTCGGTCGCCTCAACATATTCGTCATCAATACCTTATCAACATTTAACCCCACCATTGTCTAGTAGTGGCTCTTGGCCTAATCCTCCACCATTTACAACAACCACACCATCATCTTACCCAACCACTGATTTAATCAAACAAATGATGGACAAGATGCAAAATTTGGAGGCTTCTATTTCAGGAAGCCGTAGCACCCTGACATACGAGCAAGTTTGTCGAGAGCCTATTCATCCTTCTGTCCCCCTTCATTCATATCCTCCTCAATGGGAATTACCAAAATTTACTCGTTTTAATAGTAAGGAGGATCCTCAACAACACTTGCGATCATTTAGACATGCCTGCTATCTGATTGCTCATGACGATGCCTTACTACTCCGCACCTTTCCCATGTCCTTATCAGGACCCACCTTAGAGTGGTACAGTGCTTTAACCCAAAGACTCAATCTTCTCTTTTAACTAATTATCCCAATCTTTGTTGGATCATTTCTCCATTAATATTTCCAAGAAAGTATCCATCACCGACCTCTATGCCATCCGACAATTTGAAGATGAATCTATCGCAGATTTCGTTGGATGATGGCGGGGCCTCATCAACCAACTCACTTATGCCTTACCTCAGGCTGAACTCATCAAACTCTTTACGCGGGCCTGCGCTAAGCACATTTCTCCCACCCTCCAAATTCAAACTTTCCGCACCTTTGATGAGGCCTTTACTATGGCTCGAAAACTAGAGATTCGAGCCTTAGAGGAGGAAAAATTGAGGTTGCGCAACAAAAACCCTAATTTCGAACCCAAGACTCCACCAACAAACCCAACACCACCAATTCTCACGCATTGACTGCTTCGAAATCAAAAGGATCTATACACGTGGTGATGGTCAAATCCCAAGCACTGTCTAGTACCCCACCAAAAACCACCTATAAGTATAAAGCCGAGCCCATCAATTACACTCCCTTGGGAGAAACTTATGGTGTGATCTTGGAAAAATTGCTCAAAGCAGGAGCTATCACCTTGCCTCCTATTAAACCTCACTCCGGGTTTGATTCCACCGTGCTTTATACCTTCTTGGTAAAAAAGAAAATCACTTCTGTACCTTCCATCGCATGAAGGGACACGATCCACGCGCATGATGTTGAAAAACATAGTGCAGAAATGGTTGATGAGGGATATAACCCTCGATAATCCTAATGCCCCTGCTAACCGAAATTTGAAAATATTCAACAAACCATTCCCAAACCACTCATCTAACAGAAACATAAACCAAGATATTTTAGCCGAGGAGAGTGTTCATGAAATCCATGTAGTTTTCGACTCCCAACCAAAAGCTTCTATCGAGAAAATTATGAATCAAGCCTCGTCACTAATGCAGGGATCCGCACTTTTCCGCTTCACCAACATCAAGACAAGATGATAACCTTGCCATTCCTTTACCTATAAAGGAATTAACCGCTGAGTTCTCTTCTCACGAATGAGTCTTCTTACACCACATCCATGCAAGATTATGAGCGGATGTTATCTAACTTATCTATTTCCCAAACATCTCCTTCTCACTCTTCTTGTAAAAGAAGAAGGCTCGCCATTGTTTTCGTCATCCTTATAGAAGAGAAACCTCTCGAACCGACATCACCAAACTCCTTAATCATGATGGATCCCCTCAAACATGCTCTCCTACCTATTAGTTCTTCATCGCCTAAATCTTTTTAGCGATCGATTGACCTCTTAACACCCATTGATACAGTGCCTCATTTACCCCCTGTATCACACCCACAGTGGACCGGAATCACAACCCACCTCTCTTCCATACAAAAGTTCTCGCTTCACACTTGAAGATTGTCATCCGTCGAGAAGATAAGCAAGTCCTATTGTCATCCGTTAGAAGATAAGCAAGTCCTATGGGAGCATTTGAGTACACCATGCTCTACTCAAATGCAGATGACCGATCCAGGACACCTCTACCATATACCCGAGGTGTTTACAAAAGCTCAAAATGCCTATGTCCTCATCTTCACCCATCTCATTTCTACCGAATACCTCATCCACCTCTATTAACCTAACCAAACCTTCCCCTATGCTTGGGACTTCACCAATACCTAGCCTAACACACCCACCTCAATGGTTAGATTTATCCAAAAATAAAGCCGTCCATCCACCTAGGAGACAAACCCAATCCCCTCAAGTCCAATCTATGCCTCTGTCACAACTAAAACCCTCACCGTCACACCTACCTTCTATATTGGGACCTCACCCCTCCACCTTGCCTCAATACATCATACCTCCTGTGTTTTCTTTAAAATGACCTGCACCTTCTGCACCCATACAGAGATCCATGGGTGTATCAACACCATCACCCCAAGTATCCTATCCACCTATCAACCCTAAACAAACTCCATCATCAAAGGATTTGTTTCTTTGTCACTCCTCTTTCTCCGTGGTTGTTTCCTGCCACCACGTCATCTGTGGCCTCCTCATCTAACCAGCTAAACATGACTTCTGCGCTGAAGAAGCCATGTTTAGTTAAATCTAATTATCAAAACCCCTTGTCTAAACCACCACCCGTACGAACCAACCATACCCAACCATTACCAAAACCCACCCAATCAATAGCCTCATCTTCCTCTGACTTTGACCTGCTCAAAGGATCTTATGCCAAGATCCTTGATATGTTGGTGGAGAATGCGACCATTTACCTACCCCCACTTAGACCCTATGATCCATCTAAACCTCGACCTATAGGTTATGATGAGTCTAAAATCTGTGCTTACCACCGCACACTAGGACATGATGTAGAGGGATGCAAAGCTTTGAAAGCCATCCTTCATCAGTCACCTCTCTCGAGATAGAAAGGTTAAGAAAGACAACTTACGAAGGGAGAAACCTTTAGCTTCAATCCCCTCTCCTATACCACCTGTCCCCACCTCACCAAGATATATCATTATTGCAACCCCACCTCCCGAAAACAATGACTTATCCCTGCCATCTTCCTCCTCTTGTGTTCATGAGATCAACATGATTAGTATTGCGACTCGAGGGAAGAAAAACAATGGGAAAGCTAAAGAAAGCACTCCTGTGGCCTATCTTTCTCTGTCGCCATCCCGATCGCACCACCACCTAAAGTGGTTATTTGTGGACCTACCTACCCCATCTCTGATGGAGTTTCCCATCGTACCATGATCAAACAGCTTCACCAATTAGCTGTAAAAATGACACTGTATGATCTCATTCAAACCTCTGAATCTCATCGACAAGCTCTCATTGAGATCCTCCAAGGGATAGAGGTCCTACCTAACGAAACCTTTCCCGTTGCCTCCATCTTAACACCCAACCACGTTGCTTCTCTCACCAAACAATCTACCACTTCGTCCCTGTACAACAAGCCATTGTTGTCAGTTTCTCGAAGATGAAATTGTTGACTTTGGTGTAGAAGATCCTGACCCCGCTCTTTTCATCTCGGCTTACGTCCGAGACATCCGAGTACGTCGTGTTATGATTGACGGGGCGCTAGCCTAAACATCATTTCTTCCAAAGACTTCCAACAAATGAATATCCCTTCTAGCTGCATGTGTGCCAACCCCACCATGTTGAGTTCATTTAATGATGCTATTACTTCTACTTTAGGCATCGTGATCCTTAACATTCGTGTAGGGCCACGTACCTTACCCGAAATCTTCTATGTCCTTGAGGGAGAATTCCAATACAACATGTTGTTAGGCCGCCCTTGGATCCGGGCTATGGGATGCGTTCCCTCCACCTTACATAGATGCATAAAATTTGAGTATGAGGGGAAGTCCTACACCATAAAAGCTGACGCTCCCCCCTTCAAAACCTGTAATATGTTATATCGCCCTAATGATGTGCTTGTACTAGTCAAGGCACCCATTCATCCAACCCAACCATCTACTTCGACCACACCTCAACCATCCACCTTAGCCGCACTTACACCTTCAACCAATGAAACCGCCGCCGCAAATACCACTTCCTTCCCAGCGGACAACATCCCAACCTCAGATCCCTTGGTAGATGTTTTTCAATGCCTTACGCTGGGGGAGTATCACCTATATAACATTAGCACTTTCCATAGCCCACAGGAGTATGGACAGTTACATGCACATCCTACCTACGACCGTCGTGTGGGGGAAGTAATCTCTTATGGACCACCTAATTGCCACACCAACCTAACATATGGGGGTGTCGACGCATCCTCTGTCACCCCTGAACCTCCCCTTGGTGTGGTTCCCTTCCAATCTAATTTTCAATATCTAACTAATTGTTGTTTCGCCCTCACCTTCCCGACAGCCTATTGTGCTTGGAAGGCTTCTTGGTTTTCGGTCTTTATGAACAAGGCCGACATACGATCATTCCCGTGACTACACGCAAACACAAAGATCGTCGTGGTCTTGGATTCTCTAAACCACCTACACCGTGAAACCGCATATCCGTTATATCCAAGAAGATGACAAAGTAACCCTTTCTTTCGAACTATCATTACGCATTTTGCAATCGTCACCACAGAGTTGATAGATCCAGAATCTATCCCTCCTAACTTTTTTTTTCGTAAATGCTATCTTCCTGGGTCCTCTCACTTATCAACGCGATAATGAAGACCCATCTTCTTTTCCCCTTCTATATCCAGACATGATTGAAGAAGACTTGCCTTCAATTAATGTTGTTGAGTGCCAAGATGATGACTCCATCCTCACTTATCTTGGTGCGGACGACTCTTATATTCAACGCGCCTTACCATCTGAAACTCAAACCATGTTGAATGAGTCGACTATAGAAATCAACATCCACACAGAGGACGATCCTCACATTGTGAAGATTGGACAATCTCTTAACGCATCAGAACAAACTGCCTTCACTACCTTCCTCCGTGCCCGTAACCAAGCTTTCACTTGGTCCTACGCTGACATGCTAGGAATTGATCCTGACATCGCTGTCCATAACATTACTCTGAAACCCGACTCCAAACCAGTTAAACAGAAACTAAGAAAAATGCATCCACGCATTGCTCTCTTGGTCAAAGAAGAGCTTCAACGACTCCTTTCTGTTTCCTTCATCTTACCTATTGACTATCCTCAATGGATTTCTAACATCGTACCTGTCACTAAAGCAACGGGGGACTTCGGATATGTACGGATTTCCGGGACCTTAACCTCGCTTGCCCAAAGGATGACTTCCCCCTACCTAGTATTGATCAACTTGTTGATCTCACTGCGGGCCATGAGATGCTTTCTCTCATGGATGGCTTCTCGGGATACAATCAAATTTTGGTAGCCCCGACCGATCAACATAAAACCACCTTCATAACTCCTTGGGGAACCTTCTGCTATCATGTCATGCCGTTTGGCCTTAAGAATGCTGGTGCAACCTATCAGCGGACTATGACTTATATTTTTCATGACATTATGCACACTATCCTTGAGGATTATGTCGATGATCTTATTGGCAAATCTAAACATCGCAGTGAACATCTTGATGTTTAAACCATTATTTTTGATCGCCTGTTATAATACTATGTTCATCTTCAACCAAAGAAATGTGTCTTTGGTGTCCTTTCAGGAAAACTCCTTGGTTTTATTGTCTCTTTGTGTGGCATCGAGGTCGATCCAGCTAAAGTCAAAGCTATCCTAGAAATTCCCCCACCCACTAACCTTAAACAATTGCGTAGTTTGTAGGGAAAACTCTAATCTATCCGGCATTTCATTTCACAACTCTCAGATTGATGTCAACCTTTTCATCATCTCGTTATAAAGGACATTGTCTTTCAATGGAGCAAAGAGTGCCACCAAGCCTTTGAGGCTCTTAAAGCCTATCTCTTGCATCCACTCGTGCTTATCCCACCTCGGGACGATCACCCTTTCTACCTTTACCTTTCGCCACCGACCATCTGCAGAGCCATGCTCACACATCATGACTCTAAGCATCGAGAACAAGCCGTTTATTACATAAGTCGTATTCTTATGGATTACAAGACTAGGTATACACATGTAGAAAAGTTGTGCCTAGCCCTATCATTCGTGGCAACCAAACTCCGACATTACCTCCTGAATCACAAAACTTTTTTCATCACCAATGCAGACCCCATCCATTATATGTACGCCAAACCTCATCTAAACCAATGCATCGCCCAATGGCTTATGCTCCTCGCCGACCTCAACCTTGAGTTTGTACACCAGAAATCAGTCAAAGGACAAACTATCGCAGACCAACTCGCGGAAGCCCCTTTACCTGGGGAACAATTTACCAATTTTACTTTCCCTGATGAACTCATTGCCACTCTTTCACTCAGTGAGGAGTCGTATCCAATGACCCTCTTCTTTGATGGATCCAAATGCCAGCATGGCGGAGGGGCCGGCATTGTTCTCATTCCTCTTGATGCTGAACCTATGCCTCTTTCATTCCAGCTCGATTTCCCCTACACTAATAATACAGGAATACGAGGCCCTTGTTTTGGGTCTCAGGTTGCGTTACACTTAGGTGTAAAGTCTATTAACATTTTCGGTGACTCTCAATTGGTAGTCAATCAAGTTATGGGCATCTACCAATGTAAAAATGAGGAACTTCAAAAGTACAAACATTACGTGGACTCACTTTTGACCTTATTTACTCATTATTCTATCCAAACCATTCCCCGCTCAACTAATAAATTTGTGGATACTATGGCTTGCTTGGCCTCGCAAATTCCTGCCTCACCAACTGACTCTGACATATTTGTCTTGGTCCAACAACTCTTTGCCCCATCTTACTTAGTCCCAGGATGTTTGTATGGTAAATAATGTATCTGCTAATTCACAAGATACCTGGTATCACCAATTTCACGACTACCTTACAACCTCTGTTCTCCCACCTGACCTTACTAGTAACGGAAAACGTGATTTTCTTAAAAGTGTTTCTCGTTATGTCATCATGGGGGGACTCCTCTATAAACATGGCTTTGATGGCATCCTCCTTCGATGTCTAACCGGCGCGGAGGTCACCTATACCATCCAACAAGTCCATGACAGAATTTGTGGTGGACATTTTAGTGGCCTTGCCGTGGCCAAACGGATCCTTCGCCTAGGCTATTATTGGCCTACTCTTAATAACGACTGCTACGAATATGTTAAGCATTGTGTTATGTGTCAACAACATGCCAACCTTCAACATACTCCTAGCCATCCGCTACAGGTCGCACGAGATCTTTGGCCTTTCTCACAATGGGGTTTAGACCTTATTGGTGAGATTCACCCGCCCTCTTCGCAACGTCACCATTGGATAATCACAGCAACCGAATATTACACTAAATGGGTGGAGGCCATTCCACTCATTTCAACCAAAAAAGAAAAAATCATAGAGTTCATTAACCATCACATTATCTATCGTTTTGGTGTTCCTCATCGCCTGATAACAGATAATGGAAAATCTTTCAAAAATAAGTTGTTACAAGACCTTTGTGACAACTTTGGTATCAAACTTAGCTTCTCATCACCTTACTATCCACAAGAAAATGGTCAAGCCAAATCTTCTAACAAAACCCTGACCAAAATTCTCATGAAAGTCGTTAACAATTCTGGGAAAAATTGGCCTGATCACATCCCCTTTGCCCTTTGGGCTTATCGTACTGTATTCATACCTCCACTAATGCCACACCATTTTCTTTGGTATATGGTACCAAGGCTGTCTTACCTCTTGAAATACAAATACCCTCCCTAAGAATATCTCTCTAGGATATTCTCACCAATGATGATTTCTGCCAAGAGCGGTTAGCCCAATTGGAGCTTCTTGACGAGCGTCGTCTTACAGCTCTTGACCACCTTCAAATATATCAAAAGTGCATCAAGCGTGCTTATGATAAGCAAATTCATGAGCGTACCTTTAAGATTGGTGATCTTGTCCTCAAAGAGAATCAACATGTAACCAAACTAGAAAAGAGCAAGCGTGGAAAATTTTCTCCAAATTGGATTGGGCCTTACATTATCACTCACACTTACGGATCAGGAACTTACCGTTTAGCTTCACTCAATGGTGGCGAGCCTGAACCTTGTAATGCCTTACATCTTTGACCATTCTACTGTTGAATTTAGTATTATATCACTTCTTATCTACCTTGCGCTCGTCCCTTGAGCTCATTTACCACCTCATACACCTTGCTTCATGCATCTCAAAATAGAATCACGCTCACATGGTTTGGTCATCATCTCCTCTTAAAGATGCCTTCCCCTTTTTAGTCTGGTCCATGACTTAAAAGTATCAAAATAACACGTTCTCAATTATACAATTATGGGATATTCTTGAGTCAAACTTCCTACAAAACTAGATGCTTCATGCCAAACGGACATCTAGACCTCAAAGTTATACATAGACTGCTCCCTCGAAGGACAGCTATACACAAAAGCCGCATCTGCTACTATAAATAGACTACTCCCTTGAAGGACAGCTATACAAAGTCAGCCTCTATCAGAAGCTTCTCACATTGATCAGCTTCGTGAAGAGCTCAAGAACAACAAAATGCATATCCCATATAGACTTCCCGCATCGATCAGTCTATATTCAAAAAAAAAATATAAAAGCAGTATTCAAAAGCACTTTTGAGTCATGGACTTGTCTATTCAGGTTTGGTTCTCTTTCATCAGCATAATCACCTTGTAACAAGTTCTCTACACCCCAGCTATACCATCCACCTCATCTCACCATTCTTCAAAACAACAAAACTCAAGGGACGTGACGTATATCTCGATATGTTGTGATTATACAACTCTTTTCACCTATCGACTTCTCGCCTATGCAAGGTACCTAGGGATTCAAGCTCATCCTACGATAATACGTGGTTTGTTTAGCTCTTTCCAACTATGGGACACTTTTGCCTCTTTTACCCGAATCTAGGATTATGTGTTGACCTTAATCAGGACATGGTTTCCTATGCTTGGGTAAGCTAATCTTCACTTCACCTATACCTACACCAATACCGCCAATACCTTACCAACACCAACAACATTACCCTACCAATATCAATATTTTTACCAACCAAAAAATTGCCTAACCACAACCAAATTTCCTGAATTCACCTCTCCCTGGTCCTAAGGGAGAACTACATTGGTCTGAGGCCCCTCCTTGCTTTGTGCAATGGGCTATGTAGGCAGCACTTAGGAGACATGGGGTCTCCGAAGGTTAGCTCGACCATCCCCTACCATAACCTATCATGTGTTGTTAAAATATAAATGATTTCACATATTTATATTGATAACACTCACCTTGGTCCTTTATCAATTCAAAACATTCAAAACACAAACATTCTTATTATTATCATAACTCAAATCAACATACATATTCAGTTTTATTTAGATGTTAAACAAATACATCTTCTCTATCATCGACGTGCAGGTCGGCATCCTTATTTATTCTTCTACCCCTATGAAATTCACTTAGACCCTTGCGCCTCATCCCGAACTAGGTGATGATCATGATCGTCGATGCCACTCACCTGGCCTCTCCATCCTCAAAGGTGCCACTGCTATTGGTTCCTCCCACTGATCCACCAATCTCTCCTGTAACATATGAATACACCCTCTCGCATGGAGGAATCTCACCTCTAGTCTCTCCACTCGTGACTGCGCAACCGCTAACAATCCTGTTGTCTCATTCACCTGCGTTTGAAGCTGGTGAACTAAACCCTGCAGGTGATCTCTTTCGCTGTAATCACAGCTATGTCAGGATGATCGGCCCTCTCACGTGAACCTCGCAGCTCTGCTACCCACCATAATCTATAAGCCTCTGTCACTCCTGCATCCATTACCCTGCAATCAGCTGCTATCTCTTCTGGTCCTTCTGGAGGTGTCGGCCGGGAGGTGAGAATGATGCCTCGGTGTCGATCCTCATGTATGGTCTATAAGCCATGGGTATATCCTAAACAAATCCAAATTGTCACCGCACGTGATCTAGAGGAATCCTCTCGTACTCACTGGCTTGTGTCCCGCGATCCACCTTAATCGCTCTACACCCCTCAAATCCTCAGCTATGTTCTCTGTCACCATATAGTTCCCGTAAGGCCTCCAACAGATATCCGCAATCGTCACCATCTCCCACATCTGCCTATAATACTCGACATCATATGTCACGGCCTCGAATCTCACCTCTTGCTCTGTCTGGACCCATCGCCTGAATCCCAACCTCTGCACTCCTGTCTCTCCTGACTGGATGGGTCGGCCTATTGGTCACACACAAACAATGTGCTCATAGGCCCAACAATGTAATAAGTACGCACAATCCAGTGTAGTCCTGTGATTTCACCTGCAGGCCCATAAACCCCTATATAGCTCCGCCAGATATGTGGGTGCCCATGCAAAAGTCACGCTCCTTTCTATCATTTCCCAAATAATACACATCAATGCTTTTGGAAATCTTCCCCATCTCGCCCTCGGTAATGCATAATACCCCACCACTATCATTAATACCACTACCAACCTTGTTGCCTCGGGGTGTGCTACAAACATAAAAATAAAATGAGTCATGTATGACTTGATCTCTCATTAGGACTAGGTGACCTGCAATCTAGGGAGGGCCCATCACCTGTGGACCTTGTTGGCCCGTTCGCTGCCATGTCTGCTATCCCTGGCGGCTACTCAACCGATCTAGCTGAAGCTAATGATCTCTGTGATCTTGTAGACATCGATTCTCGACTATAACTAGGTGCTCTCGGCCCTCGGGGACAACCTCATATTATAAATATCTATATTAAGAATCTCTCCCATTAGTTGTCACCAAATTGAGGTGCATGCATGGTGTCACTACGAATTCATCATCCTACTAGAATGAGGCCACCTCCACATATAGAAATATTTTCCTATCCCACTAATTGATCAGCTTGGAGTTGATCTCGCTCCACTATCGTTACCTAGACTTGTGCCCCTATGGCACACAATTGATCCTCTCCATAGTAATGGCCTGGACCGTGCCCGGCCTAATATCTCTCTCTTATGATATGTTGAACCCGACAAGTGGCTCTGCTGGAGCTGGGTAGTCAACTTCTATAATAGACCTTATAACTTGTAATATTTGAGTTGTCATCTACTTTATCTACACTCTATGTGTTGTACTGTCACCCCCATTACCTCCATCTCCTCTGGCACTTCCTAGACTATGTGGTGGGCTTAGAATCGACCCCTTTTATGCACCTTGCGGTGGAGGGCCCTGTTGCACTCCTCTCCAGGAGGAACCTCCTATAGTGGTGACTGAATCCTAACTAGTATACCCACTCGAGGAATTCATATATGAGGGCTATGTGAATTTGTCTCTATCTAGGTCTCGGCCCCTGACCTAGTGGAGGACCCTATCTATGACCGCCATCATGACCTTATCCATAAAATATATATCATCCGAATCATCATCATCACTACCACTCATTTGATCTACTCGATGGCCTAACCCCTTCATACCATACGACCTATGGAATAGTGAGATGGTGAGGTAAAACTATATAGTACCATGGTGCATACGCCATTGTAACTCAGAATCCCTAAACTTCCTCAACAGAGCCTATATGTGTGGTACCATCTAATCAAAAATGGCTTGGGCCCTGGCTACCTGAATCTATGGCCCCATATCAAATGTCTCTCGGGCTCGATAGGCATACCATATCTCTATCCCTGGGACATCCTGTACATATCCAAACTATCTCTAGCACCAGTCTACTCTATAGTACTCTATAATATATCCCTAGATACCAATAAAAAAAGTTCTCAACCATGCATATGCTCAACTTGTGTGCATGACCTACCCACATATACTACCAATATGGTCTCCATACTATCATATGTTGTTGAACATCATCTAAAAGTCAGTGATAATGATACGTATCTCCCATATGTCCGTAGATATCATCATTGACTTGGACCCATCCCATTAATGATGGCTCATCAAGAGCCTAAACTCATAGAATGTCTATTGAGCGTCCAAAAGCTATATGGTCCCATGCCCATATCTATAACAACGTGGCTAGACCTATGGTCTTCTAACCATAGTATGTAATCAGGTGCAAGTCCCAGTATAAATGTGTTAGAATGCACTGGCCCAAGCTATATCTCTCACCATGAACCAATCCTTGTACCACATTGATGAGACCAATCGGGAACGATGTCCCTGTGTCTTTAGTGAGAAAGATGCCACCTGAAAAGTTCCATAAGATAGACCACCACTTGGTATAGTTGCAAATCTACAATGCACTTATACATCCACATTGTCATACATCAGCAAGGTATCTCATCACTGCCAATAACTTGATCAAGAAGTTGGTAATATGAACTAGCTCACCGATATAATCAATCAATTGTCCCTAGATGGGCACATGTATTATGTGCCATACATTCTCCAATGTAACAGTCATCTCTCCAATAGGGATCTAAAAACCAAATCCCATTGTGCCATCTCTCGCCTATGGCTGTGAGTAGGCCATGGTCTAAGGTAATATGTGGCATCCGTGCCACACAAAGCTACTCCTGTGACCTCTAGTAAGATGTCCATGATATTCCTATCTTGCCAAGAGAAGCTCACCTCCAAAGTGGCTAGACAGGACATGTTGCTCTCGCATCTAAATGGATGGTCATCATCTCTACAAAATAAAAAAACACTTATTAAGACTTTACTTTCTTCTATCTACTTTATTCTAGTTTATCTCTAATATTCTTCTAAGAACTAACTCACTATTTTCTTCTACATATTTTCCTATTTTCTTCTAAGTTCACTAAAAACACATTTTCGGCACATGCATGCCCATAAGGATTCCTGCACTACCTTCCTAGCATTTGTGCACCCGAATGTGTACGACTTCTTTCCAAAGTGTATACACACCCATCATGACGTGTGCGCTCATAAAATTTTCAACCCCACCCAACGTAGGCATGTGCATATTTTATGAAGCATGTGTGCCCATGTTGACACGTGTGCCTAAGCACACCTATTTTTCCCCCCATACACTTACACGCATAATTTTTTCAATGTATGCGCATACGTGTACATGATTTTTGATGCATGTGCACTCCCAATGATGATTGCACACCCCTTAGCCACGTGCACACATGTTTTCTACCCTACAAATGCTAATAAATGTAGTTAAAGTACAAAGTTGATAAAGAGGGATAGAGCACTCTTGAAGGGTCCATCTTCCTCCTCTCATGCATACTACCAAACCATGATTGCTCACCTAATGTGCCTTTGAACTCTGGCCATCTCTCTTACACTCAAAACACCGATGATAAAAATTAGAAAAGCTCTAGTAATAAATGTATTATTCGTGATGATTTACCTCCCTGAAGAGGATATATAAGGTCATTTTGACCTCATCGCGTTGCATTTTCACCCACCATGTTGGGAAATGTGTTTTTTTTACCCACCGTGAACATTCTAACTTCCTCTATTGTGACAGGTTGTGATGATTATTTTTATTAAATAATTATTTTTGACCCATTTTCGACTCATGGGGCATATTTTGGCTACTTAGTGCCTATTTTCTTCTCCCTCGGGATTTTTTTGTGCTTTTAGGTTATCTTCCAACTTCTTAATTCTTATGACCGATAAAAAAATCTAAAAATTGCAAAAATTATAATTTTCAAAAATTATAATTTTTTTCAAAAATCCAAAAACTCGTAATTTTTTTTTGACATAAACTAGTAGAAATCTCATACGCAGCTGAAATTTGTCTAACACATGGTATTCATCTCATATATTGCTTACGTTTTCACATGTTTTTGAACCAAACAACTCGAGGATTATATGGATCTACAACCATATACAAAGTTAGATAGCTTGCTTCATCTGTACTCTGGGGCACAACGAGTTGCTGGTATTGTTTTGTAGCGCACAATGCTTTCTCATTGGACCATGTGTCCTTCATCAATTTCCCTCACATGTATCCTTTCTTGGGGCACCACTTTTAACCCTTTTCATTTATCATGAACATTTGGGAACTGAATCTTGATAACAAAACATTTTTGTAACTATCTTGAATGTTGTTGGTTTGAGTATGTGTGTTTGTACTTGTTTCCTTGTTAGATCAGCTTGTTTACTTCTCATATTGCATTGCATTTTATATGTTGCATGGAGTTGGTATTTTAGCAATGGATAGTTGTTTGTATTATGGATTTTAATTTTGTCCTACACTTATGTCGTATGCTTACATTTTTAATAAGGGCCGATGATGAAGATCACTAGCAATATGATGAAAATAAAGTTGTTTACAAGGAAATGGATGGATTTTAGCTCAATCCCCCTTCTTCATACTAATTTTTCTTCTCTCTCCATCACACTCATCTTCACCATTCTTCCTCTACATTCATGCACACTCCTCTCAATATAAATATCAAATGTTTGGTACCTCACCATTCAAGCGGACAACTCCCCCCGCATCTTGATTATTCAGTGTGACATGGAAGATGAGAAATGCCAATGAATATAAAAGAATTATATTTCATGGGTGCTTAGTACTTAGTTTCAACAAGATTAATATATCTTCCATTCTTCTCTTTGCATTATTCTACCCTTTTACTTGGGGCATTTTCTCTCCCTTCAACTTCTATCTATTTTCCTTCATTTTTTTATCGTTAATCGACTTCTTTCATCACCCCTTCAACACTCAAGGGGGCATCTCTCATCTTACTAATTTTTCTTCTACCACTATAATTTTTTTACTTGTTTACACTTGTCTACTTTATTTGAAGTGGTGTAGCTTACGCCACCCCAAAGAGGGGTAAATGTAGACACCTATAGTTCGATCAAAGAAATATTATTCCTAACATTGCATTAACTATTCTACTCACCGCTAATTGATGACGCTTCATCAATTAGGCTCTTTTTCCCTTCAAGTCCCCTTAATTGACCATTATACATTGATTAAGCCTCATATCTTGTAGTTGACTAATAAATCTTCTTATTATAATACTTTTGCTTCCAATGCTTCCATAATATATTCAAACCTCCTTGATCTATATGGATACAAAATAACTCTACTTCATCAAATCAGCCAACATCAAGGAAGGAAAATGGAGAAAAGGAGGTTTTGTTTGCAGTATAACAGAACCACCACTATGTGCAGAGTGACGGTTATAGAAACACCACTCAATCTAAGCGGTGATCTTGTAACCACCACCTAGCCAAGGTAGCAGTCATGTGATCACCATTCTACACCGTGTGGCAATCATGTCACTTTTGGATAGAGAAATAAATAAAGCATGAATGGACGTGAATTTGGAGCGTCGACATTTTCCCTTCCTCGCTATTAATTTTCCCATCCTATAGTGCATGTGAGGACATGGGGAAGGCTACAAATACTAGGTAGGAGCAATGGAATTGATCAAGGGAAGTAAGAGACTTCATGGGAGTGAGTGCAAGAATTCTAAGCACTGGAATTTGATTTTGTAGAAGAAAGAGTTTGAGAACAGATAATTCAAGTAGTTGGGAGGAAGTGTGAGATATTTTCAATTTCCTTTATCACTTATTGTAAAGTTTGTATCTCTTATAATTTGAATTGGCCAATAAATTAAAAAGGGAAGAAATATTTTTTTCCCTTCCCAATTGGTTTTCCTCCTTTGGAGGTTTCAAGATAAAAATCCTTGGTGTATGTGTGTTTTGATTCATTTCTCTTTGCAAATTATAGTTCTAAGGCATAAATAATTCAATCACTAGCTCAACTGTCATTTTCTAATTGAAAGTATGACTATGTTTATTTGTGATTATGTGAACTATTCCAAAGTAGAGAGTTTACAGATCATTTTGGTATCAGAGCTAACAAGTATCTAGGACTGTGGTATTTGTTCTTGGATTTGTATGATAGTGACGAGATCCAAAGGTGAAGAGGATTTACCTTGCGATCCAAATATTTCTACAAGGAAGTGGAAAAAAATAATTTGGGGACAAATGGAGGAAGAGAACTTGGTCCATAGAATCGAGATGTTGGAGACCATGATGGATAGGATGTTTAGAAGACAAGAAGAACTTGCAGATTTGTAGAAGATGGATTCTATTAAGAAAGACTCCATGGAATCAAAGTGGTTTGAGGCTTAGTTGAAAAATTTGGCATAGAGAGGAGCCACGATGAGGAATAATATGGGGAAGAGCATGAAGAAGATACTTCAATGGAAAGAGAGAAGGTAAAATATGATCATGCTCCTTTTAAATTTGAAACAAAAGTTTAAATTAAAATATTTGAAGGACAAGTAGATGTAAAATTTCTTGATAAATGGTTAAAACAATTGGAAGTCTACTTTAGCATCCATAATGTCATTGAGGAACAAAGAATCACCTTTTCATGTCTCAAAATGGATGGACACAATCTGGTTTGGTGGGAAACCCATCTAACCACTTGTGAAAAGAAGAAATTTCCTATTGTGAAATATTGGCAAGAATTTAAAGAATTACTTAGAGCTAACTTCTATCCTATTGGCCACAAGACTAACCAAATAACTAAATGGCAGTATTTTAAACAAGGCAATAGTCAAAGTGTACAAGACTATACTATGGAGTTTCAAAGAGACCATATTACTGAACATGGAATTGGAGGATGAGGATATTCTAACTAAGTACTTGGGAGGAATTCACACTCACCTTTGAAGAAAAGTCATCTCCATGAAGCCCAAAGATCTCAACGAGGTGTGTGTGTGTAGGTGTATTATATAAATGATGAGAAGAAGTAAGGAGAAGCAGAGCCAAGGGAAAATCGGTCAACAAATCAGTAGAATAAAGAACATGGGAAAATAAGTAATAAAGGTAAGTGGAAGGGGAAAGGTAAACAAGATGCCACTACTTTAAATACTTGTAGAGATCCCAAGAATTTTTGCAAGAACTCGATATCAATGGTCATACCGATGCTTCTGTTGGAAGTTGTGTCGAAGAACCAAACTAAGGACTCAAAGAAGTCCATGAAAGCTGTAAAGACAGAAAGGGAGGTGGAAATCGAAGATGACTCGATCTAGATGAGAGGCTTTGATGCATGACCACCAATATGGAAAGCTAGGAAGAGGATATGAGTAGACTATTCCAAATCAAAATACAAATCAAGAGAACTAAGGTAAATGCTTGGTTGATACGGTTCTCACTCTAACTTGATTTAGGAAGAAGTGGTAAAGAATATTGGTCTTGAGACTTACGAGCATCCACACCCTTATCCTTTGGGTTGGGTGAAGAAGGGCTTTGAAATTCAGGGAACAAAAAGATGTAAGGTTGAGTTTGGGATAAATTTTGAGTATATTGATATATTGGAAGTTAATGTTAATCCACTCGATGCATTTGATGTTGTTTTTGGGAGTCCTTACTAGTATAGCGGGGATGCTATATTCATGAGAAGGGAGAGACGATACATATGGGTCAAGGATGGGATAAAATACAACATCCTGGGAACACCAAAGTAAGACACGGGTTCTTATGGTGAGTGCTAACCAAGCAAAGTGACTCATTCGAGTAAATCATTATAAGTTTTTTTTACTGTTATTAAAGGATAAAAAAGATGGGGTAGAATTTTAGAGATTTCTAACCAAGGAAAACATGATTTTGATAGTATTATGTAGGAAATTTTCAGGCTCCTTGTGGGTTACCACCAAAACAGGAGGTAGAGCATGAGAGTCACTATTGCCAAATTCCCCTCTATCAAACATTGAGTTGTATAGGGAATCTTTGCTAGAGTGTACTGAAGTAAAGAAACAACTCCAGGAACTACTAGACTAGGGTGTGATACATCTAAGCACCTCACCATGTGATTCACATATTGTGATGGTGACGAAGAAGGATGGTTCTTGGAAAACATGCATCGACTACTACGCTCCGAACAAGATCAGCATAAAGAAAAAATATCCACTTCCTTGCATAGATGATCTCTTGGAACAACTTCAACATGCAAAATTATTCACAAATTTGGATCTTAAGTCAGGTTATCACCAAGTTAGAATGAAGGAGGAGGATATATGTAAAACTTCCTTCAAGAAAAACATGGTTTGTATGAGAGGTTAGTACTTCCATTTGTTTTATGTAATACACCCACTACATTTATGAGATTGATGAATGATGTATTGTGGGATTTCATAGATTCACGTGTCATTATTTATCTAGATGATATCTTGATTTTTAGTGCCACATGGGAGGAACATCTAATTCATTTGCAATAAGTCTTGCAAGTTCTCAAGGAGAAATAACTGCTTTACAATATGAATAAATGTGAATTTTCCAAATAGTCACTTGTCTATCTTAGGCACGTGGTTTGAGGAGGAGAGCTACGAGTGGATCCAAAGAAGGTGGAATCCATCACCAACTGGACAACACCAATATGAGCCATAGATACTAGGATTTTTATGGGAGTATTACAGTACATGTGGAAGTTCATTATGGGCTTCTCCATGATTGTAACACATCTACACACATTGGTTGCAAAGAGTAAGGGTTTTGACTGGGGTAAGTAACAAGATAAATCCTTTGATTTATTTAAGTACAAGATTAGTCATGCTCTAGTACTTTCTCTTCCTAACTTGTAGAATCCCTTTGAAGTAGAGATAGATGTCATTGATTATGCTATGGGTGTAGTGTTGCTTCAGGGAGGTAAACCAATATGATATCATTTTAAAAAATTTACTTCAATAGTTAAAGGATATTCAATATATGATAAGGAAATGTATGCACTAGTTCATGTAATTAAAAAATGGAAGCATTATTTGTTGGGTAAAGAAACTATTATGCACACTGACCAAAAACCTCTCTAGTATTTGCAAGCACAGTCTAAATTGCAGCAGGCAAGGAACTACAAATGGATGGGGTTCCTTCATAAGTTCTATCTTGTGATAAAATACAAGAAGGGTAGTACAAACTTGGTGGCAGACATGTTTTATAGGCCACCTACATAGGATAAAATATCCTGCTTGGCCACTATCTCTCAGATCGATCCCTTCATGAAGGAAGCTTACAGAGAGGCATATGCCCATGACAAAGACTTTGGGGTGACATTTCAATAATTATAGTCCTAAGGGGCTAAAAGGATGAGGATTGAAGATTTTTATCTCAAGGATGGGATGCTCTACCGATGGGGGAATCTTTGTGTGTCGAAATAAGAAAGACTTCTATTGATGAGGGAAGCACATACCTCAAAATTAGCAGGACATTTCAGTGTTGGTAAGACCCTAACCCACTTGTAAAGGTACATGTATTGGCCCAATATGCAAGAAGTATCAAAATTTATACGTGGATGTAAACTTTGTTGTACCAATAAGCCTAAGACTAGGAAGGAGGGTTTGTATATGCCTTTGCAAGTACCTACTCATCCATGGGAGGAAATTTCTATGGAATTTGTAGGAGGATTACATATGTCTAAACATGGCCATGATTATCTCTATGTTTTGTTGATAGATTCAGTAAGATGTGTATTCTTATGGAATTTAAAAAGACAATAAAAGCACATAAGGCAACGGATATTTTCTTTGCTAATGTATGGGTTCATTTTGGCTTTCCAAAGTCTATTATTTCTGACAGGGATTCTAGGTTCTTGAGGAAGTTTTAGACTACTTAATGGGACAAGATGGATACCAGTTACGAGAGGAGAAAGAATTTCCATCCACAAATAGATGGATAGATAGAGGTGGTGAACAAGAATTTGGTATAATTGATCAAACCGTATAAAAAAATCCAAGGACTTGGGATGAGTCCTTAGCCTACATTATACATTCCTAAAATTGGGCAATACATGCATCCACTATGAATTTGTCATTTGAAACATACTTGGGATATGTATCTACAAATCCGTTTGACATAATGATTAAGCGAGAAAGATGAGGAGGAGACATGAGATGAAGAGGTGACTAGACAAAACAAATTCATTTATAGGATCCAGAAAATACATCCCAAAGTTAAAGAACAGTTGGAAAAATCCCAAGCCAAGTACAAGGCTAGACATGACCAACACGGGAGAGAGAATAAGCTTCATGTTGGAGAAAGAGTTTGGTTTTACTTAGCGGGGAGACTACAAGGTCGGCACAAAATCTCAATCCACTACGATATGGAAACTTCACCATATTGGAGTAGGCTGGAGAAAATGCCTTTCGGCTTGATTTTCGACCATTTATGAGGATGTACTCAGTAGTAAACTATGAGAGCTTGCACCTATATGAGCCATACATGCTAGATGAATATGAAGAATTATAGTTACTACCTTCCATTGAGGATTGTGGCTTGGAATCATGAGGAAAATTGGAGGAGGATGTAGTGCTACAATATAAGGAAAGAGAGATGAGAAGAGGTCCGCAGGAGTCTTGGCAAGTTGGATTGAAAGGGAACACACCAAGGTAGGCTAGGTAGTACTCAAAGGAGTAAGTGAGGAAATTATTTCCTCATCTACTCCCCCACTAAGATTTTGTGGGACCAAAAGCCCGCTAAGGGGAGGTGTGATCCATAGGGATCAAAATCAACTCTACTTCATCAAATAAGCCAACACTAAGGAAGGAAAATGAAGAAAAGGAGGTTTTGTTTGCATTATAATAGAACCACCACTTTATTCAGAGCGGTAGTTATAGAACCATCACCCAACCTAGGTGGTGATCCTTTGTTGTCACCTCCTAAGACTTCTAGATTTTCCTCTCCATTTTTTTAAAAATCAGGTTAGGTAGCTACTAAATGCCCTTGTAAAAGATCCCCTAAGAAAAACTAGTTCTAAATAGTTAGTCATTTTTTGAAAAATTGAGTTTTGAGGCTTTTGCGGTGTTTCGTGGGTATTTTGGATTTTTTTGTCCCCCATGTCCGAATTTCCTTTGGGTCGTATATTGCCCAATATTCTGATTTTACCAATTAGTCTTGTATTTTCCTTCATTTTCAGTCTTTTCATATTTTCGGAGAAATGGTGTCCCGATGTCCCAAGGGCGGTCTGTGTCAAATATTTCTGACTTCACCGATTTTCATTTGTTGTAGGTGTTTTAGATTTTCTTGTTCTGTGTGTCCCAATTTTTCCTTGACTTCCATTTCCCTACAAATCTACATTTCTCGATTTTCATTTGCTGAAGCTATTTTGGCTCCACATGTACCAGCTGTCCCACTGTCCCTTGGGACAATTGTGCACTTTTGTTCCACCTTACCCAATTTTCATTATTTTAACATTGGCATAGAGTATTAATTACCTCATTTATTTCACCCTACCGACCTAATTGAGTTTAAATGCATATAAATACTCGGGTAATTGATCATTTTCACCACCTTTCTTGCATTTTCTAGAGAATTTTTCTGTTCCTATTTCCTCACCATTTATAACCATGGTTTAGTAATCCTCCATTGTTTTCAAATCTGCAAGTGCAAAGGTAAGTTGTAAATCATTAAGGTATTGAGAAAGGAACTAAGGGATTTTCTCACAAGTGATCTTCTATTCTTGCAATAAAATGAAGATCAGTTTTAAAGGACACGAGCACCTATCTTCCTTGGAGATGGTTGTACCAAACATTGGTGATAGTGAAGCTCAACACCTAGACTTGGATGATTTCTGGGCTCAAATCAATTGTCAAAACCCTACTCCTATGGCTCAGTTGATCAAAGATAGTGGGATTGCAGAGGTAGGGGATTTCCCATTTCAATTCAGTGTGTCGACACAATACTAGCTTGTAGTTCTAGTTTTGACTCAAAAACAAAATAAATTTTCAATCCTCAAGGTCAGGTGGTGGCTCGACTTGATGAATATTGTATTTGCACTGCTCTCAGAATTCCCATGGTTAAAAATTTGAATACTCTTACCAAGGACTAGGCACAATCTCTTTTCGATCAAGACAATGAAAAGTACAAAAGCAAAGTTGCCAAGTCTTGGTTCAAGAACCCTAAGAAAGGAGCCTCAAGGCTGCCCAAGATAATGTTCAGAGTTGATTTCCATGAAGAATTTTTAGACGTCATCACTTTCTTTGGCTAGGATAATGGGAATGCCCTCCACTAATGATTTTCATTTTTGGATGTGTCCCTATATCAATATTATATGTGAGGGAAAGCAGAACTTGAATTGGGCAGGAATAATTTGTAACAACCTGACTAAGAAATTGGTAGAGGTTCAAAGAACTCAAACCTTCTATATGACCTCTTACCTAATGTATACCATTTCCGCCTATAGAGATTGGTTGGGTTTCTCCCTCATGGAAGACAAGAAAGATGCTCCCATCTATGTATATCATCCACAATTGACTCTGAAGTTTAGTAATCATCATTTTAGGAGAGTGAATGATGCATTCACTATGTACATTGTCAGATTGCTAGAAGGAGATATTGCTAAAAGATTTTTTGATGAGGTGAAACAATTGATCAGTGTCTATGGTAGCTTTTTCACCCAATTTAGGAAGTTTTCATATATAAGATTGGCTGGATTTGAGGGACAACCCCTGAAAATTCCCATGTACTGTAGTGATAAGATGGATTTGGTGGAGATCTACAGACAATTGGATAAATTGCATAGGACCTATAGGGACAAGAAGATTACAGGTATTCAGTTCCCAATCACATTGGGTAACTACACTTGCAGGACTGCCCTAGATGCTCAGAATGTTGACAGGACAATTGCTCCTCTCACTCTCCACTATTATAAACCTATATCTTTCTTTGATATTAAGGAGTTCATTTCCTCCAATTTTAGAATGGGTTATCAAAGCATCTTCTTGATATTGAAGACTACTGGGAATATTTTTTAATGATTATAAAGCCCAGAGAAGGTACTACGGAAGATTATCTCTGCAAAAAATCATAGATTTTGGTATATATGATGTTTCTAAAGGATTGGAGGATGATGATGAAGAACTGTAGTCTCTTGAGTATGAAAGATCAATCAAGCACACTCCTATTGAAACCATTGATTGGTTTTTCAAGGAAAGAGATGATTTGAAGGAGCTCAACAATCCTATCCTAGTGAGAACTAGACTTTGGTTTGATAGAAAAATGAAGATGTTCAGGGCAAGGAAATCTAGGTCTACTTCTCAAGATATTTCTACTCCTCAGAAATAAATACCTGTATAAGTTCTGAGATACATGAACAATTTGTTTCTTCTCCTCCATAATCTTCAACTCTGGTGTACACGAAGAAGGGAAAAGATAAGAAGGATGATAAAGTGGGAGATGTCATTCCAGAGAGTGAGAAACTATCCTCTCCTAAGCAAACTGAAACAATACCTAATGAGGAAGCTATTGTGGACCTTGGTGATGATGACAGTGAGGAGAAAGAGTAGGAAAATCCTGAAGAAAATTTCCTTGAAGAAAACAGTGGGAAGGAGGATCAATTGAAGGAACTAGTTTCGAATCTGTATCTATTAAGGAAGATCCTACCACTCAAACTGATAATTCTATGTTAGAAGTAGCCATTGTACAAACCCTAAGTTCCATGAGTGCATCTGCACTTGGGCCTATTTCTCCTTCCACTTCTAGTTCTTCATTTACCTGGGTGCAACCATTGCTGGAAAGTAAGAAAATAAAGGCTACTTCAAGTATTATTTCTCCTAATTTTTATGTAGTGGAAACTCTTCTAGGTACTACTCCTCCCCCTCCAACAAAAAAATTCCAAAGTCACATCAAGATTGGTTTTAGATTCCCAAGGCCAGCAATTCATGGAAATTGCAAAACCCAAGTGGACAAAGATGAAAAAGACCTATCAATGGGTGATCTAGAATTGACAAGAATTCCTCTTGGTGAATCGACACCTGAAAGTGAGGTGCATAATTTGAGGGAGACTATGTCTAAAGTAATTGAAAGAGTTGAAAAAGGGAAGTAGACACAAGAGCAGTTAGAAGAGTAGAATCAAATTTTGTCAAGTTTCATCAAATCCTTATTGGCAGAAGATAAGGTACTTGACCCAACTCCCCTAGCTTCCATCCCACCTCCTGCCATCCTGTCCAATGATGAGGTTCAAGCCATCAAATACATTCATAAGCATGCCACTTATGGGAAGGAAATGGAGGCTATGGTTGATGACTTGATAATCACAGGTCTAAATTTTATTGAAGAGGCATTCAAGGCATATGATAAAATTGCTAAGATTCAATTAAAATTCACTACAACACTCAGTGGGTTGGATAGGGAGTTGAAATTGTGGAGTGAGTGCATTCAGGATCTCAAAGTGATGAGTGAGATAGATGTACAAATCCTTCGGAAAATAAGGTTTTTGATGATGCAAAGATGAATCTGTCCAAATAGTGGGTTTTCAAAGCATTGACTGGAAAATAAAGGTTCTAGAAGAGGCCATTGGAGAACTCAAAAATATGTTGCAAAAAGGAGAATATTTTAAGGCATGTGTCATGTTTTCCTTCCTAGATATTCACTGCCAAATCTTCAAAGAGAATTCAAATGATAAATTCACTATTCAAGAGATCAAATCTCAATTCAAGGATTTTGTTAAAGAAAATTTGTTCAAGCAGGACACCATATCTAAGGAGAAAATGAAATAAATTTGCACACCTGTAGGCTGTTATCACAGATGCCAATAAAGAGTTCTTGGAAAATGCAGAGTTTGGAAAATAAATGGAGAAGTGTTTGGGTAGTTGGACTCATGCAACCGCTAACACAACAATTCCCCGAGGAATGGACATAGTTGAAGCATTGAAAATATTCAGACATCAATTTTTAAGATAAAGGGGACTTCAAGCACTTCTACTAGCATCTCGGCTCCCTAGTTCATATTCTCCTTTCTTATTTAAAATATCTAATTAAGGTGGCTTTATCTCTTTAGTCATGTGTTATGAAAATAAGAGATAAATTGAGTTTGTAATATTTAATTAGATACTAGCTTTTGAAATTAAAAGAAAGGAAACTGAAAAGGCTCTTTGTAACCATTTCTTGGGTTATTTAAAGAACTTTTCTTGTCATTGTAAAGGATTGAGATTTTGATATCTGGATGTAAAAGAACATTGAACTAATAAGTTTTCACCCTCTCTCATGCTTTATCTCTTTCTGTTCCTTATCTGATTCATATAAAGCTATGTGTATTTAAGCAAGAACTTTGTGTCTTTCAGTTGATAGGTGTATTTGGAACTTTGTGTCTAATACATGCATGTCCTGTGTTTTTATATGCATAGTTTAAATCTTTTTATGTTATTAAGCATCAGTAACACATTACTCTGCTATCATATATGTGAAAGTGCTCTTCTCCCCTTATTTTCTAAATATCAGTCATGACTTTTCCTCTTTCTTCTATATTGAAAATATTTTGAGGAAGACATCTAAAATATCAAAATCTCCACCAAAATGTTTTTTTATTAAGGGAAAATAGTTTTGAAGGGACTATACCCTGTATACAAAAGGGCTCAAAAGCCAGATACCAGAAGCGGGAGAAACAGCCCAGAGAAGGGAAAAACAACCAACCTCAGAGGGCTCATCAGCCAGATAAAACAACATATTAATAGAAAGGATCCAGTTGTACAATGATCCAAAAAATAGTAGAAGAGATCAAAAAACAAACAAGAGATATCTATCATAGAATATCTCCACCAAAAAACAACACCAGATCCGCCAGTCATCAGCAACTTCGCAGCCAGTAAACAGCAGCACAACTCCACTTTACTTGATAGCCCTGTCAATCTTGGTTTTGATCATTTGTAGCAAGACAAAGAAAGCAATGGTTGTGGCCTAAGAAGGGTCTTTCAGATCCACCTGAGCAATTTCCATATCTCTTTTCTCTTTGGGGCCCCAAATGTCTTCAGTAATCCTGCTTGAGGTGCATACACTATGAACATGTTGTTTGATGAAAATGTAAGTACTTTTAACTACAGATAGGATGCAGTCATTACGGATTTTTACATTTCCCATTCTTCCATCCAAAGATTGTAGCTTCTTGAACACTTCAACAATAACACCCTCCTCATCATCATTTTGAAGTTTTCCTTTTCCCTAAGATTTTTCCATATTTTTGATAACCCTTTCTTTCTTGCTAGACGAAGCAATTTCAATCTTCCTTTCGAGCAGGGGGGAATGGAGGTGGTGTGAGCAGGGGGAGGAATGGAGGGAGAGGGTGGAGCAGGATTCATGTGGGGACAGTTTGAGCAATGATGATGGATAAGAAGAATTAGCCCTTGATGCAGAGGAACTGCCCTAGAATGACTCTGCACTTCCCGAATGGATTTCTCCAGTGAGTTTAACAAGTAATGAGGGAAGTTGATGGTTATGTTTCTACAAAAGTGGTTAAGAAATATCAAATTTTTTTAAGGAATAGTAACAATCTCCCCTCAAGAGTTACATACCTAACAACCATCCTGGCAAGCTCAACAAAAGGCTCAGGAATTGAAGTCAACTTGATGTCGGCTATCACAAACTCAAGATTTTCCCCTTCGTCCAGGAATTTCTTTGCCTCCACCTCTCTGTCCACCCTCTTATTAAAGAATTTGGTGCCATCAAGACTGAGCCCCGTGATCTGGGTGATGAGCTCCTCCGTGATCTCAACCTCAATGTTGTTGTATTTAACAACCCGATTCTTCCATCCCTGAGCGAATTTAATAGAAATATCCTGATCAAAACCTTGAATTCTTTCTATCAAATTCGCAAGACCCCCAATTTGAAGATAGTTCCAGAGCACAAAGCATCCTCTTTCCATGCTAGATTATGGGTGGGCTCTATTTTGCAAGGCGGACCCCCCATTTTTCCAGTGACTCTGCCCACAATGGTAAAGGTTTTAGCACTATGCGTATCAGACTTAGCTTTGTTTTTTAATCTCTCCCTTCCATGATAAAAGATGTAATTATTAGACCATACTTTGTAATTAGTGACCCGCTCCTTAGCATTCTCCCTATGATAAGTAATGATGGCTGTCCAGTTCACACAAATCACATAAATCACACAAATCTTATATGATGTCATCATTCTATACTTAAGAATCCACTCTTTAGCATCAACATTACAGCCATTAGTGATGATTTTCCAAGCCATGTAAATCATTGATGATGTATTTATTAACTTGAATGGGCAGAATGTCCCCCCTTAGCCAAGTTTGAAAAGTATTGTTAACTCCAAAGTTTTCCAAACCATCTGCGACCCTATTGCCTTCCCGATAGGTGTGAGTGATTTTAACATTTTCAAAACTCTTGCATATATCAGTAGCTTCAACAATAAAATCTCTAATTGACTAGTTGGGGGTTGCTTTTTGTTTAAGAGATTGATAATGTTCAGAGAATCACCCTCAATTATAATATTCAGAATATTACAATCCCTAGCTAGCCTTATTCCCCATAGAGCAGCAAGAGCTTCAGAGTAATGATTAGTTTTCCTACCCATTTTCCCAGAAAAAGTAGCAACAAAACAACCTCTTTGATCTCTGATGACTCCTCCACCTCAGAATCTCCCAGATTGCCTTTTGAGGCCCCATAAAAATTTAACTTATGCCAAGCATTGGGAGGCTTAATCCATCGAGATAGTGGTTCTATCCATACCATTGTTATTCTTTTTGAAGACAGTGTCAATATTCCAATCAGCCAGAATGTATTCTTCTTTCTCAGGGAAAAGTCTATTTTTAGGAGGTTTAAATCTAGCAATATTGTCCTGCACAACAATGATAATTTCTTTGTAGACTTTGTTACATACCTTTCTAGTATTTCTGAAAATGCCATCATTACGAGCCTTCCAAACTCGCCACATGGTGTGAGGTAAAACTAGTTGCCATAATCTCCTCACCACACAATGCTTATAAGGAGAGTCCCATTGTTCCCAGGCCTGAAGACAAGTAAGGGAAAGATCCACCAAAATGTTGAACAAGTGTTTATATTATAAATAAGTTTTTCTTTTCTCTTTTGTGTTCAATAAGGGAACCTCTCCCATAAAGAGGAGGGACTATTGTCCCCTAACTGTTGCTTGTTTTCAAAAGATCAAATTCTACAACCAACAGTTTTTGGCACCCACCATGGGGCATGTATTGTGCATCCCACCAAAACAACTTCAATCAAATCAGAAGCACTAACATCTTGGCAGATAGAAGATATACATGAGGTCAAAGAGAACATGGTATTGAAGATCCATATTTTCAATTACTGGAACAACAAGGCTTTGGGCTAACCCCAGAAGGGAGGAGAACAAGATCCACCAGTACTCCCCCTGTTAAAAATAGAACTACTAGGAACATAGACTCACAAACATAATCAAGCCCTAGCATTCAAGATTTGGTGTTAGCTGGAGTCACAGTTCCATTACAAACCATTTTTCCAAGGATGGCAACACCTTTTCCTTAGGGACAATAGGTTGGACCTCTAGCCCTTGCTCAACCATTACATGATCTCCCAAAAGGAAATAGGAAATGTTTTCCTAAATTCAGAGGTGATGGAAAAGTGCACCTGGATGAACACATTTTTGCATTCATTGTGGCATGTGGGATACTTGGAGTGGAGCATGAAGATGTTTCCGTTAGGATTTTTATGGAGACCTTACAAGATAATGTTGCCAACTGGTTCTATCATCTCCTACTAGAGCTATCACTGACTAGACCACCATGAGAACTTAGTTTGAGGATCGATTCAAACCTGCTGAAGATGTACACACTCTCCTTACTCATATTTCTCAAATAAAGAAGGAACCATATGAACCTATGAGAGAATTTGTTTCCAAATTTAACAAATTGGTCAATAAGATTCCAGTAGCCACTTGGCCTATAGATCAAATTCAAAAATGATTTTCCTAAATGCACAATTACCAAAAGTGAGCTATGCATTGAGAAGGGATAACCTTGCTACTTTAGATGTTGATCAACACTTGGCCATAAGTGTTGAGGATGATTTAATAATGTCTAGGAAATTAAAAAAGGAACTGCTAAATCTAAGGCCTCTTCTTTAGGAAATAACTCAGACCAGTTAGTACAAAAATTAGCAAATGATCTCATAGCTATCAAAAACAATTGGCTCATAATACTCCTTATAAATATATTCCAAGAAGGAATTTTCAGCCTCAAAATCATCTGCCTCCTATCCAACCAAAGCTCACAATTAAAGGGCCACCTCTTAAGGTTCCTGTCAATACAACATGTAAAGTTTAGAAAGCAGAAGATGGAGATGAGGTTGAAGGATATGAGGAACTTGAGGAGGAAGAAAATAAAACACCATAAGAAGCCAGTGATTCTCAAGTTAATTTCTCATCATTGAGGGAGTTGATGATGATGTAAATGATTATGATGAAGTAGTGGTAGATATGAATAATGAGTCATATGTTTTTATGACCCAAGAACATATGAGTAATAAAAAATAAGTGGTTCAGCCCACAAGGAGATCCAAGGAGGTTCCAGTTACTATCCCAGTTGTTACAAAAAGAGGAGATCCTATCCCTACCACTTCTACTCAAAAGGTAAGTAGTGCTAATAATCCCCTACTTCTTTTCCTTCATCTGTAAATAAGACAACCTTGAATGTCAAAGTTGATCGGCCTAAGTTTTCTTCCCCTTCTAGTTCTAGACACCCCATCTACTTCAAGATCCTTTGACATAATTGATCATATCAAGAAAACCAAAATCCAAATTTCAAAGGCTGAATTCTATCAAACCCATCCCGATGCCTTTTCTCAGGTTTTCAAATTTTTAAATCCAAATCCAATCCTACACCCAACACCTCTAAAGGCCTTTTACCTACTCCCACCTCTACACCTCAGCTAGAACCTAATGGCTACGACACCTTCTGTAATTGAGAAAATTGAGCCTTTCTATATCACTCTACTTATAGCTGGTCATAGGCTCAGTAATTATGTCATTGATTTAGGAGCATCAGATAATGTGATGCCTACTAAGGTTTCTCATGCTTTAGGCCTAAATTTAACATGCACATTTGGCTCTTGTTATTCCATGGAAAGTAAAGAAGTGCCTTTGGTAGGAAGGATCAAATATGCACAAGTGACTTTTGCTAATTTCGAGAAGAAAGAGTCAAGGCTACTATCTTAGTAGCAGATATTTCTCCATCCTATGGCATGTTGCTAAGAAGTAACTTCAGCAAAGAAGTGGGTGGATAAATTCAAATGGGTGGTCACATGCTTTCATTCCAGGTTAATGGGTGTTGTCCACTCAAAATTCCCCACTCGATAAGAGTAAAAATTTCAAAATTTTGAGTTTAAGTGTTTTTCTCTCGAAGTGCCTAAGTCGTGAAATTGAAAAAATCTGTGTTTTGGGTCATTTTGTATGTATTTCGGGCCTGTCGGACATTTTTGTCCCACCTGTCCCAAGTACGAAAGTGCATTCTATTCCCCGATCGGCCGAAATCCCGAAGTTGTTCCATTTTCGGGCCCGTCGGAACTTTTTGTCCCAAGTGTCCCAAAAATTTTTGTGCGAGATGTTCCAATTTCGGCCGAATCACCCGAACCGCGTACTTCGCGCTTTCTTGTTCCAAATGTCCCAAATCAAAAAGTGCGAGTTGTTCCATTTTCACCCGAACCGGCCGAGTCGCGTACTCTGGAACTTTTTGTCTCAAATGTCCCAAGTTCAAACGGGCCTTTTGTTCCATTTTCGGCCGATTCGCCCGAACCACGCTTTCATGTCCCAAATGTCCCAAAGTTAATCGGGCAAACCTGTTCCATTTTCGGCCGATTCATTTGAACGCGCGTCCTTCGCGCAATTTTGTTCCAACTGTCCCGAGTTCCAAATTGCTCTCTGTTCCCCGATCGGCGAAACTCCCGAGTCGCGTCCTCAGAGCTCTTTGTCCCAAATCAAAAAAATGCAAAGCTGTTCCATTTCGGCCGAATCACCAGGAACCGCGTCCTTGGCGTTTTTCGTCCCAAATGTCCCAAAATGCATTTGTGCGTCTTCTCCCTGTTTCACCCGAATCGCCCGAGCCGCGTGTTTCGCGCATTCGCGTCTCACATGTCCCAAGTGAACCTAATGCAATTCATACTTAGTTTTCTGCTCGGCCGAATATGCTAAAATATGAATTTAAGTTGCGAGGCTCGATGCTATCAATCCAAAGATCAAATTTCAAGGCGGTGGTGAAGGACGAAGCTCTCAAGACGATGGTTACATCGGTTTTCAAAGATATTCATTGTCATCCTCAAAATGAAAATTTTGGTGTGTCCCTCGTGGCAAGGACATAGGCTGAGGCGTGGAAGAAAATTCAAGCGGCGGTTTCCAAAGACGGTGGGTCCCTCTCGGTATTTGTCCACTGTCTCCTTCTTCATTCTTTTCTCTTCTTCCTATTCCTTTCGTATTCCTTGTAATTAGTTAAGGTATTGCGATTGGCGGTCCTTGACTATCCGTTAGTTAAAAGAAACGGTTACGAAGAGTAACCGAATTGTAAGCTATATAATGGCCTTCTTTGCGCCATTTTGAAAAGGAGGAAGAACTTGGATATTTTCTGAAAGTGTAAATAGATCTTAAAGAAATCAATACAAAAGGGCTTTCCATTCTTTGTCTATCTAATTCTTGTTATCTTTGTGTTTTCCTTTAATATTGTGAAGATCATTTTGTTCTCATTCGTTAGTCTCTCTCGATTGCATCTTTATTGAGTTTTACAAATACAGTGATCTTGTATAACCAAGAAGGAACTTTGTGTCCTTGATTAATGAATCTGAAGAAGGTTATTTATAGAACTTTGTGTCTTTAAATTTAATCTCATTCAGCCAATGCAAATGATCTTGTCTTAAATTCTTTGAAGCTTCGCATACATGAAGAATTATTCTGCTATCTATAATTCTGAATGTTGCTATTCTGCTCATCTTCTTATTCCCTTTCCTCAGTCCTTGTGTAATTGATGATCCTTGTGGAAAACACTTTCGTAATATCCAAGTTTAACCATAAAACAATGTTCTGTACATTTGTAAATAAGTTCGTTTCTGAATAAGGGAACCTCTCCCATTAAAGAGGAGGGACTTCTTGTCCCCTGACTATTGCTCTTCTAAAAAGTCCTATTTGACGACCAACAGTTTTTGGCGACTCCGCTGGGGAAAATCGCATTCCAGTACTGCAATTTTTCGATCATCCTTTGATCTAGTGACTCCGCGTTTCACTCGAGGGAGAAGGGCCCTTGGTATCGAAGATTCTCAGTTTCAGCTTTTGGAGCAACAGGGTTTTCCTTTCCCTTCAAATAGAAGAACTCGTTCGACGAGCACTCCACCTGTTCAAGATAGAAGTCCTACGGGTGGTATTCCTTCAGAACCTGCTAGTCCCAATCTACGAGCTTTGATCCTAGCTGGTGTTACAGTTCCCCTCCAAGCCGTATTTCCAAGAATGGCGGCACAATTGCCATGGGGTCAACGTGTCGGGCCCCTGGCCCTTACTCAGCCTTTGCATGAGTTACCTAGAGGTAACCGGAAGAACTTCCCCAAATTTAAAGGAGATGGCAAAGTACACCCTGATGAACACATTGCAGCCTTCATAGTTGCATGTGGAGTCTTGGGAGTTGAACATGAAAGGCGTCTCGGTAAAAGGTACATTGTTGAGCGTTACAAGATAATGCTGCTGATTGGTTCTATCACCTTCCGGCTGGTGCCATCACCGACTGGAATACAATGAGAACTCAGTTCGAAAGCCGTTTCAAGCCGGCAGAAGATGTGCATGCCCTGCTTGCCCAAATTTCTCAGATAAAGAAAGATCCATCAGAACCCATGAGAGAATTTGTGGCTCGATTCAATGACTGATCAACAAAATTCCTGTAAATACTCGACCGGTTGATCAAATTCAAAAATGTTTCTTTCTAAATGCTCAAATGCCCAAAGTCAGTTATGCTCTAAGAAGGGCTAATCTCGGAACGTTAGTTCTGGATCAAGAACTGGCTGTTAGTGTCGAGGATGACTTGATCATGTCAGGGAAGTTGAGAAGAGATCCTCCCAAATCTAAATCTGCTGCTTCTTCCTCTTCCACCTCTGGACCCAATACTGATCCATTAGTCCAGAAACTTGCAAATGATCTAGTAGCTATAAAGAAACAATTGGCTCAGCATGCCCCGTATGCAGATGTTCCAAGAAGAAATTTTCAGCCCAGAAATCGTTTGCCTGCTCCTCACACAAGACTAGCACTTGAAGGACCTCCTGTTAAAGTTCCTGTGAATGCAACCTGTGAAGTTGAAGAGCCAGATGATGATGTGGACGATGAAGCTTGTGAGGAGTTCCTGGAGGAATTTGATGTTGAGGCAGAGGAACTTGAGGGATCTCGGGTTAATTTCTTTACCACTGAGGGCATCGATGATGGAGATGACTATGATGAAGTGGTAGCAGACATGAATAGTGAATCATTTGCTGTCATGACTCGAGAGCAGACACACCAGAAGGAGAAGGTGACACAGCCCATCAAGAAATCCAAGGAGCAGTCGACAACTATTCCTGTGATTGCAAAAAGAGGATCTCCTCTTCCTACTTCATCTACGTCAAAGGTGAGTACTGTCAATCCTGCTACCAAAATTGCTTCTTCTTTTTCTCCTAAAGTTGATAAGCCTAGAATTCCAAATGATGATGGTCCATCCACCTCTGGATCCTTTGATATTGTTGATCACCTAAAAAGGACCAAGGTTCAAATTTCAGAAGCTGAATACTATCAAACCCATCCCAAAGCTTTTGCCAAGATGATCCAATTTGTTAATTCCCATTCCAAGACCACCTCTAAAGGCCTTTTGCCCACTCCTCCTTCGCACACTGACCTAGTACAGTAGCTGCTCTTTGTCACCTCACAGTGACAAAATCAAGCCTTTTTATGTAACACTTCTTATAGCTGGCCATAGGCTCAGTAACTGTGTCATAGATTCGGAGCCTCAGATAATGTGATGCCTGCTAAAGTAGCTCATGCTTTAGGCTTGACCCTCACTCGTACTTATGGATCTTGCTACTCCATGGAAAGTAAGGAAGTGCCTTTGGTTGGAAGGATTAAAGATGCACAAGTGGCTTTTGCTTTGCTTTACTGAAAAGAAAGTCTTGGCTACCATCCTAGTAGCAGACATTCCTCCTTCTTATGGAATGTTGCTAAGTAGGAACTTCTGTAAAGATGTGGGTGGAGAGATTCAAATGGATTGGTCACATGCACTCATACCTGTCAATGGACACATGAAGAAGCTGCTGCCTGAGAAACAATCTGAGTATATTGTGCAGAAAACGGATGATCCTAAGGCACAAATACTCTATGAGGACATGGGTCATGGTAATTACATGATTCTGTCCCCTGATGAAATCCAACCCTCCAAAGTATCACCTAAAGATCCCAATGGTGTTTGGGTTTTAGAATTTGATGGAAGTTGTTCCTCAGCTGGTTCTGGAGCTGGTGTCCTGCTAGTGTCACCTGAAGGATGCCTACACCCTTTTTCATTTAAGTTGCAGTTTGAAAACACTAACAATACAGCAGAGTATGAGGCTCTCATTCTTGGACTGCAAGTGGCCAAAGAACGAGGTGTAAAAAATCTTCTGGCTCGTGGTGATGCGAGCTAATTGTGAAGCAAGTCGAAGCCTTTTCGGGTAAAAATGGGGAGGTGAAGCATTACTAGGAATTAGGTTTGGGATTGATTGAATTCCTTGATGCTTTCTCCATTGAAGCAATACCTAGAGAAAAGAAGCAGCGGGGCTGATTCTTTGGCATTTGTCTCGGGATCACTCTCGATTCCCCATCCTGAATTCTCTCGGGATAAGTTCACTATTGAAATAGTCCACCGGCCTAGTGTACTGACAATACCAATAAGCGGCAAGTTTTCAACGATGACCAGCATTTGCTTTCCTTCTGGAACTCAAGGGTAATTTTGAACAAGCTGTATTTTGAGGGAAGTGACAACTTTGCCTCGTGAGAGTGTGTCCTCGACCATCCTGTCACCCAAGGAGAAGAAACAGATCAGGAAGGGTGCATTAAACTCAAAGGAAACAAGATTCCCAAAGGTTTGGTGAGTTTGGAGGAGTTGTTTGATAAACATGACAGATATGTGAAATCTAAAGCTTTCTTTGGACCTCGTGATCAATTTGAGTATGATAAGATTGATATAGGGAGTTCTACTGACCCCAAGCTAGTAAATATTGGAAAATGTTGCACCACCGACGAGAGGAGAAAAGCAATTGATCTTCTAAGGAGGTATAAGGATGTTCTTGCTTATTCTTATGAAGATCTAAAAGCCTTCAAGCCAAAAGATATGCAGCATTCTATTCCCCTCAAACCAGGAATTAAGCCTTTCAAGCAGAAGCAGAGGCAGTACAATCCAAAAATAGCTGACACCATCTTTCAGGAGATCCAGAAGTTGTTGAAGGCTAAAATTATTTTTCCCATTCACCATTCGACATGGATCGCAAATATAGTGCCTGTTAGGAAGAAAAATGGTGAGATCCGCATCTGTGTTGATTTCAGGAACCTGAATCAGGCTTCTCTGAAAGATAACTACCCTTTGCCTATGATGGATCAAATATTGCAAGCAGTAACAGGATCTGAAATGTTATCTATGCTTGATGGATTCTCGGGATACAATCAGGTAGAGGTTGATACTGCAGATCAACACAAGACAGCCTTCACTACTCCTTGGGGTACCTTTGCCTACAAGAGAATGCCTTTTGGGCTGATTAATGCTGGTGCCACTTTCCAGAGAGCTATGGATCTGGCTTTTGGAAGCTTGAAAGGGAAATGTATTGTCATATACCTTGATGACCTGACAGTGTTTTCAAAGACAAGAGCGGATCACTTGACCACACGGAAAGCAGTTACTGCTTTGAGATGCGAGAGCATGGGATTTCTTTAAATCCTAAAAATCATCTTACGTGTTCTGAGAAGGAAAACTATTAGGGCACATCATCTCGAGGATGGTATTAAGATTGATCTGAATGAGTTCAAGCCATCAAGCAAATTCCTCTCCCAACTTGACGGTAAAAAGGCGTGCATTCCTTTTGGTAAGATCAATTTTTAAGAAGATTCATCCTGATTTTGCTGAATTAACTTTGAATATTTCTCGAGATGATGAAAGGAAGCAAAAATTTGGTTGGTCTTCGAAGGAAAGGAATCCTTTGAGGGTATCAAGAAAGCTATTGCTAAAACTCCGGTTTTGGCTTGTCTGATCGATTAAGCAAAGATTTCATCATCTATTGCTATCTCTGAGATAATACCTGGCTCTTTGTCTTAACCCAAGAAGACTACGATAAACATGAGCTACCAATTGCCTTCATGAGCTATATCACGAAGAATCATGAGCTAAAATACACCATGATGGAGAAGTATGCTTTTACGGTAGTCAGAAAGTGTCAGCAGATTCCGTTTCTATATCCTCAACTCTCACTCTATGGTCTTTGGTTCCGGATACAAGTGTTAAGTCAATTCTTACACAGCAAGAATTTGGGTCAAGAGAGGAAACTAGGTGGCTAAAGTCCGAGAAGTATGACATTAATATCAAACCAACCAAGCTGGTTCGTGGAAAAGGTCTTTGTGAGCTCATTCTTGAAGGAGCCAAACATGAGTTCTTTGGAGGAGAAAGTGACATTCCTACTATTCTATTCCTTAGTTCGAGTCGATGAATGGTATTCGACATCGCCCATTTTCTCACCTATGGGAATGCCCCTCTCATTTAACTACCAAGGAAAAGAGGATTTGTTAAATTGAGATCATGATATGTCTTGTGGGAAAATGCCTTGTTCAAGCGTGGTTTAGATGGGAGATTTACTGAAGTGTGTAGACAAGGAACAACGAGAGAAAGTTGCTCTCGGCTTTTCATGATCGAGACATGTGGAGGGCACTATTCATCATGATCATGACTCACAAGATACTCCGGGGAGGATATTCACTGGCCTTCCTTGTTGAGAGATGCATCAGTGGGTGGATAAATGCGAGGCTTGTCGGACCTTTGTGGGAAGACCTAAATTGGCCTCTTTGCCTCTCAAGCCGATTGTGATTGAGGAACCATTTCAACAGTGGTGGGGCCTGGACTTCATTGGTGCACTCAACCTGTTTCTAGTGCTGGTCACACTCATGTGCTAACCGCCACCGACTACTTCACCAAATGGGTGGAAGCTATTCGATCAAGAGCACTACTTACGAAGTGGTATGCTGACTTCATCAAAGAGAACATCTTGGTAAGGTATGGTGTACCTAACAAGATTGTAGCAGAATAATGCTTGAACTTCTCCTCAACTGAGATAATGGATTTCTGCTACGGGTATGGCATCTCTCTGGCTCATTCTTCAGATTATTATCCCAGGGAAATGGACAAGCAGAATCCACCAACAAAAATCTGGTGACTATCATAAGGAAGTTGGTCAATGAGTCTCAGCGAAACTGGCATAAGAAGCTTTATGATGCTCTTTGGGTAGACAGGATCACACCTAAAAGAGCCATTGGAATGTCTCCTTTTCAAGTGGTGTATGGAGTAGAAGCTCAATTGCCAGTGACAGTGGAACTGCCAGCCTTGCACCTGATGAAGGCCATTGAGGATACTAGTTTCAGTGATGCTCTGGATAAAAGAATCATGTACCTGCACAAACTGAACGAGGACAGATTGGAGGTTGCTGATAGGATATCTGCTCACCAGCAGAAGGTAAAGGTTCTGTTTGACAAGAAAGCTAGGTTCAGAGAGTTCCAAGTTGGAGATACCGTGTTGTTATGGGACAAAAGACATGAACCTCGTGGCAGCCATGGAAAATTTGATTCCCTGTGGCTCGGACCTTTCAAGATAAGACACTTTGCTGGTAAGAACTCTTTCTATCTTGATTACATGGATGGTTCTCCCCTCCCACTTCCTTATAGTGGGCAGTATTTGAAGTTGTTCAAGTCATAGGTGACTAGGGAGTCCCTTTGTATATTACTGTATGAGTGTTTTGCTTTCTACTGCTTTTTGGTGTGTTTTCCTTTTGTTGTTGTGTGTGTTGCCCTCTGTATTGGTTTATTTTTGACTCCTTTGCCTAATGGATAAGGCAACTGTGCCTTCACCGAGTTTGTCTAAGTTCTTGCCTTGTCTCATTCCGAGAATTTATACCAAGTCATCCCCAGAAGGAGCCATCTGTTGTCCACTCAAAATTCCCCGCTCTGATAAGAGTAAAAATTTCAAAATTTTGAGTTTAAGTGTTTTTCTACGAAGTGCCTAAGTCGTGAAATTGAAAAAATCTATGTTTTGGGTCATTTTGTATGTATTTCGGTCTGTCGGACATTTTTGTCCCTTTGTCCCAAGTACGAAAGTGCATTCTGTTCCCGATCGGCTGAAATCCCGAAGTTGTTCCATTTTCGGGCCCGTCGGAACTTTTTGTCCCAAGTGTCCCAAAACTTTTTGTGTGAGATGTTCCAATTTCGGCCGAATCACCCGAACCGCGTACTTCGCACTTTCTTGTTCCAAATGTCCCAAATCAAAAAGTGCGAGTTGTTCCATTTTCGCCCGAACCGGCCGAGTCGCGTACTCCGGAACTTTTTGTCTCAAATGTCCCAAGTTCAAACGGGCCTTTTGTTCCATTTTCGGCCGATTCGCCCGAACCGCACTTTCATGTCCCAAATGTCCCAAAGTTAATCAGGCAAACTGTTCCATTTTCGGCCGATTCACCCGAACCGCGTCCTTCGCGCAATTTTGTTCCAACTGTCCCGAGTTCCAAATTGCTCTCTGTTCCCCGATCGGCCGAAACTCCCGAGTCACGTACCTCAGAGCTCTTTGTCCCAAATCAAAAAAATGCAAACTGTTCCAATTTCGGCCGAATCACCCGAACCGCGTCCTTCGCGCGTTTTCGTCCCAAATGTCCCAAAATGCATTTGTGCGTCTTCTCCCTGTTTCACCCGAATCGCCGAGCCGCGTGAGCGCATTCGCGTCTCACATGTCCCAAGTGAACCTAATGCAATTCATACTTAGTTTTTCCTGCTCGACCCGAATATGCTAAAATATGAATTTAAGTTGCGGCTCTGATGCTATCAATCCGAAGATCAAATTTCAAGGACAGCTGGCAGAAGGACGAAGCTCTCAAGACGCTGGTTACATCAGTTTTCAAAGATATTCATTGTCATCCTCAAGATGAAAATTCTGGTGTGTCCCTCGTGGCAAGGACATAGCTGATACGTGGAAGAAAATTCAAGCAGCGGTTTCCGAAGACGGTGGGTCCCTCTCAGTGACTGTCCACCTGTCTCCTTCTTCATTCTTTTCTCTTCTTCCTATTCCTTTCGTATTCCTTGTAATTAGTTAAGGTATTGCGATTGGCGGTCCTTGACTATCCGTTAGTTAAAAGAAACGGTTACGAAGAGTAACCGAATTGTAAGCTATATAATGGCCTTCTTTGCGCCATTTTAAAGAGGAAGAACTTGGCATATTTTCTGAAAGTGTAAATAGATCTTAAAGAAATCAATACAAAAGGGCTTTCCATTCATTGTCTATCTAATCTCTGCTGTTTCTGTGTTTTCCATTTAATATTGTGAAGATCATTTTGTTCTCATTCGTTAGTCTCTACGATTGCATCTTTGTTCGAGTTTTGCAAATACAGCGATCTTGTATAACCAAGAAGGAACTTTGTGTCCTTGATTAATGAATCTGAAGAAGGTTATTTATAGAACTTTGTGTCTTTAAATTTAATCCTATTCAGCCAATGCAAATGATCTTGTCTTAAATTCCTTGAAGCTTCGCATACATGAAGAATTATTACTGCTATCTATAATTACGAATGTTTTATTCTGCTCATCTTCTTATTCCCTTTCCTCAGTCCTTGTGTAATTGATGATCCTTGTGGAAAACACTTTCGTAATATCCAAGTTTAACCATAAAACAATGTTCTGTACATTTGTAAATAAGTTTGTTTCTGAATAAGGGAACCTCTCCCATTAAAGAGGAGGGACTTCTTGTCCCCTGACTGTTGCTCTTCTAAAAAAGTCCTATTTGACGACCAACAATGGGAAAATGAAGAAATTGTTACCCAAGAGACAAACTGAGTATATTGTGCAAAAACCAATGATCCTAAAGCACAAATCCTCTACGAGGAAATTGGTCACAGGAACTACATGATCATGTCAAAATAAGAAATGAGAATTTATAAAGGTGTGATGGATGACCCTAATGGTGTTTGGATCCTTCAATTTGATGGTAGTTATTCTTCAGTTGGTTTTGGAGTAGGAGTGGTCATGTTTTCTCCTAAAAAAATCTTATCCTTTCTCCTACAAGCTTCAATTTGAAAACATGAATAATATAGCAGAATACGAAGCTCTTATTTTAGGACTATAAATTGCTATGGAGTGGTCAAAATGATACATAGGCCAAGTGTGCGGATAATGTCAATAATTGGAAAATATTCAATGATGATCAACATCTACTTTATTTTCTTGAACTTCAAGATAATTTTAGTCAGCTGTATTTTGAAGGGAGTGAAGCTTCTCCTCGTGAGTCCATATCATCTACCATGACTGAAGAAGGAATTGAGGAAGAATCTGATAAGGATGGTTGTATTAATTTAAAAGGTAACAAGATACCCAGAGGATTAGTAAGCCTGGAAGATTTGTTTGAAAAACATGATAGGTATATCAAGTCAAAGATATCACATGAGGTTCATCAGTCTCATGGAGTATGAAAATGTTAATATTGGAAGTAAAGAGGAACCCAAGCTTGTCAACATTGGAAAATGTTGCACAAAAGAAGAAAGAAATAGGATGATAAATTTACTAAGAAGATATGTTGATGTCCTTGCTTATTCATATGATGATTTGAAATCATTCAAGCCAAGAGAAATGCAACATTATATTCCTCTGAAGCCAGGAATCAATCCTTTTCGGCAGAAACAAAGGAAATACAACCCTAAGATTTCAGACACCATTTATCAAGATATTCAAAATATCCTAAAGGAAAAGATAATTTTTCTAATTCATCACTTAGCCTGGGTGGCTAATATTATGCCGTTAGAAAAAGAATGGTGAAATTCAGATTTGTGTGGATTTTTAAAATCTAAATCAAGCCTCCCTCAAGGAAAATTATCCACTCCCCATGATGGATAAAATTTTGCAAGCTATTATCGGCTCTGAGATGTTGTCTATGTTGGATGGATTTTCAGGGTACAATCAAATTGAGGTTGATGTTCTGATCAACACAAGACAACCTTCACAACTCCATGGGGAAATTTTTCTTATAAGAGAATGTCATTTGGTCTGATTAATTTTGGTGCCACTTTCCAATGGGAAATGGATTTGGATTTTGGATCTTTGAAAGGAAAATGTATTGTTTTGTATCTAGATGATTTAACTGTCTTTTCCAAGAGAAGAGAAGACCATTTCCAACATCTTGAAATTGTCCTTCAAAAGTGTAGGGAACATGGGGTATCTCTCAATCCAAAAAAGTCTATTTTTGGAGTCACTGAAGGAAAATTTCTTGGACACATTATTTCCAAAGAGGGAACCAAGATAGATCTAGAGAGGGTACAAGCTATCCAACGAATTCCTCTCCCCAAAAGTAAAAAAGGTGTGCATTATTTCTTTGGAAAGATAATTTTTTTAAGGAGATTTATTCCTGATTTTGCAGAGCTAACCATGAGTGTAACCCAGATGATGAAAGGGAAACAATCTTTTTGTTGGACACTAGAAGGAAATAAGCTTTTGAAAATATCAAAAGGTAATTTCCCAAACTCCCATTCTTGTTTGCCTTGATTTTGAGAAGGATTTATTGATCTATTGTTATGCTACTGAGAATAATTTGGCTGTTATTCTAACACAGAAGAATCCTGAGGGATGTGAGCTACCCATTGCTTTCATGAGTTATGTCCTTAAAGCTCATGAATTGAAATATACTCAGATTGAGAAACATGATTTTGTTGTGGTTAAAGCAGTCAAGCAATTTCATTTCTATATCCTCAGTTCTCACTCTATTGTATTTGTCCCGGATACAATGGTTAAGTCTATTCTCACACAATAAGAGTTTGGGACCAAAAGAGGAAATTGGGTGGCAAAGGTGTAAGAGTATGATTTGGACATCAAGCCAACTAAGCTAGTCCGGGGAAAAGGGCTCTGTGAGTTAATTGTTACAGGTGCTAAAGATAACCCTTCCCAAGAAAATACACATATCCCCACTGTTCTCTTCATCAGTTCAACTAATGAATGGTATGTTGACATTGCCCATTTCCTTACTTATGGAGAATGTTCATCCCACCTAAACGCTAAGGAAAATAGATATATTAAGGTAAGATCTACACAGTATGTGCTTTGGGATAATTCCTTATTCAAAAGAGGGATTGATGGAAGGTTTCTTAGATGTGTGGATAAAGAACAACAAAATAGGTTGCTTAGGGCATTTCATGATCAAGCTTGTGGAGGAAATTTCTCATCCACTGTGACTACTCATAAAATCCTTCATGCAGGCTATTACTGGCTAACCTTGTTTCGAGATACAACTAAATGGGTGCGTAAATGTGAAGCTTGCAAAAATTTTGTAGGAAGACCTATTCTAACCACTCTACCCCTCAAACTAGTGGTGATAAAAGAACCCTTTCAACAATGGGGACTTGACTTCATGGGTACTCTCAATCCTCATTCCAGTGTTGGACACACTCATGTATTAACTACCACTGATTATTTCACCAAATGGGTGGAGGCCATTCCAGTAAAAAGCACAACCTCTGAAGTGGTATGTAACTTTATCAAGGAAAACATTCTTATTAGATTTGGGGTACCAAGAAAAATTGTCACTAATAATGCCTCCAACTTCTCTTCTTATGAAATGATGGATTTTTCTTTGGGTATGGAATTTCTCTGGCACATTCTTCTGACTACTACCCCTAAGGAAATGGACAAGAAGAATCAACAAACAATAATTTGGTGACCATCATTCAAAATATTTTAATGAATCATAAAGGAATTGGCATAAGAAGTTGTATGATGCTCTTTGGGAAGATAGAATTAATCCTAAGAGGGAAATTGGGATGTCTCCTTTTCAGGTGGTGTATGGAATTAAAGATCATTTTCTAGTAATTGTGGAACTACCAGCCTTACATATGATGAAGGTCATTGAAGATTTAAATTTCACTAGTGCTTTGGAGAAGAGTATCCACAAAGTTGAAAATATTTGATAGAGACCTCCCTTGGCACATCGGGACACCATTTATCCAAAAATCTAGTGATGAGGATGATTTAGGTGATGATGAATTTGATGGTCACGATCCATGATGGTGGTGGTGGATAGGGTCCTCCACCATGACAAGGGCCAATGCCTAGATACGAGATAAATTCACATATCCCCTCATATACATATGACCCGAGTGGGTATACAAGTTACGATGAAGGAACCACTATAGCAGGTGTCTCTCCTAGGAGAGCAGTGCCGCAAGATCCTCCCCACGAGAGTCATAACAAATGAAAATAATGAGCCTACCACATATTTTAGGAGGTGGTAGAGGAGATGGAGGTGATGGTGCACCACACAGAGTGAGGATACGGTAGATGGCAACTTAGATCTTTGCAAGTTACGGGTCTACTATAATAGTTGACTACCCAACTCTAAAGCAGAGTCACTTTGGTCATGTTCAATAGGTCATAGTAGAGAGAGATCAGGCTAGGGCACAGGTCTAGGCCATTACTATAGAGAGGGATTAGTTGCGTGTTGCATGTGCACAAGTCCAGGAAGTGATAATGGACCGAGATTAGCTCTGGGCCAAGTGATTAGTGGTAAAGGTAGAGATTGCTAGATTGTCGGCTAGTAGTGGCCTCATTCCGATGGATGATAGAGTCGCGGTGACACCGCGCATACACCTAGATTTGGTGATAACTTGATGGGAGGGCTTCTACTATAGATATGTATATTATGAGGTTGTCTCATAGGGTCAAAAGAATCTAGTTACAATCAAGAATTGATGTTAGAGAGATCACAGAGAGCATTAGCGTCAACTAGATCGATTAAGTAGCCACGAAGGTAGTAGACAAGGTAGTAGTTAGGATTACGGGGTCCACTTGGTGATGGGCCCTCCCGGATCACATGCCACCTAGTCCCCATCAGAATCAAGTCGGACATGATGCATTTTATTATAAGATGTATACACGGATGTATGTATTTTTATGTACGCCTCTTACGTAGGCCAATAGTAACCTACTCTCAAAACACCTCACGGTAAAAATCAACAAAGCTCACGGTAACAAATTTACTATTCATGATGATTTACCCCACAGGAGAGGGTATATAAGGCCATTTTGACCTTTTCACACTACGTTTTCACCCGTTGTGTTGGGCTAGGGAATAGTTTACCCATTGTGATCATTCTAACTTCCTTTACTAACCATCGTGATGATCATTTTTATTAAATAATTATTTTTTATCCCTTTGCGATTCGCCAAGGAATATTTTTGCTACATGGTGCCCATTTTCTTCTCCTGGGAATTTTTTTGTGCTTATAGGTGATATTCCAAATTCTTAATTCTTTGACCAATTGAAAAATCTAAAAATTTCAAAAATAATAATTTTCCAAAAAGTTATTAAATTTTTCAAAAATCCAAAAAAATCGTAAAAATAAAAAATTGACAAAAATTGGTAGAAAGCTCATACGCGGCTGAATTTTGTGTCTAACACATGGTATTCATCTCATATATTTCTTGAATTTTCATGTGTTTTTGAACCAAATGACTCGTGGATCATCTGGATCTACAACCATTTACAAAGCTAGACTGTTTGCTTCGTTTGTACTCTGGGGCACAACGAGTTGCCTGGTACTATTTCGTAGCACAAAATGCTTTCTCATTAGACCTTGCATCCTTCATAAATTCCCCTTACATGAATCCTTTCTTGGGGCACCACTTTTAACCCTTGTCATTTATCACGAACATTTGGGAACTGAAGCTCGATAACAAAACATTTGTGCAACTATCTTGAATGTCTTATCGGATGGATCGAGATGGTCCTTGATAAGAAGATATTGAGTGTAGGTTACTATTGGTTGTGGTAGATAAAAAGAGACTCAAGAATGAAGGAAAGATCACAATAAATCTCCAAGATTCCAAAATTACATCCTTAAGAAAAGGAGGGGTAAGGGCAGCTTTATAGGGTCAATGGTGACTCAAATTGGTCATCATCAACTATGAAGAACCATTAATTTGGTCAGTGGAATGATGCCCAACTTGAGGAAAAATGGGCCTAAAGAGGGAAGATTAGGGTTTTGGGTGATAAGGACGAGTTAGGGTTGTATAAAATGGATAAATGGGTAGGTGAATGGTGGAAATTATTAAATGAAGGCCATGGAGAGGTGAAATCATTAAATGATGGCCTAGAAAGGATAAAATAGGAGATTTAAGAAGGGGAAATAAATTAAATGGGGGTTTAGAATTAACTAAACATGATTAGGGATGATTAGAATGGGTATAAATATGGGAAATAATTATAGGCGGGATAAATTTAATTTAGGAGGGTAAAAGGTATATTCTAAAGTAGAAGAAAGTATTGTATGTATAAAAGAAAACAAATAGAGAATGTGCAGTGAGGGGTAGCAATACAAAAATTAGTGTCTACATTTTCCACTTTTTTTTTAGTGGTTTCGTTGGGAAATCCACGAGATAAAAATGAGAAGAATTAAAAATATGATTGATTGTGTGTCCACTCTCAAACAAGGGGTCAACAACACAAAGGAAGTTGATTACGAGTTTGAAATATATAGATGAAGAATGGATGGAAAGGATGGAAAAAATAAGATGAGGGGATAAGATATCCCATATGAGGAGAAACAAAAACTAAAAAGGTAAATAAAAATATAGTGGAGAATTCAGAGTCACTTTGGTAGGGAAAAAAGCATGACCTTAATTGAGATGGTGACAATGTCCTACAAACCGTTGAGTAAAAAAACCACTAAAAATGGGGAAATCCAAAGGAATCATCTAAAATGGATGTGCAAACCATGAGACCAACAGTTCAAAGGTTGACATTAAATATACACAAATAAATGTGAAAATGGTCGAGATAACAATCATGACAAAAATATAGCGGGTGGGCTAGGAATATGTGCCTAGGGTGGGAAGAAATTTTTTTGTAAGATAATGGATGAGAGGGAACATAAATATGGACATAATGGTGAGAATGAAAAATATATGATAGATAACAAAGCCCGTATAGGACATAATAAGGATGTGATAAGAAGACCACTCAAGGAAAAAGGTGAAGAAAATATAATTTGAAAGGTAGGATTGTTCAAAGAAGATGAGGAGTGACATGAATGAAAAATATAGAGTTGAGTCGAAAATTATTGGAGGTGGTCGGCGGGGACTAGGGAAAAGTAGCAAAAACCTAAGGGGATCAATGAAGACCAAGGTTAGTGGGCTATATAATCCCATGGGTTGGCCAATTAACCTCATTTGTATTGTGCAAAGTGATGATCAAGAGCTCTGAATATAAAAGAGAGAGAGTGAAATTTTGAAAGAAATGGAGTCCAGAGGAGTAGTGAGGAAATGCCAGAGGACTCGTAGGATGGTTTAAAGAATGTTTGATGTTTTTAATTGTATTTTTGCATTTTTTCAAATTTTGGGATCAGTGCAAGGGGAGGTCACCAAGGGCCGGGCATGGTCTCCATCAACTAGACCTCAATGAGCATTGACTTGACCATAGAGGTATTGACCTAACAGGTCATTGTTCAACAGGGTTGGATGGATAGATTTTGGTTTTTTGGATGATGAGAGGTCTAATTATTTTCTATTTGATTAGTTTTGTGGGCCCGAGATACCTTATATCTGTGAGACATAATGCCTCCCCCTTTTAAATATATCAGATGGGATGTCACAAATGTTGAGTGGGATAGCTTTGATGTAGTTGGATTGGGTGGATTTTGTCATTACAAATGGATTCCACGAGATGTAGGTCTTATGATTGCATTTATGGATAGGTGGGATGTGCAAAAAGGAAAATTCTATTTTAAGATGGGTGAGATGATAGTTACCCTTGAGGATGTATACTACATCCCGAGGTTGTTGATACAGGTGAATAAATTCAACCTATTATAGTGGATAGAAAATTGAGGGTCCTGAAACAAATGTTTGGAGCTAATGTCCCATCGATTAATTTCGCATATGTGGCATTAAACATTGATACTCGATATGAGTAGGATGTAGATAGGAGTAGATTGATATTTTTAGTGATAATGGAGATTTCTAGAAATGCGTGCATTTGGGGGTTAGGCTCCCATGGACACCGGCATGTGTGGTTTTAGATATTTGGATCACATGAAAATCTTTTCATTTGGAAAAACATTATTGACACAAGTGTATCATGAGTTATGAATGTATACGAGAGAGGAGGATGGGATTAGATGTAGGGTTCCTTATTCATTACAGGTGTATGAGCACATAGCGTTGATCAAGCCACCATGGCTCCCGTGGATGACAGATGATTACATAGAGTTTTCGATTGAATTTTGAGATGGCGATCTGATCATGATCATGGGGATAGATGAGAGAGATATGTAGAGTGGTATGCGAGACACACTTACAAAGTTGGATGTTGAGCAGATTATATGTCAGCCATATTGCGACTATCCTAAATGGCCTAGAGTGGATGTTGAGTTAGTGGAGATGATATGGTCTAGATGGGTGTAGGAGCATAGGTCCAAGATGATATAGGTTTTCTAATTCAAAAGAGAGTCTAGTGGCGGTTTGGAGTAGTTCAAACCATACGTAGAAATCCTATTAGAAATAGGTGATATGAGACACGCAGAGGTACCTTCCGATTCCCAACATGATAGACCCATGGGATGACCGGGGTACCATGGGATGAGGATGGTGATGTAGGAGTTGGTGCTGGATTTGTGGATTAGATGAATATGACTTGGGCATATCGGACAATAGCAAAGGGGCCATGGTTGGAGATGAGGAGGAGGAGAGTGCAATGAGAAGGGTAGGTAGCTATTATAGGTTATTATTAGGGTGATAATGGAGGGGGTGATAATATATCTTGAATGCATGAAAAGGGGATTTAGCCCACTTAGAGAGGGACACCACTCCCTTAGAGCAATAGGTGGCATGCCAAGAGGCCGCAGTCCTTCTCCATGAGAGGGACACTACCATTTAGTAAAGGAATCACTATAAGAGGCAACCAGAGGTGTATAGAGAAAGATTTGGAGACCTCGAACAAATACTAGCTATAGAGTCTAAGAGTGGTGCGCTAATGTTATCATAGGGTATATGAGTGATGACTCCAAATCTTGTATCCCTTGATTCATATAGAGAATCGACATCCGAGGTATGATACTATGAGCATATCATGACCTTGAATCTGCCATGAATGCAAATATATGCTGCATACTTTGCTTTGAGAAGTGAGGAACAATGGGCATAACACCATCTAGAAGTATAGTGAGTGTGAAATAGCCACGGTGAGGTATCGGCCACTATGGGGATGATGAGCCCCGAGATATTGATTTAGGCACCGCCCCAAGGCGGGATTTGAGATTATTTTATATAAAGTTCACTAATTTTGATGATGTATTTGCATTGAGACATGACTCATATTGTCCGTGATAGATGTATTGATGTACTTGGACTTATGATGATATATATATATATATATATATATATATATATATATATATATATATATATGATTTTGTTGCAACTCATCATGTGTTTGAGTTTTGATTTATGGTTTTAATGATGTTATGTTTGATTTATATGTGGATGGATTATATTTAGATGTGATAATTGATTTAGATGTTCACATGATGATTATGGATTTAATTACTATGGTTGTGAAGTATGAATTAGATGTGATGATTTATTTAATGGATTTGATTATGATGATTATCGATTGATGACTATTATGGTTATGGATATAGATGATGTTAGATAGAATTGTGATGTATTAGGATGAATATATTATTAGCATAGATAGACGATGATGGAAATTAAAAAATGATAATGAGTGTGATGTGATTTATATATATGTTGAATAAGCGTGAGTTGGAATGGATGGATATTTGTTTAAATAATGTGAAAAATTTATAAATATGTCAAATATTAATGATGTGGTTGTTGTAAATATCTTCCCCTGGGTAGATATAGACAAGCAGAAGAATATGGAAATCAAAGAAACTCAGAGCCCGATATTTATTACATCACCAACAACGTAAAGGGCGCACGTAAAGGGCGCATGACACAAAGTGTCGAGATGGAAATAGTTATGCCAAGGGTGCATGTAAAGGGTGCATGACATAGAGTGTCGACATGGAAAAATTTACACCCATGGTGTAGGTAAAGGCACACATCAGAAGGTGTCGACACAAAAATGGATGCGCCTATGGCACAGGTAAAAGGCGCACATCAGAAGGTGTCGACACAAAAATGGATGTGCCCATGGCGCAGGTAAAAGGCACACATCAGAAGGTGTTGACACAAAAATGGATGCACCCATGGTGCAGGTAAAAGGTGCACATTAGAAGGTGTCAACACAAAAATGGATGCGCCCATGGCGCAGGTAAAAGGCGCATGATAGAAGGTGTCGACACAAAAATGGATGCGCCCATGGCGCAGGTAAAAGGTGCACATCAGAAGGTGTCGACACAAAAATGGATGCGCCCATGGCACAGGTAAAAGGCACACATCAGAAGGTGTCAACACAAAAATGGATGCGCCAAGGCACAGGTTAAGGGCGCACAACAAAGGATGTCGACACGAAAATGGATGCGCCAAGGTGCAGGTTAAGGGCGCACAACAAGGGACATCGACATGAAAATGGATGCACCCTTGGTGCAAGTAAGAGGGTGTCGACATGACAAAATTCATGCCAAGGCATAGGTAAAAGGCACACAGCAAGGGATGTCGACATGAAAATGGATGCGCCCTTGGCGCAGGTAAGAGGGTGTCGACATGACAAAAGTCGCCAAGGTGCAGGTAAAAGGCACACAGCAAGGGATGTCGACATGAAGAAATTCACGCCTATGGCGCACATAAAAGGATGTCGACACAAATATGGATGCACCTATGGTGCATGTAAGAGTATGTCGACATAGGGATGGATGCGCCAAGGCACACCTTCAGGAGGCGCTGACATTTTGAGTCTTGACAGAGAAAAGCAAACCTAGCGCAGAGATATTGAGATGGCCATAACTTTTCACAGGGAGCTCGGATTCACGCAAGGTTGGACTTTTCGGAAAGCTTAGGAGGTCCTCTATCTAACTACGACTGGATATATTTAATTGGGTGGGAAAAAATTCTTTAAAAATTAAAATACAGTTCGCCACTTTTTGGGTTTGCTAAGGTCCTCACCTACCGCCATAATGAGATGAATTAAATGCAACTTGGAGGTGGTTGGGGTAGATTTGGAATTCCTCTCTCTTTTCTCTCTCATTCTTCCTATAAATTGTAAGGAGGGGATTCTTTCTAAAGGTTGGACATTCTTGTTCCCCCTCCCTTCTTCTCTTTGGCAGGTGAATTTGTGGAGTTCAAACCTCCCATCTAAAACTGTAATGCAACTTTTCCTCTTGGCATTTTGTAGTGTATTGTATCAATATTTGGAGAAAATAATGCATGTTTGTGGATGATTCTCAACCCTCTCTATGTTCATTTGCATCCTCCTGGTCTTTCACTGCAAATCTGGTTATCTGTGCATGATCTTGCATTACATTTTGATGGTTTGTGTTTATTGGCAAGATAGGTGTTCTTCATTCCTCGTTGCATCACCTTTGTTAGCTTAGGTTTTATTTTATGCATCTTCTTACCCTGTCTCCTTGGAAATTTAGTTTAGGTTTTGAGTAAACCCTCTACATTTTTTACGTGTGCATTTGAATAGAGGAATAGGAACCGGCCTTCATCCGGAGAGCTTTTCCGATTTCGCAAGGTCCCACACTTGGGAAAAGCTCCATGTTATGCAATCACACTGAGAATCTCAACCCATCGGGTAATTGATTAAGTTCTTAAAAATACAAAGATGAAGTGATAATATTAGCTATGCTAAATACAAGAGAAAGAAGGTGACCAAAGGAGATACATGACACTTGATCATAATAAGGAGCACACGAAGATACAATTCTTTGAATCGGATCGGAGGTAAACAAGAAAATGAGCCAATCAAGGAAATGCACATGTAACCAATAGTAGATGTTACAACATAACCATCAATATTTAGTAACCCGATTGGTCATGAGGGAACATGTGAAAAAATGATCTTATAAACCTAATGTCAACACCACGTAAGGGGTTTTAGATGTAACTTGTATGTGGGAATATAGATTCTCCATAGGGGGTGTCCCAAGGTCTTGTTGATAGTGAATCACAGCACCCATGAATGTCTGCAACTCGATGGGTTGAGACTCTCAGTGTGATTTCATAACATGGAGCTTTTCCCAAGTGTGGGACCTTGCGAAATCGGAAAAGCTCTCCGGATGAAGGCCAGTTCCTATTCCTCTGTTCAGATGCACACGTAAAAATGTAGAGGGTTTACTCAAAACCTAAACTAACTTTCCAAGGAGACAGGGTAAGAAGATGCATAAAATAAAACCTAAGCTAACAAAGGTGATGCATCGAGGAATGAAGAACACCTGTCTTGCCAATAAACACAAACCATCAAAATGTAATGCAAGATCATGCACAGATAACTAGATTTGTAGTGAAAGATCAGGAGGATGCAAATGAACATAGAGAGGGTTGAGAATCATCCACAGACATGCATTATTTTCTCCAAATATTGATACAATACACTACAAAATGCCAAGAGGCAAAGTTGCATTACAGTTTTAGATGGGAGGTTTGAACTCCACAAATTCACCTACCAAAGAGAAGAAGGGAGGGGCAAAACAAGAATGTCCAACCTTTAGAAAGAATCCCCTCCTTACAATTTATAGGAAGAATGAGAGAGAAAAGAGAGAGGAATTCCAAATCTACCCCAACCACCTCCAAGTTGCATTTAATTCATCTCATTATGGTGGTAGGTGAGGACCTTAAAGCAAACCCAAAAAGTGGTAAACTGTATTTTAATTTTTAAAGAAATTTTTCCCACCAAATTAAATATATCTAGTTGTATTTGGATAGAGGACCTCGTAAGCTTTCCAAAAATTCCAACCTTGCATGAATCCGAGCTCCCTATGAAAAGTTATGGCCATCTGAATATCTGCGCCAGGGTTTGCTTCCTGTCAGTGCTCAAAATGTTGCGCCTCCTAAAGGTGCGCCTTTGTGCATCCATCCCTATGTTGACATAATCTTACATGTGCCATAGGCCCATCCATATGTGTGTTGAAATCCTTTTATGTGTGTCATAGGCGTGAATTTCTTCATGTCGACATCCCTTGTGCGCGCGCTTTTACCTCGCGCCTTGGCGCGACTTTTGTCATGTTGACACCCTCTTACTGCGCGCCAAGGTGCATCCATTTTCATGTTGACATCCCTTGTCTGTGTGCCTTTTACTTGCATCTTGGCACGAATTTTGTCATGTCGACACCCTCTTACCTGCGCTAAGGGCGCATCCATTTTCATGTCGACATCCTTTGTTGTGTGCCCTTAACCTACACCTTGGCGCATCCATTTTCGTGTCGACATCCTTTGTTGTGTGCCATTAACCTGCACCTTGGCACATCCATTTTTATGTCGACACCTTTTGATGTGCACCTTTTACCTGCGCCATGGCTGCATCCATTTTTGTTTCGACATCTTCTGATGTGCATGCTTTACCTGCACCAGTGCACATCCATTTTTGTGTCGACACCTTTCTGTGCACCTTTTACTCATGCGCCATGGGCGCATCCATTTTGTGTCGACACCTTCTGATGTGCACCTTTTACCTGCGCCATGGGCGCATCCATATTTGTGTCGACACCTTCTGTTGTGTGCCTTTTACTTGTGCCATGGGCACATCCATTTTTTGTGTCGACACCTTCTGATGTGTGCCTTTTACTGCGCCACGGGTGCATCCATTTTTGTGTCGACACCTTCTAATGTGCACCTTTTACCTGTGCCATGGGCGCAACTTTTTCCATGTCGACACTCTGTGTCATGCGCCCTTTACATGTGCCCTTGGCGCAACTTTTCCATGTCGATACTCGTGTCATGTGCCCTTTACGTGTGCCCTTTACGCTGTTGGTGATGCAATAAATATCGGGCTCTGAGTTTCTTTGATTTCCATATTCTTCTGCTTGTCTATATCTACCCGGGGGGAAGATATTTACAACAGGTCTATGCCCCAGCTCTGACAAATATAATACAAAATTATCAATGAGGGAAGTTTTCCATGGATGAGAAAGATGATCGATGTGGGAATCTTTCTTAGGATACTTGATTTAGAAAAAATTTATGTTTTATTTTAGTATATAGAAGGATGATCAATACCGGAAGCCTTTACTTTTGCCATGATATGAGATAATATCTATCCCTCAAGGGAGTGGTCTACATTTTGATTTTTTTCTTTTGGATTTTGGATTTTTCTTTGTATGAAATGGAAGGATATTATATGTATGATAGCAATCCTTGAAGGATGAGTATATTATTTTGAAATTTTTAAAATTTTATGAATAGTTGTCCTTTGAGGGAGAAATCTGTTTTCTTTTAGATAGGATAGCATTTTAGATGAACATCCATGAATTTTGAATTTATATGGAAGATATTGGAATAGCTAGGTAGAACACTTTGGAGGGGAAAAGGAATGTACAAGTGACACCTATGGACCCTTAGTGTGGTTTCAAATAGGTAGATAAGAGGGAAGCAGATGTAACAATCACGATTTATCACTAAGAAGGAATAACCCGCCCATAAGGAATATACTATGAGAAGAGATGTGGTGCCCATATTCAAGCTCATAGATAGGAAAGTGATGGTAGACCACATAATTCTAAATCATTACGATGAAAGATGAATGAGGCTAATGATGGATGGATGACCACTAAGATGACTATGTTCACAATGATAAGCGTGTTAATAATAAAAAGGCTGCAAGTAAAATCCGTTAAGATGTTATGTTTTCAGTTTACCATCAAGGGAATCCAAACGATAGGATCGAAACCCATAATTATGGATGATAATATAAGGTCCAATCTAGTTGGGAGAAAACGTTTTGAGTTAACTCCATTATAGAGTAGCGACATTGTGATTTTCTATAAGGAAAAGGTCACCGATGTTAAATTTGTGCTCTTGAAGAGTTTTTATAAGCACATTTGATGTGCTCTTAATAGACATGATTATTTTCAAGAGCGAGAAGGATACATTCATCAAAAAAATCAAGTTGTGTTAGATGATCTTGGTGATATTATTCATCAGAGACAAAGTCACAAAGAGAAATGCGTAGAGAAGGGATTTGGAATTCATGAGGAAGAATGGTATCGAGCCATAATGGTATTATCACCCGTAGAGGTGCATATGCCGATCCAATAAGCCCAAAAAGTGAAGGGAATATGAAGATTCCAATTACGACATGATCTATCAATAGTCTTGGCAAGGATATTATGGAGATTTTTTTAGTGGCTTCACTTCACCATTAGCTTGAGGATAATATGGAGAAGAGAAGCTAAGCTTAATATTGAATGATTTGTAAAGCTTCTTGAGTTTTTAAGGACTTTCCGTTATCCATGATGATTTTGTGAGGAGTTGAAGAGAAAAATGATATGTTGATAGATGAAGTTAATGATTTAATTATCTTTAGTTGATGTGATTGGAATGACCTCCACCCATTTGGTGAAATACTTAGTAGCAGTGATGATATAATATGGCATTGAGAGTAACGAGAATGAAAATGCCAATGAGGTATAGTCCCCATTGTGAGAAATGCCAAAGGTCCTGAGCTAGTTGTTAGGCTTGACTAGGAATGTGGATTAGATTAGAATGTTATTGGAACTTGATGCATTTATTATCGTATTCACCATAGTCATGATTGAGAGAGGACCAATAATAACCCATTAAAATTTCCACCACCGATACCATCATGGACTTCTTGGATAGTTAGATTGGATTCGTGAGACTTAAGGAAACAAAACAAGAGATCTTGTTAAAACTACACTTGTACAAGATGTTTCCAAGGATGACTTAATGATTAACACATTTATGAAAATAAATCCTACCATTCTTAGATAGGTCGGAGGGGATGATGGATTGAGAAAGATAGTCAAATATTTGAGAATACCAAAGATCACAAGGATTGAATTCGATGAGTGGATGTTAGGTAACTCACTAAGATGATTTGATTTGTTTATACACTGACGACAAAATGAAGGAGAGATTAGAATATTTCGTAAATAAATGGATGAGAGATGCAAGAGAAGCTATAGTGTCTACAAATTGATTGGACGCGAGGGATGGTTTGGATGGTGTAGAAATTGAAGGCTGTTATCGCCAAATCACTATACCCTCTAAATGGTCGAGAATGTGAATAGGATGTTCAGTATGATTAGTTAAAATGAGATAAGCTGGGACTTGGGCTCAAGGTGAACCTCAAGAGAAGGTCAGATTGCTCTTCCTAAACTAAGTTTTATACTACTCCTACTATGCAATAAAATGGTTATCTAGGCCTATACTAAAATTTTCATGGGATTTAGGGAGAGAGATTTGCAAGAAATAAAACTATACTATGGATGGTGATGCACCAAATAAAGGGTATTTCTAGACTTTGGGAAAGGTTTTTTTGAATAGGGTGTTGTACACCACAAACCAACTTCACCTACTACAACTTAGAAAGGGTAAACAAAATATCACAAACTAAGAAGTGTGTGTTCCCTTTGTTAAAGTCAACTAGACAAAAAATATTTTGGTCTTCCAGTGAATAAGAATGAAGCTGAGAAGGGTGAACAAGCACCACAAATATAGTGCATGCAAAACTCCACCACTTAATAAGAATAGAAGTTTAAGAACCTACAATGGAAACTTAAACTTGCATAATGTACCTTTAAGCATGAGAAAGGCACAAAGAAGTATATAGGACAATGAAAAGACTAACAGTAGTCACAAAACACACACTTTTATTACTTCAACAATGTTCAAAATTCATCATTACATTAATAAGAGGAAATGATTATCATTATAGTCTTAGAAAGGAGGCTTGAAAGTTCCCAAATCCACAAAGCTAACTTACAAAAGAAACAGGATTCTTGAAATATATGCACTTGCCTAAGATGTCTAACTTGTTTCGCACGTCTAATTTCTGCAAACAATGTGTAACCCCTTGGAATCAACTTCAAACTTAAATTTATAGAATAATTATGTGAGAGAAAAGAGGAGAAGTAATAACTTCCTTCTTAAAATGAAGGCACGTGATGGTTAGCATTAATTACAAAGTTGGTTGAACCACTTAAGAACCTTCCATCATGTGTCATTAATAAAGGTTTGAACTTATCTTCTCATTTAATTACAAGAATATTTTAATAATAATAAAAATATCATTATTAAAGTATTTTAATGAAAATATTAATTTAATAAAATTACAGGTGGGACCCCCAAGGTTGGTTTATATTGAAGGGGGGATGATGTAAAAGAAGGGTCAACTCGGTGATTGGATCACCTTCCAACTCATCGAGTTGGTCAACAAGCTCCCCCTAGTAATCTCATCCGACCATCGAGATCTATGAGCTCATCCAATATTTGAGACAATTTCCATGAGCCAACTTGTTAATCTGAATCATTTCTAGCTGGAGGAGACATCTCTACTTTGAGCCATTATGACTCACTTATTTCATGAGTCAAACTCTTTGTGCATAGCCATGTCGAATATTTGTGCTAATCGAGCTATGTTTCTTTGGTGAGCACCTCGCTTCGAGCTTCATATATTTTCATTCACCTTGAGAAAATAGGCCATCATTCTATCACATCAATGGAGCTCCCTTCCATGAGCCCACCGTGCATTGGTCGACCCATCCTATGTGTTGATCTCCTTCAATTGACTTGGCCTCAACTCATGCTTGGCCGGCTCTGTCGCCGATGACCTCTCTCTCATGGCATGGCTCAACTTGGAGAGTCAAGCTCCTTCACACGAATTGGAAATTTCTACATCCACATCATATTGGATTGCCTTGGTGAATCCACCTTATCAATTCCATAGACCCCCAAGTTCTGCGAGCTTGTTGTTTCAACCATCTCAACTCGATTGACTTAGGCATTGCAATACTTGGTACGATCTCTTCTTCAAAAATATACCGAGATCCACCATAACCTCACCATCAAGAAAATTGGCTTCATCTTTGGCTCATCCTTAGTGATGCATCGAGACAAGATCTAACTCTATCCATCGAGTTCATCTTCCTTTCCATCTCGCTACTCCCCGTCAACTCGATAACCGTAATAATGACTCGGCCAACAGCTTTCCATTCATCAACATAGCTCAGTCATTTGAACACTTATCATGAGCCCATCAAAATACTACACATTTCCCTACTCTCCTCAACCTTGCTATCTTGGGCTCGCTTTCATTACTAGACCAAGATACTTGTCTCATCATGTTCACATACCCACATTTGGCTATACCAAGATATTCCACTTCGCACATCTCTTACCAACTGACCATTATAGCTCGATTTAGTTCCTTACTACCATGAACCTGACCCTATGACTAAGCCATTACATTGAGCTCACTAAAATGAGCCATTCCTTTTGAGACCAACCTCTCTCGCTCAATCTAGAGTTTTCATTACACACTGAGTTAGCCTTACAGCTCGGTTGAGATATTCTTCACGTTCATCTTCCAAGTTTGATGTCTCTCCATCCATGGGATTATCATGGACTCCCTTTAATCCAAAGCATGCTAACTCGGCCTTGATGAGCTTGAGCATTCATCCCCTACATCCATCTACCATGCATTTCATTGAGTTCTTGATGCATGGCTCACCGAGTCGTGTAAGAGCTCAGTAAATCATTTCTCCCTCTCTCTACTGATCGAGCTCACCACTTCCATTGGCTTGTTTCAACATTTTTGATTTAACTTAGATTGAGATTTCCTAGCTTGCTTCTATAGGATCCATTTTCCATGTTGCATGTCTCCTGCTTGAGCTCACCATTGGGCTCATGCTAACTCAAGCTCATCGATGCCAAGTCTATCAAACCAATGCACCATTTTCTCCAATCTCATCATTTTGTTCGATCGCGTTAACAACCACCCACATAACTTGGAGAATGACTCACCATATTTTCCATGGCCATTCAACCACTCAAACATACATTAATTCCCCTGACAACATGACGAGTTTTTGGCAACGATCTTGGACCTTTTCGCTATACGGAACTATATCGATGGATTGCCATTATGAAATCACCACCTAGAAATTGGTTTGAATTTCTCCCAACTCACAAAATTCCCATTATGGTTTTCCATGGCATTATCTCCACCATGGAAATCAGCTCCCCAAATTCCCCACATGTAATTACCAAATTGTCTTACCAATACATTATCTCCTCCTGACAGAAAGAATCAAAATATCCCAAGTAAATTCCTTAGCATGGATTTGAAACCTAAAATTTCCTTCTCAACTAGAAAATGACCCAAAAATCTTTGAATGCTCATGACCTTGTCTGAATCAATCGCCGAGCAAACCAAGGATCCCAATTTGCATTTGATTTAAGTCGCACCGAGTTCGTACCAATGTTTCAGTTCTATTCAGTTGGAGACACTCCCTTCACTACATTGTGTAAGTAGATCATACGATCTTGCCTTGACTTAAAAACTCCAATGCATCATTTGGCTCTTATGTCTTACACCACCTTTAGCTTGATGCGTGCACCCATGATTTTGATGCACCGTTATCGCTAACCATCATCATGTTTCTAGAAATCGCTCAATGCTCTAAATCCACTAATGACTCATATGGTGAATCATCGGTGACTCAGACTTCTCCCTTCCATGGCACGTTATTGGAATTGGCTTGTCAATTTACCAAGCGTGACTCGGTTGACCACTAGTTCATCATCTTGAGCTCCTCTAAAATTCATTCTTCTTTGTTAAGCTCGAGTATCATCTCACCCCGATCACTCCAGCTTGGTGAGGTTGAGCTCTAGAGCTTTATGTCTCACCTCTAAGACTCGTTGAGCTCCCCATATTTTCACTTTGACACCCTAACTCTATCAAGATCTATTTGATGGATTTGCTAAGCCATACATGTACTTTTCCTAGATCAGTTCCCGAGATACTCTCTTACTTAAGTTCTTAGTTTAAGGCATGGCTTCAAAACTACAAGAAAAACACGTTCCTTTATTTTAATACATGCCTTGGTGACATGTTTATCAATGAGCCCAAGCCTAGCTCTCAATACAACTCAACATCACTCGGCTCGGTCGATCTTTGACAACTCGTACAACCCCAATGATGCATAGAGCTAAACCCAAGATGACTCAACCCTTATATAAGATATCAACTTGTCGAGTCACTCATTAAGCTGATCGGTGAGTTGATTGAGCTCAAAGACCCTTTTGGGGCATTCCCACACCCGATAATGAAATCCTCGGATCTCCCAGATTCTCCTTGAAACCTTAGGATCATATAGACATAAATTCTCCTCAAGATGATTAATCAATTTTAATTATTTTATCTCCATGTGATTTGGAAGTGGGTCCTTGGGACCAACATTTTGTTTTAAACATAATAGGACCTCGTTGAAATTTTTTTCTATGTGCACGAAATTTGATAACATTTTTGGCAACCTCGCAGTGATGTTTTCTTGCTAAGCATGATTCCAAAGTATCCTTAATTCATCCATTGGGCATGTACTCAATATTTAAATCCTTAAAGTGATTTGATCTTCTGTGATATGTCCTAAAATATTCCTTGGTATTATTGATATTGAACTCTATGGTAATGCTAGGTAGGAAATATACTAAAAGTGATGAATGCTTGACACCTACAAAGCACTATAGAATTTTTAATGAAGCATATGAGGAATTGGGGATATCCTAAAAATCTCTTTGAAACCTTGAACCTTATTTCTCCTTGACACCTCCAATGATGATACAATGTGCAATAACAACAAAACACATGACAATAAGGAAAAAAAAATCAACAACCACACACAATAATGTGTAAATTTTTTGGATAAAGACACCTAAATAAACTATACGGGGGTGAAATGATCTCAAAATAAATCTTTGAGATGTATCCCATTCACATGAATGGGAAGTTCTTCTCCATTGAGACTTGAAAGATGAAATGAATTCACCTCTTTGCAACTCATGATAATTTATGGACCACTCAGAGAGCGTCAGACTTGGCATGCTTGCCTAGTTTGGATCTATTTTCATCCCATTTTAGAACTAAATATCCCTCTTGAAAATGCTTTTGACGCCTTCTTGTGAAAATACGTCTTAACCGTAGCCCTGACGTTGCTTCAAATTCTTCATATCCTTGTTCTATACTTCTTCTAACTCTATGAGCTCGGAGAAAATTTTACTATTAGAGGATCACTCTCCATAACCTCAAGCTAATGAGCTAACTCCAAAGAAGGTAACTCAAAGGAGAGAGGAATTTTTCTTCTCTTCCATATACAAGCATGAAAGGAGAATTTTCGATGGCCCTTTTAGGTGTGATTTGATCTTCCCATAAATATTTCTTAAGTTGTATATGCCAAGTCTTTATGTTAGTCTCCATTGTGCACTTGATAATCCTTGTGAGGTTTTTGTTTCTAGACTCATCCAATCCGTTTCCTTGTGGATAGTAATTGGAAAAATTCTTGAGGTAGAACCCATTCTTAATAACCCATTCAATCAACTTTAGACCAATAAAATCCATTGCGTTATCTAAAATGATTGTGCATGGAACACCAAACATTGTCATTATACCTTCTAAGAAATCAAGAACTACCTTCTCATTGATATCTTTCAATGCTACAACCTCTATCCATTAAGTAAAAGAGTATGTTGTAGTAAGGACCCATTTATGTCTATCACTGGATGGAGGATAAAACAATCTAATGAAATCTAACCCCCATTGAATGAAGGGTTGATCCACATGAATTAGATGTTGGAAAAGCTACCAAATTCTACTTATAAGTGAAAATGGAACATTCTTTGCACTTCCTTACCCAGAGATGAGCATCTTTGAACAAATCTGACCAATAATAACCAACTCGCATGATCCTGGTAGCAGTTGTTTGTGCAGAATAATGTACTATAAATAGGCCATTATAAGACTCTTCTAGTATCTTACTTACCTATTCTGATCCCACGCACCGAAGGAGAACACCATTCAAATTGCTTGAAAAAGAACATTATCTACCGAACATATGGAATAGATCGAAGACAAAAATTTTGTCTTTGATTTTTATCCATGTTTATAGGATATACTCTCATGAGAAAAGGAAAATCTTCAATTTGGATAACCAGATCAACCCGATCATCACCTTCATCGGTATTTAGGAGCATCATGTCCTCATCACCTTGTGATTCCATGTCTAAAGCAAGTTGTTGACACAAAATTTTATCTTTAAAAATGTTTGGTAACTTTGATATGTATGTCATACTCCATCACCTTCGTGATCCATCCAACACACTTTTCATTCATCTCTTTGTTCAAAAATTTCTTGACACTTGGATGAGACACCATCAAATGAATTTTGTTGTTGGACAACATGTGCTTGAATTTATTCAAACCTCAAATATGCGTAAATACTTGATTTCCAACGAATGAATATTTGAGCTCATAGTATTTGAGGGATTGAATAAAGAAAGAAATTGGTTGCTCCATTAGATTGTCATTTTGCTAGGTGAGGATACCTGAAATGCTCTCTTGACCTACAAAAGCATAAAGAATAAAATCTTTATCAAACTTGGGGTTCACTAGTGTGGGAGTTTGAGAAATGGCCATTTTGATGTCTTCAAAATGCTTTTACCCTTTCTTTTCCATGAGAAAGGCATATTTTTCTTCAGCATGTCTCATAGTGGTTTAGCCAATGCTATGAATTTAGGGAAGAATCTCCATGCAAAAAAAGTATGTTTCCCTTAAAACTCTAGAAACCCATCTTGTGACTTGGGAGAGATAAGGACATAATCAAATGAATCCTGGTTGGATCGATTGATAGTCCTTCCACTGAAACAACATGCCCCAACAACTTCCCCTCATGCACTGTAAAAATACATTTCTTAGGATTGAGTGAAACCCCAAATTCCCTACACATTCAAAAAAATTCCTTAGATGCGTGATGTGGTCTCTTCGCATGGTTAGAGTATAAAATTATATCATCAACATAAATCAAAATGATATCGTTGATTATTCCTTTAAATTCCATGTCCACGGCTCTTTGAAAAGTATCCCGACATTGGACTATCTCGAATGGCATTTTTTTGTAAGCATACATGCCCCACTAAGTATTGAAAGCCATTTTGAATTGATCGATTCTTGGATCAAAATTTGATTGTCACTGAATATCCATTGAACAAATAAACTCTTTGAGCTCCTACCACTATTTGAAGGATTTGTACCATTGATGGAAGAGGACAATGATCTTTTAACGAGGCATGGTTCAAATCCCTAAAGTACACACATAACAAAATCTCTTTGTTCTTCTTCCTTATGCGGACCAAATTGGCTAGGCAAGAGGAATGTTTGATAAAAAAATTATATAGACCTTGATGAGTTTGGTTAGCTACTTTCTCATTAGTGGCTCAATTTTGGGATTAATTGGCCTCTGTTTTTGATGAACTAGTTTGGCATTAGGATCTAGTTCAATGGTATGTTGTGCTAGACCTAGATTGAAGCCACACAAATCTTTATAACTCTATGCAAAAACATCATTATATTCTTGACAAAGTTTGACAAAATCCTTTTTCTCTTCTGGGGTACACACTTTTCCAATCTTCAGAAACTTTTCATTTGCTACCTCGACTTCCTCAAAATCTTCTTCTTTGACCACCATGTTAGATCTTTGTCTTTTGGCTTGATCATCTAAATTGAAGATGGATTCTAGAGTAACTAAACCTTTTGGTAGCTTGTTGTTTTTCAATTGTATGATTTGGTCACCATGTTATTCTTGCACTTATCTTGTATTTTTTTGCGACAAATTCCACCTTTTCTTGTAGGAAAAGGAAAATTTGTTTATCACCATCAAACACTTGTGATCCACTCACATTATCAGTAACTACAAGTTGAACCACCATTTTGATAGGTTTTTCCTTCTTTCATGATATCAACAAGTATGTCATATTGGGAGCCAATTGTAGAAAGCCTATCAACATCTTGATTTTTATTTTTAGGAACCGCGTAGATTGCAAAAGCTTAAAATTTTTCTATTAAATCCTAGACTTGGTTCTTTTATGATCTTAAAAGATGATTTTTGGATGCAATGCATGTCATTTGTTGATGACCAACTAACTCACTATATCCAAAAATACTCAAGGATTTGATTTCCTTCTTTTGAGCTAGCTGAATTCCTCACACAAGCACCTTGTACTCAAAAACATTTTTAGTGAAACTAAATTGTAACCAAAAATATGAAAAGTACTTATCTCCTTCAGGAAATATTAGCATGACACCAATACCACATCCATTCTTACTCCTCGAGCCATTGAAGAAAAATTTCCATAGTCCTTCAGAATTGTTGTGTTTTGACAAGTTGTGGTATGATCGTACCTTCTTCATGAATGTAGTATGTACCCAATCTTGTCTCCTCCAAAAGTAACAAACCAACTTCTTCCTCTACTAATAAATCAACATAGGGATCATACTAATGATCTCCACTCACTTCATCCAGCATAGTATCAGGAACTTCTTCCACAAGAGTAGTTGGTTCATGATCAATATCTTCTTCTTCTGGGTCACAGATGGTATAATTCCCATTTATGGGACTAGAAGTGTAGGGATCCACATGATTATGGAAAATTGGTTCTACCCTTATAGTCACTTTAGTTCTGTATCAATTCCTAAGCATCATATTCAACCAATCAGATGATACATAATAAACATATGTTTTTGGTGGCTTCTTTCCCGCATCTTTATCAACCGTCGATTGTGGCTGAGGCTATGAAGTGGATGCTTGATCAGCTTTGGAAGGTTGAGATTCCATTACTCTCTTTTTGGAATGATATTTTTCTACCACTAATGAGCAATTTGTATTCAACCCACAAAAATATTCTTCTTGCTAATTTAGCAAGGTGGTTTCTTCAGGTACTTGCGGTTGATCTCTTATTTCCTATGTAGATTATTTTTTTGTTGGCTTTGGAGGGGAAGATACACTTTGAACCATGTAAGGTCCTAGATAAGAACTACATTGGGAAAAAATTTTGATTGTTGGGTTGAGAAAAAGATAGAACCATTTATAGTCTTGAACTAGATTATTCTAGACAAGTACAAGGGCTCTGGAATAGCTAGCAACAAGAGGATTCCTAAGGTTTATAGGCCTGACATTCACATATTGACCTGTAGTTTAAATTTAAGGATGATTGTTCCCTTGAAAAGGAGGAAGATTAGCCTGATACGTACTGATTTTATGGCTGGTATGGATGATTATATTGAAATTTTTGCCTCTTGAGTGCAACCAGCTCGTTCCAAAAAAATTGAACAATTGGAATAGATTTGTTGGGATAAGAGCGAAGGTAGGTTGAGTGTTTTTAAGATCCATAGACAATGGCATTAGCAGTCATGGAGCTATCTTTCCATGCCTGAATCAAGGAATTTTTCTCTTTTATGGAAACTTCATAGGCATTAGGTAGTGTATTCCCTCCCATGGACTAGATCATAACTACTACATCACTATTCAAGGCTCACAAATAGTACAAGAATGCATTATTTGGAGAAGGCTTTATGAGTGCAGAATCCTATTCCAAGTCCTTTGGAATCAGAAGTTGAAATCACTCATGTATTCTTGGGGAGCTCTCTTTATGGTAGTGAGTTGTTCCAAGAGTGATAGGTGATCACTCTTGTCTTCAAATTGTTTACAAATATTTTCTCATAACTCATCCCAAGTGGTTATAGTACCAACACTTAACCCTCGAAACCATTAAAGCATTTTTCCCTTTAAAGAAGTAGTAAGAATTCTAACCACAATGTTGTCCTCCGTGATATTATGTACTACACAAATGTTGGCCACATCAAGAATATGTTCCACTGGAGTAACATGAGTTTCCCCTGTGTAGAAGGGTAAAATTTTGAGTGTTGCAGCAAGTATAGGGTCACGTTGTGCCAACAGAAGAGGACTGCTTGCATTGAAAGGGGGAAAACTTGGTTCCTCACCATAGCAATGAGAGGTTGATTATTCTTGGGTAGAGGAAACCTTCCGTAAGGAGGATTTGAATGACCCCTACGAGGTGATGCTATAATGGGTGATGTTGAGATGCCTCTTCTCCTTCTCCTTGGAGGAGACAAGGATAGTTTGATATGTTGATAATTTCCTTACTTTGAAGAAGCTCTTTGTCGAATTCTTCACATAAGTTAACACACTGATATTTAAAATCCAAAGATATAGAGTCGCTAAGTACTTTGATTTATGCAAGTGAGAAGAGAAGTACCAACTCTTGATCCCACCAGGCATGCCAAAAATTGTTATCACCAAATCAAGGCAACATATGAATGGATACAATGTGAACATGATGTTTGGTGTGATTAGGTAGCATGGGATCACCTCTCAAGATGTGGGACTTGGGCTCGAGGTGAACCTCTAGAGAATTTTGGCTTCCTCTTCCTAAACTAAGTGATATACTACTCCTAGTGCAAAAAAATGGTTATCTAGACCTATACTAACATTTTCATGGGATTTAGGCAGAGAGATTTGCAGGAAATAAAACTATAATAGGGATGGTGATGCACCAAATAAAGGGTATTTCTAGACTTTTGGAAATGTTGTTTTAAACAAGTTATTGTATACCACAAGCCAACTTCACCTACTATAACTTAAAGGGTAAAAAAATACCAAAAATGAAGAAGTGTGTGTTCCCTTTGTTAAACTCAACTAGATAAACAATCTTTTGGTCTTCCAGTGAAGAAGAATGAAACTGAGAAGGGTGAACAAGCACCATAACTCAACTACATGCATAAATCCACCACTTGATAAGAACAGAACTCCAAGAACCTACAATGGAAACTTAAACTTGCACAATGTACCTGTAAGCATGAGAAAGGCACAAAGAAGTATATAGGACAATGAAAAGACTAACAATAGTCACAAAACACACATTTTTATTACTTAAAGAACATGCAGAATGCATCATTAAATTTAGAATAGGTAATGGTTATAATTATAGTCATGGACAGGAGGCTTGAAAGTTCCCCAATCCACAAATCTAACTTGCATAAGAGAGGATTCTTGAAAAATATGCACTTTCCTAAGATGTCTAACTTGTCCAACTTGTGTCACACATCTAAGTTCTGCAACCAATGTGTAACCCCTTGGAATGAACTTCCAACTTACATTTATAGAAGAATTCTCGTGAGAGAAAAGAGGAGAAGTCATAAATTCCTTCCTAAAATGAAGGCACATGATGGTCAACATTAATTACAAAGTTGGTTGAACCACTTAAGAACCTTCCATCATGTCTCATTAATAAAAGGTTTGAACTTATCTTCTCATTTAATTAAATGAATATTTAAATAATATATTTCAATACTAATAAAAAAATGATTATTAAAGTATTTTGATAAAAATATTAATTCATTAAAATTACAAGTGGGACGCCAAAGGTTAGTTTACAATAAAGGGGGATCACTTAAAAGAAGGGCCAACTCAGTGGTTGGCTTGCCTTCCAAATCATTGAGTTAGTCAACAAGATCTCCCTAGTAATCTCCTCGACCTCCGAGTTCGTGGAGTTCATGCCAATGGGTGAGTCAATTTCCATGAGCCAACTTGTTACTTGACTTGTTTCTAGTTCGACGAGCCATCTCCTCTTTGATCCATTGTGTCTCACTTATTTTGTGAGTCAAACTCTTTGTGCATAGCCATGTTGAATCTTTGAGCCAACCGAGCTATGTTTTCTCTGGTGAGAACCTCACTCGCCGCTTCATATTTTCATTCACCTTGAGAAACTCAGCCATCATTCTATCACATCAATGGAACTCCCTTCCATGAGCTCACTGTGCATTGGTTGATCCATCATATGTGTCGATCTTCTTCAATTGACTTGGCTTGGCCGTGCTTGGCCGGCTTGTCTCTGACAAGCTCTCTCTCATTGCATGGCTCAACTTGGAGAGTCGATATCCTTCACACAAATTAGAAAGTTCTACATCCACATCATATTGCCTTGCCTTGGTGAACCCACCTTGTCGATAACACGAGACCCCAAGTTCTCGCAAGCTCATCATTTCACCGATCTCAACTTGATTGACTTAGCCATTATAATATTTGGTATGATCTCTCCTTCACGAATCTTCCGAGATCCACCACAACCTCACCATTAAGAAAATTGGCTTTATCTCAGCTCATCTTTGGTGATGCATTGAGCCAACATCTCGAATCTATCCATCGATTCCATCTTCCTCGCTAACTCTCCACTCCCTATCAACTCAAAAACCATAAGAATTAATTGGTAAATATCTTACCATTCATTGACATAGCTCGATCGTTCGAACTCTTCTCATGATCCCACCAAGCTACTATGCATCACCCTACTCTCCTCGGCCCTTCTATCTTGGGATCACTTTCATTACTAGACCGAGATACTTATCTCATCATGTTCTTGTAACCACATTTGTCCATTCCAAGATATTCCACTTCACACATCTCTTACCAATAGACCATGATAGCTCGGTCTAGTTCCTTACTACCATAAACCCGACCCTATGACCAAGCCATCATATCAAGATCACTAAAATGATCCATTCCTTTTGTGAATGGCCTCTATACTCGATTCAGAGTATTCATTACACACTGAGTTAGTCTTGTGAGTTTGAGTGAGCTCTTCTTCAAGTTCATCTACCAAGTTTGATGTCTCTCCATCCATCAGATTATGATGGAATCCGTTTGATCCACCATGCTAATTCAGCCTTGATGATCGTGAGTATTCATCCCTGACCACCATCTTTCTCGGCTTAATGATCACAACATCTACATTCGAGCTCATCTCTTGCTCCGAGATTTGTTTCACATCCATGTGCCAAGCATTTCATGGGTTCTTTATGCATGGATGGCCGATTCGTATAAGAGCTCGGTCAATCAATTCTCCCTCTCTTTTCTTATTGAGATCACCAATTCCATTGGCTTGTTTCAACATTTCTGATTCAACTAAAACTAATCTTTCCTAACTCTCTTCTACATGATTTTTTTTGCATGTTGCACATCTCTTGCTCAAGCTCACCATTGGGCTCATGCTAACTCAAGCTCTTCTATGCTAAGTCTATCAAACGAATGCACCATTTTCTCCAAAGCATCACCATGTTACTCGATCTCATTAACAACCACCCACATAACATGGATAATGACTTTCCATCTTGTATTTGATTGTTTAACCACTCAAACATGCCTTAATTCACCTAACAAACTACCTAGTTTTTAAAACCATCTTGGACCTCTTCTCACGCGTAATTATTGTGATGGCTTGCCATTATGAAATCACCACGGAAATTGGTTTGAAATTCTCTCGACTCACAAAAATCCCATTATGGTTTTCATGGCATTATCTCCACCATGGCGATCGGCCCCAAATTACCCACACGTAATTATTGGCTTGGCTTGCCAATACATTATCTCCACCTAACCAAAAGAATTAACTTCTCCCAAGTCAATGCCTTAACACAAATTTGAAACCCGAATTTTCCTTCTTGACTAGAATATGACCAAAAAAAATATTAATGCTGATGACCTTGTCCGACTCGGTCGAGGGAGCTAATGCTCCCAAGTTGTGTTTGATTTAAGTCTCTTGAGTTTTTCTCGATGTGGACCATTGGTATTCGGTTAGAGACCCACCCTTTACTACACTATTTAAGTAGATCATATGAGATTTCCTTGACATAAAAACTCCAATGCATCATTTGGCTCTTATGTCTTAGACCACATTCAGTTGGATGCACCCACCCTTTCTTCCAATGCACCGTTATCACTAACCATTTTCGTGTTGCTAGCAACCACTCAATGCTCCAACTCCCTGGTGACTCGCATGGTGAATTATCAACTGAATTAGAATCCTCCCTTCTATGGTGAATTCTTGTAATTGGCCTGTCGATTTACCGAGCTCGACTCATTTGACCACTAGTTCATCATCTCGAGCTCCTCTAAAAGTCATTAAATTTGTTGAGATTGGTATCAGCTCACCCTGATCACTCTAACTCAGTGAGGCTGAGATCTATACCTTTATGTCTAACCTCAAAGACTCACCGAGATCCCCGTATTTTCATTGACACTTGAACTTGATCAAGCTCTGTTTGATGGGCTCAATGAGCCATACATGTACTCATCCTAGCTTAGTGCTCCAAGATACTCTCTTATTCATGTTCTTAGTTAATGCATGGCTTCAAATTATGAAATCAACACATTCCTTTCTTTTAATGCATGCCTTAGCCTGACATGTCCATTGATGATCCCAAGTCTAGATATAAATGCAACTCAATGTCGCTCAACTTATGAGTCACTTACCGAGTTGATCGGTGAAATGATTGAGCTCAAATACCCTTCGAGGAATTCTCACACACGATATTGAAATCCTTGGATCTCCCAGCATTTTCCTTGAAACCTTAGGATCATAGAGACATAAATTCTCCTCAACATGATTATTCAATTTTAATTATTTTATCTCAATGATGAATGGAAGTGAGTCATTGGGACCAATGTTTCATTATGAACATAATAGGACCTCGTTGTCCAATATTTCTATGTGCACAAAATTGGATAACATTTTTGTGACCTCTCGAGATGATTTCCTATTAAGCATGAGTCCATCGGGCTTAAGTCATCCATTGGGAATGGATTCAATATTGAAATCCTGAAAGTGATTTGATCTTTTGTTATACATACTAAAATCTTCCTTAGTATTATTGATCTTCAACTCTCTAGTAATGTTAGGCAGGAAATATACTAAAACCAACAAATTCTTGACACCTACGGAGCACTACGAAATTTTGAATGAAGCATATGAGGAATTGGGGATATCCTGAATCTCTCTTTGAAACCTTGATCCTTATTTCTCCTTGACACCTAAAATGATGATACAATGTGCAAGAACAACAAAACACATGACAACAAGGAAAATAAAAGAAACAACCACACACAACAATGTGCAAATCACTTGGAAGAAAACACCTAACTAAATTGTACATGGGGTGAAATGATCTCAAAAGTAAGCTTTGAGATGTATCCCATTCACATGAATGGGAAGCTCTTCTCCATTGAGCCTTGTAAGATAAAATGAATTCACCTCTTTATAACTCATTATAATGATGGACTACTCAGAGTGTCAAAATTAGTGTGATTGCCTAGTTTGGCTCTATCTTCATCCCATTTTAGAACTAAATCTCCCTCTTAAAAATTCTTTTCAAACACCTTCTTGTCAAAAGATTTCTTAACCTGAGCCTAATGTTTCTCCAAAGTCTTCATAGCCTTGTTCTTTACTTCTTCTAACTCCATGAGCTCAAAAAAATGACTATCATAGGATCACTCTCCATAACCTCAAGTTGATGAGCTAACTCCAAAGAAGGTAACTCAAGGAGAGTGGAAGTTTTTCTTCTCTTCCATATACAAGCATGAAAGGAGAATTTCCGATGGCCCTTTTAGGCATGATTCAATATTTCCATAAAGTAGTCTTAATTTGTGTATGCCAAGTCCTCCTGTTAGTCTCCATTGTGCACTTGATAATGCTTCGAGGTTTTTATTGCTATACTTAGCAAATCTATTTCCTTGTGGATAGTAATTGGACACAAGTGTTGAGGTATACCCCATTCTTAACATCCCAAAGACTTAATACATTCAGATCCATAATTAATATAACATTCTACTATTCAGATCTAGATCTTAAAGAATCATGAATCACATGATAAACATAGTGAAATCATTTATGCAAGTAATAAACTATAACCATGATTAACACCTTGATTCATCCAATAACCTCCATTATATTAAATGCAGTAATACATAGAAGCTTCCTTACAATAATAATAGTATATGCTTATGTGCATAATAATAACTTGACAACATAACTTCACACTAACTCTTCTCTCACACTCTCATACTTATATCTATCTCTATATATCTCATACTACATAGACCATTACATATTTATAAGGGTGGGGAATTTCCCTTCACCACTTATCTAATCCCAAAATAGGTCACATGTTATTATTAGCCATGTCGCACTATTACAATAATAGCCACACATGCAAGTGCGCTAACAATAGACTTCTTCTAGTTAACTGTCAGTAGTAAATCTATTCTCAGCATGTACCCATGCAAAGTGCTTCGTAGCCGATCCTCCAAAAATAGCCAATGTGTGTCATGTAAGTCTTTAACCGGTTTGTGTGTTCGACATGCTATCTCCAAAAATAGCTCGTACACGTGAAAATGGCTAAGTCCCAAATCTATCTCTCTTCTTCATGCATGATTCTTTCCTGACCCTTCGCACCTTTGAAATGCATTTCTGTTCTTTCGCATGAACCTTCTGTATGTTTTTTTGCTAAGTGCCATATTTTGACTTGACCAACATTACCCCACACTAATTGCATTTCCACCTGAAAATGGTTGTCTCCAAAATGAATCAAAGAATATGAATAGAAGAATAGAAAGAATTTTTATGAATAAAAGAATTACTTTACTCTGCAACATCTTTGCTTCAACCGAAAGAATCAATTCTAGATATTCTTCTTTTATTTCCACCTCTAAATTCTTCCAATCATTGAGTGTGGCCTCTACCTTTTTTGGGATATCTACTGCAATTGACTCTAGCTCATCTTTGTAATTTCTCCTTTCTCATTCTGCAAGACCAAAACAATGTTGGACATTGCAGTCATTCTTCCTTCTAATAAGTCCATCTTTTACATGATGAGTTTCCCAAGCTCATCTAGCCTTTCCTTGTGTGGTTCTTGTGTTGTTGTAAGGGCCTCGCGCTTCTTCTTGACAAGCACTAATCATTCTATATGGCCCAAGGTCTCATCCTTCATGGATTTTAGGACTTCATTGTCTTCCATAATGGTCCTGGTTCTTATAACAACTTCTGGGGCTGTACAAATATTCAACGCTTGATCTACTTTCTTCAGTTCCTCTTGCAAGCTTTGGAGCAATGCCTCATATGATGCAATCTTCCTCATCACCGAAGCCTTTTTCTCCTTCTTCTGTGTTGGATCTTTGGTGTTGGCATGTGTAGGTCCATCTTCAAGCACCAAGTCCACCAAGGTACGTACATAATGCATCACTGAAGGAAAATTTTCTAGTACCTTGGATTCTAGGTGTGGTCTCGCCTTCAGGACAAGGTCTCCAATTTCCTCTGCCATGCTTATAAATGCACTATTCTTATTTTCTCCAAGTCCTTTTCTTGCTTTAGGCACGTTATTTCTACATCCTTAGTTTTGAGTTCTTCTCTTAGTGCCCTAATTGTTGTAGCCTTATCCACATTTTGTTGTGCCACCTCTATGAGACTTTTACCAAAGCATTACTCACTTGTTCATCTGACATAACAATAGGCTTTACTATTATGTGTTGGCCTGAGGTGTCTTCTTCAACCTCCTTGATACACATGACTCTTCACATACATCAAAGTTTGGTTCATCCATGTGCATGTGCATAGACCATGACAATTGCTTCCTTGTGTGCATGGTTTGCCATATCTTCATCCATCAGCTCCCACCCATACAACTCCTTTGGTGTCATTGTGCTTTGAAAATGGGCATGGAAATTTTACTGTGTCCTCAGCATAGCCCATGATTGAGTGCAACATATTCTCCACTTGTTCTTTTGATCTTGGCCCCTTAGGAACTTGAGCATCAAGATTTGGAGCTTGTTTGCTATGCCTGAGTAGTCTCTTCTATGTTGTCTCATCTACCTCCTTTTCTCCTTCTTCTCCATCCTTCATTTCTTCATCCTTTGGCTCTTCCACATTCTCTGGAGGTGTAGGAGATTCGGTGTGCTCTCCTCTGAGACTCTCTCCTCCTTTCTCATTCTTCAACTTCCTTCTCTTCTCAGTTGTCTCCTTTTGTGGAGAGAGTCATGGTGATCTACACACTTGATTGTGGAGTAGCACCTTGGGTTCTTGTTCTCCTAAATACCCTTTTGAAATGGTGCTCTCCTTATACTGCATCCAAGTCCTCATCACCTTCCTCTTGTGGCTGGGGTGGAGTAGTCACGTGCTCAACTTCTACCCTATCTATAGGCTACCTCCTACCTCTGTGCTCCAAACCACCACTATCTTCATGCTCCTCTTCTTCATCATCTACTTCTATTGTCTCTGTGGGCTTAGGTGTTGGAACATTTTCCATTGTATGCTTACCTTTTAGTGGCCCTTGGGAGTGAACTCATTCTCCACATACTTATTGTTCTCAGCTTGGGCTTGAGTTGAAGGTACACAAGTGCTGCTCGGTGTCCCCAACTGCCAAGCTTACAGGCTTCATGCTTATAACATCTGAGACTAGCCTCTCAATGTAGGTAGTATCATCCTGGATATACATATGTCTTTCTCAGTGTATGGTAGTCACAATCTACCTTGTCTACATTGAAGCTTAGGTGCATGCACATCCAAAAACTGGTGAATGATGCCTAGAAATATCATGTTGTGAAGGCATATGGTAATTTGCACCATGGGCTCCAAGCCCCATCTTTCATGGTGAACCACACGTGATGCAAAAGTGTTGGTATACCAAGTGAACTACACTTCCTTCCCTACTACCAAAGGTAACTCCTTGGGTATGCACCATTCTTCTTCAAATGCTACATGGAGCCTATCATACCACTTCTCCACCCTCTTCTTGAATGTTCACTCATTGATCCTTCACACAAGTACTTGCCAAATATTTTCACAAGTGACTTGTTCTCCATAGGGTATTCCCATATTTTCTCCTTTGGCCCATCGGGCACCCCGATTTCCATAAACACTAGAGACAATAGAACAACCCAAAACTGATTTTCTCTCATGTGCACACTTCTTCAATGATAGTTTCCATGATGTAACTGGAGATGTTGTAAGTCACTCCCTGTGACATCTTCTTCAATGTGTAGCCACATTGTGTTTACTTGTGACCATCTTTCTTGGTCATTCAACTTTGTCACTAAGTGTGCAAGTTACTTGTATGATTGGGTACTTCTTTAGTTTATCAATGTCCATGCCACATGGACCCTTGGTATACCCCAACTCCTTCCTTGTCTCCAAGATTGTGGCCTTATCAGTTAAATCACCATCTAGATCTACCCATGTGCCTTTCAACCCTATTATTATTGTTGAGATCAATGTGGTTGTGATCCTTACCCTACACGTCTACAAAGTAGAAGAAATCTTCATGTACCCTACTCATCAACCACTAGTACAAGGGTTCATATTTACCAAAGTAGGGGAGCTCATACAACTGGTAAACTCCAATCTGCTTCAACAACTTCTCCCCAAGCATCGTCATACACTAGCATGTCTTCTGTTGTGTGCTTATTTGTCTTTGTGTTTAATAATGCATCCAACTCCTTCTTATTTTTAGGTGTACGATGGTTGTAATCATTGATCTTGCTCTTCGGATGTGGGAATCCCATTCTGACCCACAATCACACCCTCCGGATACTGCATTTCTGAGAAATTACTCTCAGGAGTCATTTCAACCTCTACTTCCACTTTCTTCTTCCCCTTAGCTCTGTGGTAGGTGCTTTCTTTGGTGCCATCTATAACCTACAATATTCTAACTTCAAATACTCACCTTCTATCTCCTACAACATGAAAACCCAAACCCTAGCTCGATTCAATGTGCCCTAGTTGAAATTACATGCCCTAGCTCTTTTGCAATCCTTGCTTCACTCAAACCCTTCACAACCTAGGGATGCAAGCTTCCTCTATGCACAAAATTTACTCATCACATCTGATTCACACTCTTCACACCTGAATACTCTTCTTGTAACTTGGTCACACTTGGATCTTTCAAATTATCATGATTGTAATGGTAAGAATGAACTCACATCCCTCCTTTTATATAGATTTTCAAAAATTTAGTGTATTTATTACTCCTTCACCTACCAACAATCCTCATTAATTGATCCTTTTTTTCCATTTTCCATTGCATGGTACATCTTCACACCCCAGTCATAACCTTCTAGTGTGCCCTCCTACCTTTTGGTGTAGACTTCTCTTCAGCGTGCTTCCATGCACCGAGTACCTCATCACTGCACCTTCCACTGGTAGTCTTCATGGCCTCCACTTACCTCGCGTTATATTGTTCCATCATTTATCTCCATCTATGGTCATCTTGTCTAGAAGAAATCTCTTTTCTAACAATTCTCCAACTTTGAATAACACCCATAGTAGTTTGTTCCTTTCATGTGTACTTATTTTCAACAAATCCTATACCTGGATATCAATAACCACCCCACACTAAGGGTATGTGTGTAGTCCTCTATGCATATAAATTCTTCAAATAGTAATTAGCTTCTATGGGCACACACATGCGTATTATTACACAAAAACACCAACTAAATTGACAAAGCATAGCAAAAAATAAGGAAATACATTAAGGAAAATATAGAATTGAAAACCTAATCTAAATGGCAACATTGCCTTATTACAAACACCAAGAAGACTTATTTATAGTAGGGCTTCACCTACTCCCATTGAAGTACCCACCGGGTAAATATGTTCCATCAAGTGCCTCTAATTGGAAAGCACATGTTTCAAGTATGTGAGTGATAACATATGGCCCCAACCAATGTACTTTGAGTTTTCTGGATGGCGCAAAAACTTAGAATCATAAAGGAGCACCATCTATCCAATTGTGAACTTTTTATCCTGATGTGCCTATCATGCCATGCTTTCTGCCTGGCCTTTTCTTGTTTTTGACTCCAACGTGCTATTTCTCATTGCTCATCCAGCTTGATTAACTTTTCAATCCATTCTTCTAATGCTTTCTCATCAGCTAGACCTCCAGCACATGTAATACGCAAAGATGGTAACATGAATTCCATAGGAAGAACTGCTTCCACTGCCAAACACTAACTGAAATGGTGTGGCTTTGTTCAACCTTTTATATGTTGTGTGATATGCCCAAAGCACTATAGATACTTTATCATCCCAATCCTTTCTTCCAACATCACAAATTTTGTCAATGTTTAGCTCAAAATTTTGTTGAAAGCCTCAATAGATTCCATTGGCCTGAGGATGATATGGTGTAGTCTTATGGTGTGCAATCATGAATTCATCCAATAAAATTATGATTGTCTCATTCAAAAGTGTGTGCCCCTATCACTGGTCAAACTTAAAGGACATCCATACCTTGTAATAATATTTCCCATAGAAACTTTTTGCAGTTAGTATTGTTTGTACAATCCTTTGTAGGCATTGCTTCTACCCACCTTGTTAGATAATCTGTGCAAGTTATGATATAGCGTGATCTAGTCCTGCGTGTGGTTGGTGAAATAGGACCACAAAATCTATAGCCCATTTTTCAAATGGTTCTGCACTAGTAATAGGTCTTAGAGGCATTTCATCTCATTGTCCTGGTTTTCCAAGAGTGATTGTAATGACAAGCCTTACAATATGCCTTACAATCTTTATACAGGGTTTCCCACCATAATCCAGTGAGTAAAATCTTGTGCGTAGTGGCATCACCTACATAGTGGCCACCTGCAATACCACCATGATATTCTTCCATAATATTTGTGTGCTCATGTTCTAGTACACACACAATGACACAATACTTCATCCTCGACCTAATTTGTATAAGTCACCGCTAATCAACATATAGGGTGTCGCATGTGTATAGCAAGTTGTTTCTTCTCTAAGGATTTCATTCCTTCGGTGTCGCCATACTATTCGTAGAAAATACAAAAATGTCCTCTAATTCGATGGCACTGTTGTAACCTATATAACTATGCATCGGGCATGGTATCTTCAATTTCATGTGCTTCTTCTCCTGACTGTATTCTGGATAAATGGTCTGGTCCAGAATTACTTTTCCTAGTTTTACCACAAACTGTGAAATCAAATTCTTGAAATAAGAGTACCCATCTGCATATGTGCCCCTATAAAATGGGCTTATTTACCAAATACTTCAATGCCATGTGATCTGTATAAAGAAAAATGGTGTAGCTAGTAGGTATTATCGAATTTATGTAGCGCATAGATCATTGACAAAGCTTCACGCTCTGTAGTTGTGTAATTTTCTCTGTAGGAGTCAACTTTCTACTAGCAAAACATATAGGATGATCTATAATACCTTCTCTAGCTGAGCCAATATTATGCCAATGGCCATGCAGAGGCATCCACATGTACATGAAATGGTTGGTCCCATGAAGGGAAAGCATAGAATAGGCGCGGTAGTAAGTTTCTCCTTTAATGTCTCAAATGTGCATTGTTGTGGTTCTCCCAATAGAACATACCTTTTCCTTTCAGTAACTCCTCCAAAGGTGTGGAAACCTTGGCATATCCTTTAATAAACTTCCTATAATATCTATGTATGACCCAAAAATCCATGCACCTCACTGAATTTGGTAGGCTCTTTTAGGCCGATAATGACTATAACCTTAGTTGGATCAACCAACAAACCTTCCTTATAGATTATGTGTCCTAACAATATTCCAAATGGTGTAGCAAATATGCACTTCTTGATGTTCAAAGAGATACTCAATTGTCTACATCTTTCAAACATTAAGCGTAGATTGTCACAATGGTCTTTGACCAGTCCATACACCATCCAATCATCTAAATAAACATGTAAGAAGTTGTGAATAAACTCTTTAAATGCCTGAACAACTATGCATGAAAAATATAGCAGGTGCATTTTTCAGACCAAAAGGCATCATAGTATAGGTGAAGCTACCCCATTTAATAGTAAAAGTAGTCTTTTCTGATCCTCTGGGAAATCCTAACCTGATGATACCTAGAGAACCCATCTGTAAATGAATAGATTTTTCACGCACCTACAATGCCTTCTAGTATTTCCTCAGTGAATGGCGTAGGAAAGGGATCAGTCACACATGCAACATTCAGCTCCCTGTAGTCCACATAGATCCTAATCCAACCATCCTTCTTGATACTAATCACCATTGGACTAACCCATTCTGACTCATCCAGGGCTTGATGATTCCAGACTTCAACATTTTTCAATCTCTTCTTTGACCTTTTCACAAGTTGGGGTTCATCTGTAGGGTCTCTTTCTAACTAGTGTGCACCCTCTTTAAGCTTTATCCTCATCTCCCCTAATGATTCATGCATGCCTTTAAGCTCATGGTACCCCGAGGGAATAAATCTGATAATCCCATAGTAACTCTATGATTTTTGCCACTTCAGAGTCTGACCAATAGTCCCCAATTATGGCCTCCTTAGGCTCAACATATGATCCAATATTCACTTTCTTTGTCTTCATAGGTTCATGATAGGTGCATGTGGTCTTATCTACACTATCCAACACCTCACACCTACCTGTTGAATGGTTTACATCTAGATTTTCTACTTCTTCATCATCCACTAAGTAGACCATTTTTCCTTTTTCTTTCTCAAGGAAAATGCACTAAAGTAGTGTGGCATCGGCCTCTGTTTCTTCAAAAAAAATGCTCTCTAAGTTTCCTTCATCAATAACTCTCTGAATGAGTTCTTCACCTTGGCACTATCTCCCATAGTTAAGTGCTTTATGAATTTTAATGCTTCTTCCACTGGAGGCTTGGTAGAGAAGAAGTCAAACATCTAGGTCATTCTTGTAATTAAATCCTACCAATTTCAGTCTCTCTATGGAGTTCTGCATATACATACCAAGCATGCGTGTAACCTTGTAAAGTGGAATAAAACTTGTGCACCCAGAGTGAAGGTGGTAAAGCTTCCTACCCCCTCTGTCTAGAGTCTCTCACACTTGATGAACGTGGTGTTGAAATAGGTTGATTACCATGATAAGTGCATATTTGAGTAGGTGCATTGCTCCTGAAGAACCTAGTGGCAAGAGAAATCCTAATTTCATTCCATCCTACAAGATTATCCTTGTGGACCACCCACCATCATGCGTTGTTGTTGTCCCATGTAGGGTATATGCTAGCATATTCCTTCTCTCCATGGGTCTATCCACTATTCTTCTATGGTGCGGGAACACCATAGGGTCTCCTTCTCTGGTGTAACAAGGTATTGAGTTGTTACCTATTCTCTTGATATAAATGTGGTTTGCTAACCCTAGGAAATATCTCTTTACTTCACGCCCTACCAACTCATAAGTGTTATGAGCCCAATTATCACAAGAAACACTTGTAGTATCACTAATAGACTATGCATCCTCCCACTGAAGGATTCCTTCTTTACATGGCTCAAGCACCTCTGGATCCCAGATGGCACGTACATAAATCCTATTCAGGTCTTCTTCACTCAAGGGCTCAACATAGGGCACATAGATTTTCCCATGTTAAAGGGATAATAACTCTTTCCTCCTTGTTTTCAAAACTGATATAACCCTTGTTGAACCGAAGATCAACATTATTTTCATAGCACCAAGGATGCCCCAATAGATCTGGGAAGCTATCTGACTCTTCCAGTGCTAAAACCTCAAAATCTCCTAGTGAACTTGGCTCCTTGTATGGTAATGGATGCATCTTTTAAAACTCCGATGGGAGTGGCCTTAGTCCAGTTAGCCATGAACAATACATTAGAGGATGGCTACAATGGAGGTCTCCCCATTTGTACCCATGCATCTAAGGTAAGAACATTGACTTCCATGCCTGTATCAATCAATATATTACTCAATAAGCCACCCATCCACAACAACATTTAGAGTTATTTCCTTGTCATAATCTAGGCTATGAGGGGGAAGATTTACATGTAGGATCTATCATCCAGTCTTAGTACTTTTGCACATGGAGTGTTTCCTTTTAACCAATTCCCCAACAGTGGAATGATATTCTCCTGGCAGCAATAATTTGCACACTTCTCTCAAGTCATCCATATCAGTTTGGATCATCTTTGATGCTTTCTTTTGCTCCATCTTTCATGATTGCTCCTTTAAATATTGTATTTCACCCTAAAGATTCCTGAGTACCTCCATGGTTTCCTGGTAAACCTCCTTTTGATGGGTAGGATCTAGGTACCATGCATGTAGAACCTCCTCCTTAGTGATGGTAGGCTTCTACTGTAATGCTTCTTTGGCATGTGCCGCTTCAAGCATGGGTCATGATCTTTTACCCGTAATGCCTCGATTTAGGTTCCATTTTTAACTTTGGCATCCACTAATTTTCCACAACACGTTGTATCCTACCATCCATGTGCCTTTTTTTTCTTGTTTATGTTGCTTACTAAGATGCTCATACAAGTCCGGGCATTCCTCATAACTATGATTCTTTCCATAGAAAGAACATGTAATATTCTGAGGACATTCACGCCTGTAGTGTGGTTAGAGATCCACATGTGTAACACGTTCTACATGAGGGAACTCACTTCTTCCACCACCACGGCCTTGGCCTCCATATCCTCCTTGAAACCCTCAACCTCTACCATGACCTCCTTCAAAACATCCATTTCGATCATAACATGCTTGATTGTGATCCTGATGCTCACCTTTTCCTTGAGAGTTATCTGATACTCCTATCTGCTGCACACCAATATCTATGGCATCATGGATCTAACCAATCAACCTGTAGTCTTTTGTATCATGAGTCGTGGACCTGCAAATTTTACAATAACAAGAGACGTTCTTCCTTATCACGTGTTATAATAATGGGAAGTGACTAGCATCATGGTTTAAGTGACATATCTCATAGTCCAACAACAATGAGTGTATTGATTTGTGGGGACAACTATCCTTTGTGTGACCTTCTACTTCACAATTTGTGCACCAAATCCTTGTGCATCATCTCATGTGTTAAATTGGCTGATAGTTTCTCCAATTGCTTCGCCATAGCTGTGATCGTGCTTCTAAAATGGGCTCACCCTAGTGTCTATACTTCCAACTACCTCAATGTGTAAAGCTGCTTGAGTGCTTCATGTGGATCGGTGTATGTCTTATGTGATAGTAGCCCTTCTAAAAGGTGTTATTAGGCCCCCAACGAACCATTGTGCATGTTGGCTTGCATGAATATCATAAGAAATATTGGATAACAATGTTTTGAAATGAGCATCATACTCTCTGACACTTTCAATAGTTCCTTGCTTAATATCCTTGAGTGCACTTATACTCTTCTGCTCAAACTCTAGGGATATGAAATTATTTAAGGAAACATCTTTTAAAGCTGCATAGTCTACACAAGTCTGATCAAGGTAAAACTTTTATGTACCAACTATGTGTGTGCCCTTGTAACGTAGTAGCAAATTGACTTGCCCTACGCTAGAAGCCATGATTCCTTTTACGTGCCACAATATTTCACACATGTGTGCACATGTTCAGCAGCATCTTCTATGCCCCTATACTTTGGGAGATGAAGAGACATCTCCATGTAAATATTTTGGGGTTGGTGTGGACCTTTCCCACCTGATCCAGAACCTCCTGTGTTTCCTCTGCCTCCGAACCACCAGATCCACCAAAACTAGAGCCACCTATACCTCCTGATCCTAACCCCATAGCTAGAGTCGGACCAGAAGATGTACTTCCTATGTCCCAATAGTAGTATTGAACTACACCTCGATAGTCTGTAAAGTATTACTACTCCCAAAAGAGAGTCCAAAAGTATGTGCGCCTAAATTTATGTGGATGATACACCCAAAAAGGTACTCCCATATAACAATGAAGCTTTTTGTTGCTATCATCATTGTGATTTTTATATGACTCACTCCTTCTCTCCCACTACCTAAATTAGCTTGACTATTTTTTTATACTAGATACTAGAAAACCAAGTGCAAGGGAAAGTTTTCAGGTGGATTCAGATGTGCACCCACGACCCAGGTCATCTCTTCTAGTGGTGCTTCTATGTGAGGTTGAGGAGGGTTCCCTATCATGCTTTCCCAAATGGGGAGTTCCTGATGCTCGGGTTCCACATCTTTACAGTGAACTTCAAACCCTTCCCAAACTATCTCTCTCCACAATGCCATTCACTCTACAACATCCCACTGCTTCTCTATCTCCCTCTTACATGCCTCATTATACTTAAGCTACATTTCCTCTCTTTTCCTTTCTATTCACTAGGTCTTGCCATCTTTCACCAAACCTACTCCTACCCCCACACATGGTGGGGTTTAGTTTGCCATCGGTTTGTTCTCCAAGTTTAGGGTTACCATCAAAATTTTGATCACCAAGTGGAATGCCTTATAGGTAAGTTCCCTTGGGATATCATAAAAATTGGAATTCAGCTACCTCTAGGAAATGAATAAGTGGAAATTGAGTACTCTAAGATATAGTTGTTCAAAACACCATGGAACCATGTATCCACAACATGAGTCCAAATTAGATCAACATCATAAAGGGTCTGAAATTCTTCTACATCCAGAAAAGTGTGATACCTCCAATTCTATTTAGATGCATAAGCAACCAACCACTCATATAGTTCTACTAGAAAGATAACGAAGAATCTCTCGTACAAATAGTCATATAGATTCTGATCCACCCATGTGCATGCATCAAACTCAGATCAATGCTAAACCTCTGTGTGTATTCTTCTTCTAAATATTTAATCCACTCCTCAACACTTGCTAAGGTCAACCGGTATGTCTTCATCGTGAACCATCCTGATAACAATTGAAAAAGAGGTCCCAAAATGGAAACCAATGATGCAGCCTAGAATTCACCAGTAAAAGTAAAAGCTAGGCAGTGCACTAGATCACTCAGCCTAGACTGAGCACTCACCCGAAGCACAAAGGTACCAGGCCCCTCTTTAGGGTTTTTATTATAGAGGTTAGCATGATGAAGACTTAATACATTCATATCCATAATTAATATAACATTCTATAGAGCATATTTAGATCTAGATCTTAAAGAATCATGAATCACATGATAAACATAGTGAAATAATTTATGCAGTAATAAACTATAACCATGATTAACACCTTGATTCAGCCAATAACCTCCATTATATTAAATGCAGTAATACACATAAGCTTCCTTACAATAACAATAGTATATGCTTATGCACGTAATAGAACTTGACAACATAACTTCACACTAACTCTACTCTCACACTCTCATACTTATATCTATCTTTATATATCTCATACTACACAGACCATTACATATTTATAAGGGTGGGACTTGTCCCTTCACTTATCTAATCCCAAAATAGGTCACATGCTATTATTATCCATGCACCATTACAATAATAGCCACACATGCAAGTGTGCTAACAATAGACTTCTTCTAGTTAATTGTCAGTAGTAAATCTATTCTCATCCTATACCCATGTAAAGTGCTTCGTATCCGATCCTCCAAAAATATCCAATGTGTGTCGTGCAAGTCTTTAACCGGTTTGTGTGTTCGACACGCTATCTCCAAAAATAGCTTGTACACGTGAAAATGGCTAAGTCCCAAATCTATCTCTTCTTCGTGCGTGATTCTTTCTTGACCCTTCCGCGCCTTTGAATGCACTTTGTTCTTCCATGCAAACCTTCTTTATGTTTTTTTCTAAGTGCCATATCAAAGTCTTCATTTTGGATAACTAGTCAACTTGATCATCACCTTCATCAATATTTAGGAGTGTTACGTCCTCATCACCTTGTGATTCAATGTCTCGTAGCAAGTTATTGACACAAACCTTTACCTCTAAAAAGTTTGGTAACTTTGATATGTAATTCATACTCCATCACCATCATGATCCATCCAACACACTTTTCGTTCATATCTTTATTCGAAAAAAATTCCTTGACACTGGATGAGACAACATCGATGAATTATGTTGTTAGACAACATGTACTTGAATTTCTTTAAATCTCAAATAACCGCAAAGACCAGCTTTTCAACAAATGAATATTTGAGCTCAAAGTCTTTGAGGGATTGAATGAAGAAAGCAATTGATTGTTGTTATCCATATTTTTCCCCGACAAAATATTGGATCAGCCATGACCCCATACAAAGAACTTGAGAAATCACATTCAAATCCTATAAACAGGTTGCAGAGGGACTCTACAATGGAGTGGTGGGGGCCTGCGAAAGATCAAATGACCCTCTATAGTAAAAAATTTGAGAAACGACTATGTCAAGTGAATCTGTGCCTTAAATCCATTAAACAAATTACAGGAAGGCTCAAAAATGGAACAGCGGGGTTGGGAAGGAGGAGTAGTTTCAAAATGGATAGGAGTAAAAAGGAATAGAAACAACAAAGATTCAAAGTCTTGAGCTGAAATAGTTCAAGACAGACCCAAAATTGACTAAGTATGGAGGAGACAATGGACGCTGCCAAGTGTCAAAGTGGCACACCTCCAAAGATTAAATCCCAAGAGGTAGACTCAAACTTGCGCCAGCCCTCCACGTAGCCACTGGTCAACAGAGATCAAAAGGAGAATGGTTCCGAAATGGCTAAGTAATGAATGTAGGTAGAAGGTGCCAAGTGTCCAAATAACGCACATTCAAAAGTGAGACCTAGGTAGAAAATATCAAATGAGCACAGCTCACCACGTGTCCCAGAATTTAAAAAAGGGAGGATAGAGTCACAGTTTAAATAGCCAAAGTAGAGGCAGGCCAGTAGCAGAAGGGTCCAAGTGTCAACATGACGCCATTTCAAAGGCACAGTCCAAAAGAAAATATCAAATGAGTGCCAACTCACCATGTGTTCCAGAGCCCGAAAAGGTGAGGGCGACCGTTTAAAAGTCCAAAGGCCCGCGGAGGTCTCCATGTGTTATATCCATGCTGCTCTAAAGGTAAATTTTGGGGGTAGTTTCTAAACATGCGCAAATCCTCCACATGTCTTGGGTCAGATATAGTGCCTCCGCCCACAGAAAAGACTCAGGAAGAATACAAAGGAAATAGGGAAACTTGCGGATGCTGCCACGTGTCACATAGGTGTTATTCTAAGAATGAAGGAAGGATTAAAATCTCAAACAAGCACAAAGCTACCACATGGACCCGGTACAGACAGACTCATTTAAATAGTATGTGCCCGTGACCCAAAAATTCAAATGACCATATCTTTTGACTGAGAACTCAGATTTGGGTGGGAGAATATTTTTTGGAAACGTCTCGATGCGCTGTATGCCTTGGAAACATAAAATATCATTTTTATAGGCATTGGTGGGTAAAATGGGAAAATTTCTTCCACACAATTAATACAGAGCTCGATTTCTCCAACTACCAAATTTGACTCGATTCATTCCATCGTTCTTCTTTGATATGCCATGATGAGGGAGGGAGCTAGAATCGACAGATTTGGGGCTGATTTGAGAAAGGCATTAATTGATATTATTTGAGTCTTCAAGGTAGGATTCAATGCATATCCCATGGTAGTTGAAACAGGATTTGACTTTTCCCTCTTCTCTCTCTTATTCTTTCTATATATTGTAACACTTCTCATTTGAGAAGAAGAGATTATTTTGGGCATAGGGAAACTCTATCAAATTTGTTTCCCAACTCCATTTTGAGTTGAAAACCTTCTCCTATGCTTGGCAATAATTTTTTTGCCTCTAAGCAGAAACGTAATGGTCTGTGCACCCATATAGAGCAATAAAACATGTTTTTGTGGTGTTTCTTCAACCCTTTGCATTGTTTTGTTGTCTTTTTGTGCCTCTCCCTTTCAAATTTGTTTCCTATGCATGTATTTCACATTTTTAGGTGCATGGTGTTGTGTTTTATGGCATTTTGATCATGGATTAGGGTCCGGGTTTGTGTCATCGTCTAACCTTCCCATCTTCCTTTATCCCCTGTTTCATCCTCCTCAATAGAGCATCTCACCCCTTTCCTTCTCTCGATTTATCACCGCTTTAGTGTAGGATTTTAGTTCACCCTCTCTTTCTCTCGGTTCTTTAGAATGGTTAGATTAGGATAGTTTAGTATTTTCCTGCATTAGAGTAGCTCATGGTAGGTAGTTTAGGAACAAGAACCAACTTTCTTTGAAGGATCATCTCAGTTTACAAGTCCCACTGACTTGAGAGATGATCCAATGTTATACAATCACACCGAATGCTACATTTTAACCACTTCACATCTTTGGCCATTCAGGGGTGTTGTGATTTTGCACTAACAGGTTCTCCATCAGATTTTCATTTTACTAGGTGAGGATACCTGAAATTCTCCCTTGACCTGCAAAAGCATAAAGAATAAAATATTTATAAACCCGGGGTTCACTAGAGTGGGAACTTCAGAAATGGCCATTTTTATGGCTTCAAAACTCTCTTTCCTTCCTTTGTCCATGAGAAAGGCGTATTTTTATTCAACATGGCTATCAGTGGTTTAGCCAATTCTAAAAATTGAGGGATGAATCTCCACACAAAATTAATGGTTCCCAAAAAAATCTGGAGACCCTTCTTGTGACTTAGGAGGGATAAGGACATAATCAAATGAATCTTGGCTAGATCGATTGACAGTCCTTCCACTCAAACAACATGCCCTAACAACTTCCCCTTATGTACTACAAAAATACATTTCTTAGGATTGAGTGAAACCCCAAATTCCCTACACCTTCGGAAAACGTCCCTTAGATGTGTGATGTTGTTTTCTTCATTCTTAGAGTATACAATTATATCATCAAGGTAAAAAAAATGATATCATTGATTAGTCCCTAAAATGCCATGTCCATGGCTCTTTGGAACATAGCCCCAACATTACACAATCTGAATGGCATTTTTTTGTAAGCATACGTGCCCCACTTGGTAGTGAAAGTTGTTTTACTTTGATTGGATTCTAGGACCAGAATTTGATTATAACCCAAATATCCATGAAGCAAAGAAAATATTTGAGCTCTTGCCACTGTTTGAAGGATTTTTTCCATTGATGGAAGAGGATAATGATCTTTTAATGAAGCATGGTTCAAATCCCTGAAGTCCACACATAACCGAATCTCTCCATTCTTCTTTCTTATGGGGACCAAATTGGCTACCTAAGAGGAATACTTGATAGGAAACATTATACATGACTTGATGATTTTGGTTAGCTACTTTCTCATTAGTGGCTCAATTTTGAGATATATTTGGCCTATATTTCTAACAAATTGGCTTGGCATTAGGATCCAGCTTGATGGTATGTTGTGCTAGACCTGGATCGAAGCCACACAAATATTTATAACTCCATGCAAAAACATCATTATATTCTTGAAATTTTTTGACAAAATCCTTTTTCTCTTTTGAGGTACACACTTTGTAGAACTTCAGAAACTTTTCATTTGCTACCTCGACTTCCTCAAAATCTTCTTCTTTGACCACCATGTTAGAGATTTGTCTTTTGGATTGATCATCTGAATTGAAAATGGATTCCCGAGTAACTAAAACTTCTAGTAGCTTGTTGTTTCTCAATTGTATGATTTGATCACCATATGATTCTTGTATCTTATCTTGATTTTTGTAGCAAAATTCACCTCTTCTTGTAGGAAAAGGATAATTTGTTTGTCACTATCAAAAACTTTCCAGCTACTCACATTATCAGGAACTATAGGTCAAACCACCATTTTGACAGATTACCACCCTTCTTTCATGATATCAATAGGTATGTCGTATTGTGAGCCAATTATAGCAAGCCTATTAACATCTTGATTTTGATTTCTAAGAATCACGTGGATCCCAAAAGATTTGAAATATTCAATCAAATCCTAGAATTAGTTATTGTATGATCTTAAAAGATCATTTTTGGATGCACTGCATGCCATCACTTGATGAAAAACTAACTCACTTGTCTCCAAAAATAGTCAAGGATTTGATTCCCTTATTTTGAGCTAGCTAAATTCCTTGCACAAGGGCCTCATATTCAACAACATTGTTAGTGCAATTGAATTACAACCGGAAAGATGAAAATTACTTATCTCCTTTAGGAGAAATTAGCATGACACATACAGTAGATCCATTCTTACTCTTTGAGCCATCAAAGAATGATTTCCATAGTCCTTTTTTTTTTGTGTTTTGACAAGGTGTGGTATGATCGTACCTTCTTCATTAATGCAGTATGTACCTAATCTTGTCTCCTCTAAAAGAACCAAACCAACTTCCTCCTCGTAAATAAATCAAGTGTATAGATCATAATAATTATCTCAAATCACTTCATCCATAACAAGTATCAGGAACTTCTTTGACAAGAGTGGTTGGTTCATGATCACTATCTTCTTCTTCTGGGTCACGGATGGTATAATTCCCATTTATGGGACTAGAAGTGTAGGGATCGTAGGATTATGGTAAATGGGTTCTATCATTATAGTCACTTTAGTTCCGTATTGATTCCTAAGCATCATATAAAACCAATCAGCTGACAAGTAACCACCTATCTTGGTAGTGAAATCTCGTGATAGGAAAATGGTGAAGAGAGGAGGAAGATCAATGACTAATATGTCTTGTGTGAACGAAAAATTGGGACATGCATGGATAGTAAGTTGGATTCCTTTGATGACTCTAATGGTCTGAATGTTGTACCATTCAACTAAAAAACTCCTCTAGAGACTGGTGTATATTGTATTCCTAACACGTCTACAATTTTTTTGGCATAACTAAGCTATTGGCACCAGAATCGATCATGCAATTATGTACCAAATGATCACTAATGATTAAGGAAATATAGAATGGTGGTGGTTTTTTTGACTTAGGAATACTTTTCCCTTCTAGTTGACATAAATTCATAGTAGTTATTGCTCCATGACCCGATGATTCTTCGGTAGTACCAAAACTGTTTGAGCCTCTCATAACAAGCTTCTTTGATAAGGAATTGAGAGTGCATACCACATAGTTACACTCAGGTTGGTATTCTTCATTTTTTCTACAACACTGAAGGGAATTTATCCTACTTTTTGACATTTCTTTAAGCATTAGAATCCTCTTTTGGAAAGTGATTTTTGGGTACCATGATGCCTAAAGAACCTTCTTTCTTTGTAACTTGGCTAATATGTGTTTATGGTGGTTTCTTTCTTGCATCTTTATCAACCGCTTGTGGATGAGGCTATGAAGTGGATGCTTGATCAGCATTTGGAAGGTTGAGATTCCATTTCTCTCTTTTTGGAACGAGTGTTTTCTACCATTGATGAGGAATTTGTATTCAACCCCAAAAATCTTCTTCTTTCCAATTTAGCAAAGTGGTTTCTTCAAGTGCTTTTGGTTGATCTACTATTTCCTACGTAGATGAATTTTTTTTGGCTCTAGAGGGGAAGATACACTTTGAACCATAAGGGCCTAGCTAATAAATCCATTGGGGAAAATATTTTGATTGTGGGGTTAAGAACAAGGATAACACCATTCATAGTCTTGAACTAGATTATTTTGGACAAGTACAAGGGCTCTGGAAGAGCTAGCAGCAAGAGGATTCCTAAAGTTTATAGGCCTAACATTCATAGCTTGACCTGTAGTTTGATTTTGAGGCTGATTGTTCCCTTGAAAAGGAAGACGATTAGCCTAATCTTGCTGATTTTTGTGTTGGTATGGATGGTTATATTGAAATTGTTTCCTCTTGAGTGCAACGATCTCATTCCCAAAAGTTTGCAGCAATGACTTGACTTCAAATAGATCGTTTGAAGGGGTGGGGGTAGATTGAGCTAGTTTCTTAGAAGCTTCGAGATAGGAGAAATGGTATTTGAGTGTTTTTAATATTTGAACACAACGACATTAGCAGATGTGGAGTTATCTTTCCATCCTAAATCAAGGAATTATCCACTCTTATGGCAACTTCGTAGGCATCAGGTAGTGTAGTCCCTCCCATGGAATGGATCATAACTCGCTACATCACTATTCAAGGCTCACAAATAGTACAAGAATGCATTATTTGGAGAAGGATTTATGAGTGTCGAATCCTATTCCAAGTCCTTTGGAATCAAAAGTTGAAATCACTCATGTATTCTTGGGGAGCTCTCTTTATGGTAGTGAGCTATTCCAAGAGTGATAGGTGATCACTCTTGTCTTCAAACTGTTTACAAATATTTTCTCCTAACTCATCCCAAGTGGTTATAATACCAAAGCACTTAACCCTCGAAACCATTAAAGTGTTTTTCCTTGAAAGAAGTAGCAAGAAGTCTAACTATGCAATGTTTTCCTCCATGATATTATGTACTACACAAATGTTGGCTACATCAAGAATATGTTCCACTGGAGTAACATGAGTTTCCCCTGTGTAGAAGGGTAAAATTTTGAGTGTCACAACAAGTATAGGGTCATGTTGTGTAGATAGAATAGGACTTCTTACATTGAAAGGGAGATAAAATTGGTTCCTCGCCATAGTAACAAGAGTTTGACTATTCCCGGGTAGAGGAAACCTTCCATAAGGAGGAGGTGAATCACCCTACGAGGTGATGCTTTAATGGGTGATATTGAGATTCCTCTTCTCCTTTTCCTTAGAGGAGACAATGATAGTTACATATGCTGATAATTTCATTGCTTTGAAGAATCTTTTGTCTCGAATTCTTTGCATAAGTTAATGCACTAAGATTTGAAATCCATATATATATATATAGTCGTCAGTACTTTGATTTTCAGAGAGCGAGAAGGGAAGTACAAACTCTTGGCCCCACCAGGCATGCCAAAAATGTTATCGCCAAATCACTGCACCCTCCAAATTGCCAGAATGTGAACATGACATTCAATGTGATTGGGTAACATGGGATCGCCTCTCAAGCTATGGGGCTTGGGCTCGAGGTGAACCTCCAGATAAGTCCATCTTCCTCTTCCTAAACTAAGTGTTATACTACTCCTAGTGCAATAAAATGGTTATCTAGACCTATACTAACATTTTCATGGGATTTAGGGAGAGATATTTACAAGAAATAAAACTATACTAGGGATGGTGATGCACCAAATAAAGGGTATTGCTAGAATTTGGGAAGTGTTGTTTTGAAGAGGGTGTTGTACACCACAAGCCAACTTCACCTTACAGAACTTAGAAAGGGTAAAAAAATACCACAAACTAAGAAGCGTGTGTTCCCTTTGTTAAAATCAACTAGAAAAATAATATTTTGGTCTTCCAGTGAAGAAGAATGAAATTGAGAAGGGAGAACAAGCACCACAACTAAATTGCATGCAGAACTCCACCACTTGATAAGTAAAAACTCCAAGATCCTGTAATGGAAACTTAAACTTGCACAATGTACCTATAAGCATGAGAAAGGCATAAATAAGTATATAGGATGATGAAATGACTAACAATAGTCTCAAAACACACAATTTTATTACTTTAACAATGTGTAAAATGCATCATTACATTCAAAAGAGGCAACAATTTTCATTACCGTCTTGGAAAGAAGGATTGAAACTTCCCCAATCCACAAAGCTAACTCTTAGAAGAGAGAGGATTCTTGAAAAATATGCACTTTCCTAAGATTTCTAACTTGTGTCACACTTCTATGTTCTACAATTAATGTGTAACCCTTGAAATGAACTTCCAACTTACATTTATAGAAGAATTTTGTGAGAGAAAAGAGAATTTGTAAATTCCTTCCTAAAATGAAGTTACATGATGTTAAACATTAATTACAAAGTTGGTTGAACAACTTAAGAACCTTCCATCATGTGTCATTAATGAAAGGTTTGAATTTATCTTCTCATTTAATTAAAATAATATTTAAATAAAATATTTTAATAATAATAATAATAAATATCATTATTTAAATATTTTAATAAAAATATTAATTTAATAAAATTATAGGTGGGACCCCCAAGGTTAGTTTACATTGAAGGGGGATCACTTAAAATAAGGGCCAACTTGATGGTTGGCCCGCCTACCAACTCACCACGTTGTTCGATGAGCTCCCCTTGGTAATATCCTCCGATCGTCAAGCTTTGTGAGCTCATGTCACTGGGTGAGTTAATTTCCACGAGCCATCTTGTTAACTGACTTGTTCCTATCTTGACAAGCCATCTCCACTTTGATCCATTGTGACTCACTTATTTCGTGAGTCAAAGTCTTTGTGTATAGCCATGCTAAATCTTTATGCTGACCTAGCTTTGTTTCTTTTGTGAACACTTAACTTGCGAGCTTCATATTTTCATTTTCCTTGAGAAACTTAGTGATCATTCTATCAAATTGATGGAACTCCCTTCCATGAGATCAACGTGCATTGGCCGATCCATCCTATACGTCGATCTCCTTCAATTAACTTGGCCTCAACCCATGTTTGGTCACCTCATCTTTGATAAGATCTCTCTCATTACATGGTTCAACGTGGAGATTCAAGCTCCTTCACATGAATTGGTGAGTTCTACACCCAAGTCATATTAGCTTGCTTTGGTGAACCCACCTTGTCGATTCCACAAACCCTCGAGTTCTCGCGAGCTCATCATTTTACTAATCTCAACTTGATTGACTTTTCCATTGCAATATTTGGTAAGATCTCTCCTTCATGAATCTACCAAGCTCCACCACAAATTGGGTTCACTTTCATTACTAGACTAAGTTACTTATCTCATCATGTTCACGTACCCCCATTTTTCCATTCCAAGATATTCCACTTCACACATCTCTTACCAACCGATCATGATAGTTTGGTCTAGTTCCTTACTACCATGAACCCAACCCTATGACCGAGCCATTGCATTGAGCTCACTAAAATAAATCATTCCTTTTGTGACCAACCTCTCTTCTCAATTCATATTTTTCATTATTCACTAAGTTAGTCTTAGGAGCTTGACTAAGCTCTTTTTCACATTCATCTACCAAGTTGGACATCTATCCATCCATCAGATTATCATTGACTCCCTTTAATCCACCATTATAACTCAGACTTGATGAGCTTGAGCATTCATCCCTAACCACCATATTTATCAACTCAATGATCACAACGTCTCCATTCGGGATCATCTTTGGCTCTGATCTCCCTTTCACATCCACATGTCAAGCATTTCGTTGATTTTTTGATGCATGGTTTTTTGAGTCGTATAAGAGCTCAGTCAATCATTTCTCCCTCTCTCTATTTGATTGATCTCACCAATTCCATTAGATTATTTCAACGTTTCTAATTCAACTTAGACCAATCTTTCCTAGCTCACTTCTGCAGACTCCATTTTGCATGTTGCACGTCACCTGCTCGAGCTCACCATTGGGATGATGTTAACTCAATCTCGTCGACGCCAAGTCTATCAAACCAATGCAAAATTTTCTCCAACATCTCCATATTGCTTGGTCTTGTTAACAACCACCTGCATAACTTGGTGAATGACTCACCATATTTTCCATGATCATTCAACCAATCAAACATACCTTTATTCCCCGATAACCCGCCTAGTTTTTAGCAACAATCTTAGACCTCTTCTCTACACAAAACTATCACGATGGCTTGCCATTATGAAATACCCACCTAAAAATCAGTATTAATTTCTTCTAACTCACGAAATCCCATTATAGTTTTCCATGGAATTATCTCCACCATGGTGATCAGTTCCCTGAATTCTCCCCATGTAATTACTAACTTAGCTTTCCAATACATTATCTCCACCTGATAGAAAGAATGAAATTCTCCCAAGTCAATGTCTTAGCGTGGATTTGAAACCCGAATTTTCTTTCTCAATCGGAAAATGACCTAAATTTTTTTGAATTCTCATGACCATGTCGACTCAATCGAGTGAGCCAATAGTCCCAAGTTGCATTTGATTTATGTCTCAGTGAGTTTTTCCTAATGTGTCCTATTCATATTCAGTTGGAGACACACCCTTCATTGCACTATGTAAGTAGATCATACGAGCTTTCCTTGACTTATACATTTTAGTGCATCATTTGGATCTTATGTCTTAGACAACCTTCTCGTTAGATGCACACATCCATTCTTCGATGCACCATTATCACAAACCATTGTCATGTTACCGAGAAACATCTCAAAGCTCTAACTCCCCGATGACTTGCATGGTGAATCATCAATTGACTCAAAATTCTCCCTTTCGTGGCATGTTCTAGGAATTATCCTATTGATTTTCGAGATCGATTCATTTAAACACTATCTCATCATCTCAATATCCTCTAAAAGTCATTCATGTTTTTGATCTCGTATCGGCTCACCCCGATTGCTCCAACTCGGTGAGGACAAGCTATAGACCTTTATATCTCACCTCCAAGACTCAACGAGCTCCCGTATTTTCACTAACACATGAACTCAATCAAGATTTGTTTGATGGGATCATTGAGCCATTAATGTACTCATTCTAGCTCAGTTCCCTAAGCTACTCTCTTAATCAAGTTCTTAGTTTAATGCATGGATTTAAAACTATGAGATCAAAAGGCTCCTTTCTTTTAATGCATGCCTCGAGATGACATTTCCATCGATGAGCCCAATCCTAGATCTCAATGAATCTTAACATCACTCAACTCGGATGAGATTTGACAACTTGTACAACCCAAAGTGATGCATAGAGCTAAATATAAGATGACTCGGTCCTTATATAAGATATCAACTCCTCGAGTCACTCACTGAGCTGATTGGTGAGTTGATTGAGCTCAAAGACCCTTTTGGGGAATTCCCACACCTGATATTTAAATCCAAGGATCTCTTAGATTCTCCTTGAAACCTTGGATCATAGAGACATAAATTATCCTCAACATGATTAATCAATTTTAATTATTTTATGTCCATGACAACCAAAAGTGGGTCCCTACGACCAACGTTTCATTTGAACATAATAGGACTGTTGTCCAATTTTTTTATGTGCACAAAATTGGATAACAAGCTCCAAGAAGGAAATAAACAATTTCCTTATTCTTTTAAAGAATCACATTTTTACATTGATAGATTTATTTAACTTGATTAATGATAAGATGAGAGTCCCAGAGAGGTCAATGAAGCTGATGCCAAGGAAGATGACAGGTTTGGAGGCCTAAGATGATAGCTTCATATTCACCATATTATTATTGCATTCAAAATCAAGCTTGTAAGTGAGGGGAATAGGAGTTTCCTAAGGAGGAATGATAATAATGCCAATGCCTCCTCCTTGTCAATACTTAGATCCATCAAAGAATAACATCATTTTGAGATGAGAGAATTCATGTTCAAATTTGTTGATGGATTCATCTAGCAATTTCTCATGATGAAGATGATTATTAGGAAGAGGCGTATCAACTAATTGATCCGTGATAGCGTGGTCCTTAATTTATTTTTGATAGATGAACTTAAGTTCAAAATATTTCATGAGCATGAGCCATTGAGTGATGCAATCACTCGATAAGGCTTAAAATACATGATCTTGAGAAGAAAGATAATGCCAACATAAATCTTATGATTGATAAGATAATGAAATATATTGAAAGTGGTGAAGAAAAGGGTGAAACATATCTTTTTAGATTTAGTGTAGATATTCTCATAATCGTGAAGGGTGTGACTAATGTAGTACATGACCTACTCCCTACTCTTCTAATCATGATGTGCTAACATGGCTCCCTGAGATCATGATTAAAGGTAGATACATAGAGATAGAAAGGATCCCCCTCATGTGGAGGTGTAAGAATAGGTGGGGATAGAAGATACTACTTGAGATCATCAAAGGATTTTTGGATGTTATCATCCCATTTGAAGTTGATTTTTACAAAGATAGTGGTGAAAGGGTTGGCAATGGTCAGAAAGTAATGAGATGAACTAAAATATTGATTGAAGTCAGCATCGAGACTATAAAGTTGCTTCAAGTTAGAAGGAGGAGGCATCTTGAGGATATCCTTGATTTTAGTGGGGTAAACTTCAATACCCCTGATGGAAATGATAAATCCAAGGAGTTTACCAGTAAGCACTCTAAACACACACTTGGATGGATTGAGACGAAGGAAGAAATGGATACGGTGCTCGAAAAGGACCTCAAAATGGTAAGGTGGTCACGGAAATGCTTATATTTACCCAAGGGATCATCAACGTAGTCCTCTAAAATTTTATGGATGAGATAATGAAAGATGTAAGTCATGGCTCATTGATAGGTGGCTCTGACATTTTTCAAACCAAATGGCATAATATGATAATATAAGGTACCCCAAGTAGTGAAGAAATAAGTCTTATGTTGGTCTTCTAGTGTGATGAGGATATTATTATACCCAAAAAATATCCATAAGAGAAAGCATCTCATGGCCTCCAAAGTGAGGTCTATAAATCTATGTTAGGAAGAGGAAAATTGTCTTTAGGGAAAAAGAGGTTTAAATCTCAAAATTCAATGCATATACGAAGATTTCCAAAATATTTGGAAATGGGTATGATGTTAGAGATCCATTTCATATAATCAATGGGGATGATGAAATTAACATAAAAGAGGTGTTGTAGCTCCTCTTTAATAAGGAGGGCAACTCGATGGTGCATGCAAAAAAGCTTCTTCTTAATCGGCTTGGCTTTGGGAAAGGTAATGATGTTATGGACAATGATGGATGGACCAAGGATTGACATGTCGAGTACGACCATGTGAAGGCTTGGTTAAGTTGAGAAAAAGGTGATGAAGGATTCAAGATCATGTTGATCAAGGGATTGACCCACTTTAAGGATATGAGGCTCTTACGGAGTCACAATGTTAATGTCAATAGTGGATTCATTAATAAGGGTAGATGTTTCCAAAGGAAAGGTCTTATGAAGATATGAATATTCTACCCCCATATAGGAAATGATGGAGTCATCATTAATGCATTGAAGAATGTAAATAGTAGAGGATTCTTCCTCTATCACATCAAGAAATTGAAAAGGGAGGTATCTAGCTTTGCCATCACACTAATAAGTGACCGGTCCCAAGGTGATGGTGGAGATTTAAAAAAATATAGAGGTGATAGACACAATGTCATCCATATCCATAACCTCATGAGATGGAGAATATGGAGGATCGATGTCAATGAAAGCCAAATATGGTGGGAGAGGATCTATAGGTTGTTCTTTGAATTCTAGGAAAAACCTTTCATGAAGTTTGTGAGATTTATCAATGATGAGGTCATGCATGCCTTTTTCATAATGTCCCATTCCAAATCCTTTCTAGGCATAGTGGTTAAGATAGGTGTAGGCAAAGTATTTCTTGTAAGTATAATTGAATCCGTTGGTATATGGTTTAGTGTGTGCTTGAGTGTCAATGTGTGAATAAGGGTAATCAATGCCACCATAGATGAAATTAGTGTGAAGATGAGATGGACTGAAAGGAATGATATCCCCAACATTAGGTTGATACATTGGAGATTTTTTAGATCTACCGAGCTGATTAGTTGTGGGAAGAGTGTTAAGTGTGAGATGTCGATACTCCCCAACGTGAGTTGATCCATTAATTTTTCTAAGGAATCTTGGATGTAGAGACTGATGAGATAGTGGATGCTTGAGAAGAAATCATTTTTGGGAATGAGGATATCATTAGGGTGGTAAGTCATGTTACATGCTTTGAATGGTAGAATGTTTTCATGGAGGTTCAAGATTTTCCCCATGCTCATATTTGATACACCGATGAAGGGTGGAAGAAACGTAACACATGGCGCAAATCCATGGTCTTCTAAGGAGGATGCTATATTGAAACCCCTTCTACGATACGAGAATAACTCATGGAGGATTTTTTCGCTAATGTGGTTAGGAAGGATAACTATTCCTAAAGCAGGGGAAACAATATCATTGAAAGCACAAAGATACATGGGTTATTTGGAAAAAATGGAATTAGGAAACTTGAGTGATCAAAGGTGTGAGATGAGATGATGTTGATGCTAGCTTTTTTCACTTGTAGAATGAAGAATGAAGGTGTCATTGATGTGCATAGTGATATAAAGGGTAAGGTCATGTTCCTTAAGTGTAATTTTAGGTATTTTAGTGTCGTCAAAGGATATGGAAGTAGAATCAGCAAGTTCTCCAACAAGCGATGTAAATGGTTGAGCGTCATTGTTAGGTGTAGGGATACGCTTAAGAGCATCAATGAGGGATTACTTATGGTTAGGAGATATTCGGATGAGCTTATAAAAGGACATATTAACCAGGGCCTAATCGAGTTATTTCATAACACTCTATTTGATAACCATAGGCCGAGGGAATCTAAGATGGATACTTTGGGTTTTGATGAGGAAGGGGATGGTATAAGATCACTAGGAAGAGTTTTGATAGTGAATTTAGATTTAGATTGAGTGGGTGATTGGAATGTTTGGGGATGAGAATGAGTTGTAACTTGAACAACATTGGTGAAGAGAGAGGGACCCTTCTTAGAAGAGGTTAAAGTTGGAGGAGGAATGACAATGTAAGTCTTGGATGAATATGGAGATTTAGATGTCTTGGAATATAAGGGTGGGGATGATGAAGTTGATTCAGTAGATGGATGAGTGAGTTTCCTTTAATAAGAAGTTCATTATTATTGATAAGATCATGAATGATAGTTTAAAGTTCTCTATAATGCTCGAGTGTCACGTACAATGTTATCAAATTTTTTCCATTGGGGTAAAATTAGACAATGTGGGTAAATAGGACCCTAGACCAGAAGGGGCTTCATGGGAAAACTTGGGGCCTACAGTTCAAGGTTTTCTTGGAGTGAGAAATTGGAACTAGTGGGCTCACATTCATCCAAAATGGGAAAAACATGGATAAAATTGGTAGAAACTATTTTAGGGTGTCCTACTGTACCTCCTTGGCTTATTGGTTCATGAAGGAATTATAAATTTTTTGAAGAGTCAGTGCAAAATTTTAAAAAATTGTCAAAAGAGATAATGGAGTCCGAGTTAAAAATGGCTCATCGAGCATCTCAAAGATCTCACACGATGCATATAAAGGGTCAATACCCAACATAACTCAGTCGAGATAAATATTCATGAGGTGAATTATGATGTGTCGCTCAAGCTTTGTAGTTGAGGAGGAAAAATTGACACCAAGTTAAAGATCAAGATGAGAAAAGAGATCCCAAGTGCACGGGGGATCAAGTATTAAGCAACTCAAGCCACTTATTTTTCTATACATGACATTAGGAAAAGCTCATTTGAGAGCATAATGGATCAATACAAAAGGATCGAGTTGATAGGGATCAAGCTATGAGCTCGTCGTGGTGGTGAAGCTTGGTGGATTTCCAAGATGCATAGGTTGAAGTCGCACGGAGCTCATCCATATGGTAATGCTAAACCGGACATGGTGATAGAAGACTCGCCCAAAGGTTTTTTGAGGTTTCTAGAATTAGGTTCACTTGAATTGGAGTTCAACAATTAGAATGATCCGGGGCATGAAATTCTAGGAGAAAGCCAACTTAGCAGAGCATAGAGCTATGGCGAGATGTTTGATAGAAATCATCGATCAATACACTTAGCAATAATATATGTAGAGATCACAAGAGATAAATTGCCACAAAATAAATTGAGCTAAGTGGGTTTCTTGATGTTGGGTTAAGTGAAAGAGTATAGCAAATGGGTCAAGGTAGCTCGACATCGGGTTAAGTGAAAGAGTCTAGCGGATGGGATGAGTTAGTTGCTCATATAAACTCAACATACTATTATATCCTCGGCCCAAAAGGGTGATCTCAAATGAACTTTTGGGATATTTTGAATAGCTCTTGCACTCAAGCAATGAAACAGGTAGGAGCTCGGCTATCGTGAGTTGAGGAAATGCACGGATTGGCTCATGAGAGAATGAAAGTCAGAGATTGTATGCAAAAAGGAAAACATGTGGGGAAACATTTTGGAAAGAGCTCATAGTGAGCTTGATGAGATGGTTGTAAGGTTTTGACATGGGATTGAATTATGGTGGGCTCATTGAGCCATGTTTTGGGGTTCCAACATCATCCAAACCATGAAGGGTGAGTGAGTGCCTAAACCAAAGGAGTAGAGAGGTTTTGTGACGAGCTCAACCATAGGGTGATCACATGAATGGCTCACGAGAAAGGCCGAGTGGTGTTGAAAATCCAATGGGAGTTAGAAGAGTAGTTGAAAATAGCTATGGTGTCACAACGGGTATACAAAGCTTGGGGTTTGGCTTGATGTGGCCTATGTAAGACTTGGAGATGGGTATAGAGAGCCAAGTTCCAAAGCTTGACAAGCTTACAAAACATGATATTAATCGAGGTGGAGCGAGTTGAGGCTAAACCATGCAGAGAATGTGTGCATTTAGAGCTAAGACTCGAGAAAGTGATCAATTTGAATGGAGCTCGTTGCATGACATGGGGCTCAGATTGATTACATTCGAGATAACTCAAAGAGCACGTAGAAATGATTAAAGGTTGAAAATCAATGCAAAATAAATATAAGTTATAGAGCTCGATAAGCTTACGGACAAGCTAAGTTGAGCGATCAAGGCAAGCCGAGTTCAAGTGGTGGAAATGGTGAGCTTTAAGAAACTCAGAGGTGAGTTCACAATGTCCATGGAGAGCTTATGGAAAAGTAGGGATTGTGAGCAAACTTGCTGAGTTGGTTTATGGGAAATATGGAAAGCCAAGTTAGATTCCATGCTCGGGGAGACTTGAGGTCCACGTCCATGGAGAAATTTAAGGTGATTGGGCTAGGGTGTTCGGGGATCCAAGTGCTCGAGGGACATCGAGCCCACCATATAAACATGGCAAGAAGTGGGTGATGGGGTGAAAATGTCCTAACGGGAATAATTCAACATGAGGAGTTGGAGGTCGGACCGACCACAAAAATTGACTAGAAGAATATGTAAGGATGACTCTGAGATGCTCGGTGGTGTTGTGGGAAGAGGCATTTAAATAAATCGAGTCATTTAGTGAACCCATTAAGGTGAGGTCCTAAAATATAGCTTGAACAACCCCAAGTTAGAGGTAGGACACGTGTAGGCATGGAAAAGCATGGAAAGTGAAGTTTATATGATTGGGAGACCTAGTCAAAGAGGTGAAAGGTGATAGTGCAAAATTTAGGATGCACAATGGGGAGTTCGGTGGTTAGCACGTGGAGGCATGATGAGTGTTCTTTAAGGGACTCATGGACTATTAGTCGACATAGTGAATAAAAAAGGAGCGATAAATAAAAGTCATGCCATGAAGCCTATAACAATGGAATCCCAATCATTTAATTTGATGTGGATTTATATCCAATTACCTCCGAGTAAAGGCGCAGAGTCATCCGAGCTATTAACCAATTTGCTAGTAATTGGAACCAACAAATAAATATGAAGGGTTCACCAATGCAAAGAGGTGGTAGAAGAATAGGATATGACTTGGTGAAGGCACTTCAATTAAAATTAATGAGTCAATTACAAAACAAGAACCCCATTCCACATTAACCAACCTTGTGGGGCACATCAAAGGCCAAGATTCCTTAGGAAAATATATTAAAAATATTTAATATATTTTTAATTGAATGGTGGATAAATTCAATTTTTTGAATTTATGGGGCATGGTGGGTGAATGTAATTTAATATGTAGGCCATCAAGGTGCTAAAATTTGGCCCAAGGTTTATGATTCCTCCTCTCTTCTCTCACATCTAGATTTTCTATAAATGTAAATGAGGAACCCATTTAAAAGGGTTATAATTTTTACCAATTCCTCTCTCTTTTCACAAGTTAATATATTTTGGATTGTGGGAACTTTCAAGCCTTTTCTCCAAGATTGTAATGGCAAATATTTCTTCTTCCTAATGTAATGATGCATTGTGTATGTTATTGAAGTAATAAAAATTGTTTTATGTGACTAATTATTGTTCCTTTCATAGTTTTTTCTATGTCTTTGTGCCTTTCTCATGTTTGCAGGTATAGTATATGATTTCAAGTTTCCATTGTAGATTCTGGGAGTTTCTTGCTTATCTAGGAGTGAATATTTGTATTAGATTGAGTTGGCTTTGCATGTTCATCCTTATCAGTTTCATTGTTCTTCACTGGAAGATCGAAAACTTTTCTAGCAACACCCTTTCTTAGTGCATCACCACTTCTAGTATAGGTTTTACTTCTTGCAAATATCTCTCCCTAAATCCCATGAAAATGTTAGTATAGGTATAGTTAGTAGTTTTATTGCATTATAAGTAGTGTTTAGTTTATTTTAGGAAGAGCAAGCCCACCTTCTTTTGAGGTTCACCTCAAGCTACAAGTCCCATAACTTGCAAGGTGATCCCATGTTACCCAATCACATTGAACCCTATCCATCACTTGCCCATTGAGAGGGTGCAATGATTTGGTGATAACATTTTTTGGCACACCTAGTGGGACAAGATTTGGCACTTCTCTTCGTACTTGCATGAATAAAAGTACCTAAAAACTCCATATCTTTGGATTCCAAATCTCAGTGTGTTATGTTATGTGAATAATTTAGACAAGATTTTCTTTAAAGAAAAGAAATTATCATCATATAGAGTTATCCTTTTCCCCTCCAAGGAGAATGAGAAGAGACATTTCAAAATCACTAGGTGCAGCATCACCTCCTAGGGGTCATTCAACTCCCCCTTATGGAAGGTGTCCTCCACCCAGGAATAATAAACCTCTTGTTGGTATGGCAGCCCCTGCAAGGAGCCAAGTTTTCCTCCTTTCAATGTAAGAAAACCTCTCCATTGGCTCAACGTGATCCTATAGCTAGTGTGGCACTCAAAATTTTACACTTCTATGGGGAAACTCATATTACACTGTAGAACATATTGGATGTGGCCAGCAATTTACGCAGTACATACTTACTGAGAAGACAACATTGTAGTAAGACTCCTTTGCTACTTCCTTCAAGGAAAATCACTTCAGTGGTTTCATGGGTTAGAAGTTGGCACTATAACCACTTTGGACGAATTGGGAGAAAAAATCTACAAACAGTTCAAAGAAAAGAGTGACCACCTATCGCACACTTTGGAACAACTCACTACCATAAAAATATCTCCTCAATAGTACATGAGTGACTTCAACTTCGATTCCATAAGGCTTGGAATAGAATTCCGGAACTCATAAATCCTTCTCCCAATAATGCATTCTTGTACTATTTATGAGACTTGAACAATGATGTCGTAGTTATGATCCACTCCATGGGAGGGACTACACTACCTAATGCCTACAAAGTTTCTATAAGAGAAGAGAATTATTTGATTTGGGATGGAAAATAAAATCCAATATCGTTGATGTAGTTGTATCCAGATCTTCCAAATAACCAACCTACGATTTCTCCTCTTCCAATAGCCTCTAAGCAACTAGCTCAATATGCACCCATTCCTTCAAACGATCTAGTTAAAGTCAAGTCACTACTACAAACCTTTGGGAATGAACTTGTTGCACTCAAGAGGAAACAATCTCAATATGCTCATCCTTACCAATCTCAAGAATCAATAGTACCAAGCTAACCACCCACCTTTTAAGGAAATAATCAATTCTACAAAATCAAGTTAAAAATCAAGTTACAAATGTCAAGCCTCTAAACTTTAGGAATCCTCTTGCTGCTAGCTCTTCTAGAGCCCTTGTACCTATCCAGAATAATATAGTTCAAGACTATGAATGGTGTTATCCTTGTTCACAACCCCATAATCAAAATATTTTCCCCAATGGAGTTCTTAGCCAGACCCTTATGGTTCAAAGTGTATCTGCTCCACCAAAGCCAATAGAAATTTCATCTATATAGGAAGCAATAGATTAACTACAGTGCACTGAAGAAACCACTTTGTTAAATTGACAAGAGGAATATTTTGTACGGGTTGAACACATATTCTTCATCAGTAGCAGAAAATAATCACTCCAAAAAGAGGGAAATGGAATCCCAACCTTCCAAAGTTGATCAAGAATCCACTTCACAACCTCAACCACAAGTGGTGGTTTCCAACAAAGATGAGGGAAAAAGTCAATAGAGACGTAGGGTAGTCAAGGCCACAAGGAAAGAAGGTTCTTTAGGAATCACAGATTACCCAACAAGAACTTTCCAAAAGAGGATTCTAATGCCCAAATAAATGTCAACAAAGTAGGAGAAATTCCCTTCATTATTGTAGAACAAATGAAGAATACCAACATGAGTGTTACCATGTGGGACGCACTCTTGATTCCTTCTCAAAGAAAATTATTGCAAGAGAATTTGAAATGTTTTGTAAAGCGACAAAACATCAGGTTGTGGGGAAGCAACTACTACAATTGTGTGTCAACCAGAAGGGAAAATTATTCCTAAGGCCAATAAGTTGCCACCATTTTATATTTCTCTGATCATTTGATCATTTGGTACATAACTGCATGATTGATCCTGGTACCAGCAATTTAGACATTCCTAATAAAATTATAGACGTGCTAGAAATCCAATATACACCAGTCTTTAGAGGAGTTGTTCGGTTGAATGGTATAGTAGTTGAGACCATGGAATCATCAAATGAACTCAACTTGCTATCCATGCATGTATCAATTTTAAATTCACACAAGACATATCAATCATTGATCTCCCTCCTCTCTTCATCATTTTCCTATCATGATATTTCCATGCTAAGATGTGTGGTTACCTGTCAGTTGATTGATCGCATATGATCCTTAGGACTTGATACAGAACTAAAGTGACTATAAGGGCATAACCAATTTTTCATAATCATGTGGAGCCCTATACCGCTAGTCCTATAAATGGGAATTATACCATTCATGATCCAGAGGAAGAAGTTGTTGATCATGAACCAACCACTCTTGTGGAAGAGGTCCCTAATATTGTGTTAGATGAGGTAAGTGTAGATCATCAATATGATCCCTATGTTGAGGCATTAGTAGAAGAAGAAGCTAGTTTGTTTCTTTTAGAAGAAATGGGATTGGGTATGTATTGTATCCACGAAGAAGGCACAATCATACCACAACTTGTTAAGACCCAAAACAACTCTAAAGGACTTTGGAAACTATTTTTCAATGGCTCAAGGAGTAAAAATGGAGCAGGTGCTGGTGTCATGTTAATTTATCCTAAAGGAGATAAGTACTTCTCATCATTTTTGATGTAATTCAGCTACACCAATAATGTTTCGAATATGAAGCTCTTACATAGAGGACTCGGTTTTCTCAAAAGAAAGGGATCAAAGCCTTGACTATTTTTGGTGATAGTGAATTGGTTGTACATCAAGTAAGAGCATGTAGTGCATCAAAAATGATTTGCTAAGATCTTACAAGAACCAATTTTGGTATTTGATTGAAGATTTCAAAGCTTTTGGGATCCACGTGGTTCCTAGAAATCAAAATCAAGATGTTGATAGGCTTACTACGGTTGGCTCACAATACAATGTACCTATTGATATCATGAAAGAAGAGTGACAACCTATTAAAATGGTCATTTGACCTGCAATTCCTGATAATTTAGGTAGGTTGCAGGTTTTTGATAGTGAAAAACAATCATTCTTTTCCTACAAAAAAAAAGTAGAGTTCGCTACAAAAATCAAGACAAGTTGTAAGAAGCATATGGTGACCAAATTATACAATTGAAAAGCAATAAGCTACCAAAAGGCTTGGTTACTCTTGAGTCCATCTTTAATTCAGATGATCAGGTTAGAAGACAAAGTGCTAACATGGTAGTCAAAGAGGATGATTTTGAAGAAGTTGAGGTAGTAAATGAAAAGTTCCTAAAGATTGGAAAAGTGTGTACCCCAGAGGAGAAAAATGCTTTTGTCAAAAATTTCAAGAATATAATGATTTTTTTGCATGGAGTTATAAATATCTACATGGCTTTGATCCATGTTTGGCACAACATACCATCGAACTTGATCCTAATGTTAAGCCGATCGACAAAAAAAGGCTAGTTAACCCCAAAATTGATCTACTGATGAGAAAGGAGTCGAAGAAGCTTATTGAAGCATGCATCATTTTTCCAATAAAACATTCCTCTTGGGTTGCTAACCTAGTTCCTGTGAGAAATAAGAATGGGGAGATTTTGTTATGTGTTAACTTCAGGGATTTGAACCGTGTTTCATTGAAAGACCATTATCCTCTTATATCTAAGGAGAAAATCCTTCAAACAAAGTGGCAAAAGATCAGATGTTTTCTTTCTCAATGGATTTTCAGGTTATAATTAGATCATGGTCAAAGAATTTGATTAGTTCAAAATGAATTTCACTACCAAGTGGGGCACATATGCCTACAACAAGATGCCATTTGGATTATCTAATGTCGAGAGATACTTTCCAACAATTTATGCACATGACATTTGAGGGATTGATCAACAACATCATATTGGTATATCTTGATGATATAAATATGTAATCCAAGCATGCAGAAGAAGAAATTTTTTCAAGAGGTGTAGGGAATTTGGGGTTTCTCTTAATCCCAAGAATTATATTTTTGTGGTGCATGAGGGAAAGTTGTTGGGACATATTGTTTTAGCGAGAAGGAATTTCAATTGATCCAACTAGGATTCATTCGATTTTGTCCCTATCTCTCCCAAGTCACAAGAAAGGTCTTTAGAGTTTCTTGGGAACCATAAATTTTGTGTAAAGATTCATTCCTCAATTCGTAGCCTTGGCTAAACCATTAACATCCATGTTGAAGAAAAATATGCCATTCTCATGGATGAAGGAAGGAAAGGAGAGATTTGAAGCCATCAAGATAACCATTTCTCAAGCACCTATGCTAGTGAATCTAAGGTTTGATAAGGATTTTATTCTTTATGATTTTGTAGGTCAGGAGAGTATTTCTAGGATCCTCACTCAAAGCATAATGACAATCTAATGGAACAACTGATTGCTTTCTTCATCCAATCCCTAAAATACTATGAGATCAAATATTCATTTGTTGAAAAGCAATTTTTTTTTGTCATTCAAGCTTTAAAAAAATTCAGGAACATGTTGTCCAACAATAGAATTCATTTGATGGTGTCTCATCCAGGCGTTAAGGATTTTCTACTGAATAAAGACATGAACGAGAAACATGTTGGATGGATTACAAAGGTGATGGAGTATGATGTGCACATAAAAGTTACCAAGTTGGTCAGAGGTAAAGGTTTGTGTCAACAACTTGCTATAGATTTGGAATCGAAAGGTGATGAGGACATGACACTTCTAAATAGTGATGAAAGAGATGATCAGGTTGACTGGTTATCAAAGATGAAGGATTTCCTTCTCTCAGGAACATACCCTGTTGACATGGATAGGACTCAAAGATGGAACTTTTATCTTCAGTCTATTCCTTATGTTCTAGTAGATAATGTTCTCTTTCGAAGGGATTTGAATGGTGTTCTCCTTCGGTGCATAGGGATGGAACAAGTGAGTAAGATTCTAGAATAATTCCACAATGGTCTATTAAGAGGAAATTACTCTGCATGAACAAATGCTGAAAATATCATGAGGGTTAGCTACTATTGGCTATATTTGTTCAAAGATGCCCATCTTTGGGTAAAGAAGTGCAAGGAATGTGCCTTTTGCCTTTGGAAAGAAGAAATTGGCGGCTCTTCCACTCCATCGATTCATGTTGATCAACCCTTTGTTTAATGGGGGTTGAATTTCATCGGAATGATCAATCCTACATCCAAAGGCCAGACATAAATGGTTCCTTATTGCAACGGATTATTTCACTCAATGGACAAAGGCAATAGTATTGAAGGAGGGAAATGAAAAATTTGTTCTTGATTTCCTTGAAGGCATAATAATAAGGTTTGGTGTTCCATTTATATTCATTTCCAAACATGCAATGGATTTTCTTAGTCTAAATCTTAGTGAATGGTCTATTAAGAATTTTATCTCAAAACTTCAACCAATTACTATCCATGAGAAAGCAGATTGGATGACTCTAGAAACAAGAACCTTATAAGGATTATCAAGTGCACAATGGAAACCAACAGGAGGACTTCACACACAACTTAAGACTTATTTATGGGTAGATTGGATCACACCTAAAAGGGCCATCGAAAATTCTCCTTTCATGTTGGTATACGGAAGAGAAGAAAAACTTCGCTATCTTTGGAATTACCTTCTTTGGAGTTATCACATCAACTTGAGGTTATGGAGAGTGATCCTATGATAGTTAGGTTTGTTGAACTCATGGAGTTAGAAGAAGTGTAAAACAAGGCCATGAAGACTTTGGAGCAACATCAGGCTCAAGTTAAGAAATATTTTGACAAGAAGGTGTCTAATAGGCATTTTCAAGAGGGAGATTTAGTTCTCAAATGGGATGTAGATAGAGCCAAACCAAGCATGCATGCCAAGTTTGACACTCTGGAGTGGGCCATACATTATCACAAGTTGCAAGGAGGTGAATTTGTTTCATCTATCTAGGCTCAATGGAGAATAATTTCCCATTCATGTGAATGGGATACATCTCAAAGCTTGTTTTGAGAGTTTTCACACATTTATAGTTTAGTTAGGTGTTTTCCTCCAAGTTCTTTACACATTTTCTATTGTGTTGGTTTTGATTGTTGCTTATTTTTCTTTCCTCGTTGTTGTGTGTGTTGTGTTTCATTGTTTCTCTTGCACAATGTATCTAAGGTGGAAGTCTTTCAAGAGAAGGAAAAGGTTTAATTTTTCATAGAGTTCTATGGTGTTCTAAACTAGCAGCGCTCAAGGATATTTTAGGATCCATCCCAAGAATCAGATCAGTTTTGGGATGCCAACATTGACTCCATGCCCAATGGATTGTTGAAGGCTACTAGAACCATGCTTAGTAGGAAAACATTTCCTTGAAATCTCTTATGTGTCTTATACTTCATCTAGGTTGGCCTTTTTAGGAAAATCAATTATGGAACATTTTACAAGCAAGCAACACCACCTCATTTTCTAACCTAGAAATATTAAGAAAATGCACTAGATAAATCACATCATACACTGAAAAAAGGCATCCAAATCTCCTTAAATATTAGAATTTTATGTCTACTGATCATTAGAGCAGCACCCACATCAGGTCTAAATCTAAAAACTAGGTCAAGGTAATCATATATCTCATTTAATATCATCTAAATATCCTCTCAATTTTTTATCAAGAGCCAAATCAAAGCAAGCATGGACAAAAAAAGTACCAAAATTGATTTATCTATCTAGATATCACTTTCAGGTAAAGAATAACATGTCGTTTGAGGCCTCTTTGGATTAGTGCCAACATCATTGGTGCATGGGGTGCTAAAAACCCTTATAATGTTTACTTTTCATGACTCTTTATCCATGGTTAGAGTTTATGGTGATGTTTAGTCCTTTTAAAGAGCCTCATTGCATGTGCAAAAACTAGGGTTTGAGAGTGAGATAAATATAAGAAGGTGAATAACCCATAATGTTGTAGAGGCTAATTTAAAGTAGGTCTAAGACCATATAGAAGGAGTAGAACCATATGGTATGATCCTAACTAAGTTGTACAATCTTGAACTAGGAAGATTCATAGTTCCGGTTTCATTTATAAATGTTAGCTAGGCTTAGATCTCCTAATTCCATTATTGTATAGCCCTAGGTCTCTCAATAAATAATAAACACCAGCTAATTTCTTCTATACATTTATTTTTTACTTTTGATTTCATGTTAGTTTGATTGGTGTATGCAAATTATTTCCATCATATCCGAGTTATAAATCGAGCTAACATCTATATTTTAATATCTCGTAAGATCTATAATCAACTCATAACATAATCTACACATAATTAAATTGACCTAAAATTTAATTAAGGGTTAAAAATTTTGGTGAACCCTCTTTTTATTGAATCCTTAACCTAATATAGGATCTATTCCTTGTGTATTAGGCATGTTAATCTCTAAACCCTAGTTGATTTAGGGTTTCTTGGTATATGATCATTCTCATCGATTTGTGCTTTCTTTTTCTCATCTTCATGGCTTCTTCTCTTACTCTTTCCATCACGCGTGATGAATATTTCAAGCATTTTCCTATTTCAATATGATCCCATATATTTCACCTCTAATGAGTTTCTTCCTCAAGATATCATTGACAATGGTCTCCCTTTTATGTGAAATTCATTATTTTTAGTACTTTGATCAACATATTCTTACTCATAATGGTTCTAGCCTCAATATTTGCAATATTTCCATTTTACGTCATTTGGAAATTCCTAAAAATGAGTTATCCCCTTCTCTTATTATTATTTATGAATTTAATAATGTACCACATCATACCCTTCACCAAATCATGTTGCACATCACTTTAGGATTCCACACCCTACTTTCCCTATGACATGTTATGCCCAATGAGCTCAATTCTAATTTTATCTTAAGACACCCTTGGATTCATGCTATGCATGTGGAACCTTATTATCTTCGTAATTATCTAAATTTTTTTAACCAAGGAACTGTATTCACCATCAAAGTTTATTCTTTTCATTTTAAAATTGATTCTACTACTTCACCCCAATTGAGATCATCATCAATGAATCATACTACTTTTTCTTCATGCACACTAGTAAGTTTCTATTCTCCTATGGTTATCTCTATTGATGACCACTCTACGATTCTCACATCTTTTGGGGAAACTTATATTCCCCTCCATAGTGTTACACATATTATGGATTTCACGTGTACTACTTAGCACATGCTCAAGTCTCTATCTACTACCCTACAAAATGCTTCCATTGTCTCTTCCAAGGTTTCTTATATTATAGTTCATCCACTTGTTTATGCTATGTTGGCCCTAACTTGTATGCATGGTGCCACCCATGATAATATTACATATGCTACTTTTTGCACACCTTGGTATGTTTTTATTGTTCTTCATAATCCTATATCACCTCTTATACTTGGGTCCAGCCTTGTGTCTCTCCCTCTTTTTGAGGTTGATACAAGCTACCCTCATTGCACTAAGTCCCTTGCAAATTTTTGTATCCTCATATTCGTCATGTTAATACATTGATGATTAATTCATACAAGTTTCATCATTTTGTCTCTATAATTTTTTCCCCTCGTACTCCTATTCACCGAGTCATCTAAGTCACACATGGCTCCTTATTGATTTGTAAACACTCTCAAATTTGGTAATTTTACTCTTTGACACTCAATATTTGGCATTTATCTCTTGCTCAAATAAGTACACTTTACCCATTCTCATATGGTACATCTCTAGATATTTTTATAGCTTTCCTAGTAAAAACACTTATCGATTAACAATTTCTAAGAATTGAATGCATGATATTCATTTAGAAACTCCACTTTTCAGATTTTAAAACTAATACTTCAAATTTCTCCTATATGGTTAAAAATGTATAGTAGGGTGTTTTTTTGTCATATGGTTCCGACCCTAGTGTATGGTTTTTCCCTTTCTCACTTTGATCCCAAAATTTTAGTTGCATATTATTCTTTGGGTCATTTACTCCTCCTTAGTCGGCCTTTGTAATTTAAATCACCTTTAGAAGCATATATAATAAAAAAAAATATCAAAATTTTTGTAACAAAGCTATAGTCCCTTCAAAACTATTTACCCTAATAAAATAAATAAATTAAAACTCACATAATTTAAAACATAACATTCTTATGGAACCCTATTGCAAAAGCTATCACAAAAGGCACTAAAATCTCCCTACATCTCGTAAATACCTCTACACATTCATCAGGGAAACACATTCTACAAGTCTAAAGCTTCCCAATAGGTCTAGGGGACTGCTTTCCATATTTGCAAGTATCCAAAGTCACTCACTAAAGTAGAATTGTAAGAGAGAAACTCAAGTAAATAATTTTCAAATAAATAATGCCAAATCTAATTGCACTACATCTAGATAGCATATGCTAGGTGGATAATGACATGCGGACCTCTTTGAAGTAGTGCTAACATTGGCCGTACGGTGTGCCCACAACCTAACTAATTTTTATGTTAAATCAAACCTTTTTCGGGTTCGCGATCTTATAAAACACCCTTGGAAACCTAAAACATGGATGGTGGAAGTTGGCTCTTGAAATGCAACTACAAACTCCCAAAATTTTCTTTGGTGGAGGTTGGCCCTTACAATGCATGTCGCGAAACATAAAATACTTACATCGAAATTTGACCACATTTTTGTAACTTATCGGGTTTTAGGTTTCGAGGTTCAATTTTTAGTTTACATTCAAATTTTAATTTGAAACCTGAAACCCAAAATGTAAAATTTACTTTGTATTTCGGGAATTGGGATTCAATTTGAAATTTGCATGCAAATTAAAAATTGGAACCTAAAACCCAAAATGCATTAGGAAGGTCAGGTTTTAGGGATTGGGTTTCACATTGCAATTTTCATGTAAATTGAAATTTGAAACCCAAAACCTGAAATACATTAAGTCCTTTATATTTCAGGTTTCAAGATATAAGGAACAATTTGCATGCAAATTACATTTTAGTCCCTAAAACCTAAAATCCAAACTACAAGGGAAATATTTGGAAACTTAGGAAATTTTGATATTTTTCAAAATGATTTTTCGTAGTGGATAACAAGGAGCATTGAACATGTGGAGGTGCAAAAAGATCTTGAAAACCTAAAACACTTAATAAATGAATTTCTCAGCCCCAAATCAACACATTTTTGCCCAAGTACAAAAATGAAGTTCAGGTTACTAAAATAACCGGGGTATTTTAGACAATAGTTTGGTGCCTCAACATGATCATATGCCTACTAGATTAAGAGATCGAGTTACCTTACATAAAGCATCCATTAGGCATGGAGTTATCTTGATAAACTGAAAACCAATCTAAAACTTAAATCTCTCACCCATGAATCTTCCTTAAGTACTTCCTAGACCTTGAACTGATTATTCATGCTTGAATTGATCATTCTCATTATAGAAATTGTTCTAAATTAAGTTTTATGAGAGTGGAAAAATATCTTGAATTGATTTTTCACCACATCTCTCCTCTTACAACTCATCCCTTTCTAACTTTCAGCCCCTGTTTGAAGAATATCTTCTTCAAAGTCCTACATGAAACACTTGTGACATAGAAACATGCCATCCAAAATGAATAAAACACATGTGTAAAGGACTTAGGGAAAGTAAACCTATACTACCAATGAGATAATGTGTTGAAAAGAACTTGGAGGAATTAAAACTAATATAGTATGTACAAGGGAGAGTTTTGATCAATAAAATGCTTCAAATAGATCCCATCGACCAAGATCAACCACTCTTCTCCATCTAATTTTGATAATTATACGTCATTGTTTGACTTGTAACTTGAAATTATGTAGAGGGCACTCCATATTGAATTGAACTTCAAGTTCCTACATAGTTTAACTTATTTTGCATCCAATTTTAGGACCGGATCTCCTTCTTGGAAGTTCTTTAGCTTTTGGTTTCTTGTCAAAAACTTCTTATTCTGAGCTTGATCCTTTTCCATTGTGTTCATTGTTTGATTTCTCAATTCTTCTAGCTCTATGAGCTCTACATATCTAAATTCCATGGATTCAAACTTAGACAATTCAAATTTTTTGATGAGTTCCAATGTTGGTAATTCAAGGGATATTGGCAGCCTTGCTTCTTTTCCATAAACCAATTTGTAGGGGGAGCTACCAGTTGATCTTTTGGGAGTGATTATATCAGACCACAAGGCTGATTTTAATTTTTATGTCAATTCCTTTGATTCTCATCCAAGGTCTTACTTATGATCCTCAATAGATTCTTATTAGTTGATTCTTCCTATCCATTACCTTGGGGGTAATAGTTTAAAGAGGTGCTCAAGTATATTCCATTTTGTACAACCCAATTAGATATCTTCATGCCAAGGAAAGATAAATCATTATCAGAAATGATTATGGAAGGAACACCAAATCTTATCACAATACCTTCATAGAAGTCCTGAATGCTACCCTCATTGGGTTCCTTTAGTGTAACTGCCTCTATCAATTTGGTGAAATCATCAGTGGTTGTGAGGATCCACTTGTGACCCAATCTTAAATGTGGGTTGATAACTCCAATGAAGTCTAATCCCCACTACATAAATGGTTGATCTACAAATATGGGGTGGAGTGGAAGGGATGCTAGCTTCTCTTTACCTATGAATAAGGAACACTTATTAAATTTCTTAACCCGTGAATATCATTCATTGAAAAGGTTAGGCCAATAATATTTAGCCTTCATAATCCTAAGAGTTGTTCTTGGAGGAAAATGACCTCCTACTTCTCCATCATAAAACTCATGCAACACTTTCTCTATTTGATTTGTTTTAATGCACCTTAAGAGAACACCATTCACATCCTTCCTAAATAGAATTCCATCAATAAGCTTAGAGGGAATCGACTAAAGTCTGAAATATCTCTTTTATCTTTTTCTAATCTTGTGGTTAGTGGCCTATTTGGAGAAAGTTGACTATATTATGAGTCTAACAAGGGGTGGGAAAAGTATCATTTGACTACTCTTGATCATCTTGGAGCACCAAAACAACCTCTTTATCGGTATGTTTATCTAAAACTAGTTCCTCATATAATCCTTTGCCTATAACTATCTTAGTAACCTTGATGTCCACATCATATTCCATTACTTTGGTTATCCAACCAACTCTTTTCTCATTCAGATCCTTGTCAAAAGGAAGTATTTCACACTAGCATGTGAAAGTAGTAAATGAGTCTTTTATTGGATATCAAATGCGTGAATATCTTCAAACTCCTTATAAAACAAGGGAAATTTTTTTAACATATGATTATCTTACCTCATAATCCTATAGACCTTGGTAGAAAAATGAAATAATTTATTCTAAACCTTATTCATTCAATTTTACTAGTATGGCGAGATATTGTCTCAATGCCACCAAAAGCATACAACATGAAATATTTTACAGAATAAAGATTAATGAGAGTTGGGGCATGTGTTATTAATTGATTTATGGCTTTAAATATTATTTTCCCCTCATCCAGTCTATTTGAAGAATATTCTCTTTTAAGCATAAGTGTCAATATTTTGACAAGGTTGGAAAATTTTGGAACAAACCATTCAACAAATTGATTATTCCTAAGAATATTTGAAGTGACTTCTTGTGACTAGTCAATGGAAATGTAAGGATGTCATTAAATCTCTCTAGATCAATGGTTAATCCTTCCTTAGATATGATATGGCCAAGAATTTTACCTTCATGAGCCAAGGAGATGCATTTCTTAGGATTGAGAGAGACCCCAAACTGCCTACATCTCTCAAATACCTATCTTAGGTGGAGAAGGTGATAAGATACATTCTTAGAGAACAATGTGATATCATCTAGGTACACAAGAATAATGTTATTGATCAACTCCTTAAACTCCATGTCCATGGCTCTTTGGAAGGTTACCCCTGCATTAGATAACCCAAATGGCATTTTCCTATAGGAATTGGTTCCCCATTTGGTGGTAAAAGTTTTCTTGAACTTATCTTCCTCCTTTACCATGATCAAATTATAACCAGAGTAACCATCTATGAGGGAAAACCTTTCTAAACCAACCACCATTTACAAGATTTGCTCCATGTGCGGTAGTGGGTAATGATCCTTCAGGGAAGCTTTATTTAAATCCCTAAAATCAATACATAATCTGATTCATCCCTTTATTTTCTTCACTGGAACAAGATTAGAATCCTAGGATGAATGCTTGATGAGAAAAATTATTCTTACCTCAATCAATTTTTTCAATTATTTCTTCATTAGAGGATCAATATGTGGATTAACATGTCTTTATTTTTTTTTTTTGGATAGGCTTGGCAATTAGATCCAATTTGATGGTGTGTTGAGCTAAACTAGGATCAAAACCTCTAAGGTATTCATAGCTCTATGCAAAAATATCAGCAAATTCTTGGAAAATTTCTACAAAAGTGTCTTTTTCTTATGGAGTTCTTACCTTACCAATTTGATGAAACAAACAATAAGAAGATTTTTCCAAGACGCGATATCAAATGATAATAGCACACCACATTATATTTGTAAAACGAGAAGATCTAAAATACCATATATGAAAATCTATCATAATCCATAATGCTCAATCCATTACAATACAATGACTTAGATTACTCAATAAGAAAGATGTACATATAGGAGGAGGGAGGTGCAACTACTACCTAAATTAGTGGTGAAGAACTCCCACTAAGCGATACTAGTAAGCTAACTCCACACAACTAGTACACCTAAGTAAGCTAACCCAACAAGTGTAGGGCTAACAAAAGCGCAAGAATTATCCTAATAAATAAATAAATGATAAATAATAACCTACACTAATACCCTCTCGTAAGCATAGCTTAGGTGGGTTAAAAAAGGTGGGTCCTAGAAACAAGGCCTAATGAGGTACCCAAGTACAATAAATGGGAAAATTGGACAACTGCAAGGTACCCAAAACCAGGTAATAACAATAAAAGGGCGATAACTAGATCGTGCCAAGCCAAGAACACAGATGCTAATCAAACATCACGATTAATAAGATGAAAGCAATTCGACAAAATAACTTTACATAAACCTTTGCAAACAAATGAGCAGTAATATCATATATTATTATGGAACTCAATGAAATACAATGAGAATGGGCCTTGCTTATATAGGCAAGGAATAACAATCTAAGAACCATTCAAGGTCATAGATCAATCCATAAATCATGGAAAGAACTAGTCATCAAAGAACTAGTCAAGTCCATAGTTTTATGAGAGAACTAGACATCAAGGATCTAGTCAATACCATAGATCTAGGAAATAACTATTCAACACTATAGATCAAGGAAAGAACTATACCTAACAACTAGATAATATCTCCTAATATCTAAATAAATAAAAAGAAATATCCACACACATAAGTGGGTGAGGATAAATACAATAATATACCTAGGTGAACATGAGCTAAGGTAAATACCTACTCTAACACCCCCTCAAGTGAAGCTAGGGGCCAAAATAGAAGTGGCATGTCCACAGTATGAGTCCTAGAAACTAGGCCTGATGAGGTACTCATGTATAATATATCCATGAAGAAATATCGAACCAAAAGAAGGAAATAATCCTGCTAGAAGGAAAGAGAAAGAAGAATAAGAAGAAGGAATATGTTCTCATGAACACCCCCAAGAATAACTTCCAAAACCCCAAGCATTCCACGTAACTCAAGGTAGCGAGGTGATGCAAAAGGCTTCGTAAAGATTTCTGCAACCTACTATTGAGTCAGAATGTACTCCAAGCAAAGAAATCCATCCTGAATGTGTTGATGAATGAAGTGGATGTGTATCTCAATATGCTTGGTCTTACTGGTGCTCAAATGGGTTGCGAGAAATGTGAATTACACTTTGGTTGTCACACCAAAGTACAGTCGATGAATCTGTGGGAGTCGAACTCTATCAATAATCGGCAAAGCCAAAGAATCTTGACTCGACTCATTGTAACTACTACCCTGTACTCTACCTCGAAGATGAAAGTGCAATAGTATGTTACTTTTTGCATGCCCAAGCAACTAGAGAAGAACCAAGACAAAAGATAGCTAGAAGTGGAATGTCTGTCATCAATAGAACCTACCCAATCTGAATCTGTATACCCAACCAACTAAGTAGAGCCCCTAGTGTAGTGTAGACCAAAGTGGGAAGTGCGATAGTAGTGTATTTTAGCAGCTTTGTCAATGACTACTATGATGAGAATGTGCAAACCGATATACAAGCCCTACTACAAATGAAATATCAGGGTGAGTATGGGTCAAATACATGAGACTCCTAACCAACTACCTATACAATTTAGGATTACAAATTGGTGTGGTACATGTGGATGTAAGAGTAACTCCAGACTGAAAAGGAGATGGACTTGGCTTGCAATCATCCATATCAAAGCACCTAAGAAGATCATGGGTGTACTTTTTCTAACTCAAATGAATCCCTGAATCTGTCTGAGAAATCTGCAAACCAAGGAAATAATGCAATAGCCTAAGATCTGTCATGTCAAACTATGTAGAAAGAGCCCTCTGAATACGCTGAATGTGGGAAGAAGAGCTGCAAGTAAGTAATAGATCATTAACATACAAGACAAGTATCACAATATCATCACCGACATGCTAGAGATATACCTTTGTATGATCGAGTGAAAATGAACAAAACCAGTAGATAGAAGAAAATAATCCATCTTCTCATACCAAGCCCGAGGGGCTTGTTTGAGACCGTAGAGAGACCTTTGGAGCCGAAAAACAAGAGAAGAATCTGAACAAATCCAACTAGCTGCTCCATATATATTTCCTCTTGTAGATCTCCATGTAAGAAGGCACTCTTCACGTCCATTTGGTATATGGGCCACCCCTGTGATGCAGCAATAGCAAGTACAAGGCGTACATAATCCATCTTGGAAATGGGTACAAAAGTCTTAGAGTAATCAATACCTTCGACTTGTGAAAAACCCTTTGCAACAAGACGAGCCTTATACTTGTCAATGGACCCATCAGTTGTGTATTTGGTTGGTATACCCACTTACACCTAACCATCTTTCTTCCTTTAGGAAGAGATACCAAATCCCAAGTATGATTCTTCATCAAAGAAGAATACTCAGCTGCCATCGCATCATCCCACTCCGGTATCCCATGAGCCTTTGAAAAATATTGTGGATCCTCATAAACTACCTGACACAAAAGTCCAAAACCTGTAGAATGTGCATGATGATTCCTAGTGGGTGGAAGATCCTCTATGAAAGGTGTTGCCTCAGAAACTGTAGTACGAGCCCACTTAGGCATAGTGACAACATCAGTGGGAATAGGATCCTCAATGGCATCTATAACCTCCTCATCAATCTCCTCAAAGAAAGGATCCTCAAGATGAGATGAAGAAGAAGAAGGAATGGAAGAAGATGAAGAATCATGAGGAGTGAAATGCTCATCAAACTGAACATGTGTTCGAAAAATAACATCATGTGTATCAGGATCTAAAAGATGATAAGCTCTCATGTCCTCACAATACCCTACAAAGATCAAGGGTTTACTCTTCTTATCCAAAGCTTTCCTTTTCTTCTTTGGCACAAAGGCCCAAGCATGGCTCCCAAAGACTCGAAAAAATGAGACATCTGGCTTAGTTTTGGACCAAGCTTCCTCTGGAGTCAAATGCTCAAGTGCTCTATGTGGTGTGTGATTCTGAATATAGTTAGCACAATTAATTGCTTCTACCCAATAGATAGGAGGTATATCTCTAGAATGCATCATACAATTAGCCATTTCCTTCAAAGTTCTATTCTTCCTTTCTACTAATCCATTCTATTGTGGAGTATGAGGAATAGAATGTTGGTGAATAATGCCTTGAGTTGCCAAAAATTTATAAAACTCATTGTTGAAGTACTTCCCCCATTATCAGTGAAAATTTTCTTTATGCTACTAGAAGATTGTTTCTCGACCAAAGCCTTGAAGAATTTGAAGTGTGAAAAAACATCACTTTTGTACTTGAGAAAGTAAACCCAAGTATGCCTCGAGAAATTATCAATAAATGTAAGTGCATATTTAGCTCCATTGAAAGAGGGGTAGGAAAAACCATCAAGTCACTATGCACAAGCTCAAGTGGTGAAGAAGCTCTCTTAGAAAAATTCTTAGGAAATAGATCTTGGTGTTGTTTCCTAATGCACAACCATGACAAACTCCCTCAAGACAAGAAACTCTAGGAATACCATCTACCATACCATGAGTGCTTAACTCCTTCAAATATTTGTAATTGAGATGTCCAAATCTTTCATGCCAAAGCTTACTCTCTAAATCTGAATGAGAAACCAATCTATCCCTATAGAAGAAGTGTCATCAAAACCCTCAAAGTGATATAGTCTTGAACTATGATCAACAATACCCTGAGCAACAAGTGAATAAGGCTCCAACAAAGTTCTTACTTCTGCCCCATGTGGTGTAAAAGTCACTATTTTCCCTTGACCAGAATGACAAATTTGATATACATAAAGTAAATTTATAGTGATGTTAGGAACATATAGTGCATCTTGGATATTGCCACCATCAAGTTGTATATCACCTTTTCCTCAACAGAAAGAAAGGAAGAATATTCAACCTCAATTTTGGAAGTAGAACTCAAACCTAGAGAAACAAAAGACTTGGAAGAAGTCATGTGATGAGAAGCACCAAAATCTATAACCCAAGTCTCTGCAAGTGGTGATCTGGGATCTTCCAACAACATTAAGTGCTTTTCCATGTTGATTAGAAGGAGGTGGAGTGGAGATAGAAATTTTGTGTTCCTTGACTTCATCCTCTAAGGCTTGCATTCACTTATAACACCTATTTTCTTCATGATTACTACCCCCACAAAAAGAGCATGAATGGCTAGACTTATTCTTGGATTTAGAAGACTCCTTGGGTTTTGAGTTGTTTTCTTTGGGTTTATGAGCATTTTGAGATGGAGAAGGTGTGGATTTAGTTTTTCTTGTTTGGTTTTTCTCTTGCCCTTAGGATTAGATGCAACTAATTCCTTTTGAGAGGTGGAAGACTCAAGGTGAGATAATTTGGATTCTTCCCTAGTAAGTATTTCACAAAATGTTTCTAAGTTAGGAATTTTAAAGGTGTCACCTAAGGCATCCATGCTAGAGAAAAGGTAGAAGCAAAAATTTGGAATGGTCCTCTCAACTTGGATAGAATCAAGTAAACATACTCTTCATCTTTCTTATCTCTTCCACTCCCCTTCAACTGTGTCAAAAAATACTTGAACTTGGTAAGATAGTCTATAATTATTGGAAAATCTTGAGGATTCAGGTGAATTTCAAGTTGCATGGCTCTCATATGATCCACCTTACCAAATAAATCCTCCAATTTCTCCCATATTTTGAAAGGAGAGTCACACTTTTCCAAATGAAATAAAATATTGTCACTTACATAAGTTCCTATCAAACCCATACACTCATCAAATTTGCACTGGTACTGAAATTTCTCATATTCTCTAGTGAACACTGGTTGTTTTGAAGAAGTTAAAGCCCATAATCCTTTCCACTTAATTATTATTTCCATTCTTGGTTTCCATGTGTGGTAATTATGTGTTGTTAATGGCTCAACATGATCTAATGCAGAAGTAGATAAAGATGCCATCCTAAAAAAATCACCAAAAGAAATGCAAGAACCAAGCAATGTAACAAGACCCCCAAACAATGCAACAAGAGCCCCCTAGATTTTGGCACTTTATAATGAGTGTGTGTTACAATATGGCACTTTATAATTATAGTGTGATTCTCAAAATAAATATTTCCAATGGAAAGAGCATAAAAATATGTACTTTTGCAAAAAATGGCACTCAAAACGGAGTTACCGATCAAAAGATACAAGTTTTTCAATAATATGCTCTACTATTTATTTTAGTTTCCACTAAAATAGAATAAAATGCTCTTGCCTTCACCACACAAATAAAATGAAAGGGGGCTGGAGTTAAGCACCTACTAGTAGGAATCACAAGCTTTAAGCCCTCATATGACCAGGGGCTAAGGATTTCAATGGGTGTGTGCAAATTTCTATTATGGGGTGTGTCATTGGTTTTTAGTCTACAAATTTTCCCGAAATAGTAATAGTTGTGCACAACATCCATGGACCCCTACCAAAATAAGGAAACCCAGCAAAACCCAGAAAAAATTTCTATATTTCCTTTTTCGTATGACACGAATCTCGAGGTGAATCCAGTATGTTTCTCTGCATAACAAAAAAACCAAAAAAATGACTGCCTCCCGAAATGGTCAAGTTTATAGCTGATCTTAGAGTTTTTCTACCGTACGGATCCAATGGAAGCCTTTTTTTGCATGAAAATGCATGCAGAAACAAAATACAAGTAAATCCCGAATATATGAATATATAAAGAATTTATTTGCAAAATAAAACTTACAGACGAATGTCAATAGCAATCTCCTGCTCTGATACCATAAAAGGAATGATAACCAGATCATGCCAAGCCAAGAACATAGATGCTAATCAAACATCACAATCAATAAGATGAAAGCAATTCACCAGAATAACTTTACATAAACCTTTGCAAATAAATGAGTAGCAATATCATATATTATTATGGAACTCAATGAAATACAATGAGAATGGGCCTTGCTTATATAGACAAGGAATAACAATCTAAGAACCAGTCAAGGTTGTAGATCAAGCCATAAATCATGGAAAGAACTAGTCAAGTCCATAGATTTATGAGAGAACTAGACATCAAGGATCTAGTCAATACCATAGATCAAGGAAAGAACTATACCTAACAACTAGATAATATCTCCTAATATCTAAATAAATAAAAAGAAATATCCACACACATAAGTGGGTGAGGATAAATACAATAATGTACCTAGGTGAACATGATCTAAGGTAAATACCTACTCTAACAAACAAAGTAGAGAGATAAAAATCCCGTTGCAAGATATCCTAAGAAGCTCGACTCTAAAAACCCATACAATATTGAAGAAGTTTGGTGCACATTGTGGTCTGAATCCACTACTCAATCATAGAACTCAAAACAACTGACGACACTGGGATTTACCAAAATATCTCCATGCAAGGAGACTGTCAATGGAGTGATGTCAAAAGTGTAAAAAAATACCAAACATACTTTTATTAACTACTACGAATAGGTTTTCCATGATCCAAGAATAACCAAGGCAACAAGGCAAGGACACGACATCCAAATAAATAGGAGTGTCACGATCCAAGAAAAGCCAAGGTAACAAGGCAATGACACAAAACCGAAGAACAAGATCAACTCTTTAAAATATGGGTGTTATGATCCAAGAACAATAACCAAGGAAATAAGGCGAGGATATGAGATCTAAATAAATAGGAGTGCCATGATCCAAGAAAAACCATGGTAACAAGGAAAGGACACGAAACCCAAAGAAGTAGTATTAACACGTAATAAGGTAAGGATATAAAACACAAATAATTAGTATCAACACCACACCCTCCCTTATTGCAGAATGGGTAGAGTGACACCACAAATCTGTATGAGTTGCCAAAATCAACTACTTGAACACTAACAAACTAACACTGGGATTCACCAGAATAGCTCCCCCACAAGAGAGATTGTCAACATGTCAAATTAAGTGTCGAAAATACATATCCAAAATATATCAGAAAACAAGAGAGATATAAATGTATACACCCATAGATATAAGAATGCAACACCCAAAATTTTAGGATGTCGGGTTTAAGCGAAGTGATTACAACACCCTCCCAAATTTGGCACTTTATAATTGAATGCATGTAAATATTACAATGAGTAAAAGTACCTTTTACATTTGAAATATTTGTATAAAAATTTCACCAATACGTAGATGTCAAAAAAATACATAATTTCAAAAAAAATCACCTTAATTTGAGCTACGGATCAAAAGTTATGAGCTCTAGAAGGTTTTGTTATTAAAATAATATTTTAATGCTTTGATGTTTTTAAAAAAGGTACACATGACACCCAAATGTCTAAAGGGTAAAAGAGTGCATCCACATGATATAGGCTTGCGACCAAAGGATAAAATCCTCCGCCCAAAACCTAAATGTCTAGAGGGTAAGTCATTGCATCCGGAGGGTACATGTCTATATCCAATGGATAAAGGAATACACCAAGAGAGTACAGATCTGCGTCCAGTGGATAAAGATTGCATCCAAAATAGAAATATCTAGAGGGTAAAAGATTGCATCTAGAATTTACACACTTATATCCAATGGATAAAATAATGCATCGAGAGCGTATAGATCATGTCCAAAGTGGATAAAAGACTACATCCAAAACAAAAATATCTAAAGGGTAAAAGAATGCATCTCGAAAGGTACACGTTTATATCCAATGGATAAAAGAATGCACCTATAGGGTACATATCTTCATCCAATGGATAAAAACTACACCCAAAACAAAAAATATCCAAAGGGTAAAATAATGCATCCGAGAAAATACATGCTTATATCCAATGGATAAAAGAATGCACCCAAAGGGTACAGATCTACGTCTAGTGGATAAAATAATGCACCCAAAGGGTATAGATCTGTGTCCATATTTGACTTTCTCAAAACATGGTTGAGTTTACTGATCAATTCTAGGGTTTTTGAACCTTCCAAATCCAATGGCATAATTTGTTTTGCATAAAAATGTATGTTGCAAAAAGTGCTAACAAATTCGAATACATGAAAATAATAAACCGTTTCTTGCAAAAAAATTTACGAGATGGATGTCTACGCTCATCTATCACTCGATACCATGAAAGGAAAAATAAGAATATTATTCTTGTTCCAAGCCACGATCTCAAATGATAATAGCACACCACATTATATTTGCAAAACGTAAGAGCTAAAATACCGTATATGGAAATCCATCAAAATTCATAATGCTCAAAAGGTACATTACAATACAATGACTTGAATTAGTCAATAAGAAATATGTACATATAGGAGGAGGAAGTGAAACTACTACCTAAATCAGTGGTGAAGAACTCCCACTAAGCGATCTTGGTAGTTAAGTTAACTCTAGAAGACTAATAAGCTAACTCCACATAACACGAAGCTAACTCAACACAACTAGTAAGCTAACTCCACACAACTAGTACACCTCGTAAAGCTAACCCAACAAGTGTAGGGCTAACAAAAGTGAAAAAAATTATCCTAATAAATAAATAAAAGGATAAATAATAACCTACACTAACATTAGAAGCAATTTCCCTTCACAAATTGAGATGGGTTTTGAATATTCACCCTTGATCGTTATGTTTTCCTTTTCTTTTCTAAATTTATAATTGGGGTTGAAAATGGATTCCAGGGTCACTAGGGCCTTGGGCAGCTTATTTTATTTGATCTATAAAACTTGGTCTCTATATTACTTCTCCAACTTATATTGATTTCTTGAAGAAAAACCAACCTCTTTTTGAATAAAATTAACAATCTGGTGATCATTTTCAAACTAATTCCAATTGGTGTTATAGTATGATATAACAGGTCTTACTAAAACCCTGATATGTGGTTATACTTTTTCTCTTTTGATGTTCTCAATAAAGTCAAACTTTTCTCAAATTGTGTCCAATCACATCGGTAGCTTCATTCTCTTTTCTTAGAATGAAATGGATGTTAAAGGCTTGAAAGTATTCTAGAAGATCCCATACACTTTGTGTTTTTAGGATTTTAGTAAATCATTTTTTGCTACACTTGATCCTCTAACTTGATTAACTATCCGTTCACTATCCCTGAAGGTCTGCAATTTTTTGATGTTCTTTTTCCTTTCCCATTGCAAGCCATACATGAGGGATTAATATTTGTCTATGTTATTGGAGAAGCTAAATTGAAATCTGAAAGAGGAGTAATACTTCATACTTGTAGGAGATACAAGTATCACACCTCCCCTACTCCTATTATATCTCTTGATCCATCAAAGAACATTTTCCAAATGTCATCTTCCTCTTTGATATTTGGTTTAACAATGTTAGGCAAAGGTGAATTCTCCTCATGTAGGAAATAAATACCAAGACCAACTTCTTCAATCTATTGATATGGGTCAAAACCATGACATTCATTTCCCCACTCATCAAGAACTTCAATATGAGTATCTACATCTTGAGCATTTGGACAATCCTCTTGATCAAAGATGGTACAATTGGCATTGATGGAGATGGGAACATAGGGATCCATATGGTATGTAGAAATTGATTCGAGACTTCATAGTATCCATAGCACCATACCTAGTTATGAATAACATATGATACCGGTCAAGCGATATATATCATTTAATCTTAGCGGTGAAGTTGCTAGATATACATAGAAAAAGAGCGGAGGTAGATCAATTTTTAATAAATATATTGGGAATAGAAAAGTTGGGGCATCCATGAAATTTGATTTTTATACCTTTGATAACTCCAACAGCGGTTATATGTAAACTTCTACTTTGGAACTCTATGAATCACACAACTATGTTGTTCTACTTTCAACTTTGGAAAATGATATTTTCTTGAAAATTAGAGCTTCGTGACTGATTATCTAGTGTTATAGAAAGGAAATTGCAGAGAAGGAAATAATTCAAAACTTCAACACCAACAATTTTATCCTGGAAACCTCCAATGGAGGAAAACCAATCGGGAAGGGAAACTGCTCTTTCTTCCCACTTTTATTGGTCTAATATAGAAAATTACATATTACAATAAGTATGAAAAGAAGAAAAAATGTAAACCTTCTCTCCAATTACTTGCTTGCTCTGTTTCTACACCTTGCTCCTACAATTCCATTCCAGCATTGAAGATCTTTTCACTGCTCTCATTAAACTCTACTTCTCAATCTCTCTAGATCTTTAAATGCCTATTCTCTTGTTCCTTTCATGCATTTATAGGCCTTCACATGTCCTCCTATGCACTAGAGAATGTGAAAGGGCATGGAAGGGAAGAGACATGGTTGGGTGCTTCAAATTCGTGTCCATTCGCGTTCCATTCTTCTTTTTTGTTTGAAAGTATCAAAATGGCCACCCTAAAGTAGACTGGTGGTCTCGGGATAGCCACTCTACACAGAGCAAAGGTTCCTTCCATAACCTCTGTTTACCTCATTTTTCTCACTTTTCTTGTTTCTCCTTCTTGGTGTTGATGGAACTGATGAAGTGGTGTGTTTTTCTGGATTCCTATGGATCAAATAGTTCCTACTATTTTTCCATCTAGTTATACCACACCCTTAGAAAGAGGTTCATACTTGAGACCCATTTAGTCTACAATCCGCTTAGGCATGATGGAACGACTTGCTCTAGAATCAATCATATAATTATGAACTAGATGGTTTTGATGATCAAAGATACATAGAAATGTGGAGGTTTCATATTTTTGTTTGGTTGTACTTCTTTCGCTATATGGAATTATTAAGAACAACTTTTTCTTGTCCCTTGGGTGGCTCACTTGGGATAGATAAGTTGTACATAACTTCGCAAGAAATCTCTTTTTCTTACAATTGCCAAATAATCCTACATCAACATACTAACATTGGTCTTCTTCATCTGTTCAAGGATATTGAAGGTAGATGAATTACCATTTTATTGTACCTTAGATACGTAAACCTTCTCTTTCTCTTGAGATGATATGGAGGGATCATTGGGCCAACCTTGCACATTTGGAGCTACATTTGAGTTATTGCCTCCTTGGAGTGGCAAAGAAGGTTGAGAAGGACCTACATTCGTTAACTCTCCCTCTTCTACATCCATCTTCTTAGATCTGGTTGTTGTAACAAAACCTTGAGGGGAGGTCAGATTTATTCCACAAAAATCATCCATTTTCCAATTTACAAGTGAAGTATCACTTGGTGGTGTCTCCTGATTGACTATCTGCTATTGATTTTCCTTTGATACTGCATTTTGAGGAACAAATGCAATTTTCACAACCAAAGCTTGGTTCAAAATTGCATTGGTTAATGTTTTTTGATTATTTAGAAGATGATAAGGAAACACCACTCATAATTTTCCACAAGGTTATTTTGAATGGGAACCAAGGTTTGAGATGAACTAATCACATTTGGGTTATATGGTTGAAATGGTCTAGAAGAAGAAAATTGATTTTGATTTTGAGGAGAATCTTGGAATTGCGGATTGTTTGGTTGATAAGGGGCATTGTTGGGTTGGTATGGAGGCTACTAAGGTATAGAACATTGAGATTGCTTCCTCTTAATGGATACCCACTCATTCCCAAAAGTTTGCAATTGTTTCATCACCTCTTATAACTTAGATGAGGTACTAAAGGAAGTATATGATTCACTAGAAATTTGATTTCTTGGGGTGAGAATAGGATCTTGATGAGAATATGGTGTCTCAATATTTAGGAATATATGCATTAGAGGTCTAGGAGCAAGTTTCCTAACCTAAATAAGGCTATTCTCAACTCTAATAGCAATGTCATAAGAATTTGGTAATGTTCTACCCCCATAGACTAAATCATGAATGAAATATCACTATTCAAAGCCTTTATATAATAGAGAAATGCATGTTGGGGTGTAGGTCTTACCACTTGAGGAATTTGGTCCCAAATCCTTTGAAATCTAATGTTAAAATCAGGCATTTTCTCATTAGGGGCCCTATCTGTTGTTGTTATTTGTTCCACTAAAGACAATTGATCTAAATTGTCCTCAAAATGGTTTCGAGGGTTGTGCCAATTTCATCCCGATTGTGTATTGAAGGAAGTCCCAAAATTCTATACCATTGGAGAGATTTAATTTTAAATGAAGAAGTAAGGATTCTAATAGCAACATCATCCTCAGTAATAAAATGGACCAAGAAAACATTAGCAACATCTTGGATATGATCAATTGGGGTAGTATGATTTTCACCAATGAAAAAGGGAATGCTTTCAAGGGAAGAAAATTGTATATCATGTTGTGTGGGAAGAGCGATGGGACTACCACCATTAAAACTAACAAAAGGAAAATTCCTTTGATGTGCCATGATTGGGATAGGTCTTAAAACTCTAGAAGACAACAAGAAGGGCTGTCGGGAGGAGTAGAGAGGACTCTATTTGGTGGAGATGGTGATCTCTTAATTGATCTACCTCATATTATTCTCCTTGATGAAAATTACAAGTAATTGAAAGGCTTGTTGGGCTGATAAATTATAGCCTAAGTAATGAAGGCACAAAATTTTGGGGCACATGGACATGGGGCACATAGGTACGTGCATAAATGTAGCAGAAAATTTCACACCCGAGAAAGTATGAGATCGATACCTAACTATTTTTCTTACAATGGGATAAAGATAGGTTTGAGTGCAGGGAACACAAAGGCATGAATACTTGGAGACTAATAAAATGCTATTTTGGATAATTAGAAGATCAAATGACATGCATAATTTTGGGCTAATAATAGTTCTAGATTTGTGTTGGCGAGAAAATATGTCGGGAAAATTGGTGGATTTCTTGCCAACACTGGGAAACTAAGTCCTTTACATAACTCATGCAACTACCGTATACGCATGCATGAGTAAAAAGACAGATTTTCTGGTGGCCTTTCATCCAGGGGATCTAATAGGGGCACTCCAATGTCCCCTGTGGAAAAATATTGTAGATACATGCAACAAAGGAATTTTTAGGAGAACGAGAAAGGGAGTGAGAATGTTACATGAGGGAAACTAATGATGCAACTAGAAAATCGAGACTTGCATACCCCAAAGTATAAGTTTCATCACATGCACTAAAATTGAGAAGAAACAAATATGCATAACAACAACAAGACCAAATAGAATTTAATGAGCACAAAGTATCAATAAACCCCTTAGTCAAAAAAGGTTGGAAAATTCTTCTTCTTGTATTGATGCTCAAGAAGAAATTGTACATAACATAAGAATGGAAGACATTTTAGAATAAGGGAAATGGAAGAAATTTTCTATCTCTTTGTTCTCTTCACAAGGATATCTCTCTCATGAATTCACAAAAATAGCTCAAAATTACAATAAGATCTAAGAAGACCCTCAAATGAGGAGCTTGCTAAAATTTATAAAAGAGAAGGCAACTCTTCATCTTCCCGGTGACTTTTCAAATACCATATTTTGAATTTAGACTATTCATATTCCAATTAAATATTTAAGTCCCTTTTATAAAAACAAGGTGACTTAAATTTTACATTATGTCTCTAAATTCACTTAAAGATATATCAAAAAGTTTAAACCCCAACACAAAATTATAAGCATGAACCACCTGCGGTGGATTCGATTTTCTCCCGATTAGTCTCCATCTCGCACCGCTAAGAAGATATTTTTCCCTCCAAATTCTTTACTAAAACAAGCTTCCACTTTGGTTCCACTTTGTCAACATGAGGAATGTGAATGAAACTTAAGGTCTCTTTCATTCATCAAGCACACTATTGATATATTTGCAATTCTCGAACCATAATGGATGTTTCTCTGCGATAAGTGCAATAATGGCCCAAATCTCTCGAGACAAATTCTAGGGTATCCTTAGTGAAGGATAAATGATTTTCTCTTGCTTTCTTGACATATTCCTTGAATTTGCAAATCAGCTCATCGGCATTTGTGTCTTCTCCCATTGTAGTCACTCCAAGTTTTTGAATTTGATGATTTATACTATCCTGCAACTTGTACACTCATTCCTCTTTTTCCTCCAATTCAATGATGGCCCGATTGATTCATTCAAACCTGATTGCCAAGGCCCTGTCCCATACATGTGACAAGTATTTAGGAGTCCTAAAAATATTCTTATTGATCAAATCCTGAGGGCGAGTGTTGCTCATTTCACTCACTATAGAACCCCGAGGATCCCAATAGTCCCTTTCTTTCTCCAAGTCTTCTTTGAGTGCCCATGTCTTGTTTGCTATCGCACACATGTAAGTAAAGATTTTGACCACTTATTATAGCACTTACTTCCTATTTTAAGAAATTTAATTGATCCATTCATTATTAGATTGCCCCCTGCATTGCAAACTTGTGCATCCTATTGATAGATTTTGGATTGAAGCTATTGATGGGTGAAACTTATTCAATGGGGATTATCAAGGGATTTGGATCAACTAGATGTTACACATAGGATGACAGAGTTTTCACCTACTCTTTAAGTTCATCAGTCATCTTCTTATATTCCTTATTCCTTGGCACCATGTAAGAAGAATATTGTTGATACATGTAAAAACCCCCTTCATGAGTTGTCGGTCCTAGCTGGATTGTACTTAGCTCATAATCAGCAGGTGTTATCTCATCCATTAGCTTGATCACCTTCATCTGGGTTACCTCTATATATTGATATCTTGTTTCCCTGTTGTAGAACTATGAAGCCATGTGTGTGAAATTTATTTTATTTACTTTAGCCAGTGAGAAAATTGTTGATAGTTCAATGGCTGCCACTTGTTGAATAGTATGGGTGTTAGGGACAATTGTTTCCTACATCCAAGGGAACATCTCATCAGACTCAGGTTCTATGATAGGTGCATCAACCATTCCCTACTATGGAAGAAGAGGCACATATTGGATGGGGAGACATTGGTGTTAACAAGAGGTGAGGCCTCTATGGTGGTTCAAAGACTGGGTCTTAAACTATGTGCTCTCCCTCCACTTGTGTTTCTACCACTGGATCTTCTTCTTACATTGTTTCAACTGAGCCTTCTTCCACCCTATCTTTCTTTGGTGACCTTTCGTGAGAAGAAGTCTCCAATTCTATGGATATTCGTTTAGAACTTTCTCCGAATGCCTTGAACTTGAGGCAACTTCCATGGCTCTTGATGATGACTGATGAGAGGCTTGTTTATGACCTGTGGGCATACCTCGCGATTGGATGATCATGTTTCTCTTCCTCTAAAACCAAGCCCTCATTCTCCGACCATATTCTTAGTTTACTCATTTATATCCCCTGATTCATGAATGTATCAGTTGACTTGAGACAATGGAGAAACCTTGACTAACACGTACTCAGGATCATACATCTCTATCCCATCATCCTGTAAAATATCTTCATACCAAGAGAACTTGAATGTATGCATTTCATTTTCTGTCAACCTCATATGATCCTTTTCCCCTACTTCAAATTCATCAACACAATTGGTGAAATATTATTTGATTTATGGCTCATGGTGTAATTATAAAATGTGGAAAGAGTCAGGATCATCTCAGATGTCGAAATTAGGCCTAGTATTATAGGAATGCAAAGTCAAATGAATGAAGGAGGCCTCCATATTAGATGCATCATTTGCATTCTTACATGTGAATACCCGAGAGATATGGGAAATGAGATAAAATTCTTCTTCCTTCTCTTGATCATGTTGTTTACGTGTATGATCTGCCTAAAGAGATCAAATAGTATAATTTGGTCACTAAGGTACTTGGGAAACCTTAGCAGAGCTTGGTTGAAGTCAAAAATGCACAGGTAGTAGAAGGTTGAGAATTGGAGGAAGTAAGGGCCATATTTTTTTATTAAGGACGTCACTTGTGGTGACATCACGCCTCAAAATCACCCTCCGAGTTTCAGATCACTTACATTGTAAATGCATAATTTACGTGAGAAAAGTTCCTTTTTCTTTCCTCCATCACCAACTCCGGAAGTTTCTCAAATGCAGGCACCTTGGCATAATTTTTTTTCTTGATATCCAATCCTTTGAATGATCTTGAACTAGCGAGTAAATAGACCAAGTAAGAAATCATGTGGAAATTATTTCCCATGGGCACTTGAAGCAATTGTAGATGTAGATTATCACTAATTATCTATCCCCAGTCAATTCTTTTCTTTCCTTCAATCACTGTCAAAATGAAAAGGCCCATCCACTCCTGGAAGTATCTAGTGTTTTCTTCTCCCATCACCCTATTGAGGAGGGTGATTGTATCTGAATATCACTCACAAAACTCACACCTCGAAAGGGTCTTGACCATCCTTGAGGACTTTCTCATTGTCTTCATCCATGATCCAAGTGCACCACATTGTGTATATGCATCCATTATTTTTGATTCATCTAAGGCCCTATCCTTTGAGATGAAAACCATGTTAGGTGATGTTGGGATTTTTAGAGCAAAAGAGATGGTTCTAGGGTGACTAAGTAGACCCAAGGTTCCTTAGAAGTGTAGACTTGAAAATTTTGACACAATGGTATAGTTGGCATGCTTGAAAATTGTTGATTTCCTGTTACACATTTGCATGAAAAAAATTGGCTCTAGTTTGAGGACATGGTATGGATTGAACATAGAGAAGACATGACATGTGGAATCCCATAATCTCAACTTTAGTATATACTAACCAGTGCCTTATTCATTGGGCCCTGCGGAGTCATGTACAACTGACAAGAGAGATATAACAAGAAGAACGCGCACACACACACACACACACAAACACACACACACACACACAAATGATGAAAGGAAACACACAACATACACGGAAAGGAAAGACACACACAATAAAAGGGAAACACACCTAAATCACCTATAGTACAAGGTGGGGAGGACCTGCTTTACACGAAGCACTTTTCATCTTCTCAAAGGTTACCCCTGAGTGGGAAACACTAAGTGATTTTTTTCAGAAAATCCATTGACTAGTTTGAGAAAGTAGACTCCTCTCCTTAACTTTTATGAAAGCTAGGTGATTTCATGATTGTATGTATACTTGGTAGGAGTGAGTCTACATGAGCTTCTTAATGCTTAGTCCTTTTCTTAGAAATTCCATTTCCTTCATTCCCTTTGAAATCAATTTCATAGTGCCAGTTGCATTCATCATTTATCCACATAGTTGATCCTTCATTAAGCGTCCCATCACTACCCCAAGGCTGATTTTCATTCCAATTGCTTGAATATTCCCAAGTTATTTTCTTTCCCCAGATCTATGCTTATTGACCTTGTTGACCTAAAACCCCAACGGAATTGTGAGGTTTAGGCACGGATCGATCAAGGTTAAGGATGTACATGGGAAATACACCACCACTATGCTAAGGATAGAAAAGTAAATAACAACATGCAAGATAATTTAATCCCAAAACTTCAATATTTATTCATATATCAAAATTCATTACATCAGTACATATACATCTCTTTCATTCTAACTCTCTTTATCTCAAATATGGCACTCTCACATAAGTCTTTCATGAGGCACCATTTTCATAATACAATCTATTTCAAAGGTCACTTCCTTTGACTTGTGCTCTCTTTAAACCCGACATGATCTCGGCTTGATTTATCTTCAATCTACAACATTCTATCAACTTCCGCATGACTTCTTCAAGTCCTCCATGGATTTTCTTAGTATTTCACAACTTTACTTATCATATCGCAACTTCCTTCTTTGTATTATGGCTTTCTAGTCTTCTACGACTTCTTTCCTATATGCACGACTTTACTTCATTATGCGGTTTCTGTAGTATCTCATGACTATCCGCTTTACTTAGCAGACTGTTATATCCCTTCATAGAAATTTCTATCATGCGTGGCTTTATGTCTAAACTCCTACCAATGAGACTTCTTTTTCATGAGAAACCTCACACTTATATTTTATCTCTACTCCACTATGAGGTGCTTGAAGATTGAATGGAGGATAAGAAGTAACCTCATACTTGTCATGTATAGCCATGGCATGAGCTAAGAGATCAAGAATTAGCTTAGGGTCTTCCATACTTTCTACCACATCCAAGATTTCTTACACAAAGTTATACTTTGTTGCTTGCTACCTAAATCATCATTGAGACCTTGTCTGTAAATTTGGCAAGATCCACCTAGGCATATTTGACCTTCCGATGAGTGGGACATTTTTGGACTCCATGGATTAACAATAACCATTGGGTGGGATTATGGTGAGTTTTATATCCTTGGCGACCTTACAGCATTACATTGTCAAAGGCTCCTGAATCTATGATGCAATTTTTCACTACATGGTCACCAATGAGGAGGGAGACATAGAAAGGATCAACCTTGTTAGTCTTGGATGTACTCAAAGAAAGCATGTTCTGTGATGGAGGTGTAGGTGGGTTCGGTAGTATTCCTTTAGAATTGTAAGTTACAATATTAGGTGTTAAACTACCACTCGATATATTGGATGAATCTCTCGAATTGTTACGAGTGAGTCCGCAAATATTCGATTTTATTAATCTGCACCTTGGCTTTGCTAGCATATTCTATGAAGTCAAAAGTGGCATATGTAGACAAGGGATATTAAGGGAATACTTTTGGAGTTGGGATATGTTTGGAAGCAGGGTTTGATGTTTGGGGAATGGAGGTTACTTTGAAAGGCACACTAGGAACTTTGGAAGTACTAGATTCTACGGGAGTAGTTTTAGATTTAGAACTAGAAGAAACATTAGAAGACTTACTTGGAATAGAGGGTGACTTCATGCTTGTTACATGATTAGGTTTCTCTAGTGCAGAATCCATACAAGGTGGGAGGGGAGATCCTTGATTGATTATTATTTTTTTGGAGTCACCACGGGAGGATCATTAGTCTTCTTTTTCTTTGACGTAATGGAGGAGGTGATCCTTTCTCATACTAAGAGCAGTGACTACCACACATGAGAAAATAGGTGCATATTCTTCATCACCTCCAAAATACTCATAGAATCTGATTTATGTATCATTCTCAAGTTCATCAACTTCTAAGAAACTATCATCTTTGCTTTCTTTTTCAAGCTCTTCTTCATTTTCTTGAATCCTACAACTTGCATTGACAAGTGGGGCCTCCAAGGAAATCCTTTGGGGTTCTCCTACAATTTTACTTATTTTGTTTCTTTGAGAATACATTCGTTCAGAAATTTCCCTCTTCAACAATGCCATTTCATTCACTAATTTTTGCAGCAACAGATCTGTTCTCTCATCTCCAAGATACTGAGACTTAACCCTTGAGGGATTCTTGATCTTTCTAGAGAGGATGAGATTGTCATTAAGTTTGATGGACATCCTTTGTGCTTCTGAAATGTTCCTTGGTTGAACTCTTCGTAGGAAAAATCCTACCTCCGATGATTGAGCATTTATGAATAACCTTTTGACGTTGTTTTCATATGGTGAATCTTCTTTCAATATCATGTGGAGAAACCGGTTGAAACGAGCCATGAAGTCTCTCATAGTTTCATTTGCTTCCTTCTTCATTTGTGTCAATTAAACAATGAGATCTTTACAATCCTTAGTAGATTTAAATCTTCCTTAAACTTGGTTTTAATATCATTCCAATAAGTTATTGATCTGGTGGGTAAGAGATAGAACCATTCTGCTAATTTTTCTTAGAGAGATTCCACAGACAATCTTCTTTGCAACGTCCTCAAGAATTCGACATGATGTGGTGAAAGTGGCAATGTGTTCTTCAAGATGTTATGTGTCGTCACCTTTGAACTTTGGAAAGTTCTTGTGAGAGCCTGTTGGTAAATCATGAAGAGGGGGTTCAAGATAAAACAGTTCTATATTTCTTCCCCATGGAATAATGGGTTGAGGTATTTCTACTTCATCTGCCATTGTTGTTTTTGTTTCTACTTCAGCTCTTGCTTCTACAAATTCTTCTTCCTTCGAGAACTCAATGCTCAACGATGGTTGAAAAATGAGAGAATTTGAAGGGGGAGTATCAACAGGAGTTTGGATGGGATTTCTAGGTGAACTGCTTGAACACCCGGATGGGGACGAGGCTTGAGAAAAATAGTAGGGGTTATCTCTGATTTGATTTTGCTGGTTTTGGAAAGCTTTGAAAGTGGAATCAACAACACCTCTTAACCTACTCAACCTATTATATCTTCTTTCAGCTAGCTTATAGAAAATTTTGTGATGGGAATATGAAAGGGAACTATAGAATGTGAAATGTCATGTATAGAAATTAGCAGTGTGTCTTTTAGTAATGGATTTTCATGAACTCTTTTTTTCTTTATTTTTTCAAAAAAATTAATTTTTTTGTATTTTTGGACCTTGCGGTCATATTTTAGGTGCGAGATCTGCCAAGTCTACCCCGGTGGGTGCAAACCTGTTGGAGAGAAATTTTATTGGGGACAAATTGGTGGATTTCTTACCAATGCTCTAGGAATTTAAGTCCCTCTACTTAATTAGTGCAACTATCATATATGCATGCATAAGTAAAAAAGTGGATTTTCCTAGTGGCCTTTTAGCTAGGGATCCAATAGGGGCACTTCAGCGACCGACCCCGCAGCAAAATCTTCTATATACGTGCAAGGGAGGAATTTGTTAGGTGAGTGGGAAAGGGAATGAGAATGTTAGACAAGGGAAATTAATACTACAATTAGAAAATTAGAGAATTTCATACACCGGTTAGAAGTTTCATCACATGTATGAAATTGAGAAGAAACAAATCAACATAACAACATCAAGACCAAATAGAATTTAATGAGCATAAATTATCAATAAACACCTTAGTCAAAAAGGCTGGAAACTCCTTATATTGATGCTCAAGAATAAATTATACACAACATAAGAATGGAAGACATTTTAGAATAAGGAAATGGAAGAAATTTTATATCTCTTTGTTCTCTTCACAAGGATATCTCTCTCATGAATTCACAAAAAACAGCTCAAAATTCTAAGAAGATCTAAGAAGACCCTAAAATGAGGAGCTTGTTACAATTTATAGAAGAGAAGGAAACTCTTCATCTTCCTAGTGACTTTTTAAATACCATATTCTAACTTTAGACTATTCATATTCTAATTAAATATTTAAGTCCCTTTTATAAAAACAAGACGACTTGAAGTTTACATTATGTCTAAAAAGTCACCTAAAGACATATCAAAAAGTGAAAACCCCAACATGAAATTATAAAATTGAAGAGAGAGAGGGAGCATTGGGTGAGAAGAGAAGAGAGATAAAAAGGTAGAAGAAGAAAGAAGAAGACATAAGAGGAAGAATCATGAAAAAGAATGAGCCGTGACATTGTATTTGAACTCTCCTCGACTTGTCTCCATATTGCATTTCTGAGAAGATATTTGTCCCTCCATATTCTTTACTTGAAAAAAGTTGCTTTTGGTTCCACTTTTTCAGCACGAATGCAAATGTAACTTAAGGTCTATGTCCATCCATCAAACACATTATTGATATGTTTGCACTTCTTGAACCATGATGTATGTTTTCTGCGATAAGTGCAATAGCGCACTGAATATCTGAGAGGAATTCCAAGGTATCCTTAGTGTAGGATAATGGATTTCCTACTTATTTCTTGACATATTCCTTGAATGGGCTAATCAGTTCATTGAAATTTGTGTCTTCTCCCATTGTAGGCACTCCAAGTTTCTGAATGTCCTTTTCAATTGTGCGGTGTGTTCCTTTTCAGTTTTCTAATTTGTGTGGTTTGTAGCGGATGCTGGAAAACTGATTTTATTAGAGATCTGATGACTTTAGATATCCTCTGACTATTGTACTTCAATGGAATATGATCAGTTAGTTAATACATTCATTGGAAATGGTGATCATGTGCAACAAGATCCAAGATAGTAAGATCTAGTCAGTAGTATATAGTTCGATATGTTTTCTTTTCAGTGTTCTTGGTTTGATGAATAATGGAAATTTCACATTATTGGGGAACATGACACCAATGTTCCATTTCCATTTTGTGCCTAAAATGAATAAATTCAAAGGAATCTTCTACGAGATAGTGGAAGCTTCCTATGTTGTTCGAGATCGAGTGGCAATGATCAACAACAATGGCTGTAATTAAGAACATTGTGATTCTTATAGGATGTAATGTGAAATATTTCCATTATGTGTTCTATTGTGTAGTTTTTTAATAAGCGAGTTATGATTCCTATATACCTCCGTAATGTACAAGCATGGTGGTGAAAAAATCACCGAGTAATTCCATTCATGGATCTCAAAAGGGTTTATGGAAGATATAGAAAACCACACAAAGTGAGTAGTTTCTCTGTTTTGTCATGCCAAGTTTTGTGATAAGCCTATTTAAAACCATGAAAGGAGAGAGCCTTTCATTTGATCAATATCATGAGTCACATTTTAGGACATGTTTCAAAAGGGTGATCATACTAAAGTTGAGTGTGTGAATGTTTTTCTACCATGTTCATACTAAGTGGGTAATCTTAGGAAAATATATTGGTTAGTGCTAACATTAATGTGTTATTGCATATATTCATATATAGGTAAATTGTTAGTGGTGTTATAACAACCCACTGAAATAGGGATTGGAGTGGTTGTAGGTTTGTTTATATATTTCCTAAGTAATAGTAGAAAATACTACTATATATGTGGTGAGCTTCTTATTGTAATGGATGTGTCAAATCGATTGAATTTTTAGTTTTATTGTGTTAAGCTTCTTGCACTCTGACCAGTTTTTACATCTTTATCAAGATATATTCATTCCAAAAATGTGGCACAAAGTCCTTCAACTTCTTAAAAATACCATCATGTGCTCAGCTGAGTGACAAGATGAGAATGGTGGAGTTGTCATGTAAAATTCATGAAATGAAAATGTAAACTTTAACCATGACAACTAAGCCCACAATCAAATCTTTCGCTTCACGATGATTGTGCACCCTTCCTCCGACTAGCTTGCCTTAGTCCCACTCTCACCCCATCTTACAAGAAATTCCTATCAAGTTTTTTAAGTTTTTTTCAATGTTCAGGGATGATTGAATAATATTTTTTGAGTTTAGTGTGACTTGATAGAAGAGAACTTTCTCTGGAGGCCTAGAAAGGTCACTTTTGGCCATTCTGGAGATAATCAAACTCCCTCAGGAAAGTTTAGAAAATATATTAAGCATCTAGAGGTAGTTTTGGGGAGTATTGGAAGTTTTGGAGGTAATATAGGAGGATTTAGAAAATAATTTCTCATTCAGGACAATCTACTCAACACTTTGGATTTTCTAGGTGTAAGGAACAAACACTCTAATGGTGAAACCTGACTTCTCTAGATGATTTTAGGATCTCTATACGAAACTAGGAGGAAATAAAAAATTAATTGGAAATATATAGGATTTACCTACAAGGTGGTAACATAAATTTTTATTTGAGAAGTGAAGGTTTCTTGAAACATTCCAAATAGTGTAGTTGCCTCTCTTTAATAAGAAAACAAATGGACCTAAATTTTTCATTTCAAGAATATTCAAGTTCTGTAAGTTATTTCATTAATCTTGTAATTTTTTTTAGAGTCAAAATCATATTATTTATGACCACAAACAGCATTCTAAGCCTCCAGGGTGAAAAATGTAAGTTTTATAGCTATTTCTGAACATCTAGTGTGAAATTGGCTTTCCATTCTTATCCCTGGCTCACTTTCACCTCCTTGTGTCCCAATTTTTCCCTTGGGAACAATGGGGGCATAAGGAATAAAAACAAATTCCCTCATCCTCCTCCCTAAGGTGCACTTTGGAACCATGTGTGTCACATTTGTCGTGTATGTGCCATTTACCCCTATAGTGCAAGGGGGGAAAGAGGAACACAAAAGAGCCCCATCACTCCTCGCCATGGTGTTTGTGTCCCAATTATCCCCTATGATCTAGGGGGATAATTGGGACAATAAAATTCAATCTATAAAAATTTGGAGCTTTTAGACCCCATCATACGACCCCACTCAACTTCATGGGTGCATTTTTTCATCCCATGGGTGCTTTTCTCAAACCCTCATCACATCCTCCTCTCTTCCCATGGTTCTAATTGTCACAATCCTGCTCCAATATTCAATTATCTTCCCATATTATCCCAAAATTCCATTTCACCAGGTTTTAACCCTATGCAAACTCAACTTCAACTCGGGTTCAAGGTGTAGTCAGCAGGGTGAGTTAAAACTTCATAAAACTCATTCAAACTTCTCTCTCACCACCAATTATAAATTTTTATGAAATTTGATATTGAAAAATCATCCAAAATTTATTAATGGATTCCATATTGTAGTAGAAAATGACATCAAGTGATTTTTGTTTCGATGGAGATATGGCGGGTGAAATCATCCAAAACTTAGAGCAAATAATACACAAAAATATACTTTCATACAAGCTATTTTTTTCATAATAAGGTAGCTTATTTTTATGGATATGGAGGATTGAGTTTCCTCTCAGAATTATTCCCTCTTCGAATAATTTTTCACTTTCCCAAAGATCCGGTGAGTGAAAAGCTCTAAAACTTGGAATGAATGATCCACAAAAAATCTACTTTCATCTGAGTCATTTCTTGCACAATGGGGTGGCTGATTTTTTGAGATATAGAGGACTGATTTTTCTCAGTATTCTACCCCTTCATTAAAAATCTCATTTTCCCACTCATCCAGATGAGGGAATCATCTGAAAATTGGAGCAGGGAATCTTGGAATAAAACCCATAATTTCAAGACTATTTTTGTTGCAATCCGACACCTGTAAGTGCACTTACTAAAAATAACATGTGTTTAGGGAAGGGATGATAGAATAACAATGAAGTGAGAAGGGGATTAATCATTCCTTATAAAATTTTGAATCCATATTTCAAGCTTGCATATAAAAATACTCATAAACATTCAACCATCCATTAATGTGTGCATACATCAAATAATCATATGTGCAAGAACCATAAGCAAGATCATCAACACAAGACAAAAGATATGAGTGGGAAACCATTAATGGGAATAAATACCCACAAAACACAATACTATATTGATATTTTTCATACTTTAGTGAGGCACCAACCCCACAAGGAGCACCAACCCTATTAGGAACACAAATCCATTAATTTTATGAAGAACCAACTTCACAAGGAGGCTTCAACCCCCCAAGATGATCAAGCACCAACTTAATCACCTTATGATTTGTATATATCTGAATTTTTTCTTCCAAAACTGATGGAGATCCAATATCCATCTCACACTTCTTCACTCAAACCCTAGGTGATTACAATTCAAAAAACAAGCTCATTAAACCCTCTAAAAATCATCAAACTCTTGCTCTCATGTCCTATTATTTTTCTTCACCTGAAACACACTTGATTAATCTCCAAATAATTCTCAAACACATTCAAATAAACTGCACCTAGGTCATTCCACATGCAAACACTCAACTAGTTCCAAAAAACACCCAAAAACATGCTTTTATATACTTCTCCACATTTCAAACTTAGGAACATTATATAACATACATTTGGTTCTACCCATACATCAAGGAAGCATTTAATATTTGAAACATAATAGGCACAAGTAACCCTATTGGGTTTTCTTAGCTAAAACCCTCATTACATATGCCAAAAATGGCTCAAAACCCCATAGGCACATTCTTAAAAACACCCTTATATTAAATGTATAATTTTTAATGACTAAAAACCATTATATATGAATAAAATATCTTAAAAAAATCATAAATGGTCACACATTTGATCAACCAATCAAATTATTTCATTTATTGGGCCAATTCCCTTTACAAATCTCAAAAGCGGTTATTTCACGCAACCTTCAACACCCTGGAAACTTCATAATACCACAAAATGACTTAAAATAAACAAAAACATGTCATGTCACCACTCCATGGAAATTTAATAACCTTTATAATACTTATAAGAAATTTATAGGTCATTAAACATCCATCTATTCAATCCACAACTACATTTGCCTTCACCAGATTAACTTTGCTAAAAATGTTGTTTGCAAATGTTAGCTCATAACATCATTTATACATGCATTCAATACCTAAAAATTAATTTATTAGATTAAAAATTAATACCAATTCACTTTCTAGGTAATAGTAAGAATCACCCAATCCATCTCATGCTTAAAATAACATCAAAATTCTATCACAACACATGTTACCTTGAACTACCAAAAACCTTCCTCTCTACAGAATGCTCTAGAAAACATATCAAATGACCTCATAATTATTCAAGAAATATCTCACAGAAAATATCTTTGAATATAATTTCCATCATAATTTGAATCATCTCCAAACTCCACTGAAGCTCAAGTTATGCTCATTTTACTAGACCCTTCTATTTGAGACCCCAAAAATGCCCTTTGACAAGTCAACTTGTTTGGACCTTAGAACAACCATGTACCTACATTATATTTCTCTAAAACTTCATTTACATCAAGATAAACTCCCATTCACCATGAAACATCAATTTTTCATGTTACTCCTTTGGACTATCTTGTTATAAATCATGCTTCCCAAAACCTGCTATTTTTAGGTGGGGCCCACTTATCACCATAACCTTAACCATAAATTTATGGAAATATTAAGGAGTCCTATACAACATCCAATCATAAATTTTTCACTATAAATCAAAATTGGGTCACAATACTTCACTTTTTGTAAACTTCTCCTAGCTAGGGTTTAACTAGGGTTTTAAACCTCTTTACTTTCTTAACATTCATTCATAAAATAATAAAAATCAACTGACCTCATTATTTTTGTTAAACCTTATAAACTCACCATAGAATCTTCCCTAAAATGCACAAGGTCCCATGCAAAGCACATTATTCACAACGAGCATCTGAAGTTGAACTTCGAGTTGGAAATACACTTGATTTTGACCCTGTCTCACAAAATCAGTCATATCTGACAAAATACACATCATGGGAACCTAAATTTTTCTAAAATAACTATGACACATACTTATAACATCTCCAATCATCATAATGTAATTAAATATCTCAATCTCTCCAGTCACTAATACTTACCTATGCTTGCATGTTAGATCCTCACTGTAGAAGCTAGGGTCAATTGAAATAATGCAATAACTCATCAAGAAACCTCTAAAAATTACCCAAAAATACCTGATACATCATGATATACCTAAATGAAAGCTTCCATGATCTCATATATCTCCAAACCACACTGTCACACCTCCAAGTTGTCATACCTACTCCTAATGAGCACATGTAACAAAGTGAACCACTTGTACCTACACCATGCCACTATTGTGAGTTATCAAGAACCATCAAAACACATTATTCATCATATAAAAATTCTTCCCAAACATCTAGGAAGCTCATATTTTCATGTTACATCTTCTAGGCACCTGTATAAGCTTGTAAGGAAAGCACTCCTCACTCAATCCCACTATATCATCTCATATAAATCTGAAACACCGTGTCAAAACCATGAACAACATCATAGGACTACCATACATCATTCACTCTGTCATTAATGTGGTTTTTCATCAATGAAAACACCGAATAGGACCATATGCCAACAATCTCCCCCTTTGTCATTGATGGAAAACACCTGAAATTCTCCCCCATTTTACATTAATGATAAAGGCATACCTGTATCTCACCTTCTTCACCAATATCAGCTACATAACATCATTATTTGGTTAGAAACATCAACCAAAGGTCTCAAACAAGCTCAAATTCTTGATTTTTGGACAAAAATATGATTCTTTCCTTTATTTCGGGCATGTAAACAACATATGCCCCTGGAACAAGCACTTCTAACATTTGAAAAACATCAGTAAGGTATGAAAGAAGAAAAACCATACCTTATTGGGAACAAAAACATCATTCTTCATCTTCTAGACATGCAAACAAGCACATTATCACCTATAACCCTATTTTGAGCTTCTTGAGTACCATAGCAGCCTAAAAACTGAGTCATTCACATATTCATCATGCCAAAAAATTTATTCCCATGCATCTCAAAGTATTATATCGCCTTTCTTGATAATTATCCATCATTTCTAGGTCTAAATCATGCAATATTAGGCATATGGATACTCTTCATACCAAGAACAATACTATGTTGTTTCGCACATAATTTTTCTCTGTTCTTAGAATAGAGTTGCTTCTATCCTTTCATTCTCTTGAGAAACAAATAAAGGTTAGGGCTAGGAGGAATACATGTTGAGTGTTAGGAGGGTGTGTACGTACCGTAGAGAGAGATCAGACTGATTGCGAAGAACTCCTTTTTTCTGGGAAGGACTACCTGTGAATAAGAATGCAAGACCACCATATTATAGTTAGACAATAAATGAGGGAACTGCCTTGGGCCCAGGAAATATTAGACTTCCTTTCGAAGGTGGTCAGTTCCCCTTTTAATACGAATTAACACAAATGATAACAAAGAAGTTATTGCGAAATTACGATTTAGTTACCTTGTTAAAAAGCAATAGAGGAAAGGTTGGTTTTGGTTTGAGTCACAGTGACGATGCTGGTCTTTGAATAACCGATCTATGCAGTTATAACACCGTGCATGGTGGTGATAAGCCCGATATCGGTAGAGGGCGATGATTTAGGGGCTTTCAATGAAGGTTGGGTAGATGGCGGTTATGGTGTTTATAAGGTTGATAAATGATCAGGGGTAGGCAATAGGGTGATGGAGAAGACTCAGAGAGTGTGGGAGCTGTTCTTGGGGCAATGTAGGGGTAGAGGAATGAAGGTTAGATGCAAGGTGCTATCGGGTAGTAGATCTAGGAGTGAGCTTATAATTACTATGAATCAGAAGTTCCAGAAATGGTATTTAAGAACGTACAAGACACTACTTACTAGTTCCTGATGAAGATACAGGTCCAAGGATTGTGATGATGAAGGCAAGGCTCAGGTGGGATGATCTGACAATCAAAAGTGAGCTATCTTCTCTCCCAATGCTTGGATGAGTGTCGCTGTGCTCTGGTTACTCAGTTGCAGTCTTGGGCTCGATGTCCTTCTCTGCAAACTCTTCTCTTTCCTTCACTTGTCTCTGCTCTGCAAAGTGAATTCTGGATCTTTCAAATGAGTTTCGATCCCTTGTTTTTGGTTGGGGAAGGTCATTTACAGGGAACCGATGGTGGTTACATAACCGACATCGGTCAAGTAGGAACCGATGTCGGTTAAGTCAAAGTGGGCTATTTTTAGTAAAATAGCCAACTTTCCCTCCTTTTCTCCCGAGGGATTAGTTGTGGGCTTGGTCAAGTCATTATTAGGTTGGTTTTTGTGTGGGTGAGGAGTAATTAGTCATGGGTGTGGATGTAGACCAAGTTATAGGTCTTAATTAGGTTAGTTTAGGGTTAGGGCTAGGTCATGATGAGGTGGCGAAATGAGGTGGTAGGTTTGGAGATGTGGATTTATTAATTATAAGGTAATTAATAAATAATTGTGTAAGGTTTAGGTGGTGAGGTTAGGTTGCGAATATGAGATGCGGGGCACAGGGTGTCGTAAGACACAAATTTGGTGTCTACATTAGCCCCTTGTTATCGTGTAGCTTGTCTTGTAAAGCTGCACTGACAATAATAAGAAGTGGTTACTCCCGTTAAGGGTATAGGTAATCCCCCTCAAATCTATCACAGATTGAGGTGACGTGAAATCAGGGATAGGGTTGATAAAGGGTGAATGGTGTTGAGATGATGGTAAGATGGTGGGGTAAGTTCAAGGAAGTAGACACACATTGAAATGTAGTAGTGCGACCAGGGTACATGATTTGAAGAGCAAACAAGCAATTCATAGGCAAAGGTCGATAGTTTATCCAAACAAGGGTGATATAATCCTGGTATCCAAGGCATAGGAAGTAGCTCTAGGGGATATAACGGGTAAGGTACAGGAACGTTTAGGCATGTTCGGCAGTACCAAATGGTTGGTTTGGTTGAGATAAATGTCACAGTCTCGGTCTAGGCAAAGTTGGTTGGATGATCAATTCAAATATCCTAATCATGCTAAAAACACGAACAGGTGAGCGCGATTGAACAAAAAGCTACATGATGGGTGGATAAAATCGTAATTTGCGGGTCTTGGTCGAGGTACTTAATTGGTGCGGCCTTGGGTCGGGGCTATCGATTGGTGAGGGCCTTAGGTCAGCCTTGATTGGTTGGGTGCGGCCTTGGGTCGGGCTGATTGATTAGTTATGGCCGTGGGTTTGGCCAATTGGTTGGTTGCGGCCTTGGGTCGGGCCGATTGAAGTCAAAATAAGGCTAGTCAGCAAAGCCGGGGGTAGGTGATGCGGGAAAAAGTGGAGATTGGTGGATTAGGGTGGGAGTTAGGTTAAGGAAGTAGGTAACCGATATCGGTTATGTGTGACCGATATCAGTTACAAGACCGATACCGGTATTCTAGGGCGCGAAATAACCGGTATCGGTTATAGGTCAAAACCTATAAAAAGAAAAATATGGCATGTCATTGTCACTTTGTGAAGTTGAGTGCTTATTTTTGTCTTGTCTGAGGTGTTAATTGATTGTGTTGAGTTTGTGGGCTGAGGTGGCACTAGTGGAGTGGAGGAGTGAGTTATTGGTAGGCCCCAGTGATCAGGAGGCAGAGTTTGATTGGTTGAGGACCTTGCTGAGGAGATTTGGAGCCATGGCACGGCCGGAGGAGCAGGAGGTGCTGGAGGAGCTGGACCACCGCCACCTATCCCACCACGACGACGTGTAGTCATACCGGTAGGCTCTGAACCCCTACTTATGTGAAGTTAATGAATTTAACTAGGATGTGGGTTTTGGGGTAGGAATCCAAAAGTTAATAAAATAATGAAGAAATGAAGGTAAATTGTAAAATGGAGTGGGTAGGTATGTTAGGTAGGCCAAAACGGCAGGGTGGGTAAGTTTTTAGGTCTTTCTTGTGGGTAAATGGGTAGAAATAGGTAAAAAGGGTTTTGGGGGCCGTTTTGGGTTCGGCTCCGAGAATTTGACAGTGACCGATGTCGGTCACTAGGCGACCGACATCGGTCACAGAATAGTCTGTACAAATTTCCGTGTCTATAGACCGTCGGTCATATGTCGACCGGCATCGGTACATACAATGTGATTGGGGGACCGATGGCGGTCGAGGGTGACCGGTACCGGTCATCATGGGTAGGAGTTAGGGTTGTGAAATTTGTGGTGTTTGTTTGTTGTAGGCGGTAGGATAGAGTTTTGTTTTTGGGGGTGAAGGGGGAGGAGGTAGAGTTGATAGGAAAGGTGATTAGGGTGGGGGGGAATTGGGTTGTTGGGGGCCGGGTCGGGTAGGATAGATTATGTGTTGTGTATGAAGTAGGAGGTGTTAAATTGGTAGGGGTATGGTTAGATGGCTAGAGTGGCCGGGGTGGTTGGTAGGGTGTGAGATAATTAAAGGGGATATCGTAGATGTATAAGGTAAGATAAGTGGGTGCAGATGTGTGTATAGAGTCGGGTTGTGGTTGGGTGGGTAAATGGGTATAGATGGTTAAGGTAGTTGTTTTTGTAAAGGGTAGGCCTGATGGAGTGGGTTGTTTTGCAGGCACGCCAGCAGCTGATGATGCGGGATCGGATGCCACCTCTATTGGGGCAGATGCGGCCACATGTGACTACAGCGTAGTGGGCCGTCATGCGAGAGGTTGGACTCGGTGGAGTCCAGAGGTATAGGGCTATGGATAGGGACCACAGCCTGATGGTTGCCCTCATCGAGAGATGGGATCCGGCAACCAATGTCTTCCAGCTCCCTACTGGAGAGATGACTATCACATTAGAGGATGTGTATCGCATCCTGAGACTGCCGATCATAGGTGAGGCAGTGTTCCAGGTGGATGTGGAGACAGCGATGGACAAAGCATCCTACAGGTATTTAGGGATGTAGCCCCATTGATTACATATCACAGCATGAGCATTGGCTACGGTGATATGTATCGCGCACACCGACAGGAGACACGGCTTGCCGTGTTGATGATGATTGGTATCACCTGCTTCGCCCTCCCTGACTCAGAGGGAGGCCACTTCCCACGGGCTTTGATGGGAGTATTGCATGAGATGGTGGAGGAGCATACCTGCTATGCCTAGGCACCAGTGTATCTGGTGCAATTATACAGAGAGCTCTGGGGTTATCGCCGTATGAGGTGATTTGGTATATGTTCGACATTTTTGTTACACTGTTGGGCCTACGAGCATATCATCTGTATATGACCGGGGGTTGCCCAGCCAGAGGGCCACATGTAGTTTACAGAAATGGATTTCAAGAGGTGGTTGGGGTCGTGGGCCAGCCACGAGCGGTGATTACAGGGCGAGATGTGGCATACTACCAGCATATGTTAGAGGGCCTGACCACCTTCAATATTATATGGAGGCCCTACAGAGGCCATCAGCCCCGAGGAGGAGCCCGGGCGCAGCTGCACTGGATCCATTACATCTTACGGATAGAGGCACACGGCAGCGAGATGGGCTTATGGCAGGATGAGCCACCTCCCTTCTCACAGTATCGGAGGGAGGATGTAGAGGCACCATTACTGCACCTGCAGCCATTTGACCCAGTCTGGGTAGTAGAGAGACCGGCTGATGATACAGTGGATGATGCCGGAGTGACAGGTGCATTTTTGGTGTGGTGGGCAGGGCAGAGGGCAGCCATGAGAGCACAGCCTGCACAGCCTAGATTTGGCAGCTGTGATAGTGGAGAGGGACCATCTCTTGGGCAGTGCGGTATTACGGGGCAGGCTGCTATGCTTGCTTGAGGCATAGATTGGGGTCTTTATAGGGCGGTTAGCCTGTGAGCACGGAGTACGAGCACGAGGCACGGCCGCGAGCACCTGGCACGAGCACAAGCACTACCTCGGGCATAGGTGCGGAGTACGGGGAGCGGGGGTGTACCGGTAGGTCAGGGGCCACTTCTATTAGGATGCGGGGACCAGCCCCACCAGCCATGGTGGCATGGGCCCGCTATATGGAGGCGAGAGTGGAGGCCCGGTATTATCAGGATGTGCTAGATGGTACCGGGGCCGACTATCAGCCATATGCAGCGCACAGAGCTGAGACGTCCTAGAGTCACAGGTCACGGGGACCATAGCCACAACCGGTGGCTCGTGATGGGTAGGAGGTGAGAGCCAACACAGGGGCCAGCGGGGGACGGGCAGAGGGTGGTGGAGAGAGCTGAGACATCCTAGGAGCGGATATGGGTTTTGTTATTGGATATAGACACCGGTCTGTGAACCGAGTATATATATAGAGGCCTGCGTGCCCACATAGGATTTATTTATTCATTTTTGTTGTATATACGGCCTGCAAACAAGAGTAAATTTTATATAGTTGATCTTGGCCTACGAGCCGAGTATATTTTGACATGAGAGACCGGCCTGCGAGCCGAGTCGAGATTTTGACAGAGACAGTGGCCTGCGTGCCGGCTTTGTATTTTTAGATCACAGAGGCCCCATACAGGGTAGTTTGTATATTTTGACATTGAGTTGATGATGATATATATAGATGAGTTTGATCCACATGGTGTGTAAATTTTTTTGATTTGATGCATATATTAGAATGTCTCATGTGTTTTGTCGATGGTATTGAAATTTAATGTATATAGATGATGTTGATGAAATTTTGATGATATGTATATGTGTTGATGGTATTCTGATGATAAATATTGATAACGATGTCATTATGCAGGGAAAAGAGGCAGCACCACCAAAAATTTGCAAAAACAAAGAAAAGGCCTAGGTTTAAGCAAAAGGAGACATGTGACCGATATCGGTTAGCTAACCGATGTCGGTAGCTATATGACCGATACCGGTTAGGTAACCGATATCGGTTATGCCAAAATGAGTTTTTCTAAAAATAGAAAAGCTTGGGAGGTAACTTAAGTTCGTATTTTTAGAGTCATGCAACAAGTTAAATACGAGAATGCGACGCTGTTGACGACTTATACAGGTAATTGCATGGGAGAATTGAGTGATAAGGAGGAAAGAGACAGGTAAAGTGATTGTGGGCTGAGATTAAGAAGGCAGAAAGGAAAGTTATATTGAAGAGGGTGGTGAACATGGCTGAACAAGGAGAAGCATCCAGCGGGCTAGAGACGAGAGGGAAGACAGGTTCCACCTCAAGCTGCTGCATCCCAAGAGGTAAAATTTTTGGTTTGGAATTCAACTCTTGCTTTAGACAATAGAACAAGTCAATTTTTTTTTTTTTTTTTTTGATAATTGCATATACCGGTTCTAAATACATAATTTAGAACTCACAATTCAAATAACCATTTATATAATGCATAACCATATGCAAACTGTAATGACTCTAATACCTCCGATCTATTCATTCCATGACTCAGTAATCTACCGATCTATTCATGAGTAAAAAGAGTTAGTGTTTTTATTTAACACAATACTCGCGGTTCTCTTCCCTAACTGGGATTCGTAATGCTCGTCAAGGAATCTAATCAATAATCAAGTACCATTATTCATCGGCATCTCATCCCTTAGACTAGGTGAATTAGGACAACGCAATCAGCAGCTTGCGATACTTTGGCCAAAGATTTGAAACATACTGTTCATGTCTCGTATTCCTTAACGGCATACTCGCCAACTGAATACGCCCTTCACCCCATTCATATGTTATATAGAATGTCTTATACTGACTATCGTCAGCCCTTTCTTTCACAGCTGAATCACTCGGAGGCAGATTAACAAGGTGATAATGTTATATGGATGCCTACGAGGATTAGGGATATGAGGACATACTGGTTCAACCTTGCAATTCAACCAGTGTGTCATGATACCCCAAATCTCCGAGGCGCCTTATAACATGGCCACGTTCTTAATCGGTCCCAAGGTAACTCGTAATAAATCAAGTGTAAATCTTAGCGATCAATGCAAAGGGTGTCGCCATAAGTCACCCGCATTGTTGTAACTTCGAGAAGATCCTAATCTTCTGAGGTACAGCCCTCGCAATGACCTTATGTCGTCATCCTTTAAATCCGCCCGAGAAGATCTACCCAAAACAAGCGTTACGCACTAGAGATTAAATTACTTTAAAGACTTTTCCCTAAGGTTAGCCTTTCCAAATCCCTGGATTCTTTGTCTTAAGACGACCCTCCTCTAAAAGACTCATTACAGTAGAGGTATTACGGTCACGCTCTCATCAAGGAGTCATTAGAATACACCTGATTCCAAAGCAACAGAACGGGACAATTTCTCATAACCAATGCTTGAGAATGCCATCTGATCTCCATTGATTGCCTATCAGTTCTCTTAACTGAATTTATATCATACTTTTTAGTTTAAAGATATAAATGATTTAGAATCCAATTTACTATTGTTGTCCGTTATACTTAGGACTAGGGATTAGTAATTCAATCCAACTTGTTTAGCGTTATCTTTTAGGCTCAATTTTAACCTATCCCCAAGAGAGACAATAATTAAATTACAATATTGCTTTTGCCAGAGCAAACTAGAACTACTAAATACTCATAAGAATTTAGTCTAATTACTTACAAGCTTTCATTGTCAATCACAAAAGCATCCATATTATACAAAGATAACTATGCCTCTTCGTTACGTAAACCGAAGAAGTTCATCATTCAGAATAGAATACAACACATAAGTATCAAACACTTATTTTCATTCCTTTCGAAACTCGTACAATTACATTTTATGCAACAGCATACTTGATATAATGCTAACGGAAAAGAAACATCTTTTCTCATATAGTACATCCATAAAATCAAGCTGTAATTCATAATAAATCAAATAAACAATCTGATCAAATCTATCGATCTGCATTGCTTTTACCCTCTTACGGCAACCATCTCGCAAAAATAGTCAACATGAGTCAGTTCAATGAACTGAGCATGATAAGCACTAACTTTTAAAACAATTGCAATCCATCAATTGTTTTCATTAAACACCCTGTTTAAATGAAATCAGATATTCACATAAGTAAACATGATTAGACTATGCCCTTGTAATACTGAATGATTACAATTATGTAACTCTATCATTGTTACAATTAGTCTTAATCATTTTCTAATATTTCATCAAATATTAAGAAACAAGGAACGAATGCACACAACAATCATTAAACCCAAAATCACAACATTGGTCAGATTGTTTCATTCTCCAAAAAGGAAATAACATAACAATTCGGGATTCCACCAATATGTTACAAACAATTTCCTACTGATAGTTCATTATCAATAATATTAAATAAAGGAAGAGAAAGAATCAAACCATTCATACTTCCTTTTACATAAGTTCATCACTGTACTGCCTTCACATATGAAAACAGTCAACCAGTATATAAATGAACAAGTTAGACAGGCCGCAAAACAAGATCATGCTGTTTAACTAAGAACAAACACAAAGAAACTCTTGTATAAAGAACTAACACATCAACATTTCATGTAACAACCATAAGCCCAATGCAAGTTCCTTTTGCACAGTAAAGCCTTATCACCAGTTGAAAACAAGAGCTACAAGCGTATCGCTGAAAACAACAACTATTGCATCAACAATCTAAGGTTTCCCAAAGGACTATGCTATGTTGCCCACACGGTACTTCCAAATCATGCACAGTCGATCGGACAGATCAAAATGGAAGGAAACATAGCATACATATTCTTGCTCAGTCAAAATCGGACTGAAGTGAAGGAAAGGAATTCAACCAAACGATCCTTACCTTGCAGCATGCAAGTCTTGGTGCGTTATTCGCGACTTACCCTAACAAGGTCAAAACACGAAACAGTCATCCAAACTAAGGATCTCAACAATGACAAAAAATAGTGTCCAGGGTCGAATTCAGAAAGAGACAGAAGTACTGGTTACCCTTCCAGAAGTTCTATGATTCAAACGGATGTATCAATTCAAGCGAATGCATAAGAATTCATACTGTCATTCATCAACCAAGCATAACAATAACCAGCCAATAAATTACTCTCAGCCAGTCGCTTTATACTAATTTGCACAGGTTGAAGATATACATGTCTACATAAACATCTGTAACTCAAAATCCCAAAAACACGAAGGGATCCCAATGGTTCAACAAGATCGAAATGCATGTTCATCCATTAAGTCACTACAACTTAACTATATTTGGTTCAAAATATACAATGAATTATTCAATCGACTCCTCAGAGTCGTCCAAGTCACACTAGTATATATATATATATATATATATATATATATATATATATTCGCATCAGAATCGTTAATATGATTTTGCACTCATAACCACTGAACCCAACAGCAACGTACAAGAAATTGGCCGATAAATCAATAGACGCCATTCATGGTTAACAATCAACATCAACCAAGTAAAACAAGTCGAATACCCTTATCAAGCAAGGGAATCTATTGGGCCGCTTCGAAACTTTCGAAGAGTTTTCACATGAAATAAAAATGCATACACAGGAAGTCTTTATCCTTCAATTATTTCAATATAACAGTAATCAAAAAGCCCTGTTTCATCTTACCAGGCTTTCATGAAAAGACCCTTCACAAAACTTATGGATAAATCTACCTTCCTAGGCAATTACGATTCAATCATCGACTCCATCGATCAATACAACGAAGTATGTGTGTATCTATAATATACACAAAGGCGCAAGTAATCCCGCTAACCTGGTAACAAGGAAAACAACTTCCGCCAGGTCGAAAAGACTATGGTGACACTACAGTTGCCTGTTCCAAACTAAAAGTTGAAAACAAATGAAACCCGAAAGTATCATTAGTCGCTGTCAACAAATCCCCCACGACAGAGTTAATAATAAACGAATAATACAACAATCTTACAAGAATCACCCAAATCATTTTATACAGCTTTTTATAACAAGATCAACGACTACTAAAACAAAGACATACTGTGGTCTCATACTACGCATAGGTATATTCCAAGGGCTCACGCCAAACAGGCCGAACACTCGCATATTGTTAATAAATACCTCTCATGCATAATCCAGGAAGAATGCACAAACAAGTAGAGTTAAAATTCGATTTCCACAAACACCCAACAAACGGATTTGAAGAAAAATCGAACCAGAAGAAATACAGTGCCAATAATCAAACTAGATCTCATAGAAAATTCATCTAATCTTCACAAAACAAATGAACAGAGTTGTTTTAATGAAGACATTTGAAAGACAGCAAAATATTTAAAGGATAGGGCCTAGCATGCCTGTATTTTGATCGAATTTCCGAAGAAGACCAGAGGAAGAGCTCAAACTTCCTTTTCTTTTTCCCAAATACAGCGACCAACAAAATTTCGCTGTCCCATTTACAATATATCCTCCATGGCAGAGAAAAGAGCCAGAGAATTTCATTCTCGCCATGCAACTCAAAGAGAATCAAAAGTATGAACAAGAAACTAAAGCAGAGAGAGAGAGAGAAGAAGACCGAAAATCGCGATACACCAAACAAACCTTCCAACTTCTCGTTTGCATGCTGTTCCGCGAGCTCCGGCTCGACTCCCTAGACATTAAATGCCATTAAACCAATTTTCCCGCTTAATCTCAACTCCCACCGACCGCCGAAATTGGCGACAGTCCATCCAAAAACTCAAGTTCATTTCCAAACTTAGTAATTGCCAAGTCTGCCAAGGTTAGCGCGCCAAGCCTCCGCCATATGCCTCGTCCTCATCCTTATCCTTCCCATTTATTGCCATAGAGAATAGCGCCCATGGTTCGCCACCCTTCAAAGGCCCCTTCCCAAAACTCTTAGTTAGCTAGGTTAGTATCTTAGGTTAGAGTTTTAGGTAATGACCATGCTAACCATTTTACACTTAGTTATTATTTTAGGATCATAACACATAGCCTAGGTCTAGGTTAGACTAACAATAATCTAACCCTAGGTTAGGTTATTGTTTTAGGTTACTAACCCTTAGTAATTCTGGGTTTGGTCCTTCTCCGAAAACTCTGAGAGACTCAGATCATACTTTCTAGAACAGAGCCACTCCCTGTTCTTATTACAGAGTCAGATGTCAATGAATTATTACTCGGTCTTTAATCGAGACCTTCCAGATATACTAGATATCGGGAACCGTTTCATTTCTCAAGATCAGCCTGAGTCATACTCCTGACCAGCTTACTAAATGCTTCCATACCTTGCAACCTGTTCAAGGTTCGTGATCTAATTTTATCACTTCACAAAATTAAAGCATTACTTGGATCAATTCCTCTGGTCCAAGTCTAGATATTATTGATGAATACTGTATAATTCATTCCGTGATCGATTAATATTCAGCCACAAAATGAAATAAATAAAAGAGTCTATTAATATTTTGACTCAGTCAAGATCTGCAATCTGCAAGAAATTTAATACATATCAAGCATGATTTCCGAATCGAGGTACACAATCCATTTACTAGAAATCACATATCAACACTTGAATGCTTAGGAGAAAGTAACAACAGTTCAGGGTGTTACATGCTTCCCTCCTAAAAGGATTCATCGTCCCGATGAATTACATATTAAACTTAACCTTCCGGTCAATCAATTTATTAGTACACAAACAATGTGTTTACTTCCATATTTAATAGGTTCAGAAATCAATGTCACCACACTTTTATTCAACCTGAATAAAGTCTGCCTTAATCAGGCTTTCATAAATACTTAAAAACAATCAGTTCATAAAAGTATTTCATCAACAGATTTCATTCTGTTGCAAAAAGAGAAGGAAAAGCAATTTTCATCTCTTCCAGGTTTTCCCAAGTTGCACTTTCTTCGTTAAACCGGTCCCACTGACCTTACATTGCAGTATATCACGATTTCTTAAATGCAATGGCGAAGTTTCCAAAGACTCGTGTGGGTTTAACCACGATTATTCCTGGGTCTTGGACCTGCAAGGAATTCCAATTTAAAACATGTGACAGATCTGAAACGTATTTCTTAAGCAAAGAAATATGGAAAACATCATGCATACGAGATAGAGCAGGAGGCAATGCTAAACGATAAGCTACAGGATTGATTATCTCGACAATTTCGAAAGGTCCCACATATCGTGGTGACAACTTGGCAGCCTTGCCAAAAGTTATAGAACTCTTTCTGGGTTTAACACGCAGAAAAACCTTATCACCAAGCTCAAACTTTCTATCAACCCGCTTAAGGTCAAAGATAGCTCTTCGTCTATCCGCCGCTTCCTTTAATCGCTCACGAATCAGCTTAACTTGCTGCTCCATCTCTCGTGAGAATCTCTCGGTCCAATTACCACTCTATCCTCTACACTCGTCCCAACTTACAGGGTTCTCGCACTTTCTTCCATAAAGTGCTTCTTCAAAAGGTGCCATCTTAAGAGATGAGTGATAAGTGTTGTTGTATGCGAACTCAACTAATGGGAGATACTCTTCCCACTTATACTGTTGATCCATGCAATACATTCGCAACATGTCCTCCAACACTTGATTTACCCTCTCGCTTGCCCATCCGCTTCTCGGATGATATGCGTAAATCGAAGTTTAGTTTCGCTCCTAGGGCTGCGTTAAGCGCTTCACAAAACCTCGACGTCATTCTAGGATCCCCGTAAATAATCAGTTGTGTACACCATGTAATCTGAAAATTTCGTGTACGAACCTCTTGGCTAGATCGAGAATCATCCTTTAGATTTCCAGCGATGAAATGAGCTACCTTAGTTAGCTTATCTACAACTACCAGGATAACATCATGTTTATTCCTGGACATAGGTAGTCCTTGTACAAAATCCATGGTTATTACTTGCCATTTGTACTGCGGTATGCTATGAGGATACAACAATCCAGCAGGATGCATATGCTCTGCTTTCACCCGCTGACATTCCAGACAATGAGTCACAAAATTTATCACATCCTTTTTCATACCTTTCCAGAAGTATTGCTGTTTCAAATCAGCTAGCATTTTTGTGATACCTGGGTGTCCAGAGAAAGGTGAATTATGAAATTCAACTAACAACTTCTTTCTCAAATCATCCAGCACAGGCACATATACCCTATTTTCATAACGCAAGATTCCTTCATTATCTAAATGAAAACCTTCATACCTTTTATCTTTAGGTTCTGCAGCAAGCGCTGCTTTTACTTGCTGAAAATATGTATCTGATTCTGAGGCACTTTTTACCTCGTCTTTAAACTGAGTTCTTAATGTTATAAGAGCAGAAATGTGCCTCCTACGACTTAGAGCATCAGCTACTCTATTCTCCTTTCCTTTGATATAGCTGATATCAAAGTCATATTGTGATAGAAATTCTAACCACCTTCTTTGTCTGGCATTCAGATTGGGCTGAGTAAAAATATATTTCAGTCCCAAGTGATGGCCAACTCAAAAGGTTTCCTAGTAAGTAGTGTCTCCAGACTTGAAGTGCGTGAACAATGGCAGCAAGCTCCAAATCATGAGGGGCATAATTCAGCTCATGAATCTTAAGTTTTCTACTCTCATAAGCAATGACTTGATCATTTTGTAGCAAAACACCCCCAAGACCTTCCTGTAAGCATCGCTACCACCGTAAAATTTCCATTAGGTCCTGGGCACATGCCCAATATAGGTGCAGAAGTCAGCTGGTCTTTCAGACTTTTGAAAGCCGCTTCACACTTGTCATTCCACATGAATTTCTTATCCTTCTTTTGTAATGAAGTTATGGTGCACTACCTTAGAAAATCCTTTACAAATTTTCTATAAGAACTAAAGAAGACCCATGAAGCTTCTTACTTCATGCACATTCTTTGGTGTAGGCCACTCAGTTATCGCCACTATTTTCGAAGGATCTACAGCGATTCCTTCTTTGCTTATGACATGACCCAAATAGTGAACTTCTGAGTCAAAGAAAGAACATTTGGATAACTTACCATACAGCTTTCTCTTTCTCAAAATTCCCAAAACTATCTTCAGATGCTCATTGTGCTCCTCAACGCTCTTAGAATAAATGAGAATATCGTCCAAGAATACAAGTACAAACTTGTCCAGGTATTCTTGAAAAATATTGTTCATTAAATTCATAAAGGCTGCAGGTGCATTAGTTAACCCAAAGGCTAGAACTGTGAATTCATAATGTCCGTACCTTGTTCGGAAAGCCGTTTTATGAATATCTTCCTCTTTAATTCTTAGCTGATGATAACCAGATCGAAGATCTATCTTAGAATAAACCGCTGCTCCACGCATCTGATCAAACAGATCATCGATCCTAGGAAGTGGATATCGGTTCTTGATCGTTGCTTTGTTCAACATCCGATAATCAATACACAGTCTCAGAGTTCCATCCTTCTTTTTCACAAATATCACAGGTGCTCCCCAAGGTGAAACACTTGGTCTAATCAATCCCTTAGACAAAAGCTCTTGTAACTGAGCCTTTAGCTCGACTAACTCAATAGTAGTCATTCGATAAGGTGCCTTGGAAATAGGTTCCGTTCCAGGCTTGATTTCTATAGTAAAATCAAATTCTCTCTTGGGTGGTAACCCTGGTAATTCCTCAGGAAAAACATCCCTGAAACTTTGTAACAGTGGGATTTGCTTCATGAAATCACTATCTTCTTCTGCAGATTCAGATATCTTTACTGCATAAAGGGTACATCCTTTATTCTTAGCCTTTTTAAGCTGCATAGCTGACAGCTTTCTAACTGAAATTTCTCGTTTCACACCTTGAATCTCTACTGATTCCAGCTGATCATCTAAACATTCTATGTTCTTTTCATAGCAATCTACCTTTGCTTTATGATCAGCTAACCAATTAACACCGATGACAATGTCATACGATCCCAAAGGTGCAACATAGAGATCAACTTCCGTGGAAAAGTTAGGTAAGTCAAGGACTGCTCCAAAAAGACACATACTCACTGTATGAACAGAATTATTACCATACTGTACAGTCCAAGATTTATCCATTTTTCCAGCTTTTCTTTTAAGTTTAGAAGCTAGTTTATTAGATATAAAACATTCAGTAGCTCCTGTATCAAAAAGAATAGTGACAGGTATGCCGAATAACTTACCCGGAACTTCTATAGGTGTCACTTGCTTTTCAGCTTGTTTGTCCGCTATCGCAAAGATGTATCTTATGTCCGCTGACACGATCATCCTTCTTCAAAGGGCACTGATTTGCGTAATGATCTTTACCACAAGTGTAGCAGCCTCCTACAGGTCCCTTCTTAGGCTCAAAGTTGCCTCCAGTTTTATAATTGTCACGCTGTCCTCCATAGGACTTCTGACCATTATTATAATTTTTAGCAAAATTATCCTTCACATTCCCAGCAGGCTTATTTACTGCTGCTTTTTTATTGTTATCTCCTGGAAACTTACTCTTGTTTCCAAACTTTTTCCATGGTCCTTTTCTGGGTGCAAGAGAGGTTGAAGAAGGGTTTGCAGTCTTCTTCCGCACTTCCTCCTTATGAGCAGAAATAGCCTTTAATTTCTGTTCTTGCCTTATGGCCTTTTCAACAACTCCTTCCATAGTGGTTGGACTGTGAACATCGACCTCTCCCCCTATCACAGGATTCAATCCCATGATGAATTTCCGTATCCTGAACTTTTCGCCGCTTGATATCATGCGGTACATACTTGAGGAGTTTTGTAAACCGCTCCTGTAATCTGGGCCATCGTTAACTTCCCTTGAGTCAAGTTCTGAAATTCTGTCATTTTCTGATCATAGAAAAGTTGTGGCAGCCAACGTTGCCTAAAATAGCCTTTAAATTGATCCCAAGTGATATTGGTCTCATCAATATTTAGCTCAGCTTTTCGGCTATCCCACCACGAAGATGCTTCGTGAGAAAGCTGATAGGCTCCCCATATTGCCTTGGTTTCTTCTGAGAAGTTCCTTATAGCAAAGTACTTCTCCATTTCGCTGAGCCAGTTCTCAGCTCCATCTCCTAATGTGGTGCCATCATACTTAGGTGGACTTATCCTTTTGATATCATTAGTGAGTTCTGCTGCCAATCGGGCCTTTTTATTTTCTGGTTGCACAGGTGCATTCACAGCATTAACATCAACACCCGTGTCGGGATTGCCCTCAGGAGGTTGCTGATTATTATTATCAGCTTCTTCATCCTCCTCATTTCCCGTCACCTGCTGTTCAAGTACAGCCAAGCGATCTCTTGTGTCCAACAGGGCAGCAAGGATCTCATCCAGTTTCTGGGTTGTTGCCGCTCCTCCTTCAGGTGGAGCATTACTCGCAACGTTTCCCCTTGTTCTAACCATTTTCTGTTACAAGAAAATTCAGGTTTTTATCAGATTATGGACTCAATAGGTCCAAGAGCTGCAACCTTCAGCTCTGATACCAAGATGTAACATCCTCATTTTAGACAATAGAACAAGTCAATTTTTTTTTTTTTGATAATCAGACATACCGGTTCTAAATACATAATTTAGAACTCACAATTCAAATAACCATTTATATAATGCATAACCATATGCAACTGTAATGACTCTAATACCTCCGATCTATTCATTCCATGACTCGGTAATCTACCGATCTATTCATGAGTAAAAAGAGTTAGTGTTTTTATTTAACACAATACTGCGCGGTTCTCTTCCCTAACTGGGATTCGTAATGCTCGTCAAGGAATCTAATCAATAATCAAGTACCATTATTCATCGGCATCTCATCCCTTAGACTAGGTGAATTAGGACAACGCAATCAAGCAGCTTTCATGATACTTTGGCCAAAGATTTGAAACATATCGTTTCATGTCTCGTATTCCTTAACGGCATACTCGCCAACTGAATACGCCCTTCACCCCATTCATATGTTATATAGAATGTCTTATACCGATCATCGTCAAACCCTTTCTTTCACAAACAATCACTCTGAGGCAGATTAACAAGGATAATGTTATATGGATGCCTACGAGGATTAGGGATATGAGGACATACTGGTTCAACCTTGCAATTCAACCAGTGTGTCATGATACCCCAAATCTCCGAGGCAGTCTTATAACATGGCCACGTTCTTAATCGGTCCCAAGGTAACTCGTGCGAAATCAAGTGTAAATCTTAGCGATCAATGCAAAGGGTGTCGCCATAAGTCACCTGCATTGTTGTAACTTCGAGAAGATCCTAATCTTCTCAGAGGTACAGCCCTCAGCAAATCGACCTTATGTCGTCATCCTTTAAATCCGCCGAGAAGATCTACCCAAAAAACAAGCGTTACGCACTAGAGATTAAATTACTTTAAAGACTTTTCCCTAAGGTTAGCCTTTCCAAATCCCTGGATTCTTTGTCTTAAGACGACCCTCCTCTAAAAGACTCATTACAGGTAGAGGTATTACGGTCACGCTCTCATCAAGGAGTCATTAGAATACACCTGATTCCAAAGCAACAGAACGGGACAATTTCTCATAACCAATGCTTGAGAATGCCATCTGATCTCCATTGATTGCCTATCAATTCTCTTAGTTGAATTTATATCATACTTTTTAGTTTAAAGATATAAATGATTTAGAATCCAATTTACTATTGTCCTGTTATACTTAGGACTAGGGATTAGTAATTCAATCCAACTTGTTTAGCGTTATCTTTTAGGCTCAATTTTAACCTATCCCCAAGAGAGACAATAATTAAATTACAATATTGCTTTTGCCAGAGCAAACTAGAACTACTAAATACTCATAAGAATTTAGTCTAATTACTTACAAGCTTTCATTGTCAATCACAAAAGCATCCATATTATACAAAGATAACTATGCCTCTTCGTTACGTAAACCGAAGAAGTTCATCATTCAGAATAGAATACAACACATAAGTATCAAACACTTATTTTCATTCCTTTCAAACTCGCATACAATTACATTTTATGCAACAAAGATACTTGATATAATGCTACGGAAAAGAAACATCTTTTCTCATATAGTACATCCATAAAATCAAGTCAGAATTCATAATAAATCAAATAAACAACTGATCATTTATCGATCCGCATTGCTTTTACCCTCTTACGGCAACCATCTCGCAAAAATAGTCAACATGAGTCAGCTTCAATGAACCGAGCATGATAAGCACTAACTTTTAAAACAATCGCAATCCATCAATTGTTTTCATTAAACACCCCGTTTAAATGAGATCGATATTCACATAAGTAAACATAATCGACTATGCCCTGTAATACGTAATGATTACAATTATGTAACTCTATCATTGTTACAATTAGTCTTAATCATTTCCTAATATTTCATCAAATATTAAGAAACAAGGAACGAATGCACACAACAATCATTAAACCCAAAATCACAACATTGGTCGATTGTTTCATTCTCCAAAAGGAAATAACATAACAATTCGGGATTCCACCAATATGTTACAAACAATTTCCCACCGATAGCCATTATCAATAATATTAAATAAAGGAAGAGAAAGAACCAAACCATTCATACTTCCTTTCACATAAGTTCATCACCGCATCGCTTCACATATGAAAACAAATAACCAAGATATAAATGAACAAGTTAGACAAGCCGCAAAACAAGATCACTGCTTAACTAAGAATGTAAACACAAAGAAACTCTTGTATAAAGAACTAACACATCAACAAATCATGTATCAATCCTAAGCCCAATGCTAGTTCCTTTTACACAAGAAGGCTTATCACCGCTGAAAACAAGAGCTACAAGCGTATCGCTGAAAACAACAACTATTGCATCAACAATCTAAGGTTTCCCAAAGGACTATGCTATGTTGCCCACACGGTACTTCCAAATCATGCACAGTCGATCGGACAGATCAAAATGGAAGGAAACATAGCATACATATTCTTGCTCAGCCAAAATCGGACTGAAGTGAAGGAAAGGAATTCAACCAAACGATCCTTACTGCAAAGACGCAAGTCTTGGTGCGTTATTCGCGACTTACCCTAACAAGGTCAAAACACGAAACACTTCATCCAAACTAAGGATCTCAACAATGACAAAAATAGTGTCCGTGGTCGAATTCGTAAAGAGAGTAAGCATCGGTTACCCTTCCGTAAGTTCTATGATTCAAACGGATGTATCAATTCAAGCGAATGCATAAGAATTCATACTGTCATTCATCAACCAAGCATAACAATAACCAGCCAATAAATTACTCTCACCACCGCTTTATACTAATTTGCACAGGTTGAAGATATACATGTCTACATAAACATCTGTAACTCAAAATCCCAAAAACACGAAGGGATCCCAATGGTTCAACAAGATCGAAATGCATGTTCATCCATTAAGTCACTACAACTTAACTATATTTGGTTCAAAATATACAATGAATTATTCAATCGACTCCTCAGAGTCGTCCAAGTCACACTAGTCACACTAGTATATATATATATATATATATATATATATATATATATATTCGCACTGTAACTGTTAAGGATTTTGCACTCATAACCACTGAACCCAACAGCAACGTACAAGAAATTGGCCGATAAATCAATAGACGCCATTCATGGTTAACAATCAACATCAACCAAGTAAAACAAGTCGAATACCCTTATCAAGCAAGGGAATCTATTGGGCCGCTTCGAAACTTTCGAAGAGTTTTCACATGAAATAAAAATGCATACACAGGAAGTCTTTATCCTTCAATTATTTCAATATAACAGTAATCAAAAAGCCCTGTTTCATCTTACCAAGCTTTCATGAAAAGACCTTCACAAAACTTATGGATAAATCTACCTTCCTAGGCAATTACGATTCAATCATCGACTCCATCGATCAATACAACGAAGTACAGTGTATTTATAATATACACACAAGGCGCAAGTAATCCCGCTAACCTGGTAACAAGGAAAACAACTTCCGCCAGGTCGAAAAGACTATGGTGACACTACAGATGCCTGCTCCAAACTAAAAGTTGAAAACAAATGAAACCCGAAAGTATCATTAGTCGCTCTCAACAAATCCCACGACAGTTTTTTTTTTTTTTTAATAAACGAATAATACAACAATCTTACAGTAATCACCCAAATCATTTTATACAGTTTCTATAACAAGATCAACGACCACGAAACAAAGACATACTGTGGTCTCATACTACGCATAGGTATATTCCAAGGGCTCACGCCAAACAGGCCGAACACTCGCATATTGTTAATAAATACCTCTCATGCATAATCCAGGAAGAATGCACAAACAAGTAGAGTTAAAATTCGATTTCCACAAACACCCAACAAACGGATTTGAAGAAAAATCGAACCAGAAGAAATACAGAGCCAATAATCAAACTAGATCTCATAGAAAATTCATCTAATCTTCACAAAACAAATGAACAGAGTTGTTTTAATGAAGACATTTGAAAGACAGCAAAATATTTAAAGGATAGGGCCTAGCATGCCTGTATTTTGATCGAATTTCCGAAGAAGACCAGAGGAAGAGCTCAAACTTCCTTTTCTTTTTCCCAAATACAATACCAACAAAATTTCATTGTCCCATTTACAATATATCCTCCATGGCAGAGAAAAGAGCCGAGAATTTCATTCTCGCCATGCAACTCAAAGAGAATCAAAAGCTATGAACAAGAAACTAGCAGAGAGAGAGAGAGAAGAAGACCGAAAATCGCGATACACCAAACAAACCTTCCAACTTCTCGCCAGATGCTGTTCCGCGAGCTCCGGCTCGACTCCCTAGACATTAAATGCCATTAAACCAATTTTCCCGCTTAATCTCAACTCCCACCGACCGCCGAAATTGGCGATACCATCCAAAACTCAAGTTCATTTCAAACTTAGTAATTGCCAAGTCTCGCCAAGGTTAGCCGCCGCCAAGCCTCCGCCATATGCCTGTCCCTCATCCTTATCCTTCCCATTTATGCCATAGAGAATAGCGCCCATGGTTCGCCACCCTTCAAAGGCCCCTTCCCAAAACTCTTAGTTAGCTAGGTTAGTATCTTAGGTTAGAGTTTTAGGTAATGACCATGCTAACCATTTTACACTTAGTTTTTATTTTAGGATCATAACACATAGCCTAGGTCTAGGTTAGACTAACAATAATCTAACCCCTAGGTTAGGTTATTGTTTTAGGTTACTAACCCTTAGTAATTCAATTTGGTCCTTCTCCTGAAAACTCTGAGAGACTCAGATCATACTTTCTAGAACAGAGCCACTCCTGTTCTTATTACAGAATTGTATGTCAATGAATTATTACCTGGTCTTTAATCGAGACCTTCCAGATATACTAAATATCGGGAACCGTTTCATTTCTCGAGATCAGCCTGAGTCATACTCCTGACCCGCTTACTAAATGCTTCCATACTCGTGCAACTGCTCAAGGTTCGTGATCTAATTTTATCACTTCACAAAATTAAAGCATTACTTGGATCAATTCCTCTCGGTCCAAGTCTAGATATTATTGATGAATACTGTATAATTCATTCCGTGATCGATTAATATTCACCACAAAATGAAATAAATAAAAGAGTCTATTAATATTTTGACTACCAAGATCTCGCAACTGCAAGAAATTTAATACATATCAAGCATGATTTCCGAATCGAGGTACACAATCCATTTACTAGAAATCACATATCTGTGTATGAGATAGAAGTAGATGATAACATGTTTTTTTCATGTGAAACTTATGATTATCCACATTTTGTTTTTTTATTATGGTTTATGTTTGAGGGGGATAGAAGGTGGTCCCTCTTACCCCTCTTGGTGGTATTATATTGAGGTATATTAACATGCATGTTTAATTTTCATGTTCATGATTTTGCATCTTAGCTTTTATTGATATATGATATATAGATGATAGATATTATGATGACAACAAACATTATAACACAAACAAAAAGTAAAACTCAATCAAATTTAACTAATAACACAACACAAACATATGAAATCATTGAAGATAAAATGAACTCAATGCCTATGTACAATAGATTAAAGGAACACTTTAAACAAAGAAAATGAATACAATTTAAAGCACAAAATATGAAAAGATAATTCAATCAAAACTCGCAAACTAAAAACTAAAAGTAAGGAAATCCACTACCTCTTTTTCATGGGACAATTTTGAATTTTTTTCTATTGTTTTTTGTGTCATTTTAAGAAAAATTTCAAGACTCTTTGTTCACATTGTTTTTGTGATTTTGTCCATAAAAGGGGTTTTGGATGTTTATTATTTTTCTAACATGTTTGAATGTTTTTATGTTTTCTCCGAATTTTTTTCCAAAGCTATGTACAAAAATGAAGAAGTGTTGATGCCCCCAATGATAGAGGGGATGTAAAAGGGTAGAATGCCACACGTATGTGTAAGAAAGTGAAAATGTGAAGGTTGTTGGAGTTAGCACATTGGTTTTACAGAAAACATATCGAGATCTAAACATACATGCAAATAAAATCGGATATTCTACCAGAAGAAATATACAAACCAAGAGATATAAATCAACACTAGATTTAACGTGGTTCACCCAGTGTGGGCTATGTCCACCAAGAAACAAGCCAATCTATTATCCAAAGCTTTAACAAGATATATAATGAAAAATTACAATCTTCCGCACCTCTCAGATGTACAGTACTTTCTTTCTTCAAGATTTTGCTTCATCACCAAGAATTCTCTCTCTCACCAACTTTTGCAAGTTCTTTCTAATTCTTGTTAATCATTCTTACTTCTAAACCCTAGATTTTATGCTTATATAGTCGTTTATAGACTTAGGGCACTTAGCCATGCAATTATAATCAATAGATATACTTTAATGCTAAAAATAGATCTAATTCCCGAGAGTTAATTAAAACACCCTTGCATAGGTAACCAACGCTGGTTATACCTAACCGATGTCAGTTCCTCCCTTTCCTGACCGATGCCGGTTCCCCTTAACCGATGATGGTTACTATATTTTCCAACAAGTTTCCATTGCACGTTAAACTGAAGTAATTAAGCTCCACAACTCAACAATGTTCCACTTGGAGATTAATTACTGCACCATACCTATACAACATCATTCTTGGATCCTTCCTTAGCTTTGTTTCTTCCTCTTAAAGTCTCAAAATCGAAGACCAATAGAAGTGGAGTCTAGCTCCAACTTCTCCTTTGCATAATGGCTTCTTTAGCATATTTGCATGGTTATTGATCGTATGAATCTTTTCCAAATTCAAGCTGTCCATCCTCCAATACCGTCATATGAAGTGATACCTCAATTGAATGTGTGTCATTCTTGAATGAAACACTATGTTCTTTTCCAAATGAATTACACTCGACTTTCACCGAATAGTTTCTAATCACCTTGCTTGTTTTCCAACTCTTCCATGAACGTACTTATCCATATCATCTCTTGCTAGCCTCTATAGTAGACAAATCCACAACCTTCTACAATCTTGAAATCCAGCTAATCTGTCATTCCACCTACTATGAACATATATATCCAGTAGTGTTTCTTCTACCATCCAGATCTCCACCATATCCGAATCAACATAGCCACATAATGAAATATCCAAACCTCCATAGCATAACTACATGCTAGATGTCCCTTTCAAATACCTGAGTATCCATTGGATTACTTTCCAATGCTCTTTACCTGGATTGGCCATATATCTACTCATAACTCCCATTGCCTGTGTAATGTTTGGTCTGGTACAAACCATAACATACATGAGACTCCCAAATGCTAAAGAATATGGCACTCGTGTCATGTATTTGACCTCCTCATGTGATGATGGAAATTGATCTTTACTCAATTTGAAGTGTCCAACCATAGGTGTGCTAACAGGTTTTGCATTCTACATGTTGAACCTTTTTAACACCTTGTAGATATAATCCTCCTGAGACAGATACAATTTCTTATTTTTCTTGTCTTTGTGTATTTACATGCCAAGGATTCATTTTGCAGCTCCTAAATCCTTCATAGAAAATGTGCAAGATATCTTTCTCTTAAGCTCACCACACTGTCCTACATACTAGATCATGCGTAATAAGCATATCATCCACATACAATACAAAAATAATATATCTCCTACCCAAGCGACTCTGCATATAAATTTCTTCATCCAAATCACTATGAAGAAAATTCGTCTTCACATCTAGTTGCTCTAAATGAAAATCCTCTCTCTGTAACTAAACTCAATACATTATGAATAGAAGTCATTTTAACAACAAGAGAAAATATTTCACCAAAGTTAATACCTTATTTACGTGCAAATGCCTTTACTACAAGCCTTGCCTTGTATCTTTTAATCGACCTCTTCTTCCTTGATCCCTGTAAACCCACTTTTTACGTAATGTTCTTTTATCTTGCTGCAACTTAGTTAAATCCCATGTCTAGTTCTGTTCTAAGGAGTTCATCTCCTCATCCATGCCATGCTCCCACTTTGGACATGGGTCTTATCCTACATTGCTTCTTCAAATCTCATTGATTCACTATTATCGATCAATAATAAATAAAATAGAGAAGGTGTAAATCTTTCGTAGGTTTACTTACCCTTTGTGACATTCTCACAAGAGTTTGGGGTACCAGAGGCTCAATCTAGACCTCTTGGAAATTCCTATCCAAATCGATAGTGACCGACATTGGTTACTTGCAACCAACACTAGTTCTACTAATCGATGCTTTGGTTTGGATCTTTTATAACCGATACTAGTTCATCTCGATTGGTGATGGTCGGGGTCAATTGACACCATTCGTGTAACCCCACCGGTTATGGTGTAACCTGCCCGTAATAATTTTAAATCTGAGAGTTCATTTTCATTCACAAAATTCTCAATTGGTTCATCCTTGGATACCAAAATTTGATCCCTGTACATTTTCTTTTCATTCCATTCAACATCATGACTCCTAATAATTTTAGAATTCTCTAAATCCCAAAAACGAAACCAAAATCACTAGATCCATAACCAATGAAAGTGCATCTCTTGGATTTTGCATCCAACTTCTTTCTATTTTCCTTATCAACATGCACAAAAGCTTCTGAACCAAAAAATTTAAGAAAAGAAATATCTACCTCTTTTCCAGTCCAAGCTTCCTCTGGTATTCCTCCATCTAGTGAACTTGAAGGCCCATGGTTAATCAAATAAACTATTGTATCAACTGCTTCTACCCAAAATTGTAAGGGCAATCCAGAATGTATCCTCATACTTCTAGCACGTTCCATGATTATCTTGTTCATTCTTTCTACAACACCATTCTCTGTGGTGTTCTTGGAACCATTATTTCTCTATGTATTCCATTCACTTAACAATAATAATTAAAATCCTTACTACAAAGTATTCACCACCATTGTTATATCTCAGAACTTTAACTTAGAATTTTATTCATTCTCAACAAGGTATTTCCATCTTTTAAAAGTCTCAAAAACATCGATTCACATTTAATACAATAAAACCATACCTTTCTTGTAGCATCATCAATGAAAGTAACATAATACTGGGATCCTCGATGAGAAGCTACGAGATGGTCCCCACACATCTAAGTGTACAAGCTCTAATTTTTCTCCTTCTTAATTGTCCCAACTTTGAGAAATCTCACTCTCTTTTAGTTTCCAAAGATACAATGCTCACGAAATCAAAATATAAATATTTCAAATCTAATAACTTACCCTTAGCCTTTAAGATCTGCATTCCTTTTTGACTCATATGGCCCAATCAGTTATGCCACATATATGCATCTGAATCTAAAGTAGATAATGTAGAAAAGGAATCAGTAATATAGGTAGATAAATATAACGTTCCTACCTTCTTACCTCTTTCCACAACAAAAGAACCCTTGGTGAATTTCCAAGAGTCTCTGTAAAAGTAACCATGCTTGATTCATCTAGTTTCCCCAAAAATAAGATTTCTCATGAGGCTTGGCACATGCTTGATGAGGCCAACATATGTTTGATTAATGTATAATAAATGATCTCATCATACTCTCCTTTTGATTAAGTTTGATTGCAATTGTGTGAATTTTAGTTGATACGATATGAGTTAGGATGTAACTATCTGTCTTTTGATTGATTGTGATCCTCTTGTTAAAAACTTTGAAATTCCTAACATAGTGTGTGTTTAAATTTAGTTTTGTAATAAATCGTGTCTAATCGGTCAAGGAAATGAAGCGGTGGCATTCAAGTATGTTTTTATAGCGTCGATCCTACACGACAGCTCGGAACATCTAAGCAAGTTCGGAACTCCATCACACAGTCATCATTTAGTTCCAGAACTTTCGGACTTAGTTCCAGAACTCCAGAATTTAGTTCCGGAATTTTGGACTTAGTTCGGAACTCTGGTGGTGACTTGAGAACTCTCACAAGTTTTGGTTCTTAACAATTTCCTATGGTTCTGGAACTTCTCCAAAGTTCCAGAACTAATGGGAGTTATCTATTTTAAACCACATCTGGAAATTTTGCATCTACAATCATGAAGGATGAGAAGATTTCTGAACGTAGATCTAGGAAGAGTTATCCTAATTTATCGATCAACCGCCATCCAACTCAACATCTATTCTGGGCAAGATTTGATTTCATCAGAATCATTGAGACAACTAGGATTGTAAAATGTATATAAAAGTAGACCTGTATTAGATAGAAAAAGAATGAGAGATATAGAACAAAGAAGAGAAATAGATTAAGTATCCAAATCCAGTACATTTTGTAATACTGAATGTTTTCATCAATAAAATAGCCATTCTGATTTGAGAGAATTCTAAGTTGTTAAAATCCTGATTCAAGGAGGAGCAAGGGCCCACTCCCCCAAGGACCAGGATATTCATTTATTTGGTATTTATATTTCTTCAACAAATAGCTTAGATCTGTTAATTTTGTATTGCTTTAGTTCTTTCAGTTAAATTCTATTGCATACTTGTTCTGTAGGTGTTTAGATAAATCTTTATATTTCTTGCAATTATTTTCAAGCATTTTAATCTGAGTGTTTACCTTCAAAAGCAAGTGTGTTTCCTTTCAAGCAAGCTTTCAGTGTGTTTTATTTTCAAAAAGTTTTCATAGTTTGATTTGAATAAGGTTTTACCAAGAAGTCCTTAAGACATTAAAGAGATCCCCCAGAAAATATAAAAATAGTTACAGTCAACTACTAGATCAGTTAAAGTACTCTTGTTGCATATAGCTTTGGACACACCCCTGGTTTGATATGACATCAACAAGAAGTTGATTAAATGAAGGGAATAATGAAACCCATCATTTTTGGTGCCGTTGTTGGGGAACACCAGTTGGAATTTTCTAATTAAGTGTTAGCAAGAGCAACAAAACATACATCTAGTAGTTGAAGAATCTTCCCTACTATATCACAAAATATATGAGTAGACCAAGAGACTCACAGGGTAGATTCCTTCCAAAAAAATCTTCACAAGAATTCATAACATCCTCTAGTTAAAGTAAGGAAATTGATCAAGGATTTGAGGCACATCAATGAAAAATATCTCACCTGCACATTTACCCACCTTTAGAGGGATGTCATCTGAAGATCCTAACCAATTTCTATTTGAATTCAAGGTGCTATGTTAGACCTATGATTATAAAACAGATAATCAAAAACTCAAGCTATTTCCATCCACCTTGAAGGATGCAGCAATGAGGTGGTTCATGGGATTAACATCCAACTCTATTAGCACTTGGGCACAAATGGAGACTGCCTTCCTAGATAAATACCAAGATTATTGCAGAGGGAGAAATAGGAAGGAAGAATTCTTCAAAATCAAGTAAGAAGAGGATGAAAACATAGAAGACTATTTAGATAGATTCCTCTTTGTTAGCAAAAGATGTGGATTTGTGCTTACAGAGGAATTAAGTAAAACCATTTTTCTCAAAGGTTTGGATGACGAATCTAGAGAAGCCCTTAACTTGATAGGAGGGGGAGACATTGATCAGATAAGAATGAATGGAATTAAAGAGATTTGTAGAAGCTATTCCAAAACAAGAGGTGGACCTAGAAAAGGAAAATCAGTAAAAAGTTTGAATCTAGATATGAACAAACTAATGGATGAGTTAGAAAACTTTAAAATAGACATTTTAGTACAACTAACCTCTACTATGGATGGATTACAAGCTAAAACAAATTCCAAAACTGAACCATTGGCTATGTATTGTCCTAGATGCAGGAAGAAGCATACATTAAGAGATTTTCCTTTGGATAAAATAGAAATGTGTCTTATCTGTGAATCTAAAGAACATGATATTGATGTTTGTTCTTTGCTTCCTATCATTAAAAATTAGCTTAAACAAACTAGTGCCACATCTACAACTGAAGAATTGAATTTTGTTCAGAGACAACCTAACCAAGGGTAGTTTATGCCAAGATCAGCTCCTAATCCATGGACAATGCCATGGGCTGCTCAGGTAGTACCACAAAATTGGGGATAACCACCTTGGGTACCTCAACCAACTTGGAACCCTCAAGATTGGGCAAATCAAGCCTAGTATGCTCAGGGACATAAAAAACCATGCGCTGGTCAAGGAAATCCTTATGCTTGGTCACAACCTAGATGGAACCCTAATTATTCCCAAGGAAGAACATATCCAAATCAGAATCAACATGCCATCATGGGATCCCCTACATAGAATTCACAAACTAAGAATGTAGCCCAAACACAAATGCTAGCACAACCAGTAGCAAACCCTAAAAACAAACAAACAACTCCTGTTTATGGAATAGAACCTGAAAAATCAGTTGATTTACATGCTATGGATTGTAAGGATATTCAAACTAGATCTGGGAAAATCATTAACAGTCCACCCCTTATAATCACTGAAATGATAGAAGAAAATGAGAACCCTAGTATTGCTATTCCAAAAGAGGATATAGAAAAAAAGAAGAGCCAGATAACAACACTACTAAGACTTCATTTCCTGAAAGATTCAAAGAAGATATAGAAATCAAGGAGTCTAAATTGGTTCAAGAATTAAGGAAATTGAATATTGAAATACCACTATTACAAGCAATTAAAGATATTCCAGAATTGAACAAATTGATCAAAATGTTATGCATGAAAAATCCTGGAAGAAAGAGACAATATCCCAAGACTATCAAAGTAGATGGGAAACTTGCTGATTTATTAGTAGGAAAACTATTACTTCCCAAATACGAGAGATCCTGGAATTCTGTTATTTTTGTCTCTATGGGAAATAAGGATGTACATAATGTTTTGATAGATTTGGGATGCGTTATCAATGTAATGACAGTGGATACTCTAAAAACATTACCATTAACGGGTATACAACCTACTAATACCATATTGCAGATGGCAGATCAGTCTGTAGCAAAACTAGAAGGAATTATTGAAGACGTGGTGGTGATGGTAGAGTCATGGGAATATCCAGTTGACTTTCTTATATTGCAACCAAAAGGTAAAACATTGGGTTATCCCATTATTTTGGGCAGACCATGGTTAGCTATAGTTGCTTTGCTTTGATAGATTGTAGGTCAGGTGATATGACAATCTCAAATGGTAAGAAATCTAAACAAATTTCCTTATATCCTACCACACAACCTTTTCTTGTGATCATGAACAATTATAGGTTGATTCTCCTGAAACTAATAAGTAAAATTTGTCTTATTTGGCTATGATCACATTACAGGATCATGTAAGAGAAGTAGAAGAGATGATTAATCCACCATTGGATGAGAACCTGTTGTCTTCGGTGCAATTAGAAATAGTTCCAGAACCTGTGAACTTAGTTCTGGAACCCACGAACTTAGTTCCGGAACATATGGCTATAGTTCTAGAACCACGACAACAGTAGTTGTCTTTGATTGAAAATAATTTCACTCCGGAGGAATGAGATTTCTCATGGGGAGAGGATGAATCAGTAGCTTCAGTTTCAAGTACATCAGGAAGTGGTGAAGAATTTCTGGAAAGTAGCAGTGATGAGGAATTTGGCTTGCAAAGAGATAAGTATCATAATTCTCATTATTGTCCTTTTTCCAGTATTATGTCTCAAGGAACTTTTTGGAGATGTTGCTACATACCATATGTTACAACCACATGTATGTCCATTAAATACTTTAATGAAACCCTTTCCAAAAATTAGTTCATCACATATCAGAACCAAACATGTTGAAATTCAACTAGGTAAAACTTTAAACATTAACATTTGGTTGAAGGAGGATGAAGAAGCTAAATTGTTTGATGTTCTAAAAAATCATACTAAATATTTTGCTTGGGATTACAAAGATATGAAGGGGATTCATCCAAGTATATGCACTCATCACATCTATACTGAAAACACTAAACTAGTTAGGTATTTTCAAAGCAGGATTAACCCAACTTTAAGGGATATAGTCAAACAAGAAATTGAAAAACTATTACAAGTAGGTTTCATCTACCCTATCTCAGATAGCCAGTGGGTATCTCCTCTTGTAATTGTTCCCAAAAAGAATGGAAAATGGAGAATATGTGTTGACTATAGGGAACTAAACAAAGCCACAATGAGAGATTATTTTCCCTTACCATTCATAGATCAAGTCCTAGATAACCTTTCAGGTAAACAATACTTTTCTTTCTTGGATGGCTTTAGTGGGTATAATCAGATCAGAGTTGCTGCTGAGGATTAGGACAAAACTACATTTACATGTCCATGGGGAACCTTTGCCTATAGAGTGTTACCATTTGGTTTATGCAATGCTCCTACAACTTTCCAGAGAGTTGTACTTGCAATCTTTGCTGATCTAACAAATGATTGTGTTGAAGTATATATGGATGACTTCATTGTACATGGAGATACATTTGAAGATGCTTTAAGAAATCTAGACAGAGTGTTAACAAGATGTGAACAACACAACCTATCTCTTAGTGATGAAAAATGTTTGATGATGGTGGATGAGGGAATTATATTAGGACACCATATTTCACAAAAAAAGAATTCAGGTGGATCAAAACAAAATTAGGATCATTTCAAATTTACCTATCCCTCAGACTCCCATAGATATCAAATCATTTCTAGGACATGTTGGGTACTATAGATGCTTTATAAAATATTTCAGTAAAATTGCTGCCCCCATGTTTAATTTTCTAACCAAGGACTGTGAATTTATTTGGGATGAAAAGTGCCAGCATGCTTTTGAAGAAATTAAAAACAAATTAATCAGTGCCCCAATATTGAGAGGTCAATGTGACATAAACTAGTAGAAATATCATACATGGTTGAAATTTGTGTCTAACACATGGTATTAATCTCATATATTTCTTGTGTTTTCATGTTTTTTCAAACCAAATGGCTTGTAGATCATTTGGATCTACAACCATTTACAAATCTAGACTAATTGCTTCATCGTACCAGGGCACAATGAGTTGCACTGGTACTATTTTGTAGTACAAAATGTTTTCTCATTGGACCTTGGGACCTTCATCAATTCCCCTCACACGAATCCTTTCTTGGGGCACTAATTTTAACCCTTTTTGTTTATCATGAACATTTGGGAAATGAATCTCAATAACAAAACATTTATGTAACTATCTTGAATGTTGTTGGTTTGAGTATGTGTGTTTGTACTTGTTTCCCTATTAGATCAACTTGTTTACTTTTCATATTATGGATTTTGTATTTAGCATGGAGTTGGAATTTTAGCAATGGAAATTTTTTTGTATTATGTATTTTTGTGTCATCCTATGCTTTGTCATATTCCTACATTTTTAATAAGGATTGATGATGAAGATCACTAACTATATGACGAAAATAACATTGTTTACAAGGCAATGGATGGATTTTAGCTCAATCCCCTTCCTCATACTAATTTTTCTTCTCTCTCCATCACACTCAGCTTCACTATTCTTCAACTACATTCATACACACTCCTCTCAGTATAAATATCAAATTTTTGGTTCTTTTCCGTTGAAGTGGACAACTCCCCTATCGTCCTAATTATTCAAGAGGTATGACGTGGAAGATGAGAAAATCTAATTAAGATAGGAGAATTAGATTTCATGGGTACTTAGTACTTAGTGTCAACAAGACTAATGCATCTTCCATTCTTCTCTTCGCATTATTCTTCCCTTTTACTTGGGGAAATTTCCCTTCCTTAAACTTTTATATATTTTCCTTCATTTTTTCGATCATCGATCGACTTCTTTCATCACTACATCGAAACTCAAGGGGGAATCTCTCATCTCATTAATTTTTCTTCTACCCCTATCAGATTTTTTACTTGTTTACACTTGTCTACTTTATTTGAAGTGGCATGGCTTACACCACCCCAAAGAGGGGAAGCTATAGATATCTATAGTTTGATCAAAGAAGTATTATTCATAACATTTCACTAACTATTCTACTCCCTGCAAATTAACGACACTTTGTCAATTAGGCTCTTTTTCCATTCAAGTCCCCTTAATTGACCATTATACGCTGATTAAGCCTCTGATCTTGTAGTTGACTAATGAATCTTATTATTAGCTAACTCCCACTTCCAATGCTTCCATAATCTATTCAAACCTCCTCCACGTGCTCCCAAAAATCTTCCTAAGCCTACTTGGGACCCCTAATTAATCCCACAAGATTAATTATCCTATAAACCTAGTCAAATCTTGCTTTGACTTGCTAAAAGTGCTTTTTGGACTTACCTTTTCTCCCACATGCATCCAAAACATCCCTTTCTTGAAATCAAAAAACTATAAATAGACCTCTACCCCCTCACTTTTCTAAGAACACTTTCCCTCCTCTAGCATAAACTATAACCAAATAGGATTAGAGCATTTCTTCATTTTTATTGAGATATCATCTTTATCATTGCATCCTCAACTCTTTCTTCCTCCATTAATGGTGAAACTTCATTCTTGAAAGCTTGAGAACCATATCAAACAATCATATTTGATTGATAAGATCTTCATAGGTTCATTTTTAGTAACATTCAAAGAGTAGAGAGTAATATACATGTTAGTTTGATGTTATTTCAAATTTATAGTGCATGTATAGGAGTTTCTCTTATTTTTCTCTTATCTTGATGGTTAATAGTTAAGTTGGTGAATTTTTGAGGTTTCTTTAGTGTTCTAGCCTCATTTTTATAGATTTTTCAATTTATACATGTTCACAAAAGATGACCTTACCCCTCCCTTTCTCAAGGAGGCAATTTTGGAATCTTTGAGCTTTCTTGTGATCTTTCTTCATTCTTGAGTCTCTTTATAGCTACCACAACCATGTTGGATTCTTCTTGGAGATTTTTTGCAGCAACTTTGGAGATTTGGGGATAATTATCTCACCTTAGCTTATTTTGTTTCTTCATTACGATATTATCATATATATCCTTCCTAACATCTTGTGCAAGATCATCTATTGTCGGGGACTCGTATCACCCATCTCAGCCTTCTATTTCCATCTACAAATCTTCATTTTAGTCCAACCATTTTCATCTAAGCACTAATCGATCGAGTTTCGTTGACCCTATCGATCATCATTGACCTAGCCTTTATCCTATAATTTTTTATATTATCCGAGCCTCTTTCATCAGACTTTCTATTTCTACATCCATTCAAATTTCACATCGATCATTAGGCATCTCGTCCATCTCTGATTTTTTTCAATCCCAGTCATCATCGATCCCCCTTGTTGTCATCGACCAGGACCTATTTTCATATCATTAGTCTTTAGTTTTCATAATTTTCTTGCACGTTTCATCTAAAGTTACATATATCTTGTTTTGTAGGGTTATTTCTATAACACAGATCCACTTTTAGATCTATATCATTTCATATCTATCCATGTAATGACTTACAATCTGTTTTGGTGCATTTTCTCCTTATCCAACCCTAGTTGCCACCAACTAGAAATCTGCTGACCTTGAGTAGCTATCAAACCACCTAGGTTTGATTTATTTTGCATCCATTTAGATTAGATTTGAATTTTTCATCTTACATTCATTTTTTTAGTTTCTATTTTTGTTTAGATTTTTCAACATCTAATTTATCAATATATGATTTTATCCTATATTTATAAAAATTGAGGGTTGACATCCATCCTAGGAATTTCTTACTTCTCAAGATTGACATTGTCAAGAAACCCTCCCATCTATCTACTAATCCATCATCTGTTGAGTTTTCCTTGATTTTTAGGCCGAGTTAGTAATCTGTGGAGAAGGATCCATCATTTTTGCTCATTCACATCATCATCCCATCTCAAGGTACCTTAAACCCTTGCATATTTAGAGTTATTTATTTTCTTTAGTACTAGTTCACTAATCTGAGCAGGAATGAGGAAATTTGGTTAACACATACTTCCTCTTCAGGATTGATTCTTCTATGTACCCATGTTTGTTCCTTCAAGATATCTTCCAAGATATTATGCTTGATTCAATAGGACCATGCTCGATACCAATCTTTTGAAATTTGGACACTAAGGGGGTGAATTGTTGTATTCTCAAACTTTAAAAAATAACTCAATTCACTTAATTAGTTATGATAAATCCAAATCAACATTCACAAGTCGTAAATATCGGAGAAAGCATACGAGAGACAAGATTTAATGTGGGAAACCCAAACTAGGAGAAAAAACCTACTAAAACCAAGAACTATCTTAGGACAAGAATGTCAAAAATCGGTTAAAAGGGATGTTAGAAATTGGTAACTTGTAAAATTAATTTTTGTATGATACAAATTTTTAAATTAAATAAAAAAATTTCTTTGATGATCTAGTATATATAGTGTAGTTATGATCAAAGGAAGAGAAAGGGCCCACTCACCGTAAGACTCATATATTTTAGTATTTATATTTTGTTTATTCTACTTTTGTGTTAATATATAGATAAATGTGCTCATTTTTGTTTAATACAATTCGGTCTCTATTATTCCTTATTGTATCTGTTATTCTTGATTAATCTATGGTGAATTTATTAGATAGTAATTTCCATTCAATAATATTTTTTATTTCACAATTTTAAATTTCTTGTAGTGTATGATTTAATTCTTAGCATTTAATTTCTATTTTTATTTTTAACCCCTGTATTTTCAATTATTCAAGTGTGTCTTTACTTCAATAATTGTGATTTTTTTAATTCAAAATCATTGGGTGTTTAAACTATGTAGGATTGATTTTACCCAATCTTGTTTGAGTATAATTTGTAATTCTAGATTAGGTTTTATTTCTAGTATTTTAAACTTAGGATAACCCGTAACAAATAATTCCGCCAGAAATTGTTAATTCCAAAAAGGAATCTTATTACATACATCCTTGGACACTACCCTTGTCATAATGACATCGACAATTAATTCAATTAAATGAAGAGTTAATAATGAGACTCATCATTTTTTTGTGTTTTACCAAGGAAACTTTTTAAGTGCTAATAAGAATAATTGAATTAACAATTTCTCATGTGAACCTACCTTGCTATAGTAATATATGAGTATGCCTAAAGATTCAAAGGGTATATTTCTCCTAAAACGTCCTCAAACACAAATCTTCCATTCACCTTAAAAATCCTTGGATCAAGCTTAACATTTGGAAGGAAAGTTATATTCACCTACTAAAGAGGACACAAATCTCACCCTTCCACAACTTTCAGAATATTCCCCTGAGGTAGGGCCATCATACATAAGAAAATATAGATCAGATGATCTAGTTAATCTGAGTGACCAATCTCATATTAGTAGCCTTCCAACTTCACCATATTTTTCACCAACATGGAAAAACATTCTATATATTATCAATTAGGAAATAATGGAAGATTAACTACCAAGATTTTAAAACAACCCTCACAATGGGGAATTCATTGTGCCTTAAAGAACATTTACCTATCCCATTATCATTGATGAAGAAGATGATACCCCCATGAAGAACATATCCCCATCTGTGTTACCCACATTTTAGGTATGACATCTGAAGATCCAAATCAATTCTTATTTGAGTTCAAAATAATATGCCAAACTTATGACTATAGGACTGATAATCAAAAGTTAAAATTGTTTCCTTCTACTCTAAAAGACTCTTCAACGATATGGTTTATGATTTTACCACCAAAATCTATCCACTCTTGGGCAGAAATGGAAGAACATTTCCTAGAAAAGTATCAGGATTATTACAGAGGGAAAGATAAAAAGGAAGAATTCTTCCAAGTCAAGCAAAATGAAGATGAAAATTTGGAAGATTACCTAGATAGATTCCTTTTTCTTCATAGGAATGTGGACACCCTTTGAGTGAAGACTTAACTAAAACCATTTTCTTAAAAGGATTGGATGAAGAATCAAGGGAATATTTGAATTTGATGGGAGGAGGATATGTGAATCATTTAAATTTCCACCAGATTGAGTAGGTTTGTAGAAACTATTCTAGAACTAGGGGAGAGTGAGCAAAACGAGAGCTTGAGCCATATGTTAAACAATTAATGGAATAATTCTCTAATTTTAAAACATACATCTTAGTATATCTAAACACTACATTAGATGGTATGTAAGCACAAGACAGATCCAAAAAATCCATTATAAATTTATTTTCCAAGATGTAGACAAAAACATGATTTTAGGGATTGTCCCCTTGAAAAAAAAAAATTATGGGGTATGTGATAAAGATCATGATACTAAGGATTTTCATTTCCTACTATTCCTCAAAACTTAGATAAAAAAACATCATCCAAAGACCTTAATTTTTTTTAAAAACAAGGAAATCACCCTTCAAAATGTAATCTCACTTCATGCTAAGAAATAATCCTAATCCATGGATGATTTCATTGGCTAGAAAGATGCATCCACCAACTAGAGCACCAATTCCTTGGGGCCCATCGGGGTGGACATACCATTGATGAATTTCTAATAAATATCAATACTATACACCCTAACCATGGATTTCAAAACCCTCTCATTATATATGGACCAATAAAGGATGGACACAATGTGCCAACCATCTAACCAACTATGCACAACAAAGAATGTTTCTACCCTAAAAACTAAAACATCAACAGAAGCATTTACTCCACTCCTGTTATTCAACCTCAATAAAAATGAATTATGATTCCAACCTCATATGCATGAACAACCTATGGAAAACCCAAAGAATAGGAAAGAATCCCATGTCTTTGGAGCTAAACAAGAATCTATGGGATTAAATTCCATAGATTGTAAATACATTTAGTTAAGATCAATAAAATTTGTGGAAAAACCACTAGTTTTCATCACTAAAGAGAACATGAGGAACACTTTACAAAGGAAAATAAAAGGAACATGAGGAGAAAACAAAAAGACATCAGGAACAACCCATAGTTTCTCCATCAGCTCCATTTCCAGAAAGACTCAAATAAATCATCAACAAAGAATTTGATTTTCTCCAGAAATAAAGAAATTAAACATTGAAATTCCATTGTTACAAGCAATTAAATATATTCCAGAATTAAATAGGTTAATCAAAAATCTTTGTATCAAGACTCCAGGAAGAAAGAAATAATACCCTAAAACTATACATGTAGATGGAAAACTTGTTGACCTATTATCGAGATAAATTATTGTTTCCTAAGTATGGTGACCCTAGAAGTCCTATTATTATATAACAATTGTTAAAAAGATATACAAAATGTGTTGGTTGATCTAGGAGCTTCCATTAATGTTATGATAGATGATACTTTGAAACCATTACCATTTGCTACCATTTTACAAATGTCAGATCAATCCATTTCTAAATCAGAAGGAGTAATGGAAGATGTCATGGTGACAATGGAATCATGGGAATATCCTATGTATTTTATGATCCTTCAACCCAAGAGTAAAATACATGGATATCCAATTATCTTGGGAAGACCTTGGTTGGCCACTGTAGCAGCCTTAATAGACTTCGTACATGGAGATATGACAATATCAAATGGGATAAATTCTAAACAATTCTTCTTGTTTCAACATAAAATTTCATTTTTAGATGTTAAAGAATATTTATGGGTTGATGATTCTAAATTGGATAATTATAATTTATCTTCCTTGGCTATGATTGCAGTCTAAAATCACATTACAAAAATTAAAAAATAATTAACATAAACACGGAAATGGCTAATATCACTTTAGATTCTCCCGAGTTCTCTTATGAATCTCTGCCATTATATTTAGAGTCTCCCAAGTTAGCTTCATAGGTTCCCCATTTAGCTTCATATTCTCCCTGGTTTGCTTTGAAAGTCCCCTTAGGTTCAAATTCCTTTATCCTTTCTTCTAGATCCTTCTTGCTTAACTTACGGATCCTATAATGGAAGTTATGAGATGGAATTACTTCACAAAAGGTATGGATATATCCCTTTTCCACAAAATATATAGATATGGATATAAATTGATTGAAATGTTTCTACACAAAGTTTCATTTGTCCTCTAATAGCATTGATTCCATAAAGAAATCCTAACTTTAGGGATATGATTGTGTACCATATGTTATTACCACATGAATTCCCATTGAATTCATTGTTAAGTGAATTTAAAACTACCAATTCATTATATCCTAGAACAAAATAGATTTCTTTTATCCAAGAAAAGAACTAAATATCAATAGTTTGCTAACTAATGATGAGGAAGTGAAACTTTTTGATGTCTTGATAATCCATACTATATTCTTTCTTGGGATTATAGTGACATGAAAGAAATCCATCCTAGTATCTATACTTGCAACAAATACACAAGTAATGTCAAACCAGTAAGAAATCCACAAAGAAGAATAAATCTTTCATTAAAGGACATGGTTAAAACTGAAATTGAGAAATTGTTGCAAGTTGGATTTATCTACCCCATATCAGATAGCCAATGGGTCTCACCACTTGTGATAGTTCCTAAAAATAATGGCAAGTGGATAATTTGTGTAGATTATAGGAAGCTTAACAAAGCTACTTTGAGATATTATTTTCCCTTACCTTTAATTGACCAAGTCCTAAATAACCTAGTAGGAAATAAGTTATTTTATTTTCTAGATGGATTTAGTGGTTACAATCAGATAAGGGTGGATACAAAAGACTAGGAAAAATAATATTCACTTGTCCTTGGGGAAATTTTTCTTATATAATGTTACCTTTGGTTTTTGTAATACATGAGATACTTTTCAAAGAGTAGTCTTGGCCATATTTTTTAATTTGACTAATGATTGTGTAGAAGTGTATATGGATGAATTCATAGTGTATGTGGAATCTTTTGAAGAATATTTGGCTAACTTAGACAAAGTATTAATAAGGTGTGAACAACATAACCTATCTTTGATCCATGAAAAGTGTTTAATGATGATGGATGAAGGAATAGTCCTTGGGCATCACATTTCAGCCCAAGGGATAAAATTAGATAAGAAGAAAATTGAGATAATTTTTGATCTAGTTGCACCCAAAACTCATAAAGATGTTAGAAATTTTCTTGGGCATGCAAGATATTATAGATGCTTCATCAAATATTTTAGTAAAATTGTTGCACCAATGTTTTATTTTCTAGTAAAAGATAGTGAGTTCATTTGGGATGAGAAGTGTCAAGAATCCTTTGAATTGATTAAAGAGAAACTAACTTCATCCCCAGTGTTAAGAGGACCTAATTGGGAAGAACCCTTCCACATTCACATTGATGCTTCTAACACTGTTATAGGGGTAGTATTGGGACAAAAGGATGAACATGGTAAGATGTATGCTATCTATTACATTAGCAAAAATCTCACTCCTAAATAGTAAAACTACACTACTACTAAATTGGAATGTTTAAATGTTTTCTATGCCATTAATAAATTTTGTCATTATATTACAAGGTATAAGAAAAATATATATATATAGAACATACAACTATCAGTATTTAATGAACAAACCAGTAGTAGGAGGTAAGATCATTAGATGGTTACTCCTTTTGCAAGAATTTGATATTACCATTATTGATAACCCAAGAAGATCTAACTTGGTTGCTGATTTTTTTCAAGGTTAGATACACCTAGAGAGGAGGACCCTATTGATGATAGCTTCCCTGATGAACAATTATTTTTCATATCTACAAATTCACCATGGTTTGTTGATATTGCAAACTATTTGGTAACAATAAAATTTCTGAAATTTTTCTAATACTAGTCAAAGATAATTTCACTTTTAAATGGTTAAATGGTATTTTCGTAAGTGTGGACATGACTTGAGCTATGCAGGTGTGTTAGAGAGGATGAATTAGAAGACATTATCAAATATTGTCATGATAAACTGTAAGAGGTCATTACTTAGAAAAAACAATTATTAAAAATCCTGGTTTGGATACTATTGGCCTTCCCTTCAAAAGATTGTGAAGAAATATATTTGGCATTGTGATGCATGTTAGAGGATGGGAAAACCCACCTTTGTCTCCAGTGAAATTCCTCTTCAACCTCAATTGGTTCTTGAACCTTTTGAATAGTGGGGGTTAGATTTTGTTGGACCTATAAACCCACCTTCACAAGGGAAGGAATTCATCTTGGCTTACACATATTATATGAAAAAATGGGCTAAAGTTCAAGATTTTTCCCAAGAAAGAAGAAGTACTTAAAATTATCTATATCATAATCATGCACAATTTTGGAGTACCAATGAGTATAATCTCAATTTAAGGGCATCAATTCATGTCAAAAAATGATCAAAGACTTTATAGACCTTTACCAAATCAACCACAAGAATTCATCTCCATACCACCATCAATACAATGGACAGGTGGAAGTGACCAACAAAGAGCTGTAAAATATCTTAACTAAAATAGTTGATACTAGCAGGAAAGATTGGGAAAATAAATTACCAGAAGTATTTGGGCATACAACATTACTTGGAAAACTACCACTGGGTTTTCCCCATATGAACTAGTGTATGGAAAAATACCTTATTTCCCATTGAGTTTGAACTACAGACACTAAGGAAAACCATTAAGATTGGGATAGAGTTAGATGAAGCACAACAAAAAAGAGTACTTCAGCTGAATGAACTTGATGAAATGAGGATGGAAGCACTACATCAAACTAAATTACTACAATTTCAAATAATAAAATGGTATCATATACACATCAAAATAATTAATCTCAAAGAGGGAGATTGACCTTATTGTTTCATTCTAAATACTAGGATTTTCTAGGAATCTTAGAACTAGATGGCTAGGCCCATATGAAATTGAAATAATATTTTTGAAATGGATCAATTCAACTTCTTATTATAGATGGGAACACTAAAAATATTTTGGTTAATGGAAATAGACTAAAGGTATATCATAAGACATTAAATAAATAATATTTTCTACATCAAATCCAATTAGGAGGTGAATTTTACTATGAGGAAGAACCTAGTTCTTCCATCATGGTCAACCTATGAAAAATAAAGAAGGATAATAAGGGAGAAGAATTAAAAACCAACAATGGACGTTCTTATCTTCAAAATAATGTTTTAAATAAATGGTAATATGGGAATTTGAAAACCATAAATGGTGGTTTTCCCACCAAGCATGAACCAAAAATAATAAAGTGTGATTTCTTGAATTTTCAAACACTAATTGAATTTTCCTTTTTGTAGGACACATGGAGTGAGCAATACAATTCACATCATTCTTAAAGGTAAAGTTATTTATTTTCTATATATATATTATTAGGAAGTTATAATATGTCATGATTATTTGAATAAGTGGGGAAGATCTTAGAATCAAATGTCATAAAGGCCTTTCAACATCTCTCACTTGAAATAATTGCATTTAATGAGAAAACGGTCTTCACATGCGTTGGAAGGTTGATGAAATGACATGTCCTACATGCATTATTTATTAATGTCATGTTAGATTCATATCTAGTAATGGTTTAAATGTTATAAAATCAATCCTCCAACTGCTAACTTAACTCCAAAGAAACAAGAAAGTAACTCAAACCATTCTTTGGACTAATTTCTAGACACCTTTTTTTTCTTAAAATGGGACACAAGAAGTATTATAATCTAGAGTAAGCTACAATCATGTTGTAATATGAGAAAGTAGTGGTAGTATTTGAATGCTCAGGATGGTTGGAATTCATGAAAAATTCTAGGGTTACAAAGAATCATTAATTGAATAATTCCTCACCAACCTCAAAGAAGATTCATCAAAGGTAAGAAGAATTTTTTTATTAGGGTCAAGTTATTAGTCAGATATTTGGAATTCCTTGTGAAGGAATGAAAATTGCAGGAAGGTCCAATTTTAGGGACCTAATTCAAATTTTTCATGAGGAAGGAGAGATTGAGCTTGAAGTAGTCCTAATTAAGTCAAAATTACACCATGGCATCAAGAGAGAAACACTCCTAGAACCCTATAGGATTGATGCATTATAGGTAGTTAAATACTTCACCTGTGATGGAAAATACAACATTTATGGGATGTGATACAATGAGGATTTTAATTCATCTACATTAGGGTTTGTAAAAACAAGGGCATAAAATCAACTTCCATTAATTTTTGTATGATAGTATTCAAAATATTGTTAAGTGATACAAGGAGAAATGACGGTAATTCATTCATCAAGGACTTATTCAATTAATGTGTCAATACTCCATTACATGGAAAAAAATAATAAGAATATGGGACACATTATTAATGAAATGTGATAAAACACTAGAAAAGAAAAGAAATTCCATTTATTATATTATTACACCAAAGTTAGAATTTGAAGAAACTTCATACCTTACTCATCATGTATAAAATACCCAAGTTTCTAGCTTTGTAGACACTTTCAAGTTTACCACTGGATAATCTGTCTCAATAGATCAAATAAAAGGATGATTTAGGAAGATAGGAGAAGAAACCTCCTTTTTGTTCCACCAAGAATAAAAATGAGACTAATATTATAGGAAGATGAGGACCTAGAGGAGGTTGTTGAGATCTTAGGAAACATAAATTTAGCAATAGAGGAAATTGCAGAAATAGAACAAACAATGCTTAAAGAAATTCATGAATTTAATGTATAAGATATTGTAGAATCAATGAATATCCTCTCCCTCTACCTCTCATGAAGAGAAAGGTAAAGCTCCAATGATGGAAGAAGAAGAACCTCATTCTCCTGCTTCAGCAAGGAAGAATCTAGAGGAGTAACAAATCCAACAAGCACTCCTCCTTTCCAGAAAGAGGAAAATATCAAAAAATAAAAGAAGAATTAGAATTCTTCCTCAAAGCAAAGATACAAACCAAAAAAATCTTATTTCATCATTATATACATAAATAGAGGAACTTAAATTGCAATGTAAGGAAAAATATGAAATAGTTCTTTCCAGCACCAAAGTACAAATTAATTAGAGGTCCAGACTTCATTGAGTTATAATGAAGTAAAAAATATCTAGGAAAGCACATGCAATGATTTAGAAAGATTAAATTCAAAATAAAAATTTACAAAATTAATAAGAGCAAGACTAAAAACAAAAAAAGAAATTTAAAAATAAAAATAAAAATCCAAGAATACCTTGCAAATTTCTTGTGCCATAGAGAAAAAAATTCTATCTTGTAAAATAACCTCTTCAATATATAACATTTTTCTACAAGATAATTTTTTCAGATGGAAGCTATCTAAAATTGCATGTGATTTACCTTTTTATTTAAAGGATGAAACAAATTTCTTGGAGGTTTATACTAAGAGCTCCCTTGACCACCAAAACCTAATGTGTGAATTTCACCTTTGCAATCTTCTGTTAAGCCACATGTCTAATTTTCTAATCAATTTGTATGTGGAGGATCCTAGTTGAGATAATTTTCATCTACTATGAAAAATCAAATAGATTGGGATCAAAGGAATGAAGAATAATTTCAAAAGGTAAAAATAGAATGGACTTTTCATGAGACCTCAATATCCCAAACCTGTTGAACAAATACGTAACATTTAGATCTCGGCCTATCAACCTAAGATTCAAGAACATCATATAAATGAGCTAAAGAAGAGCATTTCCAGTGTCCATAAATTTTCCCAACAACAAGAATTTGTGAAGGAAATGACAACTTGTGATAAAAGGTGGGATACCTTGAATATTCCTTTAAAAGGGATGGAGTTACTCTCATACAAATCTCAAGTGTTCTATTAGTGTGGCTATGTTAATAACAAACATGATTCTAGGTATATGTCTAGCTCAATCTCACAAATGGAATGGAATGAGATTCAAGCCACCACAAACTCATTTTTTTTATTGCCCTCATGGTAAGAATATTCAACACAAGTATTTATAAAATGGGGATAGAAAGTGGTGGAAAATGAAGGATTTTGTGTTTCAAAAGAAGACACTTGGGAATACCATAATAGCACCTATGATTTAAGAAACTCTATAGAAGATAAGATCCTTGATTCAGACTATGGAAAATTATTTTAATAGGAATTGCAAACAAGTAAGTGTGGGGGAGAATGATGAGCTCATTAAATGGTTAAATAATGACATTATTTATCTTCCCCTTATTTGAATATGTGTGCATTCTATAACTTTTTCCTAATCAAAGTAGAGAATATATGCATTTTACTAGATTAGTGTGTGTGTAAATTTGTTCCACCATTGTGTTCTAACTAAAAATCATGAAAAGTATTCATTTTTGTGTATATAGATCAAGAAAAGTATGATTTTGTCCAAGATGTAGAGTTTGGGTCTGAAAACTCAAGACTACTAAGCTTCAAGTCTCCCCTAGTCCACTTTAGAGTTCTTTGTATGGCTTGGGAGTCTTCACATTGTAACTTTAGATTATTTAACGATAGCTTTAGATTCTTTATCCGTAGCTTCAAATTTTCTACCTATGGCTTAGAAGTTTGACCTTTGACTTCGGATTATACTTGGAAACTTCATGATCCTCTAGATCAGACACCAAAAAATCTTGATATGTGAAAATTTTTCTTTCTTGGAAGTTGCATCCACTTAAGAACAACACACACTAGAATTAGGAAATACTAGTTATAGAATGGATAGTGTAATATATATATATATATATATATATATATATATATATATATATATATATATATATATATATATATCTAAATCTTAGAGTCAATCGGTTCCCCAATTCTCTCCATCATTTCATCTTGAAATATGGAGATATTGTGGAACCTCTCCATCAATAATCTAAATAAGGAGATTCTAGGATTCCTCTAGTTGTTTTGTAGGCATCAGTTGAGGGAGCAGGATGATATAATCCACACTCACTGATATTTAAAGGGATGTCATTAATTGGTATCTTGTAATGTAATTTGTTGTATGATCATAATTTTTAAGTAAATAAAATTTCTACATTGGTCATCTAGTACACTTAGTGTAGCTATGATCAAAGGGAGAGCAAGGGCCCACTCACCCCAAGACTTAGAGCTTTTGGTATTTTTTTAGTTATTCTACTTTTGTGTTAATATATATAAACATGCTCATTTATGTTTAATAAAATTTAGTCTCTAGTATTCATTACTATATCTTTCATTCTTTATTAATCTATGGTGAAATTATTAAAAATTAATTTCTAGTCAACAAACTTTCTTTTCTTTCATAATTTTAAATTTTCTACATTGTATGATTTAATTCTCAACAATAAATTTCTATTTTTATTTTAAACCCTACAATTTATATTTTGCAAGTTTGTCTTTACTTCAAGCATTGTGAGTTTTTAATTCAAAGCATTGTGTGTTTAAACTCTACAAGATTGATTTTACCCTGTATTGTTTGAGTATAATTTTTAGTTCTATATTAGGTTTCATTTTGATTATTTTAGACTTAGGAACCCCCTAAAAAAAAATATTAAGATGAAGTCCTTTGATGATTTGTTCCATCCAACCGAACAACTCCTCTAGAGAGGCTGGTGTGTATTATATTCCTAACACATCCGCAATTTTATGGGAATGGAAGAGCTACTTGCACTTGAATAAATCATGAAATCATGTACCAAATGATCACCAATGATCAAGGAAATATAGATTTGTGGCGGTTTGTCTTAAAAATACTTTTCCCTTCCATTTGACACAAACTTGTAGCAATTACTACTCCATGACCTGATGATATGTCGGTTGTAACAAAAATTTGTAGAGCCTCTTGCAACAAGTTTCTTTGAGAAGGAATTGAGAGTGCATCCCACATGGTAACACTTAGGTTGGTATTCTTCATCTATTCTACAATACTAAAGGGAATTGCTCCTACTTTGCTAATATTTCTTTGGGCATTAGAATCCTCTTTTAGGCTCGCATAGGTATTTGTGATGCCCGAACAACCTTATTTCCTCACAACCTATCTAGAATGTGACTCTAGCATTTTATTTCCCACATTTGTATCAACTACCACTTGTAGCTGAGGTTATGAAGTAGATGTTTGATCATATTTGGAAACTTGGGATTCCATTGCCCTCTTTTTGGAGTGGGTATTTGTTGCGACTGATGAAGAATCAATATTCAAACCACATAAATCATCCTCTTGCCAATTTAGCAAAGTGGTTTCCTCAGGAGCCTATGTTTGATCGGATGCTTCTGTGTGGATGAATTTTATGTTTCCTCTAGTGGAGCAGATACACTTTGAACCATAAGTTCCTGGCTCAGAACTCCATTTGGGAAAAGATTTTGATTGTGAGGTTGAGAACAAGGATAACACCATTCATAGTCTTGAACTAGATTATTCTAGACTGGTACAATAGCTCTAGAAGAACTAGCAGTAAGGGGATTCCTAAAATTTAGGGGCTTGATGTTTGCAGCTTGACTTGTGGCTTGATTTTGTGCTTGATTATTCCCTTGAAATGGTGGACGATTTGATTGATATTGTTGATTCTGTGATTGGTACGGATGAGCATATTGAGATTTTTACCTCTTGAGTGCTACAAGTTCATTCCCAAAATTTTGTAGCAATGAATTGACCTCAACTAGATTGTTTGAAGGGATAAGTGATGTCACATCGGTTGGCTAGAAGATGATGGAATACAGGAAATGGTTGGCTGATTACTAAAAGTTCAACAAACAAAGGTATGAGAGGCATGGGTGTAATTTTCCCTTCCTAGATCGAGAGTTATCATCCCTTATTGCAACTTCATAGGCATCAGGAAGTGTGGTCCCTCCCATGGACTAGATCATAACTACTATATTGTTGTTCAAATCTTGTAAATAATACAAAAATGCATTATTAGGAGAAGGCTTTATGAGTGCCGGAATCTGTTCCAAGTCTTTTGGAATCGGAAGTTGAAATCACTCATGTACTCTTGAGGAGCTCTCTTTATGGTAGTGAGTTATTCCATGAGTGATAGGTGGTCACTCTTGTCTTTGAACTATTTGTAGAGCTTCTCCCCCAACTCGTCCCAAGTGGTTATAGTACCAACCTCTAACCCAAAAACAAATGAAGTGTTTTTCCCTTACAGGAAGTAGCAAAGAGTCTTACTTTGGAACGTTATCTTCTGTAACATTATGTACTACGAAAATGTTGGCCACATAAATAATATGTTCCACATGAGTAATATGAGTTTCTCTGTGTAAAAGGGTATAATTTTGAGTGTAGCAACAGGTATAGGATCCCGTTGGGCTAATAGAAGAGGGTTGCTCATTGAATGCAGGAAACACTTGGTTCCTCGCCATTCTAACAAGAGGTTGATTGTTCCTAAGTGGAGGGAACCTTCCATAAGGAGGTGTTGAATGACCTCTATGTGCAGGTGACATCTGACTGGTGATGTTAAAATGCCTCTTCTTCTTCTTAGAGGAGATAAGGACAACTTAATATGCTGATAATTTCCTTCTCGTTTTGCAGAAGTTCTTGTTTGAATTCTTTGCATAAGTTAACAGAATGAGATTTGAAATCTAGAAAAATAGATTTGTCAGGTACTTTGATTCATGCAAATATTAATAAAAGTACCAACTCTATCCCACCGAGCGTGCCAAAAAATTTGGTCACACGGATCATGCACCCATTGAATCTCTGAGTGATCTTGTGCAACGTTGGAACATCCCCAAGGTGTGGGACCTTGTCACCTTGGGATGAACCTCCAGAGAAGGCTGAATTCCTTTGAGACTTGGAGCACTTGATTTAAGATCAATATGCAAGGCTAAAACATTTGAAAATAACTCTAATCTACTCAATTTATGGGGCTTAAAGTTAGAGATAAACAAAAGAAAAATAAGGTGATGCACCAAGTATATTTAATAGATATACCTACTTAAATGCACAATCAACTCCTCACAACAATATATGATATGCACATGTCTTGCAATCTTCCTCCATCTATGATTGTAAATAATAATGCAACTTTGTAACAGAAAGAGATAACACATAGATTGAAATCAGATAATCGAGATAAAGGTAGCTAGCCAATCACATCAAGGAATCAAACATTCACAAGCTATGAATTGATCAATGATTAACACAATAAACTAGATATTTCAAGGAAAAATATTGTTCTGAATATAACTAAAAGGCTCAAAGTATATGAAGCACTCTTCCAAGCTTGAAGAGCAATGCCCTAAATGATCTAAAAGTCTCTTTTTTAACTTAATACATCTAACTATTTATGATTTCAAGAGGTTGAGCCATTACAGCTAAACCTTTAACTAACTAGTTACTAAAAATAGAGTGTAATTAAGTTCAAGGGAACAAGATCCCATAAATATAGAAACATGGTTAGATGGATTTGACCAAGATAAGAGTGTAAATTTAACTCGACTCAGATCTTTGAATCCGTTCCAATAATGACCACCATGCTTAGTTGGGACCTACAACATTTGTTTCTTGTTCAGGTTTCTCCTAATACTTTTCCCACATAGCCAAACGGTGCTTGTAATCAATGAAACGTTTGATAATTCCTTATATCTCTTATTCCTCTAGCCCACACGCATAATGATTTATGAAATTTGTTGTATCAACCTCTCTCACAACCTTGACTAGAAGCCTTTTCAATTTTTTCACCACCTTCTTCAGCTAGCTTATGAAATTCTAACATGAAACTAATATGTGAATTGAATTAATATTGAAAGTTTTAGTTACCTCATCATCCTCCTTAACTAAACCTTTGAAACTTTCTTTAATCTGATCAATCAAAAGAGAATCAATATTCTCGTTGAAGATTTTACAATTAATGTTATCAAATTATTCTGAAATGTCACTTAGTCCATCCACTATTTCAACATGTTTATCCTCCAATTTCTTGATTAAATCCTAAAACACTTGAGATTTGAATTCCATGGCCTTTTGATACTTAAAAAACTTAGAGGCATCATCAATTACACCCTCATGGAGAAGTAGATCTGGATTCATATCTCTAATTTCCTCCCAAGTAGTCAAATTCAGGTTCAAATTATTAATATCTTCATAGATGATTTCATCTAGCTTTTGAATAGAAACTTTCTCCATGTGCAAATCATTGTATATCTCCACATCTATTTTCATTAATGGGTTTGTCTCCTAGAGAATACACTCAATCCACCCAAGAATTGATCATCCCTTATGACCTATCTTCAATTTCATGATATGAGATATCATCAAGATGGGAAGAGATAGTCAGAGAAGTCATAGTTGAAGGATCCGTGGTTGGAGTAGGTTGTGTGACTTTCTTCAAAAGAGTAGTGAGTTGTTCAACCTTTGCTTTCAATTCATCCTTAGAAGCCTTATCTTTGTCATACTTTTCTAACAAATTTCCAAGGGCCACTTGAACATCCTATTTTACACCCTCATGTGTTGTCTTTCCTAATGAAAACCTAGATATTTGATAATCTTGTAGTAATGGTTTCTTTGGTTTTTCCTTCGGTGGGGTGGCTATCTTCATGAAACTTTCTCCTAAATCACTTACTGATAAGTTAGAAACAATCATTTTTGTTTGGCATGCCCTTTTGGAGTGAGTTCCAACACGCTCAAATCAATCACATCTACGAGGGGCACCTTCTTATTTTTCTTAGGGGTTTTGCGATATATCCATTCATTTATAGCAGACGCCAAACGAAAGTGGCATGGTCATAACTGAACTTGGAGCACGGGTACAATAGTTGAAATGGAAGTGGTAATGATAGATGGTGCGGGAGTTAGAATAGCTTCGAGGAGAAGATAAAATGAGATTGGAAATATAAATGGAAGGAAAAGGAAGTTTTTGAGAAAATGGAGTGGAAAGTGGAGACCCAATCATCTCTCCAACTGAGAGAACATGAAGGGATGAGAAAACTTGGGCCATAGATGGAGATGGAAAAGCAAAAATGAGTAGAGGAGTGGTAGACAATGATGGAGGTGGTGGAGTTGAGGATGGTGATAATGGTAGTGAAAGAGAAAGTGGCAAACCTTGTGATACAACCAAATAATTACTAACATTAATAACTTTAGATACTTTCACTATAGAAGACACGAAACTGGGTAGTAGGGATTTTTGCAAGAGAATAACTACCAACAACAAATGATATCTTTCTTGGAGCTGTAATGGCCTTCTGAGTAGACCTATTACCTTTTATAGGTGTAGGAAACTTAGGGTTGGTTGGGCTTCTATTCTTATAGGTTGGTCTAACCCTTTAGGTGAGATTCCCAAAGTAGCTAACCAATCATATGTTCTTTGCAAGATGGGCCCCACCCTTTCCTTTGTATTAGAAAATTCTTCTTGATACCAATCAATCCATGGTAATGGTTGATTAGAAATGTTATCACTCCTATAAACTGGGTCAAACACATCATCATCATCTTTGATTCCATCAAAAACATCTGCAATACCATATTGTTTAACTTCATCAAGAGTTAACCTTTCAAACTCTCGTTGTCTAATGATGACCTCATCTTGACAAAGTGGATCTAGATATCTTCTAACTGAGGAACATGGGAACTAGCCAACCTTGTTTTGCTAAATTTTCCCCAATAATCAAAGTTAGTTCTAGGGTGGAAAGTTCGCAAGGTAACTTCAGACATTTCTCCATCGACATTCTTTGCCTTGTAAATACTAGCACAAGTGTATCTTCTAATTGAAATGGGAAACTAGACTCCTGCCTTATGTTGTTTATTTTGAATCTTATGATAATCCAATAACTAACGAACCAATTATAATAAGATCCATTTATCATTCGGGCATCTTGGTAATTTATTAGGAGCACCTAGGAAACCGGAACCCTGATGTATGTAAATGTTGGGAATTGGAGATATATGGCTCCCCATTCCCTTACCTCCTTGAAATATTCATCAAAAATTATGTGATTGTACAAATTATTATCAAAATGATAAAGGAAGACAACAAAAAGGCATCATTAACTCTACAGAAATTTTTATTTCCTTCTTCCATTGTGAGTTGAGGATAAAACTCATAAATCTATGAAATTCTCCTAACACCCTTTATATTCAACCCATTAAATTCTCCCATGGAAGTTGCCGCATAGACGAGGAAAGAATTCATGAAGAATTTTTTTGAAGTCAAGACATTTCCCAACTGAAAACAAATTGAACTACTAATATGTTCTCCCCATCTTATAAACTCCTTATGTTTCTTAATGGTAGCAATGTAAAGAAACATCCACTCTTGAAATTCTCTTGCTGAAGCGAGACCCAAAAATCTACTCAAAAGCATAATAAGGTCATTGAATTCTTGGATGAAGTCTGAGTGGAACAATGTTTTGGGGAGATTAGTAAAATTCTTGGCCAAATAATTCTTCATCATGATCTTTGTACATAGTTTAAATTCCTTATCCCAGTATTCAATGTAGCCTCTGGGGAAATTGTTGCATATTCCTTGACATCCGGAAGTTTGAATAAGTATTCAAAAAAATCGGTGTCCAGCCTAATCACAACTTTACCATCATCATCCTTTACTGATTTAGAGGCCTTATTGAAGTGAGTTACTGCAGCCAAGACAAACTCAGGGAAATGCATGGATGAAGGAAAACTAGTAGTGAGAGCAAGCCCACTATCAAATATGGCTTGCATCCAAGATTTTTTATTAGGGGATTTTAGTCTTTCCCAGAATTCTGGCATATCCAACTATCCCAAGTCCGTGTCTCCAATGTTTCCCAAATCTGAGGATAGGAATGTATGAGGGGAAACTCCTAAGAAGGTATACTTCATCTTTTCCTTTCCTTTTGAAGAAGAAGTTGACATCAGTTCGGGGTTTGGAACCCGATTGAACCTTGAAAATTTTATAGAAATAATTTTGAAGACTCAAACATTGAATTCTGAAGGTCTGAAAATAAAACCTCTAAAAACAATCTAATTCCAAAAAGATGAAGCTGAAACTCGAACTCGCTTGGTTGTGCAACCCGAAAAGCATTCCTCCAAAATTTTGAAAAGCAATAAGTTCCAAAGGTCCGAAATGATGCTAACTCCGAAATCTAACTCGTCACAGTTCCAAAAGCATAGTCTTGAAATGCCAAAAAGAAAACCTCCAAAAATTTACACTAATGAAAGCACACCAACTCCAAAAGATAAAGGTTCTAAAGATCTGAAATGAGGTTTTTTCAAAATCCTTTGGTTTGATGAGACTCGATGCCTACATGATTTGAAGCTCACAAGATTGAATGAAATACCAAACAACATGTTTGAAATGAACAAAAATGAACAATGAAACGGAAGTGGCTTCCATGTTTAAGAAAAAGAAGAATGGAAAGAAATAAAAAACAAAACCATGACAATCTAAACCAAAAATATTAAAGAAAACCCAAAAATTAACTTGAAATCGATGCCTAAAAGTATGATATGGTGCGGTAAAAATCGAGGTGTCAAAGTGAAAATGACAGGTGAAAATCCAATTTTATATAGGTAAACCTAAAATTAATGCCCAAAATCTAACACATGTGGGGTGGTTGGGAATTAAATGTTATGCAGAGAGTCCAAAATATGAAATGCAAGTGTGACTGTTCTAATGTGAAACTCAAAGTCCAAAAGCCGAAAGACCAAAGTTCCAAAATTTTGGAGCTTTGGGATTTCAGAATTTGGAACTCTAGAATGAAAATAACACTGGGTGTAAAGTGAAACTCGAAACTCGAAAACCTGAAGTTTTAAAATTTTAGAACTTCAGCCTTTTGGAGTTTGGAACTTGTTGGTCGTCAAATAGGACTTTTTAGAAGAGCAACAGTCAGGGGACAAAAAGTCCCTCCTCTTTAATGGGAGAGGTTCCCTTATTCTGAAACGAACTTATTTACAAATACACAGAACATTATTTTATGGTCAAACTTGGATATTACGAAAGTGTTTTCCACAAGTATCATCAGTTACGCCAGGACTGAGGAAGGGGAATAAGAAGATGAGCAGAATAGCAACATTCAGAATTATAGATAGCAGAATAATTCTTCGTGTATGCGAAGCTTCAAAGGATTTAAGACAAGATCATTTGCATTAGCTGAATGGGATTAAATTTAAAGACACAAAGTTCCGTAAATAACCTTCTTCAGATTTGTTAATCAAGGACACAAAGTTCCTTCTTGGTTGTACAAGATCACTGTACTTGCAAAACTGAACAGTATGCAATCAGAGAGACTAAACGAGTTAGGAACAAAACGATCTTCACAATATTAAAGGAAAACACAGAGACAACGAGAATCAGATAGACAAAGAACGGAAAGCCCTTTTGTATTGATTTCTTTCAGATCTATTTACACTTTCAGCAAATATCCAAGTTCTTCCTCCCCTGGAAAATGGCGTGGAAAGGCCATTATATAGATTACAAGTCAGTTACTCTTCGTAACCGTTTCTTTTAACTAAAGAATAGTTAAGTACCGCCAATTGCAATACCTTAACTAATTACAAAGAATACGAAAAGAAAGGAAAGAAGAGGAAAGAAAGGAGAAGGAGACAGTGGCTCGGCTATGGGAGGGACCCACTGTCTTCAGAATCCGCTGCCTGAACTTCTTCAATGACTCAGCTATATCTCTGCCACGAGGGACTGACGTGTTGGTTGCAGACTGAGTCCAAAATCCCAGACATTTCTCCATCTCTTTATCAAACTCGACGTGAGTATGATAGTCTTTGTTTGCTTCTTCAATGGCAGACTGAAGAGAGCAAATTTCCTTTATCTTGTCCTTAGAGATGGAGTCTTCCTTGAAAAGATTATCTTTGACAAAAGCTCTGAACTGAGCTTTGATTTCTTGCAAGGACAAGGGAACGCCAGAGTTTTCGTCCTGAAGATGACAATGCATATCCTTGAACGCAGCAGCAGCCAGTGTCTTGAAAGCTTCTCCCTTCTGCCAGCTATTCTTCATTTCTCCTACAGCTTCCTCCAGGACTCTGATTTTCCACTCCACGCTGTAGACCCAAGATTTTGACAGATTGTCCTTAGCATCATCGAAAATCTTGTTCGCCAGTAAGATGTTCTCATCTGTCTGGCCCATGAGGCGAAGGTCTACGATGCAACTACTCCAGAGCTTAAGCTCTTTATCCATTACCCCAATAGTAGAGGACAGCCTCTGTTGCAAATTATCTACCTTTCCATGTAGCTTAAAAGCTTCATCGATGAAGTTTAGCCCAGCAACAAGCATGTCATCCACCATGGCTTCAATAGCTCTGCCATAGACAGAATACTTGTGCATATCTTTAATACTTTGTACTTCATCTTGGCTTAGAATTACAGGAGGCGGTAGAGCAGTCAAGGGGGTAGGGTCCAAAACTTTGTCCTTAGACAAAAGTGACTTGATAAAACTCGTGAGAACTTGGGCTTGTTCTTCTAGCTGCTCAATCGTCTGCTGCCCTTTCTCTACCCTTCCAATAACCCTTGTGACTGTTTCCTGGAGGTTATGAATCTCACCTTCAGGAGTAGACTCTCCCATAGGGATCCTTGAAAGCTCCAAGTCAGATGTCAGCAAGTCTGATTCTGATTTGTCTACTGTGGGCTTAGCAATCTCCAGGAATTGCTGACCTTGAGCATCTGACACAATCCTGGAAGTAGTTCTGGCTTTCTTGGCACGAGAAGGAGTGGTGCCCAACAAGGTCAAAGCTTCAAAGACATCAAAATTCGGTCCCAAGCTTTGAGAGGAGGATTTCCTCTTCCTTTTGTCAACCAGAGGTTGCACCCAAGCAAAAGAGGAAGAAGAATCTGCAGGAGAGGCAAGGGGACCAAGAGACAGGGAGCTCATGACACTTAAGGTCTGTGCAGCTGTTGACTCAAGTTGAGATGTGGGTAGAACACTGGAGGTGATGGCGGTAGAAGAATCAGTAGTACCTAGAAGTTCAGTGCTCTGGACCTCCTTATCTGCTGGATTTTCAGGAACACCTGCAGGAGTTGGCATCTCACTTTCTTCACTTTCACTGAGAACAATGATGTTCTCGGCCCCATAAACCTCGTGCTGTTTTCTTGGAGGATCATTCTCTGCAGGCTCCTTCTTTACCTCTTTGAGTTTCTTCTTGTATACCTGGGTAGATGGAGAAGGAGTAGATTCCACATGTCCCTGAGCTGTTGAGGTAGAAGGGGTTTTCACCGTGTGTTCGGACTGGAACTGATGTCTCTCTTATGGGTGTCGAATCATCCCTGGAGCTAGATTCTCCTGAGTGCCTCTTGAATTCTCGGATCTTCTTACTGAACCAGACCCTAGTTCTGATCAAGACTGGAGCAAGAATCTCAGCCAGATCATCTCTCTCTTTCCTGTTCCAATCCAGGTCCTCCAGAGGAGTGTGCTTAATCACATTTTCATACTCATAAGAGTATAGCTCAGAATTATCATCTTGGAGACCTTCAGGAACTTGGTACAGACTGAGTTCTTGGATCAATTGCAGGGAGAACCTGCCACAATGCCTTCTTCTGGCTTCAAAATCATCTGCACAGTCAGCCCAGTAGTCTTCTGTATCTGCCCTATGATGATATATTATCTTGAGGTTCTGTTCAATGAACTTCTTCAAGTCAAAACAGGTTCTAGGCTTGAAGAAATGAACAGTGATAGGGACCAGGGCTCTTTCTATGTTCTGAGCATCCAGAGCTGTTTTGCATGTATAGTTTCCCAGAGAGATGGGAAAGTGCAAGCCAGAGATCTTCTTGTCTCTGCAAGTTCTGTGCAACTTGTCTAGTTGCCTGCATATTTCAATCAGGGCCATTTTGTCGTTGCAGAACATGGGGAGCCGCAGAGGGGTGCTCTCATAGCCAGCCAGCCTGATATAGGAGAATTTCCTGAATTGAATGAAATAGGCTCCATACTGCGATATCAGGTTCATGGCTTCATCTGAAAACCTTCTTGCAGTATCACCTTCGAGCAATCTGACCACGTACATGGTGAAAGCATCATTGACCCTTCTGAAATTCCGATTGCTGGTCTCTAGGGTGAACTGCGGGCAGTAGGCATACACTGGATCATCTTTGTGTGCATCTACATAGGAGAAACCAAACCACTGCCTGGATGCTGCTAGGGTATACATCAGATATGAAGTCATGTAGAACTTCTTTGTTTGTTGGACGTTGGATACCATTTCACCCAAATTCATACTGATGATCTCTGCCCAGTTGATACTTTGTGTTCCCTCGCACACCATGCTGATGAGCGGGCACATCCAGAAATGAAATTCATTGGTGGAGGGCAAACCCATAACTCGAGCCAGCAGTATTATGAAGTCTGACAGTTCTTCATTGAAATCTGCCCGGAAAAGGGTTTTGGTCAGACGAGAAGGACCTTTCTTAGGGTTCTTCAACCAAGACTTCGCCACTCGAGCTTTATATTTATCACTGTCTTGGTCGAACATGGCCTGTGCTTGATCTCGAGAGACGACTATAGCATTGTCCATCTCCGGAATCCTCAGAGCAGCTCCAATGGCGGCAGCGTCCAGCTTGGCAATGAGCTCCCCGTGTACGTTTGTCAATTCACTCGTAGCGGGGTCGAAGTGAGCTCCGCATGAAAGTACAGTATCAGCACACTGCACTGAGATAGGGAATCCTCCGGCGAAAGCTAAACCGCTATCGTTAATCATCTGTGCCATTGGCGTAGGGTTTGCATCTGTCATTCTTGACCAAAAATCACCGAAGTCGAGATGACGAGCTTCACTGTCTCCGATATTGCTAACGGCAGACTCGAGTGGAGAAATTTGCTCCTGCCCCTGAAACTTGATCTTCATATTGATAGATTCGGAGCTGCGACCTAGACTCTGGAAGGAATTTGCAAAGGGAAGGGATATTTGCGCAGGGAACTAGATTGCAAGGGTTTGAGCAAACGACAGCAAGGAAGCAATGCGAAAATGCGAAGGTGGTATGCTTGGTTATATAGCCGTTTGAGGAGCGGAATGAATTTAATGCGCATTGAATACACAACCACCAATTTGAAAAATATCATACTTGGAGCGAGCGGGGAAAAACTAAGTGCGAATGATACTAGGTACGCTTGGGACATGTGAGACGCGAATGCGCGAAACACGCGGCTTGGCCGGTTCGGGCAAATCGACCGAAAATGGGAAAGCTCGCACTTTTTAACTTTGGGACATTTGGGACAGGAAAGTGTGAAGTACGCGGGAAGGATGATTCGGCCGAAATTGGAACAACACGCAAAATAAGTTTTGGGACACTTGGGACAAAATTTTCCGACGGGCCCGAAAATGGGACAGCTTCGGGGATTTCGGCCGATCGGGGAACAGAGTGCATTTTTGTACTTGGGACAGATGGGACAAAAAGTTCCGACAGGCCCGAAAATCACACAAAAAGACCCAAAACACAATTTTTTCAACTTCACGACTTAGGCACTTCAGAGAAGAACTCTTCAACTCAAAATTTTGAAAATTTTACTCTTATCAGAGCGGGAAATTTTGAGTGGACAACAGAACTAGAACACAAAAATGATCAAAAATGTCAATGAGAACTCTAAAACCTGAAAGCCTAGAGTTCCAAAGTTTTAAAACTTCGGGATTTTGGACTTTAGAACTTTAAACAAAAAAATTACTTACAAATGTCACAAAACTGAAGTAAGAGAACCTCTACATTTGAAGTCTAAAATTTCAGAATTTTGAAAACTCTTGATTCCCTAAAAACTTAGGCAAGAAATTTCACAGAATGGTAGAATTTTTTTTTAAACTACCCTCAAGTTAAAGGTAACATAAAAGGTTAACATTTTTGGTGACATCCAGGAATCCCTACTTGCTAATTATTAGGCCATTATTCTTATACAATCCATTAGGAAAAATATTCTTAAAAAAATATTGAGCACACACTAAAATAAAGAAAAAAACAATGTGTGAAGCACTTGGAGGAAATGAACAAAACAAACACTATACACACAAAAATTCTCAAAATAAATCTTTGAGATGAATCCCATTCACATGAATGGGAAATTATTCTCCATTGATTCTGGATAAGAAAAATGAATTTGCTTCCTTACAACTTGTGATGATATATGGTCCGCTCCAGAGGGAATCAAATTTAGAATGCATACCCGACTTGGCCCTATCAACATCCCATTTGAGAACCAAATATCCTTCATGGAACTCCTTATTGGATGCCCTTTATTCAATTTTTTTAACTTGAGATTGGTGTTGTTCTAGAGTCTTCATTGCCTTGTTCCTTGTTTCTTCTAGCTCCATCAGTTTGGAGTACCGACTATCATTGAATAATTTTCCATAAGTTCTAGTTGATGTGCCAATTCCAAAGAAGGTAGCTCTAGAGATAGCGGGAGTTTTGCTTCCCTCCCATATACCAGCATAAAAGGTGAATTCCCAATAGCCCTTTTGGGTGTGATTTGATCTTCCCATAGGGTGGTTTTGAGATGAGTGTGCCAAGTTCTTCTATTGGTTTCCATTATACGCTTGATGATATGTATGAGATTCTTGTTATTGGAATCAGCTAATCCATTCCCATGTGGGTAATAATTGGATGAATTTTTGAGATAAACCCCATTCTTAACACCCATTTGGTTAATTTCAAACCAAGAAATTCCATTGCGTTGTCTGAAATTACTGTAAATGGGACACCAAAATGTGTCATTATCCCCTCTAGAAAATCAAGGACAGCCTTTGATGAGGCCACATATTGGCATGTTTTGGCCCCATCTAAATTCTTTTTGAAGCCTCTTACACATACAATTTTGAGACTTTGATATCCTCTTGATGGTTGATATGAGATAAAGTTATGATTTTGCATATATTTATTTTTTTATGTTCATTAAGATCTAATATACTTATTTACTGTGGTGAATATTGTCTTTTGTGCAAACTGATGTTTCTGATGTCTCTATGAACAAATTACAAGATGCCATAAGATTTTGAAGTAGTATGCCCTAGCCCATATCACTCTGGTTGTGCTCCTACAACATCCTGTAGCCACTGGCTGGGAAATGATAAAAGAGAATCATGACATCCAACAACAATGAGGCATCATGAAGTATATGGAGCTGAGCATATGAAGCTAGGAAATGAGTTAACCAAGTGGCAACATTGTTTGGACAAGTTTGAGAAGTCTTTGGGTGATTTATCTTACCCGTAGCAAGCTCCAGACCTGCCCGTAGCATCTTCCAGAACTACCTGCAGCAACAGAGCAGTATGCACCTCCAGCTGCCCATAGCCAAAGAGAACTTATCTAGCTCACCGAAGTATAAGACAAAAAGTACCAGCTATCCTAATGCATCATATGTAATGTTATGGTTACTTTGTTAAGTAGTTTTGTAATCAGTTCTTATCATGTAAATAAGATAGGAATTAGTTGTCTCCACTCAAAAAATATGAAATAGAACAACTATAATCTGTTTGAGTGGTTTTTGATCATATTCCTAGAATAGAATAAGTTAGTGATCTATCTATATATATTCAGATAGAAATGTAATGGATAGAGAGTAATAGATTAAGGAATGAAGTGATAGTTGTATGAGAGAAGAAAAATTGTGAATGTGTGAAGACAGAATATATTAATGTGAGTTTTTTCTCTTAAGTTCATTGTAATCTCTTTGTTGTAGCAATCTTTAATTGCTACAACTTAATAGATGAATCATTTATCTTCTTGATTTTTAGGGTAGGATCAGAACTCACTTCTACACGAGGAAGGGCCCCCTCAAAAGGAATTGTAGGGAAGATCCTATTCCTCCATTTCCTATTTATGTTGTGTGGATTGATTATCAATTATTCATTTCATTTATAAAAGCTAATGAGTGCATAGTGTGTTGAGTTTTAGATCTGCAGATCAGCAACATCCATAGTTTACTTTCCAATTTGCACAAGCATTACTTTATACTCTTTGATGAATTTCTAGCCTACAAAGACCTCACTCCAAAGTACTATAGCATATATTTTGTAGGCCCTTTGAAAATATTATGCCCCTGGGTTGACATTTAATGAATAGCAGAGTATGAGACCTAATATCATTGGTTGATTATTCTGCACATCAACCTTTTCATTTCCCTCTTTAATCGCCACGACTTCCATCGACGAGTGAAGTAATCCATCATGGTGAGAATCCATTTATGCCATCACGTGATGGAGGATTAATCATCAATTTAAATCCAACCCCACTAGATTAAGGGTTGGTCAACCTGAATTAGGTGAAGAGGCATGTCTGTCAATCTCTTCTTTCCTACGAAGAAATCACACTCCTTGCATTTCTTTACTTAAAACTGGGTATCTTTGAATAAATCGCCAATTATAACCGAATCTCATCATCATTGTAGCAATTGTGCATGTAGATTATTACCCTCGATAGACCATTGTGAAATTCTTCTAGTACCTTATTTACATTGTGGTCCTATGCACCAAAGAAGAACACCATTCAAATCCCTTTAAAAGAGAACATTATCCACCATAACGTAAGGAATAGACTGAAGACGGAAACTTCTTTCAAAATTTTCCATGCTTGCAGGGTATTCTCCTAAAAGGAGAAAAACTTTCATCTTTGATAGCCAATCAATCTGGTTATCATCCTAAGGTTCATTAAGGAGCACTGTGTCCTTTTCTACCTTTGACTTTAAATCTTCAACAAACTGTTGACACAAACATTTACCCTTGATGAGCTTAGTGACCTTAATGTGTACATCATATTCCATCACTTTAGTGACCCATCTGGCACGTTTCTCATTCACATATTTATTTAGCAAAAAAATTAACTCCAGGATGAGACACCATCAAATGTATCTTGTTATTGGACAACATGTGCCTAAATTTCTTCAAAGCTTGAATAACAACAAAAATTGTTTCTCAACAAATGAATATTTGAGCTCATAATCTTTTAGGGATTGAATAAAGAAGGAAATTGGTTGTTCCATTGATTCATTATTTTGTTGAGTGAGAATCCCATAAATACTTTCTTGACCAAAAAAGGCATAGAGAATGAAATCCCTATCAAACCTTGGATTCACCAACATAGGTGCTTGAGAAATGGCTTCCTTAATGGATTCAAAACTCTCCTTCCCTTCCTTTGTCCATGAGAAAGGTATATTTTTCTTCAACATGATTTTTAATGGTTTGGCTAGGGCTACAAATTGAGGGATGAATCTCTCGCATAAAATTTATTGTTCCAAGAAAACTCTAAAGTCCTTTCTTATGAATTGGAAGAGATAGGGACAATATTGAGCGTATTCTAGAGATCAATGGACAGTCCTTTGGCAGATACCACATTCCCTAGCAACTTACCTTCTTGTACAACAAAAATACATTTCTTGGGATTTAAAGAAACTTGAACTCCCTGCACCTCTTGAATAATTTCCTCAAATGAGCCATGTGATCCTCCACATGTTTGGAATACATTGTTATATCATCCAAGTACACTAGGATAATATCATTGATTAGTCCCTGGAAAGCCATGTCCATGGCCCTTTGGAAGGTAGCACCAACATTAGATAACCCAAATGGCATTTTATTATAGGCGTACGTGCCCCACTTGGTAGTGAAAGCCATTTTGAATTGATCAGATTATTTGACTAGAATCTAATTATAACCCGAATATCCATTGAGCAAGGAGAACCTTTGTGCTCTAGCCATTGTTTGAAGAATCTGCTCCATTGATGGAAGAGGATAATGGTCTTTTAAAGAAGCATGATTCAAATCATTGAAATCTACACACAACCAAATTTCTTCATTCTTCTTTCTTACGGGAACTATATTTTCTACCCAAGAGGAATGCTTGATTAGGAAAATGATGCAAGCCTCAACAAGCTTGGTCAGCTCCTTTCTCATCAGTGGCTCAATTTTGGGATTAACCGACCTCTGTTTCTGATGGACTAGTTTGGAACTAGGATCAAGTTCGATGGTATGTTGTGCCAAACCTGGATTGAAATCATGCAGATATCTATAACTCCATGAAAAAACATCATTATATTCTTGAATTTTTTTGATGAAATCCTCTTTCTCCTTTGGGGTACACACTTTTCGATCTTCAGAACTCTTTCATTTACTACCTCAATTTCTTCAAAATCATCCTCTTTGATTACCATATTATTTTTTTGCCTTCTGACTTGATCATCTGAATTAAAAATGGACTCAAGACTCCACTGACCCTTTGGTAATTTTTACTTTTTATTAAACGATTTGGTCACCGTATGCTTCGTTAACTTAGCTTGATTTTTTACAACAAAATTCACTTCTTCCGTAAGAAAAGAATGATCTGCTCATCACTTTCAAAAACCTGCCAACTTCCTACATTATCAGGAACTACTAGATGAACAACCATTTTAACAGACTGTTTTCCCTCCTTCATTACATCAGTAGGAATTTCATATTGTGAGCCGATAGTTGCAAGTCTATCTACGTCTTGTTTCGATTCCTAGGAACCATGTGAATCCCAAAAGCTTCGAAGTATTCAATCAAACTCCATACTCTATTTTTATAATATCTCAATAGATCATTTTTCGATGCACTATGAGCTTGTACCTAATGCACTATCAACTCACTATCTCTAAAAAAATCAAGGATTTGATACCCCTTTTAGGGCTAGTTGAATTCCTTGTACCAAAGCCTCATACTCAACAACATTATTAGTGCAGATAAATTGTAATCAAATGAAAGAAAAATATTTACTTCCTTATGGAGAAATCATCATGACACCAACACATGCTCCATTTTTACTCCTTGATCCATCAAAAATAGTTGCCAAAGTCCTTCAGAGCTATTTTGGGGCTTGATGAGTTGTGGTATGATCGCATCCTCTTCATGAATACAATATGTACCCAATCCCATCTCTTCTAAAAATAGCAGGCCAGATTCTTCTTTTGCTAATGCTTCAACATATGGGTCATACTGATGATTTATACTTACCTCATCCAGAATAATGTATGGGACTTCTTCCACAAGAGTGGTTGGTTCTTGATCAACATATTCTTCATCTAGATCATGAATGGTGTAATTACCATTTATCATACTAGCGGTATGGGGCTCCACATGATTATGACAAATTGGTATTTCCATTATAGACATCTTGGTTCAGTACCAAGTCCTAAGAATCATACGTGACCAGTTAGATGATAGGTAATATCCCATTTTGGCAGTGAAATCTTGTGATAGGAAAATGGAAAAAGAGAAGGAAGATTGATGATGAGATATGTTTTGTGTGAAAAAAACCGGGGCATGCATGAATAGTAGCGTGAAGTCCTTAGATGATTCTAAAAGTTTGTATTGCTATTATATCCAATCGAACAACTCCTCTTGAGACTGGCATATATTGGATTCCTATCACATTCATAATTCACTTGGGCATGACTAAGCTACTGGTACTAGAATCAATCATACAATTATATACCAAATGATCACCAATGATCATGGAAATATAGAATAGTGGCCATTTTTTTGTATAAACAATACTTTTCCCTTCTGGATGACACAAAATTGTAGCAATTACTACTCCATGACCTGATGATTTTTCAGCTATACCAAAACTTTTTAGAGCCTCTTGCGATGATTTTATTTGAGAAAGAAGCTGAGAGTACATCCCACATGGTAAGACTCGGGTTGGTCTTCTTCATCTATTCCACAATACTGAAGGGAATTGCTCCTACTTTGTTGATATTTATTTGGGAATTAGAATCCTCTTTTGGAAAGTTCTTGTTGGGTATTGTGATGCCCAAAGAACCTTCTTTCCTCACATCCTAGCTAGGTTATGAATCTGGTAGTTTCTTTCCCGCATTTGTATCAACTACCACTTGTAGCCAAATCCATGAAGTATATGTTTGATCAGATTTGGAAACTTGGGATTCCATTTCCCTCTTTTTGGAGTGGGTATTTACTGTGAATGATGAAGAATTAGTATTCAAACCATAGAAATCATCCTCTTGCCAATTTAGCAAAGTGGTTTCCTTAGGAGCCTGTGCTTGATTGGATGCTTCCTGTGTGGATGAATTTTTGTTCCTCTTGGTGGAGTAGATACACTTTGAACCATAAGTTCCTAGCTCAGAACTCCATTTGGGAAAATATTTTGATTGTGAGGTTGAGAACAAGGATAACACCATTCATAGTCTTGAACTAGATTATTCTAGACTAGTATAATAGCTCTAGAAGAACTAGCAGCAAGGGGATTCCTAAAATTTAGGGGATTGATGTTTGCTGACTTAACTTGCAACTTGATTTTGCACCTGATTATTCCCTTGAAATAGTAGATGATTGGGTGATATTGTTGATTTAGTAGGCGATTGGACTGATATTGTTGATTCGTGATTAGTATGCAGACAAGAATATTGATAGTGTTACCTCGTGAGTGCTATATGTTCATTGCAAAAAGTTTGTAGTAGTGACTTGACCTCAACTTGATTGTTTAAAGGGACAGGTTCTATAGCAGATGATTTGCTAGAAGATGATGGAATAGGGGAAATGGCTAGGTGATTACTTGAAAGTTCAGCAAAAAAAGGTATGGGAGGTCTAGGTGCAATTTTCCCTACTTGGATCAAAGAGTTCTCAGCCCTTATTGCAACTTCATAGGCATCAAGTGTGGTCCCTCCCATGGATTGGATCATAATTGTTATATCATTGTTCAAATCTCATAAATAATACAAAAATGCATTATTAGGAGAAGGCTTTATGAGCTCCAGAATCTTCTTCCAAGTCTTTGGGAATTAGAAGTTGGAATCACTCATGTACTATTGAGGAGATATCCTTATGGTAGTGAGTTGTTCCATGAGTGATATGTGATCACTCTTGTCTTCATATTGTTTGTATATTTTCTCCCCTAACTTGTCCCAAGTTGTTATAGTACCAACCTCTAACTCATGAAACCACTAAAGTACTTTTCCTTTAAGGAAGTAGTAAGGATTTTGACAACAACGTTATCTTACGTAACATTATGTATTTCAAAAATGTTGGCCACATGATGAATATGTTTGATAGGAATAATATGAGTTTCCCTTGTGTAAAGGGATAGAATTTTGAGTGCAACAATAGGTATAGGATGTTGTTGGGATAATATAAGAGGGCTGCCTACATTGAATGCAGGAAACACTTGGTTCCTCTCCATTCTAACAAGAGGTTAATTTTTCCTAAGTGGAGGGAACCTTATGTAAGGAGGAGTTTGATGACCTCTATGTTGATTTTGCAACTGGTGATGTTGAAATGCTTCTTCTTCTTCTTGGAGGAGACAAGGACAACTCAATATGATGATAATTTCCTTCTCATCTCATAGAAGATCTTGTTTGAATTCTTCACATAAGTTAACACAATGAGATTTGAAATCCAAAGAAATGGAGTCGCTAGGTACTTTGATTCATGCAAGTATGAAGAGAAGTACCAACTCTATCCCACTGGGCATGCCAAAAACCATTTTCATGTAGATCGTTCACCCGTTGAATATCTTGGGATGAACCTTGAGATAATTTTGGATTCCTTTAAGACATGGAGCACTTGATATAAGATCAATATGCAAGGCTAATTTTTTTGAAAATAACTCTAATCTACTAAATTTATGGGGCTTAAAATTTGAGATAAACAAAAGAAAAATAAGGTGATGCACCAGGTATATTTAATAGATATATCTACTTAAATGCACAATCAACTCCTCACATCAATATATGATATGCACATGTCTTGCAATTTTCCTCAATCTATAATTGTAAATAATGATGCAACTTTGTAACAGAAAGGGGATAACTTTTCCACAATTGATATTAAGAGTAACTATATCATTTTTTCACATAGATTGAAATAAGATAAATGAGATAAAGGTAGATTAACCAATCACATCAAGGAATTAAAAATTCACAAGATATGAATTATTCAATGATTAACACAATAAACCGTATATTTCATGGAAAAATATTGTTCTAAATATAACTGAAAGGATCAAAGTATCTGAAGCACTCTTCCAAGCTTGAATAGTAACTCCCTAAATGATCTATAAGTCTCTTTATTAACTTAATGCATCTGATGTCAGTTATAGCCCAACTGTGATCCTGCTTGGAAAGATAACGTTGAGATGTGGAATTATCTTCAGATGGGGGTGTCACCAGCTTTATCGAGAAAATCCAAGGTCATGACCAGAACATTTTGGTGCATTTTCTACAGATTGGAAAGAGAGGAAGGTTAGGTATGGAGGGAAAAAAGTGTTGGTGAATGAGGAGCTTATTTCCGAGGTTACGGGTCTAGCTTTGGATGGAATTAGGTTTTTCAGCAAAAGGGTAGACAAAAATGTTGAAGCGAAGAAGTTTTCTGAAACAGGGGAGGAGCTCCTCTTTGTTATGACTGATATTAAGGTAAGTTCCATACTTGAAACCCTTTGATGAAATTACCAGAATGATGGTTCAATTTATTTCCCTTGAAGGTCGGTACATCACTGTCCCCATAAAACACTTGATATTTCTTAATCATTTTAGGAGAATTTTTTTGTATGCTTCCCACACTATCTCCTGAATTCAATGGAGCATTCCATTCTTGAATTTCAAAATCATACCAGGGCTAGTCCCCTCCATTAGGGCTATTCTTTCTCCTTTATAGAAATTTCCTCATCAATTTTCCTGCCATTCCGTTAGTTACCGCCTATTCTCATTCACAATATTCCCACTGTTAACCTGACCACCATTCCTAGTCATAGAAATTTCAAGACTAAAAACCCTTCATTCTCTAAAGTGACCCCCTCTCCCTCTGTCTGTGTCCTTAGGAGCAGCAAGGATATTGAAATAGCACACAATATTTTACACATTAGTAATGCAGGGAAGGAAAATGTTACTCGAAAGAGAAGGAGAATCTTCTCCATAGAATGGAAATACTAGAAAATGAGGTGGAAAGTATCAAAAAATATCTGCATCAATTAAATAAGAAAAAGGGGAAAATAAATATGAATGAGGATGTTGGTATTGGGACAAATCGATTGATGAAATATACAAGAAATTGAATTCCTGGATAATAGACTTGGGAAATCTAAGGATAGACACAATCACAATATGGCCATCTTCAAAGCTATATGTGATTTTCTTGATCAATAGGTCAGAAGCATCACTATGCTTATACCAAAAATATCTGCATCAATTAAATAAGAAAAAGGGGAAAAGAAATATGAATGAGGATGTTGGTATTGGGACAAATCAGACTGATGAAATATACAAGAAATTGAATTCCTGGATAATAGACTTGGGAAATCTAAGGATAGACACGATCACAATATGGCCATCTTCAAAGCTATATGTGATTTTCTTGATCAACAGGTCAAAAGCATCACTATGCTGAGTGGAGTCCTTGAGGACATTTGGGGTACAAAAAGGAAAGAAACCAGGTCATCTCATAGTTGAATGTAAATGACCCCACACATGTCACCACTCTGGCACTTTTTACCTCTCTACAGACGATCAAATCAAGAATAGATAGGGCTTCAAAGAAATAACATCTTCTAGGTAGGTTGGATGCGATCAAGTTGTTGTTTTGTTGCTGATAGTATGTTGTTTGCTTATTGTTTAGTTACAGTTTTATCCCTATCTTTCTATTGGCAAGAAAATTTATCGAGTGGAAAAACTTGTGGATTTCTTGCCAATGCTATGGGAATCTAAGTCCCTCTACTCAATCGGTGCATCTTCCGTATATGCATGCACTTGAAAAGGTGTATTTCGTGTGGAATTTCGACCAGGGATCTAACAGGGGCACTCCATTGACCTTGCAGCAAATCTAGAAATCTCTTGCTAGGGAAGAATTTGTCTAAAAGTGGGAAAGGGAGTGAAAATTGAGGTAATAGAACTAATGTTGCATGTAGGAAATCATATTCATGCACACACTAGTCAGAAGTATCATCACATGCATTTATGAGAAGAAACAACTTTGTAAGCATCATTAAGACCAAATGAAATTTGATGAACACAAAGTATCAAGAAATATCTTAGTCAAAGAAATCTAGAAACTCCTTCTTCTTGTATTAATTTCTCAAACAAAAGTTGTACATAGTGGAGAAATGGAGGAAATTGAGAAGGGGGGAAAGTAGAAGAAAAATGGCTATCTCCTTTGCTTTCTCTAGGTATAATGCACTCTTGAGTTTACAAGATCAATTGCCAACCCTTTGAAATGGGAATGGATTTACAATTTATAGAATAGAATTGACTCCTCGTCTTCCTCATGACCTTTCAAATACCTTAATATGACTTAAGACTGTTCATATTCCACTTTAAATATTTAAGTCCCTTTTATAATAGCAAGGTGACTTAATTTACATTATGTTTCTAAAGTTACTTAAGTCCTATTAAAAAGTGCAACCCTCAACGCAAAAATATAACATTGAAGAGAGAGAGTGTCATATGAGAAGTGAAGAGTGAGTGTCGTATGAGAAGCAAAGAGAGAGAGAGAGAAAGAAGGGGAAGAAGAAGAAGAAGAATTATGTTGAAGGATGAGTTATTGCAGTGGACTTAGCTCCATTCTCTAACTGTTCTCTACTTCGTGATCCTGAGAAGGCTTCTGACCCGTCCATTTTGGCTTCATGTCTCCCTTAGAAAAACAACTTACTAGTTTTAGTAAGTGTGAAAAATCAAGTCCATGATCTTCAACTAGATGTTGCATCTCAGTTTTCCTCTTTATCCATGCGTTCCTTGTTCCTTCCGGATAAAATTTCTATTTTTAGCGGTCTTTAGAGGGCCCACTTACTAGTTTTAGTAAGTGTCAAAAATGTCCGTTTCGGCGAATTATTAGTTGTAGTATACCTCCACTTTGTTTTCACCTCCTTTTGCACGGGTTCTCCTGTCAACGACTTTCTCGAAATAGTAGTTCTTATGTAGTAGACCTTCTATTTTTAGAAATTTGGCTTTTGGGAGTTGGATTGACGTGGAATGAATTTTTTTTGATATGGGTTTTTTCCCAATATCACCCCTCTAAAATTTCAAGCTCGCCCGCTTAATAGTCCATGAGATTTTAAAGTTTTAATTTTTAGACCTGACAGTGCTTCTAAGAATGGTAGCCATTAATGGACCTCAAAATTGTAGGTCTGGTTTTATCCTCCATTTGCAAAGAAAATTATATTTTGATGTGGTTTTTTTCTTCTGGTTCTTCACGTGTGATCTTACTTCAATCCGACAACCGGTTTGACAGAAATTTAATTTTTCTTTTATTGAGCCAAAAATGAGATTTCTTCATTGTGAATGTTCCTTGATGGAAATTGGAGGTTTGAATATGATTTTTGAATTTTCTTCAAGAGATAAAAACTTACCAAAAATGGTTCATCAATCCGAGCACCGGTTTGCAAGATATGTTTGAATCTTTGTTTTATGGCAATGGGGATTTCCATTGTTCTTCTTCTTTGTTCTCCATTTCTTCTTCTTATCTCAATGAATTATTATTCTAAGAATTTTGTATCACCATGTATTAGAGGATTGTATTTTTTTGGTGAAGCTGGTTTGAGCTTTTGTGACTTTGTAGTGGTGAACTAGTGTTCTCTTCAATTTTCTTACGGTAATGGAGAAGCGCAAGAAACAACTAACTTGATTAGTATTGTTTTTAAATTTTTGAGTTGGAGTTGGGGAATTTTTTCATGTTTGGTTTCTCTAACCTCAAGGATGTGAGGGACATCAATTTCCATAATGAGCAAGATGAACACACATGGCGGTGATCCTACGGTAGGGAATGAAGGTGAGAAAAGTTTGTTTGAAAAGCACTGGGAGCTGAAATTCGGTCACGTGGGTATCCAAATGACTCCCCATTGGGCACGGGAAGATTTTTCCATGTCTGATGTCCCCACCTTAGGTACATAAGGGACATCAGTTTCACGGTGGTGCGGGATCGACACGTGGCGCTTGATCCGAGCGGTAGGGAATGGATGCTCCAAAAATGCACATGGGGTGAAAGTCGACACATGGGTGTCAAATAACTCCCCATAGGGGATGGGCACATATTTCCATGTATGATGTCCCCCACCTTAGGGACATAAGGGACATCATTTTCCATGGTGCTCCTAGAGCTGACACGTGGCGCCTGATCCGACGGCAGGGAATGGATGCTCCAAAAATGTAGCGGGGTGAAGCTGCCAAGTCACGGGAGGTCGAGATGAGGGTCGAAGAGGTCACATGGGGCTAAGCACATTTTTGAGGGTTGGTTTACTTGAACTTAGGGACTTCAAGGACATGAAATCCCACTAGGATCCTAGTGCTGACACGTTTCCTCTCGAAAAAATGACTAACTCTTGAACTACCTTGAGAGGGCAATGTAGAAAGAAGATAACTTGAGCTCCCGGTGAAATTTATTGATGAAATTTTATATGATCCTAACTAGAAATTTAATTTTTAATCCAATGGTGGGGGTACCATATATTTATTCATCCATATGATCCCTCAAAAGTATTATTTGTGATTTGAGACTCCACTTGTACCTAATAAAAACGCCTGCTGTCAATCCTATGCGCCAAGGTGTTGTGAAAAATATGATTTCACCATCATGTAGGTATTTGAATCCTCTTTTTGGTGGTATTTTTTTATTATAACTCCATTTGAATCTCCCAGAATAATCTTCTGATGCCCAACAAATATTTTAGGTCTATGTACCGCATAGGCTTGTGAACCCTAATTTTTCTCAAATTGCTCCAAGTTTCTCAAAACTTCCCAAAGCCTTCGAAAATAATTTCCATGATGTTTTAAGGTCTTTAATTCACCTCGAATTTGAATTTTATCCTTCCGTTCCACTCCAACAAGTTGATCCAGTCCTGAGAAGGCCAACGATAGCCCTTCCCAATACTACCAAAAGATAACATCTTTTCATAACTCCTAAAATCACCTAGGGGAATTGATAGACTTTCCTAAATCACTTAGGGGAAAATTTTGACATCAAATAGGGGGTGACCACACTGACTGATTTGACTTGGGGTGCTTGGGAATGATAAAACATGAAAAATTTGGCATAAGGGTATAGTTGTCGTGCTCAAAAATTGTCAATTTCCTTGTTGCACATTTACACGACAACACTTTCTTTTTCTTAGTAGTTTCTCTTTTGACTACTCTTGGAATTATTGTAGTATTTGGATTCAAGGGAACATGCTCCCATAAATATAGCAAAGTTGTTACATGGGTTTGACCAAGACAACCCTGCAACTTTGACTGACTCAGAGCTTTGGAGCCATTCCAACAATGGATATAATGCTTATCTGGGACTTGCAACATTTGTTTCTTGTTGAGGTTTCTCCTAATACTTTTCCCACATAACCATACAAAGTGCTTGTAATCAATGAAATGTTTGATAATTCCTTGTATCTCTTCTTCCTCTAGCCCACATGCATAATGATTTATGAAATTTTTGTATCAACATCTCTCACAACATTAACTGAAAGCCTTTTCAATTTTTTCACCACCTTCTTTAGTTGGCTTATGAAATTCTAACATGAAACTAATCTGTGAATTGAATTAATATTAAAATTTTTAGTTACCTCATCATCATCCTTACTAAACCTTTGAAACTTTCCTTAATCTAATCAATTAGAAGAGCATAAATATTCTCGTTGAAGAATTTATAGTTGATGTTATCAAATTCTTCTGAAATGTCACTTAGTTCATCCACTATTTCAACACATTTATCCTCCAATTTCTTGATTAAATCCTGCAACACTTGAGATCTGAATTCCATGGCCTTTTGATACTCAAACAACTTAGAGACATTATCAATTACACCCTCCTAAAGAAGTAGATCTAGATTCATATCTCTAATTTCCCCCTAAGTATTCAAATTCAGGTTAAAATTATTAATATCTTCAGAGAGGATTATATCTAGCTTTCTAATAGAAAATTTCTCCGTGTGCAAATCATTGTATAGTTCCAAAACTGTTTTGATTAAAGGGTTAGTCTCATGGAGCATACACTCAATCCACCGTCAAATAATTGTCCCTTCTGACCTATCTTCTCAATTTCATGATATGAGATATCATAAAGATGGGAAGAGATAGTCAGGAAGTCATAGTTGAAGGATCCATGGTTAGAGTAGGTTGTGTGACTTTCTTCAAAAGAGAAATGAGTTGTTCAACCTTTTCTTTCAATTCATCCTTAGAAGCCTTATCTTTTTCATAATTTTCTAAAAAATTCCCAAGGGCCACTTGAACATCTTTTTTTCACCCTCATGTATTGCCTTTCCAAATAAAAACCTAGAGATTTGATAATCTGCTGCAGTAATGGTTTCTTTGGTTTTTCCTTCAGTGGGGGTGGCTATCTCTATGAACCTTTCTCTTGATTGGCTTATTGATAAGTTAGAAACAATATTTGGTCATTTGGCCTACCTTAATGGAGTGATTTCCAGCATGCTCAGATCAATCAAATCAATGAGGGGCACCTTCTTCTTTTGTTTGGGGGTCTAGCGATATAGCCATTCATGTATAATAGGCATTTATGAAAGTGGCATGGTCATAGCTGAAATTGGAGCACTGGGTAAAATAATAGCACCAAGTACAACAATTGAAATGGAAGTGGTAATGATAGATGGTGTGGGAGTTAGAATAGCTTCGGGAGTAGATGAAATAGGAATAGAAATGGAAATGGAAGGAAATGGAAGTTCTTTGAGAAAATGGAGTGCAAAGTGGAGACCAATCATCTCTCTAGCGAGAGAATAGGAAGGGATGAGAAAAATTGAGCCATATATGGAGATGGAATAGTATAAATGACTAGAGGAGTGGTAGAAAATGATGGATTAAATGGAGCTAAGGATGGTGATAATGGTAGTGAAAGAGAAAGTGGCAAACCTTGTGATACAACTAGAGAAGCACTAACATCAATAACTTCATATACTTGCACTGTAGAAGACACAACCTTGGTAGTAGGGATTTTTGCAAGAGAAGAACTACCAACAACAAATGAGATCTTTCTTGGAGCTGTAGTGGCCTTCTGAGTAGACCTCTTACCTTTTGTAGGTGTAGGAAAACTTAGGGTTGGTTGGGCTTCTATTCTTATAGGTTGGTCTAACCCTTTGGGTGAGATTCCCAAAGTATCTAACCAATCATATGTTCTTTGCAAGATGGGCCCCACCCTTTCCTTTGTATTAGAACATTATTCTTGATACCAATCAATCCATGGTAATGGTTGATTAGAAATGTTATCACTCCTATAAACTGGGTCAAGCACATCATCATCATCTTCGATTCCATCAGAACATCTACAATACCATATTGTTTAACTTCATCAAGAGTTAACCTTTCAAAATCTCATTTTCTAATAATGACCTCATCTCAACAGTGAGATCCAGATATCTTCTAACTGAGGAACATGGGAACTATCCAACCCTATTTTGCTAAATTTTTCCTAATCAGGGTTCATTTTAAGAGACCTCTTATAAATCGGAGGTGTAAAATACCTAGTGAATATCCTCGAAACCGGTTTCACGAGAAGGCAAATTTTTTGGGGTCTGACAAAATTTTTTTGCCTAAATTTTAAGTGGTGGGATGAAGGCTACATACGCGCGCGATAGAGATTTTTGTGGCGCGCATCAACAAGGTGGTTGGCGTGCGTCGCCAACAAACCTCATTGATGCACGTCAACAACCTTATTGATGCATGTCAATGGGGTTTGTTGATGCACATCAATGAGGTTTATTGATGCACGTCAACCACCTTGTTGACATGAGTCAAAGCAAATCTACTGTTACACGTCTCGTAGCCTCCACCATCCGGTGGCATAACAAAAAAATCTCTGTGTCATGCATCAAAAAACTCTCTGTCACACGTCTACTTACTCCGCACTCCTATCATGTGTCAACGAACTCTCCTCGTCGTGCCAACAAACTCTCCCTATCGTGCATCAACAAAATCTCCCTATCATGTGTCAACAAACTCTTTTTCGTGCATTTTTAGCCTCCACCCTCCTGTCGCATGTTTACTGTGCTTGATAATACATATTCCCCCAGGTGGTATGAGTGAGATAATAATGTTCTACCTGGTGAATAATATAGGATTATATAGGGGATAGTTTTAAGGGTAGGTGAAGCTGACCCCTAAAAAAATTAAACTATAATTTTTAGGCAAATAGGTCAGCGACTGTATTTAGAAAATTTGTCTTTTCAAATTTTTAAAAATGGAATATTTTCCATATTACGAATATTCACCACTAAAATTATCCTTGTTCCCAATAGTCAAAGTTAGTTCTAGGGTAGAAAGTTTGCAAGGTAACTTCAGACATTTCTCCATCAACATTATTTTCCTTGTAAATAATAGCACAAGTCTATCTTCCAATTGAAATGGGAAACTTGACTCCTGCCTTATGTCATTTATTTTGAATCTTATGATAATCCAATAACTGACAAACCAGTTCTAACAAGATCCATTTATCAGTCAAGAATCTTGGTAATTTATTAGGAGCACCTAGGAAACTTGGAACCCTGATGTATGTAAATGTTGGGAATTGGAGATATATGGCTCCCCATTCCCTTACCTCCTTGAAAGATTCATCAATTTTTTTATTGTACAAATTCTTATCAAAATGATAAAGGAAGACAACAAAAAAGGCATCATTAACTCTGGAAATTTTTATTTCCTTCTTCCATTATGAGTTGAGGATAAAAATCATAAATCTATGAAATGCTTCTAACACCCTTTGTTTTCAACCCATTAAATTCTATAATGGCATTTTCGTATAGACGAGGAAAGAATTCATGAAGAAGTTTTTGATAAAAAAACTCCAGATTTGATGATAAATTTAGCAACAATTTGAGATTAGCACATGAAAATAGGGGAAAATCCAGAGACAAATAAAATAGTGAAAATAATTGATAGATTAAAACTTGATAAATTACATAATGAGAGAGCTTACAATATATAGGAGAATGAAATCCTTAAAACAAGGATTCAAATCCAATCTTTAATCCTATAATATCCTCACATATCTCTCCTATAATCACTCCCAAACTCAACAATCTATCACACAACTCCCAAATAGCTACGTGAGTTGTTTATTCAACAAACTCACAACTAATACACATTATCCTATATTATTAATAATGAATTGATTAATAACTCATATTAATAATATTACAAACTTTTATTTTTCTCACACAAATATGATATTAATATATCAATATTAATATCATACTAACACACTAACTTACTAATGTAATATATGAATATTACATTTAACTATTACAAACAATAATGTGAGCACTAATTTCCTAACATTCACCCCCTTAGTGTGAACATGGGTGAGTTCTTTCTAGTACTTGCTCATGTTCTACAATACGATGGTTTTCAAAGAGTACCATCAACTCTAACAAGTTTTCTAGTGGAACCATTAACCACTCTCGTATGTGATTTTCTTAGAGATTCACAAAAACTCAAATTGGTTTTCTAGTGGACCACCAACCACTTTCATAGAAGTGTACATGTTTCCCCACTCCCATTTTTACATTCAAGGGAAAATATAAGAAATATCACTCACGGGAGCTCACTTATTACAAGAGCGAACAAGAATAAATCATTTGTTCTTATTACAATACACAATCAAAATTAAACACACAAAAAAACAATGCCACAAATTCATTGTGTGGCCCCTTCGCTTGCTGCTAGCAAGAGGTCACTGATTAACCTCCTTCCTCCATTGCCTCCTTCCTCCATCATGATGCTACTTAGTTAGAAAATGTAGCTTTTAGGCTCATTACACAATTTTTCTGAGTGTCAGATTCAACCGATAATGCACCCCCTGACTATGGACATTGCGTGTAAGCGAAAATGCGTCTAATTAAAAAATTACATAAATGTTTTACGGACCACTTTTTTTTTTCAAATCCCTATTTTTATTTCCATGTTTATCTTAAACTAGAAACTGGGTTTTTGTAAAATTTTAATAGAATTTTTCCAGATATTAACTAAACAAACTCAATAAATTTCATAATATTTTGAATCTGGGTTTTTTAGAAACATTCAATCTATCAAACATTTTTTAAAAACAACAAAAAATTTCACTCAACTTACACTGAATTTTACACTTAGATACAAGACGAATCAAGTGATGTAAACTATAATATTGTGCGTCCTATTTGTATATTTCTAAAAACAAAAAACAAGACATCAATTGGATGCCATATGAGTAAACTACATTCCTTTTACTATGATGGGTCTCTGGAAATTTTCTCACGGGATTTCTTCAACCATATTCTTCTTCTTCTTCTTCACTTGTAGAAGGAAACACGATCGATACGGATGATAACAAAAATCTAGATTTTATGATAAAATTTAGCAACAAAAATTTGAGATTAGCACATGAAAATAGGGAAAAATCCAAAGACAAATAAAATAGCGAAAATAATTAATAGATTAAAAATTGGGCAATTACATGATGAGAGATCTTACAATATATAGGAGAATGAAATCCTTAAAAAAGGATTCAAATCCAATCTTTAATCCCATAAGATCCTCACATATCTCTCCTATAATAACTCCTAAACCCAACAATCTCTCACACAACTCCCAAATAGCTACGTGAGTTGTTTATTCAAAAAAATCACAACTAATACAAATTATCCTATATTATTAATAATCAATTGATTAATAACTCATATTAATAATATTACAAAATTTTTTTTTCTCACACAAATATGATATTAATATCATACTAACACATTAACTTACTAATGTAATATATGAAAATTACATTTAACTATTACAAACAATAATGTGAGCACTAATTTCCTAATGAGTTTTTGAAATCAAGACATAGCCCAACTGGAAACAAATTGAACTACTAATATGTTCTCCCCATATTGTAAATTCCTTATGTTTCTTAATGGTATAAATTTAAAGAAACATCCACTCTTGAAATTCTCTTGCTGAAGCGATACCCAAAACTATACTCAAAAGAACAATAAGATCATTGACCTCATGGATGAAGTCTGAGTGGAACAATGTTTTAGGGGGCTTAGTAAAATTCTTGGCCAAATAATTCTTCATCGTGATCTTTATACATAGTTCATATTCCTTATCCTAGTATTCAATTGCAGCCTCTGGGGAAATTGTTGCATATTCCTCAACATCCAAAAGTTTGAATAAATCTTCAAAAAATCGGTGTCCATCCTAATCACAACTTTACCATCATCATCCTTTACTAATTTAGAGGCCTTATCGAAGTGAGCTGTTACAGCCAAGAAAAACTCAGGGCAATGCATGGATGAAGGAAAACTAGCAAGTGAGAGCAAGCCCAATATCAAATATGGCTTGTATCCTATATTTTTATTAGGGGATTTTAGTCTTTCCCATAATTCTAGCATATCCAACTATCCCAAGTCTATGTCTCCAATGTTTCCCAAATCTAAGGATAGGCATGTATGAGGGGAAACTCCTAAGAAGGTATACTTCATCTTTTCCTTGCCTTTTGAAGAAGAAGTTGACATCAATTTGGGGTTTGAAACCCAATCGAACCTTGAAAATTTTATAGAAACTATTTTGAAGACTCGAAACACCAAAGTCTGAAGGTCCAAAAACAAAACCTCTGAAAAAAATCTAATTCCAAAAAGATGAAGTCAAAAACTCGAAAATCTGAACTCTACTCGGTTTGAAACCCAAAAGCATTCCTCCAAAATTCTGAAAAGCAACAAGTTCTGAAGGTTTGAAAATGAATTCGAAATCAAATTTCTCATAGTTCGAAAAGCATAATTCGAAATGCCGAAATGCGAGACCTCCAAAAAGTACACTAACGAGAACACACCAACTCCAAAATATAAAGGTTATGAAGATCTCGAAATGAGGTTTTTTTCAAAATCCTTGGGTTCAATGAGACCTAATGCCCTGCATAATTCGAAGCTTACAAGATTGAATGAAAGACGAAATGAGATGTCTGAAATAAACAAAATGAATAGCAAAATGGTAGTGGCTTCCATGTTTACGAAAGAAGAATAATGGAAAGAAATAACAAACAAAACCATGGAAATCTAAACAAAAAATATTAAAGAAAACCCAAAAAAATACCTTGAAAGCGATGCCTAAAAGTATGATATGGTGTAGTAAAAATTGAGGTGTCAGAGTGAAAATGACAAGTGAAAATCCAAGTTTATATAGGTAAACCTAAAATTAATGCCCGAAAGATGACACGTGTGGGGTGGTTGGGAATTAAATGTTATGTGGAGAGTCCGAAATCTAAAACACAAGTGTGACCATTCTAATGTAAAACCCGAAAACCGAAGTTCCAAAATTTTGGAACTTGAGATTTTGTACTTTGGAACTTGGGAACAAAAATAGCCCTAGGTGTAAAGTGAGACTCCAAAACCCGAAAACCTGAAGTTCTGAAATTTTGAAACTTTGGACTTTCGGAGTTCAGAACTAGAACACGAAAATGATCGAAAATGTCAATGAGAACTCTGAAACCTAAAATCCCAGAGTTCCAAACTTTTGAAACTTTGGGATTTTAGACTTCAAATTTTTTTTAAAAAAACTACTTGAAAATGACACAAAACCCAAAGTAAGAGAACCTCCACATTCTAAAGTCCAAAATTTCAGACTTTGGAAAACTCTTGATTCCCTGAAAAACTTAGGCAAGAAATTTCACAAAATGCGAGAATTTTTTTTTAGAAATACCCTCCAGAGTTAAAAGTAACTTAAATGGTTGATATTACTATTGAAATTTTAAATACAAATGGTTCAATAAGTTGTTTTTACTAATTTGACTAATTATTGGTTATAATTAGGCTTAAGAACTTATCATTTGGAATGTTTGGGATAGTCTTAAAGATATTTAATTAAAATTATGTATATACATGTATTATGGAATGTGCAAAGGGTGAATTTAATTTTTTTGAACCCTCAAGGGAGTTGGAGAGTCAAGAAACCTAGCACCTCAGTTTGAAGAAATTAGGTAAGGTATGTTGCTTGAATTTTAGGGAGAATTTGAAAGGACAAAGAAGAAACAGAGAAACAATTAATAATATTATTTCTCACCTCATTCAAGGAATTTTAAGGAGTAAAGAGTGTTAGAACCCTGAAACTAGGATTTTTACTTCATAAACCGTACAAAATAAGGGTTTTGTGTGCAAGAATGAGTAAACTATCTTGGTGAGTCTATTTCAAACAGTTTAATAGGTTGTTTCCTAACAATGAAATTTGGGGAATGAGATTACAAAGGTTTTAAGTAAAATTATAAGTCTTAAAAATAATTTTTATGAGAGTTATTCTAAGATTACTCTCTTGGGCTCACCAGAACCATAGTTTAGGGAAAGAAGACTAAAATTGAGATAAATTTTGTTCCAATTGTCAAACTATTTGAAACTTACAACATAATTCTGAGCATGAATGTGAGAAATATTTTGTGGTTATAAGAGTAATGAGGTTGTACGATCATCAAAATATTTGATTGTCCTAGACTCTACAAAAGAGAGACCTAATTGGTAAGAGGAAATGTAAAATTGGGGAAAAATTATTGGGGAAGAGACGACAATTTTTATAGGGACGATAAAAAAGATTAATGGGTTTCCTAAATGGCCTTTGGTTCACAAAAGTTATCATTAATGACCCCTAAAAATAGAGTTAGTAGTTGTCACAAGGGTATTTTGAGGGAAAGAAGGTGTTGTGATGAAACTTATTGATCTCTCGGGTTGGAAAAGGATAAATACCATAAGAATAAATCGTTAAAATTTTATCATTTCTTGAAGGAATCTTGGAGGTTACTTAAGTACATTGGTAAAAGTTTGTACTTTAAGATCCTTGTCTTAAAGAGACTATATAGTCTTAGGAGAGAGAGAGAGTAAGGAGATTAATAAAATAATTTATTCTTGAAGGTATAAATAAATTTGGGAACCCTATTTATGTAGAATATAAGCATGATTACAAAGGAATTTGAATTTTCTAAGGAGAAAATAGACAAAGAATCAGGTATAGAGCTTAGAAAACAAGGACATGGGGCATAATTAACATATATGAATGAAAAAATGATAAATCCTTTATGCTACATGTTTGACCCTCTAAAAGGATCTATGACATTAAGGTAGACTCATTGAAGCTTGAAAACAAGGTATGAAGAAGACTTTTTATGTGAATTAGACCTTAAATGATATCACACGATCTTGATAATATAGTAAAATAGATTAGGAGTAGAGTTCTTATAAGATATGATTATTATAAGCATGGTGACTAGGGGGTGAATCATTCATACAAAAAAATTACTTCATTTACGATAACATGTATGCATTCATCATTCAAATCAACTATTCAACATATATGATCAATTATGATCTTGTTAAATGTGTATCAACCATCCACAAGTGAATGATATAGAGGAGACCGCATGAACACTAGATATAAAGTGGGAAACCCTCAAAGGGAATAAAACCCACTGAACCTCTTCTTATATTACTCAAAATAAAGGACTTGTATGAATATTACACATCACACAAGATTTTTTTGTGAGACACCAATCCACAAGGAACACTAACTTATAATTATTAAGGAACCAACCCTACAAGGAGGCTAAAACCCCTAAGATGATAAAGTACCAACTCATCCACCTGAGGATGAATATCACTTGATGATTTGTCACTTCAAAAAATGATTGTGATTACTAATTCAGCTCCATGCACTCAAAACACTCTCAAACTAAATCTTCTCCTTCTTCGCTCAAATATGCACCTTCACATGTTGATTAGGTCTAATGAATTTGAATATTTGATTCACTTTCTTCAAGAAACAAGTAAAAAAACACCTTATCACCATAAGACCTGACTACCCATGGGAGTATTTACCAAGTTGTATTTCAAACCTTATAACCTAGTTAATAACGTTTAGAGTTTATACCTTCTTTGTTACTCTCTTTAAGCTTCATGGAATTGAATTCACCTGAGATTACTTACATCTTAACTTAGCTTCTCAATTTTTCATATGTCAAACTTAGATTGCTTCAGGTTATAAATAATTCTTTCTTCAATCCTACTACCAACCTTCATAATACCATCAATCTTTAACTTTAGTAAGATTTCAGCCTTGATGTCCTTACATCCATATATAGCATATTCACAAACATAATGATATTATAATGGTTCTTTCAACTCGAATCCATGATTTTAAAACTTGTATAGCTAACCCCTTGCTCCTAGTATTCTATGATGTATAAAATACCCCGAATGATCCATCTTTAAGACCTACCAAGAATGACATATTTGAGAAACACAAAAACATTCCTACAAACCTGATTGTATACATTTTCTTGATGTAACTTCTTGATCAAGTCGTGTCACTTCAAGACTCTAATATGAAAATGGCACAATCTGTCTAATCCATATTTTCTTCTTGTCACCAATAATATTATCTTTTATGTCTTCAATACTCTATACATCATCAAACCATATCTTATTCATGATAATATTAGGAACTTGACTCAGAAATCTATTTGTTTGTTATGATAACTTTGAATGATAACAAAGACATATACATTTGAGACAACCTTCTTACATGCACTATCATGACATATATTTGTCACCACGACTCCTTCAAATTCAACCCAAAAACACAAATGATGATACAAATACTTCTATATGAATGATATAGAGCAATTTAATAAAAAACCATATGTTTAATGGATCAATAATCTTAGGAACCTTATTGAGTAGATAAATGCCAAATTTTGGATTCAAAACTAATTATTGAGATCATTTTGAACCTTTACAAAGTAGCACAAACCTATGAAATACACTATCATCATTTTTCACACCCTTATATTTTGGATCAAATATTCAACATTCGGAGAATCATTCCTAAAGGGAATACCATTTCCTTGAAAACGGCCCAACATAGCAACTCAAGTATGACACCACGATATGTTTCCAATCCTAGGTAATTCATGACACACATTCCATACCACTAATCATACCTTCTTGGTGAACCATTACTTATAGCATATATCCATGGAGCATTCCACATGAACACTTAATTCAACATAAAAATACCTTTCCTCGGTAGCTAAAAATAACAATGCACCAACATTGCTTCTCATGAGATATGAATGCCTTCAAGAATCATAATGAAGATACCTTATTCATCTTAGGATACTAGAAAAGTATGAAATAATCAAATGAACCCAGAGACTCCACCTATTCCTTCTTTCTTGACTTCTTGGATGGATTTTCAGATATGATAACATCCTTATTGTTTCAAATCAAACACATATGATTATTCTCAAATATTTTCTTGTCTTTAATTATAGCAAACATACCTTCTTGACTTGATGATTGATCAGATTTGAGCTTTAATCTCTTGACTATTTTAAGCTCTTCATTGACTATTTTTAGATCCTTAAATTCATTCATAGGTTTAGAACTTTTGGTGTACAACCTTTTGACTTGAATTATTCCTTAAAACATTTTCATTCTATCTTGATGGATTACTAAGACCAAACCTTGCAATATGACCAAAATTTTGAAAATTATTACACACAACATTATTATTACCACTTGAATGATAAGAGATGAAGTTCCAACTTCACTCCATGGCCTTATGACCATATTCAGAACATGAATAACACTGACCTTTGAATAATATTTCACCATTCCTAGAGGGCCTTATCTTGCAATCTCTAGCTCTATGAATAAGTTCATGACAAACATAATAATAACCATACCTCATTGTGTTTTAATGTATAATGAGTGTTATACATTTTAGAATTTGTCTTCTTTGTCTCCTTCATGTCTTCACAAACATTTGGACCTCCCATATTTTCATCATAACTATTATCCAACCTTTCATATTTTTCAACCTACTATATGCCAACTCTAACTCGATTCCAAGAACTTAAAATCGTCTTCAAATTCGATGTTTTCTCATTCTCTAACTCTTATGGTTTCTACTTCAGACTTAAGCTTGCAACATTCTTCTTATTTTCCTTTGAGGGATTCTACACTAACTTGTTTTGAGATTCCAACTCTTTGATGGCCTAATTATTCTCAACCTCCATACAACTGATTTGTTCTTGTAATCCATGGATCAAGGATTCTGCAATTTCATACTTTCTTCTTAGAGAAACTTTAACATCAGATGATTTCACCATTACTTTTTCTTCAAGGATATCCTATAAGTTGTTAGACTTACTTCAATAATACCTTTCTCTAATAATAATTGTTAGAATCATGGTGACTAAAGTGGGGGTGAATCAATCATACAAAAACATTTCCTTCATTTACCATAACATACATTCATCATTCATATCAACTATTCAACATACATGATTGATTGTGAATCTTATTAAATGTGTTTCAACCATCCACAAGTGTAAGAGACAAGAGAGAACACATGAACACCAGATATAAAGTGGGAAACCATCAAAGGGAATAAATCCCATTAATTCTCTACTTCTATTGCTAAAAAAGGGACTTTTATTAATATTATACATCATACAAGAATTCCTTAGTGAGAAACCAATCCCATAAAAATCACCAGCCCCTATTTAGTAAGGAACCAACCATAAAAGAAGGATACAACCCCATAAGATGTCCACGTACCAACTTAGCCACCTCAAGATAAATATCACTTGTTTTTTTTTTTTTTTACCACCAACTAATTATGATCACTAGTTCATATCCATGCACTCAAAACCTTCTCAAACCATCTCTTCTCCTTCTTCTCTCAATTCTACACCTTCACATGTTGATTAGGTCTAACAACCTTGAATACATAATCCTCAACTATTATCATCTTGCATGCCTCTTCTCAGTTCTACCATTGATTCTTATAATATATTCTTTCACCTCCTCTAGAATTATCACATCCCCATCTTTTCGAATTGTCATAATGAGAAAAAAAAATGCAATGTTTATCATGACACTAGCTTTCATAACCAAATAGGTTGGCCAATAACAATAGGTCGACACTCGCAAATAAAAACACACCTAAAATATCATATAAAATCAATCAAAGGGACCTTGAAGTTCAGAAATATCCTATCAAACACAAATAACACTAAGCCTCTTAATTAGGCCTAAAAGCAAGGTCTACATCTCCAAAAATAGAACTTTAATTTATCAAGCACAGAAGTTTCACCAAGGCTCCACCATCTGCACATTATTCAATGAAATCCTCTCACAAAATTAAACATGCTTAGGAACATAAGCAACCTCCATCATCATCATGAAACACTCTATTTGGAAAACATGTTTAACTAGGTCTCAAGCACCTAAAAATCAACCTCCAAAAGTGAATGAATTGGCATATCAAATCTCATCATCGGTGCTAATATAACATATGGATGAAAATATCTCGGTGTCTAATAACTAAAAATAATCACTTAAATATCCAAATTAGGGCATAAATAATTCAAACAAACCCATATCCAATATGACTCAAATCTAATAAAAGGACTCAAGAACTAGTCTTTATGTAAACATGCAAAAACATCTCCAAATCCACTTCCAATCATTAAAACCACTTCAAAATCATCACTATCATCCATAAAAATATTATCAAGCATTCATAATCCTATGTCACATGGATTAAAACAACCATGCACCCTTGTTTAAAATCCTAATAGGGTTTATTAGGCTAATATGGATTAAGAAATAAACCACATTATTTGGTCAAACCAATCACTCAAACACTTCATGTTTGGCCTCTACCATCTATCCAAGTCCTTAAAATAATAATCCAACATTCATTTCTATTAAACACACCTCAAACCACAAGACTAGATTTGCACCTTCTTGTCCTTTAGTAGCAGAGAACATGGGAAGACATCTTACTCCAATTTTCTCATTAGAAATTATTATGTCGAAAAGTAGCACACTGGGATTTTCACATTAAAAAACCCTACTTTGACTAACATGGGATTGTCTCAAGGTGTGGGACCTTTACGATTGAAACAAACCTCCAGAGAAGGTTGGTTCCTAACTTATTCCAATGTTTATCTAATCCTAAACTACCAATTCCAATGGACCGAGGAAGAGAAATACATAAATGTAAATCCTAAACTAAGGGAGGTGATAGCACCAAAACAAGACTAGAGATATTCCTAGTGAGTGAAAGTGGAGGGAAATGGGGAAGAAGAGGGTAGATAAAATGCCACAGTCCCAAAACACATTCAAACCTCCAATCTCGTGGAGCACAACAAATTTAAGCCCTGCAAAGGAACACAATATGCACAATATACCTACAAAATATAATAGAAGGAAAGAAATGAAATATAAATCAAGCTAGGGAAAGAAGAGACACAAAACACTAATTTATTGCTTAAAATGATGCACAATCCATTACAATATAGGCACAAGGCAAGAATCCTTCACAAAATGCATAAATTTGAGGCTGCAACTCACATAAGTGCTGGAACAATTTTGGCAGAGTTCCTTTACAATTTCAAAATATTTCCCTTCAAATGAGGGGAATTTACATATATATATATATATATATATATATATATATATATATATATATATATATATATATAAGGGGCTACCAACCAACATCCTTCATTAAATTCATGTACATAGGTATGGGAAACCATGATGGTTCACTTTTCAATGGTACTTTTCTTACACGGTGAATAGGGGTGTCATACCTCATTAAACCGGTTGTTGAGCTACCTTATATGGTGTCATTAATGTTTGGTCGTATCTAAAAATATTTGTTGTTTCCTAAAGGAAACCGCTGGGTGCTTGATAAGAAGGGAAGAGTTGTTGTTGATGAGGAAAAGACTTGTCATGTGACAAGAAGACATGTTGTCACATGAAAAAAGGGGAGGTTAAAATGCAACAGAAAAGGAGGTTGACACATAACAGAAGCAAGCATTGACACGCATCAACAAGGAGTTGTTATTGCACAACAATAGGAGGTATTTGAAGGGCATCAACAAGGATTTGTTATCACATGACATGAGAAGGTGTTTGACGTGTGTCAACAAGGAGAAGTTGTCTTTGTGACAGAGGAGGAGGTTGGCACGCGTCAACAAGGATTTGTTGTCACACAATAGGAGGAAGGTGGTTGTCACATGATAGGAAGAAGTGGTTAACGCATGATAAGAGGAATGGTTGTCGTATGACATGAGGAAGTGGTTGACATGCATTAACAAGGAGACAATCCATATATGTTTCCATTTATCCCATTGATGCAAATCCTCCTCCAAACCTTCTTCATGGCTCGCAAGCTCACCGTGAGATACCGTGCAAACCGCTCCCATTAACTATCAATGACCAAACCTATAGAATGATCCATTTTGCAAGTGTGGTGTAAAAATGGATAATATAAATTTCCTAAAACTTTTCACATAAATTTAGAATACATCCCAAGATACCTAGAATAATTCCTTTTGTTTCATGAATCTTCAATCTCAGCTATATACCTACAAATCTCTACAACACTAGGGTTTTTCTTGAGCTTCTTTGGAACAACTAGAACATGAAATCAAAACCAACACGATCCTTGAAAATTCCTCTATAACCCTAAAGAATTAAATTATCTTTTCTAAGTTATTTTATTCCCATACAAATCAAATCTTTCCTCTCTCTAGGTTTAGGGTTTAACTTGGGTTTTAAACCTTCCTAGCTTGTTAATGATTGTTCATAAATATTCAAGACCAAATTGATTAATTATTTTTTCAAAATTATCTTGACTCCATGTAAAAAAATCCCTGAAATGATCAGGTCTCAATACTGAGCTCACAAGTGTGGGTGAGCATTCAAAGTTTGTCATCAAGGTGGTTTTTACCTTTTTAAGAATACATGAGAGCTAAACATGAGTTTTCTTTCCTTCTTCTTTGACCTGTGACATAAAATTTTACCCAAATCACTATTATGACCTTCTCTATGCTTTCCAAACCTCTTCTAATCTCATATATATCTTAAATTATTCATGCACTAGGACTTACTCATGTATTCATGTTTTATCTTCATTGACTTACTCCAAACTGACCTTGATCATGTACTTAACAAATGAATGATAACCTTAGACACCTCCAAAACCTAATATACAACCTCAAAATACACCTAACATGCTAAAATAAGTCTTCTCTACATCATACTCCATGCCACCATACCATATAGCTCATGTTAGGTCTAGGACTAGGCCTAGAATGACTTGACTCAACACATACATCTCATGAACTGACCGTGAATACATCTTATAGAATCATTCATGCCTTTGAAACCTCATAGTAAGCATTTTAGATGTAATAAAAACCTTATAAAACCTTTAAAGTTCACATATTTACCATACAAGCTAGAACCATGCATGCTAACCAAGACACCATGACTTGACACCAATATTGGAGACTACCAATCAACCTTTAGCCTTAATAATGAATAACACTTGATGGAGACACATATTACACTCACTTATTCCTCCTATAATCCTTTGACATCAATGAAAACAACTAGACACAATGTCCAATAATAATTGCATGAAAAGAACTAGTGATATTATTTAACTAATTTAAGGGAAAATAAGGTGTGAGTGAGACCTTGAACTCATTATATAGGAGTGAAAAATTAGTAGAATTTAATTTTCTCTTGAATAGGCCATAAAAACTCAAAACTTAAACAATGAGAACAAATTTAGGGATACCCTAGAATAGGGTGTGTATAAGGAAAATGTGACAAGGATTGAATGCAAATAATAGGTGAAGATGATAAGTCTTAGTGTTTGAATGATGAATTATACTTAGGACCCCGATTCTCGCTAGGTCATAGTAAGGAAACATAGTAATAAGTTCACTAAATAAAAAATAACAATAAAGAAATTGAATAATTTAGAGATATATCTAATGTCAATAAAAGTGAGTTGGTGATCCCGGAGAATATGGAAAAATCATAGGTGGATGTAGGAAATTAAGGGTCATAGTTGAAGATATTAGGTAGTGGTAACAATAAGTGCATTCAAGTGTAATTTTAATGAATGCAATAAAATAGACTTGGAAGATAACTTGCATTAATACATTGTTGTTATCCTAACCTTGACTTGATTGGAGCAGTTTTTCTTATATCAAGTGTATAGAGTTTATAGGTGTTAAGGAGTATGAAATGCATCAAGAAGGTCTAAAAAACTAATCCGGCATGTAATTTTTTATTTTTTATTGAGAAATAAGGTATGATGGGATCATTACAACTTGAATAAAGATGGTTCATTAAATAGTTAAGCTTGTTTTCAGTGATATTTAGAGTAACAAGGTAGTAATGGAAAGAAAAATATTAATATTAGGGGGTGGGAACAATAATTTTATTTGGAAATTCATAAAGGGGGAATTATAGGATGAGGTATTCCTTGTAATAGAGCATTTGACACTTAGAGCACCCAAAAATTCTTGAAGGCACATATAATTAGATTAAGTAGTGATAGTTTCTACAAATAAATATTTACATTCATTGATACCCAACATATGCAAATTTTCAACACAATCTCTAAAATACTTGACACAAGATCTCGTGCAAGCATTCTATGAAGTTTTTATTGCTTCTACTCTCGTACACCTAAGATACACTCAAAGGATAACAAAATCACTTTGACAAAATGGTTAGAGTAAGGATTTTACAATTAATTCCAATATTGTAGAGTAAATGCTCACAAGACAATATTAAACTAATGACCAAAGCACAACCATTGATGATTGATCTAGTGTACGAAAAAGAGAAGCAATAAACACATGACTCTAGCAAAAATATAACTCATCAATGAAAAATTCGACATGCAGAACTCATAACATACAAAATTAACTCAAAAGAGGACAAATTTCATTCATATCTTGAATTTATTAACAAGGGAACATCAAGAGAATTCTCTCAAAGTTTTTAAATGGATTTACATTGCAACCACCTTGACACAGAAGTATGGGAAACAGAAATCTATATGCATTTCACAAAGGAAACATGCACTATTCACAATTATATCTCTTTGACCTTTTTAGAAATAGAAAGACTAATCCCCTTTGATCAGAATACCAAAACTAACTCCTTAATAAAAAAACACCCTTTGATATGAGGAAAATCCCCAATATTTATAAAAATTTGGTCTATTCTTACAATTCAATTTTCCCCCCAAAAAAAAAAGTGTATCTTCTCCTTGTTCATAAATAAATATCTTTCTAATCAAAGTAGGAATGTAACTTGTCAAACTAAAAATATCCAATTTTTCTGTTAGAATTTTGGGATCAATTCCATGCCTTCACTACCACATACGCAAAAATAGTTATTTAATCCGACAGTGTGTCGTGTCTTTTTATTTTCTCTCGCGACCGATTTTGCATGATTTAGAGCTCTGGATCGAAAGTTATGGCCATTTGAAGTTTTTTTCCCTTTGGGATGAACAAGAGAGTGACACATTATATCTTTTGATTTAATTTAGGAATCTCCTTTTCTACAAAATGTGAACCAATTTCACATGATTTTGAGACCTTTACAATGAGACCAATTTCGCATGATTTAGAGCTCTGGATTGAAAGTTATGGCCATTTGAAGTTTTTTGCTATGAGGATGAATAGGAGAGTGACATGTGATAGATTTTTATTGGCTTCATGAATTTACTTTGTCTATGAAATGTGAGCCAATAATAAAATTATATGCTCCTTCGTAATCTAGACTATTCTTTTACTTGATTGCCCTCACGGGAAATGTGAGCCAATGAAAATTCTCCTCACTTGCTTTGTATTTCAAACTGTTCTTTTACTTATTTTCCCTCCATGAAACATAAGCCAATAAAAAATATCCACTCTTTCTTTGTATTTCATATTTTTCTTTTACTTAACTACCCTCCATGAAACATGAGCCAATGAGGAAGCTCCATGCTTTTCACAATGCCAATTTATACTTTTACTTATACTCACCACTATGAAACATGAGTCAATGAAACATCTCTACGCTCTTTCATATTTCAGACTCTTTGATAACCTTTACTGATTGCTATGAAATGTATGCCTATGAAAAATCTACATGCTCCTTTCAAATTTAGACTATTTGATAACCTTGATTGGTTGCTCTAAAAAGTAAGCCAACGAAAAAGCTCCAAGCTCTTCGCAATTCAGTTTTATTTATAAGGACCTTTAAAGTGTGAAGCATAAACCATTCAAAAATCTCCATGTACCTTGCGGTGTCAACCTTGTCAGGTTGTGAAGCATAGAAAAATGAGAAAGCTCCATGTTACTTTGGATTTTGTTGTTTTGGTCTCTCTTGCTTTCGTTTTGGGATTTCATTGGCTAGGGGGTCGGGCCTTCGTATCATGAATTTTATCTAGGTAGAATTATCCATTGGATTCATTGAAATTTTTTCAAATATTTTTGCTTGACTTGTCATACCTCCTAGACCTAAAGATTTATGAAATTTGGTAAATTCCATAGACTTGAAATCCACAAAACTTGAATAGTTTTAAGAACCCTAGAATCTTTCCATGGGTCCTCTGTTTCACGAGGCATTTGAATTTCCTAGTGATGTATATATTTGAAACCATTTGAATGTCCCTATATTTTTAAAATGGCTAAGGTCATTTTAAATTTTTTATTTTAAACAGTCTTGCAACTTTATACTTCATGGTCGAGTTGCATGTTTTTGGGCCTTCAAAGCTTCATAGTTTTGAAAAAATTGGATCATTCGGTGTTGATTTTAGGTTCTTTGTGAAATATGTAAACATAGTCCCAATCAACCATAAGTTTGAATCTTTTTATACTTTGATTAACCAGTCCATTAAACCAGTCCTCTGACATTTCTACTAAATCCTTTCTTTTATTTCGCCAAGAAATGAAATTTCTTGCAAATTAATACTTCTCCCTTACTCAAAATGAACTTTGAAGCACAGGGAGCAATATGAAGCACATAAAATAGCTATATTTATAGATATTATAGAAAAATATGATCTCGATCTAAGGGATTGGATTGAGCACCAACAATGGCTCCTTCTCGGGGATGGGGACCCCTTGTGGGTGCCTGACAAAAAAAGAATGATGACCAGATGTCTAGTCCATTGGGTAAGGATTCGGGAAGAAAAAATGCTGAAGGCCTTCGAAAAGATACATTACATTCATACCATAATACTACCATGTATTGAAACTTGATCACTATAGACTAGAGCACAAAAAGGGAAACAACAACACAAACAATGGAAAAAAACAACACAACCTGTACTATGTAATGATAATACTTGATCCTTTGGATCAATCCAAAAAGTGTTTGAGATGCCTTCCATTGACAAGAAACTCTAATAAATTTCCCTCCAAATCTTTCAGAAAGAAAGTATGATCTCCAATCCTGATATCAATAGAATAGGGTCCCATCTATAGGGCATCAAACTTTCCATGTTTTCCCTTGTCTTCATGTCTATTGTCCCATAACAGGACTAGGTCTTTAACATTGAAAACTCTTAGAGTGACCTTCTTATCAAATAACTTCTTGAGTTTTTCTCTGAACTTGACATGTCTTTGGTGGGACTCCCTTCTTTCTTCATCCAATTCCATGATTTGATTGATCCTTGTTTCATATGGACTCACCTCTTCTCCCTCTTCAAATTTCTTTATGAACTGATAGGTGGAAAGTTGTAAGTGTAGGGGAAAAAGGGATTGAACTCCATAGACTAAATCACATGGGATCTTTCTAATAGAACTCTTGATACTAACTCTATAGACCTCATTTCTTTTTATTGGTCTCTAGTGTTCTTCTGAGGATCTTTAGCAGGTTTTTATTACTTGATTCTTCTTGGAAATTTCCTTAAGGATTATAATTTGATGCATAATATAAATTTATACCATACTCATGACATATTTTTTCCAATGGTTTATCTCTAAAAATCATCAAATTTTCAGTAACTATCTTTGTAGGCACCCCAAATATTTAGATTATGTTATTGAACATAAATTCCATGACTATTTGATGAGTTGCCTTCATGGTGTGAATGGATTAAACCCATTTAGCAAAGTAATAAGTGGCTACCAATATCCACTTACGAGAAACACAATAAGAGTCTAATATTTCACCAATAAATTCCAATCTCCATGGTTTAAATAGAGCTTCTATTGACACAAGATGCATGGGTAGGGCCCCAGAAGCTTTCAGTCTTCCAAAAAAATGTTGACAACTCTCACATCTTCAAACCAACAAGGCAACATCTTTGAAAAATGAAGGCCACCAATATCCTACCCTTAGAATTTTTGAGTAGTAACTCTTCCAGCAAAATGGCCTCCACACACTCCCCCATGAAATTCTATAATTATTTTAGGTGCCTCTTCTTCAGTGATACATCTTAGCAAAAATCCTTTTGGATTCTTCCAAGCTTGATCCATGATTAGTCAAAATATAATTTTAGGAAACCAACTTGAGTGTCCTCCTTTGATTCTTGTCTAAGTGCATAGGAAAATTCAAGTTCATCAAGTAATATACTATATCTTTATACCAAACTGAAGTGCTCACATTTTCATGAGGGTGTGTTGCATCTTCTTCAACATTGTGTATCTCCACCACCTGCAAATTGCTCTTTGCCATCAACCTTGCTAAGCCCAATCCTCGAAACAATTTTTTTGGTTTGAATATCCATGTCATATTCTTGAATCTTGTTAACCCATCTACATATTTTACTTGACATTTCCATTTTGATGAATTTTTTTACCATTGTATGGGGTACATAAGCTATAAATTTGGAGCTTAGAATGTAGGGTCTAAAAATTTTAGTGGCTTTCACCAAGGAAAAATCTTATTTCTCCATGATGGAATATTTTATCTCAGCTCCCTGTAAGGATTTTCTAAAGAAGGAAATGGGATTTTCATGCCCCTCTTCATCTTTCTATAATAGTAAAGAAATTATTCTATTATCATAGGAAAAGGAAAAAATAAGATATGCTTTGTTATAATCAAGACTAGTTAAGATGGGGGCATTCTTGAGTGCTTCCTTTATTCCATTAAATGCTTGAATAGCCCCTTCTTCCCACTTAATGGTTTGATCCTTCTTTAGCATACTTGTGATGGGAATAGTAATCTCAGCAAAGTTGGAGATGAACCTTCTTACAAAATTTACTTGTCCAAAAAGGATTGGATACCCTTTTTAGACATAGGGATATGGGACTTTATCAATTGCCTCCACCCTTTTAGGATCTATCATCACTCCTTCCTGAGACACTATATGTCCTAATAATTTTTCCTTCTACACTCCAAAGTGGCACTTCTTTGGGTTTAATGAAATCCCATACTCTCTACACCTGATCAATATCTTTTCAAGGTGCCCTAAATGGTCACCCCGTGTCTAGAGAAGACAGTTATATCATCTTGATAAATTTCTATGAAATCATTGATGAAACCGAAAAATGCCACATCCATAGCTCTCTAAAAAGTTACAATAGCATTGATAACTCTAAAATTAATTCTAACATAGACATATGTTCCCCATGGGGTAGTGAAAGAAATTTTAAACTATTTCGATTGCTTTATCACCTCATGGTTATAACTCCGAGAAACCATCCAGTGTAGATAGTTGTTACACACACCTAAAATAACTAACTACATGCCACGTGTGAGGATCTAGGGTGTGTGCAAGGAAGGAAGGAAGGGGCGCACATTGGTAGAATGAGATAGGATGTGGAGGTTCACGTTTGAGCAGAAATACTTTGGGACTCATCCAATTTTGTGAAAGTTAGCTAAAAATAGAATGACAGAGTTAGAGTGTTGACCAAGCAATGATTCAGAAGTATAAAAAAGTAAAGAGACTTGGCAGCCAAGAAAGGTTTATTTTTGGGTAAAATAACATGTGGATCAAAGATGAAGAGACATGTATGGATCAGGATATTAATAGGATTAAAGAGAAGTTTAGTTATAAAATAAGCTATTATTAACAACAAGCTTTAATACAAGGTCATTTTGAGATGCAATGCATGTAATGTATGGATGACTATTTTGAGCATGTCATCTATTTTGAGAGTGCATGGGTGGTGAAGGGAAAGTCCCCACCACTATATATATCCATTTTATGTTTATTTTTGGTACCGTGACCACGTCCCATCATTCATAGTGCTAAGAGTCTTTTGTATATGGTTATGGGTTAAGGATTGATACTTGCACATGTTCCAGTGTTGTTTGTGGAGACGTGTTCAACTTACGTTATGTAAGAATTTTTATATTTGAATATGAAGGATGGATTATGGTAATTTATGTGTTTGAATATGGTGATTACATGGTGCAATTGATCTTAATTTTTATTTAATTTGGTATGTTTCCTTATTATGCGTGTTTCCATTATAAGCTCATGATATGATATATGCAATGTTATTCACTTGAATGGTTGTTTTGATAATGGTTATTTTGAATATTTATGCTAACATCTTGACAATCAAGAACAAAGAAGTACCTCTTTTCAAATGCCTGTCAGGATGTTTCATATAGATGGCATATTAATTAACTCTGGAGAGCATTAAAAGTTGGATAGATTATGGTCAGGATCAGTTTGTATAGAGATATGACACTGGACCTGATTTCAATGCACGTCCTTGGATGGAAGATAATATTTATCATGATCTATATGAGATGTTTTTCAACTTATTTCTAGTAGAATTGTATGAGTGACTAGCAACATCCATAATAAGGAAGCATTGAGATCCTAAAATAAGACTTTGGATGCAAGAGGATTACCAAACCCTTTTTGATGCATATGTGGAGTGGACTAGAGCTGTAGATCATTGGTGGGATGGGGAGTTGTTCACTTATACATTAGAGTAAGTTATTTCTACATAGTTGTGTCCAGAGGAAGCTGTATTTAGGTTCATACATGAGCCCATAGGATATTACTTACATTTTATAACATTATCGATTAATATTTTGATTATAGAATTTGATTTAGAAATCCTACCCATTGCTAGATAAACCACCAAAATGCATAGGGGTAGGAGCAGGTGTGCAAAAAGATGGTGGACCTAGAAGTAGTAAGATAGAGAGAGGAAAGGTGGCTCAAGTGTATTGAAGCACGAGAGAGGAGTATGGTACATGTGTGGGAGATTAAGGAAGCACTATATTTGATTAGGATGATGGATCATGAAGGTTTTGAATCTATTTTGGAATAGGAGGAGATGCATCATTAGGATATCCTAATTCTAGTTAAGCGTAATAGAGAATCTTGTTCAGATTTGGATGAGAGCACATCAGGGGAGAGAATGAGGACTGCAAGCATGCATCTGATCTCACCTAGCCACCTAGCCATTATGGTTGGTGCTATAAATCTAGAGGTAGTAATTGATAATAAAGTTAGTCGAAGTAAGTTGGTAGAGATAGGTAAATATCACTTTACATTGAATTTAAGAGATCAAGTTAGTAACTCACCCATGACATCACAACAAGCACTATTATTTGGGAGTATGTATGCATGATTTTTTTAGGCTCATCATTGGGACAGAGTGTTGGTGCACAAACTATTGGGAGTACTTAAGTAGGAGCTGCTACCATGCATATTCTAGGTTTCCATTTAGTACAAGAACCGGGACACAAAGAAGTTTGTAAACCGGATTTCAACACGCAATAGGGGGTATGAGAGTATCAAGTGGATTGGGTCAGCCACTACATGAAGGAGGTTCTAGTTCGGATCTCGGTGGATAGGGACTACAACCACCCCTAAATTAACCATAACCTCGCAACTAATGCACCCAACACCTCAAGTTTACTATGAGATTTCTATCTCGCTACCATAGTATAGAGATTTAAGATGCAGTAGAATATGTGCATAAGTGTGAACTATTATGGCCCTCTAAGGGAATTATTACTTTAGATAGGAAGGCAAGTCAATTTTCTACTACTCTTCAAGGGCACACACATAGTTGGTATATGAAGTATGATTCAAATTAGACTATAATGACTTTAATGCTTTGCGCTCTACGTTTCTAGATGAGTTTCACATCCCACAGTTTGAGCAGAGAGAATCAACACAATCAAGGATATAAAGCATGGTTTTTGTGAAAGCATGGTGGATTATGACGTGTATTTTAAGAATCTGTTGCAATGATTGTCTTATGATATTCATCAAAGTTAGCATGTGCAAAGTGTTTCATTGGGGAATTGTTGACTCTGTTCTAAAGAGCTTTATCTCATAAGACACATATTGATCCATGTAAGGCTTTAGAAGTCACCCCATGCACTAAATCGGTTAGAAGTGTTGAAACTTGGGTAATCCTATTCTTAGAGGCATAGATCGCAGCCATGGAAAAGCGGTTGGAGAAGCTTTATGCTAACTTAGCATATGATATGCGTAGTTGTATATGGTGCATGGATCGTGAGGTTTAAGGACATATAAAGGATAGTTGTCGGTGCAAGTCATTGTGTGCATTGTTACTATTGATGGTGAATCACAACACCCCTAGATGTCTCAGTAACTTGATGGGTTGAGACTCTCAGTGTGATTGCATAACATGGAGCTTTTCCCAAGTGTGGGACCTTGCGAATAGGGAAAGATCTCTAGATGAAGGCCGGTTCCTATTCCTCTATTCAGATGCACACATAAAAATGCAGAGGGTTTACATAAAAACCTAATCTAAATTTCCAAGGAGATAGGGTAAGAATATGCATAAAAAATAAACCTAAACTAACAAAGGTGATGCACCGAGGAATGAAGAACACATGTCTTGTCAATAAACACAAACCATTAAAATGCAATGCAAGATCATGCACAGATAACCAAATTTGTAGTGAAAGATTAGGAGGATGCAAATGAACATAGAGAGGGTTGATAATCATCCACAGTGTGCATTACTTGCTCCAAAGATTGATACAATACAGTACAAAATTCCAAAAGGCAAAGTTGCATTACAATTTTTAGATGGGAGTTTGAACTCCACAAATTCTCCTGCCAAAGAGAATAAGGGAGGGGAAAAACAAGAATGTCCAACCTTTAGAAAGAAGTCCCTCCTTATAATTTATAGGAAGAATGAGAGAGGGAAGAGAGAGGAATTCCAAATCTACCCCAACCACCTCTAGATTGCATTTAATTCATCTCATTATGGCGGTAGGTGAGAACCCTAACAAACCCAAAAATGGTGAACTATATTTTACATTTTTGAAGAACTTTTCTCACCCAATTAAATATATCTAGTTTTAGTTGGATAGAGGACCTTGTAAGATTTCTAAAAAGTCCAACCTTGCGTGAATCCGAGCTCCCTATGAAAAGTTATGGCCATTTGAATATCTGGGTCAGGGTTTGCTTCCTGTTGGGTTCGGGGTGTCAATGCTCAAAATGTTGCGCCTCCTGAAGGTGCACCTTGGCACATCCATCCTCACATCAACATACTTTTAAGTGCACCATAGGCACTAAAAATGTGGTGCTGATTCCTTCGATTTGTCCCCTCCAACCGTGCAAGGGTGCGACTTTTTCCATGTCGACACCTTCTGATCTGCGCCCTCCAACACTGTGCGAGGTGTGACTTTTCCATGTCGACACCTTTTGATCTGTTCCTAGGCATGAATTTTTCCATGTTGAAACCTTCTAATCTGTGCCCTCCAACCTACACCACGGTTTGAATTTTTCCATGTCGACACCTTCTGATCTGCGCCCTCCAACCTGCGCCTAGGCGCGACTTTTTCTATGTTGACACCTTCTGATCTGTGCCTGGGTGTGAATTTTTCCATGTTGACACCTTCTGATCTACACCCTCCAACCTATGCCAGGGCGTGACTTTTTCCATGTTGACACCTTCTGATCTATGCCTAGGTGTGACTTTTTCCATGTCGACACCTTCTGATTTGCGCCTCCAACCTACGCCAAGGCGCGACTTTTCCATGTCGAGACCTTCGATCTATGCCCGGGCATGACTTCTTCCATGTTGACACCTTCGATCTACACTCTCCAACCTGCGCCAGGGCACGAATTTTTACATGTCAACACCTTCTAATCTATGCCCTTCAACCTACACTAGGGCGTGACTTTTTCCATGTCGACACCTTCTGATCTCGTACTTAGGCGTGACTTTTCCATGTTGACACCTTCTGATCTATGCCTTCAACCTACGCTAGGGTGTGACTTTTCCATGTTGAGACCTTCCGATCTATGCCAGGCATGAATTTTCCATGTGACACCTTCCGATTTGGGCCTCCAACCTGCGCCAGGGCATGACTTTTTCCATGTCGACACCTTCGATTTGCGCCTCTAACCCGCACTAGGGAATGACTTTTTCCATGTCGACACATTATAATCTGTGCACGGGTGTGAATTTTTCCATGTCGACACCTTCTGATCTACGCCCTCTAACCTGTGCTAGGGCACAACTTTTTCCATGTTGACACCTTCTGATTTGCGCCTGGGCTCGAATTTTTCCATGTCGATACCTTCCGATCTCCTCCCTCCAACCCGTGCTTAGGTGTGACTTTTCCATGTCGACACCTTTTGATCTGCGCTACTGGGTGTAATTGGTGGCGTAAATAAATGTCGGGTTTTGATTTTCTTTGATTTCCATATTCTTCTGTTTGTCTATATTTACCCGGGGAGGGAGATATATACAACAGTTACTATATTATGTAGTTTGTCACTTGAACCATGATGTCCGGGATTGTCCATGTTCTATAAGATTTCCATGTACTACAAGATTTGCAGGTCCCATACTCACGACAACATTGACTATAGACTTATTGATCACATCCATGAAGCCATTGAGATAGGAGTGCACCATATTATTATGGGAAGTGGATCCAGGAGTAGGAAGGATAACATAATGAAGGATGCAACAATGGGGATAATAGAAATAGAGGCTTCCGAGGAGGATATCAAGTTTGTGGTTGTGGTGGTGGAAAACACAAGTTTGCTAGAAGACATTTTTACACCTATGTATCTCCTTATGATTACCAATGAGATTTCCCTTAGAATAAAACTTGCTCATGGTGTGGGAAGCATCATAAATTAGAGGATTTCCTAGATCTATATGAGCACATGAGTAATAATAAGAAGGAAAATGGCATAGGGATGATCAAGGTGTAACACACGAATGTTGATCAATGGATGCCTAATAATATGCTTGATCCAGAATTGTAACCCATGCTAGTTAGAATACACGCCGAGGCGGCATACACACGTGATCCTCTGAAGGCTAAGCTACTTATCATAAGGGAGGAAGTGATACATGTTAATTATCCAGATGTGGAGCATCGAAGGAATCTACCAAGAGACTTTAGGAGTTATTAGATATTTGCAAGGTGAAATACAATGCTCAAAAGAGCAGCACTTGAGAGATAAATGCAAATAATGTTTAGTTATGAAAGAAGGATATGGATGACCTAAAAGAGGTGTGTAAGATGTTGCACCGGGAAAATATCATCCCTTTTGTAGGAGAATGGCTTCGAGACAAGGTACCACATCTTTGGAGTTGAGCGCGAGAGGAAGATACTTCATAAAAGTCTACCACCTTAGGACCATGAATTTGATAAGGAAAACACACTTGATGCAGTTATTGATGGATGTTTAGTGAGAAATATCTTGATAGATATAGGATCTTTGGTAAATGTGTTGACTTTAGAAGCATGGAATCATATGGGGAAGCCTACATTACATCCGTCTTTAAATGTGATGCACATGGGAAAAATAACTAAGGCTATGCTTATTTGTGTAATAAAAGATGCATCCATCACTATTTAGGGAGCTAAGTTTACTGGGGAATTTGAGGTATTAGACCTTGCTAAAGAAAATAACTTCCCAACATTACTTGGGTGACCTTAGTGTTATGTGAATAATAATATTTTTGCTTTAACAAGAGATACATCAGTTTTGAGAGAAAAGAAGAGCATGTGATTATACCTCTATTTAAAAATAAGGAAGAGCCTTATGTTGAGCCCCTTAGTGAATAAGAGCTGAATCAAATCTATGCATCTAGATGGTGGGCGATCCAAAGAATCTAGAACCATCAAAAGAACACATACTTCAGTTGGAAGACACACGAGACTCTAAGTGAAACTATTAGTGTTGCTTGTGATAATTGGGCTCATGGAACCTACAAGATGGTTAGGCCCGAAGTTAAAGGGTGAGTAAAAAGGATGATCAGGCCGTGCATGATGAGGCATGTAGGCTTGGCTCAGTACCAAGTAATATTGGTGAAGGTAACCCCCAAAATTCTTGCGCTCCATGGAGACTTAGTGGCCAAATTAAGGAGATAGAATAATTATGCTGGTCGATATCTTGTGTGTGAAAATAGTACACTCATGGGAGACACATAGAGATAACCTCTATGAATGGTGAGAAGTGAGAATCTCCTTTTCCAACAAGTTTAATCGGAGCAATGTCTTGATACACATCTTCAAATTACATGGTAATAATTTAGATTCCCATCATGTCCATACTTGTGAGAGGCCATGGGAACAAGGCCAAGAGGATTTACCTCCATCCCTATATGTACATAAGTTGTAATCCACTCTATGTGGATGCATGCATGCCTAGTATGTCCATGCAAAATTAAAAAGGGAGACTGAAAATTGGAAATAAATGACTCTAGGTATGATCCAAACTTTTGATCACTTTCCTATTGATCCTACTGATCATGAATGAATTCACAAATAATGAAGCGCATCACATTGGGAGATAACATGAAGGATAAAGAGATCATTCTATAACTATTTGGAAAAATTGATTTTGAGCTACACCTTGATCTTAAGGAAACAAAAGAGTACAGATGGATCACACTTGGAAAGAGAAAGAGAAAGGAAAGCTAGTGTACATGATTTATGATGAGGAAGTGGACCACTTGGATGTTAGTCACACTGAGGGTGCGTGTGAGGTCATGGAATCTTCCAATGAGATGGCACACGCATACCATAATCCCATGAAAAGAATAAGGTAAACATTGACATTGAGGATGAAGCTAAGGAAGAAATCATTAGGGATTATTGGTTATAATAGAAATTATCCAAGATCATCGATCTCTTGTGTGACTTTCAAGATCTCTTTTCTAAGGGTTCAATGAATTAAAAGGTGTGCATCCTTCTTTGGGAGAGTTAAAGATAAATTTGAATGAAAGCATGTGCCCGATTAGGAAGAGGCCTTATAGGATTAATCCTAACATGTGCATGAAGGTCAAATAATAAATTGATAAGATTCTCAAGTATGGAATAATTGATCCAATTGAAGAATACGAGTGGGTTAGACCCATGATTATCACTATTGATGTAGGAGCATCTTCTCACCAACAATTTTTTTGAGTTTTTGTTCAAATTGGTCAATTTTGGGTTGAGTTAGTCTAGGTAGGGATTTGGGGATGTCATTAGAGTCCTAGTAGTTCCATTCAAATGCCTAATTTGGTCTAGGTATGCAAGAAATTTGAATTAGGAGGTTTCCCTCCAAAATGTAATTTGAATTCCTAAAAGGGAATTATGATAGTTTTTGCTTGTATAAGGAGTCTAAGTCATTTTTAAAGAATGGTATAGGTTTTATAAGGTATTAAATTTCCTATGAGATCTAACTTGATTAATTATATTGGACCTAGGGTTTGTAAGTCTAGTTAGGGTTAGTATTTTAAGCATGAGAAAAGGTAATTAGATGGTTTAAAGGATAATAAGCCTTTAAAAAAGGATTTTTACTATTTTCAAAGGCTACAAAATCCTAAAATGTAACTAAATGCGTGGAGGAGAGATAGTTGTTTGATATTTCTTGGGAAATATGAACTAGAAGAACTCGAATGGAGGCTTGAAAAAGGATTTTTATGAATGAAAGTTTCAGTTTGACAAACAATATTGTGCATTTCTTATGAATTTTCTTATTTCATGGTTACTTTATCATTTTAAAGAGACATCTTCTTGAGTAATAATACAAGTAAAGGTTTTTGAATGGATTCCGTAATGGTATAAGTGCTTTTATACGATTGATTCGGTTTTTGGTGAGGATTATATGTTAGAAGTATGTATTTCGAGTTATGAGTATAAATAATCATTTTCCTTGATATATCTCCATATATCAGAGTTGATGTACCTGTGAACACACTATAGGAATGATTTGAAGTTATTGAAACCACCAATAAGGTTAGAGACCGAGAAATTCATATTTCAATCACGAAGTTTGTGTAAACTAGGATTTGTAGAAAGAGGAAAATCAATGAATGATGATGTTTTTCAAGTGCTATATAGAATTATTTAGGTAACCCCTGTTTTAATGCACTCTGTTTAGTAGAATAAGAATGAAAATGACATCTCATAAGGAGGAGGTTAACCATTAGTTATTCTTTATGGTTGTTTGTATTAAAACTCGGACACTCGCCTTATACAATCGATTCTGATCGGGGGTATGTAGTATCTTGAAGTATATGGCCTTGTTATTTTGTTTATAGAGCCTTAGACATATTGAAGTATGGCATAGATAATATTCATATGTGAGAACAAGTTTCTTGAAGGCTTAAGTTCAAAACCCTAGATGATAAACCCTCAAAATCATCTTAATACACAGTTTTACCAGTCAAAGTAGGATAAATTGAAGCATTTAAGGGTTTATACCAAAATACTTGGCCCAATCATAAATATTTTTGTATATGGTCTTAAAAAAATATGGGGTGAAAATTTTAGATCTTGAAAGTGATTTTTGTGTATTTTACAAGCATTTCTTCCTCTCGGGCCTGTCACAATGTGTGACCTAGGGCAAGGAGTTTGGAGCTCTTAACCATGGATTGGGAAGCTAAAATTTCGTGAGGAAGTTTGTTTTGAATAATATTAGATGAATCTTGAACAATTTTTTGAATCCATCATAAAAATTTGGAGAATTTCCTTGACAGTCATTACTGAGATGTAAAACATAGTTTTAGGCCTAGTTTTGGGGGTCAAATTGCAAAGGACCTAAGAGTTATACTAAGATTTGGTTTATGAAATTTATAAGAGATGAAAAGGGACCTACTAAATGTCCAAAAATCCTCTATAGTGGATAGATACATTCCATAAACTCATATATTAGTGAAAGATGTTCTTGACATGCCTAGTGAAGGGCTAGTAGTGAAATTGCTAAAGTTGAAGAACTAGGAGTTATAGAGGGAGTTGGAGCTTCAAACTTGGAGATCATGTTTAGAGGAATGATAAGGAACCTAGGAAACATTTAAAGGTTTATAGATACCTCAAGAACATATTTTTTTAAGACTGTCCTAGCTTGTGGCTTAAGAACATTAACAAGGCAAAATTAGCATGTTTTAATGCATGGTGTTTATTTGATGCCTAACCTTCTTGATCTTTGGATATTGAGAAAATATGAGCCTATGATGTAGGTGTGGATAAAATAAATAGCTATAGAGACAAGAAAACAATATCTTATGGTTGGTTAAAGATATGTAAGTAAAATTTAGTGAAGGATTCTCAGAGGTATGATGAATATCAATATTTTTGCATGATCATGATTCAAGATGAAAAGTGTAGGGGTATTGTGTTGAGTTTTCCAAACAGATAATTTGATTAGTTAACACCTTATGCATGGTTATACTCCTTAAGGTAACATTAAATTTCTCAAGGCTATTTGACAACTAGAACCAATCCTAGACCAAGATAATGCAAGATTTTTGAAATTGGTTCAAGAAGGGAGGTGAATGTAGGGGCTCCTAAATCATTTTTGTATTAGAGAATATTAGATAAATTAATAATTTTGAATGAAATTATTTCTTGGAACTAACAAGTTGTATGATAGATGGTGATGAGAAATGTGTAGGTCAAGAATATGAAAATCCAAGAAGAGCTTTGTGAAATAGCTAAAGAATATGGGTATGTGGTGCCTATGTGGCTTAGTAAGAAAAGTGAAGGAAACATGACTATGAGAACTAGAAAATAAGAAAGGTTGAAAGAAAATGAGGAAGAAGGTAATGAAGAGCTAGTGAAGGAATTGCTAGTTTTGATTAGTCAAAGAAAGAAAGAAAATGATGAAAGAGAGAAGCAAAAAAGAAGAGAAATGGAGAGGAAAAGAAAGTTGTGGGAAGAGAAATAAATCAAAGAGTTAAGGAAAAGCATGGAGCAGTTAGAATAATTAGAGAAGAAATTAAGAGAAATAAAAAATCAAGCAATGAAAATAGAGAAGAAAGTAGTGTTAAATAAGGTGGTAAAGTGGCCTCTTAGGTCACTTATAGAGAGGGAAGATACTACAGCTGAGACAAAAGCTAAGATAAGAAGAGAGAAGGATAAGAGGAATGAGAAGAGAGGAAGAAGTTAAGAAAGTGGAAACTATGTAGGTGATGTGACTACGTGAAAAATCCTTATGGATGGAATTTTGTGGGAGACGTTGTATAAGGATACCAAGGAATACATGAAAGCATGCGATCATTGTCAAAGCACATTCGGAAGCCTAGACATAGAGATGATATCTCATTGTGAATTAGCATTGATCCTTTTGAAAACTAGGATATTGACTTTGTAGGACTCATTCGCATTACATTATTACTTGTACAGACTATTTGACAAGGTGGGCAGAGGAAGCACCTACAAAGGATTACACAATAGTCACAACCACAATATTTTTAGGGTGAATATTATCACTGTGTATGGCTGCCCATTATTCTTGACAAGTGATAAGGGAACTCATTTCTTGAATGATACAACTAGAATCCTCTTGGAGGAGTTTATGATTGCACACCATAAGACCACTCCTTATCACCCTCAATTCAATGGCAATGTAGAAGATTTCAACAAAATTTTGGGACAAAATATTACAAAAATATGATATGTTGGAGGAAAATATTGGGATAATAAAGTGACATTTGTACTTTGGGCTTACATGACCACTTATAAAAGGTTGAATAAGGATACACTCTTTTAGTTGGTGTTTGTACGAAGCTATTATGCTAGTGGAATTTATGTTACCATCCATGTATTGCATGCACAATTGGATTATATGATGAACATGATGTTAAATAGTGCATTAACAAACTAATATAGTTAGATAAGTGGTGTGTTATTGCACATTGGAGACAAAAGACCGAGAATACGAGACAAAATGCATGGCATGATAGGCATATTAAGAGAGAGACATTTGATTAACAAGATGGCCCTTTTCTATGACTCCAAGTTCTCGCAACACCTAGGAAAGTTGAAGGTGCATTGGTTGGGACCTTTTGTAGTAACCAAGATACTTGAATTAGACGCATGTCAATTGTAGGCGTTGGATGACACCATGTTTCCTAGTTACTTCAATGGGAGTAGGATGAAGCCCTACTATAAATAAATCTTTGGTGTTTGTAATAAGGTAGTATTGCCATTTAGATTAGGTTTCCCTTTCATGTGTTTCTTTCCATTTTTTCTATGTTTTGTTATTTTTATTTTCCTATGTGTTGGAATAAGCACGCTTGCATGCAAGAAACCGATTATTATGTATTGAGTTCATGCACATAGTATTGTGTATTGTTTTAGTGTGGGGTGAACCAAGTGCAAGTCCCTGAAAAATAAATCCATTGGTGTTGAATGGTATATATAGGTTGGCACTTTTGATTATAAAGGGTGACACAAGTACGGGTGTGAAGTAAGGATGTTCTCTCGAGAGAGAAAGGTGTTAAGGATGGCGGTGCTTATAAGGAAATTACTTAGATCGAAGACCACACGAGAAGAAGGATCATGTAGTGTAACCTAAAGTAGTCAGCGACATGATGATCTACTTGGAATATGGTGTAAATAGGTGCATGTAAGGATGTTTGTGGCTTTAAAAGTAGTAAGGCGCACTGAGAAGGTTACGACTCTATTGCACGAAAGGAAGTCGAGTGATAAATCAAAAAGTGGAAAAGATGATTTATTAAGAAAATAACTTTAAATCTTTAAAGCAAGAAAAACCCTGTTGAAAGATAAAAAATAAGTCGGTGGAGTAAGAAAAGGTTATAAAAGGTGGAAAATCAACTTATTTTCTACCTTGCATTCGAGAGAACTTGAGAAAATGAGATACCAAGCAGTTTGGTGAAATAAAATGAGAAGAACAAAAAACAAACCAAAGCATCTGTGTGATGTGTTTATGCATGGCTCCTAATTATGAAAAATATGAAATATTATGCCTAATCTAATGCTATAGTAGTAGTAAATACATGTAACAATGAAGTACAAAAATATACCAAAGAAAACTAAGCAATAAAATGTAAAACCCTAATTGTAAGGATATGGTATAAAGGATTAGTTGATTGATAGAGTTACGGAGAGTGTAGAAAGTTTGAAAAATGTAAAAGAAAAACCACTAACCATTGTACCATAGCTCAGGAAAATGTAGAACAGGAAGAATAGGCTAGACTAGGGCATCTGGAGAGGGACAGGGGCACTCGCGGGTGCCCTAGGCCTGTTTCTAGGAACCGTGGTCAGTGAGAAATTCTCAAAAACCTCCTTTGAGGTGTCATAAGGTGTTCATATTATTCACCTTTGGTCACTCTCGAGAGGTTGCACTTTGAGATCACCGAGCTCATTGTAAACCTGTAATGAACAATGAATCTACAAAACCCTCAAATAGACATCAAATCCCAAAAAATTAATATGCAGAATGAGCAGTCGAACTGTCCTCGGCTGCCACAATGATGGACTTAAAACTAAGCACTACACTAGATCTCAAACCCATTATGTGTGTGTGTGTGGAATTTTTCCCAGAGTTTCTCTTGTCTTAGTCGCACATGGACAACGATCAAGTAGCTATATGTAGAATGTAGCAAATGTGTGCATGGAATAAAATAAACATCCCTCCTATGAAGTATGATGCAAAAACCATACCTTGTGTCCCTTATGATGGAGCTAGGTGGATTGATGTAGGAGTGTCATGTACATAATCAGATTTTGGTTTAAATAAGCTTAGTAGGTTGTCTTAGAGTGTTTAGTAGGTGGTTTGGTCCATTTGGACTCTTGGAGTTGTAATAAGAACTCATTTAGGGTATCCCTCTAAAATAAGTCATTTAAATATTTAATTAAATATGTAGTGAAATATAGGCCTAAGTTAGTATGTTTGTGACTTAAGTATTAACTTACATTAATTTATTAAGAGTGGTCATGTTATAAAATCCCTCTCATTACCTACCTAGGCATAAACTCAACTTAGTTGGTTGAACCATGGTGGATTTAGTTCTTATAAACCTAACTACCATCTCTAAATCTTCATTCAAAGTATGAGAAAGTAGAATTCAAGGGGGAGAGATTTTGTGGAGGTAAAGGAGAAGGGTTTTGAAGAAAAGAATGGTTTGTGCACCATCAAGAAGGATTTGTAATTAGACCGCTTACAATAATTAATGAAGAATTCTTGCAAATAAAGCTTGAATATTGTAATTATGATTTGAATGATATTTCAGTGTATTATAGATGAATTAATAACACGTGCTTAGGAATTCATACTCTATTGGGCCAAATATGTTTGAACTTAAAATTAATGCAAAATTGGGTTTTTACATTGCCATCTAGGATTCTTATTCAATACATCAAGCATAACTTTTTTTTTACAATAAAAATGATCTAATTTTTTTGAGGAATGTTTATGGAACAAAATTACAACTAGATTTTTAAGGATAGTTTTATTTGATAACTGTAAAAATACTTATTGATGACAAAAATGTTACTTAATGAGAAAACATGCAAAATATTTGATATAATGTTTGCATGGGAAAAACGATCATAACTTTCAATTGGATTAATGAAAAAGGATGAAATTTGGAAAATATAATCCTTATATATATTTATATAATTTATATAAATTTTGTAACAATTGACCTTGTTGCAAAAAAAAATATACAAATGACACAAAATTTCTATAGACTCTGTGTTCTTGGGAGCACAAATTGGTAGTTTTGAAAGAAAATGAGAAGTTTGATGTTTTGATTCCTATTTATCCAATTTTATGATTTATTTAACATTCATTGATGTTATGAAACATGTTAAAGGGGTTAGAATTCATTGGTGAAGATAAAAATACAATTTTTCTTGTTTGAGTGATTGACTAGTGAAGAAGGTGTGAAGAGCCAATAGAGGAATGTAAGAGATAGTGAGTTTTTTTAAAGAATGATCAATGTGTTAATTGAATGGAAATTGTGTAGGGTACATGAAGTGTGTAAAATAGGGAATGGTGATTAGAAAAACCATTTAATTTTAATTTGATCAAAATTTGCAAGAGTAAGCCATTTTGGGTTGTTGAATGATCCTCATTTTGCAGAGCATAAAGTGAAGTTGTTGTGTGAAACTTTATTGATTTTTGAATGTATGGTTGGTTAAAATTTGCTCTGCATAATTTGGTATCAAAGTATGAAGATAAAGGTATTAAGGTTTGTTCTTTTTTCAAGAATCCTTTTTTTGATACAAGCATTTGTATATATGTGTTTTGTGAATGTGGATGAGTTGTATGAAGTTTTTGAACCTAAATTGTTTCCTTCTTGTGAGAGTGTTGAATAAAGTGATAGGTTGGTCCTTAAAAGTAGGAATTAAGAAAGATGAAAGTGAATAAATAATGAAATATGAAGTCAAAATACTACTAGGTGTGAAAATTAACCTAAGAGAGGCTTGTAAAATGTGAAACAGACTTGTCGAGTGAAGATGGATGAAGATAGAGTGGAGTTAGTGAAATAATTGTTTAAGTATATGAAAAATTGAGGATTGAAAAATAAATGAGAGAGAGAAATAGAAAATCAGATAGAAAAGAGAGAGAAAGAAGAAAAGAAGAGAGTGTGGATGGAGGAAGAGATAAGAAAATTGAGAGAAGATGTGGAGCAGCTAGAAGTATTATTGATGAAGCAAAGACAAGGCATGGGAATGGTGATAAGAAAGAAGGTTAAGTGGCCACTAAGGTCACTCATGAAAAGAGAAAAGAAAATACGCCTAAGAAATAAGATAAGAGAGGAAAAAGAAAGATAAAAAGGATGAGAAAGAAGGAAAGAAAACAAAAGAGAGAAGAAATCAGAGATATAGTGGAAGATGAGTGTATTTGTGAAGAAGAACTTGAAGAAGAATGTGAAAAATCATAATTGCAGTTTGTATATATCAATCAAGAAAAATTAGAGGATGAGATATGGGAACTTTAATGTGCTTTGTATGGTGAATAAATGAAGTGTGAGAAAGAGAAATTTGAGGAGATGAAGAAAGTCATTTTTGAAGAAAGCATACAAGTAAAAGATGAAGAAGAGGTAATAGGGATATTTTTAGCTTCCATAGGAGAAAAATAATTTGAAAATGAAGAGTGGATAAGTGAAAGATTTTAGAATGAGAGAAAGGAAGAATATAGAGGAAGTGAAGTTTAAGTAGGTGAAGAGACTCAAAATTCCCTTGTTTTTACATCTAAGGTTTTGTGTTCATGTTTGATTAGGTACACTTGAAAAAGAGATTAAAAAGCATTGAAAGAACAACTCATCTAAGAGCTCAAATGAAGAGAAAAATACATGAAGACCTCATTTTTTAGGTTAAATTCAAGAATAAGAAGATGAAGATAAAGAGTGAAGAACAAAGGAAGAATGTAGCTGATAAAGATGAAGAAAATGCAACAGTAAAGAGAATAATATTACAAGTAGAGAAAAATTGGAAAAAAAGAAAGAAGAAATCCTTTTTATGTAGCATCATCCTCTCCTCATGGGGACTATGATGCAATAGCATCATGTACATAATAAAATTTTGGTTTGAATAAGCTTAGTAGGTTGTCTTAGAGTGTTTAGTAGGTGGTTTGGTCCATTTGGACTCTTGGAGTTGTAATAAGAACTCATTTGGGGTCTCCCTCCAAAATGAGTCATTTAAATATTCAAATAGAGTTGTAGTGAAATATAGGCCTAAGTTAGTATGTTAGTGACTTAAGTGTTAACTTACATTAATGTAATAAGAGTGGTCATGTTATAAAACTCCCTCTCATTACCTACCTAGGCATAAACTCAACTTAGTTGGTTGAACCATGGTGGATTTAGTTCTTAGAAACCTAACTACCATATCTAAATATTCATTCAAAATATGATAAATTCAAATTCAAGGGGGAGAGGTTGTGGAGGTAAAGGAGAAGGGTTTTGAAGAAAAGAATGGTCTGTGCACCATCGAGAAGGATTTGTAATCAGACCTCTTACAAAAATTAATGAAGTATTCTTGAAAATAAATCTTGAAACTTGTAAGTATGATTTGAATGATATTTTAGTGTATTATATATGAATGAATAGCACGTTCTTAGGAATTCATACTCTATTAGGCCAAATATGCTTGAATTGAAAATTAATGCAAAATTGGGTGTTTGCTGCCATCTAGGAGTTTGATTCGGTACAACAAGCATAAATTTTTTTGTGATAATAAAAATGATCTGAAATTACGAGTGAATTTTTATGGAACAAAATTTCAACTATATTTTTAAGAATATTTGTATTTTACAACCGTAAAAGTAGTTATTGATGATAGAAATGTTACTAAAGAGAAACAATCAAACTGTTTGATGTAATGTCTGCATGGGAAAACAATCATAAATTTCAATTGGATTAATGAAAATGGATAAAATTTGGAACATATTATCCTTATATATATAATGTACAAATAGTTCAGAACAATTTTCATTATGAATAAAAATTTACAGATGACAGGAAAATTTTACGAGACTATGTGTTCTTGAGAGCACAAATTGGCAGTTTTGAAAGAAAAGGTGAAGTTTGATGTTTTGATTCCTATTGAGCCAATTTTATGATTGATTTAACATTTTTTTAGGTGATGAATCATGGTAAAGGGGTTAGAAGGCATTGGTGAAGATAAAAATCCAAAATTTTCTTGTTTGAGTGAATGACTAGTGAAGAAGGTGTGAAAAGCCAATAGAGGAAGGTAAGAGAGAGTGAGTTTTCTTGAAGAATGATCAATTATTTGATTGAATGGAATTTTTTAGGGTACATGAAGTGTGTAAAAATGGAATGGTGATTAGAAAAACCATTTAAGTTAATTTGATCAAAACTTGTAAGAGTAAGTCATTTTGGGTTGTTGAATGATCCTCATTTCGCAGAGCATAAAGTGAAGTTGTGTGAAACTTTCTTGATCTGTTGAATGTATGGTTAATAAAAAATTTCTCTACATCATGGATGTAATGGATCTCTTATTTGCTTTGATGTATGCAAAATTAGGTGGTGATAGATAGTACTTAGTGCTTAGTCCCTTATTATGATCACATAATTTTACATGTATATGATTCCTTCGCCTAAATTTCATAATTAACCCCGAAAAGTCTAACTACCAAAAATATAAGATGCTCAAATGGATAGAAAGGACCCAAAAAGTGTGAGTAAAGTACAAAGGGGATAGGAGAACCTATATTGGATGAGGGCACTGACATTGGCATCTTGACTAGCCGTTAGCTTCTAGGATGACAAATGTTGAAGAGTAAAAAGGAAGACTAAGCAAATAAGGATGAAAGAATGAAAGTAGCAATAGAAAGAAAAGAAAGGTGGAAAAAGACATGGGTTGATTATTAATTTTCTTACTTATGAATTATACAAATAGTAGTATGCAATCGAGAGTAGATAATGACCTAAAGTGCATGATTTTGTGTTTACATTTTCCCTTACTTTATGTTGGTGAGTGTAACACTTGGTAAGATAAATTAGATATATATTCTTACCTAATAACGATGTACATCAATGATGCAAACATTCCAAGGGATTAGAAAAATCATGGAGTGATAAAAATGTGAAGTGTGGATGCTAAGGAGGAGAAAGTGCAAAAAGTGATGAAAATTAACCTAGGGCGGAAACATGTGTATATGTCATGATGTACCTATTGTTTATGTCAATGCGTGTGATGTTGTTTTTGTTTATTTTGAATACCACTTCCCATATGGATGTACTTGCAAAAGATAATCCACCAAGTAGTCAAATACACATGTATATGATTAAAATATGTAAAAAGTGTGTAAGGAAAGTATGTGAAAATGTTGAAAGTGTGAAAAAGAACGCATGCACTGATTCATGGTGAGGAAAGGCATGTGGAAAAGGATATTGTAGATGATGTCGACACACAATTTTTCAGGAGATCTCACACCATTGTAATGAAAGAAGTGTAGGGAGAACTATATGATGTCATATGTCAACATTTAACTACTTTGTGTTATGTAAAACACCACTGTATATGGTGTGTATGTGCTAAAGAATGTCTTCCCTATAAAATCCATTGTGTATGGAGTTCTGTAGGTGTGCCAAACTACCAATTGATGTATAACTTCCCCCTGGTCTTAGGAATTCAAGAAAGACCATTATATTACCATGGGTTCTAGGAATCTAGGAAAGGATGTTGTGTTAAGGACCCAAGTATGATTCTGAGCCCCGAACAAAACTGAAAATTTGTGTTGTGCCGTAATATGTTGTGTATAATGTTGTATGGGGTGACTGATTCACCCAAATGATTCCCCCTTCATTTTGGGTGCATGTGACATCACTGAAGGAGTATGTGGCCCAAAAGAGGACCAACCATTGTGCTGAAATTGTGCCCTGTAGGGGGAAGGGAATGTGATTGGTAGAAACCAAGGCATAAACAAGTGGCTAGGAAAAACAAGTTTTAGTACAAGAAAAAAACAATCTTGTAAAAGACAATATGTAAGATACACATACAATGTATAAGCTAAGATGCAAGAGAAGACAATGTTGACCTGCAAAAAGTGGGTTACAAACATGGGACACCACTCACGATGTTGCAAGAAAATCAAGGCTGAAATGGCCATAATTAGACAAGTTTGCATACAAGACAAAGGGAAAATCCTGTAAATAATAGCATAGAAAGAGAAAACAATGACAAACAATGTAACATACAACCATGGAAGTAAATAGCCCTGTATAAAAATGTTGCACATGAAGCACCCATTAACATGTTAGAAAGATAAAAATTATGTCAAAGCATGTATAATCTGAGAAAATAGTGTGCTATGAAAAAAAATGAAACAATAACACCGTAATGTATGAAAGTGAATGCCCCTAGAAGTAGTTATGGGACTGGTAATAGGTACTAAACCAAGAATCCATATTGTATGTAATGGATTTGTAAAATATGTGATCACAACTAGAAAGTAAATGAACATGCATGTGTGTATGAAAATATAATGAAATACAAGATATCTATCTAGCATGTGTAATAAGGTGAACATGCGAAATCATAAGAAAAAAAAATAGTAAATGCAACCAAGATATGTAGTATGTTGCGAATGAGGTGGAATGGAATGCAGAGTGAATGATAGGAGAAGCATGCCCCTTGAGTGGATGTGTATGTATGTAATGAGGCTCATTTGTTTATGCCCCTTAGTAGTCAAGAATGAACCGTAAATGAGAGTTCGTCATCGAGAAATGGTTTGAGTAATGTGTTGTATGTAGAAAAGAGTGAGGGATGTGGAATGGTAATGCGTTGATGATATTGTATGTGACATAGGGAATGAGTGTTGTGTGATGATTTAGCCTAAATCGTATATCACTAGATGGGTGAGTAATATACTAGTACATGTGATGATGTAGCACAAGGTGTATATCACGAAAGAGAAGAACATGGTGATGGTAGAAAATATGGTGATGCTAGAAAGTAGTGATAATTTAGCATAAAGTGTATATCATGATATGTGTGAAGAAGGTGATGGCTAAAAATGTCGCATAATGTGATTAAAAAGATTGATTGATTTATTGTGAAGATGAAAGTGTAGGATGATGTGAGGTTCAATTTTGAATTAGACCCTCAATAGTCGAGTATGAACCATTGGACTAGAGTGTGTTGTCGGGTAATGAGTGCAGTGCATAGAAGAAGATGAGTAAAATGTGTAATATGTGTAGTAGATGTGGTCATGAGAAGATGTCATAATTATGTGAAATGGAAAACAGGTAATGTGTGATGAAAAATGTGTGGTGTGTATTACAAGATGTGTAGATTGTAAAAATGTATAATAATGTAATGTGTAGAATGTGTATGATGTATAGGTGTATAAAGCACAAAGTGTGGATGATGCATAATATATTGAATATTGTATATGTAGAAAAGTGTATGATGTGTGAAGATCTGAGAATGTGTAGTGTCTACCATGTAGTGTGTGAGGTTCATGTGTATAATATACCCCCAACAGTCAAGTGTGAACAAATCACAAGAGTGTGTCATCGGGTAATGTCGATATGAGGGTGTGTGAAGATGTATATGAGAAAATTGATGTTTGAAATGATGCAAATACGAGACATGTATTAATTCTAGGGGGAAATAAGAGTAGTCCCACCCAAGTGTGAGTTGACAAATGAGATATCTGAAAAAAACCTACGATAATGGTCCTCTACTTGATGTTAGTGACAATGAGGGAATTTTACCATGCTCTAATATTGGTGGTATATAAGATAGATGCTATGCAAGTGAGTGAAGAAGTATATATGCATGCAATGGATGAGTATATGGTGGGCATCTTGGTGTAACAAAGTGTGTAGGTGATGGAGACCTATGTGAAGTGGAGCAGTGATGATGGTGGACACCTATGTGGAATGGAACAAGGTGGTGAAATGCGTCTAGATGTAGGAATTGTCCTAGTGATGGACCTAGATTGATGTACTAGACTAACATAACGATAAGACTGTGTAGGTTGTGTGTGAATAGGTGAGCTAGGAACAAATTATGTTTTAGGTTCTAGAGGTCATGTGGCATACTAGATGGAGTAGGTGATGCATTGGTAACCATGAGAGGATATGACAACCATGGAGTAGATGGAGGCACACCATTGATAGAAATGACTTGATTGTTGTGAATGAATTTTAGACACAAATGATTCATAGAGATGATAGACTTAGACCTGTAAATCCAATTGAGACCCAAGAGAATCTCACACCCTTCAACTACATTTTTAGCAAGGAAGGGTACCAACATGGTAATACAACGATTTGTAACATGAAGCTTGACAACACCATAGGAATTTTTCATTGGATATGAAATTTTTGAAAGTGGATAGCCAATAGAAGAAAGAAGTGCAATAAAACACACCCTAATGGGTCATGAAGGATCAACCTTGGTGTTATTAATAGGGATAGATCTTATAGAGGTACTAATGTGCAAGTGATTAGAAGAAAATTCTGCATGATAATCATGGTCAGAGAAATAAATAACTAGAGGAGACATTTATGTATTGGAAACTAAGAAATAATGAGCCCCCAATGTAGGAGGAGGCACTACATGATATGTATGATTAGTCGAAGAGTCGGTTAGTTTCTTGTCATGTTTTGGAAGTGGATTATTAAATATATTTAGCTTATGATTTTCATTGACATGTGTAGAAGTTGTAGGCTCTAGAAGCTTGATTTTATTATTGTCGATGAGATCTTGAATAAGAGTGTGAAGTTTAAAAAATGATCTATAGAATTCCCTACACATTGATGATAGTCACAATGGAAGTTTTCATTATAATTATGACCTTTTAGATGAGATGGATCTAATTGGAGTGGAGGAGGAAGTGTGATGAGATTTCTCTTGATAATTTATGGAAGAAAAATATGTGGAAGGACTGTTAACTTTATGTATGTTCACCTAGATGATTACGATTGAATCTCTTTGGTGGTTGATACTGCATTGATAGTGATTTTGGCGTCTCTGTAGTGCCTAATTCCCTTTGAAACTTTTAGATACGATCTTGATCACTGTTAATCTTATTATGGACACTATTATGTTTTGTTTTAGTATGATGGTTCGATGTTAGATAATGGATTATTATGGATCTGAATTCAGTTATTACACATGATGATTACTAGAGACATTTTTATACATGGATGATGATAGACTGTTTGACATGGACATATTATAGGTGTTTATTTGGACATGAGACATTGGATATTGTGAGTAGATCTAGTATGAAATATTATTGATGATGATATAGTTGATTAATTAATTGAAAATGATAATGTTGAATTCTTGATGTTGTTGTGATTCATATGTTTAGATGATCTTGAGATGTTGTTTATATCATTTTGGATGTTCTGATATGGCCACGAGGCTAAAGGAGGTATTTGTGTTTTGCAGGTTAAAATATCACAACAATATCGGGGGATTGGAGACTAACCATATTGGAATTCTGGGTGAATTCAACAAGGTCACCATGGCAACTATTTTGTGTGTGTGTGTTGTATTTTGTTAGGGATCCCCATGGGGGGATTTCCATTATATGTGACCATGGGTTTGTGTAATTTATTAATGTGGTTTCTTTATTAATGTTTGCATGTGTTTATTTTGTGATGTGTTACCCTTTTCATTAGTTATTATATGTTGTGGATAATCATGTGTTAAAATAAATAAATCAATATGTCATAAGAATGTAATTAATGAAATTGTTGATCTTAAATGTAATATTGTAAGAGTGTGTAAGAAATGTGTAAGGGATATGTAAGAGAATGTAAGGTAGATTTTTTGAGTGTGAAACACTTCATCCTCTTGGGAATTCGAATTTGTCCTTGGAGGCTATATTTAGAGGCTTGTGGGACAAGTTAAACTTGTCCCACACCTCTTAAAATTATTCACCAACCATACCTATGGTTTGGAGGTTAAATTTAGACCTTTTAATGCATTTTGAAATAACTAATTATAAGTTTTAATTGCACTTCTCTTACATGTTTTAAATTCAGTCCTTTTGGGGTATGGGTTATTTTAGAGTGTGTAAGTTAATTTGTCATTTTATTTATTATGTTTAGGTGAATGATGTTGACTTTGATCTTGGGGTTGAGGAAGAATGATGTGGCATCCCACATGGATCCACATCATCCTCTTCTCTTCCCTCTCCTTTAAAATTTGAACTCCTTGCTTGTTTGAGGGTTGTTGAAACTTTGCATACTTTCCTTGGGTGAATTTCTTGCTGTTTTGGAGTCTTGCTTGTGGAAGAAGATTGGAGACCATTGCATGTTTGTGTGTTGCTAATTTTGGAATGTTATCTTGACATTGGGAAGCTTGTTGATCTTGGGAAAAACTCCAGTATGGAGAGATAGGAACTTGAGCCTTTTTAAAATATTTTCGTTCTCTTGCATGCATGTATGAAATGGTGAATGTGTTATGTGCTGTTGGCTGGTTGGGTAGACTTCTTAGGATATGGTGTAGGAGAAGGCTATGGAGATTTTATATGGGGGCATAAGAGGATGTCAATGGAATTAGTTTTATTTTGGAGGGAGTTTGGGATTGGGATCCACCATGGAAAATAAATAGCTTGCATTTCTTACTCTTGGGTGGGTATAAGGGAGAAAATTTGGGGGACATAAGGAGGAATTTTGTGGGGGCATAAGGATATGTGAGATGGTATATTTTGGCAGAGTTATATTGGTTGATTCCCATTTCCCATTGGGAGACATAAGTAATTCCCCATAGATCCTTTCTCTTGTTGGCTTGCTTGATGAAGCCTCGTTTTGTTTGCACTCGTTTAATGTAGTTGTGAACTACATTCTTCTTGAAATGTGTTTTGAATGTGAAAATGTTGCATGTTTGTTGTGGAATCCATTATTTCCATTTGTTGTATTGCATCTCTTATTTCAATATGGTTGGGGCTCAGGGGCCAATGAGGAATGATGGCTTCTCCCTTCTCATTGGATGTCTTGGTTGGGTGGAGAGTGTTACCTTTCCCCCTTCCTTATTGTGATCAAGATGAAAAGATGAAGAAATTAGTATGTCTGCTATTTTGGAGCAAGAGGAATATCTGATTTGTGAGTCCCTTCTTATGAGCAAGTTTATTGTAACCCTTCCCACTTTGAAGTGGATGATTTGTATAATTATTTGTAATGAGAAGATACTTGTATTGATGATGAAAGATTGAAATTGAAATGTGAAATGTAAAGAGTTATATTCCATTCTCTGTTTTGAAAAGGAATGTGAAGAATGTTATATGTATTATATATTGTATTTTGAAGTCACAAGAAAGAGATAAATTGTAAAGTTGTTGTTGGAAATCAATAAAGGAATGCTCTACCTTCTCAAACTTGCATGATTGTATTGGAATTGAATTGCTATTGTGAATTAAAATCTCTGTTGGAAAGAAGAATGCATATGAAGGAAAAGATAGTGTTTTGTCCTCTTTGAAATGAGTTGAAATTTGGAAATCAGGTTTTGTATAATTGTTATTAAATGGTTGATTGAATCAATTAAATGTATTAGACTAGATTAGAAATAAGTTGTTACACTTAAATGATGAAATTGATAAATAGATCCTTTAAAAATTTGATCACTGGCATTGTGACTTTTAAAACTGGTAAATTTTAATAAAAATGTATAGTTCGGACCTGCACACTTTTATTAACTTGGAGATGTTAAAATTTAGTATGCTGGTTCACAAATGAACCCAAATTGACAAAGAAATCTCAAGAAAACAACTTAACCATTGCTAATTTGAAAACAATCCCTCTAACAGTCATTTTTTGTCATTTGTTGGAAAAATACAATTTTGAATCAATTGGACAAATCAACTTTCTAAAAACACTCTAAACCCTCCCTAGATCAATTCTCCATGTCTGTTTGACATGTTGAGTGAAGGAGGAAACCAAATTTAATCAAAAATGAAAGTTGGAAATTACCAGCTTGCAAATTAAAATCCTGCAGATCATTTTTGTAAAATTTACCCATTAAACTTCTTTAAAAGTAAATTTTATGTTTTCTGTACAAAGAGGGCATCGAGAGCTTTCCGAAAAGTCATTGTTTTCCCAAATCTGAGCTTCTTATCAAAAGTTATGGCCATTTGAAGTTTTACTTCAATTTGGCATTCAAAATAATAATAATAATAAATCTAACTGTTGAACTTTAATTTTTAACTTTGGAAAAATTTCCAAAAAAATTCCATGGCCCCCACCATCCCACAACCAATTGGGACCTGCCACGTGGCACCTCAGAGGGGTGGACCAAATTTAAACTTATCTTTTTGAAAATTTTACCTTGGGAAAATTTTCCCATTTTTCCCCGCATCCCGCCGGCCTGCAACCAATCAGTTGCTGACACGTGGCATGGTGGAAGGGTGGACCCTTTTTGAACTTAAAATTTTTAAGGTTTTGGACCTCAGAAAAATTTCCAATTTTTCCCCGCATCCCCGCTAACCCGCGACCAATCGCATGCTGACACATGGTGGCCTTAGGCTCGACGGAGGTGTGGAACTTCTTTTGACTTTGAACTTTTCACCTTTTTGAAATCATAAACCCTTGAGCACTCTGAAAGCCCATGGACCCATGCCCAATAGGGTTACAACACGTGGCACCCTTTCTACCTTTGACAGAGGCACACGTGAGATTTCTCCCTAGCACATTCAACGCTAAAATCCTAAATCTTCCACCGCTCCCACCCATTCATTTTCCCCACGCCAATCCCTAAGTGACACATGGCATCATGGTGTCGGCGTGGGCATGGACCAATTCAGTTCCCTTGCACTTTTTGGCGAAAGAGACTTAAAGTCTCAACCCGCTGCAAATCGGCTCGGTTGTTTCTCCCAACCAACCGGGGAGTGATATGTGTCTCCCTCACCGGGCTTGTGGGCGCACGAAGGTGATTTATGATTTTGCGCAAAAGGAAGGAAAATTTGTTTGGTTTTTCCCACCTGTCGACCCGCGTATGGGGAAAATTTTTCTCCCTAAGCCTGCAAACTATTCTTTGAGAAAATTTCTCCCCTAAAGCCCACCAGCTCATATCATGAGTTCTGTAAGGAGTTAGGAGGACTTCTTTATATCACCGGAAAGGTGAGAAAATTTACTATCCAATGGAAATGATTTAGGGAAATTTTGAAGCATTAAGTTTGGGAAAAATCTAGTTGAAACTCTGAGGATGGAAGAGAGCAGGCATGGGGGTAAATTACTCCTTGAACCTAACTAAAACATATAACCCTAAAATTGGAACCTTGTGAGCTTGATATTAGTTAATAAAGGAAACGTGTGTTTTTGTAAAATTGGTTTTGTTCCAAAACCTGCCTATGGCAACGGTTGTCTTGCAACTTGGTTGTGGAAACTTCTAACCAAAAAAATTATTCCATAATTTTCTAGCTAACCCTAGGTTGTTTCTTGGTCTCGAGTGGTTGTTTATTTGGGCACTATAGTCGGTATGTTTGTTTTTCAATGGTTTGAATGTTGAATTGTTTCTAAAATGTATTGAAGATGAAATTTTCTCTTGATATTTAAGCTTTCCGATAGATAAGAGCTTAGTTTCGAGAATCTCAAGGGTATAAAATAGTTGATTGAATGAGGGATACGTCTCAAAGATAAACTCTCCGAAGAGGTGGTAATAGACTCGAATGAAAAAATATTGAAGTTCAGAATCCACAAGCACATTTTACATATTAGCTAAGGTATTTTTGTATTACAAGACATAGTCTGCTAAGTGTTCATTATATCATTTTTAAGTTGTGAAATTTGAGCATAGGAGATCTCAAATCCTATGTTGATAGAGAAATGAGTAAGAAAAGCATCATCTAGATGCGTGAAATATGTTACTGAGTGGACAGTAGGTCATATAACCAATGCATCACATAATCATGGAGATAATGAGGGAATATTTTATCCAAAAGGATATGATCATCCAAAAAATATAGACAAGCCACATGGAATGCTCGAAGATGCTCTTATGGGTCACCATGCCCATTAACAATAGGAAACTTGGGGGTGAAAAAATTAGGAGGAAGAGAGTAAGTAGAGATGACGGGTGTGAATGGAGTGTGTTTTTATAAAGTGGAATCCAAAGATTGAGACACATGAGAAGTAGTATTTTGTAATTAATGAATTTGTGCTTAGAAGTCTTGATAGAGGGAGGTTAAGCCTTGAGTGACATCGGAAGAAACTTTGCACATGTGAGAAATAAGAAGCAAAGTGAAATGGTAATTTTGAGTAGGGATAGAAACAAGGATGGTAGAAATAGGTGGGAGATTAGAAGCATATGGTTGAGCAACAATAAAGGTGGTGATAGTAGTAGAAGAAATAAGCTCTGTAAGATTGGTAGGTTCCTCACGAGAAACATATAGGAGTAAGTCTAGATCTTGGGGATGCTCAAGCAAAATGATCATTAAGTGCTTTAAGATGCTCTTCAGTAAATTATTCATAAGATTGATCCATGGTGACAAGAGGATATGATTACTAAATGGAAGGTGGATTCAAGTGTGGGGTTCACCAAAATGATTATGAAAAACATGAAATATTATGCCTAATTTGATGCTTATAGTAGCAGTAAATAAATGCAACAATGGAGTACAAAAATACACCAAAGAAAACTAATAAATAAAATGTAAAACCCTAATTGTAAGGAGAGGGTAGAAAGGATTAGTTGATTCACAGAGTTCTTGAGAGTGCAAAAATTTGGAAAAATGGAAAATATGAAGCATTGACTATCACACTAGAGCTCAAGAAAATGCAAAACATGAGGAGATAGCTAGACATTGGGGCACCTAGAGAGAGATAGGGGTGCCCACAGTGTCATTGGCTTGTTTTAGGAACTTGGTTATGTGGAAATGCTCGAGAAAACATCCTCGAGGTGTCATAATTTGTTCATATTTAGTTACATTTGGTCACTCTTAGGTCACACCGAGATTGATGAGCTCCTTTGTAGACCTGAAATGAAGAATTAATATGTAAAACCCTTAAATAGACATCAAATCCCAAAAAAATAAAGATGCAGAATGAGGGGTTAGACTATTCTCAACTGCCATAATGATGGACTTACAACCGAGTGTTTCACTACATCTCGGACCCAATGTAGTTATGTTTATGTGTGTGCATAATTGTTCCTTAGGTTGCTCTTGTGCTAGTCACACGTGGATAGTGGGCAAGTAATTAGATGTATAATGTAGAAAATGTGTGCATGGAATAAAATGAACTTCCCTCCTATGAACTATGATACAAAAACCAGCTTTTGTGTCACTTATAATGGATCTAGATGGATGTAATGGATCTCTTAGATGCCTTTATGGATGCAATGTTAGGTGGTGATAAATAGTTATTAGTACTTGGTCCCTTATTATAATCACATAACTTTATATTTATATGATTCCTTCATTTGAATTTCATAATTAACCCTAAAAAGGTTTACTACCAAAAAGATAAGATCCTCAAATGGCTATAAAGGACCCAAAAAGTGAGAGTAAAGTATAAATGGGATAGAAGCACTTAGAGGGAAGGAGGGTGCCTGACACTGGCATCGTGGTTGGGCGCTAGTGTCAGGATGACAATCATCAAAGAGTAAAAAGGAAGAATAAGCAAGTAAAGGTAAAGGGCTGAAAGTAGTAATAGAAAGCAAAGAAAGGTGGCCAAAGACATGGGTTAATTAGTAATTTTATTACTTAGGAATCATATGTATAGTACTTTATGATTGAGACTAGATAATTACCCAAAGTGCATGATTGTGTGTCTACAAATCATTTGTGGAAGGAATTTTGAGCCAAAGGTTGAACTACATATAAATTTGGAAAGAGTTTTGCACAACAATATTTTTCTGTATATCTCACACAATACAATATTTTCTTCTCATATCAATTCGACCAACAACATACAAATATATACACTCATGAAGCTCCTATAAAATAGGAAGCAAGTTTAACTAATAACACTATTCTAAGGTAATTGTTACTCACGTAATAATTACAAAACAATAATAACCTAAACAACTCATAATATGAGTATCCAAATACAAAATATTTACCTACTCAAATATTATGGAGCACTAAATAATAGTTATCCTAACATTTCCCTTAGTACAAACATGGGGAAAACCTTCCTTGTACTACAATGTGCCGCTACGTAGTCCTGCTCATGATTTGGATGGTTTCAAGGACAATACCAACAACCTCTAGATGGTTTTCTAAATGGTTAACCAACAACCACACAACTTATAGTTTTTAGGATAATAAGAACAACCTCGAATATTTTTTCCGGTGGATAACTAATAACCATAATATCCTGATTTTGTAATAGTATCATCGGATCTCATCACTATCGACTTGAGGAATAACTAAGGAAAATCCATTGAATTCTACTGCTCATACACACAAAATGAAAAGTGGAAATGGAACATTGGATCATGTTCCCCCTCAATGTGAAATTTTTACTTATTTTTAAACCTAGAAATCATGAACACCGCATACGGGAATACCGAGATTTTAATTACACCACATGCAGTGAAAGCACACTTTGAAACACACATAATGGAAAAAAATTCCACCAAATCATTTGTGTGGCATCGTGATTGGGGACTAATAAGAGTTTGTTGATTGACCTCCAAACTTCGATACCTCCTTCCTCTAGTATCATGTTACTCACTTAGAAAATGTAACTTTTGAGGATCAATGGTTGTCAAGACATCACGTCTAATGATAATGTAACCGTAAGGAATTTTTTTATTTTATTTTCACAACTTTTGACTTTTACACTTGATACACAATGACACTTGACAATATAATATTCTGTTAACTTATAATTTTGACAATGACTACAAAATTTGACAATAACACTATATTCACATGCTTTGTGGACCAATGACCATGACATCACAATTATTTAACAATACGAAGACTCTATTGACCAACAAATTTGACGACACAATTTTGGAATTGATAATACAACAACTATTTTTGACATAAACAAATGAACACATTAATAATGACTTGACAAGATGAGAAATACAATTATACATTAATGACCATACATTGACAACATAAAACAACTTGACTTACAAGTGAACTTCACTATAGATAGACACCACATTAAAAATAAATAAACATATTACAATTTAAGAACATACTATTTGAAAAGACTCTAAATTAAATAATGACTTAAATGATAGGCCATCTATATGACACAATTGTAACTTAAAACTTTATATCAAAGCCATGACTTGACGATGACGCACTTTGCACAAATACTATAAAACTAAACAAAAACCATACCTATATTGACAAATGCAACAAACAAAATGACTTATCCAGTGTCTCAAATCAATTTATAATCAACAATGTATCTCTCAACAGTCTCAAGTCGTGCAAGAGATAATATTTTTTTTGGATGAGAGAGAACACCAATATTGAAGCAGATGGTGTCAAACACATACTTTGCATGTGCTTCTTATAACGCACATGAATGTCATGCATATATGGTGTTGTTGGGAGGAAACAAGCGCCAATTTTTCTCTTGTAGTCAAGGAAGGTTGGAGCGCTTTATCCTTTCTTATTCACAAAATGATGTGGAACATGAATATGTATGCACAAGCATGTTTGGAACTTGAATGAGACTCAAAACATAATATATTTATTGGTATGAAGGTCAAATCTAAATAGATATGTGAGCACAAAGATTCAATTGCCGACATAATAGATACACTGGATCAGGCCACATACACACTTCTTTCATCCACTTTTCTCTATGTAGGATGACACGTACAGGTCTGCAATAAACTACCTATAAACTATTACTGTAAAAACTAATAATAAAAGGAATCTCTCATAATAGGGCCGATCATAAACAGGAAGAGATCGGTCCCTCATAAACTCGGGAATTCATCGTTCGATACCAAATATAAATTTGGAAAGATTTTTGCACAACAATATTTTAATTTATATGTCACACCATACAATATTTTCTTCTCATGTCAATTTGACCAGCAACATGCAAATATATACACTCATGAAGCTCTATAAAATAAGAAGCAATTTTAACTAATAACACTATTCTAAGGTAATTTTTACTCACATAACACTTACAAAACAACCTAAACAAATCATAATATGAGTATCCAAATAAAAATATTTACCTAATCAAATATTATGGAGCACTAAATAATAGATTTCCTAATAATAAAAGATGAGGGCATGAGAAGAAATGGGTTTTGAGAGTTAAAGTTAAAATAGCTTGGGAAAAGAAAATTATCTAGGGCACAAAGTAGCAGGAGTAATGGCACAAAAATGGAAACCACTTTGCATCCCTACAAGGAAGGGGAAAACCCCACACAAAGAGGGTTGAGGTGGAAGTTGAGGAACCTTCAGAGGATATTTACTCAGAAATGCAGTACCATCCTGGAGTGTTTAGGGTCCAAACATGGAATTCACAACTCACAAAATGTAAAATTTGTGAGTACAAACATAGGGATCCGGGACATGAAGCAATGCTTTGAAAGAGGACATGTAAGCGAGAGCTACCGGGGACAAATTAAAAATGGAAAGTTCTGGTAGATGATTTAGTAAGGAGAAATCTAGAGAAGGTAGGGGTCCTCTAGTTGTTTGAGATACCCTTCTTGCGAAGCCCACACATTTATTCTAGTGGCTCATGTCTAGGGTACATGAGGATTACTAATATTTCTTGGGCCGAAGGATGAGAATCATTTCCTAGCTCATTGAACAAGCTACACATTTGAGAGTCACGGGGAGGACATGTAACTAGATTTATGTTCCAATGTGAAGATTGACAAATTTTCCATCAAAATGATGTATATAAAGGGAGAAAGGGCCATGATCATAGATAAACTTACCAACCCTATAACTAGGTTTACAACTAGGCTCATGAGTTGTAAATTGGGTGCCTTAGAGAGGTGGATGGATGTGAACAAGAATTTTTTGTATATTGCACACATAATGGCCCACAAGACTTAATACAACATAGCGCAATACATTGCTAATGGGATCATAAAGGAGGCCAAGGAATAAAATGAAGAGGGAGAAAATATCACTTGGGGCTTGATCTTCCTACTTATTGTCTTTTGGGAATTTATATTTCAGATGGTTTAGACAAGGAAATATGGGTTTACCCACTAGTGAACAAGTCCCCTGCAGTTTAGTTTGCTGGATACACTTGTGATGGCATGATCATGAACATATATAAGGAAATAATATATAAGTGGTACAATAGGTTGCATGTGGAAAATTGAGAATGGATGGCACATCACACGTAAATTATCGGTATAGGTTGGAGAATAGGCCAAGTTTGCAGTAATGCAACACTATAGTCTTGTGTGCTTCAAAATGTAGGATGGGGAGATGGGCCCATAGTGCAAGCTTTCATTTGCATTCACTACCTGATATTTCAAGTGTGTGGTGAATAGGATTAAGGATGTGTAGAATTTTACCTTTGGTTTTTATAAGGTAGATGTTGACTTGCATATCTTGCATGAAACCTAAAGGTATAAATCTATGCCTATATATTTGAAGACTTTAGAGCCAGATACTTTGGACCTATACCCCTAGTTGAATGTCACAATAAGGGGTATTATATGCAAACTTATTTTCATCTTGAGACCCAAAACCCGGGGTGGAACAAAGATGGAGGTTATGGACACTTTCCTTCCACATCCACATAGAACTATTGTGCCACTACTCAAGAGAGCATGCAAAGAATCTCTAGAAGAAGAATAAGGAGGAGAAGGTGGGTTGAACCACTCATGAAGGAACAAAATGTAGTACAAAAGTAGGAAGAGTAGTGATGGTGTAGAGACATCTCAACCACCTATGAATAGTACGAGAGGAGAACAAGGTCAAGTGAGGTGGGCCGTAAGTGGTTTCTAGTGAATATGAGGAGTCTAGTTACAAGGAAAAGATGAGACCTTATTAGAGGAGTTGGAGCATGAATGGGATGAGAAAGAGGCAAGGAAGTGATGTAGAAAAAGGAAGGGTCGGCCCTATAAAGGAAGCACCTAAATATGAAGAGTAGGTGAGAGCCCACCAAAGGAAAATTCACTCATACACAAGAAGATGCACAAGGAGAAAGAAGCTTGTGACACTTATGTCATTAGAGAAAATAAAGGTAGGACTAACACAAGTGCCTTCACTCTAAGAAAGAAGAGGACAAAGGTGAAAGCGGTGATGAAGCATTGGACGCTAAGGTCACCACACGTGAACTTTGTAGATGATCCTATAAAGGTATTTAGGGCATGATTCAAGAGCACAATATCTTGAGATAAATTATACGGCTAGGAATTGATGGATAAACATGGAGGAATCTCATACACCATGAAGATTTTTCTTGGAACATGCATAATCATACAATAGAACCCGAGTTTGAAGTAAGTAATAATTAACTCAAAGTATTATAGAGTGAAGATTCAACCTGGGAAAAAATACAAGCAAGTAGACCCCATGTATCAATGAATGAGAAGGCATGTAGTGCCTTGAACAAGATGGCTGTAGATGTCATGCATAGGAATTTAGATTTCAAAGCTACAATGAAGGTGATGGTGGAAAATAAAAAGGATCAAGAGCATAAGATTGAAAACTTGAAGAAGGATATTAAAGGAGAGAATAAGCGCATCAAGGAAGCTTATGACGGGGTGGACGCATTAGTGAAGTAGATTTTTGCCAATGTCCATCCTTGGTAAGCCAGTGAGGAATGACTAAAATGACGAGATGGAGTATCTCGAGGACACAGTAGGGATGCTCTTGCTGAATATTAAGAGTAACACAAGACCAACAAATCAAGAACTAGTAAAGGAAAAGGAAGTGAATAAAATAGTTCTTGAGTCCATGATAATAGATCTTGAGGACTTATTCATGTAGCTTAAAGAATCAAGAAGTAAATAAGACTTGGCATTTACCAGATTTCAAAAGTGTGACTGATCCTTAGCATGCACATGAGTGATAAATAATTAGAACGTAAGGTAATATATGAAAAGATGTCAAATAATAATCTAGAGTGAACTAAGGTAATGGTCGAGGTGACACAATGGAAAGAGTTGATTGGGGCCAAAAAGGGTAAACTAGAGCTCTAAATAAGGTAGTTTCAGAATATGGTGTTGGAACGTATGGATATGATAGAAGGAGTGTCTAAAGAGTTAAATGTGGTTCTCTAAGAACTTAAGAGTAGAATTGAATAGTTGGATCGACCAAGTACCAAAGGATTGTAGAGGCGGTGCCCAGGAAAGCATTGGAGGAACTCAATGAGTGGAAGAAATTAGAGGGTGAGATAAATGCTAAGTTCCCAGAACTCCTTCAAAATCCATGAGGCCTGATATGATTTATGTATAGTTAAAGAAATTATTTTTGGGCATTGAATTCTTTATTCTTTCTTGTGTCACATATACATTCTTTGGAAGAACAAGTTGGAAAAACCATTTCCAAGGATGGAAATCCATATTAGTGTGGGGTAATGTTGCAAAAATAAAATGAATAGGTACATGACACACGTTAGGATCTAGGGTGCACACGAGGCAGGCCGAAGGGCATGCATTGGTAGAATGGGATAGCACGTGGAGGTTTGCACACGAGTAGAAATAATTTTATACTTAGATGATTTTGTGTACCTTGGGATAATAAATAGAACAAAAGACTTAGAGTGTTGACCAAGCAATGATTCAGAACCGAGAGAAAAGTAAGGAGAATTGGTGGCCAAGGAAGGTCTTTTTTGGTAAAAGTACATGCGAGATCTAAGAAGAAGATACATGCATGGATTGGGCTACTAATAGGATTAAAGTAAAGTTTATTTATAGGATAATATATTATTATTAGAAATATTTAATGCATGGTTATTTTGAGAATGCATGGGAGGTGTAGGGAAATTCCCCACCATATATATATATATATATATATGTAGTATGTTATTATTTTAGGTGTCGTGACCACATCCCATCATTCATAGTGTTGAGAGTCTTTTGTATGCGGTTATGGATTATGGATTGATACTTGCACATGTTCCAATTTTGGTTGTGGAGATGTGTTCAACTTCATTATGTAAGACTTTGTTATAATGGAATATGGAGGATGGATTATGATTATTTATGTATCTGAGTATGGTGATTACATGGTGCAATTGATCTTAATTGTTATATTATTTTTTATGTTTCCTTATTACATGTGTTTCAAATATAAGCTCATGATATGATATATTCAATGTTCTACACTTGAATGGTTTCTTTGATAATGGTTAAATTGGATATGTATGCTAACATATTGACAAGAAAGCACAAAGGAGGGATCTCGTAGATTCGAGTGCTTCGGGTGAGCATTTAAATCCATTTGAATGAGGTGTCAGTGTGCATAATAATTAAGTGACCAAATAAAAAGACTATAATAAGCAGGATATCCCTGTTACCTTTTCTAACATATTATCCATATTAGGCAATGGGTAATTATCCTTAAGAGATGCTTTATTTAGATTTCTAAAATCCACACAAAGTCTTATATCCCCATTCTTCTTTTTGACTGGCACTAAGTTTAACACCCATGAAGAGTATCTAGTGGGTTGAATTATCCCACCATCTCGTAGTTTAGTCAATTCCTCTTGCATTTTGGTTGTAAGAAGGGGATTGATTGGCCTCTGCTTCTATCTAAAGGGCTTGGAGTGAGGCTCCAATGGTATCTCATGTTGAAAAATGTCTTCTTTGTAAGCTTTTAGTTCTAAATAAGACCATGCCAAGAAATCCTATAATCCCACCAGAACTATTCATATAGTTCCATAAGTTTTACTTATACAAGTAAATTTTATCGCTAAGTATTGGATATGCAAATATATAAAGATTTTTGTTTGATCAAATATTCAAAAACTTGGTATAATCTTATTTTTATTCTTTATTCATACTACATCCTAGCCAAACCTTTCTTGGATTTTGAGAAGTTCCCAAGTTGCATTCTTCAACATCTCTGGGTGCATAGATAGGTTTTCTCATAACTCGGTCTGTACTATCAAAATTTGATTCCAAGATGACAAGTCCTCTAGGAATAATATTTGTCTTTAACTTTATTATATATTTTCCAAAGAGGGTATTCTTTCCTTCACACAGTTCCACCATGGGTTCAAGATCAATGAGATAATTAGTGAACTCATCTTTGCAATTTAAAAACCTTTGGATCTAAGCATCATCCTCAAAAACCTGCCAATGTTGAATGTTGTTAGGAACTAATGGTCTGACTAGCACTTCTACTTCATAATGGTAGTAAGGAGATACTGTCTCATTTTCATATTGACATGTTATGACGTATAACTTATCGTTATTACATTATGATCCCTTTCATGATAAATGATATTGAAGGAATCAAATAATTATATGAAGTCCCAAACTAAATACTTATATTATCTTAGCCTCTAGTTTTTAGTTGTACACAAGATCGACTTCCATGAAAATTAATTCTAAATCTCCTTTGACAATAATGTTCTTAATCCCATGTTTCCATGCAACTCTTAAGCCAAGAAGAAATGCCTCATATTCAACAATGTTGTTAGTACATTCAAACTTCAATTTGAAAGAGAAGTTAAAAGAAACCTAATTTGGAGAAGTTAGAACCACTCCAGCTCCATTTCCAACATTGGAACATGCTCCATCAAAATTCATGGTCCAAGGGACATTGACATCTTCAAGGTGTGCATTAGCATCTATGCAATGATCTTAAAAATCTGCACTACCTATGAAGTTACCCAAATTTGTATCAACAAACAATACCTCATAAGAGGCATTCATGGGATCCTCAATAAGATGGAGTATTTATTTTCTCCATGAAATTTGACTAGCTTCCCTTCAATGTTATAGAGGCATATGGCATATCCATCTAAACACTTCCTCCTACACTAGGATCCCACTTTCCTAATAATAACATGCCCCATTTAGTATGGCAATCAACTATAACTGTATTCATGGCTAAATTATTACCGGGGTAGGCAACAAGTTATACTACCATACCTATGACATACCCCATAACTGGTACATCTCTTGAATCCATGGCATAACATCTCCCAAAATTTGTTTTTATCTTGATGTCTAATTCATTCATGACCTATAAAGGCATGATATTACATGAAGCTCCTAAATCAAACATACAATTGTGAAGAAGCCACCCATTGACAATCAAAGTAGTAAAGAAAGGATCCACATCCAATTGGGATTCTACCAAGGATGTTCCTAAATATACTTCTGGGGGTTCTTCCATGTTCTCTGGTTCTTCCTTTATCTCAACTTCAGCTATAGTAGGTAGAGTCACCACATTATTTGTACTCCTCTCTTTGACAACCATATCATCCTTCAACCCCAAATATTCAAATTCTCTTTTTCTATGTTCAAGAATTCTAAGTAGTTCCACAATTGGGATAGTGATCTTTATTTGAATTATAATTTGAGCCATATCACATATAACATACTTTGGTAGGGTTGTATTAGAGGCACGTGTAACAATATTTTATGATGAGATGTTATCCCTTATTCCTTGGGTAGATGCATAATTTCTTGGTCTTGAATTATTGGCAAGACCTTTATCAAGAATATTTCTTTTGGGGACATATTTGGGGATGTTGGTCAAGAAAGGAATTTTGGTTTAGGATCAAGGGTAGGTATTTTGACTTATTTTTTCCTAAGGTTATACTCCTTTTCTTGAGAAACCACAACATTCATTAATATTTTCCTATCCTCTTCAAAAGGGATTCCACCATCATACTTTTTAATCATTAAATATCTTAAATACTCAAAGTCATGATTTGGAAGATCAAATGATTGAGCCATATCTATATCAGCATTAACAATAGAAGGGAGGGAGAATACCTAATTTGTGTAAGCCCAAAATTCCTCCATAGTTTTAGCATATAATATATCAGTTGAAGTGGCTCTGGAATTAAATATTTTGGACACTCCATCATGCATATGTCATCAAAACTAGCTTCATCATTCACATCATCAGCTCTAACGAGTTTCTCACAAGGGATTTTGGTAATACACACTTTTCATACCATTGATGATGTGGTCTTCTTCTACTAATGATACCCTTACTATCAATGGATCAAGGAATGCATTATTATCTTTGAAGGCTTGGTTTTTATTATGCGAACCCATAGATTCTTTTCCTTTATCATCATCTCGGTGATCTTGTAATACCCCGTTTGGCGGTTACCCAGGTTCATGGCGTAGTGACCCTTTCCTTGTTGGGTCGTTGCAGTATATGTTGACTATGTGTATATTTCTATTGAAACTTTTAACATATAGTTTATAACATTTGTGTGATAAACATATCTCTATATCAAAACCTACAATATATAACTGTTAATACTTGTTGAGAAGCTTTCAACATATGAGTGATAACACTTGTTGAGTAAGCGTATATTTATACTCGAAGCCTTTAACATACAGTTGATTACACTCGTTAAATTTAGGTATATCTATATCATATACCAAAGTCTTCCTTTGACTAAGGAAAGTCAGGATCTTATTTATTTCATTATCTATCTAAAATATTTAAAAGAATTTATACTTAACGAACCTTCATCCTCACCATTGAACTGCAATCTTGTCCATATATCACATATATTTAATTCAACGGAGTTTAACCAGTCAGTGAACTAACGTGGATTGATTAAAGATTTTAGTATTTATAATGTTAATGGCAGGTAAATGCGCATGTTGTTTATGTGACGGTTTCTCATTCGTGGAGATAGAGTTCCAAATTGAGGGAACCTTCTTCTTCAGATAATATTATTGTTGTATTTGTAATGTCATAGAATGAATATTCTACCGTGTTCGATAGAACTGTGTCATTGTATGTTTGGTTGATATATTTAATTCAGAAATAGATAGAATGCCGAAATTTAAAATGCGACTTAGCGTAAACCAGGTCTATTACTTTGTTCTATAGTTTTGTATACTTGTTTGCTCGCAGTAGCACTTCGGATGTTATAGTTGAGATACAAACTTACTATCGATGTTAATGAAATGAAATAAAATATAAGTAAAAATAAACAAATGAAGGAAAGAAAGGTTTGCGTGAGAAAGAAGGGAGGGTAGGTGTGTGGCGCAGGTTGGAGGGGACATGATTTTAAAGTCAAAATTCTATCTGTTGGTGCCAGCTCCTTTGTCCCTCACCCCCTTCCTGCCATCTAGACTGGTACGTGGCCTTCTCCCACTGGCCTTACCTCTGCCAGCCGCCCCACCCTCTTTAATTCCTTGGATTTGCAAATTTCTTGCGCCCTATGCTACCTGCCCCCTTTGACATGTTACGGCCGCATAATTTGTTTGCAACGTTTTTTTCGGTTGTTGGGTCGTGTTTAGATTAGGGCCGAATGTTTTGAAGTTGAATGCTTTCGCATGGTGGCAGCCGCCTGTTCCTTCCTCCCTGCTCGTGAAGTTCAGAGAGAGTTATGTGTGACTGCTGCCACAGGGCGATCCCAAGGAGCCATGGGTGTTGATCCTGATGTTCTGGTTGCACGCGACCACACAGTCGTGATCAGTTGTTGCAAAATCTTGCAGCTGTAGTAGAAGAACGAGATAAAGTTTTTGTTGAGTTGTCTTTCCTTTTCATTTTAGAAATTCGCTCCCTCCGGGTGATGAATTTAACATGGAAGAATCTCAATCAAATCTTGAGGCAAGTTTTGCAAGTGAGGTGAGATTACGTTCACTCACCGATCCTAGTTACGGCTAGAAGTTATTCGATTGCCTAGCCCATGGGTTGATATGGTGGTTTGATATGAAGATACGAGCAAAGGAACATTGAAATGCGGTTTGCCTCCACTTACATTTTTCACATCGTCTTTTAGTTAAGAACAACACTTCCTTGCATTATTTCTTGTTTTTACCACAACATTGTAGATGCATTGAGTGGATATTGTATCCTTTTCTACACATTTGATCCCTCCTTATATGATGTAAGTAAAAATAAAGGCTTCTTTAGAAGCTATTTAAAACTGGGTTTTCTTTGTTAAAATATGTCTTTGATGATATATATTAATCTCCGTGCGTGTGTAAGAGATGACAGTTACATTTGAATTGAGAGTAGCACACAATGTGAAGAAAGCACGTTCTCATATTGAAGCAAATGAAAAAGTGGAATTCACATCTTCAGTGGATCCAACAGTTTGGCGAGAAGACATTCAATTGCTAATCTTATGAAAAATATTGGAGTGATGGAATCCTCTGCAAAAGACTGAAGTAGAAATGCCTTGTTTGGGAGGTGAAACGTACCTTTGCAACAAGTTTCATCAAATGGACTAACTAAGCAAGAGTTTTCTAAAACATTAGATGCTAGTTTGATTACAATATCAAAGTTACTATTGCCTATGCAAGAGAAGGCATCCATATATGAAAACAAGTCTGAAAAGGTTTTTATCAATATCAGATGCTTTGAAATCCAAGATTGAAGTTTGTTTGGCATACCAAAATGCAATATCATACAAAAATTTTGCTGGCGAAATCTACTTTGGAACAGTGCTCTTCTTTTGGAACTACCACAGTTTTATCTTTGTCCCCAAATCGATGAAGAAAAAAAAAAAAAGGGTTTATATATCATTACGGTTGATGCCTTTCGAACCGAGAGCGTGATGTCGTCCTTATGTCTTGTGTCCGAGCTTCAAATCATGGGGTTGGTTTGTAGCTTTTTTCACCGTGAATGTGGTGCTGCACGAGCCCGCATGAGCACTTTGGGTTAAGGGCAAGCAATGGCATTGAAACAATCATATGCGTATGGAGATGGCGTTTTTAACCAGGCATGTTAAACCTACCCTTGCAATCTTCTACTACCCTTTTATTATGTCATGAATTGAATGTCCTTCTATTTTCTTTTATCTGTTATGGCTTTTAGAATGGGCTTCTGCTTTTTCCTTGCTCCTCAATTAATTGCTCTCTGGCTTCGAAAATGGTATTTTGTAGCATAAAATTATTTCACAATGGACATAATGAATGAACTAGGTAAACAGTAAAACTAAACCTTGGTTTATGTTATTAGTTACTGCAATCGTTTGATCAAAAATGGTAATTTATGAAAAGCTATCTCAAACCGATTACAATTCTAATTCCAGTTTTAAAATTTTTTTGGCTAGGTTGCTTTATGACTGCCTGATAATGCTTTTATTCTAAATGGATGTAATAGTGAAAGGCAGAAATTAAAATTGTAGAGTTTTCTCTTCTTGGTAAAGTGTATGATGTTATAGACGTTCTATGTAAATTATTTTTCCTTGTGAATCGAACTCTGTAGTAGCAGATGTTTTCCTTTGGAGCGACTATGAGGATAGGTCGAGTAGACGGTCGTGAAATAGATGGGTATGCCCAAACTATTCATATGTTGTTTTAGAGCCGGAAGAGAAGGCATAGTTTGTAGGAAGAGTATTTTGCCTTGTATTCCTCATTCACCTGTTAACCTTGTGATTGGTGACTCGAGTCGGGTCACGGTAGGGGATCTTGTGTCGATTCACTTATATTTTCAACAGACCATCCCTTGCTTGTTTAAATTCAAGTATTGAATGAAATGGGTTTCTATTAAATCCATTTTGTAGCTTAGCAAACCTTCAATAATTCAGGTAGGGACTTTACGAGTAAGTGCTAAGCGAGGCATGTATGAAAATAGAATGGCTACCTTTCTTCGAATTGGGTTAGACTGGTATGAAAACGGAAAAGGTAGGAATCGACTCAGTTACATATTTTAGTGGGCTAAGTCCTTATCTCTTACAATGATCATACGAGGGGTGGATTACGGGTTTATTACTGATTATGTGATGTAAGATAATAACAACCTTTGATGAAAAGAATTCTTCTTGATCCTTTCCTGTGTAATCCAACTATAGTTGTTGTATGTAATTTTAGTTGGATAGAATCTAATTTATTTAACTTCTTGATAAAAAAAAAATTCTTTAGGTTCGGTGAGAATTGCTTGGTATATTGAACCTTGGGATAGTTAGTTATAATGTTGTGAGTATTATATGTATGTTGGTTTATTCAATGAGTGAAGTTAACTTTAATCTTTGGTGATTTGTGTTCATATATGGTTGGGACCTATTTTTCTTCCTAAAACATGGATGTGCGTTAATGTAGTCTTGTTGACAAGTAATTTTGAATATGTTAAGTCATTTGGTGATCTTTATCTCTTTGGTTAATAATAATAGAATGATGTTTGGGTGTTAGATTTCAATCACGTAATCCATAGGATTACTTGACTGAAATCTCAATACTCTCAGCGTTGTTGTCTTCACCAATAATGTCTCACCTTGTTTGTCTTTGGAATATCTCTCTCGCTTGAATATTGGGATTCCTCTGGTTGGCTGATATAAATCTCGTCATCTTGTGAAACATATTGATTAGTGGTTAGTGATTTGATCCATTATTGAGTTTAGAATTTTACTTTCATGATATTATAAAATGTTAGCTTCTTTGTTAATGGGTAGTCTTAACATGCTCTCGGTTTCGCGAACTCGATTCAGCTAGTATTTGTGCGAGATGGATTGTGCGAGTAGATTAAAGGAAAGAGATGTAAAGGTTTCATCAAGTACAATTTATGAAATTCCTTGTAAAAATGTCCAATGGGAGGTAAATTTTGTAATAGTGATTGCAAAGGAGTTTAGAAGACCTCTTGCCTTGGGTTGTTAGAAATTTCGTGATGATGTTGTCTTGTCCTTCGCAGTAGGTAAGCGGTAACTTACCTTTGTGAGAATCGTATTCAATCTTTACATTGATATGAGTATTGTAAAACTTTGATTTTGAGAATAAATTGTGTAAGTTAAATCCTTCTAAGACTTAGTGGCAATATTTTATAAGTAAAGTAAAATGGGTCGGTTAACCCTTAAAGAAGCTAAACAAAAATAATAATTTTATATTCAACAAATAAATGTAGAGGTGATCTATTTGAAATCAAATAATTCAATGAGTGATCAAAATGAAACCATCCTTTATGAAGTAAATTCTTTTTTATAAATTGATATCCCTAGCTAAACTAGTGAACACTACCCTTTTGGATGGACTCTTAAACAAGCTTAAGGGAAAACAATGGTTAGTTTCTGGAAGATAATAAGATTTAGCAAGTAGGAGAAGACTTTAAGTGAACTACTCTACAGTGTATAAGAAATTAACTCAGTTGGTAAGATGAATTTGAGCAAATCATATATTGAATCCTTCTGAAAACTTAGTTATGAGCTAAAGGGTGTCTTATCAAAATAAATAACCCCTAATCATTTCTTCCGTGGCTTGCCCTAATTTGTGAGAGTGTCATGTGGTTGGGCTTCTATGTTGTTCTTGTCAAAAGGGTATTTTGTCCTTGAAAGGTGTGATTGTTTCCGTCTTTACCTTTATGGCCGTCCTTATATCAAGTTGTTCACGGTGTTAGTTGTATCCTTGGTGAGGACATGGTTGCGTCATGTTATGTGTCAAGCATGTGAAGTCAAAAAAAAAAGTTATCATGTATTTCTTTGTGTTGTTTGTGTGTGTGTTTTCAGTGTCGTTACACTTGGTATCGAGCAAGGGTTCATGCTCTCGAACCTATGGGCCGGATTGGTGTTATATGATGATGTTACATGGTGGTGGTGGTGTTACATGATGATACTACATGATGATGATGATGTTGCGCATGATGGTGGTAGATATTGGAAGAGTAATGTGCTTTAAACGTGATGTGATTATTTTCGTAATTGTGATATTGTGAACGCACATTATGGGTATGTCACCTTGTGCGTGTTTGTGATCATGTTGATATGTTTGGGGATGGGAGTATTCTCTCTCCTTCTTGTGGATTCTAGGAAGAGTTCACGTGTGAATTATTGTTTGTGATGTGTGAAAAGAATTCTAATGTGGATGACGTAGTGTTGGAGCATTGTGGCATATTGTGATATGTGAGTGTATCAATGTGTTGTATGACTAGTTGATGTTAAAAGAAACGAGTTGTATCATGATGTTTTTACCATGTTCTGAAGAAATGTGTGTACCACCTTGCTATGTTGTGATGTACTATGTTCATCGTATGTATGACTGTACAAATAGGTAATGCTTCATGTTGTGATTTTGGGTCATATGGTGAGTGTATGAACCCTATCGTATGGTGATTGCACTTTGGGTGCAGAATGTGGTAAAGTGATGTGTTACACTCAGTGAATGTATGATCGTGATCTACCCTGTATATGTACCATATGTGAGACGTTATGGTAGTTATGTGTGTGCCACCGTTATGTTAGTGATGTTGTTGTATGTTATGTTGTGAACCTTACGCTAACCGATCCTGAGGGAAATCGGTAGAAGTGTATGTTGAGAGTGAGGAATGGTGTACCATGGGTCAATAACTCGAGCTAAAACTCGGTTTAGTAGATTACATGTGATTCTTTCCTCTCTCCCTATGTGGTTGTATGTATGCAACCTTAGTGCATCTATGACTATGTTTAGCCTTGTCGAAGGGTGGTGGGATGATTCGGATGGAGGTGATGACGGTTGTATTATTGATATGTATTTTTGAGTGAGGCTCGATGTTCCAAGTGCTAGCAACTCGTTGAGTACCCCTTTGGTGGCTAGATAAGGCCACACAGTTATCGTAATGTGACATTATTATAAGTTGATTTTATTCGTAAATTGAGCTTTTACTTTATTTTGTAAGGACCAGCATCTTTTCTTGATTGCAATGCTTTACAATTTTGGGCATTTCCTTGGTTTGTGGCACTAACATGGGGATTTTGATACTAACTTTGGCTATTTGGCCATTTATTTTGCTTGATTTGAGGTCTTCTTTTAAATTTGGAATTTTTATCGCCTTGCCCAAGGCTTGTACTTTGCCACTTGGCACTTTTATTAGATTGTTGTGCTGGTTCTATTGTCGTGATGTGTGGAATAGGGTCATGGGATGCACAATGGAATGGTTGGACCTATGGACCCACTTCGTTGTATGGGGGTACGCCCCAAGGAGTACATATGACTAGCGGGTTGTTGAACCACGCATTATTATGTCACTTGGGTTAGGAGTGTTTGAACTCTATGTGTCTTGGACCATGGGGACAACCGGCCTCCTTGAGGAGGCATAAGAGTTTGAGGAGGCATAAGAGTTTGAGGGAGGCATAAGAGACTTGAGGGAGGCATAAGAGTTTGAGGGAGGCATAAGAGTTTGAGGAGGCATAAGAGACTTGAGGGAGGCATAAGAGTTTGAGGGAGGCTTATGATATTTGTCTGTATGGTCGATGTTTCAAGATATATGTTGAGTTATTGTGATGTTTTAGTAGTGGTCTTTTGATGTATATATTACTCATGTCGAGATGGATATGTGTTTTGATGTTGTGGCTATGGCATTGACCCCCTTGTGGACACTATGTATGTACCTATAGCATGGTTTGGTGTTATGTGAGTTTTTCATTGATGCAAATTGAGGAAATGTCCGGTGGATTGTAGTACTCTTTTGTTTGAGTATTTTGTATATCGAGTCATTGATGTGTGTGACGTGTACTATGTTATGTGGATTGTGCCTATTCTATTCCGTATTTGTGTAACCTTTTGTGGTGTAATACAGCCTTGAAGTATATACTTGCGTGCTTATGAATCTGTAGTGTCTTGTGAACCGATAGGGTGTTGTGTTAACAGTTCATGTTGGGCACCCACAATAAGGAATACACCAAAACTCTTCAATGATGAAATTTTAAAGGAAATTAAACTAGGAATAATGCTAATGGAAAGGAACTAATGAAATAATAAACAAGAGGAACTCACAATCTTCACAGAACCTTGAAAGTTAAAATTTCTACTAAATGTTCCTAAGGCTACCCTGTGGCCGTGCTTTAATCAACTAAAATTTTAAACCCTAGGGCGTAATTTCTCCTTTACCTGTTCTTGGTTACGTACCTTTTCCTTTCCTCTATGTTATGTCGCATCGAGGACGATGCTTTCTTAAGGGGAGGAGAATGTAATGCCCCATTTGGCGGTTACCCAGGTTCATGGCGTAGTGACCCTTTCCTTGTTGGGTCGTTGCAGTATATGTTGACTATGTGTATATTTCTATTGAAACTTTTAACATATAGTTTATAACATTTGTGTGATAAACATATCTCTATATCAAAACCTACTATATATAACTGTTAATACTTGTTGAGAAGCTTTCAACATATGAGTGATAACACTTGTTGAGTAAGCGTATATTTATACTCGAAGCCTTTAACATACAGTTGATTACTCTCGTTAAATTTAGGTATATCTATATCATATACGAAAGTCTTCCTTTGACTAAGGAAAGTCAGGATCTTATTTATTTCATTATCTATCTAAAATATTGTAAGGAATTTATACTTAACGAACCTTCATCCTCACCATTGAAGCGCATTCTTGTCCATATATCACATATACTTAATTCAACAGAGTTTAACCAAATCGAGAGAACTAACGTGGATTGATTAAAGATTTTAGTATTTATAATGTTAATGGCAGGTAAATGCGCATGTTGTTTATGTGACGGTTTCTCATTCGTGGAGATAGAGTTCCAAATTGAGGGAACCTTCTTCTTCAGATAATATTATTGTTGTATTTGTAATGTCATAGAATGAATATTCTACCGTGTTCGATAGAACCGTGTCATTGTATGTTTGGTTGATATATTTAATTCAGAAATAGATAGAATGCCGAAATTTAAAATGCGACTTAGCGTAAACCAGGTCTGTTATTTTGTTCTATAGTTTTGTATACTTGTTTGCTCGCAGTAGCGCTTCGGATGTTATAGTTGAGATACAAACTTACTATCGATGTTAATGAAATGAAATAAAATATAAGTAAAAATAAACAAATGAAGGAAAGCAGGGTTTGCGTGGGAAAGAAGGGAGAGTAGGTGTGTGGCGCAGGTTGGAGGGGACATGATTTTTAAAGTCAAAATTCTATCTCTTTGGTGCCGGCTCCATTGTCCCTCACCCCCTTCCTGCCATCTAGGACCGGCACGTGGCCATCTCCCACTAGCCTTACCTCTGCCAGCCGCCCCACCCTCTTTAATTCCTTGGATTTGCAAATTTCTTGCGCCTGTGCTACTTGCCCCCTTTGACATGTTCGGCCGCATAGGCTGTTTTTGCAACGTTTTTCCAGCTGTCGGGTCGTGTTTAGATTGGGGCCGAATGTTTTGAAGTTGAATGCTTTCGCATGGTTTGGCAGCCACTGTTCCTTCCTCCCTACTACTCGTGAAGTTTAGAGAGAGTTATGTGTGATCGGCTGCTGCCTAAGTGCCACAGGCGATCCCAAGGAGCCGTTGGTGTTGATCCGATGTTCTATTTGCACGCGACCACGGTCGTGATCGGTTGTTGCAAAATCTTGTAGCTGTAGCAAAAAGAACGAGATAAAGTTTTTGTTGAGTTGTCTTGCCTTTTCATTTTAGAAAGTTGCTCCGTCAGGGTGATGAATTTAACATGGAAGAAGCTCAATCAAATCTTGAGGCAAGTTTTTGCAAGTGAGGTGAGATTGCGTTCACTCACATTCCTAGTTACGGTGGAAGTTATTCCGATGCCTAGCCCATGGGTTGATATGGTGGTTTGATATGAAGATACAAAGCAAAGGAACATTGAAATGCAGTTTGCCTCCACTTACATTTTCACATCGTCTTTTAGTTATGAACAACACTTCCTTGCATTATTTCTTGTTTTTACCACAACATTGTGGATGCATTGAGTGGATATTGTGGCCTTTTCTACACATTTGATCCCTCCTTATATGATGTAAGTAAAAATCAAGGCTTCTTTAAAGCTATTTAAGGCCTCGGTTTCTTTGTTAAAATATGTCTTGATGATATATATTAATCTCCGTGCGTGTGTAAGAGATGACAGATTACATTTGAATTGAGAGTAGCACACAATGTGAAGAAAGCACGTTCTCATATTGAAGCAAATGAAAAAGTGGAATTCACATCTTCAGTGGATCCAGCAGTTTGGCGAGAAGACATTCAATTGCTAATCTTATGAAAAATATTGGAGTGATGGAATCCTCTGCAAAAGACTGAAGTAGAAATGCCTTGTTTGGGAGGTGAAACGTACCTTTGCAACAAGTTTCATCAAATGGACTAACTAAGCAAGAGTTTTCTGAAACATTAGACGCTAGTTTGATTACAATATCAAAGTTACTATTGCCTATGCAAGAGAAGGCATCCATATATGAAAACAAGTCTGAAAAGGTTTTTATCAATATCAGATGCTTTGAAATCCAAGATTGAAGTTTGTTTGGCATACCAAAATGCAATATCATACGAAATTTTCTTTGGCGAAATCTACTTTGGAACAGCATGCGTTCTTCTTTTAGAACTACCACAATTTTTATCTTTGTCCCCAAACTCGATGAAGAAAAAGGTTTATATATCATTACGGTTGATGCCTTTCAGATCCAGGAGCGTGATGTTATCATTATGTCTTGTGTCCGAGCTTCAAATCATGGGGTTGGTTTGTAGCTATTTTTCACCGCGTTAATGTGGTGCTAGCACGAGCTCGCAGAGCACTTTGGGTTAAGGGCAAGCAACGGCATTGAAACAATCATATGCGTATGGAGATGGCGTTTTTAACCAGGCATGTTAAACTGCCCTTGCAATCTTCTGCTACCCTTTTATTATGTCATGAATTGAATGTCCTTCTATTTTCTTTTATCTGTTATGGCATTTAGAATGGGCTTCTGCTTTTTCCTTGCTCCTCAATTAATTGCTCTCTGGCTTCGAAAATGGTATTTTGTAGCATAAAATTATTTCACAATGGACATAATGAATGAACTAGGTAAACAAGTAAAACTAAACCCGGTTTATGTTATTAATTCCGCAATGATAAATCGATCAAAAATGGTAATTTATGAAAAGCTATCTCAAACCGATTACAATTCTAATTCCAGTTTTAATTTTTTTTTGGCTAGGTTGCTTTATGATTGCCTAATAATGCTTTTATTCTAAATGGATGTAATAGTGAAAGGCGAAATTAAAATTGTAGAGTTTTCTCTTCTTGGTAAAGTGTATGATGTTATAGAATTTCTATGTAAATTATTTTCCTTGTGAATCGAACTCTGTAGTAGCAGATGTTTTCTTTGGAGCGACTATGAGGATAGGTCGAGTAGACTGTCGTGAAATAGATGGGTATGCCCAAACTATTCATATGTTGTTTTAGAGACGGAAGAGAAGGCATAGTTCGTAGGAAGAGTATTTTGCCTTGTATTCCTCCTTCGCTGACTGTTAACCTTGTGATTGGTGACTCGAGTCGGGTCACGGTAGGGGATCTTGTGTCGATTCACTTATATTTTCAATCAGACTATCCCTTGCTTGTTTAAATTCAAGTATCGAATGAAATGGGTTTCTATTAAATCCATTTTGTAGCTTAGCAAACCTTCAATAATTCAGGTAGGGACTTTCTGAGTAAGTGCTGACTGAGGCATGTATGAAAATAGAATGGCTACCTTTCTTGAATTGGGTTAGACTTGGTATGAAAACTGAAAAAAAGGTAGGAATCGACTCGATTACATATTTTAGTGGGCTAAGTCCTTATCTCTTACAATGATCATACGAGGGGTGGATTACGGGTTTATTGCTGATTATGTGATGTAAGATAATAACAACCTTTGGTGAAAAGACTTCTTCTTGATCCTTTCTGTGTAATCCAACTATAGTTGTTGTATGTAATTTTAGTTGGATAGAATCTAATTTATTTAACTTCTTGATAAAAAAATTCTTTAGGTTCGGTGAGAATTGCTTGGTATATTGAACCTTCAGATAGTTAGTTATAATGTTGTGAGTATTATATGTATGTTGGTTTATTCAGCCGAGTGAAGTTAACTTTAATCTTTGACTGATTTGTGTTCATATATGGTTGGGACCTATTTTTCTTCCTAAAACATGGATGTGCTTTAATGTAGTCTTGTTGACAAGTAATTTTGAATATGTTAAGTCATTTGGTGATCTTTATCTCTTTGGTTAATAATAATAGAATGATGTTTGGGTGTTAGATTTCAATCACGTAATCCATAGGATTACTTGACTGAAATCTCAATACTCTCGGCGTTGTTGTCTTCACCAATAATGTCTCACCTTGTTTGTCTTTGGAATATCTCTCTCGCTTGAATATTGGGATTCCTCCTGGTTGGCTGATATAAATCTCGTCATCTTGTGAAACATATTGATTAGTGGTTAGTGATTTGATCCATTATTGAGTTTAGAATTTTACTTTCATGATATTATAAAATGTTAGCTATCTTTGTTGTAATGGGTAGTCTTAACATGCTCGGTTCTCGCATGAACTGATTCCAGCTAGTATTTGTGCAGATGGATTGTGCGAGTAGATTAAAGGAAAGAGATGTAAAGGTTTCATCAGTACAATTTATGAAATTCCTTGTAAAAATGTCCAATGGGAGGTAAATTTTGTAATAGTGATTGCAAAGGAGTTTAGAAGACCTCTTGCCTTGGGTTGTTCCGAAATTTCGTGATGATGTTGTCTTGTCCTTCTGTAGGTAAACTGGTAACTTACCTTTGTGAGAATCGTATTCAATCTTTACATTGATATGAGTATTGTAAAACTTTGATTTTGAGAATAAATTGTGTAAGTTAAATCCTTCTAAGACTTAGTGGCAATATTTTATAAGTAAAGTAAAATGGGTCGGTTAACCCTTAAAGAAGCTAAACAAAAATAATAATTTTATATTCAACAAATAAATGTAGAGGTGATCTATTTGAAATCAAATAATTCAATGAGTGATCAAAATGAAACCATCCTTTATGAAGTAAATTCTTTTTTTTATAAATTGATATCCCTAGCTAAACTAGTGAACACTACCCTTTTGGATGGACTCTTAAACAAGCTTAAGGGAAAACAATGGTTAGTTTCTAGAAGATAATAAGATTTAGCAAGTAGGAGAAGACTTTAAGTGAGCTACTCTACAGTGTATAAGAGATTAACTCAATTGGTAAGATGAATTTGAGCAAATCATATATTGAATCCTTCTAAAAACTTAGTCATGAGCTAAAGGGTGTCTTATCAAAATAAATAACCCCTAATCATTTCTTACTGTGGCTTGCCCTAGCTGTGAGAGTGTCATGTGGTTGGGCTTCTATGTTGTTCTGTCAAAAGGGTATTTTGTCCTTGAAAGGTGTGATTGTTTCCGTGCTACCTTTATGGCCGTCCTTATATCAAGTTGTTCACAGTGTTAGTTGTATCCTTGGTGATGACATGGTTGCGTCATGTTATGTGTCAAGCATGTGAAGTCAAAAAAAAAAAGTTATCATGTATTTCACTGTGTTGTTTGTGTGTGTGTTTTCAGGTCGTTACACTTGGTATCAGAGCAAGGGTTCATGCTCTCGAACCTATGGGCCGGATTGGTGTTATATGATGATGTTACATGGTGGTGGTGGTGTTACATGATGATACTACATGATGATGATGATGTTGCATGATGGTGGTAGATATTGGAAGAGTAATGTGCTTTAAACGTGATGTGATTATTGTCGTAATTGTGATATTGTGAACGCACATTATGGGTATGTCACCTTGTGCGTGTTTGTGATCATGTTGATATGTTTGGGGATGGGAGTATTCTCTCTCCTTCTTGTGGATTCTAGGAAGAGTTCACGTGTGAATTATTGTTTGTGATGTGTGAAAAGAATTCTAATGTGGATGACGTAGTGTTGGAGCATTGTGGCATATTGTGATATGTGAGTGTATCAATGTGTTGTATGACTAGTTGATGTTAAAAGAAACGAGTTGTATCATGATGTTTTTACCATGTTTCAAGAAATGTGTGTACCACCTTGCTATGTTGTGATGTACTATGTTCATCGTATGTATGATTTGCACAAATAGGTAATGCTTCATGTTGTGATTTTGGGTCATATGGTGAGTGTATGAACACTATCATATGGTGATTGCACTTTGGGTGCGAGAATGTGGTAAAGTGATGTGTTACACTCAGTGAATGTATGATCGTGATCTACCCTGTATATGTACCATATGTGAGACGTTATGGTAGTTATGTGTGTGCCACCGTTATGTTAGTGATGTTGTTGTATGTTATGTTGTGAACCTTACGCTAACCGATCCTGAGGGAAATCGGTAGAAGTGTATGTTGAGAGTGAGGAATGGTGTACCATGGGTCAATAACTCGAGCTAAAACTCGGTTTAGTAGATTACATGTGATTCTTTCCTCTCTCCCTATGTGGTTGTATGTATGCAACCTTAGTGCATCTATGACTATGTTTAGCCTTGTCGAAGGGTGGCGGGATGATTCAGATGGAGGTGATGACAGTTGTATTATTGATATGTATTTTACGAGCTGAGGCTCGATGTTCCGAGTGCTAGCAACTCGTTGAGTACCCCTTTGGTGGCTAGATAAGGCCACACAGTTATCGTAATGTGACATTATTATAAGTTGATTTTATTCGTAAATTGAGCTTTTACTTTATTTTGCAAGGACCAGCATCTTTTCTTGATTGCAATGCTTTACAATTTTGGGCATTTCCTTGGTTTGTGGCACTAACATGGGGATTTTGATACTAACTTTGGCTATTTGGCCATTTATTTTGCTTGATTTTAGGTCTTCTTTTAAATTTGGAATTTTTATCGCCTTGCCCAAGGCTTGTACTTTGCCACTTGGCACTTTGATTGGATTGTTGTGCTAGTTCTATTGTCGTGATGTGTGGAATAGGGTCATGGGATGCACCATGGAATGGTTGGACCTATGGACCCACTTCGTTGTATGGGGGTACGCCCCAAGGAGTACATATGACTAGCGGGTTGTTGAACCACGCATTATTATGTCACTTGGGTTAGGAGTGTTTGAACTCTATGTGTCTTGGACCATGGGGACAACCGGCCTCCTTGAGGGAGGCATAAGAGTTTGAGGGAGGCATAAGAGTTTGAGGGAGGCATAAGAGTTTGAGGGAGGCATAAGAGTTTGAGGGAGGCATAAGAGACTTGAGGGAGGCATAAGAGTTTGAGGGAGGCTTATGATATTTGTCTGTATGGTCGATGTTTCAGGATATATGTTGAGTTATTGTGATGTTTTAGTAGTGGTCTTTTGATGTATATATTACTCATGTCAGATGGATATGTGTTTTGATGTTGTGGCTATGGCATTGACCCCTTGTGGACACTATGTACCTATAGCATGGTTTGGTGTTATGTGAGTTTTTCATTGATGCAAATTGAGGAAATGTCTGGTGGATTGTAGTACTCTTTTGTTTGAGTATTTTGTATGTCAGTCATTGATGTGTGACGTGTACTATGTTATGTGGACTGTGCCTATTCTATTCCGTATTTGTGTAACCTTTTGTGGTGTAATACAGCCTTGAAGTATATACTTGCGTGCTTATGAATCAGTAGTGTCTTGTGAACCGATAGGGTGTTGTGTTACTTGATTCATGTTGGGCACCCACAATAAGGAATACACCAAAACTCTTCAATGATGAAATTTTAAAGGAAATTAAACTAGGAATAATGCTAATGGAAAGGAACTAATGAAATAATAAACAAGAGGGAATCGTCAATCTTCACGAGTAACCTTGAAAGTTAAAATTTCTACCAAATGTTCCTAAGGCTACCCTGTGGCCGTGCTTTAATCAACTAAAATTTTAAACCCTAGGGCGTAATTTCTCCTTTACCTGTTCTTGGTTACGTACCTTTTCCTTTCCTCTGTGTTATGTCGCATCGAGGACGATGCTTTCTTAAGGGGAGGAGAATGTAATGCCCCATTTGGCGGTTACCCAGGTTCATGGCGTAGTGACCCTTTCCTTGTTGGGTCGTTACGCAGATATGTTGATTGTGTATATTTCTATTGAAACTTTTAACATATAGTTTATAACATTTGTGTGATAAACATATCTCTATATCAAAACCTACAATATATAACTGATAATACTTGTTGAGAAGCTTTCAACATATGAGTGATAACACTTGTTGAGTAAGCGTATATTTATACTCGAAGCCTTTAACATACAGTTGATTACACTCGTTAAATTTAGGTATATCTATATCATATACCAAAGTCTTCCTTTGACTAAGGAAAGTCAGGATCTTATTTATTTCATTATCTATCTAAAATATTTAAAAGAATTTATACTTAACGAACCTTCATCCTCACCATTGAACTGCAATCTTGTCCATATATCACATATACTTAATTCAACAGAGTTTAACCAGTCAGAGAACTAACGTGGATTGAATAAAGATTTTAGTATTTATAATGTTAATGGCAGGTAAATGCACATGTTGTTTATGTGACGGTTTCTCATTCGTGGAGATAGAGTTCCAAATTGAGGGAACCTTCTTCTTCAGATAATATTATTGTTGTATTTGTAATGTCATAGAATGAATATTCTACCGTGTTCGATAGAACCATGTCATTGTATGTTTGGTTGATATATTTAATTCAGAAATAGATAGAATGCCGAAATTTAAAATGCGACTTAGCGTAAACCAGGTCTGTTATTTTGTTCTATAGTTTTGTATACTTGTTTGCTCGCAGTAGCGCTTCGGATGTTATAGTTGAGATACAAACTTACTATCGATGTTAATGAAATGAAATAAAATATAAGTAAAAATAAACAAATGAAGGAAAGCAGGGTTTGCGTGAGAAAGAAGGGAGGGTAGGTGTGTGGCGCAGGTTGGAGGGGACATGATTTTAAAGTCAAAATTCTATCTGCTTTGGTGCCGGCTCCATTGTCCCTCACCCCCCCTTCCTGCCATCTAGACTGGTATGTGGCCTTCTCCCACTGGCCTTACCTCTGCCAGCCGCCCCACCCTCTTTAATTCCTTGGATTTGCAAATTTCTTGCGCCCTGTGCTACTTGCCCCCTTTGACATGTTCTGGCCGCATAGGCTGTTTTTGCAACGTTTTTTCAGTTGTTGGGTCATGTTTAGATTAGGGCCAAATGTTTTGAAGTTGAATGCTTTCGCATCTTTGCCGGCAGCCACCTGTTCCTTCCTCCCTACTCGTGAAGTTTAGAGAGAGTTATGTGTGTTCGCTGCTGCGAGGCGATCCCAAGGAGCCGTGGGTGTTGATCCTGATGTTCTGTTTGCACGCGACCACACAGTCGTGATCAGTTGTTGCAAAATCTTGCAGCTGTAGTAGAAGAACGAGATAAAGTTTTTGTTGAGCTGTCTTGCCTTTTCATTTTGGAAAGTCGCTCCGTCCAGGTGATGAATTTAACATGGAAGAAGCTCAATCAAATCTTGAGGCAAGTTTTGCAAGTGAGGCTGAGATTGCGTTCACTACTGTTCCTAGTTCTGGCTGGAAGTTATTCCAGCGCCTAGCCCATGGGTTGATATGGTGGTTTGATATGAAGATACAAAGCAAAGGAACATTGAAATGCAGTTTGCCTCCACTTACATTTCACATCGTCTTTTAGTTATGAACAACACTTCCTTGCATTATTTCTTGTTTTTACCACAACATTGTGGATGCATTGAGTGGATATTGTGGCCTTTTCTACACATTTGATCCCTCCTTATATGATGTAAGTAAAAATCAAGGCTTCTTTAGAAGCTATTTAAGGCCTGGTTTTGCTGTTAAAATATGTGCTGATGATATATATTAATCTCCGTGCGTGTGTAAGAGATGACAGTTACATTTGAATTGAGAGTAGCACACAATGTGAAGAAAGCACGTTCTCATATTGAAGCAAATGAAAAAGTGGAATTCACATCTTCAGTGGATCCAGTAGTTTGGTGAGAAGACATTCAATTGCTAATCTTATGAAAAATATTGGAGTGATGGAATCCTCTGCAAAAGACTGAAGTAGAAATGCCTTGTTTGGGAGGTGAAACGTACCTTTGCAACAAGTTTCATCAAATGGACTAACTAAGCAAGAGTTTTCTGAAACATTAGACGCTAGTTTGATTACAATATCAAAGTTACTATTGCCTATGCAAGAGAAGGCATCCATATATGAAAACAAGTCTGAAAAGGTTTTTATCAATATCAGATGCTTTGAAATCCAAGATTGAAGTTTGTTTGGCATACCAAAATGCAATATCATACAGAAATTTTGCTGGCGAAATCTACTTTGGAACAACGCTCTTCTTTTGGAACTACCACAGTTTTTATGCTGTCCCCAAATCTGATGAAGAAAAAGGTTTATATATCATTACGGTTGATGCCTTTCAGAACCAGGAGCGTGATGTTATCAGTATGTCTTGTGTCCGAGCTTCAAATCATGGGGTTGGTTTGTAGCTATTTTCACCGTGAATGTGGTGCTAGCACGAGCCCGCAGAGCACTTTGGGTTAAGGGCAAGCAACGGCATTGAAACAATCATATGCGTATGGAGATGGCGTTTTTAACCAGGCATGTTAAACCTGCCCTTGCAATCTTCTGCTACCCTTTTATTATGTCATGAATTGAATGTCCTTCTATTTTCTTTTATCTGTTATGGCTTTTAGAATGGGCTTCTGCTTTTTCCTTGCTCCTCAATTAATTGCTCTCTGGCTTCGAAAATGGTATTTTGTAGCATAAAATTATTTCACAATGGACAAAATGAATGAACTAGGTAAACAAGAAAACTAAACCCCGGTTTATGTTATTAGTTACTGCAATTGTCTGATCAATAATGGTAATTTATGAAAAGCTATCTCAAACCGATTACAATTCTAATTCCAATTTTAAATTTTTTTTTGGCTAGGTTGCTTTATGACTGCCTGATAATGCTTTTATTCTAAATGGATGTAATAGTGAAAGGCAGAAATTAAAATTGTAGAGTTTTCTCTTTCTTGGTAAAGTGTATGATGTTATAGACGTTCTATGTAAATTATTTTCCTTGTGAATCGAACTCTGTAGTAGCAGATGTTTTCTTTGGAGCGACTATGAGGATAGGTTGAGTAGACTGTCGTGAAATAGATGGGTATGCCCAAACTATTCATATGTTGTTTTAGAGACGGAAGAGAAGGCATAGTTCGTAGGAAGAGTATTTTGCCTTGTATTCCTCCTTCGCTGACTGTTAACCTTGTGATTGGTGACTCGAGTTGGGTCACGGTAGAGGATCTTGTGTCGATTCACTTATATTTTCAACAGACGATCCCTTGCTTGTTTAAATTCAAGTATCGAATGAAATGGGTTTCTATTAAATCCATTTTGTAGCTTAGCAAACCTTCAATAATTCAGGTAGGGACTTTCTGAGTAAGTGCTGACTGAGGCATGTATGAAAATAGAATGGTTACCTTTCTTCGAATTGGGTTAGACTTGTATGAAAATGGAAAAGGTAGGAATCGACTCAGTTACATATTTTAGTGGGCTAAGTCCTTATCTCTTACAATGATCATACGAGGGGTGGATTACGGGTTTATTACTGATTATGTGATGTAAGATAATAACAACCTTTGATGAAAAGACTTCTTCTTGATCCTTTCTGTGTAATCCAACTATAGTTGTTATATATAATTTTAGTTGGATAGAATCTAATTTATTTAACTTCTTGATAAAAAATATTTAGGTTCGGTGAGAATTGCTTGGTATATTGAACCTTCAGATAGTTAGTTATAATGTTGTGAGTATTATATGTATGTTGGTTTATTCAGCCGAGTGAAGTTAACTTTAATCTTTGACTGATTTGTGTTCATATATGGTTGGGACCTATTTTTCTTCCTAAAACATGGATGTGCGTTAATGTAGTCTTGTTGACAAGTAATTTTGAATATGTTAAGTCATTTGACCGATCTTTATCTCTTTGGTTAATAATAATAGAATGATGTTTGGGTGTTAGATTTCAATCACGTAATCCATAGGATTACTTGACTGAAATCTCAATACTCTCAGCCTTGTTGTCTTCACCAATAAGGTCTCACCTTGTTTGTCTTTGGAATATCTCTCTCACTTGAATATTGGGATTCCTCCTGGTTGGCTGATATAAATCTCGTCATCTTGTGAAACATATTGATTAGTGGTTAGTGATTTGATCCATTATTGAGTTTAGAATTTTACTTTCATGATATTATAAAATGTTAGCTTACTGTTGCAATGGGTAGTCTTAACATGCTCAGTTCTCGCGAACTGATTCCAGCTAGTATTTGTGCAGATGGATTGTGCGAGTAGATTAAAGGAAAGAGATGTAAAGGTTTCATCAGTACAATTTATGAAATTCCTTGTAAAAATGTCCAATGGGAGGTAAATTTTGTAATAGTGATTGCAAAGGAGTTTAGAAGACCTCTTGCCTTGGGTTGTTCGAAATTTCGTGATGATGTTGTCTTGTCCTTCGTAGGTAAACTGGTAACTTACCTTTGTGAGAATGGTATTCAATCTTTACATTGATATGAGTATTGTAAAACTTTGATTTTGAGAATAAATTGTTAAGTTAAATCCTTCTAAGACTTAGTGGCAATATTTTATAAGTAAAGTAAAATGGGTCGGTTAACCCTTAAAGAAGCTAAACAAAAATAATAATTTTATATTCAACAAATAAATGTAGAGGTGATCTATTTGAAATCAAATAATTCCATGAGTGATCAAAATGAAACCATCCTTTGTGAAGTAAATTCTTTTTTTATAAATTGATATCCCTAGCTAAACTAGTGAACACTACCCCTTTTGGATGAACTCTTAAACAAGCTTAAGGGAAAACAATGGTTAGTTTCTGGAAGATAATAAGATTTAGCAAGTAGGAGAAGACTTTAAGTGAACTACTCTACAGTGTATAAGAAATTAACTCAGTTGGTAAGATGAATTTGAGCGAATCATATATTGAATCCTTCTGAAAACTTAGTCATGAGCTAAAGGGTGTCTTATCAAAATAAATAACCCCTAATCATTTCTTACTGTGGCTTGCCCTAGCTGTGAGAGTGTCATGTGGTTGGGCTTCTATGTTGTTCTGTCAAAAGGGTATTTTGTCCTTGAAAGGTGTGATCGTTTCCGTGCTGCCTTTATGGCCGTCCTTGTATCAAGTTGTTCACAGTGTTAGTTGTATCCTTGGTGATGACATGGTTGCGTCATGTTATGTGTCAAGCATGTGAAGTCAAAAAAAGTTATCCTGTATTTCACCTTGTGTTGTTTGTGTGTGTGTTTTCGGTCGTCATTCATACAGATCTCCTTTGGGATTATCCCCAAATCTATTTTGTCCTTGGGCTTGGTGCTAAAATTAAGAATTTGAAACTAATTATTTCTCTTCTCTAGCAAGCTTTTATGAAATCTCTTTCATTGCTCTAGCCAAATTTTTAGCCACCTCCTCTAGGTCCAAAGTGGCTTCTATGGATTAATCAGATTGAAAACCTCCCTCTTTATAGGTTTCCCATATTCTTTCATATTGTTCTCAATTTGGACAGCCATAGAGAAATCCTTCCTTAGAGTTCTAGGATTTTTATCCCTTAGATAATAATTTTCCTTCTTATCAAAAGCATCTGAGTACTTAATCAAGAAAGAATCATCACTAGGCCTTAGATTAATAGGAAATCTAGTCAAAGTTTTATTAAACCTAGTATTAAAGTCTTGCACATATTCATTAGGATTATTTTTTATATTTTCAAACTCTGATAAAAGAAACCCGGGTCAATATTATCACCATATTGGAGTTTGAATGCATTATTCATTATATAAAAAAATAAAAATGATTTTGTTGGAATCAAATTATACCATTCCTTGACATCTTCTTCTAATGTATGTATGAATAACTTAACATAAACATCCTCATGATCTAATTCATAGTAATCCATTACATTTTGAAAAAATATAAGATGGTGATCCCCAATTATGGAATTATTCCCTTGAAATATAGGAAACATGCTTCTAATTTCATTTGGTACTTCATTGGGGTAGCCCACCATTCCATGGAACTTTATTGGTCTATAAGTGACGAATAAAAAAGGATCCTTGGCGGAGGTTTTTCCATATTATTTTGTGGAGGATTTTCAAAAAGAGGGTTAAAATGGTGGGGAACTATGAAAATTTGAGGTAGAGGATTATGATCTTCAAAATGGAAATCCTTTAGGGACTCAGTTTCATAAAATACTTGATTCTCATGAGTCAAAAAAGAAGGGAGATGAAGAATACCTTTGTTACTTGCAAATGTTGAACCTTCTTGGAACAAAGTATGTAAATATACTTGAGGACTACTTGAATCGAGCTATCGGATGTCTTGGAGTAGTATCCTAATAAAAGTGGATCAAATTCAAAGAGGTTGAACAATATTTTCTTCGACTTTTGATCACCCACTAGTTTCCAGATCTGCTTCCTTCTTGAATGTGTATTCTCCAGCTTTGGGAGTAATCTTCTAGTAGGATCAAATTTGAAAAAGGATCTTCTTCCTTCTAGCTTTACAAAGGGAGAGTTAATCAACAAGGTGTAAAATATTTGCACTGGTATACCTAGATTTTATTTGAAATATGGAGCCACCACTAAGGCCTTGCACCTTAGATGTATAGATTAACTCAAAATGCTTTTGAAAGGATAACTTCACAAACTAATAGATAAATATTTGCATATCTTTTCTGAATTTTCCAACTTTTTGGTTATCAATCCCTTAGTATACTCACATAGGCTCAAGATTTATGGAAATATTATTTATATTTGGAAAATTTGGACAATACTTTGCAAACTAGTCGTATTTTACTAATTTAAGAAAATCTCTATAAATGTAAGTATTTTGAATCTTTCCTGGGATAAATAGGCCCTAGAAACAATGCCGTGTAGCATGTTGGTCCACAATTTTATACCCCTTGGTGGCACGACAACAATTATTTAGGAAGGGGGAATGCTTGTATGGTGGTAGATCAGATATTATATTGTTTTTTGGTCGAGGAGGGGTATAACACTTTCCTTGGGATCAATCTTTGGGATGATTTTAGGAGAACATATAAAAGAGATAGCCTTTTCTTGCTACTTTTGGTCCTACCTTGAACAGGGTGAGAGGACCCATGGTGTAACCTGAATGTAGAGGAGGGAGATGAATTATTTGTTCCTCTTGACTTGTCAAATGATGGATCAATCTAGGATAAAAATGGCCATGAACACAACACTCACTCTCACGAGTTGTCACAAAATATGTTATATATGCTTACTATACCAGACACATGTTACTATAGACAATAAATTTTGGTTTCTCTTGCATTTGAATGAAGAATTAAGGCTAGAAGGAACCTTCAGTGATATTTAGAGCAACAGGGTAGTAAATGGAACGAATAAAATTTAATATGAGGGGGTGGGATCAATTATGGTATTTGTAACTTCACAAAGGGGAGAATTATAGGATGAGAGATTCCTTGTAACAAAGCATTTAACACTTAGAGTAGCCTACAATTTTGGAAAGCACAGAAAATTGGATTAAGTAGTGATAGTTTCTACAAAGAAATATTTGCATTCATTGATACCCAATAGATGCAAAGTTTCAACACAATATCTAAAATACTTGGACACAAGAGCTTGTGCAAGAATTCTAATGAATTATTTACTTCTTCTACTCTCATACGCCTAAGATACACTCAAAGGCTAACAAAAATCACTTCAACAAAATGGTTAGAGTAAGGATTTTACAATTAATTCCAACATTGTAGAGTAAATGCTTCCAGAGGAAAATATTAAACTAATTACCAAAGCACAACCATTGAGGAATGATCTAGTGTATGACAAAGAGAAGAAATAAACATAAGACTGTAGTAGAAAATATAACTCATCAATCGACAATTTGACATACAAAACTCAGTAACACATAAATTTAACTCAAAAATGGACATATTTCATTCAGATCTTGACTTTCTTAACAAGGGAACATCAAGAGAATGCTCTCAAAGTTTTTCAATGGTTGTACATTACAACCACCTTGACATAGAATTATGGGAAATGGAAATCTATATGCATTTCACAAAGGAAACATGCACTATTCACAATTATATCTCTTCGACATTTTCAGAAATAGAAATACTAATGCCTTTTTATTATAATACCAAAACTAAATACTTAATAAAAAAACCTACCCTTTGATATGAGGAAAATCCCTCATATTTAAAAAATTTTGTTTTGTTCTTACAATTCAATTTCTCCCCCAAAACAACAATTAAATCTTCTCCTTGTTAAAAAAGAAATATATTTCTAATCAGAGTGGCAATGTACCTTGTCTAAATGAAAATATCAAATTTTCTGTTAGCATTTGGGGATCTATTCCATGCCTTCACTGCCACATACGCAAAAATAGTTAGCTGACACTGCTAGGTGCGTTTGTGTATTTTTATTTTCTCATTTTCTCTGACTAAATTCCATCAATTCTTGAATCAAATAATTTCAAACCGAAGGGTTCAAGGATACCTTTCCAATAAGACCGATTTTGCATGATTTGGAGCTCTGGATTGAAAGTTATGTCCATTTGAAGTTTTTTCCTGTTGGGATGAACAAGAGAGTGACACATGATAGCTTTGATTGGATTTGGTAATTTCCTTTGTCTACGAAATGTGAGCCAATAATAAAATTCCACACTCCTTTGCAATTCATATTGTTCTTTTATTTGATTTCCTCTCAGTAAAATGTGAGCTAATGAAAAATCTCCATGTTTGCTTCACATTTCAAACTTTCCTTTTACTTAATTTCCCTACACAAAAAGTAAGCCAATTAAAAAGCTCCACACTTTCCTCATATTTCACACTGTCTCTTTTAATTAACTTCCCTCCACAAAATGTGATCCAATGAAGAAGATCCACACTTTTTGCAATGTTAGTATTTTATTTTACTTATACTCATCGCTGCGAAACATGAGCCAATAAAAAATCTCAATGCTCCTTCACAATTCAGAATTTTTGATAACTTTGATTGATTGCTGCGAAATGTAAGCCAATGAAAAATCTCCACACTCCTTCACAATTTAGACTATTTGATAACCTTGATTGATTGGTACAAAACGTAAGCCAATGAAATAGCTCCACGCTCCTCGCAATTTAGTTTTATTTACAAGGAACTTTAAATTGCGAAGCATAAACCAATCAGAAAGTTCCACATACCTTGCGGTGTCAACCTTGTTAGTGTGTGATGCATAGACAAATGATAAAATTCTATGTTACTTTGGATTTCATAGTGTTGGGCTCTCTTGCTTTCATGTTTGTCTTTCATTGGTTTAGGGTAGAGCCTTTGCATCGTGACTTTTATCTAGGAAAAATTCTTTGTTGGCTTCATTGAAATGTTTCCAAATATTGTCCCTTAACTTGTGAGACCTCTCGGACCTAAAGCTTTATGAAATTTGGTAAATTTAAGTAGACTAGAAAATTTTGAAACTTGAACAATTTAGAGAGGCCCGAAATCTCACCATGTGTCCTCTCCTTCACAGGAATTTGAATTTCTTGGCGATGTAGATCTTTGATGGCCATTTGAACGTCCCTGGATTTTTAAAATGGCTAATTCCATTGTAAATTTTCATTTTAACCAGTCTTACAGCTTTATACTTCATGGTTGGATTGCATGCTTTTGGGCCTTCAAAGATTCATATTTTGAGCAATTTGAATCATTTGGTGTTGATTGCAAGTTCTTTGCAAAAGATGTAGACATAGTCTTGATCACTCGCAAGTTTGAATCTTTCATACTTTGATTAACCAATCTATTAAAGCACTTATCCAACATTTATGCTAAATCCCTTCTTTTATTATGTCAAAGCACAAAATTTATTACAAATCAATACTTCTCCATTACTCATAATGACTTTAAAGCATGGGGAGCAATATGAAACACACATAATAGTTAGATTTATAGAGACTTTAGAAAAGACTAGCTCAATCCAAGAGACTAGATTGAGCACCAACATGGATCTTGTTTAATGATGACAACATCTAGTTGTCTCCTATCTTTACTAGTGATAATGTCCCCTTGGATGAAGTTCATAATATCAAGGCGCTTTGGCTTTCTCATAATGGCATAAATACCATATGATACCTTGTTTCCTAGAGAGATTGAATTTCATGGCACAACATAAAATGGAAATTTTATTTGATCAATTTTGATCTTCTGTCATGTTCAAAATTCAAGAAATGATGATCGATGTTCGCTTCATAAGCTCGGTTTGCAACCTCCTTTAGCCTATTGGTGGGAATGGCAATATAACATAGATATTCCTTTTTTAATTATTAGTCCGATGTGATTTATAATATATTTTCCCCATTATCTCCTACCATTGAAAATATTAATGCATAATAGATCCTTAACTCCCCCGTATCCACCTAGCTTCAAATACTCAACAAGGCTTGGAAACCCAATTTTGAACCCAAGATTTATTTATTTATTTAGTGTTTCATTTATCAGGGTCTTCTATTGGGAGAGTGGTTAAGTCATATTAGCCTCCCCAATCCTAAATTCCCTTGTTGTGGTCATCGCGAGTCTTTTAAACATGCTTTTTGTACTTGTCGTTGGGCCCAATTTGCTTGGAATTTGATACACTCTCTTCCTTCCCTTCCATTATGGATTTTTTGATTGGAAAGCTTCCCTCTTTGGTGACTCTGCTAATCATCATTTTTGTATTATCTACATATGGAGTATTTTTAGGATGATATTCTCTTTCATTTGTGGAAAGATAGAAATAATGTTATTTTTCAGCAATATGAGATTACTTTGGAGCTAATTGTTAATAGAAAAAGTGGCTATCATCTCTTCTATGACTATGCAGATCCAGCCTAATCGCATAAAGTGGCATTGGAATTTGCCTAACTCTGCAGAGATTTTAGATCACTCGGGGAGTTCCCCTTACACCATGATTCAGTTCCTCTAGAGGATGCATGTGCCCTTATTCAAGGATGTGTGCCACATTGTAGAAGTCACTCTCACAACCAATATATGACTCCTCCTTGGGGTTGTCCTACTCCAACTAACTCTAGACATGGATGGAGTCTACCACCTCGAGGAAAGGTTGTGGCTAGCTCCTCCAACTAGAACTCTCCTAGGAGATCCACTTTTAGAGGTTCTTCGCCACCTAGATGGGTTATCATGGTGCCTATGAATATTCAAATGATAGATCATGATGGTTGGATGATTTATCCTCTCGTCGAAGGAGCCAAATTAGGGGAATTCATCCTTCCAAAGGATTATTCTCCTCCACCTCCTATTGTTGCTACTCCATGTGCCTAATTATGTGACTTTCTAATTATTTGTCTCGGTTTCCTTTTGGAAAATTTTCCTTTCCTTCATGAGATTTTGTGGCTAGTAGACCATGATTTTTGTAGTCACCCCCATTTTTGTAATGCACTTTTATATATTAATATAAAGGCATGCTCTTGTGTATGTTTTGGGGACACCTAACTTTGACCAATTTTTTTGTGGAAACTGTAAAGAGTAAAATGTTGGAAATTTGATGAGATGATTATTGTAAGTAAATGAAAAAACACTTGTAGCAAAATAGATAGAATCATTACCCTTTCGTAGAATATAATTTTTCTATTAGAATAGCCTTTATATTATAAACATAATAATATAAATTATTACATAGTAAAGGGTGGCCGATAGAGAACACGATGCAAAATCCAATAATGCCCAAAGGGAAAAATTAAAAAAACCAAGAAGGCTACAAAAAAGGCCACAAGGGAAAAATGAAACCAAGAAAAACAAAGACTACATTAAGGAAATGTTGAGCACATGGAGCAATGACACTTAAAGGTGGTGGTGGATCATCTCTCGGTGGAATGAAGCTGAGTGTATGAGGCTCATTAGTAGGGGGTCAACCATCCATCCATCCCGATCCGAAAAATGAACTCTAAGTAGTACCATAATCCCCAACCAAGTGGAGGTGAATCGCCAAACCTAGGAGATCACCCAGGAAGAGAACCCTAGTTTGAAGAACTAGTGACAACTTTACCTTGTGGAGGAGGGCTACACTGGACTAAGAAGAGGAAGGTCCGAGTGAGCCCAGAGGAGAAAATTGATCACTCCGAGAGTGGCTATGAGTGTGGGTATGAAACTGGGTGGCAGAGTAGGAGGTGGAGGATGTGGATCATCATCAAGAGGGATATGACTCATGGTGCATGACGCATTACCCCAATGATCAAGAAACTGTTGAAGGTGAGAAAACTTCAGAGCCACTTTCTGAGCTTGGGCCTAGATCTACATACACACAGAAGAAATAATTTCCACAGAAATCCCCAAGTGAGCTCACTTGCTAAAATAAAGCATTATTCCTAGTCTTTGGAGTTGGAAGAGAATAACAGAATGGAAAAAAATCTAAATAGAAGTAATGTAAGTAGGCCAATTAACATAATATCCAAATAAAGTAGTCTTCCAATAAAAAAATTAGGATGATAAGGTTGGAAAAGGGAGTGTATCCAACGCCAAACACTTTGAGCATGGAGGCAGAGCTAGAAAACATGCTTAAAGGATTCAAGGTGACCACAATAGGGGAATTTGGGGTTGGGGATGCCAATGTGGCTTAACCATTCCCCCAAAGGGAGGCCTTGGTAGATAAGGCACCAAAGAAATAAATTCAACTTCGGGTCAAACAAAGGATTCCAAGCATGATGGAGGTGGTGAAGCCAGGTGGTAGAGGAAGAATGCAGGTTCCATCTAGTATTAAGCTTGTCAATAGCAGGCGAAACAGGGGAAAGAAGAGAATAAATAACCCCGAATTATAATTAAAAAGGAATATCCACATTCCATCTCCAATCCTTCCACCAAGAAGTAGGTGGTTGAATCCCAAGTTTGTGTAACATCACATCTAGCATGAGAGACTAAATTTTGAGAATGGAAGGAAGGTCTGAATTAGCTAATTGAAAATTTTATTTAAGCTCTAGCCAAGGAATCCAATCTCTGCTAGAAACTAGATCTCTGATAGTGGAAATGCCTTTCCTAGAAAGCCTCAAATCCTTGATATCGGGAAGTTTCGTAAGAGGCAAGTTGTCTGATGAAAAAACCAATGACCAACAGATGTTATGATCATTAAAAGAGAGTCTAGAATAGAAGCCATATCCAACCCATCACATCAAATATTTCATTGTCCAAAAAAATTTCTAAATGCTCTTCACCACAAAGGTACCAGGTATTTTAACTAGCACTCTAGTAATTAATAAAGTATGAAAACCAATATTCTTCCAACATTTCTTACCATAAGGAGATCCAGAAGAGATATAGTGTCGTAATAAAATTTTCCAAGCTTTGTTACCATGAATGCTATGAACAACCCACTTGGCACAAAGAGAGATGCTTTGTCTGTACACATCAATAATACACATTCTTCCTCTGGTCTCATGGAAGTTTGAAAATCTTCCATGCCACCCGGTGGAAGCCTCCCTATCTGTAACTCAACCAAAGATAGTCCCTTAATAACTTAGCAAATTTTTCAAAGGAATCCCGAGAAGGACACCAATAAGTTGCATAATAAATCTAAGTAGTAGTTAGGATCTTAGTACACACCTATAATTTCCAAACCAAGGACAAAAGTTGAGAGACCCACTTTTGCACATTCTGTTCAACCCGATCAATGAAAAGCTACCATAAAGTGGAAGACTCACTGTCAAAGGAAAAGGGGATTCCCATAAACTAAAATCTTTCTCCTCGTTGAATCCATTTCTAGGGGTAAGCTGCCAATCAATCAAGGATTGGCCAAGAACTTTGGAAGAATCATAAAGATTTAGAAAATTGAACATTAGACCCCAAAGCTTTACAAAAAGTCTCAAGGCAAGAGAAGGTCTCCTGTATGTTCTACTCAGATTCAACTAGAGTGAGAAAGGAGTCATCGGTGAAGTGGCTATTAATGAGTTGAGTCTTGTGATCAGGGAGAAACATGCTACAAATTCACCCACACCCCACTCTGTCTATAATAAGATACCCTAAATAATTAATAGCTAAGACAAAAAGAGCCATAGCAAGAGGGAAATCATGTTTTATGGATCGAAACAATCCAACATAAGGAGACTGGTGACCATTAATAATAAGACAAGAAGAGGAGCTTGCAAATAAAGTCCGAACAACATTGAGAAAAAGGGCGAAAACCCAATACACAAAGCATAAAAGAAATTAATGGGCATTCAATTCAATCATAAGCCTTCTAAAAATCATTTTTTAAAAATCCCTGTACTGAGAGAAGTTTGGGCCCATTCCATGCCTTCCCAAATGGCTATAAGGTTATCCAAAATATAACGGCCTTAACAAATTTGGATTGTTCAGTCACATGATCGTTGGGAGAAGAGAAGTAATGTGAATGGTGATAGCCTTAGCCTAAATCTCGTAGGAAACATTGAGAAGAGTAATGGGCATCTAGTTAGTGATAAAATCTAGATTCCTAGCTTTAGGGATAAACTTAATATTTCCTTTGTTAATAACATCTCCCATAGACTGGTTTTGCAAAGCTTCTTGATACACCCTTAACATATCATGACCAACAATATGTCAAGCAACTTTATAGAATTCACATGTAAATACATCTAAACAAGGAGATTTATTGTCAACAAGACACAGGAGGGCACCATGAATCTCTTCCAAAGAAAGAGATGCATCATAGTGTTTCCTTTATCTTTGAGTCATCTTACGCAAGGGAAAATATCAACACATTGTTGTAGTGTTTCTTGAATCTAGGTAGGTAAAGGATTTTGGTCCTGAAAAACCAGCATATAGTGATCCAAAAATGCTACAAAAATATCTGGGATGGTTGTGACCCGCACATGGGCATGTTAAATGACCTTAATTTGATCTTTAGCAATTTAGATCGAGGGATTTTAAAAATCTTTTGGAGGCTCCGATCACCAATTTTAAACCAATGAATCGAGCGTGGACCCGAGCACCCTTGGCCTTATGATATTATGTGATCTTTAAATGATGTCTAGGTGCGTAACCCAAACATGAATTCCCACATAAAAAGGTTAAGATTCTAGAAGTAGAGTAGTTCTTTGAAATTCTGGTGAAGGGCAGCGTTAGCCCTCTTACGAATTTGGGAAACCTACTTGCCAAAATGGTGAATAAATTTAGCATTCCACCGAGTAGAATCGTTCCACCAAGACACCAAGTTGGCCGCAAATGGTGTACGTGGAGCCATATTCCATACTTTAGCAATAAGAGACAGGACCCCCAGATGACTCACAAGAGAAACGTTCATATATAATTGATTATTTGACACCTTTAGTTAGACCCCACCCCACGTAACTTTGAAAGAAATAGGGGTATGATCTCGACAAGAGAAGAATGTACGACAAGTGGTAATCAAAGAGAAACCATTAGTTTCTACATAAAATACCATTCTTTGAGATATCATGACATGATCTATCCTTTTAAGTACACATGTCAGTTCTTCTTGAAAATTGGACCATGTAAACCAATTTTGACAAGTCACGCCACCTTTTGTAAAGTGGGTCTTTAAGATTCCGTCTTCTTTTTAAATATAACCATGCTTCACGATCTCCAACACATCAATACATCGAAGGGTCCCCATCTTGTCCTCAGGATGTTCAACCATATTAAAATCAATGTAGAACAACCAATATGAAAAAGGTAAATTATCTCCTAACCAACGCCATAATGCCGACCTTTTTGGGCCATCATTAGATCATAAAATATTTAGCACACCAAGAGAAAAGCCATTAATATCCAAAATAACCCACATGACCCGATTATCAGGATCATGACCCATGGAAGAGATCATGCCAAAAAATCTAGGGGACACAGAAATAGAAACACCACCTTTTCCTTCCAAATGAGAAGAGTAAAAATGTGTATAATTCAGAGCAATGCACATTAATGAAGTATAAAGAAGAAAACTAGTAACTTTAACCTCTTGCAAACAAATAATATCTAAATTACCAATTAAATGACAAACATGCTTCAAAAAAATTTTTGGGAGGATTCTGTGAGACCTCTAACATTCCATGAGAGACAATTCATGGGATTTCAGACATAACTAGCTCCCCCGCCCCTCCTGCAATTCATCTTCTAAACTCAAAATATTAAAGCTGTTGGAAAGAAAGACAAGTTGGTTTGAACTAGGTTAATCAATTGGAATGGTGCGATGCTTAGCCCGTTTGGCCCAAATGATTCCAAAGAGTTATCCCTATGAGAAATTTGGGAACGAAGTTAGGAAGAAAGGAAATATTTATTTATAGAAGGAAAGGGAATTATATAAACACAAGAGAAGAAATGGGAAGATGTGCATCCCAATCAATAGATAAGAGTTGATTGCATGCACATAGAAGAAACCAATAGATATAAACATAGAATTATAAGCAAAGGTAGCTCTAGATCTAGATCTAAAATAACACAAAGTTATTAAAAGATCTAAGATATAAAAGCTAGAAACACAATACACCGTGACACAAAGTTCTCGGAAATCTGCTCCGTATATTCCTTTGCTTCAAGTGGCTCTCAAGGGTTTCAACACAAAGTCTGGAACACAAGAATGTTGCTTACAAATTCTCGATCATTAACCTGGAGGTTCTTCTCCTACTTATAGAATGTAGGAGGGAAAGTACAAATGGGAAACTCAACTGAACTGAAACATAAACAACAAGTAAAGATGACATTTGGCAATCATCCTCCACTAACTTCTCCTTAAGTGACACATGTATCACTTAACTAATAGAATTGTTCCACATAACTTTAAGTAATGGTTTCAAAACCAATAACTTTAAAGTTTTACAATTTCATCCAGAACGTGGAAAATAGAAGAAGAAAGAATAGAAGAAGAAGTCAAGCCAGCTGTAACATTTATGTCTTCTTTTTGTTCTGATATTGGATATACTTGTCGAACATGTGATTCAACATCTTCCCATCTGTTTTAGCCACCGCTTCCTTTTTTGTCCTGAACTGCAGCAATCCTTCATTCAACACCTTGATACATGCTTCCACATCCTCCAAGCTCGGCCCGAACCTCGCAATATCCGCCTGCAGTGCCACCAGTCTGCTAATGGAATTCATCGTGAAAGGCTTAGTAGCTCCATCAATTCTCTTTGTACCATCAGAAGAGACCCTTCCAGGAATTAGGCACTGCTAGGAATGATCCGTACGTATGAAGTAACATTTCCGACCACTTCCTCCTCAGTGAAAGAAATGATATGTGTCTAGTAAGGACGATGTCTTACTCTCAAGTGCCTGCATCCTCTTCAGCAAAACTCTGCAGATCTCCAAATGGAAAGATACTGCAAACTCCAGCTGCTTCCCCTTCTCAATTGATCCATCTGGTACAATCTACTCTGCAACCAATACTTCTCCCAATAGCTTGTTGATTTCGGCCAAAGTACTCAAGTTACTCTCAACAACTGTGTTCATATCTACTATGCTCATCACCATTGCTTCAGCTGATTTGCTGCATCATTCATAACCTTCAAGGTGGGTGGCACCTCTCCAAGTTGTACAGAAGCTTGACGAATAATCAGATTCTTCCATTCGTCAATAGCTTTCACCTGATTGCTTGCATCCTCCATCTCCTGCATAAGATGATCACTCACCTGCTCTGAAATGGGCTGAGTGGAAGATTTAGCAACCTTGGCTATGATCTCGCACAACTGAGATATACCGCTTTCAAGCTCATCTTTCTCCGCCTTTTCTCTGTCAAGCCTAAGGAATAGAGCATCTATCAATGTCTGTGTATCCTGCTTCAATCCTTCTGTGGTGGCTTGACCGAGGGGTACTCTGGTTACTGTTACATCTTCTGCCGTGAGCTCATCCTCCTTTCCTTCCGCCGGAACTGACATCTCAACAAACTTCTGCCCCGACTCTCTCGATGATCAACCTTGAAGTTACCTTAGCAACTTTAGGTCTTCTGTCTTTTCCGCCTAGACTCCTGGAGTAGCTGCAAGTCGTGTTCCTCCAAGTTCATTTCCACTCTAGCTTCTGGAACCAACTGTGAAGCCAACCATTTTGAGAAGTTACTTCTGAGAATGAGAAGTTGTTGAGTGCACTACTATCTCCCGCTCTGTTTCCTCTCCATCAGAAAGTGCTACAGTGTTATGGCTGCCATCTTCTGAATCATCCAAGGACAAAGCTCTTTCGAACTCGCCATCTGCAGCTTCAACGTCTCTTCTGGAAAAAACATGAATGGAGTGGCTGAGGAGAGAAGATGAATGTTGCCGGATTCAGTGGAGGCATGGAAGTGTCCTGCTGAGGTGCAACAGTTGGTGAAGTACTAGATGCTGGAGAAGCCGGAACTAAAGTCATAGCCGTGGAAGTGATCTTCTCCTTTGATTGAGATCTTCTGTGCACTTTCATCTTCTCGACCTTTCACGCTTTCTCCTCCGTGCTTCCTCTTGAGGGAATCTCCTATGCCAAAGTTGCCCGTGACTTGATTCATCAATGCTTCATCAAGGCAATATCCCTTCGTCAAGCAACCAGTTTGAAGTATTCACCGAAAAACGCTGCACCTTTTTCAATCGTATGGCAGCCCCCTACGTTATCCTGAAGTACGGCTCTATCTCCTCCCATTTGATGGTAAGTGTCAAGTAACACATTCCCATCATCTTTAAGATCCAGCAGTATCCGTGCTAGTCCAAAGTCGAACACTTGCCGTGCTGATAGCCTGCTGAAATCCTTCTTTCTAACCTCGTACTCACTTTTGCACTTCATCCAGAAATCCTCTAATGAAGGCACATGTGTACTCCTGGGAGATCGTCTTCCTGGCTACTCCAAATGGATCAAAGTTCAGCCATGCTGGGAAGAACTCTTGCTCATACTCGGATAACATCTCCGTCTCCATCCCTCGAGCTCTATGAATGCTCTGGCAGCTATAATGTCCCACAGTGATCGGGAAGAAGCCCGTAGACTTGTGCCATTTCGACTGAAGGTCGTGTATCTCCACAAGTTGTCTGCTCAGCTCCATGGTGATCAATCTATCATTCGGATATCTGGGCAGCTTAACCGGTTCTCCAGAAAAGCCAGTAACCCTGAGGTATGTGAAATCTGCAAACTGAATGAATAGACTGCCAATTTTGGATACAGCTTCCCACGCTTCCTTGCTCACCCTGTTGGCCTTTAGGTCCCTGTCTAGCCTGCAAATGAATTCGTAGAAGAATCCATCATTGACCACTTTGAAATCTTTTTCTCACACGTAGGTACAGTAAGTTGTGGGTAGCACTCAAAAATGGGGTCCTTAGAAAGAACGCCACATCTATCCAACTTGGAGAAGATGCCTTGTGAAGTCAGCGCATATACCAAGTAGAAGTCATTTTGAAGTTGAAAGTACGCTTCACGTTCCGGAGTTGCTCACCAATGTTGTCGCTAATGATTTCCGACCAATTGATTATGGAATCAACCTTGTTGACTTCAATGGTCCTGATGAAAGCATACATCCATGTATGGAAAGTGTGAGCATTCGCCTCGCCATTTATCCTGCATAACAATTTGGCAATATCATCTACCTCCTGCACCAGATTGGACCGTGGAAGAGTTCTTGGGAACTTAGAAGGAGATCTGGGCTTCTTCATGTATCTGTTGTTCATTATGTTCACGCAGTCAACTCTATGCTTCTCCCACCGCCGCATCCTGAATGCTAATGGAAGTCACCACCTTTCGAGCCGAATCTTCAAACAATAATTGATGAACTCTGCATCCAACCGAATTATTGTTTTCCCCGTAGCATCTCGCACTGATCTGGATGAAGGATGGTAAGATCTAGCACACTCCATAATGAACTCTAGCAACTGGGTTGTGTATGGAAAGGCTGCAGCTCGAATAATTCCACTGCTTTTAACTGCACGCATGAGTGAAGTCTTTCCTGCTCTGGATCTATCAATCAATTCGGAAAGAGGTTCTGACTAGATCTGTGTCTCCTATGTCTACAAATTTGGAAGTGATGCATGACTCCGTTGTGCTTTCTTTTTCATCCTCTTTGCCATGGCTTTGTCTATCTTTGTCTGAACAATTCTTTTTCTTCTTATTTGGCCGGAATTCTTCAAAACTGGTGCAGATCTGGATAATTCTTCAGATTCGGAGGATATATTCAATGTATTGGACATTGATTAAAGCTCCTTTTCTTTTGTGTAAAGCACTGTAATGAATTCTTGCAATTAATTCAGACAAAGATGGCAACCGAACATGAACAATGAATTTTAATCATAAAAATCTGCATAATTCAAGCCTGCTGCCCCAAAAATTGATGTTTTATTTGCATGCAAAGTGAGCATGAATTTTTCCAACTTCACCTGAGCACCTGTATCACTTATGCAAACAATTATCCAGACACAAATCAACTCCTTCAACCTGTGCGCCAAAATTGGAAGCTTTTAGCATTAATTTCACCTTCTTTTGAGCAAAAATCTCTTCAAATGGGGCGCACTTTTCCTCTGGGCTGCACTTCTTTACCTGTGAATTAATTAATTCATCCTTATGGCAGCCCCTGCTTATATAACCCTTATGATTCTATAATTAATTAATGCCTTTGCTATTACTGGCAATTAATTAATTAATTAATAAGCTTCACTCTTCAAATGGGGCGCCTATTTTGTGCATGTTTATGGCTGCCATTAAATAAATTAAATTTATTTAATTTTAGACTTTTGCTTCACTTAACTCAAGCCTCACAAAGATGCTTTGACCTTAGCCACTGAAAATAGGAATTAATTTAATCATTTAATACTTTAAAAAGTATTATTTCTCTCCCAAAAGGGGCGCACTTTTTGACATAAAGGGGCTGCCATTAAATAAATAAATTTATTTAATTTTAGAACAATCTATTTTCAACCACCTTTTGTCCTTTAACCTTTGTTGACTTTTCCACAAGCCTCGGGCGCCAAATTTTGGGTGAATAATTAATTAAATTAATCAATTTAAAGGCTGCCTTTACTTCTCCAAAGGGGTCACACTTTTTGACATAAAGAATTCTATTTTTAAGAAACACATGACAATGGGATTATTTACCCTGCAAGGCAGCCCTGAAAATCCCATGATTCACTTAAGTCATTTGACTTTCATAATGGGATTATTTACCCTGCAAGGCAGGCAATAAAATCCCATGATTCACTTAAGTGATTTTTTTTTATTCCACAATGGGAATTTTTACCCTGCAAGGCAGGTAAGAAATTCCCGCCTGCCTGCTGCCTCTAATTTTCCCATTGTCACTTAAGTGGCGTTGCTTCCATGGGAAAAAGTACCTGCTAGGTAGGTACAAAATTCCCACCTGCCTGCTGCTTCTAATTTTCCCATGATCCACTTCAATTCTTCTTTTTCCAAAAATGCGGCCAACCCAGAAGAGGCTTTTTGGTGCACGACTTCATCTTTTCCCAGTGAACTGACCTCCGATGGCGACTTCCTTCTGGCATAACATGCGTATATGATCTCCAGCTACTCCAAGCCAAGAATCAGGCCAAACCGCAAAGGAATTGATCTAGAGAAATTTCACAGAAAATGAAAATGGGAAAACACAAAAACACAAAACGTTGCCAAAAGTCACAAATAAAGTCCATAACTCATTCCTAGTTAAAACCCTACTAGTATATAGGAATAATGATATGTACGATCACAACAGAGTTAAACCGGAGCGCAAATTGCCTCAAACGGGGCTCAAAATAATTAAATACAAATTTCCCGCAGACAAATCCCGATACAAAATATAACAATTTTGGGCATCTGGGTATTTGGCAAAAATGGCTAATATGGCTCTTTGGGAATATCTTGACGCAATACAAGAACTTTCTGGCAATAAAAACACAAAACGACCCATTATTTTAAAAGTATGAAATTTTTTTGGATAGGGTAGTCATAGATTTCAAGATGAAATCTGGGGACACCAACTGCTCCGTCTGTGGACATCTTTTTCTTTGTCAGAATGACAAGGGAAAAGATGAGATCCCAACATCTCTGGTTTCGTATCTTGTCTTTTGGGCATGGGGTCAAGCAAACAAAACAACACAAAAACAAAAACAAAACAAGGAAAAACAAACAAAGTTTTATTTATGTACATACAAGTTTTACCCTGCTTCTTCATGTCCGAAACAACTTCAAGTGTTGCCCATTGAAAGGCAATGACAATTCAACTCCATCCTGATGAGCAAGAATGAAGCTATCTGCTCCGGTGATCTTCTTAATCACAAAAGGCCCTTTCCATAGTGAATCGAATTTTCCATGCATGCCTTTTGCTTCTCTTCTTTTGTCCCATAAAAGGACCCAATCATTGACTTCAAACTTTCTTTCCTGGATTTTTTTTGTCGAAGATGACTTTCACCTTCCTTTGATGCTCTGTCAACCTATCTGCAACTTGAGTTTGTACTTCCCTCAATTCAGTCAGGTACATAATTCTTTTATCAATAGCATCCGTGAATGTAGAATCCTCCAGGCTCTAGAAAGTTGTAAAGGGTAGTTCCAAGGTAAGAGGCAGCTCCGTGTCTCTACCATATAATAGCTGAAATGGGGACATGCCTATCGCCCTCTTTGGTGTAATTCTATCGGCCCATAATGCATCAAACAACTTTTTATGCCAAGTCCTTTGATTTTCCGTTACTAGCTTTCGCACGATAGTTACCAAGTTTTTGTTACTTGATTCAGCTTGGCCATTCCCTTGTGGATAGTAGTTTGAGGAATGTACCAGATGAATCCCATGAGTGTAGTAGAAATCAACCAGCTCCTCAGAAGAAAGATTCGGAGCGTTGTCTGCTACTATTTTATTGGGCACGCCAAACCTGACAACAATATTTTCTTTTATAAAACTGCACACCTCGCTAGGAAGTGGCGTTCTTCACAGGAATGGCTTCTACCCACTTACTGAAATAATCAGTAGCTGTTAGAATGTAGTGATGGCCGGCACTGGAAGCCGGGTTAAGCATACCAATAAAATCCATTCCCCACTGCTGGAAAGGTTCTTCAATTACAATGGGTTTTAAAGGTAATGCAGGCAATTTCACACGCCCAACAAAATGTTGGCATGCTTGGCACTTAGCTACCCACTGCAAAGATCTTGAAAAAGTGTGGGCCAAGTAATACCTTGCTCGAGGATCTTGTGTGTGACAAGTGACTGGCCGAGAAATGACCACCGCAAGCCATGTCATGAAATTGTTGTAAGAGCTGATCCTGTTGAGCTTTATCCACACATCTGAGAAATACGCCATCAATTCCTCTTTTGTATAAACCATTATCCCATAGAACGAAGTCTTTGGACTTTAGTTTAATTGTTCGCTTTCTCTTTTCGAGAAAGTTGATCTGGGCATTCTCCATATACAAAAAGTAGGCAATGTTACTGTACCACTCCTCCACCAGATCTATAAAAAGTACCATAGGCAAATCTTCATCTATCTCTTCTTGATCTGCTTCTGGCACTGTTGCTTTCATCTCTGTCATTAGTTCACACAGACCTCTTCCTCGAACCAGCTTTGTAGGTTTAATATCCAGGTCATATTCTTGAACCTTTGTCACCCATGTGCCTCTTAACAATCCTAACTCTTGTTGAGTGAGGATAGATTTCACTGCAGTATCTGGAACCAAGACCACAGTGTGTGAGGAAAGAATATAATACCTGAATGCTTTACACGCCTTCACCACTGCATATGCATGCTTTTCCATGGGAGTATATTTCAACTCATAAGCTTTAAGGGGCATGCTCATGAAAGCAATCGGAGCTTCTACATCCTCTTGATTTTTCTGCATCAATATTGCTGACATGGTGTGTTCGGAGGAATAACAATAAAGAATAAATTCTTTACTGAAGTCGGGTGAAACCAAGACTGGAGCTTTTGACAGGCCTCCTTAATCTTCTCAAAAGCTTCCTTCCCTTCGCTGCTCCATTTGAAATCTTGTGTCTTCTTCATCATATTTGAGATATGATGGGTTAGCTCAGCAAAGTCAGGAATGAATCTCCTGAGAAAATTAACTTTTCCAAAGAAAGAGTGAACTCCTTTTTTGGATGTGGGCAATGGCAATGTCTGAATGGATTTGACACGCTCCGGATCTATCTTGGTTCCTTCTTTGGAAACAATGTGCCCTAGTAGTTTTCCTTTTGTTACAACAAAGATAGATTTCTTGGGGTTCAAAGAAATACCATGTTTGGCATTGTATGAAAACCTCTTCCAGATTTGAAATGTGTGTGCTTCTATTCTGGAAAAGACTGTCAGATCATCAAGGTACACCACTATGCTTATATCCTTGAGATGAGCAAAAGCTAAATCCATAGCTCTTTGAAATGTAGCTCCAACATTGATCAAACCAAACGGCATTTTCTGGTAAGCAAAGGTTCCCCAAGGTGTAATGAATGTCATTTTGTATTGATCTTCTTCAGCCACCTTGACTTGATTATAGCCTGAGAAACCATCAAGCATGGAAAGCATCTCAGATCCAGTGACCACCTGCAGAGTGTGATCCATGATGGGGATGGGGTAGTTATCTTTAATGAAGCTTGATTGAGGTTGTGAAAATCCACGCACAACCTAATCTCGCCACTCTTCTTTCTCACAGGAACTATGTTGGCTAACCATTCGGAATGATGTATGGGATAAATAATCTTTGCATCTAACAACTTCTGGATTTCTGCAAAGATAGTTCCGGAAATGGTAGGGTTATGCCGCCGCAGCTTCTGCTTGAAAGGCTTTTGTTCTGGTTTTAATGGGATGTAGTGTTGAACTTCTGCAGGCTGATATGTTTTTAGATCCTGGTAAGACCAGGCAAAAACATCCATGTATTTCTTAAGAAGCTCAATAAAAGCTTCTCTTTCTGCCTCTGAACAACACTTACCCAGATTTACTAATTTGGGATCATTGGCTCCCAAATTTAGTAACTGTGTATCGGAGGAAGAACCTTCCCCACTTTCTTCATTTTTCTTAAGCATCTGATCATGCTTGTCAAACATTTCCTCAAGAGATACCAAGCCTTTGGGAATTTTATTTCCCTTTAGCTGGATAATCTCCTGACTTCCCGAGACGTCCGCATCCATTTCTCCCACAGTAGTTTTCCTTGGAGGTGAATTGCTTCCCTCATAGTAGATCTCTTCAAAGTTGTCCTTTTGTTGGAGAAATGCAGCAATCTGCTTGTCATCGTTAAAACTTGCCATTGTTGGACGTTGTCAGGAACTTTTGGGTGGAAGACCATCTCAACTTTGTAATCCCCCTGTCTAAAAAATGTGGGAGGCTGATCTGGATTTAACAAAGCTGCAGTCACTGCAAGTGAATCAGCTCTTGAATTTTGTTCTCTCGGAATGTAAGATACCGAGAAAGCTGAAAAATCCAGATAGCAGAGTAGACTCGATCTCTATAATGCCGAAGTTTGTCCTTTTTTACTTGATAGAGACCTCTTATCTGCTTAACAATCAGCTCAACATCTCCCTTTGCGTGTAAGAGCTTGATTCCCATTGTTCTTGCTTGCTCCATGCCTAACAACAACGCTTCATACTGTTGTGTTGTTAGTATTTTCGAACATCAATTTGAAGGAATGTGCATGCACCTTCCCTTCAGGAGAGATAAGAACAACGCCGCGCACGCCGGATCCAAATGAACAACAGCTGCCATCAAATTCCAGAGACCAAACCTTGTTGTCAAGTTGATGTGGTTCTTGAATCACAAGTTGAACATCTTCTTTATCCATTTCTAGATAATAGACTCCGTGATCAGATTCTGAAACAAGATCTGAGATCTAGGATCCTCAGACTTTGATACTGTGTACTTGGATTTCTTCTCAGGTTCTAACTTCTGATTAACTCCTTTGATTGGTATGTGTGCACAAGACCAATCCATCTTGACTTCTCCACCCAACTCTTTACAGAAATTTCTACTCAACAACATGCCATAAGAGACTGGGATGTCTGCTACAAGGATAGTCATTTTCAATCTTTTGTCTGGAAAAGAAGCAAGTACTGCCTGCGCATCTTTGATTTTCCCACAAGAGGAACTTGCCTTTCCATTGAATAGCATCTTCCGATGGTTTTTGTCAATGTGAGACCCAAGGCATCAGCAACTTTGGCAGGCATGACGTTGTCAGAAGCTCCAGAGTCCAAAATGCAATTGCTCAATTTATATCCGTTGATAAGCAAAGATACATAAAATGGCTCGATCCTTTCCGATGTAGCAGGAGAAGAGTAGAAGGAGAAGAACTTGCAGCCGCATTATTTGAAGGAGGAGTAATCTTTGGACTTGACAAGATACCCCGTGAAGTATTATTTGTTGGGTTGGGACCATTACTTTGCACATACTTGACCAATCTATTTAGCTGATCAGGAAATGCCTCAAATACTCAGCTTCTGACATTTGGACCTTGGTCTTCTTGATGTGGTCAATGATGTCAAAAGCTTGACTTGCTTCAGCTGGATGTGTGTTGGCCCTTTGCTGCGAATTGAAAGAATTTGAATATTTATCTTTGGGCGCTAATGAAGAAGGAAGAGGGCTACCTCTTTTCAAGATAGTAACATCCGCCCAGATCTTCTCTTTCTCTTCTTTGGCCGCTTGTGGATGCTTCGGCATTTTGGCGTGTCTGAGACCTTGTGAACACCGCAAATGTGTGACCATAATCTTCAAAAGATTCATAATAGCCATCGCCGATTCGTAGTCCAGTAACCAATATTGAGTCGCCAATGGGATCTACAAAGTCTTCATCATCGAATGATTCGTCAATGCCGAGATCTTCTTCATTAGTTTCCAAGTTATTCCTTGGAGCAACTTCAATTGCCAACCGCTGTGGTGCAGCAACAAGTCTGTTTCGATTTTGATTTTGATTTTGACCATTAAAGGTCCGAGTAGGAGCTAATCTCAAGGGGTGATTCCTCGCTTGAGAGATCTCGCGCTTGATTTGCAGCATGTCATTAGCCAACCTTTGCAACAAAGGATCTGAAGTACTTGAAGAAGCACCATCACCTTTGTGAGATGGTTGTTTGAGTTTTCCAGCCATGATCAAGTCATCTTCAACTTCCACGGCAAGCATTTTGTGCTTCAAGTAGATTCACAGGTCTTGCCCTTCTTAGCTGATATCCAACTTCGGGCAACAGAGCGTTTATAAAAAACGTCTTTTGATTTTCATCGCTCAATGAAGAAGTGGGGATTTTATATAAAATCCTTTGGAACCTTGCAATAAAGTCCCGCATGTTCTCACTTGGCTCTTTCTTCAACTGCGTCAGTTGAGTGATCAACGTGCTAGCATCCTCTGCAGGCTTGAATCTTTTCAGAAATTGCTCACGCATAGTCACCCAGTTGGTTATGGTGCCAGGAGCTAGCCGATAGAACCATTCGCCAACCAAGTCATGTAGAGTCTCAATGAAGAGTCTGACCGAGACATCTTCATGCTCCACTGCAAGCACACCACAAGATATGAAGAAGGCCGCCAAATGATCATCCGGGTTTTGCTTTCCATCTCCAAAGAATTTTGGAAAATTCTTTCTGGATCCTTTTGGCAGATCGTGCATAGGTGGAGCCAAGTTCAGTGGCCCAAAAGCTGCTCCCCATGGGACAGGTACTATCTGGTTCTGATTTGCCATGATGAATGGAGCACGTCTTCTCCTTGTGTAGACTTGGTGAATAATTTCCATGCCACCGGATTATGCTGAAGACGATCCGGATCTGGATGGGTGTGCACTCTCCTTCCTGGTGAGAGACTAGATCTACGGCTTCTAACTTGAGGAGGATGATTGAAATTGAATTGCTCCTGTAGTCTGAAGAAATGATCAGTCCTTCCTTGCGCCTTCATCACGGATCGGGTGAATGGACGTTCAGCCAGGTTGAGATTTGTATGGAAAACACTCCAATCTTCAAGAGATAAGCTTTGATCTGCAAAGATAGTTGTTCCCAAATGAGTCGCCAAAAACTGTTGGCTAGATTTTCTGCATAGCATAAAACCTAGGCAGTCATGAGATAAATCTCCCTCATTTACCGGTGAGGCTCCCGTGTCAGATTTGTCAATTAAAATATGCTAGTATCTATATGGGGTTTTACTTTAACTATTCAACTCATGAACCATAGTTGTATGATAGCTTCCAACAAGTAAGCAACTATTTAAGAAAGGAAATATTTATAGAAGAAGGGAAGAAGGGAATTATATAAACACAGAGAAGAAATGGGGAAGATGTGCATCCCAATCAATAGATAACAGAGTTGATTACATGCACATAGAAGAAACCAATAGATATAAACACAAATTATAAGCAAAGGTAGCTCTAGATCTAGATCTAAAATAACACAAAGTTTATTAAAAGATCTAAGATATAAAAGCTAGAAACACAATACACCGTGACACAAAGTTCTCTGGAAATCTGCTCTTGTATATTCCTTTGCTTCAAGTGGCTCTCAAGGGTTTCAACACAAAGTCTGGAACACAAGAATGCTGCTTACAAATTTGATCATTAAACGAGGTTCTTCTTCTACTTATAGAATGTAGAAGGGAAAGTACAAATGGGAAACTCAACTGAACTGAAACATAAACAACAAGTAAAGATGACATTTGGCAATCATCCTCCACTAACTTCTCCTTAAGTGACACATGTATCACTTAACTAATAGAATTGTTCCACATAACTTTAAGTAATGGTTTCAAAACCAATAACTTTAAAGTTTTACAATTTCATCCGGGAACGTGGAAAATAGAAGAAGAAAGAATAGAAGAAGTCAAGCCAGCTGTAACATTTATGTCTTCTTTTTGTTCTGATACTGGATATACTTGTCGAACATGTAATTCAACATCTTCCCATCTGTTTTAGCCACCTTCCTTTTCTGTCCTGAATTGCAAGCAATCCTTCATTCAACACCTTGATACATGCTTCCACATCCTCCAAGCTCGGCCCGAACCTCGCAATATCCGCCTGCAATGCCACCAGTCTGCTAATGGAATTCATCGTGAAAGGCTTAGTAGCTCCATCAATTCTCCTTTGTACCATCAGAAGAGACCCTTCCAGGAATTAGGCACTCTGCTAGGAATGATCCGTACGTATGAAGTAACATTTCCGACCACTTCCTCCTCAGTGAAAGAAATGATACTGTCTGGTAAAGACGATGTCTTACTCTCAAGTGCCTGCATCCTCTTCAGCAAAACTCAGATCTCCAAATGGAAAGATACTGCAAACTCCACCGCTTCCCTTCTCAACCGATCCGTCTGCATACAATCTGCTCGCAACCAATACTTCTCCCGGAAGCTTGTTGATTTTGGCCAAAGTACTCAGGTTACTCTCAAAGAATCGTGTTCATATCTACTATGCTCATCACCAGTTGCTTCAGCTGATTTGTTGCATCATTCATAACCTTCAGTGGGGTCAGCACCTCTCCAAGTCAGTACAGTAAGCTTGATGAATAATAGATTCTTCCATTCACAATAAATTTTCACCCGATTGCTTGATCCTCCATCTCCCCATAAGATGATCACTCACCTGCTCTGAAATGGGCTGAGTGGAAGATTTAGCAACCTTGGCTATGATCTCGCACAACTGAGATACCTGCTTCTGAAGCTCATCTTTCTCCGCCTTTTCTCTATCAAGCCTAAGGAATAGAGCATCTATCAATGTCTGTGTGTCCTGCTTCAATCCTTTTGTGGTGGCTTGACCGAGGGGTACTCTGGTTACTGTTACATCTTCTGCCGTGAGCTCATCCTCTTCTTTCCTTCCGCCGGAACTGACATCTCAGCAAACTTCTGCCCCGACTCCTCGATGATCAACCTTGAAGTTACCTTAGCAACTTTAGGTTTTCTATCTTTTCCGCCTAGACTGGAGTAGCTGCAAGTCGTGTTCCTCCAAGTTCATTTCCACTCTAGCTTCTGGAACCAACTGCGAAGCCAACCATTCTGAGAAGTTACTTCTCGGAGAATGAGAAGTCGCTGAGTGCACTACTATCTCCCACTCTGTTTCCTCTCCATCAAAAACTGCTACAGTGTTATGGCTGCCATCTTCTGAATCATCCAAGGACAAAGCTCTTTCGAACTCTGCCATCTGCAACTTCAACGTCTCTTCTGGAACAAGTGCTGAATGGAGTGGTTGAGGAGAGAAGATGAATGTTGCCGGATTCAGTGGAGGCATGGAAGTGTCCTGCTGAGGTGCAACAGTCGGTGAAGTACTGGATGCTGGAGAAGCCGAAACTAAAGTCATAGCCGTGGAAGTGATCTTCTCCTTTGATTGAGATCTTCTGTGCACTTTCATCTTCTCGACTTTCGCTGCTTTCTCCTCCGTGCTTCCTCTTGAGGGAATCTCCTGTGCCGAAGTTGCCCGTGATTTGATTCATCAATGCTTCATCAAGGCAAGTATCCCTTCACAACAACCAGTTTGAAGTATTCACCAGAACAACGCCAGACCTTTCTTCAATCATATGGCAGCCCCCTACGTTATCCTGAAGTACGGCTCTATCTCCTCCCATTTGATGGTAAGTGTCAAGTAACACATTCCCATCATCTTTAAGATCCGCAGGTATCCGTGCTAGTCCAAAGTCGAACACTTGCCGCTGATAGCCTGCTGAAATCCTTCTTTCTAACCTCGTACTCACTTTTGCACTTCATCCAAGAAATCCTCTAATGAAGGCACATGTGCGTACTCCTGGGAGATCATCTTCCTGGCTACTCCAAATGGATCAAAGTTCAGCCATGCGGGAAGAACTCTTGCTCATACTCGGATAACATCTCCGCTTCTCCATCCTCGGCTCTTATGAATGCTCTGGCAGCTATAATGTCCCACAATGATCGGGAAGAAGCCCGTAGACTTGTGCCATTTCGACTGAAGGTCGTGTATCTCCACAAGTTGTCTGCTCAGCTCCATGGTGATCAATCTATCATTCGGATATCTGGGCAAGCTTAACCGGTTCTCCAGAAAAGCCAGTAACCCTGAGGTATGTGAAATCTACAAACTGAATGAATAGACTACCCAATTCTTTTGGATACAACTTCCCACGCTTCCTTGCTCACCCTGTTGGCCTTTAGGTCCCTGTCTAGCCTGCAAATGAATTCGTAGAAGAATCCATCATTGACCACTTTGAAATCTTTCTCGCACGCAGGTACAGTAAGTTGTGGGTAGCACTCAAAAATGGGGTCCTTAGAAAGAATGCCACATCTATCCAGCTTGGAGAAGATGCCTTGTGAAGTTGCTGCATATACCAAATAAGAAGTCATTTTGAAGCTGAAAGTACGCTTCACGTTCCGGAGTTGCTCACCAATGTTGTCGCTAATGATTTTCGACCAATTGATTATGGAATCAACCTTGTTGACTTCAATGGTCCTGATGAAAGCATACATCCATGTACGGAAAGTGTGAGCATTCACCTCGCCATTTATCCTGCATAACAATTTGGCAATATCATCTACCTCCTGTACCAGATTGGACCGCGGAAGAGTTCTTGGGAACTTAGAAGGAGATCTGGGCTTCTTCATGTATCTGTTGTTCATTATGTTCACGCAGTCAACTCTATGCTTCTCCCACCTGCCGGCATCCTGAATGCTAATGGAAGTCACCACCTTTCGAGCGGAATCTTCAAACAATAATTGATGAACTCTGCATCCAACCGAATTATTGTTTTCCCGTAGCATCTCGCACTGATCTGGATGAAGGATGGTAAGATCCTAGCACACCATATAAAAACTCGCAATCGGGTGTGTATGGAAAGGTTGCAGCTCGAATAATTCCACTGCTTTTAACCGCACGCATGAGTGAAGTCTTTCCTGCTCTGGATCTATCAATCAATTCGGAAAGAGGTTCCGGACCTAGATCTGTGTCTCCTATGTCTGCAAATTTGGAAGTGATGCATGACTCCGTTGTGCTTTCTTTTTCATCCCTCTTTGCCATGGCTTTGTCTATCTTTGTCTGAACAATTCTTTTTCTTCTTATTTGGCCGGAATTCTTCAAAACTGGTGCAGATCTGGATAATTCTTCAGATTCGGAGGATATATTCAATGTATTGGACATTGATTAAAGCTCATTTTTCTTTTGTAAAGCACCTGTAATGAATTCCTCGCAATTAATTCAGACAAAGATGGCAACCAGAACATGAACAATGAATTTTAATCATAAAAATCTGCATAATTCAAGCCTGCTGCCCCAAAATTGATGTTTTATTTGCATGCAAAGTGAGCATGAATTTTACCAACTTCACCTGAGCACCTGTATCACTTATGCAAACAATTATCCAGACACAAATCAACTTCCTTCAACCTGTGCGCCAAAATTGGAAGCTTTTAGCATTAATTTCACCTTCTTTTGAGCAAAAATCCTCTTCAAATGGGGCGCACTTTTCCTCTGGGCTGCACTTCTTTACCTGTGAATTAATTAATTCATCCTTATGGCAGCCCCTGCTTATATAATCCTTGTGATTCTATAATTAATTAATGCCTTTGCTATTACTGGCAATTAATTAATTAATTAATAAGCTTCACTCTTCAAATGGGGTGCCTATTTTGTGCATGCTTATGGCTGCCATTAAATAAATTAAATTTATTTAATTTTAGACTTCTGCTTCCACTTAACTCAAGCCTCACAGTATGCTTTGACCTTAGCCACTGAAAATAGGAATTAATTTAATCATTTAATACTTTAAAAAGTATTATTTCTCTCCCAAAAGGGGCGCACTTTTTGACATAAAGGGGCTGCATTAAATAAATATTATTTATTTAATTTTAGAACAATCTATTTTCAACCACCTTTTGTCCTTTAACCTCTTGTTGACTTTTCCACAAGCCTGGGCACCAATTTTGGGTGAATAATTAATTAAATTAATCAATTTAAAGGCTGCCTTTACTTCTCCAAAGGGGGCGCACTTTTTGACATAAAGAATTCTATTTTTAAGAAACACATGACAATGGGATTATTTACCCTGCAAGGCAGCCCTGAAAATCCCATGATTCACTTAAGTCATTTGACTTTCATAATGGGATTATTTACCCTGCAAGGCAGGCAATAAAATCCCATGATTCACTTAAGTGATTTTTCTTTTATTCCACAATGGGAATTTTTACCCTGCAAGGCAGGTAAGAAATTCCCCCGCTCTGCTGCCTCTAATTTTCCCATTGTCACTTAAGTGGCATTGCTTCCATGGGAAAAAGTACCCTGCTAGGCAGGTACAAAATTCCCACCTGCCTTGCTTCTAATTTTCCCATGATCCACTTCAATTCTTCTTTTTCCAAAAATGCGGCCAGCCCAGAAGAGGTTTTTTGGTGCACGACTTCATCTTTTCCCAAAGTGAACTGACTCCGATGGTGACTTCCTTCTGGCATAACGTGCGTATATGATCTCCAGCTACTCCAGGCCAAGAATCAAGCCAAACCGGCAAAGGAATTGATCTAGAGAAATTTCACAGAAAATGAAACGGAAAACACAAAAACACAAAACGTTGCCAAAAGTCACAAATAAAGTCCAGAACTCATTCCTGGTTAAAACCCTACTGGTATATAGGAATAATGATATGTACGATCACAACAGAGTTAAAATAGAGAGTGCAAATTGCCTCAAATGGGGCTCAAAATAATTAAATACAAATTTTTCCCGCATAAATCCTAATACGATACGCAATAATATAACAATTTTGGGCATCCGGGTATTTGGCATAAAAATGGCTAATATTCTTTAATACATAACACTGCAAAAATATTCTTGGAAGGAAAGAATAATTCTTTTCATAATAGGACACTTGCTGAAAAAATCCTCTAACACCTTGTTACATCAAAAATCTTTTAGGTAATAAGGGATAAAATATGTGGATTAATCCCTCATAGAATCGCAACACTAGAAACTAATATGCATAAAAATTATAGATGTGAAATAAAAGTGCGAGAATAATAAAAGAGCAACACAAGGAGATAATATTTAACATGGGTAACCCAATTTGGGATACGTCTACAAAGAATCACTTGCTCAGATTTTATTACAAGCCACCACTCTCTCAATACAATACCAGATCTATTTGGAGCTATGCTCAACAAACTCTACTGAGAATTAAAACCTAAATTCAAACACATTTGCAATGTAACATAATACCTACCATATGCACAAAACCACATAAGTAGACAAGCTGTTTTAGTAGTTTTACAAAAGCGTGGGTATCAAAACTATGGGCCAAAACCATCCTATAATTCTATGGGTAAAAAAAAAACCCGCACATATGAGAAAAGCACAATTTTTGAGGCCAATGTTTTTTTCTCGGTGCTATGCCCTTGAACCCCCATTCGGGGCCCACACGACCACGAACCCCGACGAGACAATGTGGAAAGTGTACAAGTACTCTTTACTTAAAGTCTTTAACATTTTCACACATGAAAACATGCTCCATAACCTAATAATCTCCCATTTGGAGACTAGTTTTCTTTTGAGCAAGTTTCTCAACCCTTCACTATTTTCCATGAAAACCAACCAAAGCTAAACATGACTTCGTTTTTCCCTTGTGACAACCTTGGTCATCATGTCTACGAGGATTCGAATGGTATGAATCTTCTCTAGCTTCAACTTATTTTCCTCCAAAGTTGTCCTGATGATACCTTAACTATATATGCTTTGTCCTAGAGTGGAAAGAAAAGTTCTTAGCTAGGTGTATAACACTCTGACTATCACTATGTAGCTTTCCTTCCTCCAGCTTATGCCCCAATTCCTCAAGAAATTGTTGTAACCAAATAAATCATTTTCTTTCCTCTATGACAGCAACATACTCACCCTCCGTGGTTGACAAAGCCACTAGCTTCTGTAGTCGTGAAATCTAGCTCATTGTTGTCCCACCTACAGTGTAAACATAACCCTTCATGCTCCTCCTGCTATCTACATCTCCAGCCATATCGAATGTAAATAACCACACAAAGTGGTGTCGATCCATTGTAGCACAAAATTTTTCCCATGGTCCCTCTCAAATAATGAAGGATCCACTTTACTTCTTGCAGTGATCTCTACCTGGATCACTCATAAATCTACTCACCCTCCCACTGCATGGGAAATATCAGGCCTAGTGCACACCATGGCATACATCAAACTACCAACCGCTGATGAGTAAGGTACCTTGGACATCTGGGTTCTCTCCTGCTCTGTCTTGGGACACTTCACCTTTGATAACTTGAAATGGCCTACCAAAGGAGTCCCAACCGGTTTAGCATCCTATATATTAAACCTCTCAAAGACCTTCTTAATGTACTCTTCCTGAGATAAATTCAGATTCCATTCCTTCCTATCCTGAGATATCCTCATACTAAGGATTTGTTTAGATTCCCCCAAATCCTTCATAGCAAAGGATTCAGTTAGCTGCTTCTTGTGTACTTTTATTTCCTGCATGTTTTTACTTGCAACCAACATGTCATCCACATATAGACATAGGATAATATAACAACCATCCTCAAATTTCTTTGTATACACACAATGGTCAGAATGACATCTAATATAACCTTGCTCCATCATGAAGCTATCAAATTTCTTATACCATTGACATGGAGTTTTTTTCAAGCTATACAAGCTCTTATTTAGTTTACACACCATCTCCTCTTTACCTTTGACCTCATAGCTCTCTGGTTGCTGCATAAATAGATCCTCCTCCAAATCACCATGGAGAAATGCAGTCTTTACATCAAGCTGCTATAAGTGCAAGTCTTTTCTGCAACTATTCCAAGAACAATTCTAATATAATTCATTACTATAAGAGAAAAAATCTCATCAAAATATATACCTTTTTTCGTGTAAACCCTTGACCACCAACTCGAGCCTTGTATTTTTTCTTGCCTCCTTCTTTCTCTTTGATTTTGAACACCCACTTGTTTTGTAATGCTCTTTTCCTTCGGGTAGCTTCACCAAATCCCCATGTCCGGTTCTCCATGAGACCTTGATGCTACTCATCCATGGCTTGCTCCCACTTCTTCTTAGCATCTACCTACACTACTTCATCAAAACTCTCGGCTCTCCACTATCGGTGAGTAATAAATAATAAATAGAAGGAGAAAAATGTTTAGGTTATCTTCTTAGCCTAGAAGACCTCCTCAATATAGGAGTTCGGGGTTCCTATTGAGGAGGTTCTTGAACTGATTCATGTGTCACTTTCCCATCCGGAAGATCCTCTACCATTGCATATTCTTTCTTAGATTCTTCCCTATTTTCTTGCAACTGCTGTTTATACATGACTTTCTCATTAAAGACCACATCCCTAGATCAAATGATTTTCTTGTCCTTAATACTCCAACATTTATATCGAAATTCATCACCACCATAACCAATGAAAGTACATTTTTTTGATTTAGCCTCTAGCTTGGTCCTATCATCCTTGTCTATATGGAAAAACACCTCAGATTTAAAGACTCTAAGAAATGAATAATCAGCTTTCTTACCATACCAAGCCTCCTCAGGTATGTATCCATCCAAGGCACTTGAGGGTCCTCTATTTATCAAGGGTATAGATGTACTCGCCGCTTCTACCCAAAAAGAAAGAGATAGTCCTGCATGTAACCTCATGCTCCTAGCACATTCCATTATTTTTCTATTCATCCTTTCGATACCTCATTCCGCTACGGAGTTCCTAGAATCTGTATTTTTCCTACGGATTCCATTATTAGAACAATAATAACCAAATTCATTACTATGCAATACTCCCCTCCATATCTCGACTGAGACATTTTAAGCGAAGACCTGTTTCATTCTCAACCAAGGCTATCCAGTTAACAAAAGTGTCAAATATGTCGATTTGTTTCTAATACGATAAAACCAAACTTTCCTTGTTGCATCATCAATAAAAGTAACATAATAATTTGAACCCCAATAGATGATACTTGAGCTGCCCCCGCACATCGAATGCACCAACTCTAACTTATTGTCTTTCTTTGTAGGTCCAACCTTGAGAAACCTTACGCACTTCTATTTCCCATATATGCGGTCCTCACAGAACTCCAAACTTTTTTCGTATATCCGGGTAAATCCTTCTTTATGATCTCCATGCCCTTATGGCTCATATGATGAGCCTATAGTACCACAATGTTGTATTTACTTACAAGCCACAAGATTACAAACATTAGTGCTATAAGTGGTTAAATACAAGGTTCCAATCTTCTTACCTCTTACCACCACAAGAGCACCCTTGGTAACCTTCTAAGAGTCTATTGTAAATATCACAAAATAACCATCACTTCCCAACTGGCCCACTGATATCAAATTTCATTTTAAAGTAGGTACATTTCGACATCCTTCAATAGCCATGTATTCTCATTCGCATCTTAACCGAATAAAACCTTTTCGAACTATACTGCAAGGATCATCATCACCAAGAAATAACATGCCCAAAATCCCCTTGAACACAATAAACAAAATAATTCCTATGTGGAGTAGCATGGAAAGAAGCCGCCGAATCTAAAACCCAAGATTCAACAATAATGTCCAAAGAAAGAATCAAAGCATCCCGACATACTTTACCCGTTGCGACATTTGCCTCCTTGTTTTCTTCCCATTGTTTCTTCTTGTCTCGAAGCTCCCAACAATCATTCTTTGCATGCCCAAAACTTCCATAGTGCCAACATACTATCTTGCTTTTGGATTTTGACCTTGCTTGATTTTTTTATTTTCTACGGCTTCCTCTATTCTTGTCTCCCTCTAGTTTCCACTGTCAAAACATTCCCTGAAATAGAAGATTCCCTAGAGATTTTTCTTTGCATTTCCTCACTTAGAATCACCCCTACAACATCCTAAAACTTCAACTTTGAGTTAGCTAGAACTGAGTTGCTTACCGCCATTACAGGTTATTCCAACTCTCAATTAAGAGCACCGAATTAATAAAGCCGTAACTTCTTCGTAACATTCTATTGTAATCGAAGCTAACATATTTACAACCATATTAAAATGATTTAAATAATCTATTTCTTTGAACCATTCTCATACATCTTCATATTAAAAAAATCATTAAAACTATCTTATTAAAGGCGAGAGGGTATTTCATATAACTTTCCTAATGCATCCATCAGTTCTTTTGTATTCTTTTCCTTTGAAACATTAAATAATAACAAAGATGCAAGACATAGCCAGATTGTCCCAAGTGCCTTCCTATCCAATAAATCCCATTCTACATCCATCATGTTCGTGGGTTTGTTCACCTTCTCGGACAACGAGAATATAAAGATCCTTCTAATAAAGGTAATCTTCCATCTTCATCTTCCAAAGATTGAAATTCTGCTGTTGAATTTTTCAACCCTTGATCTTCCATCATCTCGCCATATCTCCCACTCAAGCTAAAACTTTCCTTGCGATTCAACACTTCAGCAAATCAAACCTCGTTATGATACCAATTTTTAGGTAATAAGGGATAAAATATGCAGAATAATCCCTCACAGAATCGCAACAGTAGAAACTAATATGTAGAAAATATTACAGATCTGAAATAAAAGTGCAAAATAATAAAAGAACAACACAAAGAGACATTATTTAACATGGTTCACCTAATTTGGGCTACGTCCACCAAGAATCACTTGCTCAGATTTTATTACAAGCCACCACTCTCTCAATACAACACCCATATCTGTTTGGAGCTAAGCTCAACAAACTCTACATGATTCACACTTGAATTGAATCCCAACCCCGAGCGAGACAAGCTGTGGAAAGTGTACAAGTAATCTTAGTGTACGAGTCTTCAAAATTTTCACACACTTGGTTACAACCTGAGTTAACTCATGTGCATGACTATTTTAATCCTTTTACAAAATCCAAAAATGATAAAAATAGTACATGCTAACCAAAAAAAAAAAATAGCTCACATCATTGATCCTATTAAAATTTAAACTTGATTGACTTCCTTTCAATCCTTCCTTGGCATGTGTACGGACCATTTTGCATGAGTAAAGGTGAATTTGATAAAACTAAGGTATACTTAGAACAAATTAAGGTAAATACAAAGTGAGGAAGCTCCACATCTTTTATCTCAAAAGCAATTTTTGGTCATCATGTGGGGACATTGCATGCAATTTATATCTTGGTCAACACACCTTTTAGACTTCACTCAAGACCCCTTTTGGCATATCATACACATATGGGTTCAAATACTATCTTTTACTAATACTATTTCAAACGATAATCCCACCCCCACATAAAAAATTAATGGTTTTAAACAAAGTTTAAAACCTCCCCCCCTTCGAATGCAATAACTACATGAAGACGGATAACAAACCCAAAGTGGATTTTTAACCTAACCTAACCAATATTAATGAAAAGGTGAGGCTAAAACAATTCGGTTAAGAAAAATTGAGTAGGGTGGAAAACCACTTAGGGAGGGGTCCCATGGAGGGGGTTGCGGCTCCACAATTGCCTCTGTAGTGGGTCCCATGGGTTTCTCCACATTCTGTTGTAAGATAGAAATAAATCTATCCTTGAAAAATCTGAGCCCCTACTTTTTAGGGAGAAGATTTGTGCGGGTGGGAAAAAGGGGGGGCTACAATTTTCCTTCACCCGCATAATTTTTTTTTGACAAATGGCAGTTTCCAGCTAATGAAAAAGTCTTTGGCGGGAATAATTTTGGAGGGAGATAATTATTTTGGAGGGAGAGGCAACCTATATGAAGAGAAGATCTGGGGAAATCCATACATCTCTTCTGGAGAGGTTGCTGCAACAAAGATCAAGGTATGTAATTTATTTATTTTTCATTTTCCAGGTCTATTAAAATTAGAACAGTTTGAATATTTTGAAATATTGTTTGTTCTGTTTCTTCTACCCATTGCCTTCTTGACACCACCTACTTCCAATGTTGCTGCTCCATAATCTGGCTCTCATGTGCCTTATATGAATTTCCTATGTTCCTACAGCCTCAATAGTTTATTATTTTGATCATTTTTGTTGTTTTACTTCTTCATAAATTAGAGAGAAAATTTAAGAACTTCCAATCACTAAGCATTGGATGCACGTGTGATAAACTGCCTAATTCAATATAAATTTAAACATGTTATTCAACTACAATAGACAAGTAAAGGACATTGTAAGGTGAATTTTTAATTTTATTTCTCACTGCTGGATTAAATGTCTTGAATGGCTTGAATTGGATCTGAATGTTAAATGTTTTTGAAATGTCTCACTGATGTTTGATGGCACCCATTCACAGATTTGATGACTTGTATTAGTTGGGAAATAACTTATTTAATTCATTATTAGGGTGTAATACTAGCGAACTAGTAGGATTCGATTTGTAAGTAGAAATGAAATCCACCTACATTTTATTGTAAAAATATGTTTAAAGACATTAAAAATGCACCCCAATAGCTCCAAAAAAATTCACCCCTCACGCAGTCCCACATCAACAGTTGTAGGCTTGTCTGCATTATTGCGGAATTTTTGATTTCGTGTTGTGCAGGGCCAGGGTAGTGAAGCCACACCCTTATTAATGAGCAGGTAGGGCCATATCACCATGAAGTAGTTGTTAGAAAGACTCTTTACGTATCCAAACCTCCTTTATTTTGTGAGATTTGAGATTACAACCTCAATAGTTTATTATTTTGATAATTTTTGTTGTTTTACTTCTTCATAAATTAGAGAGAAAATTTTAAAACTTCCAATTACTGGGCATTGGTTGCACGTGTGATAAACTATCTAATTTAATCTAAATTTAAACATGTTATTCAACTATAATCGAGTCACAACAAAGAACATTGTAAGGTGAATTTGCATTACGGTAAATTTGTTTGACATATTCATGTTCATGAACTTGTAGAATTTCTGTATAACTCTTAAATATATTTCATATTTGTTGTCGCTTGTTATTATCATCAAACGTAATTATGAGAGATTAGATTAGAGATTAAAAAAATTGATTTTTTTTTGTTTCCTTCGTTGTTTTCTTGTTTAAGACTCATTGATACAAAGTAACTTGATTTGATTTCTTAATGAATCAAATAATTATTTATGATTGCTTTGTTGATTTTATATTTTTGTCGATTGCATTTTTGAGACATTGAATGTCTGTCTGATGCATATTGACTTGCTACAAAAACTTCAATGAGTGTCTCGAAAGAATTTTAGTGGCCACATATCTAGTTGGCACATGATAGAGTGGAGTGAGTTTGGTTTGTCTTGATGATAGCTAATTATACATCAAGTATAATAATATATTTTTCTGTCACTAGTGACAAAAGCTCATAAAATTTTAAGACAAATTTTAATATATTGGTTGTTTACAAGATGGTTGTTCCACATAATCAAGCATTCGTGAATTATAGGCTTTTCTTTTTGGTGTCTTAAATCCAGTATCAAGCTTATGGTATTTGGTACTTACTTTACACATTACTTTACTGTAGGGAAAACTACTTTATTCTATCTTCCCATGGATAAAAGCTTGCATCGCCCAACTCCTACGAAGGGTGGGTTTTTAGGTATTCAACATTACTTTCCCAAGATGAATTACCTGAAGAAGTGTACTCTTTAGATGATTACAACTTCTCAGAATTTGTTCAAAGTACCCAAGGGGACAATGAAGAGGTAGTCATAACTTCTAGAGAGAATTCTGTTCTCAAAGAATCCTACTTCTCACCAAAATCAACACCACAATATGAACCTGCCCCTATCAATCAAGAAGAAATTGGAGTGAAGCAACCTGATGTTATTGAAAATCAATTTTCTGACCGACGACAAAAGAGTAGAGTTCGTTGGAGCATTGCAGACACTTCTATTCTTATTGAAGCAAAGCGTATTGAAAGAGATACGCAAACCAATGGCAGTGCAATGAAAAAATCCATTTCATCTACTGAAAAATGGAAAATAGTACAAAATTATTGCTCTAGTCATGGTGTTGATCGTACTGCAAACCAATGTCGAGATCGATGGGAGCATGTTTTCCTGATTTTAAAAGAATCTGAGATTATGAATCACATATTCCATCGAGGCCATGATAGTTATTGGAATATGACAACCCGAGAGAGAATTGATAGAAAGCTTCCAACAAATTATGCAAAAGAAATTTTTGATGCAATGGAGGTAAATTTTGGTGTTGATCGAGCAATTAACCCTAGAAATATAACCATTGATTCTTCAGACAACAACTATGTCTTTCGGGAGGATTCTCACTCACCAAATGAAGATGTCCAAGGGAAAGAATGTCCAAGCCAAATGAAGAGTCCCAATGAAGGGGACAACCAAACTACTGGCAAAAAACGGAAATCAACAAGCAAAACAAGTACTATAAAGGATACGTTTGCTGAAAATAATAAGCTGATAATTTCTACTTTGCAGATGGCTGAAGAGGGGCGTATGAAACGCCATGAAATGGATTGTGTTTTGATTGAAGAGCGTCCACAAAAATATTGTTTTGATTGAACAACGCATGCAAAAGGAAGAGTTAAATGAAGAGAGGCTGATCAAAATTGAAGAGCAAAAGATCAATGTGCAGTTGAACTTAGTTTCAACTTTAAATTCCATTGGACAAGCAATGATGAAGATTAGTGATTCATTTTGAAATGAGGCAACTCTTCAAGTTATCTTGAGAACATATACATGCAGCTCTGGTTGTTTTGTTTCCTTTATGTAATCCTTATGGCATTGATAATAAAACTTTTTGATCTTCAAAGTCCAATTTGTTCCAATTCTTTTAAATCCCAAGTTCTTCTTTTATATGCATTACCTATATAAGGAGGTGTTGAAGATAATAGAACATTTGTGAAGTCTGATTTCATACAAGGAATAATGAGGCAAGTGTTTGTATTATTGTAGATTAATGAATGAATGTGGAGATTTTATCTTGAGCATATTAGAGAATTCAGAATCTACATACTGCTATCATGTTTGTTATACAATTCTTAACCAGTTTTGAATTGTAAATAAAGACTACAAAGTTTGGAGATGAGGACTAACAAGTACTTTATCAGCTATCATATTCAAGAAGGGAGAGTAAATACAATTTATCAACTTAGACTAGCAACATTGTTGAATGATTTCACGTCCGTTCTCTATCAAACTTGACTATACCAGCATCCCTTATGGAGGAGAGGACATTTGTATACCAACATGTTGCTTTAGAGCTTAAATAGTCTTGTCCTTCACTTTTAAGCCACTGAAATTGCATGAACACTTCAAATGATGTTCTAATTACAGTCTTCACTCCTTATCTTACATTTGCTATTGAAGAAACTTCATGATTTTGGCAAAAAAATCTTTCTACCCTGACTTTCACTGAGACATGAAACTAGTCTTCAAGATGATTCAATTTGCATATTACGGAGCTTGTCCTTTGTTTCTAGAGAGCACCTTGAGAAGCTCCAGACATTAGACACTTTTCTACATCACTTTGTCATACTGTGTGCAAACATCACTTGAAAGAATATAACCATGAAAACTAGTCATTTCCAAGATTGTGTGTACTTAAGCTTAGACCACCACATTACAGTTTTGACTCTGAGACTTCTTGCTCACAAGTGTTTACTCACCCAACTTTCATTGCACTCATCCTTCACTAACAGAATAAGCATATATAAAGACATCAAAATAAGCATCAACTGCACATGTCATATGCTCATTTGAATTATACATATATAAAGACTACAAAATATGTAAAAAGAACATTCTAGGGATGGCACATAGAAATATGCACAATACATAAGAATATACAACAAAAACAATATCATGTTTCATAATGCCTCAACATATTTGAATTGAACTGCTCAAGGGATTCAAATGACTTCCAACACCCTTTTCCAAAAAAATTTCAAGGCATGGATTTATTTGTTGAAAGTATTTTCTTGCTTTCCTTAGCTTGTATGTTTTAATTGCATTCAGAAATGAAATTGACCATAAATTGTTATCATCAAAGAAGGAAATAAGATGAACTATAAATGTATTGTTGTTTGTTCTAGTTGATACATTAGTTCAATTTATATGATGTCATGCAATCTCTTGAAGGCATAGAATCCAAGGAAGTAACAAGTAATTCCATTGTATATTGACTAAAGCTCTTTTTTGTAGGGAGGAGTACGCATTTCAGGTTTTTTATATTCCTATTTGTAAGAGGCATTCTTCAATTGCACAATGGATTATCATGCAAGGCAAAAATGAAATTCCTCCTAGCATGTGCAACAACAATTATTCAATTAGCATTGCAAATTTGGTATGATCTTCAAGACTCAACCAATATTCGACGCATATCAAAGAAGCGTAAGCTAGATTCATTTATTCCATCACACTCCACCAATCCAGAGGATGAAAACATGGATATGGAGACTTTTTAATTACTAGTGGGCAAGAGAATTTGGTTCTTGAAACAGATTTTTCAATTTCTCAATGGAGAGGTAGGATACAAGGAGAATGGTATGTAAAACCTCGTTCCTTGCATTGGTGGAATCACTATATATTTGAAGTTAAATGTGATGATCAACGGTTTCGCAGCATTTTTAGGTTGCCTTATGAACTATTTGAATCTCTTTGTGAATCCTTGCATGAAGACCTTAGTCAAGGTGACATACCTTTTTCATTCGTCACATCTATAAAGAGTAGAGTGTTTCCTGTTGAAAAACAAGTGGCCATTGCAGTGCTACGACTATCCTCTGGGATGACAATGATAAACATCAGTGAACTTTTTGGGTGTGGAAAGTCAACTATTGTAAGAACTGTGAATAAGTTTATTAATGCAATGCAACATCGATTTCATAGGAACATCCAATGGCCAAACAATCAATTGGATCTTGAAATTTTGAAGGAAGGATTTCACCAAAGACAAGGCTTTCCGAATTGTTGTGGGGTTATAGATGTAACTCACATTCAATTCCGACTTCCAGCCAATGAGTGTTCAGCTGATTGGTATGATAGAGATCACAACTACAACATGTCCTTACAAGCCATTGTTGATAGCAATATGTGTTTTATAGATGTTTTTACAGGATGGCCTGGTTCTGTTAATGATGCTAGACTATTGCGAAATTCTTCTTTCTTCAAATTGTGTGAAGGTGGAAAAAGGTTAAATGGTCATTCCGTTTCCATTGGTTCTTCCAACATGAGAGAGTACATTATAGGTGATGGCGGATATCCATTATTGCCATGGTTAATCACACCTTTCAGTGGATCTTTGACAACTAGTCAAAGAGAATATAACTTTAAGTTGTCCTCGACACGTATTGTTGTTGAGTGTGCATTTGGGAGGTTAAAGAATACATGGCGAATCCTACAATCTAGAATTTGTCAGCCTAATTTACAAATGCTACCGAAAACTATTCTTGTGTGTTGCATATTGCATAATATGATGTTAGCTTTAGTGGAAGATGAATCCAATGGAATTGAAGTTGTTGACAATGCAAACTATGTGCATACCAATGAATTGGGAGTTGATCCAGTTGCAACATTATCTCGGGAAGCCTTAATGGATTTTGTTAATGGTGATGACAATCTTATATGTGTAAGGTATAAGTCTGAAAATTGCAGTTTTGACTTCCTTTTACCAATTTTTTAAATTGTTTTTAGTTTAATTACTGACAATGTGTTTATATTATTGCAGACATGAATAGATCAAAAAGTAGACATTAAGATTCCAGTTCTGGTGGGATTTTTAAAGCTTTCTAGTCCAAGATAAAATATAAGGATCTGGTTAAAAGTTCTCAACAAGGGTTGCATGTTAATCCTGCAGCGTTGTCAAGATCTATGGCCTTTCAGGAAAACTGCTAGAGCTTCTTTGTCCCTTTTTTCCTTTATTGAAAAACACTCATTTTCTCTTTAAATAAAGTATAAAAAGCTTTAGAACAGGCAAGATTGGTCAGTGACTTTGTCATACGATGAAGAGGCTTGCACTGTAAAGTGGAATGGTGGAATTGAACCCTGAAAATAAAGTATAAGCTAGCCACTTTTTATTGGCATCTATAAATTGGGCACAAAACATGACATATGTATATATAGCGGAATGTGTGAACTACATTTAAATACATTGGCTCTCTTTCCAGAGTCGAGATAAATGAAGGTAGTAATGGCTGAATATGTAGGTTTTATATTTGCATCATCAATACAGTCATGCCATCTTTTGATCATAAGCTTGTGTGTTTGATTTCAAGGTATGACTAAGGAATACTTCTTAAAATATTGTCAATAAGTTGTGTGTTTTTTTATCAAGGTTTTAGATGATATTAGAATGATATTAGATTCCAGTTCATTTTATATATATACCTCAAATGCTTCTTCATTCCTACAACCTGAGCGAGTTAATATTGTGGGTAAATTGTGGAGTAATGTATCATATTCGTATTTTGCACCTTTCTTATTTCAAATTTGTGTGTCTAGAATTATTGGTGGTGACAACCCTTGTTCGTTTGCAGCTTTGTAACAACATGCACATTTATTCTTTTCCATGGTTTCATACGCAATCCTGGCTTTGGACTTTGGTTGTGTAATCACCATTTTCTCATTCCACACCGTTTTCTTTTGCCTTTGCTTTTTCAGCACAGGACAATCTTCTGAATTATATTGGCAATATGCAAAATAGGCTTCCCTGTTGGGATTCACTGGGAAGTTCTGCGCAATGTGATTGATCACATCACACATGTATCGTTCAATTGGCTGTCTTGACTTCCTTGGACCTTGTTTCCTTGTTTGGTATCCCCTTGTTGCTGATAACCACATTGTTGCCAAGGATTCTTCCCACTCTGTTTTTGTTGGTGCAGGGTATTCCATCCTCTTTGTTACTGCTGTGGTTTCCATTCTCTGGTGATGATGATTGTGGCATTTGAACCACTGCATTCCCTTGCTACATAACTGGTTGTGGTTATTGTTGGGCTTGTACTCAGACATTTCTTATGTTGTCGTCATTGAGTTCTTGCAATGCTCTGCAATTCTCACCATCATAGTTCATTGAATGACAAAAACTGCAACATGTTCCCAGTGGTTGCATTACATATCTTTCTTGCTGATGACAATGGGATGTATGCTGTCCCCAAATTTTACAAATGTATGCTGTCCCCAAATTTCAATATATGTAATGGAGATTTGTTGTGGACAGGGTCTGTGAAGGGGAGGTCATATAGTGATGCGCAGACAGGTCGTGCCAAGGTCAGAGTCACTGCTCACAAGAGCAGTGAACAAGGTTTTTGAATTTGTGCGTTTTGCAGAGTTCGAAATCCTTTTTGTGCTCTTCCTTCTGGTTGTGTTCCTGTGAGATCCAGCTGCGCAAACAATATCAAAGTGGGTAAAGGCTGAGCAAAAAAATAAATTATCTCTGCAGCACCCGCTCAATTTTTTAGGAGCAGCGGGTCCATGGGACCACTAGGTTACTCCTCATTTTCTGTTTGCGCTGGAAGTCTCCAGAAGCTATGAGAAAAATTGGAGAAGAGGAGGCCACTGTTTTCACCATTTCTTTTTGTATTTTGCTCTGATTTCTGCGCAATGGTTACTCATCATAGCATTTTCTGAGATTTTTGAGCATTCTAGGCCTGGAGGAGCTCGCTTTGTGTATGAGCTAGGTGGATTCGTAGCTCGGTTGTGCATAACTTTAACTCGATTTGACTCTGCTCAAGAGGTAAATTTGCATTTCTTTGTAAATTTCGTTTCTTTTAATACCTTTGTTTTTGTGTTGGGTTCTCACCATTGAAACTGTGATTTAGCTTTGTCAAATGGCCACATTCTGGGTATGTCTACAGCTCTGAAACGTATTTTCCATCTGGGTTTTGATTGTTTTGAAGAGATCGTTTGTTCTATGGGTTTGCACTTTATTCTCTTAAAACTCTGCGTATTGCAAATTTGGACCGTCTTCTGTGGCTTCTGTGTTCTGTTTTTAGTAGCCATTTTTTCTGAAAGTGGGTTCGCTGGCTTGGCTACCATTTTCACTTGTTGCCTTCATTCTTCAAGTAAATAGAGCTTCTGTGTACTTTCATGTTACTATGCGAACTAAAAATGTTGTTTCTTTGGCCTTTCTGGGTGAGGGTTTTCCAAATTTGGATCTGTTTGAGTCGATGACGGGCTTTACACTTGCATATATGCTATTGTTAGAAGCTTCTGGTTCTGCTGTGTAGAGATCTGTTCTTAATCGCCATTGTTGCTTCTGTGAAGAGCTTTGCATTTTCTGGCTTGCTCAATTCGTGGGCTGTGTATTTCAACCGCCATTTTTACTATTTTGAGCTTTGCTTATCACTTTATGGGTCGATTTTTAGCTCGTATGGCTCTGCTTCTGATCTGATTTCTTTATTGTGGGTTGCCCTGGGGTTTGCAAGTTGAATCTTTGGCATTATCCACTCGAGGCTAGTGTTGGGTATACTTTTTCATTCCATATTGCTGAAATGATGACTTGTTCTCATTGATCTAACTGCTGCTTGCAAACATGGAGCTTGTATTTACTATTCTCTCTTTCATTTGCAAAGTGAAAGGCTTAAAAACCAACAACCTGTTGTAATTTTGAGTCCACTATAGTGGTGCACATCTTGTCATTGTTGATTTCCCCAAATCTAAAAACTCATGTGGTGTTAGGCAGTATTTTATTTGAAAATTTGCTTCTTTAGCAAGTGCATAGCTATGTATTCATCTCCATTGCATTGTTCATCTATTCTTGTACCAACTGAACATTGATTGACAATCTATTTATTTCCGACTGTATGTACCTTTGAAAATGCAATTTGGGGCTTTATTTTCACTTGAGAGACCTGAAATGTCTTGCAATAGTGTTGTTCTTTGCTCCTTTAAAGATTAATTACTCTTAAAAGTTGTACTTGAGCTTGATGGAGCTCTTTTTACTGGCTGAAGATGGACACTCGAAGACAACTGTTTGAAAATCTGAATTTGCATTTATCTCTTTTGAAGTGGCTCTATTATGTTCTGAAAGTTATATCTCAAGATGAATGTCACACTGTAGGTGTTTTTACTTCCCGTAGCTTGAGCTTTTTCTTTACTTGACTTTTCTTTTGTAACTCTAAGAAAACTTTTCTCTCTTATATGGTTCGTCTAGACTGGATCTTGTGACTTGTACGGAGCTCAAAATGTAACCATATGTTGAAAATCTGAACCATATACTTCTCCATGCTACACTTCTATTTTTGATCTTATGTAATGCTTCCCTTGTGGGCCCTTGCGTGGATATAATGATCTGAAATCTGCAATTATATCTTGTTGTTTTGATCTCTTTCCTTGGGTAATCTGAATGAAGAATTGTAATACCTATTATTGATAATGTGCCTCCTCGATTATGCAAATCATTTGTAAACATTCTGAAATACTCGGTTTTCATTCTCATTACATAATATGTGTCTATATTTGCCGATGGTTGTACTCTTCTTTATCATTCAAAAATGATTGTACCTGCACACTAAGAAAACAGTCAGAAAATATGGTGAAGGCTGTAAGCCTTTCTTTTCTATGGGTCTTTCATAACTTCTTCTTTTATTGATTTCTTCTCACGAATTTCTTCTGAATGATGACATCTTGTACTTCCTTTCCGCTTATGATCTTCTATATCTTGCATTCTCTTCTGTACTTTCTGATTTTCATGTACATATGGAAGAAAATACATATGTCTGAAGCTATGAGTATAAGAGGATGGTAAAAATCTAGAGCTCTAACAAACTTCTGGTCTGCTGTTTTTAGGTGTTTGTTGAGAATAGGAAGAGGATGAGAACGAGGAAGCTGGAAGCTGAGGAGCTGCGGGGAAAATCTATCACAATCTAGGAAATGATGGATTTTTTTCTTCTCTTACATCCATACTTTCATATACATGAATTTTCTTTTCTTTGTACTATACTGAAGATTTATTTCTCACGGCTTGTGTGAGACCTTTGTACAGTTAAATTATTAATTAAATGAAAAATACTTATTGTGATGAGTTGTACAAATCTCTTTTGCATTCCTTTTCATTAACGTAATGTTAAATGAACTTTTGCAACTCAACACACTAAGTAATTTCACTTAATCATAAAGTAATGAATCAAATGTACCTTGATTAAATCTGAAACTAAAATGAATGAAAGTAACAACCTACTTCAATTTTGAAAATGGATTATCCCTTAGTTCGCTTTGGGATGCCGTCTTCAGCATGACTTGTCTTTCTTTTCTGTGTTAGGGTTTCACATTAGTTCCTTAAGGGTTGATGCACGATCATGATGGAGATGATGCATGAAAAGAAATCCTAGGAGGAGGATTGACATTCTGAAACAAACATGGAAACAATTTATACCCCTTTTTTAGTTAGGTCACTCAACCTAACCCCTTCAATCATAGAAACCAAAGTTTCGAGTTGACCTCTCGCATAGGTGTGACAGGATGTCAACAGGAAGGTTGAAGTAGACAATTTTCTAACAGATACGCACGAACTTGACTTGAATGTCAATGTGGTTCCACATATTAGAGGCTACATCAACCTCAACACAAACTTGTTTATGCAGACGCGCATAGAAAAACGATCGGGCTCATGACAGATAACACGACCATGGGGATGGACAATATCATTGAGAACAAACCAAATCATGTAAAGGAAACCTAGGTAACTCCACCCATACAGGGATTCAAAGTGAAACTTGACTGTATGGGTTAAACTTGGGTGCCCATTTGGATAAACAAGAAAAGTATTACCAATATATAAGCAAGCGAGCATGCAAGTAAAAGTTGGACTTGCAAGGGCTCACGAAAAGTAAAAAGGTAAAGCCCTTTGGTGAGATTCCAAAACCTAGTGACTTGGATGTCGGTTGTCTCCTAATATTGGTTCCTAATCTAGTGTTGTAAATAAGACTTATAAGGAATGTGACCACAAAAATAAGCTATCAAATAGTTATTACGATAAAACTCAACAACACGATCCACATACATAAGATCAATAACAACGTCCAGGGGAGTATCAAATTCATTACCTCATCATAGACCTTGGGACCAAATTTCCATACGCGCTTGGGAGCCATCTTCACCATTGTTTGCAACTATTGTTGCAATGGGAGGGTTAGAGGTCATTATAAAGGCAAGCGCCGCCCTAAACAGGCAGAATAAATGCCCAAGTCACTATGAAAAAATAAATTATGCTAACAATGACAATATACATCTGTGAAAAGACCAATGCAAAAAGCTTGCATGAGCGAAGACATGCCAAAAATAAACCCTAGCAATTTCAAACCTTAACCAAATAGAATTTTGAAAACATGTATGTGAAGAGGAAAAAATAAATTTTAGAAGTGCCATGTAATTTTAACGCATGCCTTATTTATTGATTTTTATAAATGCCTCCTTATAACATAAATTAGTGTTAACAAATTTAATTATTGTTTATTCCTTGAATTAATTTTATCTCTCATACATATAAGTTTTTGTTAGAATTTAAAAAACGCGGAAATTTTGTTTTAAATTGGTTTTAACTTTTTTAATTTATTGAAGTAAACTCGAGAAAAATTTATGAATGTTTTATATGATTTCTATATTTTTATAATAAGTGTACAAAATGTTTTGAATTTTTATCTATCATAGTGAATACCAGTAAGAGGGCTAGTTGGTGGCCACTAATGTTACTATAGGGGGACGGCTAGAAATACCAATGTGAGATTGTGTTAAGTGTCCAATTTCCTTTGGTTTAAAAAATATCATAGGAAGAACTAAATTTTACATTGATTGCCCTAGGATATGTAATCAAAATTGGATGGGTTAGGGTTCATGCCAATGAGGCTTGCATCTTTTGTGGATCCGTGTTAGTAACCCTTTAACAAAGAGACTATTTTGTGTTCCAAAAAGTGCTAGGATTTTGAGTGGTGATTTATTTAGAAAACTATATTTTATTGAGGACTCTTGTTATTCAAGTCCAAACTTTTTCTCAAAATTTATCTTTGTATAGATCTTATAACAAGATTTCAATACCTATGTGTATCCTATAAGGTAAATTTGGCCTTAATTATATCCGATTGGCTCATTGCTTCCTTATTTTATGCTTATTATTTGGAAGTTTTGAAATTACATAGTTTATTATTAATGGAGATTGGTCACTCACTTTGAAAATTGTGTTGGCCTAGGATTTCATCTCTTTTTAGTGTTCTATAGTGTAAAAATGGTTTAGTCTTTGTAGAATTGATCCTCTCGGTGAAGATTTCAATAAATGAAATTTTATTGAATTTTAAACTTACCCTTGTAGCTTGTTGGTGATAAAAAAAAGTGTGATTTGAATTTTCATTGGATTTTTGATATATAAAATGTTCTTACAATTAGGTAGGCACAAGGTTTTAGAGTGTAGTTGTAGAAAAAATGAACATGTCTCTTACACACATGAATTAATGTATTAATGTATGGTGGTAATAAGATTGAGGTGGATTAAGTTTTTAATAGATCATACTAAGTCCTTCTCTTTGGTTTTCCATTATAGGCTTGTCAAATGTAAGGAGAAACAACATTTTAGTGAACCTCCCTTTATCCTCCTCTCTAAACATGTTAAATAGTGATAAAATCTAGTATCAATTAAATTGAATGATCATGATAGGTAGTTTTGAAAGTTTTATTGGAGAAAAACGAAGTGCTTTGTATGTAGATAATTTGATTCAACATATTTTGCATGTTTTATTTCTAAAACATAAAACTATATGTAACTAAGTGTTATGAGTTGAAAAATTGGGAATTGGTTATTTAAGATGGGTCTTTATGAATATGTTAATTATATTTTATTTTTAGTTACGTGATTAGTAAAATAAAAAGAAAACAATTTATCACTTTTAATATCACCTTTAAATTTATATAATATGTAACCTTTATATGTTTCTTATCTATTATAAAACAAATGAAATAAGTTAGGGGAATTGGTTTTAAAAAGTAATTTTACATGAAATTAATTTTACACTAATTGATAATATTAATATATTGTAATAAAATGATTGTATTAATGAATTAAATAAAAATTATAGTACAAACCGCACCTAAAACATGTGAAATAGAGAATGAAGTCATTTACACAAGGTTCTAATGTGTAATGGTCATTATAATATACTATGTTTCTCACTATTCGGATTTATATAGAAAGTGCGACACATTTTTCCATCTTGTCCACATAACATATAATGTAATTAATTATGAAAGATGAGTAATTCACTTTCTAATAATTTGGGGAAACAATAGTCATAAATCAATTTTTAAGGGTAGATTTTTTTCAAGGAATTTATGTGTTGAATCATGTGTTTTATATTTATTTCAATGAAGATACATATTTTATACTACTAATGTATTGAAGGACACTTTCTAAAATAACCTTGCATGTGCAACCCAGGTTGAATATTTTATGTTTCTGTATACCAAAAAGACTTGAGACTTATTTGACAAATTATCATTAAGTGTAGACACTAAAATTTGATAATTTGTCCTTTTCTGTTTGGCCATGTTCTCTTGTTAAGACAAATGCTCACATTCATGATTCAATCTCTTCATCTCTCCAACTCTTCTACAATTTTCTTATATTTACACTTCTCTCTATTATTAATTGTAATGATGTAATTTGATCAAAGAAGCATTAAATCTATGATATTCATGAGACAACTTTCAATTTTGAGTTTCATATCTAAGATTTGAAATCATATTGAAGGGTCGAGATGTGAGGTCCAATCTTGGCTGACCTTTATAGTCCCTTAAATTCAAATTTATCGATTATAATTTTAATTTTAAATTCTTCTTTGGGTCATTTCACCATGCATGCAAAGGTCAAAGAGATCTTATCTAGAAATAAGTCACTCCAAACATTACACAAGGGTTTCAATAAATAAAGAGTTAGGTCACATAGCTTAGGCACACGAAATCTCACTACTATCATGTTTGGTACATTCTATGCTATGTAGTTAACCCTCTATTTTGGTGTCAAGAGACAAGAGGGAACTCGTAAGAGGCTGGTTAGATATTCACGCTTGCACAAGTACCTAAGAGAACTACACAAGCCTTGATCCTGTAACGAGGGAACTTAATGTAACGATTGGATTGGTTTAACAGTTGAGAGTCTGACTGCAAAGGTAGTCCAGCCTCACTGCCCACACATGTTCTATCCTTTAGGTTTGCTAATTCGCTGATAACAGGTTTTAAATAATAATTGAGGTTTTTACTTTGTTGCAGGTGATTACCTAATGTCGTGCTAAAAAGAAAAGAAAAAGAGAACACCATATAATAAATATTATTATCATACATGCGAAGCACAAAGAAAGTTGCTTCATCAAACAAGCGATAACTTATTATGTGTGAGTACTTCGTTGGAGTCAAAATTGCCAGAGCCGCAAGAGGATAACAAAAAAATGTTTTATTGAACTGACATGTAAAGGTTGAGACATTTGAGGCACATTAACGAATAACATTTGGGAATTTGGAAGGTAAGATAATTCAACAGAGAGGTGTAATCACTTGAAAGTAAAGTCAAGCGTTTGATCTCAGGTGCCATTATACCTATGCAATTCTCAAGAATGCCTCAACCAACCACGGGTAAATCTAGGGAATTCCAAATACTTAAGTCGAAATCAACTCTACAAGCATTAATGATGTTGGTTCCTCCTATCTTTCTGCAATTCGTATAGGCCGGTCCTTATTGGGAATTTGCCATAAAACCATGCACGGCTAACTATTAAAAAGTATAAACAAAGAAAATTAAAATAACTAGCTGGTTGGCGGGCAGAGGTCCCTTTTATCTTTATTGAAAAGCCTGACTGATACTTAGCCTGCTAAAGTAACCCATTCCCGTTACTTTTAACAGTCCTTTTTAATCAATGAACTCTTTAACAGAGAGAAAAATATATCAAAACTTTAGTTAAAGAAATGTTTGCCATTCATTGTTTTGTCTTATTCATCAAACCCATACCCCACATGCGGCAATAATTCATCTCCTCCCTAATTCATGAAATGCATTAATGAAATGCAATATTCCTATGAAAATTTGATCAAATCTGCATTCCTATGAATGTGCAGATAAAAGTTGCAGAACAACATGAGAAAAACATCAGAATGAAGATTCCTCTGATGGCCCACTGTTCCATTTAAGTGGACCGACCACAGCTTGTACCAGTTACACAGAAACTAGACAGCCACAAACAAGACAAGTCTTCCCACTTTTCAGATAAAACAAAGCAGAATATTTTGTCACAGCCTTTACTGTTTTTATGGTGCCAATTGTTATTGCTACTCCTTTTGTCAATGCCTAACATAAAAATATGGACCAGAAAAAAACAACCTTCCAAATTTGTCTGTATATGATTTCTCTTCCTATACTTGATTATGAATGTAGTAACAGATGTAAGCGCTTTATGGTCTCATATCAAATCCAAATAAATGCTGAGATCTTTATTTTAAATTTTGTTATCGTAGATTTGTTATATAATATTGATTAATGAATTTATTATTTTTCAAAATTTTGTTGATAAAAATTTCTGATTCAACTAATCAGCTGGAGGTTATTTTGTTAAATTAAAGTCAAATGGATTGCGCTCTCGACTATGCAATAGAAGGAGATGTTACTATCAGTCTTTTGCAGCACGTGAACAGGACCCTCTTTTTGAAAAATATAGACTACATAGTGGTTTACCTAATTGGCAAAGCATTAAGGGTGTAACGGTTACACAATGAGGTCCTAGCGTGCGTAATTGCTATACAATGAGTATAGCAAGATAAACGACGACTACACCATGATTTGCAATGGAGATCACTATCCACGTGGAAGATGAACATTGAAAGTTAGCTTCAATGACATGAAAAAGATTGTATGAATTAGAAGCCTCATGAAAAGAAAGTACAGATACATATGGTTTGGGACTGCGCACTGTAGTATCCATGTGATGATGACATTGTATGGAGGGCATGCAATGATAAAGAAGATGAAAGAAGTTGAAGTAGACTTGTCTAGTAATTGTGGAGTGAATTGTAACATATATTGCACAAGAGACAATGATTGTGCAATGCATCCTGCAATGGATCGCGTAGTGAATGAAGACGTAATTGGAAAAACATCAAACAATGAAGAGGGTTAATGAATGGGTATGTAAAGTATTTGTTTTCTCTTAGTTTTGATAGTGGCAAAAGAATGATTTAAATTTATCCCTAAATGAGTGAACAACCAGACAAGCGAGAGCATTGTTGGAGTATAGGATGACTATATCTTAAGATAACAGATGGTGGAAAGAGTGCACAGGAGCTGTTGACTCTGAGGATAGTGATAAGACTAGCATTAGTTATTAGGATCACATACAAGTGTGCTTTTTACGCATCATTTGTGCCTGTGGACCTTAAGAAGAGAAACCTATTTAATTCTAGGATAATGTTGGCGGGGATAACATTAAAGTATATTTAATTTATCTTATATGAAGAATGCGAAGAGACATGAATGAAACAAAGAAACACATGAGATGTGAAAGGACACATGCAGAAATTTGCACAGAGATCGAGGGAAAAGTAGTTGTTGTTTTGTGTGGTTATATTTCTCTGTGCCATGGCCTTTTGACCTGAGTATTGTAATTTTACTCTCATTTAATAAAATTTTCAGAGTTTGTGTTGCCTCCATTTTCTATGTATATTCGATCTTGTTTCTATTGTTCACATTTTTTTGATCTTCATACACAATTAAATATATTTTATTATTATTTACCATGTTAAAGGCCACCACTTACAATTTTCATTTTTTCAAGAAAATTATTATATAAACAATTATTGTGTTGGGAAATAAAATACCATATTCTTGTTGAGTATTTATAAATTCATATAAACTTAATGCCAAATAATATTAAATATACAATGTCTTTAACCATTGAATAAACTAATTGATGGTGATCCATTGCAAGAGGTTGAAATACCTCCAAAACACATGTGCAAACAATTTGCAAAAACTAGAAGCTTCAAAATAGTTTTATTCTCATTCCGAATCCACTTTAACATGAACAAATTAACAATCTTCCACTTTGAGTGGGAACAAAAGGCTTCTCTCAAGAAAGGATTTCTTCAAGGACTCCAACAAACTTCTAAGCTCCACAACTCCACAAGATAGCTCCTCCAAGATTTGTTTGATTCACAACAAAATGGGGGGAGAGGCAACACTCTCCACCCAACCAAGACATCTAATGAAGAGGAGAAGACATCCTCTCCATTGGCCCTCGAGTCCCAACCAAATTGCAATAGGAGATAATTCCAACACATGGCAACAACAAGCTTCCACAATACTAACAATTAGTTTCTCATCCATTCCATCCACATTCAAACACAACAACAACACAAGAAAGAAGAACAACAAACAACAAAACAAGGCTTAAAATGAAAGCCAAAAGAGCAAGACCTATGGGGAGGCCACTTATGCCTCCCAATGGGAATGGGTGCCCACCTTAAAGCCTCCAAAGCATATCTCAAATCCCCTACAAACTCTTATACCTCCCTCAAGTACCCCTTATACCTCCCATATACTCTTATGCCTCCCTCAATCTCTTATAACAAGAAGAAATGCAAGCATTCCTCATACAAGGTGGGGCACCCAACCCAAACTCCCTCCAACAAGAAAGTAAACTCTTATGCCTCCCTACATGAAATCTCCCCATAGTCTCCTCCTACTCCAAACTTAGGCAATCTACCCATACCCAACAAGCATTCCAAGGAAAAAAACACTCAACACAAACATATAAACACAAAAATAAAAACATAATTTAAGCAAGGTAAAGCTCCTACCTCTCCATAGTAGAGCTTGTTCCAAGAGTGAAACTCCAAGCTCCTCAAAATCAAGAAAGCATCCACAAGCTCCAACAATCCACAAGCACTCCCAAAAATCCTCTAACTCTCCAAAATTTCAAGAGTCCAAAATGATCAAGTAACCCCCAAACAAGCAAAAGAGCTTCTATAAATAGAAAAGGGAGAGAGGAGGATGAGGTGGCTCCATGTAGGATGCCACATCACTCATCCTCAATGGTAATAACAATGTGATAAACCATGGATCTTTGCCGTTTCTATTGAGTGGCGGTTTTGAGACCGCCACCTTAGCCTAAGCTGAAGCGATTCACTGGGACCGCCGCTCTGCATAGGGCGGCGGTCCTGTTTCTGAAAAAAATAGAACCTTAATCCGAGATTTTAACAAAATCCAAAAGTTACAAAAAGGTGTTAAAATGCATTCCGAGCCTATTTTGAGCTTCTAGAGTTTCCAGTTTTGTGATTTCATTCCTATTGTTCTCTTCTTTGTTAAAATTTATTAATTTAAGCATTTTCCATTCCAAAATAATAATATACCTAGAAGGTCTATTCTATCTTGTTCAACTAAATTTTTTTCTATTATCAAGAGTTAACGTAAATTTACATCTACTTATAACATTGTTATCACCATTTCTAAATAGCAAATACTTTCTATTTAGGATGAGGATGAGTGATGTGACATCCTACATGGAGCCACCTCATCCTCCTCTCTCCCTTTTCTATTTATATAAGCTCTTTTGCTTGTTTGGGGGTTACTTAATCATTTTGGAGTCTTGAAATTTTGGAGAGTTAGAGGATTTTTAGGAGTGCTTGTGGATTGTTGGAACTAGGGATGCATGCTTGATTTTGAGGAGCTTGGAGTTTCACTCTTGGGATAAGCTCTACTATGGAAAGGTAGGAGCTTTACCTTTATTAAATTATGTTTTTATTTTTATGTGTATATGTTTGTGTTGAGTGTTGCTTTCCTGGAATGCTTGTTGGTATGGGTAGATTGCCTAAGTTTGGAGTAGGAGGAGACTATGGGGAGATTTCATATAAGAAGACATAAGAGATTACTTTTTGGAGGGAGTTTGGGTTGGGTGCCCCACTTTGTATGAGGAATGCTTGCATTTCTTCTTGTTTCTTGTTATGACGGAGGCATAAGAGTATATGGAGGTATAAGGGGTACTTGAGGGAGGCATAAGAGTTTGTAGGGGATTTGAGTTATGCTTTGAAGGTTTTAAGGTGGGAACCCATTCCCATTGGGAGGCATAAGTGGCCTCCCCATAGGTCTTGCTCTTTTGGCTTTCATTTTAAGCCTTGTTTTGTTGTTTGTTGTTCTTCTTTCTTTTGTTGTTGTTGTGTTTAAATGTGGATGGAATGGATGAGAAACTTATTGTTAGTATTGTGGAAGTTTATTGCTGCCACATGTTGGAATTATCTCATATTGCAATGTGGTCAGCTCGGGGCCAATGGAGAGGAAGACTTCTACTCTTCATTAGATGTCTTGGTTGGGAGAGCATTTCTTCTCCCCATTTTGTTGTGAATCAAACAAATCTTGAAGGAGCTATCTTGTGGAGTCAGAGCTTGGAATTTTGTTGGAGTCCTTAAAGAAATCTTTTCTTGAGAGAAGCCTTTGTTCCCACTCAAATTGGAAGATTGTTAATTTTTTCATTTTTTATATGGAAATGTTGAAATGCAAGTTGTATTAATATTTGTAGTAGTTCATTATAGGATTGTAAAGAAATAAATTTCTTTCGCATTAGAATGTAATAGGGGAAGAGAAAGAATCAAAATGAAAATCTTATGTAAGAGTTTAGTTGAAATTGTATGTAAAAAGAAGAAGAGGAAAGTTACTTTCATTGTGGCATTGTATTATTGTATAAGAAAAAGAAGAAAGATTTGTATTGTGGAGATTGTTTGAGAAATAGAAAAGAAAATAATCTTTATTTGAAATCTTGGTTGTATTGTGGGAAAAGTAATTCTTGGTGTTAAATGATTTGAGCCATTTCAATAGAAAAATAAAGTTATTGTAGTATATTTGAATCTATAATTTGTATTGAATGGAAGAGACAATAAATTGAAAGTATTTGCTATTTAGAAATGGTGATAACAATGTTAGAAGTAGATGTAAATTTTTGTTAACTCTTGATAATGGAGAAAATTTAGTTGAACAAGTTAGGATAGACCTTGTAGTTATATTATTATTTTTGGAATGGAAAATGCTTAAATGAATAAATTTTAACCAAGAAGAGAACAATAAGAATGGAATCACAAAACTGGAAACTCTAGAAGCTCAAAATATGCTCAGAATTCATTTTAACACCTTTTTGTAACTTTTGGATTTTGTTAAAATCTCATATTAAGGTTCTGTTTTTAAGAAAAGGACCGTCACCCTATGCAAAGCGGCGGTCTCATAATTTCCGCTCGAGTTAAGGCGGTGGTCTCAAAGCTGCCACTCAGTAGGGCGGTGGTCCGTGGTTTGTCACCCTGTAGGGCGATGGTCCTAGGGACCATGGCTGGTGCCTTCTGCAGGCAATGGTTCTGTCACTTATGACAGAACTCGCAGGTCTGCGCTTGCGTAAATTTTTAAGCTGGTTCAATCTAATTTTTAAAGTGTAAAATTCATCTAATAGCTACCAACAAGCAAAACAATGAGTAAAACCCTTAGATTAGATAATAAAAACATACAAATGGTGGATTTATAAAATTTATTCTTATTTTATTCATGGAGGTAGGTTTTCCCGATTTTGAAAACCCAAATACAAATGGTTTAAAATAAAACTAGATTGGGGAAGAGATCCCTCCCAATCCTTGAATGAAAATGGAAATAACATTAAACCTTCAACCTAAACCTTCTAAGTTTGGTCCTTGTAGAGTCCTCCATGATTTCTCCCCTCTTGCTCCCATGGCCTTCCTCTTCTCCAACCTACAATTTTTAACAAAAAAAATAGACCAAATGAGGGAAATGAACAAAGGAAAGACTTTAATAAAAGCTCATAAGGAAATTTAGGGCTTGATGGGAACCCTAGGATCTAGTGGCCAAGGTTGTTTTGATCTAAGGGTGGAGGTTTCACCCTACTTTTGTTAGGTGAGAATGATTTTTATAAATGTTGTTTTAAAAACCTTATAGTATGTGTAAGTGGGGAATGGGGCCATTTAATTGCCATGGAGTGCTAAGCCATGGTTAGTCCTTAGCAAGCCTTAGGTAGTATTTGAAAGGTCTCTAAGTTAATAAGATAATGAATTTAATTATTTAAACAAGAGGTTAACCATATTAGGAGGGAACAATAACTTAGTGAAGAAAACAATTAATTAAGTAAATTAATCTAGGTACCTTCCTAATGCATAATTGATTAATGGACTCTAGAGATAAAATTGAGAATATGTTAACCTTCTAGTAGACCTATTTCTTAAACCATAGGGTTGAGTTTAATGGTGTAAGTTAGTCGTTGTACCCTAGGGGATTAACCCCGTGTAAACTCCTTTATCCTTTTACATTGTTCTTGTAACACAAAAAAATTAGTCACAATTTTGGGGTAAGTGTTAGGTGTTAGCATGTTTTGAAAACGCGTCATTTTAGACGAGCATTACACATATATCAATGCTTCATGGTCAAGTAAAGAGTAAAAATTCCTTAGCTACCAAGTAATGTCTTCAATTCCTTAATGCCTGAACAATAACATGAAATTCCACATAATAAGTAGAATATTTCCTCCCGAATTCATGTAGCTTTTCACTGAAGAATTCCATAGGCCATCCTTTTTGACTTAGTATAGATCCAATCCCGACATGTGAGGCATCACAATCAACCTCAAAGACATTGATAAAATTTAGAAATACCAAAATAGGTGCCTCTGACACTTTCTTCTTCAACAATTCAAAACTATCTCACGCTGCTCCTTGGTCCATACAAACTTCTTTCCTTTGTACACACTATTATGGGTGTGGCAATGGTACTCAAATTCTTGATGAAATTCCTATAAAAGGTTACCAATCCAAGAAAACTATGAACCTCTGTCACATTCCTTGGAATAAGCCATTCTAAAATTGCCTTCACTTTTTCCTCATCCTTCCTCACTCCATCCTTTGAGATGAAAAACCCAAAAAAACTAGAATTTTCGAAGAAATCTACACTTCTTTAAGATTGCATCCGAGCTTTCTTTTCGTATCAATTCTAACACCAATTTGAGATGTAAAAAATGTTCTTCCATTATCTTGCTGAATATCAAAATATCATCAAAATAGACAACCATAAAATTATCATTATATTCTCACAAAGACTCTATTCATCAACCTAATAATGTAATTGGGTGCATCGGATAGTAAAAATGACATCAACATCCGCTCATAAAACCCATCTTTTGTTTTGAAAGTCATTTTCCATTCATCCCTTTCACGTATTTGGAACATGCCGCTGAAGGAGTGCTACTTGACTGATTTTGACCTTGCTTCTGCTGATCATATTATTTTTTCTTGCATTCATGAGAATAGTGCCCGAAATTCTTACAATAGTGACATTGAATGTGTGATTTGTCAAATCTTTGGCCACTTGGGTGACTGAAATTCTGATTTTGACCTCTACCACCAACATTTGCACTCACTGCTACTATGTCCACTTCTAGGAGAACTTCTCCCTCTACTTCTAGGACTGAAACTCCTCCTTCCTCTTCCACGATTTATAGAAATCTCGAGATGAAAATGCATTTTCAACTCGAACTATTTGATCTATTCATTCTATATTCATGATTGATAAGAGAGGCATGCAATTCATCAACACTAAACCGGCTCAAATCTTTGGTTTCCTCTAGAGCCACAACTACGGGATCAAATTTAGTAGGAGACTTCTAAGTACCTTCTCAACAACCTTCCTATCCTCTATGACCTCTCCATGGGACTTGATATGATTTATCATACCAACAACATGAGTAAATAAAGACTCTATTGAATCGAGTTTCTCACCGATAAATTTTCAAGTTCTCTTCTAAGGAGCTGTAATTTAGTAGTTTTAACCTTGTCCATACCTTGATACACAATATGGAGTGTGTCCCATGCTTCCTTGGCTTGTTTTGATGCTACAACTCTTGGGAGTACGCTCTCATGCATTGCTTGATGGATATAAAACAATGCTTTCCCATCCTTCTTCCTATGTTCCTTCAAGATGTCCTTTTGAGCTTGTGTAAGAGCATTGTATCTTTGCTTGGTTTGTTGGTTCATGGTAACCATTTTCAACCATTTCCCAAATGTCTTGAGACTGAAACAAAGCTTTCATGGTCAAAGACCAATACTCATAGTTATTTCCTATGAAAATCAGAGTTTACACACTAACCAGTGATGCACTAGATGTAGAAGCCATTAATGGATGCCTAATGAAAACTAAAACCCGTAAAAGAAATAAAAATAGGGTTTAGCCTGGCTCTGATACCAGATGAAGGGAATGTGAGGATCTACGGAAACTGTAGAATCTACGAAACTACTGAGAATCTTGAACAATAGATATACTATAAAGCGGTGGATTTAAATGATGCAAAACAGGGGAAAAGGAGAAGCTACAGAAATTTATAACAACAAAATAAAATAACACACTTGGCTGCAAATAACACAGATCTGGGCATCAAATTGCTTCAACAATACATATATATATATATATATATATATATATATATATATATATATATATATTCGAGGAATGAACAGCAGCTACAGCTGCACACAAAACTTTCATGCATACAATAACAACATTGAAATGAAGGAATTCTTTCAACAAAACCATCTCAGACTTGAGTTGGGACTGCACATTTTTCTTCTTCTCCCAAATATGATATTCCTCCTCCTCCTTCTTCTCACAATAAAACATGATGCTTTTAATAATAAACACCTACACAAAAAACTTGCCTTACAAGTCAACACAAAATCTCTGACAAGAGATAATCAGGGAGAATAATCAACCAAAAAGTAAATGTGCAGCAGTCATAATTAAATGCAAATATGATATGTCAGAGAGCTAAATCTGGGGAAAGACAGATATTAGTTGCACAATAAATTCTGACTTGATTTTCCAACACTCCCCCTTAATTATGAACAAGCTGCAGATCATGGAAATTTGAATCAAGTTTGTTCAAAAAGCGTCATTGTAGCATTTCCGAGCTAAGCGTGAGTTTATCCAGGAGCTACTAACTTGTGCAAAGTCATAAACTCCTAAGCCACTTCGAAAATACTCAAATGTCTATTTTGCCAATGATTTTGTAAATATGTCACCCCATTAATCTTCAAACCTACAAAAATCAAGACAAATTTCTTTGTTGCTTACAAGATCTCTCGATAAAATGATACCTCGTATCAATATGCTTAGCTCTGTGGAAACACGATAATTTAGATAATGCTATGGATGAAATTTTATCACTGAGAATACCGTAGTGGCTTTCTTTTGATCATGCATCAAATCTTTCAACATCCTTTCGCATCCAAATAGCTTGACACGCAGCACTAGTGGCTACTACATATTCAGCTTCAATTTGTCAAGAAAGGGTCACAATGGGTTGTTTCTTTGATGCCCATGACACAACACCTATACCAAAGTGAAAAGTATACCCAAAAGTACTTTTCCTATCATCTATGCTGCCTCCACAATCATTATCAGTGTACCCAACAAGACTGAAATCATCTGAAGTGGAATACAATATACCAAAATCCTTTGTACCACTTACATACCTCAATATCCTCTTACCGACCTGCCAATGTGAGTCTTTTGGAGACTCCATAAACCTTGAAATCAGACTTACACCATACATAATATCCGGCCTTGTGGCTGTTAAGTACATAAGGCTTCCAACTAACCTCTTGAACAATGTAGAACCCACACATGCTCCACCATCGTCCTTACTTAACTTCATCCTGTAATAACGGTGTTGGGGATACCTTGCACCTTACCATATTAAATCTCTTCAAAATTCATTTGCATATTTATATTGAGAAATAAGTATACCATCATTGGATTGATGGACATCAATCCCCAATAAATACCTCATAATACCCAAATCAGTCATTTCAAATTCATTCTTCATTTCTGATTTGAAAGAATCTATGTTTAGATCACCGGTAAAGATTAGATCATCCACATACAAGCAAACAATCAAAATGTTACCTTGCTTGTTGACCTTGATGTATAATGTCAGTTCATAACCGCTCCTTTGGAAACCATTTTGAATGAGATAGGAGTCAATGTGGCTGTACTAAGCTCTTGGAGCTTGCTTCAATCCATAGAGTGCCTTCTTCAACCTATACACCTTGTCTTCATGACCTGGTAGCTCATAGCCTTGTGGTTGTTCCACATACACTTCCTCCTCTAAATAGCCATTTAAAAATGTAGAATTTACATCCATTTGATATACAAGCCACTTGTTATGGGCAACAATAGCTAAAACAAAGTCCTAATGTATCAATGAGCATAATGTATCCAACCGAGCAACCGGAGAAAATGTCTCATTGAAGTCTATAACAGGCTGTTGTGTAAATCCCCTTGTAACTAGCCTTTCTTTATTCTTTTGCACTTTCCCATCAGCATCTTGTTTAGTCTTATAAATCCATTTGACACTAATTACATCTTTACCTTTCGACAAATCAACCAAATACCATGTTTGGTTCTTTTCAATGGATTCAATCTCCTCATCCATGGATTTTGCCCATTTATCACTACTCACGGTGTCTTCAAATGTTAATGGATCATCAATATGAGAAAATAAAGCAAAAGATGAAAATGAATTAGTTGTGTCAACATTATACAACTCACTCAAACTCCTTATTTTTCGTGGCATCATGCTTGCTAGAGTTGGATCCGAAGATGAAGAAATACGGGGTACTAGATGGTGTTGCTCCAAGGATACCGATTGATGTAGATGACGATGTAGATGCTTGTGAAGTTTTTGTCTGTTGGTGTGGATAGCAGCCTTGAAGATCTCCTTGGTGTGGACAAGAGCCTTTAAGATCTCCTTGGTGTGAATGAAGGTGTAGCTTGAGTCGCAACTTGTGGTACCATCCTCGGGATTGGAAGGAGCTGCTGTTTGAGTTATATTTGGTGTTGGAAACACTTCATCCACCCTATTATCATTTGGGATAGCAGCTGTAATTCGACAGTCCTCTCTATGCTTCCATCCCATTCTTCATCTCCACAAACCGAACATCACAGCTGATTATAACTTTCCTATTGATAGGATCAAACAACTTATATGCTTTTGCTTCCTCTTAAGTAACTAACAAATATAAATTTTTTTCCTTTATTATCTAACTTCTTTCTCAACTCATCTAGAACATGCACATATGTTATGCATCCAAATACCTTCATATGAGAAACACTATGTTTCCTTCTTGTCCAAGCCTCTTGAGGGACTTTGTTCCTTACGCTCTTTGTTAGGCACCTATTCATGATGTAAATAGTAGTTGCCACTACCTCAGCCCAATATTCATTTGGTAGATGTTTGGCTGCCATAATGCTACGAGCCATCTCCATAATTGTTCGGTTCTTCCTCTTTGCCACACCATTTTGCTGAGGTGTATAGCGGGATGTAAATCGCTTGTGTATTCCATGAGATCTGCAAAAATTTATAAATTCATTAAATATAAATTCACCACCTCTATCCGTCCTTAGAACCTTGATGTAGTGGCCGCTTTGCTTCTCCACAAGTTCCTTGAACTACTGAAAATAAGCAAATGCATCAGATTTGTGTTTTAAGAAATAAACCCAAGTTTTTCTTGTGAAATCATCAATAAAAGTAAGAAAATAAGTGCAGCCTCCTATAAATGGTGTTTGCATTTTCCCACAAATATATGAATGCACAATCTCAAGTGGAGCTGTAGCTCTATTTGCCTTGCCAACCGGAAATGACTCTCTATGTTGTTTGCCCATAATACATCCTTCACAGACTCTTTCCAGTTTCTCAATGAATGGCAAACCTTTTACCATATTCTTCATATGTAGTAATTTCAGCACTCCAAAATATAAATGCCCAAATCTAAAACGCCGTAGCCATGAATTGTCCTTTACCACTGATTGAAACACTTCTTGAGTTTCTATAGAAAAATATTTTTCCTCTTTGGATGTTCTGGCCATTTCTATAGCTGTCTTGGACATTTCGTAGCTATCTTGAACATTTCCATAGTTGTCTTGAACCTTTTTGTGGCTGTTTTGAACATTTCCGTAGCTCTTTTGCACTTTTCCGTAGTTGTCTTTCGCTACTGCTGATTTTGTATCTTCTACCTTAAAAGTTACTCCAGAATTTACGGTGATGTGTCTCATGAACAGCTTGAGCTATTTTTCCTTTCATAGCCGGCCTTATTTTTAATGGAAGCATGTGGTTTACTGATCATTTGTACCTTGCAATAAGCGTATTGCTTGGAAGCTTATCTAAAATAACACACTCATTGTTTTCCATGTACACTCTATAGCCATTTTGTATCGCTTGTCCAATGCTCATCAAGTTGTGTTTTAGACTAGCAACATAATATACATCGTGCATAAATTTTGGCTCCCCCTTTTTGGTTAGAATATTAACTGTACCTTTACCCAAAACAATGACTTTGTTGTTGTTACCAAGTGTAACATCAGTTTGAACTAATTCTTCCAAGCTAGAAAACAAATCTTTATTACCTGTCATGTGATTACTACAACTCGAATCTAAATACCATATGTCATATGGGCTTTATTGAACAACATTGCACTCAACTGGAGACTTTGTAGGGATTACTTCAACAATATTCATACATGTAATGAACATGCTACCCGAGGGAGTGCTACTTGACTGATTTTGACCTTGCTTCGCTGATCCTATTGTTTTTTCTTCCATTCATGAGAATAATGCCCAAACTTCTTACAATAGTGACATTGAATGTGTGATTTGTCAAATCTTTGGCCACTTGGGTAACTGAAATTTGATTTTGACCTCTACCACCAAGCATTTGCATGACTACTACTACGTCCACTTCTAGGAGAACTTTTCCCTCTACCTCTGGACTGAAAATCCTCCTTCCCTTTCCATGATTTACAAAAATCTGAGATGAAAATACATTTTCAACTGAACTATTTGATCTATTTAGTCTATATTCATGATTGATAAGAGAGGCATGTAGTTCATCAACACTAAAGCGGCTCAAATCTTTGGGTTACTCTAGAGCCACAACTATGGAATCAAATTTAGTAGGGAGACTTCTAAGTACCTTCTCAACAACCTTCTTATCCTCTATGACCTCTCCATGGGACTTGATTTGATTTATCAGACCAACAACATGAGTAAAGAAAGATTCTATTGAATCTAAGTTTCTCATCGATAAATTTTCAAATTCTCTTCTAAGGAGCTGTAATTTAGTAGTTTTAACCTTGTCCATACCTTGATACACAATCTGGAGTGTGTCCCATGCTTCCTTGGCTTGCTTTGCTGCTACAACTCTTGGGAGTATGCTCTCATGCATTGCTTGATGGATATAAAACAATGCTTTCCCATCCTTCTTCCTCTGTTCCTTCAAGATGTCCTTTTGAGCTTGTGTAAGAGCATTGTATGCTGCCTGGTCTGTTGGTTCCTGGTAACCATTTTCAACCATTTCCCAAATGTCTTGAGACTGAAACAAAGCTTTCATGGTCAAAGACCAATACTCATAGTTCTTTCCTATGAAAATCAGAGTTTGCACACTAACCAGCGATGCGCTAGACGTAGAAGCCATTAATGGCTGCCAAATGAAAAAATAAAAACCTAGAAAAGAAATAAAAATAGGGTTTAGCCTGGCTCTGATACCAGATGAAGGGAATGTGAGGATCTACGGAAACTACAGAATCTACAGAAACTATAGAATCTTCAGACAACAATAGAAAATATAATGCAACGGATTTAAATGATGCAAAATAGGGGAAAAAGGAGAAGCTACAAAAATTTATAACAACAAAATAAAATAACACACTTGGCTACAAATAACACAGATTTGGGTATCAAATTGCTTCATATATATATATATATATATTTGTAGAATGAACAATAGCTAGATGTGCACAAAAATAACATGGATACAATAATAGCATTGAAATGAAGGAATTCTTTCAACAAAACCAGTCCAGACTTGAGCTGGGACTGCACATTTTTCTTCTTCTCCCAAATCTAATATTCCTCCTTCTTCTTCTTCTCACAATAAAACATGATGCTTTTAATAATAAACACCTACACAAAAACTTGCCTTACAAGTCAACACAAAATCTCTGACAAGAGATAATTAGGGAGAATAATCAACCAAAAAGTAAATGTGCAGCAGTCATAATTAAATGCAAATCTGATATGTCAGAGAGCTAAATCTGGGGGAAGACAGATATTAGTTGCACAATAAATTCTGACTTGATTTTCCAACATGAATAACTAGACAAGCGAGAGCATTGTTGGAGTATAGGATGACTATATCTTAAGATAACAGATGGTGGAAAGAGTGCATAGGAGCTATTGACTCTAAGGATAGTGATAAGAGTAACATTAGTTATTTGGATCACATACAAGTGTGTTTTTTATGCATTATTTTTGCTGTGGACCTTAAGAAGAGAAACCTATTTAATTCGTGAAAAATTTAGCGGGGATAACATTAAAGTATATTTAATTTATCTTATATGAATAATGCGAAGAGACATGAATGAAATAAAGAAACACATGAGATGTGAAAGGACACATGCGAGAAATTTGCACGAGAGATCGAGGGAAAAGTAGTTGTTGTTTTGTGTGGTTATATTTCTCTATGCCATGACCTTTTGACACTGAGTATTGTAATTTTACTCTCATTTAATAAAATTTTTACATTTGTGTTGCCTCCATTTTCTATGTATACTCTATCTTGTTTCTATTTTTCACATTTTTTTGATCTTCATACACAATTAAATATATTTTATTATTATTTAGCATGTTATAGACCACCGCTAACAATTTTCATATTTTCAAGAATATTATTATATAAACAATTATTGTGTTGGGAAATAAAATACCATATTCTTTTTGAGTATTTATAAATTCATATAAACTTAATGCCAAATAATATTAAATATACAAGGTCTTTAACCATTGAATAAACTAATTGATGTTGATCCAGCTACAAGAGGTTGAAATACCTCCAAAACACACGTCAAACAATTTGTAAAAAAATAGAAGCTTCAAAATAGTTTTCTTCTCATTCCAGAATCCACTTTAACATGAACAAATTAACAATCTTACACTTTGAGTGGGAAAAAAGGCTTCTCTCAAGAAAGGATTTCTTGAAGGACTCCAAAAAAACTTCCAAGCTCCACAACTCCAAAAGATAGCTCCTCCAAGATTTTTTGATTCACAACAAAATGGGGGAGGCAACACTCTCCACCCAACCAAGACATCCAATGAAGAGGAGAAGTCATCCTCTCCATTGGCCCCCAAGTCCCAACCACATTACAATGGGAGATAATTCCAACACATGGCAACAACAAGCTTCCACAATAATAACAATTAGTTTCTCATCCAATCCATCCAAATTTAAACACAACAACACAAGAAAGAAGATGAAAAAACAATAAAACAAAGCTTAAAATGAAAGCCAAAAGAGCAAGACCTATGGGGAGGCCACTTATGCCTCCCAATGGGAATGGGTTCCCACCTTAAAGCCTCCAATGCATATCTCAAATCCCCTACAAACTCTTATGCCTCCCTCAAGTACCCCTTATACCTCCCATATACTCTTATGCCTCCCTCATAACAAGAAACAAGAAGAAATGCAAGCATTCCTCATACAAGGTGGGGCACCCAACCCAAACTCCCTCCAACAAGAAAGTAAACTCTTATGCCTCCCTACATGAAATCTCCCATAGTCTCCTCCTACTCCAAACTTAGGAAATCTACCCATACCCAAAAAGCATTCCAAGGAAAACAACACTCAACACAAACATATAAACACAAAAATAAAAACATAATTTAAACAAGGTAAAGCTCCTACCTCTCCATAGTAGAGCTTGTTCCAAGAGTGAAACTCCAAGCTCCTAAAAATCAAGCAAGCATCAACAAGCTCTTACTGATCCACAATCACTCCCAAAATCCTCTAACTCTCCAAAATTTCAAGAGTCCAAAATGATCAAGTAACCCCCAAACAAGCAAAAGAGCACCTATAAATAGAAAAGGGAGAGAGGAGGATGAGGTGGCTCCATGTAGGATGCCACATCACTCATCCTCAATGGTGATAACAATGTGATAAACCACGGAATGCCACCGTACTGAGTGGTGGTTTTGAGACCGCCGCCTTAGCTCGAGAAACATTTATGGGACCACCACTCTGCACATGGTGGCAATCCTATTTCTGAAAAAAAGAACCTTAATCCGAGATTTTAACAAAATTCAAAAGTTAGAACAAGGTGTTAAAATGCATTACGAGCCTATTTAGAGCTTCTAGATTTTCCGCTTTTTGTGATTTCATTCCTATTTTTTTCTTCTTAGTTAAAATTTATTAATTTAAGCATTTTCCATTCCAAAAATAATAATATAACTAGAAGGTCTATTCTATCTTGTTCAACTAATTTTTTTCTATTATCAAGAGTTATGTAAATTTACATCTACTTCTAACATTGTTATCACCATTTACAAATAGCAAATACTTTATTTAGGATGAGGATGAGTGATGTGACATCCTACATGGAGCCACCTTATCCTCCTCTCTCCCTTTTCTATTTATATAAGCTCTTTTTCTTGTTTGGGGGTTACTTGATCATTTTGGACTCTTGAAATTTTGGAGAGTTAGAGGATTTTTTCAGAGTGCTTGTAGATTGTTTGAACTTGGGGATGCATGCTTGATTTTGAGGAGTTTGGAGTTTAACTCTTGGAATTTCACTCTTGGAGTTTCATAAGAGATTACGTTTTGGAGGAACTTTGGTTTGGGTGCCCCACTTTGTATGAGGAATGCTTGCATTTCTTCTTGTTTCTTATTATGAGAGAGGCATAACAAAGATATGGGAGGTATAAGGGGTACTTGAGGGAGGCATAAGAGTTTGTAGGGAATTTGAGTTATGCTTTAGAGGATTTAAGGTGGGAACCCATTCCCATTGGGAGGCATAAGTGGCCTCCCATAGGTCTTGCTCTTTTGGCTTTCATTTTAAGCCTTGTTTTGTTGTTTGTTGTTCTTATTTCTTGTGTTTTTGTTGTGTTTAAATGTGGATGGAATGGATGAGAAAATTATTGTTAGTATTGTGGAAGCTTATTTACGCCATGTGTGGGAATTATCTCCTATTACAATGTGGTTGGGGCTCAGGGGGCCAATGGAGAGGATGACTTCTCCTCTTCATTGGATGTCTTGGTTTGGGTGGGGAGTGTTCCCTCTCCCCCATTTTGTTGTGAATCAAACAAATCTTGGAGGAGCTATCTTGTGGAGTTGTGGAGCTTGGAAGTTTGTTGGAGTCCTTGAAGAAATCCCTTCTTGAGAGAAGCCTTTTTGTTCCCACTCAAAGTGGAAGATTGTAAATTTGTTCATGTTTTATATGGAAATGTTGAAATGCAAGTTGTATTAATATTTGTAGTAGTTCATTGTAGGATTGTAAAGAAATAAATTTCTTTCTCATTAGAATGTAATAGGGAAAGAGAAAGAATCAAAATGAAAATCTTATGTAAGAGTTTAGTTGAAATTGTATGTAAAAAAGAAGAGGAAAGTTACTTTCATTGTGGCATTGTATTATTGTATAAGAAAAAGAAGAAAGATTTGTATTGTGGAGATTGTTTGAGAAATAGAAAAGAAAGTAATCTTTATTTGAAATCTTGGTTGTATTGTGGGAAAATTAATTCTTGGTGTTAAATGATTTGAGTCATTTCAATAGAGAAATAAAGTTGTTATAGTATATTTGAATGTATAATTTGTATTGAATGGAAGAGACAATAAATTGAAAGTATTTGCTATTTAGAAATGGTGATAACAATGTTAGAAGTAGATGTAAATTTCTTTTAACTCTTGATAATGGAGAAAATTTAGTTGAACAAGATAGAATAGACCTTGTAGTTATATTACTATTTTTGGAATGGAAAATGCTTAAATGAATAAATTTTAACTAAGAAGAGAACAATAGGAATGAAATCACAAAACTGGAAACTCTAGAAGCTCAAAATAGGCTCAAAATGCATTTTAACACCTTTTTGTAACTATTGGATTTTGTTAAAATCTTAGATTAACGTTCTATTTTCTTAGAAATAGGACCGTCACCCCTGTGTAAAGAGGCGGTCTCATGTAACAACCACTCAAGCTAAGGCAACAATCTCAAAACCGCCACTCAGTAGGGTGGCAGTTCGTGGTTTGTCACCCAAGTAGGGCGACGGTCCTAGGACCATTGGTACGCTTTGGCGTAGTGGTTACGTACACTAACGTAAATCCATGCAAGTCTACGCCTATGTGTAAATTTTTAACGGGTCCAATCTAATTTTTAAATTGTAAAATTCATCTAATAGCTACCAACAAGCAAAACAATGAGTAAAACCCTTAGATTGGATAATAAAAACATACAAATGGTGGATCTAAAACATTTCTTCTCATTTTATTCATTGAGGTAGGGTTTGCCCCAATTTTGAAAACCCAAATACAAATGGTTTAGAATAAAACTAGATTGGGGGAAGAGATCCCTCCCAATCCTTGAATGAAAATGGAAACAACATTAAACCTTCAATCTAAACCTTCTAAGCTTGGTCCTTGTAGAGTCCTCCATGAATTCTTCCCTCTTGCTCCCATGGCCTTCCTCTTCTCCAACCTACATTTTTAACAAAACAAATAGACCAAATGAGGGAAATGAATAAAGGAAAGACTTTAATAAAAGCTCATAAGGAAATTTAGGGCTTGATGGGAACCCTCAGGATCTAGTGGCCAAGGTTGTTTTGATCTAAGGGTGGAGGTTTCACCCTATAAAAGGTTACCAATTCAAGAAAACTATGAACCTTTGTCACATTCCTTGGAATAGGCCATTCTAAAATTTCCTTCACTTTTTCCTCATCCATCCTCACTCTATCCTCGGAGATGAAAAACCCAAAAAAACTAGACTTTTATGAAGAAATCTACACTTCTTTAAGATTGCATTCGACTTTCTTTTGGTATCAATTCTAACACCAATTTGAGATGTAAAAAGTGTTCTTGCATTATCTTATTGAATATCAAAATATCATCAAAATAGAAAACCATAAAATTATCATTATATTCTCACAATACTCTATTCATCAACCTAATAATGTACTGGGTGAATCAGATAGTCCAAATGGCATCATCATCCACTTATACAACAAATATTTTTTTTTGAAAGTCATTTTCCATTCACCCCCTTCATGGATTTGGATCCGGTATTACCCACTCAACAAGTTAATATTACCAAAATATCATGCTCCCACTAAGCACGTCCATCATATCATCTAATCTTGGAATTATAAATTGATACTTAATTGTGATTTTATTTATGGCCCTCACCGTCCACACACATTCTCCAGTCTCCATCCTTTTGAGGATTCAATAGCGTAGGCTTTTCTCATAGACTCATGCTTTCTCTCACTAACCCTTTCTGTATAAGATATGTCACTTGCCTGTTCAACTCCTCACTCTGTGTCATACTAATCCTATAGGCTTCCTGATTTGGAAGGGCCGATCCTGGGTTGAAATTAATATGGTGTTGTATATCCCACTTCGGAGGTAACCCATTTGGTAGCCCATCTAATATGACATCTTTGCATATCCTTTTAGTATATTTTCTTCTGTAGCGGGTATATCAAAGGCCTCTATTTCCACATTCTTTGACATCAATGTAGAACACAAATTAACATCTTCCATTTCTACAACAAAATATTTTGTAGCTGTAGACACAAAATTACGCACTTTGAGTCATTATTTAGCCCCGGTCTCATACTACTATTCATATGGTTCTTAAGTGAAAAAGGGTAATAATTAACCCATGTATTTGGCCAATTTTACATTGATTGTTGTCGTATTTTCGGTCTTACACCTGCACTTACCCAGTCTTTACTGCCATTATGTGTTTTTCCTATTTTTGATTGGGGCGCCTCAGGCACCCTAGTCCCCTTTGAAGCGCCCTGATCCTCTTTTCACTTTACTCTCAACTTTTGAGAAATTTCTAGCAGATTTCAATTTTCTATCCTTTTGGTGGTCATCCTTTTCGAGGATTAGTTATAGAATTAGAACAATAGAACCATATAAAAATAAAGTTATGTGACCATAATGAGGGACCAAACACTAAGAATCTACCATCAACATCTAGAATTACATCCATCAAAGTAATCTAAAGATACATTTACATCCATCTAGCTCCATCACAAGGTACAAGGCTGGTTCATCTTCATCACACTTAATAGGAGGGGTGTCTATTATTTCCATGCACACATATTCAAAATTCTACATTTAGTTATTCACTTCTTACCTCACAAAGTGTGACTGTAGCACAAGAGAAGCCTAGGCACAATTACACTCACACACACACCTAGAACTACATTGGGTCAGATATGTAGTACAATTCTCGATTAATAAGTCCACCATTATGGCCGTTGAGGACAGTCGACCCCCTTCATACACATATTTCTTTTTTAGGGTTTTGATGTTTTGTCTGGGGTTTTGCAGGTGATTCTTCTATTATAGGTTTATTAGTTCTTTGTTGATCACACAAAAATTCATGTGACGGGGAAGAAAACACAAACAAACATCCAATGAAATTCTAGAGGAGGTTTCTGGCCACTTTCACTGAGACAAGGCACCTAAATCTCATACCGGGAGCTGCGGGTTCCCTTATCCCTTTCAAGTGCCCTAGTCTGGTCAACCAACTCAAATTTACATTTTCTTGAACTTTTTTATGAAGGTGTCCTCCTCTTGTTCACTCCGGGTTATACCACAACATAGTTCTGCGACAACATCGAATCAGCTAAGGATTTTCTTAACCCTTCTTGCACATTAGGGTTTCACATTTTCAAGATTAGTTTGCTTGGGTATATTTGATATATTTTATTTGGTTGTTTATTCAGTTATTTTACTTCTCCTAAACCATTAGATTACACTAGAATATTTCCATTTTAGTTAATCATTTTGGTGAACCCAAGTTAGAATACTCTTAGATCTTTATTTTTCTTCCATCATGGATTCTAAGGTCTATGAAGTCTTTTTGTTTCAATTGATTAAAATGCACCCATAGATTGTAAAGGTTTCTCCAAAAAACCCTAGAGACTATGTATCTTATTATAAACATGTTTCTTTCTCAATTCAATGCTTTACAATGAAACATCAAGCATCTTGAGCATCAAGGTTTTATCTCATTCACTGCATAACATTTTTTTGCATGCCCATCTACAATTGTTACATCCCAATGGGTTCCTAAATATGATTCGTTTATGTCTAATGAGCATCCAATCATCACTTCTAATGTTTCTTCTTCCGTCACTCAAGCACCACCTATGAAATCTACTCAAGTCAAGAAACCACCTCTCAAAATTAGTCTCACTCCCCCTCTTCTCAAAATCAATTTAACCCCTCCTCCTCTCAATTCATCCACCACATTACCAAGTCAAATTACATAAGAAACCCTAAAAACAATCCACCTTCATTACCTATCAAGTATTCTAAGTGTCATCAATCCCACATAAGCTCCAACCAATCACTTTTTCAAAGAAACCACTCCTACTAATGGCCAAGACACATTTCAAATTCCCCACCATTGCATGGTCCTACTATTTCTTTGGCCTACCATTTTGTTGGCCCTCACTCTTATCAAGCCACATACAACATTCTCCCACAATGGCATGGTACCTCTTGCGTCACTACATAAATCTCCATCATTTGAACAGGTTGGGGGCATCACACTTATCCTTCCCCTTCTAGAACTCCATGATTTATATTTCTTAGCACATTCAAACCCTTTGTTACATGCATTGTATCGTCATTACCCTATGACACACTCTTGTGCTTCAGTTCACACTTGACTGTTGAGAGCATTCTATATACATGAACCCCACACATTGCACAGTAGTCACTACACATTACGCACCACATATCATCACATGATCCTACATCATCTACACATTGTACACCACATTTTAGGCTATTGAAAATTCCCATATTCATACATTCTACATTTTACATCCTACATCTTGTCCTACATACACCATCCCATAGCTATCGCATATTGTATATTATTCACCCCACCACATATAGTACTCATTTTACATATTCTCCTCTAGTTGCACTCACTACTTGATGACGCACTCTAGTCTCATATTCCATACTATACTATTGAGGGATACAACTCAAATGGACCACATCATGCTCACACATTCATCATTCATTCTTATTTTTCTCATGTGACATTCCTAGGATTAGTGATATACACTTTAGGCTATAGGGTCACTTCTTCTAGCACCATCTCTTGATAGACTACATCATCACATTCCCTTACGTTGTTTGGTGTTATACACTTGAGTATAAATCACAAATAATTTCTACTCATCTTGTTTTGATATACACTTAGACTACATAGTCACGTATAGATCATATTTATGTTGCATATCATCAATACACACTCATCACAATGCACAACACATATTTCAACCATTTCATGATGACACACTCTCATTTATGATCCATTCTTGAATTCTGAGGGGGAATACTAGATGAACTTCACTACATACAATTCCATTCACTCGGGGGGCATGTAGATCTTATCATTCACTATGCATTCCATTTCACCCATCCCAAGATATCTTTGCATTTTATGGTTACATTTACTCTTTCTTTCACTTTCTTTTGCATGTTAACTTTACTACACATGTTAGATAGATCTCTTGTATGTCATTATCTTTACCATACACACATGTGTGTTCACATCCTTTTCTAGTTGTGATCATAGATATAGATATTCTACACATGCAACACCAATGCTTGATACACTACCTACTGGGGGAATATACATACGCTACAAATGCTATTGTTCCATTTTTGTTCATAACACACTACTTTGGTTTATACACACTTTGACATACTTGTTATTTTTATGACATGCTAATGGGTGCTTCACGTGGAGTATTTTTTATGTAGGGATATTTTCTTCCATAACTATTTGTTACCTTTTCTTTTATTTCTTGTTATTTTTTGCAGGATTTTCCCTTGGGTTATGTGCACACTTGTTTGTTTTCGGCCACTCGCAACCTTAAGTGTCTTGCAACATCATGAGTGGTGTCCCATGTTTGCAACCCTCTTTTTGTGGCTTAAATTTTCTTCTTGGGTGTTTACAATGACTGCTAATGTTTTAGCTTAAACATTGTTTGTTTGGCTTACAATTTTTTTGTACATGCATGTTCATACTAACACCTATTTTCTAGCCACTTGTTTGTATGTGAATTGGTCTTTACTAAGAACATTACCTTCCTCCTACGGGGAAGATTATCGATTACTGCTGGTCGGTGCTCTTTTGGGGCCACATTATCATATCCACGACATTACATGCACCCCCAAAGAGGGGGCATTATTAGGGTTTACACACTATACAACATAGCACCTTTGGTACAATTTATTTTATAGTTTTCATCTATGAAATAGTGGGTTATACAAAAAGTTGGTTCAAATTAGTCTATGAACTCCATACACAATAGATTTTATAGGAAAGATTGTCCTTAGAATTTTGGGGAACAATTACAAGTTGGAGGATACAACATAATTTACTCCCTACACTACTTCATCTAGCGTCGTTGGATGACCCAAAAAACCAAGCAAGTATAGAGATCTATTCATATTCTCGGGAAGTAGTTTCAGGTGGGAGAATAAAAACTTTCTCCCTACACTTCTTCAGCCATAGTGGTGTGAGATTGCCCAAAAACTCACACTTCACCGAAAGTTACAAGATATCCTTTCTACACACTTTTTTCTCATCACGGATCAGGTGCACATGTTCATTTTTCATTTTCATACTTTTATAGTCTTTTTACTATATACATGTGTTTTTACACATATACATGCATATTTGACTACTTGATCATCTTCTCTTTTGCAGGTTTGTTTGTATGGGAAGCAAGTAGTCAAAAATAACAACACACACATGGTGGGTACATCACACACATGGTACTAACCATGTAAGTACACTACACACATTGACATCTACACATGTGCTTTTTCCCTAGGTTCACTCTCATCACTTTTTACACTTTTTCATCTTTAGTCTCCATGCTCCATATTTTTGTCACTCCATGCTTTGTCTAGTCCTTTGGCACATTTGCTACATCACTCTACATAGATTTATCATGTACGCATCTCTATCTAATTTATGTTACCAATATTTATTCTCACCAACATAAAATGGGGGCAAATGTAGACACAAAATCATGTACTTTGAGTCATTATTTAGTCCCAGTCTCATACTACTATTCATATGGTTCTTAAGTGAAAAAGGGTAATAATTAACCCATGTCTTTGGCCATTTTTACATTACTTGTTTTCGTAAGTTGATCTTACACCTACACTTGCCTAATCTGTATTGTCATTATACATTTTTCCTATTTCTAACTAGGGTGCCCAGCCTAGATTGGGGCACCTTGATCCTATTTGCACTTTACTCTCTCCTTTTGGGCACTTTGTAGTAGTTTTAATTTTCTATTTTTGGTGGTAAGCCTTTTCGTGGTTAATTAGGAAATTAGAATAAGATAACATATAAATATAAAGTTATGTGACCATAAAGAGGAACTAATCACTACGCATCTACTATTAACATCTAGAGTTACATCCATTAAAGGCATCTAAAGCTACATTTTCATCCATCTATCTCCATCACAAGGCACACAAGGTTGGTTCATCTCGCATAACACTTCATGAGGTATATTATTTCCATACACAAATTTACTACATTCTTCATCTAGTTATTTTCTCAATACATCACAAAGTGTGACTGGCATAAGAGAAACCTAAAGAACAATTACCATGAGACACACACCTAGAAATACATTGGGTCCGAGATGTAGTGACTCTCAATTATTCAGCCCACCATTATGGCAGAAATTTGAGGATAGTCTAACCCCTTCATATGCATCTTTCCTTTTTTAGGGATTTGATGCTTTATCGGGGTTTTTGGTGATTCTTCTATTGCAGGTTTATTAGTGCTTCGGTGATCACATAGTGACATTCTTGTGACACGAAGTGAACAAAGGAAAAAATACAAAAAAACTCTAGAGGAGGTTTAGGGATATTTCCATAGACCAAGGTGCCCATATCTCAGACCTAGGTTCCCACGAGCCCCCTATACATTTTTAGGCACTCCCGGTTTGGTTTGATGGCTCAGATATACATTTTCTTTGGCTTTTGTATGATGGTTTCCTCCTCTTGTTCACCTAGGTTACACTACAACATAGTCCCGCAAAAACACCGAACTAGCTAAGGCTTTTCTTAACCCTTCTTACACATTAGGGTTTCACATTTTCTAGCTTAGTTTGCTTGGGTATATTTTTTATATTTTATTTGGTCATTTATTCAATTATTTTAATACTCCTATAACATTAGATTATGCTCGAATATTTCCATTTTAGTTAATTAGTAGCCAATAAGCCCTCACTCTTCTCTTATTCCTCGAAAGGTATCAAGACCACCTTTACACCATATTTCAAAAAAGGATAACTATTTTCCCCTCTATCATGTATAACCTTTCTATCATATTGTCAAGGCCTCCCTAGTAATATATGGCATGCATCCATCAAGATAACATCACACTACACCTCATCCTTATAGGTATTCCCAATCAAAAAAATTATAAGGAATATTTTATCTATGGTTATCTCGTTCCCTTTATTGAACCATGATATATAAGAGGGATATGAGTGCTTCTCATATTTTAGTCGAGTATATTAACCATCACAGTTGAGACCATATTTTCACAACCATTGCCATCAATAATAATTTTACATACCATTCCTCCAAATGTGCATCTTGTTCAAAATATATTTGTCTGTAGCCAAGGATCAACATTAGAACTAACTTGTTCATTATGTTTCTTTGAGACGATCATCATCCTCCTTATCATAAGGATTTTACCAAAGTCTGCAATAACCTCCATTTCTTCTTCCTCTTCGAGGTTCAACTCGGTTTACTCATGGTTGTTCGTCTCGGCCATTTATCCTATGTAGGATAGTGCTTACACTCGCAGTATCTCGTGTCGTTCTTCACCACATCAGTAACATGTATACATCCTTGAGGATATTCCAATCCCATCCTCCATTATAACCTCTTCCTCTCCGAAACCCCCTACCTATTTAGTAGCTACCACGGATTTGAAAAAATTCTTTATGCCCTTCTCGCATTAGAGGATTCACCTTTATAGAATCAAATCTACCTCGACTCTCTTTGGAGATGATGATGGCCATCTCTTTACACCTCTTTTAAAATTATCCCTCTTGTTATTTTCTTATTCTTTTAATGCAATTTGATAAGAATCATCCAAGATATGGATCCAGAGCATACTTAGTTCATCTTGTATGGTATAACTCAACCCATTTACATACCTTATAGCCTTATGTTCTTTAGACTCTCCTTGTTCCACCTAGATTGATAGCTTGTAAAATTCATTGGTATACTCTTCAATGTTGAGATCCTTTTGTCTTAGGTTTTGAAACCTTCAAAATAGTGTCTAGGCATAATCTATAGGAAGAAACTTTTCTTTCATCTTCTTCACCATTTTATTCCAATTTCAGATCTTACCCTTTCCTTTCCTTTTTCTTTCATTTTGTAAGTGATCCCACCAGATCAATGCATGTATGAAAAAATTAGTCCATGAAAAATAAACCTTATTCTCCTCTAAAAGGGTTTTCCACACAAGTAATTTTCCCATGTGATTTAACCAATCAATCAACTCCGTGTTCATAACCCTCCACCATAATCAGGAAAATTAATCTTTATTTTTTCATGCTTTCCCTCTAAATCTTGGATCAATATATATTAAAATGGTTTATCATTCAACGTGTTTTCATATCTCTCATTATCTTCTTCATTTCCTCATTCATTCATTAACGGAGGTAATTATTCAATATCACTATCTGGGTCTACATCCCCATTTGTATGTCTCCTTCTAAGGTGGGTAACTTCTCATGTGAGCTCATCAACTTGTCTCTGTAGCTCTTGTATATGCCTATTCATCTAGGCATAACCTCCCCTCCTACGTCTATCCATGCTTATATAAAATAGAGGCAATAAATTTCACATACAAATGTAATATATATATTACCTTCATTGTTCCTGCAAGATCCAAATCATGTTATGATACCAATTGATGTGGATCTAGTTGCAAGAGGTTGAAATACCTCCAAAACATACACACAATTTACAAAAAAACTAGAAGCTTAAAATATTTTTCTTCTCATTCCGGAATCCACACTAATATTTTACAACATTACAATCTTCCTTTTATTTCCCACTATCTCTAAGAAAACCCTAAAATACGAAAAAACCTTAAAAAGTAAAACACCTTGGATGGACCCAAAATTTTCATACAAAATATGTATTTGTAAATTAAGGCGTATGTCAAATCTTGGCTTATTACATAAAACAGAGAAAAATATATTAAAACTCTAAGTGTTAGACAAAACCACCAAAAAGGTTCGGAGCCAATTTTAGACCACTAGATGAATGAATTGGGCCCCTGAAGAAACTCCGATAAGTTTCCCACATTTTTATAAATTTTGACGAGAACATTACTAATCAAAATATAACATCCTAGAAAATTTCAAGACGATCCGATGGTCGGATCAAAAGTTATGGTCTCTCGGAAGTTATGCTCCCACATCACTAATGTACCAACTATATAATATATTCCCATTATAAACTTTATATGATACATACAGATAAATTTAGGTGATACAAATAAATTTTAATTTAAATCATAAAATCCATGACCATTATCAACCCTTTAACAAGTGCATTTCCAATTAAACAAGTATAATATAAACAAGATTATAAAATGGCCAACCTCATTAAAGCTGGTGTAAACTAGCTAGCTAGCTTAAAAGTAAAAGTAGAGACATAAAATTATTATTTCCCATGGTTTTTCTTTGTACAAGATTTAAAAAAACTTAGATAAGGTTAAATTCTATTATTATATATGAGAATTATTGGAAATTCCTATATTTACATTTTTATAATGCATAATGTTAAATAAAATTATTATACATGAGATATACCAAAAAAACTAGGGAACTCTCATAAAACAATTTTATATTGAAGATGGGTATTTGAAGAATGTTAGCTTGTTTTAGATATTTGATTTTCAAGTGTTTTATGTTTTTCAAATTATTTGTTAAAGTATGAAGGAGGTTATAATTCTAAGATTTATTGTCTCATTTTCACTATAGTAAATTCTAGCATAGTGATGATGCACCTTGTTGGAATGTTTTAAAAATATGGCATTAAATTTATTCAATTGATCTATTATGTTGTTAAAATTATTTGTTGAATACGAGGATACATTTCCTCCATGTCTTTTAATATTCAAAATTTATGGGATAATCAAGTAAATGATGGTAAATGCCATCTTAGGTATGGTGTTTGCACTCCTTTCCTCCTAAGGCACATGTGAATGCATTGTACAGACTGCATAAAATTTGGTCGACCAGACTTTAGCCCCACTACACTCTCCATATGGGATTACTAGGCCTCGACCCCTTTCATTTCCATATAGAGGTCTATAACATTGGACATTTATGTAGAAGTTTACATTGAAACACCAACAAAGCATCTAACAAGCATTACATATCCATCTAGGCCTAGTGCCAATATGTTGCAAAATGATGGAGATTTCCTATGCCATATTCAATCATTTAAACATGCATATCAAGAGACTATATTCCAATGGAGATAATAAGAGTTGTCACATATTTATTTATGAACAGTTAAAATTGTTTAAATAACGCAACTACTTGAAAAATATTAAAAGCCATTATATTTTTTAAAGCTACAATACTTTTTATATAAATTATAGAATAATTATTTAAAAATACAAAAATTCAATTAAGAGAATTAATTGAATGAAAATTAATTGTAAAAAAATAAAATAAATTCAATCAAGAAAACTAATTGATTGACGATTTGAAGTGTTCAAATTATGATGCATTAATTAGCTAGTAAGCGGTGCTTAATTTTATTTTCATTCTTCATATATACTATAAATTTCTCACAACTTACAAATAGAGAATCAAACAATCATCATGACTTTAGAATTTTTCACAAAGAAGTCATGATGAGTAGTGTTGTATGTCTCCACTTTTTGTTACTTTCATTTAATTTTTGTTTTCACGAATATATACCAAGTATCCCAACCTTATAACATTCCTCACGTTGAAGAAAAGTTTGCCCATATATATCATGTCACTATTCAAAATTCCTTCCTCCTTCAGAGAGAAAATTGAAAGGATTCAGAAAAAAATTTTATGGCAAGGCATGGAAGAAAAGTTCAGATTTCACCTTGTGGCCTGGGATAAAGTCTGCACCCCTAAATCTAGGGGAGGGCTGGGAATAAAAAATATTGAGAAAATGAATGAGGCACTCATTGCTAAGATGGGCTGGAGATTGCTTTCTGAGAAACAACCCTGGATTGATGTCATTAAAACAAAATACTTGAATCAGCAAGCTGTTTACTCCTATCTGCATGATGAGCAGCTCCCCAATGGTTCCATTTTTTGGAATAATCTGGTTAAGAGTAGAAACTTCATTAAGAAGGGAAGCAAATGGAAAATTGGGGATGGCAGCGACATTAACTTCTGGGAGGATAACTGGTCCAATGATAATCTCTTGGAGAGATTTGGGACTGCTAAGGACAGTCTTATAAGAAAATATGGAACTAAAGTTAAGGACTACATTGATGGAAATGGCACCAACAAGAATTGGAAAAGACTTACTATGGAGAGTATTGAACTGAAACAGACTATTTCCTCCCTCCAAGACCTTTTGGATCTCTTCCCTTTGTGTCAGCTGGATTCCAAGGATGAGCTGATCTGGAGCAATTCACACGAGGGTAAATACTCAGTCAAATCTGGTTATACCAGTCTTTTCCACAGTAACCAATCAGACTTTAACTGGAACTTGATCTGGATGCCTGAGTTAACCCCCAAAATAAATTTTTTTCTTTGGCTGGCCATCAGAGGCAAAATTCTCACCACTGACAATTTGATGAAAAGAGGTTTTATCATTCCCAATTGGTGCCACCTTTGTAGGAATAACTATGAAGACATTAGACATCTGTTCTTACACTGTGATTATGCCTTTAGAGTTTGGAACTTTGTCCTTTCCAAATTTGAAGCTCTCGGGTGATGGGAGGATCTTACTCACTGTTGTGGAACCAATGGAACCCACCATTCGGACATTGTGCTATCGGAAGAATGGAAATTAGCCATCCCGCATTTAATTTGGAGGATCGGAAGGATAGAAATAATATAGTTTTTAGAAATAAGAAGCAGAAATTTTAAACTCACTACTTGGCAAGATCTCCCAAGGCATCAAAGAGGACATGGCGATTTAAACCTCCTAAGAACAATTGTTACCCTGAAAATGAAAAGCACATCTTATCAAATTGGCAGATCGGATATTGGAGCAACCCCGGGAATAGTGTGGATAGATCTTTGGTCAAATGGCATCCCCCTGAATCCAATTGGTTCAAGCTGAACTTTGATGGTGCCTCTAAGGGGAACCCTGGAACAGCTGCTGGAGGAGGAGCAATACGGGACCATAAAGGTAATTTGATTGTTGCATATGCTGGAAAAATGGGAATCCAAACCAATCATTTTGCAGAAGCTTTATCTGTTCTCTGGGGTTTGAGAGTTGCTCGGACCCAAAATATCCAGAACCTCATTGTTGAAGGGGACTCCCTTAATATTATTAATCTGCTTAATCAGTCCTCTTCTCCTAGCTGGAATATCAAAGATTTTATCTCTGAGTCCATAAGCATCAGTCATACCTTCAACAGCATCAGAATCATACATACTTACAGGGAAGGTAACAAGCTGGCCGATGCAATGGCCAATTATGGCATTAATATAAATTTCACTATTTGGGATAATGATAGTATCCCTAATCAGCTTCACAACAGCATACATGCGGACCTTCACACGCAAACAATCTCTAAAGATATGCTTTAATCTTTGGAGGAAATCCATAAATTCTTCCACAGGTGCTGTTTTAGTTTATTTGGCGTGGCATATGATATCTACTCCAAATGATGGCAAGATTTTGTTTAGGAACTTCAAGTGGAGCCGTCTAAATTTAAAAACAGCGCACGCGGGAAGTACAATAGCTGTTGATATTCGGTTGCCAAGCTCCGCGAAAACCGAAGATAACTACAAGGTGAAAGCTGACAGGATAAGGGTTTCCACGCGCGACTTCACGCAGACTCAGATCGGCAATCCTACAGCCGTTCGTGGGAGGACCAACGGCTACAGTTCCCATTTTTATGCGACCCGCAACGGCGAGAAACGAATCACTCTCAACGCCCAAAGGTATTTTGAAAATTGTTGTAACCAGCACATCCTTGTGAAGATGGGAGGGCCTCCCTGCCAGATTGAGCCGTGTGCAGACCCTGACTGGAAAGATAACACTGAGCTCTGGAACATTCTTAGTATTGGCGGATTCACCAACTTTGTGGAGAGAGTGCAAGGGCATGATCAAAACATCTCTGTTCGCTTTGCCAAGGACCTGGAATGAGAGGATGGTCGACTATGGAGGGCGAAGATTCTTATTAATGACGAACTCATAGCGGCGACCGGCCTCGGCTTGGAAGGATACCGCTTCTTCAACAAGAGGGTTATCAAAGAGGTCAAGAGAGAAGATTTGTGGAGGAGGAGGAGAAGCTTATATTCAACACCGCGGGTCTGCTTGTTAATTCAATTCCTTCTCCGTATGATGAAGTCACCCGCATGATGATTCGCTACATATCCTTGGAAGGCAGGTTTGTTACTGTCCCTGCCAAGCACCTTGTCTTTTTGAATCACTTTCGTAGGAGTAGGTTGGTTTGCTTTCCCCACTATCTGTTAAACTCTCTTGAGCGCTCCATTTTGGAGTTCCAGAAGCATACCCGGGCGGTTCCCCTTCACCAAGGGCTTATTCTGCTTATTCACAAGCACTGCCTTATTAAATTCCCCGGTCTCCCTTCCTCTCCCGGCCTGGCTTTGGGCTCTGTTGCTGCCAGTCCTGTCTCCCCTGCTGTCCCTGCTGCTGCCCCCGCCTCCGGTGCTGATGCCCCCATGCAGCTGCTCATGCTTCTCCTTCTTTTCCTCCCCTGCTTGCCCCCGCCACCCACACTGTCTCTACTTCTAAACGTGTCACTGGGGGCTTCTAGAGACTCTCAACCTTGAGTCTGCTGAGGGGGATGAACCTTTGGATGACATTGCTCGTGATCTGCTTTGAACATTAGTAGTGCCGGTCCCAGGCGGCACCAACGGATAACCCTTCTAGAAGATTGGAGGCCTTAGAGAGGCCGAGCTTAAATTCTTTGAAGGATGAGGTAAAAAATCTTGCTAAGCAAAAAGGCAAAAAAGCATTGAGGGAGAAGGAGCATTGGCGTGCAATAGACTTGATGAAATATACAAAAACTCGACCTCCCTTGACTCCCGACTTGGGAAAACGAAGACTAGGCATGAGTATAATATTGCAGCATTCGGGGCCATAGAGGAATTCATCGAAGGACATGCAAGAAGTGTTTCGCAACTCAGCGGTGTCCCGATGACTCTTGGGGCAATGAGAAAGAGAGTAAAAGAACCAGAGAGGAGCTCGATAAGACGGATCTTTGCTCATATGATATGACCACGCTGGGTATGTACCATGCTTGGAAAAAAGTAAAGATGAGTATTGATCAAGCGGCCAAGAAGTAGTCCTGTTTACTACCGCTTCTCGTCGTAGGCTTGCTTTGTTTTTTGCCGTTGTTTTCTTTGTTAAGTCTCGTTTGTGTGGTGTTTCTAGGCTTCGGTGTTCTTTCTTTGTAACTTTTGTGCTTTGATACAACTTCTCTGCTCCTCTCTCTTATTCGGCTTTTAGGCCTCCTTTTGTACACAAGGGTATAGTCCCTTTCAAAAAAACTATTTACCAATATTAAAAAAACATTCCTCACGTTGAAAATTAAGATTTTTAAAAATAATCCTTGAGCACCCATGATATAAGATGTTACCCCTATACCGATATCATTATCTCGGGGTGTGGGAGGTTTATCTATTTTCATAGTGATGCGGGGGAGCATCCGAGTTCATACGTAATATTACATCAACTAAAAATAATTAGAATAGATTTTTTTACACTTCATACATATTCTTACGTGCATCATGGACAAATTTCTCTATGAAGGTCCATAATATTTCACTAATCATAGATGAATCCTCCAAAGTTGTTATAAATGAGTACTCACTAGTATAAAATTGTGAAAATGGTGATTTCATAGACATAAGGATTTACATTGGTAAATATATCCACAAGGCATTGCAACATCGATGCAATATGCTTATATATATCAAAGGGTGGAAAAATATCACAACCTTCTTTTGTAAGGTCAAAACATTGTAAAAATCTAGGAAATGTTTGAAACGTCCCAGAAACACATAATTCACTTTCATTAGAATTTATGCAAAGGCCATAATCATATTGATACCATGCATCTAACTACATAACCTCAAGGAACTCACACTTCCCTACATTATATAATTGAAGACATGGTGTTCTTAAAATTATTATGTAATTACACACAAGGTTATTAGATTGTGTCAATGGTAGAACCAAGTTTGGTGGTATTGAGATGAAAAATAATATCCAATGATGATTTACCTATTTTGAAATTGTGTTCATAAGGAAAATTGCATTTTTATTAAATTTTGCTATGTTATAGATCTTTTGGACCTTCTTCCTTATTAATATTTGGAATAGACTTAATATGTTTATTTGGAATATTTGGTTGATCATAATGGAGTAAGTTATTGAATTTTTAATCTAGAGAAGCACATCACCACCATTGAGAAAGGAATAGAATAATCCCATGAAAATATAGTCTAAGGTATGGTTTATAATATAGTGTTACTTGCAGATACCTCTTTGTAGGTTGACAAATAACTTGGGATAACACTACAATATCAAATTATTTGTAAGAATGTTAGCATTGAGTAAGTTTTATAGTTGAAATCCAAAAAGTGGCACACTTTACAAGGTTGTGTGTGTAATATTCATTTTTGATAGAAAACTTATTTCACTAAATCTAGACATATTCTAGTGAATTTGGACTCCAGTATTACAAGTATTGGAAGAAATCCATCTCCATTTTTGCGTATATTGGTGTTTCACCGAATATTTTGTGTAAAACAAATAAGGTAAGAGGTTAAGGAGGTGAAGGTGGAAGGTAGAATGCGCGCGTTGTAGACTTTTGATCCAAGCTGATTATGTGAGCTTCCCTTTGGCTAGGAGGAATGACTTGTATAAGAAACACAACAAGACCACCAAATAGTATTAAATAGCAAGAGTTAGAGGACTGCCTAGTAAGGCTAGATCCAGGAAGCGTGATGCTTCCTCGAATGGTTGTCAATCCTCTGTTTAATACAATTTAATGTAAGAAATAATAGTTCCTATTATAGTTGATAAGATTTAGGTATCTCCTATTAACATACAACAAGTTAATTTAACTCAATAGGAAATGGTTAGAATTAAATCCAGATGATTAATGGGTTGGTTTGGGTCTATAGGTGTAGTAGAGGCTGTAGGTGAGGTCTGGGTGAAATTAGGCAAGGTTTTGAGCTGTTTTGGGGAAGTTGTTAACTCACTGTTATAGGAAAAAATTCCAGTCTCAGAGACTAGTATCGGTTGGTTGACCGATGCCGGTATAGGAGATAGACCGATGCCGGTTGGCTAACTAGTGTCGATAGGGGAAATTTGGTTCAAATGTTAAAATAGGAGTTTGAACCTCTCTGTGATTGCATAGAGAGTGAAGTGGGTGTTGATACGGTTGTAATATTGTTAAGAAGACTCAGTTGGAAAGGGTGTAAAGGCTTGGGATGGTTGAATAGTGGGTTGGTGGGAAGAAGGTGATATATGGGTAATGGAAAGAGTGAAGTATAGAAAGAAACAAAAGATCTATACTTTAATAAGCACAGATGATAAAATCACAATACTTACTAGGTATGTTGCAGATCCTGTGAGTGGAAGTGGTTGGTGGTTGATCAAAGAAGAGATGCCTAGGTCTAGTGCCACAGTAGTACAACCTGTGTGTTCCCATAAGTATTCCAATGCTCCAGAAGGAGAACCAACTACTTTTCTTGATCTGTGGTGTGTGTGTTCATCTTCCGGATGTAAGAAGGCTTGAAGATTCACACTTAAATACAATAAGGCTCTAATAACTGAATGAAAAACCTAGGTAAAGGGTTGTAAAATTCTATATAAAAGAACTGATGGTGGTTTAGGCGCGACGTCGGAGGATAATCCGGCATTGGTTAGGGTGAAATAGTCCTATTTACCAAAAATAGGCCGATCTTCCCAGATTTGGTGTGCTTTTCATGTTGGGTCTACTTAGGGAAGTAGAGTTCTCATGAGAGAGGGTAGGAATATCTTAGAAGAAGTCCAATTAGGTTTAAGAAGAATTCTTAGTTAGTTAGGTCAAGTAGTGACTCAACACTAGGAGTGATGACTCAAAGGTCTTGAGAGTAATGACTTAGTCACCTTTGTGAGTTAAATGCCCTTGGAATTGGTACAAGAATAGGTGTCATGATGAGGTGGAGGTGTGAGGATGAAATTAACTTAATTAAAATAATTAATTTTATTTAATAATGTGAGAATGAATATTAATATGGGATGAATGGGTCATGATTACTTAAATGTGCTACGTTAATTAATGAAGGGGACTAAGGGGAGTGTGACCCGAATTTGGGGTTGAAGGTGAATGTAGTATTTGATGAGATAGTCAAAGATAACTTTAAGGAAAAAAAAGTGCTAGACCTGATGTTTAGATTTGGAAAGGATATTTTCAACGTAATATTCCAATATGCTATGCATAATGTCATGAAAGATATAAGTCATAGCCCACTGATATGTAACACAAACATTTTTAAGGCTAAAGGGCATGACACGATAGTAGAAGGTCCCCAAGGAGTGATGAAGGTGGTTTTGTGTTGATCTTCTGGGGTGAGTAATATTTGGTTATAACCTGAGAAACCATCCATGAGTGATAACATCTCATGGCCAGCGGTGAGATCAACTAGTTGGTCAATACTAGGTAGAGGAAATTCATCTTTGGGGCAAGCTAAGTTAAGGTCGCATAAATCAGTGAAAATGTGGATTCCCTTGTCACTTTTTTGATAGGAATGATATTAGAGATCCATTAGGGATAATCAATGGGTAGGATAAAGGAAACCAAAAGAAGGTGTTGGAGTTCTTCTTTGACAAGAAGGGCAATGTGAGGATGCAATTTTTTGTAGCTTCTATTTCATGGGTTTGGCATCAGGAATGATTACGATATTGTGGACCACAATGTTTGGGTCAATACTAGGCATATTAGTGTAGGACCAAGAAAAAACATTGATACGATCCTGGAGGAAATAAATGAAAGCTTCATGTTCAACAACATCTAAAGATTGGCCTATTTTTAGAATGTGTGGGTCATCCTGAGTGTGAATATTGATTTCGATGGTCGATTCATTTAACATGGTTTACATCTCAGAAGGTAATGACTGGTGAATATAATAATATTCCACACTAAGGTAGGTGATAATAGACTCATCATCCTGACATTGAATGACGTTAATAGAAGGTGTATCGTCATCGATCATGTCAGGATACAAGAAGGGAAGAGAAGAGGAGCCTTGCCATCATGCATTGATAAGTCAAGAGGTCCTAGGAAATGGTGTTCACAATTTTTTTAGGAGGAATGGATTCTAGATCCATAGACTCTGTAGGTGAAGGTGGTGAAGTTGGTAAATGGGGTGGGGAATGTTTATCATCCTTGATGAGTTTGAATTGATCCTTTTGGAAGGTGGTTTGGAAAATCCAATACCATTGTGGTCTTTATGCTTATGAGTGGTGCAAGGAATGACAAGTATGGAGGCCTTGTTCATAAAACCAAAGCCAAATCCCTTCCAAGCACAACGATGGAGGAAGGTGTGGGAAAAGTGGCGGTTGGTGAGAGATTGAAGGTCGAAGGAAAATGGTGAGTTTGGGAAGGTGGCTCGGGTGAGTAGGTAGAAGCATCAAGTCCCCATACATTAAGTTGGTGCGAAGGTGGGGAGGACCGTAGGGGAAAACCTCGCCTATGTAGTGATCATAATGGGGATGTTAGTGAAGGTTACCATACTCTTGAGGAGTAAGGAATGTGTTAATGTTATAAAGGTGGTACTCCCCCAGAGTGAGGCATTGAAAAACACCTTCTAAGGGATCAATAGTGGGTATGTGGGTAGTGGGAATGGATGAATCACTAGGTAGCTGGGAAGAAGAAGCATTAGATGTTTGATAGTAGATGGGTTGGTTGATGGGTTAGCTATAGAAGCTATGGCAATAATGGGAATAGAGGAGTTAGTTGTGGAAGATGTAGCAACAAAGTGGTGGATGAGGCAATGGTGAAGAAGAAGTGGTAGTGGTGGTAGATGCCTTAACTAGTATAAGGACATCATTAGGTCGATACAACATGTTACAGGTCTTGAATGGTGAAGGTTGGCTAGAATGGTATAGTTGTGCCCTTCATGTTTGAATTTTAAACAATGGTGTAAGGTTGAAGGAACACAACCCATGGTGCGAATCCAAGGTTGACCAAGTAACATGTTGTACTAGAATTCCCCCTCTAAGACATAGAATAATTCAAGAATGGCATGGGGGCCTACATGAATGTGGAGAATGATGGTGCCGAGGGTGGAATTCATGGCATCATTAAATGAACACAACATAACTGGGTTATTATGCATGTAATTGGTACATGGATGCGCATTTGGTTGTATGCATGGGAGGAAATGATGTTAATACTGGCACCACCATCGATCATAATGCATCGAATGCATATATTATCAACATAGATGGAAATAAATAGGGTGGGGTCAGGATCATCCAATTAGAGAGGTACAATCTTGTCATTAGAGAAACTAAGAGCAGATATTTGATGAGTGGTAGTGGGAGTAGAGGAAGGGGTGAAGTGGTGAGAGAGGACACATGGTGAGGAGTGATAATGGATGCAACAGGCAGATTAGGGTCATTAGGTAAAACCTCAATAGATTGTAAGACCTCAATGAGGGCTGATGATGAGACTCAGAGGTTTGGAAAAGGTCATACAAAGACATTTTGAGAGAGACTACTGGTGTAATTGTTTAAGCATTGTATGATGGGAAACCCCATTAGAAATAGGGTATGTGGGTCCATGGATGGTGATTTTGGGTGTAGGTGTAGATGGAATATTGGGTAAAAGAGTAGTGGATGAGTTGGTTATTTTCTCCTTTCCTTTGTCCTTCTAGGCTTGAGTGGAAATTTGAACCATATTGATATGTGGTAAAGGAGAAAGTGAGTCATGATAGGTGTAGTGATAGGATGGGAAAAAATATGGTGAGGGCATATATTGGTTTTGTGAAAACAATGCAAGCACATTGGCATTTTGGTGGAGGTTTGGCTAGCTCTCTTATGTGGACCATATTGATCTCAAATGTTGGAGAGGATAAAAGGGTTGTGGAGGTGGAGATGAAGGTTTTGAATAGGTAAGGATGAGGATGTGTGGTGATAGGTGAAGGTGGAATAGGGTCCTCATCTAAAATATCATCATCATCAAAGTTTTCTTTGAGAGGACATAGTTGGAGAAGAATAGTCTTAAGAGCCTTATATTTTCCACATCATGCCCTAACACATGATGGTAAGCATAAATTTTGGTATCATCAAACCCTTTTGGTTTAGGTTTGAGTGGGTCGTAAGGTCTAAGTGGTGGCAATGTGATGACAAAGGTTTCAAAAGGTTAGCTAAGATGTTGGCATAAGACCCTGCCAATGGATCACAATGTGAAGTAAGTGTGGGTCTGGATGGAAGTGTGGGTGAATTTGGTGGGAGAGGCATCACTGGAGGTGGAATCGGAGGTTGAGTAAGTTTGACCACTTGTTTGGTAGATAGTATGGTTTTAGGTTTGGATTGCACCTTCTTGGGTAAAGATGTAGTAGGTGAACTAGTTGTTGAAGGTGGTGTAGGTTTAACTACCTCTTTGGAGGGTAGTGGGTTCTTGGGCTTTGGTTGCACCTTCTTGGGTAAAGGTGAAGAAGAAGTGTGTGATGTAGAAGGGAAGGTAGATGGTGGAAGGGGATGAGTTAGCCAAGGTGATAATGGAGGTGTGGTGAAGGTTGTAGTAAGAGGCAATGTGGAAGGTATTGGTTGAAGAGAAGGGAATAACATAGGTAATGATGAGGATACTAGAAGTGGTGTAGGTATAGGAGGTAGAAAGGATGTAGGTGATGATGAAGGCGTAAGTTATGTGTAGGTAATTTGGGTGTAAACAGAGGATCATGATGAGGTGGGTTGTTGTGTTTTTGGTTTACTCTAGGTAGGAGGTTGTTTGGCCAAGGTTGATGGGTGGGGACCTAGGATAGATGGAAGTGGTGAAGGTGACAGAGGGGTAGTGGGTGAAGCCGGTGTATGTGACCTAAGGGGTTGGGCCTTCCTCTTAGGTGGGGGAATAGTTTTGTGATGGCTTGTGAGGATGTGGCTAAATCTAGTTTGATAGGAGGATGGACTAGGCTTGATGTCGGCATGACTCCTAATGTGGTAATGGGTCTAGATGTGGAGGAAGATATAGGTGTAGGTAAGGTTTTAGGCATAGGAAAATTTCATTTATTGGTAAAGGTTTAGGTGTGGGTGAGGGTGATGAAGAAGGGGTCGCTACAACTGGCATGGGCATGGTGGGTTTGGTTGTCTGAAACACCTTTGGATAGATCGTGGAAGTATCAGCAGACAACATTTACATTTGAGTTGAGAATAGTAGAAGTCGAAGATGTCCCCAAAGCATGGAATTGTCAACATAATCCAAGAATTCACCAAACGTGAGAATGACACCGATGTAGGGGGGATGATGTTGATTTGGTAGTAATCCCTATAAAGAATGTTTGTGAGATAGGGAAATGGTTGGCTTCAGACTCTGTGGGTAAAAGAGATGAGAGAAAATCAATAGGATCCTTGAAAGCTAATGGAGAATTATCACCAATAGGAAGGGATCTGCTAATGGATCCCTTGTGGGTAGGGGAGATGGACAATTTGGATGAGGTAAGTTCATATTTTGGTGAAGAAGAAGGTAAGCATGACTCTCCCATGGGTAGAAGAGTAAGTATTGTGGGTTGTTCATCAGGTTGAGAGGTGAGTGGGGAAACTACATTGGAAGATATGGTGGACTCCTTTGTGGGTGAAGGAGGAGATAAGGGAGACTCCTCTATGGGTAAAGGAGTAGATGAAACAAGTCCCTCCATGGATGAAGGAGCTCATGTAAGAATCTCCTCGATAGATGGAGTAGGAGGAAATTGAGAAGGAAGAGATGGTATGATGTCGAAAACAACATGAACCTCACAAACATTTATTATCATTGGTGAGGTTTCACTGGTTTGGTTAGATGATGAGGTGTGATTTGGGAATGAATTCTTGAAGATGTGAAGGTTTTGATTAGTTGGTGCATTAGGATTATCCAAGATGAGATCTCCATTATCTAACATTTCTTGGATGATATTTTTGAAAGTTATACAATTACCATCGTTATGACCTCTAACATGATGATAGTTGTAGTAATCATTTTCTTTGTACCATAGGCACATAGGATGAGAGGGTCAAAACCTAGTATGTGGTTTGATGGGTGGAAGAGTGACTACTCTAGCTTTTAGAAGTTTTTCTAAAACTGAAGAGTAGGGTTCTCCTATGGGAGTATATTTTCATTGCTCCACTTGAACTAAAAATCTGACAGGAGAAATATTGGAAGAAGGATTTGATTGGTTGGATGGATGAGATGGGACCAGATTTCAAAACTACTACATTGGTAGATCCTTTTTCTTTAGAATAATTATTTTGTGGTTTGGAAGAAGAAGAGGTATCATTTGATTTAAACACAATGTTCTTGTTATGTAATTGTATCTTCTTCTCTTCAATGACACATGAATTTCAAGTTTTGGGCCATGGTGAACACCTCGTCAAATGTGTGAAGAAGGTTTGAACTTGGAGAGTTGGTGAGATGTGTCTAGCACAAGCTTGGTGAACAACTCTATTAACTCGGTTTGAGGTAGTTGGAATGTGAGTTGGTTGATCAGGCTCACCAAACAAGTGAGTGACAAAATCTATGATAGATTCATCTTCATATTGGCATGTCATGTGTACAAGTTGGTCATGGTGACCTTCTTGACAATGTTGATAGAAAAGTGGTCTAGAAAATCTGAGCTACTTGATTGAATGAAAATATGGAATGCCTAGGTAGAGCACTATACCAATCTAAATCCGGTCATTGTCAAGGACATTGGGAATGTTTGTAAGAGAAAAGTGTCATCATGAGTGATTAGATAACACACATGTTTAAAAGACCGCAAGTGTTGTTGTGGGTCTTCTTTGTTTATTGAATCGAGTTGAATTTAGGCATTTCCCAATGGGGAGGGTATGGATGAATGGAATGGATGGGTGAATGGGCTCATTGCAAATCTCGTCGTATGTCAGAGAGTTACGTGAGCCGAGAGACAAATGCTTCCAATGTTTGCATCTTTCCATCATCATTTTGATAAGATCATTGGTAGGTTGTGATGACTAGGCACCCCCTAGTATAAGGGGGTAGATGAGGTGGGTATGACGTGGGTGGCATCCTAGTATGTGGTGGTGTCAAGTATGAAAATTGTGAGGAAGGAATATATGGAATAGATGTAGACAAGTATCCTAAATAAGTGATAGATGAAATAGGGGTTGTTGGTGATAAGTGTAGGTAGGTGGAGTGGACATAAAGAATCTCATAGAAATCGAGAGGAAGAGACTGCGAGGGATGGAGAGGAAAATGTTTTGGAAGGGAGTATGGTTCCACACCAATGGTGGCTGAGATGCAATAGGTATATGAGAGGTGGTGGGTGTAGATAGACCTACACTCAAGGTGGTTGATAAAGGCATGGTTGACATCGTAGGAGTGATAGACATCAAAGGCATGATAGATGTCATAGGTGTAAATATATATCGATGATGTAGGTCAAGTTAGGAAACCATAGGTGGTAAGGTGGAAGAGGGTAAGGCAAGCTAGTAGTAGTATGATGTAGAAGTGGGTGTGAGGGTAGGAGGAATGGACACAGGCATGCCATATACAAGCTTCCCTGATGAATCATGGGTAGATGAATGAGTGAGATAGTACTTACTAGAGAGTGGTGGGGTTGTGATCAAGGAGTCTCGTGAACTCCTCATCACTAAGTGGGTATGGAAAGAGCCTGATTGGGGTCCATAGGTGATGAGATTGAAGGGGGTGATGGGCTAGGTGGGAGCGGATAGTGGCTAGCATGAAACATGAGAGCGTTAGCTTGTTTATGAGTCAAAACCATGTGATGACTGATGATAGAACATGTATTATGAGCTTCGCTGATGATGCAGAAACACATAAGTAATGGGGAAAATAGTCTAAAATGAGTGATTAGATCATCTATTTTGATTGGAAAATCAAAATATAGAGAGACCGACGTCGGTTGGGGTAACCGATGTCAGTATGAGGGTAATCATCACCTGCCAGTCAGCTCAGACCGATGTCGGTTATTATGAAAAATAAGAGATTCAAAGATCTAGAAATGAAAGGTGAAAATGGGTCAAATATGGACTTTGAAGATGATATCAGAAGACCCAAAAGTGTGATAAAATGGCAGAACAAGACACAAAAAGAACAGAAAGGTGGAGAATACTATTTTGGTAAAAATAACCAAAAAAGCATAAAACCGACATCGGTCAGTTAACCGATGGTGGTGAGATGATGTAATCAATGGTGAGTCATTGGACTGATATCGATTACTATGAAATCTAGGAAGAGAAGGAAAAATGAATTTTTGGTGATTTAGATCAAATAAAAGGGCCAACCTAGAGACTGAGTATGGCTATGAGGAGTCCTAATACACCCAAAATAAAACAGAATACACCAATCATGATGTGGGGCATAAAAGGATGAGAAAGAATGAAGAAACACAACTCACACCTCAAAACACAAGTAGAAAAAAGCTAACAAACATGAAATCCTAAGTTGTAGATTTTATGTTGTGGCTTATGCCATTTAGGACTGATTGTAAGTAGGATAGAATTTTTGGTTAACAAAGGTGCCCTATAAAAATATGAAAACTATGGCTGGTTTTGAGTAAGTTTTGGCATGGGAGATCCTTCTCTGAGATGATGACTAGACAAAGAAACTAGATGGAGCCCATTATCAATCCTCTGATCGTGTGATCATTGACAACTTCTTCTAGGAAAGATGTTGTTTAAGAACTGTGTAGTTTGTTTTCAAGTGATTTGGTATAGAGAGTGTGTAAAATGTGAGCTACGGTTCAATTTTTCAACCATCAGTTGGGCATGACTTCAACATATAGGTTGCCCACAATTTAGATGAGCTATAATGCAACAAACTCAAAAATACAAGTGCACAAGTTTTAAAACCCAAATCCACAAATTATATTGATGAGAAAAAATTATGAAGAGGTTAAGGGCATGAATTTCACTAAGTGTAATGCAAGAAAAGAAAGAAGAGTTATTTTTAATCCCGAAAAACAAGTGTCATTGAGACAATCAGAAGAAAATAATATTTCCAGAGAAGAAGCTTAATGTGAACTTGTTTTGAATGAAAATAGACACACAAGATTTTCCCTAGGAATGAACAATGCAAAGAACCCCAGATGGGTCCCACTGGGTGTGCCAAAATGTTTCACCAATAAGTTTTATGCTTTCTAGGATGAAATAGATAGAAGGTAAAATGGTTAAGGAGGAATACCTGTGAGGTGAAGGTGGAAGGTAGAATGTGCGTGTTGTAGACTTTTGATCCAAGTTGATTGTGTGAGCTTCCCTTTGGCTAGGAGGAATGACATGTATAAGAAACACAACAAGACCACCAAATAGTATTAATAATATAAGTTAGAGGAATGCCTAGCAAGGCTAGATCTAGGAAGCGTGATGCTTCCTGAATGGTTGTCAATCCTCTATTTAATACAATTTAATGTAAGAAATAAAAATTCCTATTGTAGTTGATAAGATTTAGGTATCTCTATTAACATAAAACAAGTTAAATTTAACTCTAACTAATAGAAATGCAATGGTTAGAATTAAATGGAGATGATTAATGGGAGGTTTTTTGGGTGTAGGTGTAAAAAAGAAGGTGTAGGTGAGGTCTGGGTGAAATTAGGAAAGGTTTTGAGTTATTTTGGGGAAGTTTTTAACTTTGTTATAGGAAAAATTTGAAATCTTAGAGACCGATATCGATTTGGTGATGACCGATGCCGGTATAGGGGATAAATGACTACGGTGGTTGGCTAACCAATGTCGGTAGGGGAAATTTGGTTCAAATGTAAAAATGGGTTTTGAACCTCTCTGTGATTGCACAGAGAGTGAAGGTGGTGTTGATAAGGTTGTAATATTGTTAAGAAGACTCGGGTATGTTGAAAAGGAGGTTGGAAAGGGTGTAAAGGCTTGGGATGGTTGAATAGTGGGTTGGTGGGAAGAAGGTGATATACGAGTAATGGAAAGAATGAAATATAAAAAGAAACAAAAAGATCTATACTTGAATAAGCACAAATGATAAAATCACAATACTTACTTGGTATGTTGTAGATCTTGTGAGTGAAAGTGGTTGGTGTTGATCGAAGAAGGTGTCTATGTCTAGTCCATTGCGTGGCAATACAACCTATGTGCTCTTGTGAGTATTCCAATGCTCTGGAAGGAGAACCGATTGCTTGTCTTGCACTATGGTTGTGTGTGTTTGTCATCTGGATGTAGGAGGGCTTGAAGATTTGCACTTGAATGCAATAAGGATCCAATAAATGAATGACCAACCTAGGTAAAGGGTTGTAAAATTATATATAAAGGAACCGATGGTGGTTTAGGTGACCGATGTCGGTCGAGGATAAACTGGCGTCGGTTAGGGTGAAATAGTCTTATTTACCAAAAATAGGCAGATCTTCCTAGATTTGGTGTGTTTTCCTTGTTGGGTCCGCTTAGGGAAGTAGAGTTCTTGTGAGAGAAGGTAGGAAGATCTTAGAAGAAGTCCAATTAGGTTTAGGAAGAATTCTTAGTTAGTTAGGTCAAGTGGTGACTCAAAATGGGAGTGATGACTCAATGTTGAGAGTGATGACTTAGTCATTGTGAGTTAAATGCCCCTAGAATGGGTCCAGGTGAGGTGTAATGATGAGGTGGAGGTGTGAGGATGAAATTAACTTAATTAAAATAATTAATTTAATTAATAATGTGAGGATGAATATTAATATGGGATGAAATAAATAAAAGTTGACGTTGAAAATCCCTTCCCTGAACATCCTTGAATGGTGTTAAATTTGACGGTTGTCTAGACATTTTTTTGTGATTTTAGACGTAACATAATTTCAAATATTTTATAAAAATGACATGTGTGAATTTCATGTTTAAAAGGGGACCATCAATATTTATATAAAAAAATTATTCGTATATATTAAGCATGGTTAAAAGAACATGGCATTGTCATTTGTAAATTTTGTAAGTAGTGTTTAAGTGTTAGCGATCAAACTTACAAGTGCAATTGGTTACACATCTAACTGCAAGCCTCGAGTCACACATCTCTCGACTCATAGTTTAAGTGCGAGTACTTGCACTTCTAAGTGCGAGTCTCAACTCGCACTTCTAAGTGTTAGTCTTGAATCACCCTTCTAAGTGCGAGGCTTGAATCACACAGCTAAGTGTGATAACTCACCTATCAAACAATTTATGGGTAATGGCAATTTTTCAACACTACCCTTCAAAAAGACAAAACAATGTTTATTTACACGAATTATTCCATATAAATTTCATTAATTTTAATATATATTGATGTAAATTTTTATAATTTATATATAAATATATATATTAATAATTGAGAGTTAAATATTAAATATCCAATTAGTGTGTGACGTTTGTTACAAATTTTTGTAAGTATTTTATGGATACAATCAACAAAAATGTCTAAACGAGTGTTAAAATTTGCACGTCGAAGTGCAAGCACAAGAAATAAGGACTTAATTTTACCCGAATTATATAAGGGATTTTATTTACAATACAAAATTATAATATTAAATTCTTACATTAATTCTTTACAATACCAAATGCAATATTAATGATAACCATTTTGTAAGGAAAAATGCTAATTAATGTTGCGCTTGCCTCAACATTAATTAGCCATTTAATGTAAAGTAATGTAGAATCATACGCGTGCCCTCTTAAATTTGTGCGCCTTGATGAAATTGATGATTGGATTTGTCAATTACATATGACTATACGTGAAGACAATTTTTTAATTTATATTTTTTTAACATTTTCCTTTTTATTCTCTTCGTTAATGCGTAAGCTTATTCATCAATAGAGAAATCTCACTAGGGCAAGCGTAAAAAATTTTATGCTTGATTTTTGGAAACATTTTGATTTCCTCTCTCATCAAAAATTGGTATGCATTCTCACCTTTAGTCCCTCCAAAATTAGGAAATTATTTTAATGTTAAATTTTTCATAGCTGATTAGGGCTTATATCCATGTATGATTAGGGCTTATATCCATGTAGGGATTTTATAGATAATTAAATAGAATCAAGTTTGTTATTGAATCTTTTGTAGAAGGTAGTTTTGTTTATCAAATATATAGTTTCATAATATAGTAAAAATTTGTTAGAGAAGTGAAAGAGGATGGAATGGAGCACATCTTGACAAAGAAACGATGCAAATTAATACATAATAACATGAGATGAAGATTTGTAAAATTAAAAAAACCCATAACACCTGCAAAGAACTTGTTTTATTGTGTCTTGATAAAGAAGCCTTGTGGTATCGATGGTGGCTCAATTTTCACAATAAAAAATTTAATATCAGAATCAATTTATAGTCATGGTGGTGCACAAGAATAGATGAGCATATGTATTTTATAAAATTGATATTATTTTGTTGGCCTTATTATTGTCCACAAATAGTCCTCCGCTGCACATACTTAGCAAAATTCAATGGCTACGACGTCGTTGACATTGTCAATGAAAATATTTTAGAAGATATTCATGTTAAGAATGAGTTTCCATTCAATGTGTTGGTGTTGGATTACAGTGACCTATTTGCAAAAAAATATGGTAATGCAAGAGTAGGAGAACCAAATAGATTTTGGAGAACAAAAGAACGAATATAGATTTGTGAAAGGAGAATTTGAGGAACAAGAAAACTCTAAGATGTTGCTACTATGGAAGTAACAACTATCCTAATTTTTTTTCACAAAATGTAATTTTTCTCTGTTTGGGTCGTGGCTATGTGGCTTTTTGTCTTTTTCCACTTACGTGATTTCTCTAATCAATGCTTGAATGTCATATTCTTTGTTAAGGAAATTTTTGTAAAAGGATGCGGGTCCTTTCAAAACCCCCATATTCACCCTTATACAAAAAAATGGACATAGTTTTTGTACATCAAAATATGTTGTTGTGGCATAACCTAGTAGACTCTATGATGACAATATCTTACTTTATTTTGTTAAATCCTATCAATCGATAATATCCAATTACTATGGTGTCGCATAAGCTAGCGGATGCTAAGCTAAAAATAATATTCTTTGACTTGTTAAATGCTAGTGATCCATAAGCTCAAAATATTATATTGTGGAAGTATTAGGTTACCTTAGTGGGTGCTAAGCTCAAAACATCTTACTTAAAATTTCTCCTCAATCCACCAATCAAAATAAAAAAATTCTATAACTTTTCAACTTTCTAATGTTTATATTTTATTTAAATATTTTTTTAATCTACAAAACTTATTTATATTTTTCTTTATTTGCTAGTTAGTATTGATTTGACAAATATGAGGCCTTGTTACAACATTGATTTATTCTATTTAATAAAAATCATAATTCTAAGAAATACATTTGTCCAATCTTTAAATAAGATATGAGATTTAGAAAAAAATGTTAATAGAATATTCACTGCATTTAATGTTTATCTAAAAAGGAAGATGTATTTGCATGCTTGGACAAGTGGCACGTCTAGAATAGTACAATATTCATAAAAAATAATAAAATTTATTTAACAAATCACATTATAAAAAGTTCTAAATTAAATCCCATCCCACTCCTTATATATTTTTTATTATTTTGTTTTTGCTAGTCAAAAAGTTTAATTTTTGCTTTATCCCCATTTGCAATAAAAATTAGATTTGTAAGTTAAATTTTATAAAATACAATTTTTTCTATGTTTGTACTAAATTTTTAACCATAAAATGTTTATAATGGTTTATATTGTGTTAAAGACAAGAAAAATAATACTATTATTAGTTACTTCTATTGTGATAAATATTTGAACTGATTTATTTCGGCTATTCCATTTAATAGATTTTTTTTATCTTTAGGTAGGCATGGTCAACTTGACAATCGTGGTCGTATTTTTTATTACACTGAAAAATATAGCATATCATGTATTTACAATATGTGTAACATTTAAATTGGGTACTTACAGTATATACATATTTTATGCATTCAAAATCATTACATAGGGGCATTCTATTTTTTAGCATTTTGTGGATGTCGGCATACTATATGTGCATAATTTATACATTAAGTATTGGTACATTGTACTTTCTATCAAAATTTGAAAGTGGTTATTATTAGAAATATAAAGCATGTAATGCAAAAATTATAGATTTTTTTAAAACAATCACACAACTAGCACATCTCCCAACCTGTGAGGCATGAACTTGCCGCTTTTTCTTGTTTAATTTAAAATGTCGTTAAAAAATTACTATTAACAAGGTTTATTAAATATACGTGAACATAATGATTGGCTACTTTATACAGGGATTAAGGCACCTAGAAACCTTACAATAGAATGCATTATGAGCATCACTAAGAGTGAACAAAAATAAACAGTAACAAAAGGGCTAAAACAAGTTATCCCAAACTATCCAACTAGATCAATAAAAGGAAAAATTGAAAAACATGGAGGGGAAAACATCCCAAATGATACAGTCTAAAAAAGGTCAAACAAAATATCCAAGATCCAACATACTAGTTAGTCTTCAAAAATTTGTAATCCTCTAGTTGATGCTCTTCCTATCCTTTCATATGATCATCCTACTCGCTCATGATAGGGATGTCATCTTCAACTTGCTCTTCCTCATCAAAACTACTGAGGTGGAGATTATACTAGCAAACTTTTTGTTCCTACTCAAACTTGACCACACACCCCTATAACTCCAAAACCAAAATTTTGATCTCTACCATATCGGCCCTGATAGAGTTTTGGGTGATGCAAATTTTCTTAGAGGCGTCGATGCAATGCATGAAACTATTTCCCATATCCGTTCCAACTTTTCCTAAGGCCTCCATATCCATTTCCACCTAACTCACCCTAAGAGAAATTTTATCAAAATCCATATTCTAATCTAGCTACACTCTTTCTTTCCCTTTAGATGACTCCTCTTTCATATGAATTAGAAAACGTGCAACCTCAGATCAAGATTTCCCTTCCTCGATGTGCATGTTATCTATTTTTACGCCGGGTAAAATAGACAAATTGGGAGGATGGGTTTAAACACGGAAAAGGATTCACGACAAAATCTAGAATGATACAAGAGTATTCAAGTGCTAGGAACACTAAGGATATTATTTTGGAAGATTTAGGGAAGTTTTAGAGGTTTTGGAGCCGATTCATTAAAAGCAGGATTTCGGGCCTAAAGGAGCATGCACCATGAAAGAGGACCTGAGCTTCAAAGAAAGATTATGGGAGCTGCGTGAGGAATTAAAATTCCAAAAATTCCTATGGAAGTCATTTTCCATTCCCTATATGGTGGAAAAGATGAGACATCTTGAGACATCATACACTTCCCGAGGCAGCTCATTCTTCTCGCGCACAACCAGAAACCCCAAGAAATAAAGGTCCATTTTGATGTGGTAAAGTCATAATTGAGTGTTGAGACCATCACCATTAGATTAATTGGGTTTTTTTCAAGTGAAATAATATAAATTTTTTCCCAAAAACTCATCCAGGAGCTCGAGATATCACCTTCAGAAGATGGCCCTGGGAGGTTGGGAGGTTAGGACAATTTGAGTTGGACAGCCCATAGGTTGGAGGGTTGTCCAAATCAATGGGTTAGAAGGGTGTTGGATGAATTTATAAACTAGGTTAGACATCATACGATGAACTAGGTTGGACGACCCGACAGTTATATGGACATGAGGTTGGACAGGTACCCAGGTTAGATGGCTTGGTGGTTCTATGAACAGATGATAGATAGTCGTCCAACCTAGGTTGGATGACACATAAGGAAAGGGATCAATATAGTTGGATGACTGACCAACCCAAGGGGTTGAATGAATCATGAATCACAAGCCAGAAAAAGGTAGGTGGGTGAATGATAACTCAACAACTAACATTAATGCAGTGTGGGGCCCATATCTTTTCTGAATAAAGGTACCCTTGAGAAACAATTTGTATGAAAGCCCATGCATCTTTAATGAGGGTAGGTTAGATAATTTCCTATATAATTTAATTGAAACCCTCATTTTTGTGGAGACATTTTGGGAGCTGGGAAAACTCTTACAAGTTTTTTCCTCAACTCCATTGAGTTGTAAGCCTTCTCTTGCATCGACAAGCGTATTTATGCCTCTATGCATCAATGTAAATGGTCTGTGCATGTTTTGAAGCAATAAAAATTGTGTTTTTTGGTGTTTATTTAACCCTTTCTCATTTTTATTGTATTTCCCTTGCCTCTCTATTTTTTGTTGCATTATGTATATGCTTTTTCACTTCTAGGTTCAAGTTGTTGTGTTTCATGGAGATTTGATGGTGGATTAGGGTATTGGTCTATGTCACATTCCCCCTGACCTCCCCATCCATATTTTCCCTCTTCTTCCTTCCTTAAAAGAGTATCTCACCCCTTTTTCTAGTGATATCACCACCCTTAGTGTAGGATTTCCCTTTTCATGCACTCTCTCTTTCTCTCTGCCTCCTTGGAATTTTTAGGATAAGGGTAGTTAGGCATTTTTCTTGTATTAAGAGTAGTTTAGCATTAAGATTAGGAAGAAGAATCTAGACTTCTTTGGAGGAAAATCTCAAGTTTGCAAGTCCCACAACTTAAGAGATGGTCCCATGTTAGCAAATTACACCAATTTTCCCACACTTAGAGGAAAAATTAGGGGGTGTTGTAATTTTGCACTAACAATTTTGGCACACCCAGTGGGACAGGTTTGAAGCACCTTACCACTTCACTTCATCAAGTTTGATGTTCTCTTGGTGAAGGTTTTAACCTTTGGAGGTAACTCTCAAGCATATTTGGCGACTCTAATAATTCAAGCAACCCATCATCTCTGGTTGCAGACTTGTTTTTAATGTTTTCACTTTAGCCATGGCTCTCAAGGAGCTCTTCCATTCCCTCATTTTAGTTCCAGTCCTCTTCACTTGCAGTAGTTGGATGTCATCCCCAAGGTGGCCCTAAAAATATTCCCCTCTTCTATGGAAATGGAGATCAGTCTCTCGATTGATCACATTTAGGATGTTGCCAACCATTGTGCCATTCACATCATCATAGAGGAGAATGTTTTCCTTAGACTTTGGTTGCATCTCTCAAAGGAAAAGCAAAAGATTGGTATAATAGTTTGGCTCCACAATCCATTTCCACATGGAATCAGTTAGGGGAACAACTTCACAACCGGTTCAAGGAGGATGTAGATGTTATTTTCCTCATGGAACACCTCAACAAAATACAACGGGATTCAATGGATTCCATCATGGATTTCAAAATCAAATTCATGAGGACTCGACACATAATCCCATAAGAATACAGACCCCATAAGGTATGAAATTATTGTATTATTTGAGGTCCTTTGATGTTGATCTAGCTATATTGATTCAATCTCTAGGGGTAGTGGTCTTCCTTAGGATTTTTCCATCGCATCACAAGTTGAGAAGATACTCATTCAGGCTGGCAAAAGAAATCCCATCCATGTTGCTACAATCCCTCCCTCACCACCTCAAGTTCTCCTTCCCCATGTGCAAATAAAGAAAAATCCATCATTCCTTTCCAAAATAAGGAAGCCCCTTTGCTTCCTTATCCTTCATTTGATGCCCCACAAGTTTGTTATTCCCAGAGCATTCCCCAAGCTTCACAAAGATCCCTCCCATCTCCACCCAGGGCACTACCCAACTTCCCTAAGCCATACACCAATGTCCCTAGGAGTTGTGGTATTTCATATGTTGTCCCTACCTTCTACCCAACTATCACTAAACCAAGATACCCTATAAGGCTAGTAGAAAGAGATACTTGCTATGCTGTCGGAGAGAGGGATATGCCCATACAATGCCCCAAACAAGCAAGGCTTCAAGAAGAATCATGTAGATGTTTGGAGGCAACATATTAGTAGAGTAGGGGTTATGTTCTAGAGGGTCATTTGGCTTCCCCAAGTGATCAAATCAGATCCCTTGAGCATCAAACACCTCATCCTGAATAGGAGACAAAGCAACAACCTCTCTCTTACACCTCTCCCTCGACCAGTCTTACCAAGGATGAAAATTTTGTATCAATAGGTGACTAGTCTGATTTAGATTGGGAGGATGAGAGGATTCAAATGTGTAAAAATGGGGATAAACACAAAAATGGAGCAGAAAAGTGAGAAGGAATCTCGGTAATGGAAAGGATGGGGGAGGGAGTAAGTTTTTTAAACACTATCAACACTCATGGCCTCGAGGAGGAATAATTACAAGGGGAACAGGATGTTCCTGTGGAATTAAATGATCCTCATTACTCTGATTTTTGGAACTTCCTACACTTTTGTCCAAAGATCGATAGAAATAGGGAATGAAGAGACCCAAGGAATTCCAAGTGGCCATCAAGGTGGAGACAGAGCTATTTATAGAGGCACAAAAAGCATGGATCAACCTTCAATAAACCTTATTCAGGAAGAAAATATGCGTGAGATCCATAGTTGTGGGACTGAGAAAAAAATTAGTTGGAAAATCATAATAATCAGGCCTTTCCCCATTAGGTATCTAGCTTCATTGGATCAAGGGTCAGAGAATCCAAAACCAGCCATGTTCAATCCAAAGCATGGGGATGATTTTCAATGCACCAAGGGTCAACAACAACACCTCCAATTGGATATAGATCAACCGAAGGAGGTATTTTATTTGTTTGTTGATACCTTGGTAGGTTACGTGGAATATTGTATCCATTAAAATATCTTATCCATGACCATGCCCATTTTCAAATCAGTTTCATGGTCTAAAATGTTGAGGAAGGGAAACTATTTTCCTTACCGTGATCGGGTTCGTGTAAATTTTCTCATTCCACTGGTTAGCTTAGAGTAGGTAGGTTTTATTTCAGTAGAAAAAAGTGCTTGTGCACACTCTGCATGTTTCCAATTGGAACATGTATGATATTCCCTTCTATACATAGTGTGTTGTGTGGTGTTTTTTTCTTGCACACTACATTTTAGAAGAGGCATGTTCATGAGGAAGAATCAGGTCCTAATAACAAATCTAACCTCTCCTAATTAGCTTGTGTTCCCAGAAATTCTATAGTGTTATACTTGTCAAGAAATCACCAATTAGTTTTACTTCACACTTAGCAAGAAATTAGGATCGATAAATTTTTAGAGAGCTTAATCCTTCATCCCATAGACCAATATTGGAGGAGAGGAAAATTCTAGGTTTAGGACAATTTTCCACTCTCACAAAACCGTAATTCAGATAATTTTATAAATGAGAGGGAAAATACGAGTAGTGGTAGGAAGTTCTAGGTTCAAGTAGTAGTGTTTAAATATATCAAGGTTAGAACTCAAAGTTTAGGATTAGTTTTTAGGTGTATTAGGATGAATCCATGCCCAATGGATGCTTTAGGAAATTGGTCACACATCTAGTAGGAAGATGTCCTCGAGAGGTCACCAAATTGTTATCTATTTTTACCCATAGGTAAAAAAGAAAAATTAGGAGGATTTTTCTAAACATTGTTAAAGGATTCAAGGAGCAATATCGAATGATAAAGAAGTATTCAAGTGCTAGGGACACTAAGGATCTGATTTTGGAATATTCGAGGAAGTTTGAAGGTTTTGGATCGATTCATCGAAGCGGGATTTCGGGCCTTATGGAGCTTGAGCTTAACAAAAGATTATTGGAGCCACATGAGGAATTAAAAGTCTAAAAAAGTTCCTATGGAAGTCATTTTCCATGCCCTACATGGTGGAAAATATGAGACATCTTGAGACATCATACACTTCCCAAGGAAGCTCATTCATCTGGTGCACAACCAGAAACCCTGAGAAATAAAGGGTTATTTAGAGTTTTTAAAGTAAAAATTGAGTCTTGATAACATCACCATTAGATTAATTGGGTTTTTTTCAAGTGAAATCATATAAAATTTCACCCCAAAACTCATCTGGGAGCTCGAGATATCACCTTCGGAAGATGGCCCGAGAGGTTGGATGACTGGGTTGGACGACCACGGGAGGTTGAACTATTGGGTTGGATGGCCTAGGGGTTGGATGGCCATCCAACCCATGAGATTGAACGGCCTTCTAACCCAAGAGGTTGGATGGCCAGGGGGTTGGAAGGGTGTTGGATGGCCATCCAACCTAGGTTAGACATCATACGATGACCCAAGTTAGATGACTTGATAGTTATACAGACAGGAGGTTGGATGGGTACCCAAGTTAAACAACTTAATGGTTGTATGGATAGATGATAGAAGGCCATAAAACCCATGTCGGATGAAAAATAAGGAAAGTACCCAATATAGTTGGATGGCTGACCAACCTAGGGGGTTGGACAGCTCACAAATAACAGGCTAGGCGAATGTAGGTGGGTGAATGACAACTCAACAACCAAAATTAATGTAGTATGTTGTCATTGTCTTTTCTAACAAAAGGTAGCCTCAGGAAATGATTTGTATGGTGAACCATACCTCTTTAATGAGGGTAGGTGATACAATTTCCTATATAATGTAATTGACCCCCTCATTTTTGTGGAGACATTATGGGAGTTGGGGAAACTCTTGCAAGTTTTTACTCATTTCCATTGAGCTATAAGCCTTCTCCTGCACTTGGAAAGTGTATTTGTGCCTCGTGCATCAATGTAAATGGTCTATACATGTTTTGAAGAAATAAAAATCATGTTTTGTGGTGTTTCTTCAACCCTTTCTCATTTTTATTGTATTTCCCTTGCCTCTTTATTTTGTTGTTATATTATGTGTATGATTTTTCACTTACAGGTTCAAGTAGTTGTGTTTCATGGAGATTTGATGGTGAATTAGGATCTGGATCTATTTCACATTTAATTGACCTCTCCCTAGTGCTAGTTTCCCTCTTCTTCCTCCCTCAACAGAGTATCTCACCCCTTTTTTTTGGTGCTATCACCACCCTTAGTGTAGGATTTCCATTTTTCATGCACTCTCTCTTTCTCCCTATCTCCTTGGAATTGTTAGGATATGTGTAGTTAGGTTTTTTCTTGCATTTGGAGTAGTTTAGCATTAACATTAGGAAGAGGAAGCTTACCTTCTCCGGAGTACCATGTCAAGTTCACAAATCCCACATCTTAAGATATGGTCCCATGTTAGCAAATTACACCGATTCCCCCACACTCGGAGGAAAATCGGGGGTGTTGTAATTTTTCACTATTAGTGCCTTACTCTTCTTTCTCCTCAATTTTTTCATATGGTCCGCAATAGTAAAATTTTCATGTGAATCCCTGGATTTGGGATCTAATTCCTTTTCCACCATCGGTTTACCATTCTTAAAATGTAAAATAATTAGTCCATGGTGTTTGGGGTATCAATATTTCCCTGTTAAAAATCATTCACCGACACAGAAAATGACATAAACAAGAAAAAGGGAAGGCTCGTAACAATATTATGCCTAAACATATCAAGCATAGTAAGATGGTGAGTAAATATCTTTCTATAATTCACTTCAAGATTAATGTACCTCATAAGTAGAGGCGGGCGTATTATAAATATCGGGGATTCGAATCCAACTATACTTGTGTCTAGTAGTAGGTAAACCATTTATTTACCACGGAAGAAAGTCTCAATTTTGTGCTTGCGTCTAGTTCAGTCTTTGAATATCTTTAATTCTTCTATCTCCATTCTAGTCACTTACGCTATCAAATCCTCTAAAACATGAATTTCCATGCCACTTTGGTCACCCATGCCATTGTTTGATACCCATCCAAACTCCAATGCAAGATAAGGATGAGACCCCGTGATTTTGAGATGAAATTCCTAAACCCCCCAATTTCAAGAATGTGCCACAAGGAGGGATTTTGCTTCAGGGAGCCATATCTCATGGGATCGGTTCTCGAAGGACTACCTCCCATGGTTTTAGTTGACTGAGATTGAAAATGGAAGAAACAATTGCCAAAATTAATCATAAGCGAAAAATTAATACAAATCCCACCATATATCCTGCACGTGCGAAGGGTCCTACTAACCATAAGGACAAGGTTGATACACCAAGGAGGGAAAATATCCACTAGAACATCAATACTTAATGTTCTTAAAGAGATTAATAACATTGGTGATATCATCTCCCCTCTCACACACTTTAAAATTACTACCTTTAGCCCCAATTTGGCAAGATAATCCACACATTTATTACCCTTTTTAGGGGTATGAATAATTACATTTATCAAACTCTTTTAGAAAATTTTCTTTAGTATCTTTAAGGATATTGCTTATGGTCCAATTATTAATTGTATCCTTTCTCACATTGTCAAGGGTTAAAATATTGTTTTGAACAACTAACCAGAAAAACATGTTGACATTGGTGAGTAAATCCTTAATCAAAATTTTCCTCTACAAATCCTTTGTAATAAAACTTATGTTTGGTCCAAGAACTGATATATCAGGTGTTATACTTAAGAATTGTAGTCATTGATCTCCATAAATGTATGTAGGAAAAGCATTTTTGTGAAAACAATTGATCTAGAACGTTTAAAAGACATCAAATTATTTTAGAAACATGTTCAATATTTTTCATTCAAATAAGAACATATTATAAGTAGAACATAAAAGGTATTTTGTAGTAGGTAAAAAATCTTTCAAATAAATAAATTTTTCATCCTCCAATCTTTATAATTCAATTCTAGTTAAGGCAGGAAGACTTCATCTTGTTGACCTTGGGGAATAAATCCTTAGTATAATTTTTCCTGTAGAAATCCTTTGTAAGACAACATATGTTTTGACAATGAATATGTTTGGTCCAATAAATGATACGTCGGGTTTTATGCTTAAGAATTGTAGTCATTGATCTCCATCAATGCATGTAAGAAAAGTGTTTTGTGAAAACAATTGATCTAGGACATTTAAAAGACATCAAACTATTTTAGAAACATGTTCAATATTTTTCATTCAAACAACAACATATTATAAGTACAACATAAAAGACATTTTGTAGTAATTAAAAAATCTTTCAATCCTTCCAATAAGAATAACTTTTAACATCCACGATGCTAGTCGCACTTCTATTTGAGTAGTAAAAAATTTAAAAATAGGTTACAAATTTCACTTCAATCCCAAACTACTATACCTTTTTTATATCAATTCAATCCTCCAACCAGGTGGAAGTTCATTATGAGATTAACACTGGAGATACTAGTGGAAACTAAACTCAATATGTCTTTCTTTAGCTTGTTAAATGATAGTGACTCTTTAGCTCGAAATATTATATTCTTCAAATACATTCGGCCGCTAAGCTCAAACTAGGTTGATTTAATTTGTTAAATCCTAGTGACCACTAAAATCAAAATAATATCTCACTTTATTTTTTCAAAACCTTGAGACCATGAAGATCCAAATATTATGTTGTGTCATAAGCTAGTAGACGCTAAGTTCAAAATATCATTCAATAACTTGTTAAATGAAAGCGACCACTACGCTCAAAGTAATATAAAAAACCAACTGCCAATTGTACTTGTAACAAAAATCTTGATTCAAGTTAATATATATACCCACACTAGTTTGAAGTCATGTAAGGGTTCAATATAAGAAGAAATTTTAACATCCACGAGGCTAGTTAAAAGATGAAAAAGCATATTATTCTTTTCATGTACCTGTAATTGTACATGTAATTGTACCTATAAGAGAACACAAACCCAATAAGCATATTATTCTTTCCACGTACATGTAATTATATCTACATTTAAATTTATCTTGGTCTGAACTAAACACGTTGCTCTTCATTGAAAAATCAGACCTCGGGATGGAGAGGACTTATGGGGATGAATTTTTCGAGACAAAACCATCCCTATCTCATTCCAGTTAAACAGTGTTTTGTGAAATCACTTCACCAAATCTATCAAAAAAATTCCCATCACATGTCCTACTTGTGCTCCTTGTAACATATTTTTGCTTACCCACTTCATTTCCATGTGTAGAATGAACAACCTTGGAGAACCTAAATGTAACAAATAGATGTGTCAATAAAGAAATTATAATAAGATATTGCTTTATGATTTGTTGTCTGATAATCTATACAATATGAAATCATGTCTAACAATGTTAGTTATTTCACCTTACTTCATTTTATTTGTAGATTCTTCCTTTATAATATATATTAACTAAATACATCTAATATCACTAACATTCAAACCTTCAACCTCCACTAAATGTAGTAATTGCAAGAACATTAACTAATTAATGTTGTGGTTGGCTAAACATTAACTAATATTACAATAAAATTTGTTAGGTTATGTTGAGGCATAACCTCTTTTGGCGGTGACAAGAGGATACAACATTTGTGGGTTTTTTGGGAATTTATGACATTCATAGATTGCGTTCGTGTGATGGATGGGACCAATTAATGACTATTAATAATTATGATAGATTTCAATTAGAAATATTGGAGACACGTGTTGAAGATTGGAATGAAGGTGCTCAAAATATCTATTAAGAATTGTTTATATCGGGCCTTTGACAATCACTATCACAATAGCCCATTCACTATGGGTGGCACCATCAAACACATTGAGCCTTCTTCCTGTGAAGAGGTCAAGGCCGACCCAATAGTATGGAATATTTTGCATGATGGTGGTGTTATGTTGTTTATGGAAAGACTATCTAGTCACTTTGTCGAGTGACCAGCAGTGTGTTGGCAACCTGGAAGAAAGGAAGAGTTAAATTGGGAAAGACAATTTTTTTTTATTTTGACAGAGTCTATCATTGAATTGCTGACAGGGGATCCCTGTGGAGGGAGACATTTATTTTAAACTCTTGCTTTAGGAGGAGATGGATGAGTTCATGTGTCTTGGTGAAAATATGACAATGTATCACTCGGGCTATGAATGGGAATCACTTCCATAACCTTGGGATAGGGTTATTGAGAAATTGAGGAGTTACTTCACATTAGAGAGCGAAACAAAAAAGTGATCTATGGACCTCAAATTTTTCTTCTTATGCATCTTCGACATGATTAGAAGGTAAAATTTGTAGATTTTCTGTTTCAATCACTTGAGAGGTCCCTTAAACTAGCTAGAGAAGATGAAGTTCCTTTCCTACACCAAGGCCTTTTGTATTTTCTCTTTAAAATGGAAGCTTCCCAAAAAGAAATATCGCGCTTCCCCTCTAAGCCGGAAAAAACATTGTGTCCCCCTCATCTTCCACAACCATCTCTCTCTTTCCATTTCCATCATCGCCATCTTCATCTCCCTTCTAAATCTGATTCGGACAACATGATCATTAGTTAGAGCGGTTTGGTGGTCTCCCTCCATTCATTCGCTCTTGGGTCTCCCTCATCTTGGCTGGAGGCTCTTAACCCTTTGGACCCCTCGATAACTCTCCTCGTGTATTTGAACCACTATTTTTCCCGGCATCTACTTCCTCTCCACATATTACTTATGCTTCTTTGGCTTCTCCTCTCGTCTCCACAGAGATTGTAATGATCAAAACCGACTCAACTCACCTAATCAAGGAAGCATGTGCGGTTCCCTCCCTCCCTTTTGCATAGAAGTTAGCATGGAATCAGAAATTCTAGATGTGTTGTGGGATGTCTCCTTGGTTTACCTTATATCTACTATGTCAAAGAAAATGGGCTCTCCCAAGATGACTTGAGAACACAAGGATCATTTAGAGAAGATCTCTCATGATTTGCATGAGGAAATTGAAGACTATGTTACACTCAGTATCTGCTATCAAGGAATAGAAAAGTCGTACAGACATGACCTGGTTGAAAATCAACAAATAATTCCATGAACACATTAAGTTAGTGGATGTGCTAGTTGAAGGAAGCCCTACTATTGATGCTAATGATGGAGCATATACTCTCACGAATATCTATAAAATTTAATTTGGCTTTGTTCGATTCTAACTTTTTGGTTTTTTGTTTTTTGCTACATATGATATTGTTCTCATCTTGTTTCACTATAATATGTGTCCGTGAGGTATTTTTGTGCAAATATGCGGGTCATCCGGGAAAACCCACTTTTACTCTAAATCCAAATGGTTTTATGTTTTGGCATATTGTAATCGCAGCTAAGCCCCTAATATCTTAATGAGTTTTCTTACATCCTTAAGATCACTATGCTCCAAATTTTTGTCTTCGTATAACCTAGCGGCTTCTCAGATCATAGTATCCTACTTTATTTTGATAAAACCTAGTGACCACCAAGCTCCAAAAATTTATGGCGTGGCATAATGTACCATTGTCTAATATCAAAATATAATTCTCTTACTAGTTACGTGCTAGTGAAAACTAAGCTCGAAATATTATATTATGGGTTTAACACTAGAAAATTTATAAATATCTGCCTCTAATTTTTTAGATAATTTTAAATATATTAATTATGAATTATTAAACCCTAGTGATGAAATCACCAAATAACATGTTGTGGAAAAACCTAGAATGCGAAGATCAAAATATCTTTCCCTTGTTTGTTAACTGCTATTGTCTTTTGAGCTCAAAATAATATATTGTTTAAGTACCTAGTGGCCGCTAAGCTCAAACTATGTTGATTCAAATTTGCTAAATCCTAGTCACCATTAAGATCTAAATATTATGTTTTGGCATAACCCACTGGCAACCAAGCTAATAATATCTTATTTCTTTTGTTTAAACCTAGTGAGTGCTAAACACCAAATATTATGTTGTGTCATAATCTAGTGGACGTTAAGCTCAAAATATCATTCAATAACATGTTAAATGATAACAACCACTATGCTTGAAATAATATATTATGGAAGTACCTAGTCTCCACTTAGTTCAAAATATGTTAATTTAATTTGTTTAATCCTATCGACCGTAACCTCCATATATTATGTCGTTGTTTAAAATAGCGTTAGCTAAGTTCAAAAAAATCTTCCGTAACTTGTTAAGCTCATTGTAAAATATTGTAACTATGAATTATTGAACCCTAGCGAATAGAATATCTAATTAATATGTTGTGGCATAAGCTACCAATTTTTAAGCTCAAAGTATCTGAAACCCCTTTGGTAGTTTCCAAATATTATGTGGTGGCATAACGTAGTGGGTGCTAAGCTTGAAATATCTTAATTCCAAATCTTAAATTCATACAAAAAATTCAGCTAATTTATACTTGTTTTGATTGCTATAAATATATCCAAAGTCAATGTCATTGATAATATTAGAGCTCATTAAGCTCAAAACAACGTAATTTAATTTGTTGAAACCTAGCGACTTCTAAGTTTACAATATAAATTTTCAGGTTATGTTTAAGCATAACCTAGAGGACATTGGACTCAAAATGTCTTTCTTTTGTTTGTTAAATACTATTGAATTTTTAGCTCAAAATATTATATTCTTAAGTTCTTACTTTCTTTTGTTGAAACCTAGAGATTGCTAAGATCCAAATATTATGTTGTGGCATAACCTAGTGGCCGCTAAGTTGAAAATATCTTAATTTAATTTATTAAATCCTAACCACCGATAGGCTACAAAGATTGTGTGGTGGCATAAACTAGCGGGTGCTATGCTCAAAATATCTTAATTTGAAATCTTAAAATCATACAATAAAGTTGACTAATTTATATAGATCTTGATTGCTATACATTTCTCCAAAGTTAACGTGGTTGATTAACTTAGAGGTTGATAAGTTTTACACAACTTACTTTACTTTGTCAAAATGTAGTGACTTATAATATTTTAATAAAAATTGTTAGATTATTTTGAGTAACCTTTTTTGGAAGTGACAAGAGTATATGGAATGTTTGGCTTTAATGTTCATTTATTACATTGATAGATTGCATTAGTGAGATAGACAAAATCGATTAAGAGTTATACGCACACAAGATGTAAGATGGCATCAGGAATTTAAGATTTTTAATGGGAAGCATGATATTTATTATTAGGATACCTAATCAATGATCTTGGTACCGTCACACTTACCTCTTTTTGTGTGTTGTGCACTGGTGGATTTATATCTCTAGGCCAGCTAGACATTTCACTACCCCTTTCCTCTTTTCATTTTTGGTCATTGTGCTTTTTGTCTCTTTATGATGGTGACAAGGATGCTGGTGGTTTCCTAGGTAACATGGAGTGTGGTCCTAGTAGGAAGAGGTAGAGAGATATGACAGGAAAGGACGCTAGGGAATCGTTTACTTCTTGGATGGATGGGAAAATTTAGAATGCAACTATATGGAATTGGCTCAAGAAGGTCTAGTCGATCGCGGAGTGATTCAAAGAAGAAGATGATGGTGATATTTGTGAGAGCATGTGAAATCGATGCTTGACCCAAACTAGTCCAAAGGGCAAAGGAACATTTTGACATGGTGCAAGGGTTGAGTGCGGAAAACATATTTTCCAACTCTTTGGGGGTTTATCTTGCATAAAGAGAATGAGAAGTTGGAAGAGTGTCTAGTCAGCCTTCAGTATCATGTTCATGCCTTGATGTGGGGGATGCAGGTGATTGCGCGTGGTTTGGAGGTGGTTACATAAAATCATGGTATAGAACTTCCTAGTAGCGCTAAAGTTAAAATGCCAGAATGTTGTGTTGATTTTTCCTCCTCCACTAATCTGAGTAAAGGGGATGTAGATGCCGAGATCATTGATGAGGTGGAGCCGAGAGGCTGAATGGCCTAATCTATCCTAGATGCATTTGTCTTTAGTGTTTTATTAAGGTCCTGGAATGGTCATCGTATAGCAAAGTGTATAGATATAGGAAGTTTTGTGGGTGAAGTGAAGATGATTACAAATCTTCCCCATATTTTGGCATATATTTAGTAAGAAAATTCACTTGTAATCATCATGGGAGTCCACTATTGGAAGACTTATCATTTTTGGAATATGGTAAATGGTGAGGGTGTTGATAGGACCCACATCCTTGTTACAAAAGGCCCCAAATGGCTAGATAAGCATGATAAAACATAAGTACAGCTAGACAAAAGTCAAAAAGACCAACATTCCAAAAAGAACAAAAAAGGCCCACACACAGGGCTACATAGCTATAATATTCTTAAGATCATTAATCTGCTTCCATCACATTAGTATCAATGGATTTATCAGCAAGATTTTCGTGCAACATGTATCAATTTCGTGCAACCATTTTGAAGATGAACCCAGGATTCATTAGTAAACTCTTTCCATTTCTTAATAACATTGAGAGTACTTTTGATGCTACCAAAGATCCCTTGAATCAGCTTGATGGCTTACTCAACTTGGTGGAAGCCTCATCTCAAAGTGGTCCAAATCAAAATTCTTAATAGTGTCAATAGTGACATGGTCCTCAATGGAATCCTCCTCAACAAATCTAGACACTTCCTCGACATTGTCCATGTTCATCATATCTGCACCAATAACATCATCGAGCACTCCATTTTTTCATCGGCCATAGTGGGAAATTTGGAGAATCTGGGTAGGCATTAGTAATACCGAGAAAAATCTCAAGAATTGAACCATCATCCATTAAACCAAGAACCAAACCTGCAACATTAAGCGAGGAAGAAATGGGAGGGGAGGGGTACCACAACTAGGGGAGAGCTGCGAGATGGGGAGGAGAAGAGGGAGGAAAGTGAGAAAGGGAGAGGAAATGGTGTCATGGTGGCCTATAATTTTGACTTCTAGGTCTCGAGGAAGGTAGGGGATTAAGACATCAATGAAGGCGATGGGGAGCAGGATGGGGAGGCGATAGAGGAGAAGCTCGATGGTGAGCCGAACCAACAACGAGAGGAAAATACGATAGAGAGTGAGCATTAACAACAAATTTAAAGAGAAAATAGAGTAAACCTTGGTGGAGTAAAGGACCTTCACCAACGTGAGCCTTTTGAATGGACAAATCTAAGGACTGGTACAAGAAATTGGCTAAGTTCACCTTTAAACCATTACGAAAATGAGCCAGAATGAAGAGTTGAGGACCAAAAATGAGCTTATACCTGCCTTCCAGCGTAAAGTATCACATAACTTACTTAGAAATGTGATCCCAAGGCTCCTTTAGGGAAGCCCATTCATAGCCCAATTTGTACATATTAACCTTTTCTTTCCTCTTATTCAGAAAGGCCACCATTTGCTTTCAAGGACCTCTTAAAATAGATATATCCTTCAGTAGGGAGCCCCGTTGTAGTAGCAATACTCTCGACAGAGATTTCAAATCTAGTTTTTCCCACTTTCACATTACCCCATTTTTAGGAAGATAAAATGCTACTTGACACCATGACTGAGTACCAAGACAACCTTTCAATGAATGACAAAACCCCCTTCTCCACAAGAATATTCCAAACCACTTCATCCTTCTTCAAATAGTCATAATTAGTAGGCTCGATTGTACCATAACACCCCCATTTTATGCAGATCTGAATAGATGCTAAACAAGATGGTGTGAAAAATAATAATAAAATTACGCTTGATAAAAATTTGTAAACCCCCTCTGCCATGTGCCAACCAACAAAAGGGTTGCCTCCATTTATGATTAAAAATAACCATTAAAAACTTAAAATTTGAGATCTTGGCTTCCCACGTGTGAGAGGTATAATCATTAAGAAAAACCATCAAATCATAATAAATGAAATCATCACCGGCAGTGGAGGAAGAACTAGAGTGGGTAATATTGAAGTCTGAATAATCAATATAAGTAGTGACCGAGAAATACTTTCTCAAATTAACACTTCTTAGGATAATCATCATTAAAGTCCTTTAGAAGTAATTTGGGAAATCCCGACCTAGGTTTGTTGTTTTTCATTAGTAACTCCAATATTAGCTAACAGATCAACCACTCTATTACCTTCCCTGTAAATGTGTTGATATTGGACATTGTAGAATTGAGATTGGAGAAGCCTGATATCCAAAATAATGTTGCTAATGGTCCAACTAGAAACACCCTTATTGTTTAGAAGGTTGATCAGATTTAGGGAGTCACTTTCAACAATTATGTTGATCCTACCAAAAGTGGAAGTAAGCTCCATACCTCTTAAAATATCTAGGGCTTCGACTTTGTGGTTAGTGTCATTACCAAAATAGGAAGCAGAGGCAACCATCGGTTGACCCAGTTCATCCCTAATAGAGGCACCTCCCCTTGAGTTTCCTAGGTTACCTTTAGTAGCACCATCCGTGTTGACTTTAAGCCATCCTAAAGGGGAGGAGACTAGGTAGTATTAGCCCTTAAAGTGACTGAATTAGGGAGATGATTGGGATTTGAAGTTGCTTCAACTAATTCCTATCCATATTGAGAGAAATTTTACATTTATGCTGTTTCTAGATACAAAAATTCAAATTTTCTTGAAGGCCATCCACCACCAAGGTGAAGACCTATTAGGATTATTGTATTTCTCTTTGAAAATATGCCTGTTACATTCTTTCCATATGTTCCATAAAGTGTGAGGTAGAAGAAGTTTCCAGGAAAGGTTCACAATTTGATGTTGAAAGAGAGGCACCCATTGACAGAGAGCTTCCGAAATGGACTTAGGAAAGACCCAAGAAACTCCAAAAATGTTAAATAGGAGGCTCCAGACAGAAAATGAAAAGTTACAATGGAAGAGAAAGTGAGAAGAAGTTTCAAGAGCCTTAAAACAGAGAACAAACTTGCTAGGGAGAGAGTAACCCCTCCGCTTGAGATTATCTCTGGAGAGAAAAACACCTCTATAGGAAAACCAAGTATAAAATCCCACTTTTGGAATTACCTAAGGAAACCAAATTTGAGAAAGAACAAGGCCCTCCGAGTGGTGTGGCAGAGAAAGATAAGTAGCCTTGATAGAAAAACAACCACAAGTGGAATAAGGCCGAGATCCTCACGTCCTCCATAGAAGAAATGGAAAATATTTTGTTGACAGTAAGAGCTTCAATTTTTCAATCAGTTGAATCTAGATATAGCTCACCCCTTCCCACCGGGAATGAACTAGCGTGGGTAAGAGGAGGAGGGCTCAATGTAGTTAAAAACATAGATCCTGCATATTCTAATAGTCCTGGATATTATTGGATCCCAAGATGGGTCAACAGATAAGGCTTTGTCTCCAATGTAGCTATTAGTCCAGAAAGAAACCCTCTTACCATTCCCAATTTTCCATCTTGTTACCAACTATATCGGTGTTATGGTGCTTTTAATGGAGTTCCAAATATTGAACAATTCGGGATGTCTTGAAAAGATGTCTTCCACCGAGGAAATATATTTTGTGATCATCATTTACATCCAAGAGGCCTTTCCACCATCACTATTTCCCAACCCAGTTTTGTAAGCATGGAAGAATTCATATCAACAATTGCAGTGCAAGCCCAACCCTCCAAGAGCGGTTGGTTTACAAACCACATTCCAAGAAACTAAGTGGATTATTTTTCATTCTTCTAACACGACCAAAGAAACTTTTTTTAAATTTGTTCAATGGTTGAAGCAACAAAAGCTAGCATTTTTAAAAAGACATAAAGTATATTGATAGATTACGCAAAGTGTCCTTAACTAGTTGTAGCTTTCAACTTGGTGAGAAGGGAACCTTTCTAGCTAACAATTTTTATTTAAATCTATCAATAACTAGGTCCCAAAGACTCTTGAGTTATCTTCGGGAAGAGGGGAAGGCCCAAATAGGATGAGGGGATATTCATAATAATGCAGCCAAAGATGTCAGTAATCTTCTGATGTCTATTGGGAGGAGTGTTAATAAAAGCATTACTACTCTTATTGAAATTAATCTTTTTTTTAGAGCACATTGACAATTTTATGTGACCCGATTTTCGTCTTTTAGAAATTAGGGTTCTACATGCCAAGAGCAAAGAGTTTATCTGCACTGAGAGATCTGTTGCCATTAACTCATTTATTCAGCCTCTTTTCTAGAGCCTAGCCACTTGGAAAGCTTTAAATATTATTTCACTCGACTCTAGTCCAATTATTTCAACTGTGACAGAGAGTGGTGATTCTACAAGAAATGGCTCTGGGAAATTCCTCGCAAGTTCATGCTGAAAGTATTCCACGAGGTAATGATACTTCCCCTGATATTGTTTTACTGCTTTCAAAATTTGATTCCACTTGTAAATGGCTAGAACAATTCTGCTTAATAGGGTATTTTGTTGGAAGGACTCCCTCTGAAAGTATGCTTAAATCATGGGTCCAAAATTCTTGGACGATGCATGGTATTAAACTAGAATCTATCTAGAACCTAACCCGTGGTTTTTTTTTCCTTCATTTTGCTGATCCTAGTCATGCTTCCCTTATCTTACATAAGCAATAAACCTAGTATGTAAGAAGCTCCCTTCTAGTTTTGTCTCCCTGGACTAGGGACTTTGTAGTCTCTAACTAGACGGCTCTTAAGGTCCCCATTTGGGTTGAGTTCCCAGGGCTTCCTATGCCTTGCTGGCATTTTTTAGAGTGTATTGCTGCCACCCTTGGTTGTGTTATCTACATAGAGCCTAACAGGTTTTTTCAGCTCATCCGCAGAAGAGGGTTTGCATAGAACTGGATCTTTCAAAGGACCTGAAAGAGTCCATTTCCATCCAGGTTAGTGATGTGTATTTCACTCAGAAGGTGGTATACATCAATCTTCCGAATAATTGTTTCTGATGTCAATATTTTGAGCATAAAATTTGGGACTATCCCTTGTTGGCCTCTCTCGTTGAGCCACTTCAAAGCCATTTGGCAATCCTCTCCCTCAACTGAAGAGGAGGGTTGACACACAGTGGGTGGCTGAAGATCCAACAAGAAAAAAGCCACTCCTATCGGGCCTTTACAACCTGGTTCAACTATTCAAGCTAGAAAGACACTTCCAAATGCCTCCAGCTCAGCTGTAAAGCAACCTTTAGATACCAAGTTACCTATGGTTTAACCAAAGGTTATGGCTAGTAGTATGGTTGGTTCTTCAAGTAAATTGGCTCCTTTGGCCTCAAACACTTAGCTGCTCTTTTGCAGAATGAGAGTGGTCTTCAACCGTTACTAGTTTCTAACAAAGTGGTTTCACCATGAAAGCAGTTAGTTTGGAATTCTCGCAACCCTCCTCATGAGTGCAAGGAGGGGGATTATAGCCCTAACAATTGGTAGGCTACTCAATTGTTTGATTTATTTATAGTTAAGTGGCAACGGTTTTTGTAAATGCATTTGGGGCCCTTGATGGTTTGAGTGAGCTAGACTCAGAAATTCATTTGGACAATGTTTCCTCATGAATTTCTACTCATGGAATGTTCGGGGTCTCATAGACTCCACTCAAAAATACATAGTGTGAGATTTTAGGAAAAGCTTCCTAGATATGGATATTTTGTGTTTACAGGAAATCAAAGTTACATGTTTTTTTCTTGATTCTTGTCAAGAGTATTTGGCCTGACAATTTAACTATCCCTAGCAACCATGTAGTTGACAGAGGTGGAATGATCACATTTATTTCTCTGAAGTGGCAGCTGCATTATGTCAATCATGGATGTGACCCTGACAACCGTATTCTTTGGGTGTTATTCAATATTGAAAATCTCTCCTTTGGGATTATTAATGTTTATGCACCTAATGATGCATCAGAAAGGATGTCACTTTGGCGGTGGGTGGCTGACAACCTTCCAAGTGCACATTGGTTAATCAATGGGGATTTTAATATGGTTAAACATCCCAAAGACAAAATGGGCCTTCTACCCATGAGATGGCCAGCTGGCGAAAGGGAAGCTTGGTTTTACATGCGTAATAAATTTGGGTTTTATGACCCTAATTATTCATGTCACACCAGTAGCGTTGCCATGGTACACTTGGTCTAATCTTAGAAATGGCCAAGATCGAGTTTTAAAATGCTAGATCGTGCTATGATCTTGTTATAGCCTTTCTTTAAATTTTCTAGTTGTTACTCTCTTCGGTGGAAGCTTTACCGATCGTTGTTCTTTCCGACCACATTCGATTCGGTTCTGGATTGAATGGACTTTTCAACTGCCAAAAATTAAAAAGACACAGTTTTATTTAAATATTGCTTTACTACATCATGACCCAACTTTGGCGCACATCCGCCAAATTTGGAACCTTGCACCTCGCCCTCTTGGTAAGGTGGGTTGGATAAGTTGGTGGAAAGATGTTATAATTCGGCTCACTAAATTCCTCCAGGATGTATGGTGTTCAGCTCGCTAAATTCTAGTGGTGGGCCTATTCCACCACCTCCACCGAGCTGAGTCACTTGATGGTGGTGCTTGAACAAGCTCCTTTCAATGTTGCTCTGTAACTCCAAGTGGAAAAACTACGGCAAAAAATCTGCATTGCTTGATGACTACACAACGGGGTGCTCAAATTAAGGATCAGCTCTAGTGGATTAAAATTAGCGACCATAGCATCAAAGAGTTTTACCGGTGGCTCAAGGTCAAACACATGAACCAATTTATTTTTGCATTGTTGATGCTAGTGTTCAGATTTCAGACACTCCTCAGATGGTCCAATCCTTTGTTAGGCACTATGTTCAGGTTTTCAAAGTGCATGACAAGTCTCCTGAGCAAAAATCCATGCTCTTTGAATGCTTCTTAGTAGTTCCTTGCAATCTTTCCCCGCTCATAGAGTTATACGTGATGATTTCTTACTTTAGAGGACTTATATGAAGTGCTTTCCCTTATGGCCAATGATAAAGCACTTGGAATGGATCAATTCCCTTGTGCGTTTTACAAAGCCCTTTGGGATATGGTAGGTCATGATCTATTATAAGTCTACCTCACATTTCTCCACTTAGGGTCCCTCGGTGTGATTATTAATAGGGTCACACAAATTTCATCCTTAAAGTAGGGGACCCAGAGCTCATCTGTAATTGGCGGCTGATTACATTGCTAAATGTTTCATACAAAATCATAGCTAAGGCTTTAGCTCTTTGGATTCACCCATTTTCCCCATTATCATCAATCTGAGCAGATTGGTTTCATACAAAGAAGGTACATTATAGATAACATTTTGGGTCATGCGGGAAGGTATGGAGTGGGAAAGAACCTCTAAATAGCCAACCCTTTTCGTCAAAATTAAGCGTGAAAAATTCTATGATAGGATTGAATGACATTTCATTCTTGCGATGCTTGAAGCATTGGGCTTGGGTTCGAGTTTTCATTGCCTATGTCAAAATGATTTTTTCAGATGCCATGACTCTTTATCTGTTAATGGTCATACTTCCAAGTAGTTTGGGATTTTTCGTTCTATCAGACAAGGTTTTCCTTTAGCACCTACTCTTTATGTGCTAGCCGCTGAAGGTTTTGGTTTCCTCCTTGCCCATGCTCATGATCAAGGGCTTGTGAGGGGTATTCAACTCCCTTCTACGACTCCCCTTCAACTTGTCAATGGGCATTTTATGATGACTCCTTCCTCACACTCCTAGAGGAGGAAGTGAATATCAACAATGCCATGCAATGTTTGGATACGTATTGTTTAGCTTCAGGTTCCAGTATCCAATGGAGAAAGACCCAGTGCTTCAGGAAATCTTTTCTCCCTAAACCTGGTTGGATGAATCATTTTGACTAGAAGTATATCCAACATGGAGAAATTTTTAAATTTGGGCATTCCCTTTTCTTTCGATGCTTCTCCCAGTCAACTTTGGCAATATGTTATTGACAGGGTTTCCCGCAAATTGGAGTACTAGATTACTAAACCCCTTTCACTTGTAGGAAAATTTCAGATTTTCTCTAAGATATTGGCAGCCACACATGTTTATTATTCTTCTTGTTGGGTGCCGGCTAAAGCCTCTTACAAGAAATTGGAGAAACTCCTCAGATATTTCCTTTGGGCTAGCTCGGACCTTGGAAAAGGCTTTCATAGAGTTTCCTGGGAGTATTGTTGTCTCCCTAGGGATTTTGGAGGTCTTGGTCTAACTGAAATTGACCACCAGGGTCTGATCTTATAGCCAAGTGGATTATTCAGGCCTGCACTGGCAACGAAGCTTGGAAAGTGTTGATTCACAACTATATTTGTCAAGGCTCCCCACAGGGGCATAAAACTTGGCAAGGGCTGGATTTTCATAGTCTGCTCATTATCAAAGCCCGATTAAGATTGTGGGAACTTTTGTTGTCAAAAGCATATGGAAAGCTTAGGAGTTTCTCAAAACCTTTTTAATCTGGGAAGGGGATGGATTCATAAATGGGCTATCCATTAATGACCACAACATTTGGTGGTCTCCTCTCATCAATTTTCATGATGTGTCACTTTCCCAAGTGCCCTGGGTTCATGCTCTTAAGCTGTATTGTTGAGGCTTGCGCACTCTTAAAGACATATTTTGTAGGTAGACCAGATTACTTCTCACTTGGCCTCAAGCTAAAGCCAAGTTTCAACTTGCTTCTGACAATGAGAGAGTCTTATCAGGAAGTTCTTGATTCCATTCCTACCGAGATGCTTCACAAAGTTGGTGTCATCTCTCTCAGGCCTTGGTGGAAGGATTGGAAATGGTTTCTAGATACCCCTTTTTTAAATTACTCCCCAGGAAAAGGTTATGCTCTGCTCACCCCTAGGTTGCGATGGTAGCCTTGCTTAACTCTAGATGGTCCATCAATTCTAGATGGTCATCCTGGGAAGCTAGATTTCATACCGTATGGAAAGCCATCATTCAGCCCAAGTTAGCCTATTTTTCTTGGTGTCTGCTTTATCAAGGTCTTCCTCTTGGGCGTAGATTAGCTCATTACAGGATAGCTCCTCGGCTATGCCCTTTTTGTGGGCACATTGAGATGCTCATACATCTTTTGGTACTACCCAAAAGCTCAAGCTATTTGGGCTTGGATCCATGATTTCTTTTGGCCATTTAGACCAACTCAATTTCATTGGCAACATACTTTGCTAGGGGATTCTATTTCCATTCCCCATGTTTTTACACAAGTGTGGCATAATTTCAGAGTGGAGATCCCTTTTTAATATGGAAAGAACATAATTCTGTTGTTTTTGCTAATTCCGCAGTTTCTTTTATTCTTTCACATTATGATAAGGACATGCTTATCTCGAATGTGTTCTTACAGATCTAGGACCAGGCCTGCAAGGTGGAGAGGGAGGTGTGACACTTTCAGATCCTTCTAAATCATTGGGCAAGCTTTCCTTACACTGTGGCATGGGAACCTCCTACCTCCCCTTCTAGGAGTGTTCGTCCAAGAGGGTGTTGTGGCCAGGGCTGGTCGGTAGACCAAACACATCGTCACCGTTCTCTTAGGTGGCAGCCCAAGCAACAAAGTAGCCCTATTAATCACGGTGGTTGGGGGTCCCCTCACCGTTCTGTGCAACATAGTGGCTGGGGTTCCCACCACCACTCCCCGCCTCCTATGCAGAGGGATGGGTGGGACTCTGGAAAAGTTCCCAGGTTGGCTCTTGCTATTTCTCCTAGCTAGAATGAAGACAAAGATGAAGAAGTTGCTTCAGGCTGGCCGCCCCTTCCGGATGGCAAAGATCTTCCTGGTAGTAACTTGGAGGATAAGGGGCCACCACCACCCCCTGCCCCTATGTTTGCTGCGGCGACCTAGTTTTTATGTTTTTTTGGCATTGTTGTTAAGTTTGTTGTTGCCCCTTGGGCTTGATACTTTAGTCTCCTAGCTGTCATGACTAGTTTGATCATGGGGTGTGCCCTTTACCACCCATTTTTTTGTGGATAGGCTGTAATATTTTATATTAAGTAATATAGACTATTTCATAAAAAAATTAATCTTTTTGCTAGAAGATGATTGATATCAATCTAGAATTCATTTCAAAACTTTAGCTTCCAGGACTAAAGTGATACCTAGTAGTAAAGTTTCATCAATGAATCGGATGTGAGTGGTTGCAGGTATCCTAGAGGTAGTAGTAATGCTAATAATGCTGCCATCTCTTTTGGCTACTTCCAAATCTCTGCTTAGAGTGTCCGCCATAAGAATAAATAGGAAGGGAGAAAGGGGATCCCCTTTTCTGATTCCACGACTGGAGGGAAAATAACCTTGTGGAATGCCATTAATGAGGATGGAGAATTTGGGAGTTGAGATGCAATTGTAAATCCAAGATCTCCATTTCTCCCCAAAACCATATTTCTCCAGTACCCTGAGTAAGAAGGGCCAGCTAACTCTGTCAAATGCTTTTTGCATATCAAGTTTGATAATCATACTAGCTTTTTTGAGAGATTGAATGAAACGATTCATGAACATTAATAATGCCACCTTGGATCAATCTACCACCAATGAACCCATTTTGTTATTTGAAATTAAGCTATTCATAAGAGGTTTAAGCCTGGAAGCCAACATTTTGGTTATAATCTTATAGGAAGTGTTACAAAGACTAATAGGCCTATAGTTAGAAATCAATTTTGAGCCCATAGATTTAGGAGCAAGTGCAACAAAGGTATTATTCCACTCCCTTAAAAGAAGGTCATTTTGCTGAAACTCCAAAATAACAAGCATGATTAGGCTCCACAATATGCCAATAGGTTTGAAAAAAATGCTGCAGGGAAACCATTAGGGCATGGTGATTTATCTCCTTTCATTTCAAAAAATTATCTTTGAACTTCCTCTCCGAGAATGGTTGGGTGAGTTTGACATTAATGTCATCGGTGATCAAATTGGGTATGTGTTGAAGCATTTCCTGACAATCCTCTTCACGTGGGGGGTGTCCTCATGGAGGAGGCTTGCATGGTAATTGATTAATTCAACAACAATCACATCATCTTTATTTAGATAAGTTCCCTCCATAGTGACCAACTCTTTAATTTTATCCCTGCTCTTGTGCTTTGTAGCAATTATATGAAAAAATCATATTTTGATTGCCCTGTTGAAGACAGATCATTCGAATCTCACGATGACAATAGACTTCCTCCTCAGCAAGAGTATTGTGATAATCACTAAGAAGGGATAGTTATTGCTAATGGAGTTGAGGAGATCTTCCTTTCAAATCAATCTCCATTGAGATAGAGGCTAATTTCAAAGTGAGTAAATCCTTCCTTCTTTGTATATCCCCAAAAACCCAAATATTCCAATACTTGAGTCTCTTTTTAACAAAACTTATATTTTTAGTGAACATGTACATGGCCAAGCCCTAGATATCAGTCTTCCACCAGTCCTTAATAAGATTTTCTAAATCATGATTTTGTAACCAAGCAAGCTCAAAGTGAAAAGGGGGATATTTTGAGCTCTAGGTTTACAAAGCCATGATGAGTACGGGAGAGTGATCAGAGGCTATCTTAGGAAGATCGTGCAAGTAGAAATAATTATATAGAGAAATCTAATCCATAGAGATAATAAATCTATCCAATTTCATTTGAATATGGTTGATTCTGAGTTTCCTATTAGACCGGTGTAGGAAGCTCCATGAAAATCAATTTCAAAATATTCACCCAATCTGATAAAGTTAGCTAAGGCTTTCTAGCTATTAGTGCTGACATTATTACCTCATTTCTTCTCAGATAAGAACATAGGAGTATAGAAATCACCAACTATAAGTCATGAGAGGTGCTTGCAAGTACTACGGAATTTCAATAATTCCTTCTAGATTTTTTCTTTGGTTTTCAAGATTCAGAGCATAAATATTTACAGCAATCTAACCCACATGAGAACAAATATATTGGAAGAACAATATATGATAATGGAGGATTTTAATAATACATCCCCTAAAGAGAACCTTTGGGTTCAAAAAGTGCAAAAACCACCAGAGTTTCCAATAGACTCATATGAAACAACAAAGGCATTAGACTAGAACTTATGAAGAGTATCCTCCTCCTTCATTTTGGTTTCTTGCAGCATCAATATATCAGGATAGTTTTGAGTCTAAAATCTTTGAGTATTCTTTTTTTTTTTGGGGTGCATTTAATCCCCAAACATTCCAAGAGAAAATATTCATTTCTTTGATTTGGGCTTACCTTCAATAGGAATGGAAAGCAGTCCCTGTGTGCCTTGATCTATATTTAGAAATTATTCCTCCTCAAACTTTTCTTGATTTTTATGTCTCACTTTGTATTTCTTGAGTCCCACATCAAGTTTGAACTTAGGTGTTATTTCGGTATTCTTAGCAGGATCAAGTCCACAAAGAGAGGCGAAGGAGAGTTGAGGGCATGCTCCCAAAGGGGGAGTGAGAAACAAAAGAGGGAAAAAATAGAGAAATGGGAACACGATGAAGGACCGGTTCTAGGATCACAAGAAGAGAAGGGGAATAAGAAGGAGAGGAGACAACTAGAGAAGAACCGAAAAGAGGAAAGATAAGAGGGAAGTCTAAAGAAGGAGAGGAGGATAGAGGGGAGAAGGAGGTGAAAATAGAGAAGAGGGGGAAGGGAAGGGGTAATAGACATGGATGAGAGAGGAAAAAAAAACAAACAAAAAAAAGAAAATTGGTTCCAACAAAGGGAGGTAGAAACAAGGGGAAGTAGAGAAAAGGAATATGGGAAAACATCTTCCATAGAAAGGGCATCAAAGGGGTTAAAAGTGTAGACATCATGTGAGGCTTTGGGAATGTACTTGCCTTTGTTTTTTGGAGAGTGGACCTATTCTTTAGGCTTAGGAGTTGGCTTGGATGGGAAAGCCTGAGCACGATGTCCAATGCTTTTGTAGGTGGAGCAAGCCCGAGGGATGTATTCATAGTCAATGGGTTGAACCCAAGTGCCAACTCAGAGTGGAGTTCAATGGAAGATGGCAGAGGTGAACTAATATCAACATTGACACAAAATCTGGCATGGATAAATCTTGAACCCGCTTTGGTAGCTTGATCAACAACTATTAGTGAACCAATGGAGAGGGCAATGCCTTCAATGACAACAAAATGCCAAAACTCCAAGGGGAGCTTGGGGAGGCGAACCTAGATCGGTGCTTGGGTCATGGTTTCCATTTTAGCATTAAATCTGGGTGTCCAAAAATGGAGATAAAATTCTCTTTGACCAAAGAACCAAGGGCCACCAAGAAGAGCTCGAGAAAAATCTTCTTTATGGGAAAAAGTAAAGAGCATGAAACCATTGGAAAGAGAAACAATATCAACCAGACCACAAGGATCCCATTTAATACATACCCATTTACGAATCTCTTCCAAAGACGGCCTAGGCCCTATGAGTTTACCGATCAATGAAAATTCCCTAGAGGCTTGCATAGATTCAATGATCCAGGAAGGGATTTGTAGGACAAATTCCCATCAATGCGCTAAGGTTATAGTTTCTCTAGGGACCTGAAGATTTCAAAGAGCCAACAACAACTTCTTTCTAGGATCCCTACAGTGGATGTCATTGAGGTTAGGGAGGGGGTCAGGGACGTCCTAGATGGATCTACCATCGAAGCATGAACCAATCACAACAAAATTTCAAAAAATTGCAGAGTGGGAAAAAATCCTAATCTAACAATATAAATATATTGGAAGACTTATCATGGATTTCTTCCTCATCTACTATTTTTGAATACTTATCATCAAAATATCATAGTTTAAAATTTTAAAATCATATAATGAATTCAACTAATATATATATATATATATATATATATATATATATATTCTCTGTGATACATATCATGTTTTTGTAATACATGAGATAGCGAATTGAATACCAAAATAATATGTTGTGGCATAACCTAGTGGTCACTAAGCTCTTAATACCTTAATTTAGTTTATTAAATCCTAACCACCACTAGGTTCCAATGATTATGTGGTATCATAACCTAATAGATGCTAAGCTCGAAATATATTAATTTAAAATCTTAAAATCATACGATAAATTCAACTAATTTATACACATCTTGTTTTCATATTCTTTGCGATACATATCATGTTTGTGATACATAACCTAGTGAATTGAATACCCAAATAATATGTTGTGGCACAACGTTACGGCCACTAAGCTCTTAATACCTTAATTTAGTTTATTATATCCTAATGACTGCTAGGTTCCAACCAGTATGTGGTAGCATAGCCTAACGGGTGCTAAGATCGAAATATATTAATTTAAAATAATAAAATCATATGATAAATTCAACTAATTTGAACACATCTCGTTTTCATCTTCTTTACAATACATAACCAAGCAAATTGAATACCCAAATAATATGTTATTGCATAAACTAGTGGTTTCAAAGATCTTAATACCTTAATTTAGTTTATTAAATCCTAACGACCCTTAAGTTCCAAAGATTATATGGTAACATAACCTAGCGAACGCTAAGCACAAAATATATTAATTTAAAATCTTAAAATAATATTATAAATTCAACTAATTTAAACACATCTTGTTTTCATCTTCTTTGTGATACATAACCAAGCGAATTGAATACCCAAATAATATGTTGTTGCATAACCTAGTAGCCACTAAGCTCTTAATACCTTAATTTAGTTTATTAAATCCTAACCACTGCTAGGTTCCAATGATTATGTGGTAGCATAACCTAGCGGGTGCTAAGCTCGAAATATCTTAATTTAAAATCTTAAAATCATATGATAAATTCAACTAATTTAAACACATATTTTTTTCATCTTCTTTGCGATACATATCATGTTTGTGATACATAACCAAGTGAATTGAATACCCAAATAATATGTTGTTGCATAACGTAACAACCACTAAGCTCTTAATACCTTAATTTAGTTTATTAAATCCTAACCACCACTAGGTTCCAATGATTATGTGGTAGCCAAATCTAGTGGGCGCTAAGCTCAAAATATATTAATTTAAAATCTTAAAAGCATACAATCAATTCAACTAATTTAAACACATCTTGTTTACATCTTCTTTACGATACATATCATGTTTGTGATACATAACCAAGTGAATTGAATACCAAAATAATATGTTGTTGCATAACCTAGTAGCTACTAAGCTCTTAATACCTTAATTTAGTTTATTAAATCCTAACCACCGCTAGGTTCCAATGATTATGTGGTAGCATAACCTAGCAAGCGCTAAGCTTGAAATATCTTAATTTAAAATCTTAAAATCATATGATAAATTCAACTAATTTAAACACATCTTGTTTGCATCTTCTTTGTGATACATATCATGTTTTCAATACATAACCAAGCAAATTAAATACCCAAATAATATGGTGGAAAAACTTGTGGATTTCTTGCCAACGCTCTAGGAATCTAAGTCCCTCTACTTAACCGGTGCATCTGCCATATGTGCATGCAAGAGAAAGTGTGGATTTCTATGGTGGCCCTTTCGACCTGGGGATCTAGTAGGGGCACTCCACCGACCCCGTGGCAAAGCTATTAATCTCTTGCTAGAAGAATACTTTGACATGCATTCATGAGAAGAAACAACTTTGTAAATAACAACAAGACCAAATAGAATTTATCGATCACAAAGTATCAAGAAACCCCTTAGTCAAAGAAATAGAAACTCCTTCTTCTTGTATTGATTGCTCAAACCAAAGTTGTACATAGTGGAGAAATAGAGGAAATTTGAGAATGAGGGGAATGGAAGAATTTGGCTATCTCCTTTGTTCTCTCAAGGTACAATATACTCTTGAGTTTACAAGATCAATCACCAACCCTTTGAAATGGGAATGTGTTACAATTTATAGAATGAGAGGTGACTTATCATCTTCCTCATGACCCTCCATATGCCTTAATATGACTTAAGACTATTCATATTCCACTTTAAATATTTAAGTCCCTTTTATAATAGCAAGGTGACTTAATTTACATTATGTTTCTAAAGTCACTTTTAAGTGACTTAAAGGCATATCAAAAAGTGCAAACCCCAACAATGAAGAATTAGAACATTTGAAAGTGAGAGAAAGTTGGGGGAAGAGGAGAGAGAAAGAGAGAGAGAAGAAGAAGAGGAGATGTCATTCCTGATGAAGTCTGCTAATCCCCATTCATGGAAATCTGATGCGGAAAATGAAGTTCTGAATGTCCCATTGTGCCAAAACTATTCTTTGAGCGTGGCTTACTATTTTTGGTAAGCACCCATATAGGGAGATTTACTATTTTTAGTAAGAGGTGATCCTTGCTTCTTCTTGATCATCTTGATGTGATGAAAATATTCATCCAATCCTACGCACATTGCCTTTGCTTTGACCACTTCTTGGGGTAACTTACTATTTTTGGTAAACACCCATATAGGGAACTTACTATTTTTAGTAAGTGGTCATTTCCACTATTTTCTACTTTGAACACTCATTCAGGCTCTCTTGTAATCTTCAATGCATATTGCCTTTGTCTCAGTTGCTTTTGATGATGACTTTCCAAACATAGCAAGTTTGTATAGGAAAACTTACTATTTTTAGAAAGGGTGTTTCTAGTGCCCGATTTGTGATGGAACATACTTTTTGGACTCTCCTTGTCATTATGATCACACCCTCCAAATTTCACATAGTTTTTCCAACTAGAAAGCCTGGAAATAAATTTTGAAATTTTGACCTTGCAGTGGCTTTGGGCATGAGCTGCCATGGCGGCCATTAATGGAGCTCAAAATTTTAGGTATGGTTTTTTTCTCCATTTGCAATGAAAACAACTCCATTGTGATAGGTTTTTTCATTTGGAGCTTGTGTGCAAGTTTTTAGCTTGTTTCCATTTCCGGAATGATGGGAAATCCAACGAATGTGAGCGTGCGGTGAAGAGAGGGTTTTGTTGGAGAAAATGATTCTGGGAACCATTTGACCTCTTGTTTTTTGCATCTTGATCACCTTGAAAAATGAGGAAATCTACAAAATATGGCATCACGATCGACTTGTATCTTGTGAGATATGAAGATTTTTCGATCGAGTGACTTCATGGTTATTTGGAAAAAAACCTTCATTTTTCTCCCGTTCTTCGTCATTTCACTCCATTTTTCTCTGAGACCTACATATTTCTATGTATTCATGGTGTGGAGATTTTATGTGGCCATGGTGGAGCTGGTTTGGAGCAACAATGGTGGACCAGGGTGTCTGGACAATCATGCAAGGAGCCATGACAAGGTATGAAGTTGTGGAGGAGAAATGAGAGGAAGAAAATGACTAAGTGTTAGATTTAAACTTTAAAAACATGCACATGGAGGGGCTGGGGAAAATTTTTATGTCCTTGATGTCCTAACCTTAGGGATGTGAGGGACATCAATTTCCACGGTGGTCAAGGTGATGTCATGTGTCCTCGATCCGACGGCAGGGGATTTGCTTGAAAAATGCACCTGGGGGCTGAAAGTCGGTCACGTGGGTGTCCAAATGACTCCCCATAGGGGCTGGGAAACATTTTTACATGTCTGATGTCCCCCACCTTAGGTACATAAGGGACATAAGTTTCCACGGTGGTCTGGAGGTGACACGTGGCGCCCGATCCAACGACAGGGAATGGATGCTCCAAAAATGCACCTGGGGGCTGAAAGTCGGTCACGTGGGTGTCCAAATGACTCCCCATAGGGGATGGGTGCATTTTTCAAGGTCTGATGTCCCCACCTCAGGTACATAAGGGACATCAATTTCCACGGTGGTCTGGAGGTGACACGTGGCGCCCGATCCAACGGTAGGGAATGGATGCTCCAAAAATGCACTGGGGGCTGAACTGTCAAGTCTGGAGGTCACATGAGGGTCCAAGAGGTCATATGAGGGCTGAGAGGGATTCAAGGGGGCTGGGAGAACTTTTCCAACCTTGATGTCCCTAACCTTGGGGGGATGAGGGACACAAAATCCCGCTAGGCTCTTGGTGTTGACACGTGTCCTCCCAAAAATTTGGCTAAGTCTGAAGAGAACTTGTAATATAACTTGAGCTCCTGATGGATTTTTGGAAAATTTTATATGATCCTAACTAGAAATGGCCTTTTGAATCCAATGGTGGGGGTATAATGTCTTGATTATTCCATTTGATCCCTGAAAAAATTAGATTTTTGATTTTGTACTCCACTATGTGCCTGAGAAAAACTACTCATGCAGACCTGATGCTCCAAAGTGTTGTGAAAAATATTATTTCACCATAATGTAGGTCTTGGAATCCTCTTTTTGGATATATATTTTTTCTCCTAACTCCATCCGGAGCTCCTAAAATCTTCTTCTGAAGCCCAACAAGCTATTTTAGGCATTGTGTACCGCCTAGGCTTGTGAACCCTATTTTTACTTAGACTGCTCCAAGTCTTGCAAAACTTCCCCAAACCTTCAAAAATCATTTCCATGATGTTTTAAGGTCTTCCATTCACCTCCATGTTGAATTTTTCCCTTTTTTTCCACTCAGGGGTTGATCCAGTCTTGGGAAGGCTAGTGATAAGCCCTTCCCAATACTGCCAGAAGATAGTATCTTTTCAGAACTCCCTAAAATCACCTAGGGGAATGAATAGAATTTCCTAAATCACCTAGGGGATGAGATAACATTATTTAGGAGGTCATTTGGACTGAATGGATAGACCTGGGGTGTCTTGGAATGATAGGACTTGAAAAAATTTTTAACATGGGGGTATAGTGTTGTCGTGCTTAAGAAATTATCAATTTCCTATTGCACATTTGCACATGAAAACAACTGGCTCTAGCTTGGGGACATGACATGGACTGAGCATAGTGAAGACATGACATGGGAATCTAGAATCTCAATTTTAGACCATATATTTGTTGACCAGTGCCTTATCCATTGGGCCCTTGGAGTCATGTAAAACTTCTAGAGAAGGGAAGAGAGAAGAAGAAAAACACACACACACAAAACAAAGGAAAGGAAACACAACACACAAAAGAAGGAAAAACACACACACAAAAAGGGAAACACACCTAACAATCACCTATGGTACAAGGTGGGGACAACCCACTTTCACTGAAGCACTTTTCTTTCCTCAAGAGTTACCCCTGAGTGGGAAACACTAAGTGATGATGTTTTGAAGCCATTGATGGGTTCAGAAAGTAGCCTCCCCTCCTCAGTTGCTTATGAAAGCCATGTGCTTTCACAATTGTCTATGTGTACTTGGTAGGAGTGAGTCCATGTGAGCTTCTTGATCTTAGAGTCCTTGCTTGGAAATTCCACTACCTTCATGTTCTTTGAAGTTGGTTTCATAGTGCCAGTTTCCTTCCATGTTTATCCATATAGTTGATTCTCCATCGAGCATCTCATCGCTGCCCCAAAGCTTATTTTTTCCATGTTCTAAACAACTTTCTTCAATGCAAATCAGCTCAATGTTTTCCCTATTATCTTCTTCCATGGTGGAGGTGTTGTCTTCAAAAATGGAGATGTCCAAAGGAGATACACAAACTTTTATTCTTTTGCACTCATGAACTTCTTCACACAATGTGGAAGAAAAAGGCATGTTTTCATGTTTATTCTCATCAACCAAAGTATTAGAGAAGTCATCAAGCTTATCCCATTGCTCCATTTCAACATCAAAAATTGGTGCACCAAAATAGGAAGCACAAATTGACTCATACTTTTCTTGTATCTCCATGGCCGGGTCAAGAGTTCAAGACTAAGTTGAGGATCCTTAGTTTCTTCTGTGGCCTTCAAGATATCTTGTATGGATAGTTCTTCTGAAATTTCCATAGGCTCTTTTTTATCTTTATTGGAGGAATCTTCTTGTTGTGCCTCTAGGAGATGGTTAAAAATATGATCCATACAGGCCCATGATTCATCTGAAACATTCTCATTCATCTCTTTCATGATTTGTGTTGCCAAAGATTCACTTTCTTGCATACATGGGCATACTTGATTCATGACACCTATTGACAAGGAGAAGATGTCCAAGCTTCGATGGGAATGGTGCTCCTTCAAGCTCAAAATCCATATCATCTTCTCCTTGGTAAGAAGTAGAGAACCATGTTGGGGCAGTAGTATGAGAAGAATTTTCAGCTACATCTTGATCATCCATTATTAAATCCTCTTGCTCAGGTGAAAGATGAAAGGCTATGTTTTCACCATGATGATGATTTTTCTCCTCGAGTGAGTAGAGGTTGTGTTTAAATTTCTCATTCTCCTTGGATTTGAAAATAGAGTGGGCTTCTTCCATTTGATCATCCATGATTGCATCGGGGAGAGAGTTTGATTCTTTGACTTCCTTCATTTCTTCATGCAACATTTTACGTCACTTGAGGAATCAAAATAGGAAGGAGGATTATCTATGACCATCTTGAATTCATCATTTTTGGGCCATGATGTTCGGCTGAGTTTCTTGCACTTCTTCACATCTCTCCATTTCATCATCAATTGAAAGATAAAAACTTGAAAAGAGATCATCCATGCTTACTTTGAATTGACCATCTTCTTCATCATTGGTGGAGTCTTCAGAGAGCATTGGATCATCCATTATGCAGCAAGGATCTTCCTTTATTGAATATATTATTCCCCCATGGGCTGTGACTTGAGCCAAATGGAATTGCTGAATGGTGATTCTATCTTTGTCTCTTCTACTTCTTTCTCCATGACGTTGCTTTGGCTTTCATTGGGAGGTTCCATGACAAGATCTTCTTCAGAAGCATCCAAGAATATTTTGGGAATGAAAACCTCATAGTATGGGAAGAAATCCGAGTCTTCTTCCATAGGGTGCATCTCATCTTCTTCCTCCATTTGATGTGGAGTTTCAAAATGTTCATATCTTCTCTGTAGAGCTAAAGCATACCTCCAAATTTCATTAAAGACTTGGGTTAGAATTTCCTTTTATTATGCTCTCAAGTATTTCCACATATTCTCTTTTCAACATGTTCATTTCTTCATCACCATATGCAATGAATTCATCTAGAGAATGGTGGAAGAAGGACAACGTTCTCAATTTTGTAGTGAGTTGTGTGAGATTGCAAAAATATTCTTCAGTGGATCTTGCACCATCTTGTCTTTCATCATCTTCTTGAATGCTGATTTTATCTTCATCGGAAGGCTCAAGGATAGGATTTTCTTTAGCGGCATTCAAGAACCTTTTGGGTATGAAAACCCTATGGTACGAATGATCTTCAGGGTCTTCCTCTATAGGATAATTATCCTCTTCTTCTTTCTCGCTATGGGTTGCTTCAAGTTTCTCATTCATCTCTTGCAAGAATTTGGCATATTCTCAAACTTCACACCTTATCTTATGTCTCCTTTGAATCCATTCTTCTTCATCGATGACAGGTTCTTTCTTCTTTCCTTTTTCAACACTAGTCGGAACCATGGCTGATCTACGATCTTCTTTTTCGGGAAGAATCTTCTTCTTCTTCTTCACTATCACTCATTGGTACTTCACTCCAATCTAGAAATTTCTTCATGATGTGGAAATGAACATGACAGGGGTTCGTTCCTTGATGGAGTCACCTTCAAAGAATGATTTTCCTTTGAAATATGATTTTTTTTTTTTATTTTAAGACCTTACGGTCATATATTGGGTGCAGATGCTGCTAAATCTGCCCCACGGTGGGTGCCAAAAACTGTTGGTGAGAAAAAATTTTCGGGTGGAAAAACTTGTGGATTTCTTGCCAATGCTCTCTAGGAATCTAAGTCCCTCTACTTAAATGGTGCAGCTTCCGTATGTGCATGTGCATGATGAAAAGTGTGGATTTTGTGGTGGCCTTTCGACCGGGGATCCAACAGGGCACTCCACTGACCCTGCGGACAAAGCTAGCAATCTCTTGCTAGAGAATACTTTGTCTAAAAGTGGGAAAGGGAGTGAGAAAAGAGGTAGGAGAACTAATGTTGTAGGTAGAAAATCAGATTCCTACACACACACTAGTTAGAAACTTCAACACATGCATTCATGAGAAGAAACAACTCTATAAATAACAACAAGACCAAATAGAATTTATCGATCACAAAGTATCAAGAAACCCCTTAGTCAAAGAAAGCTAGAAACTCCTTCTTCTTGTATTGATTGCTCAAACCAAAGTTGTACATAGTGGAGAAATAGAGGAAATTTGAGAATGAGGGGAATGGAAGAATTTGGCTATCTCCTTTGTTCTCTCAAGGTACAATATACTCTTGAGTTTACAAGATCAATCACCAACCCTTTGAAATGGGAATGATGTTACAATTTATAGAATGAGAGGTGACTCTTCATCTTCCTCATGACCCTCCATATGCCTTAATATGACTTAAGACTATTCATATTCCACTTTAAATATTTAAGTCCCTTTTATAATAACAAGGTGACTTAATTTACATTATGTTTCTAAAGTCACTTTTAAGTGACTTAAAGGCATATCAAAAAGTGCAAACCCCAATGAAGAATTAGAACATTTGAAAGTGAGAGAAAGTTGGGGGAAGAGGAGAGAGAAAGAGAGAGAAGAGAAGAAGAGAAGAGATGTCATTCACCGATGAAGTCCGTTGATCCTCGTTCATGGAAATCTATGATGTGAAGTGAAGTTCTTTGAATGTCCCATTTGTGTAAAACTGTTCTTTGAGCGTGGCTTACTATTTTTAAGAACCTATATAGGGAGATTTACTATTTTTAGTAAGAGGTGATCCTTGCTTCTTCTTGATCATCTTGATGTGATGAAAATATTCATCCAATCCTATGCACATTGCCTTTGCTTCGACCACTTCTTTGGGGTAACTTACTATTTTTGGTAAACACCCATATAGGGAACTTACTATTTTTAGTAAGTGGTCATTTACACTATTTATTTTCTTCTACGAACACTCATTTGGGATCTCATAATCTTAAATGCTTTTCCTTTGTCTCAGCTGCTTTTGATGATGACTTTCCAAACATAGCAAGTTATATAGGAAAACTTACTATTTTTAGAAAGGGTGTTTCTAGTGCTTGATTTGTGATGGAACATAATTTTTTTGGACTCTTCTTTTCATTACGATCACACCCTCTGAATTTCACATAGTTTTGCCAACTAGAATGCTTGGAAATAAATTTTGAAATTTTGACCTGGCAGTGGCTTTGGGCATGGAGCTGCCATGGTGGCCATTAATGGAGCTCAAAATTTTTAGGTCTAGTTTTTGTCTCCATTTTGCAATGAAAACAACTCCATTGTGATAGGTTTTTCATTTGGAGCTCGTGTGTAAGTTTTTAGCTTGTTTCCATTGCGGAATGATGGGAAATCCAACGAATGTGAGCCGGTGCACGAAGAGAGGGTTTTGTTGGAAAATGATTCTAGGCACCATTTGACCTCTTGTTTGTTGCATCTTGATCACCTTGAAAAATGAAAAATCTAAAAAGATGGCATCACGATCTGACTTGTATCTTGTGAGATATGAAGATTTTTCGATCGAGTGACTTCATGGTTATTTGGAAAAAAACCTTCATTTTCTCCCGTTCTTCATCATTTCACTCCATTTTTCTCTGAGACCTGCATATTTCTATGTATTCATGGTGTGGAGTTTATGTGGCCATGGAGGAGCTGGTTTGGAGCAAAAATGGTGGATCGGGTGTCTGGACAATCATGCACGGAGCCATGGCAATGTATGAAGTTGTGAAGGAGAAATGAGGAGGAAGAAAATGACTAAGTGTTGGATTTAAACTTTAAAAACATGCACATGGAGGGTTGGGTGAATTTTTATGTCCCTGATGTCCTGACCTTAGGGATGTGAGGGACATCAATTTCCATGGTGGTCAAGGTGATGCCATGTGTCCTCGATCGACGACGGTAGGGGATTTGCTTGAAAAATGCACTGGGGGCTGAAAGTCGGTCACGTGGGTGTCCAAATGACTCCCCATAGGGGATGGGAACATTTTTCCATGTCTGATGTCCCCCACCTTAGGTACATAAGGGACATCAGTTTCCACGGTGGTCTGGAGGTGACACGTGGTGCCGATCCAATGGTAGGGAATGGATGCTCCAAAAATGCACCTAGGGGCTGAAATTCGGTCACGTGGGTGTCCAAATGACTCCCCATAGGGATGGGAAATTTTTCAAGGTTTCTAATGTCCCCCACCTTAGGTGCATAAGGGACATCAGTTTCCATGGTGGTCTAGAGTGACACGTGGCGCCGATCCAACGGTAGGGAATGGATGCTCCAAAAATGCACCTGGGGGCTGAACTGTCAAGTTTGGAGGTCACATGAGGGTCCAAGAGGTCATATGAGGGCTGAGAGGGATTCAAGGGGGTGGGAACACTTTTCCAACCTTGATTTCCCTGACCTTGGGGGACATGAGGGACACAAAATCCCGCCAGGCTCTTAGTGTTGACACGTGTCCTCCCAAAAATTTGGCTAAGTCCTGAACTTGTAACAGTGATAACTTGAGCTCTGATGGAATTTTTGGAAAATTTTATATGATCCTAATGGAAATGGCCTTATAAATCCAATGGTTGGGGTATAATGTCTTTATTATTCCATTTGATCCCTGAAAAATAGTATTTTTATTTTTTACTCCACCTATGCTGAAAAACTGCCTGCAGACCTGATGCTCCAAAGTGTTGTGAAAAATATTATTTCACCATAATGTAGGTATTGGAATCCTATTTTTGTAGATATTTTTTTCTCCTAACTCCATCTAGAGCTCCTGAAATCTTCTTCTGAATCCCAAGAATTGTTTTAGGCCTGTGTATCGCCTAGGCTTGTGAACCCTATTTTTTACTTAGACTGCTCTAAGTCTTGCAAAACTTCCCCAAACCTTAAAAAATAATTTCCATGATGTTACAAGGTCTTCCATTCACCTCCATGTTGAATTTTTACCCTTTCATTCTGCTCCATGGTGGTTGATCCAGTCCTGGGAAGGCCAGTGATAACCCTTCCCAATACTACCAGAAGATAGTATCTTTTCATAAATCCCTAAAATCACCTACAAAGATCCAAATATTATGTTGTGTCATAAGCTATCAGTGCTTTAGGCTAAAAAGATAATTGGGTAACTAGATAGGTTATAGTGGCTGCTAAGCTATTCTTAAAAGTAAATATATTATTTTTATAATGTAGTTGTGTTATGAATTTAATTGTTAGTCTTTGCGTATTTAACACGAGACAAATAACAAAGCGATCGCTTGACCCAAAAAAGTGTGTTGCCTATAACAAAATCCACTTATCTGTGAGTCCACAAAGGTAAACGAAGACTTGCATCCAAATAATAATTATATCCTAGCGGTTGCTAGAGTAGGAAACATTTTTCATGTAGATTGTATTCAAAAAGGAGTTTATATAAACGGTAAAAAATAAATCTAGAATTTATATAATAGTATATGTATAGACTTGGACTCGTTATACCCTAGAAAATACTAAGCTATTCTTAAAGGAAAATATATCATGTTCATAATGAAGTTGTGTATGTTTAGAATCATGTTTTTCATGTATTCTTTATTAAAATCAGCAAAGCACCCTTGGATGTAAATCAAGGTTCTAAGTTGATGTTTAGGGCATCCAGTGTGATTGCACAACATTGAAACCTCTCTCCAAGTGTGGGACTTGCAAGATGAGAGAGGAATATCCAGATTAGAGGCTGGTTCCTCAAAATCCTCTCGATTAGATCTATTATTTTCACAAGCTGCAGAGGTTCGAGATCCCAATTTTATCTTAATTTGCAAGGAGACAGGGGATAAGAAATGCAAAAATTAAAACTAAACTCGATAAGGGTGATACACCAAAGGAGTGGTGAGCACTTCTTGCTCATGCAAATTGACGCAAATTAGAAATTGCAACATAAAACATCATGCACGAGGTTGATAAGCTATAAACAAGGGTTTGAAATGAAGCAAACAACACATACAAAGGATTTGAAAGCATTCACAGAGCTGCATTGTGATTTTCAACATCAAAATCCTTGTATCCCAACACCAAAGAGGAAAAAAAAACCTATTACAATCCCCTGTAAGGTCTAATACTTGCCAAAATCACTTGTTGAAAGTGAAAACAGAAGCTTTCTGTGCAAAAAAAGTGTTCCCCTTTGAAAAATGAGCCAAATCTAGCTTTTAGGCATGGTCGAACCCGGGAGAGAGAAAATGTGAAAAACATGGGAGCCATTCCTCATTGACCAAAATGCATTAAAACAGCATGGGTGACTGATGACCCATCCCCGACATTTTGACCATCGGAGAAGAATGCGACCCATTTTGCATTAAAATTGGTTGTTGAAACGTCAGTTCTGTCCATGGGCACGTACCGGAGAAGAGTTGTTTTATTTTCTCCTCCAAACTGAACCAAAATTCAAAATTGACCATGGAATCATGTAGATAATTTTACCAGCTTTCCATTGATATAAAGAACGTGAAAATCGAGATCCTGGATTGAAAGTTATGGCAGCGTTTGAAGATTTAGGGCAAAAACAGGCCCAAAACGGATCGGCGGGAAAAATTTCGAATTTTACCTCTTTTTGCATTTGGAATTTTTTTCGAAAATCCTTGCACTCCACCACCTCCGGGACACGTGGCAACTTCCTATTGGTGCGGGCTTCCGGGGAAAATTTCCCACAAAAACTCCGCCTTGAGCCATAACTTGAAAAATATGAGGAGTTAGGAGGAAAAATTTACCTTTCTGGAAAGCTGAGAAAGAGCTCTATCCAATGGTGTCATTTCCAGAAGGTTTTGAGTGCCTAAAAAGTAAAAATTTATGACTGAGGCACAATAGAAGGAAAGAATGAAAGGGAGTTAGCCACAAAATGAGCAGGGGGCACATTTGGATAATAGTTACATAACTATATGTTTAGAATTCTATATTTCTTATGATATTTTTATAGAATATTTTTACATTTAGAACAAGAAAAGAAACTTGGACTACCGACCTAGAAGTTATACTACAAGTTTTTAAATACAACGTGATCTACTTGTTGCACCCTAGCGGTACATTAAGTGTTTCCTAAAGGTAAATATATCATGTTCATAATGAAGCTATGTTATAAATCTAAATTCTTAATCTTTACATAGATAACATGAGAAAAAAAAGGGATTGCTAACACCAAATAAATGGTTTCTCTAAATAAGAATTATAGCCTAGCGGGCACTACGTAAATTTTTTCATGTAGAGTGTATTCATATAGGAGAAATCATATTGAAAAGCTATAAAAGATAAAAAATAAATCTGGCGTTTATATAATGGATACATAAATATATGTGTAAAATCATATATTTAATATGATATATAGGTATACGTATAGTTTTATCTACTTACAATATTTTGGTAGAATTATTTTACATTTATGAAAAATATAGAAACTCGGAATTGCGATTGAGAATCTATAAAACAAGTTTTTACATATGACGCCATCTACTCATTGCATCCTAGCGGCCACTAATCTATTCTTAAAGGTAAATATATCATGTTCATAATGAATTTGTTTTATAAATCTAAATTGTTAATCTTTGCGAATATAATAGTAGACAAAGAACAAAAGCGATCATTAGGACCAAAAACATTGTGTTTCCTATATAAAAACAACTGATCCACAAGGGGCCAAGGAAAATGAATGATTTTTCCAAATTAGAATTATAGCCTAGTGGACGCTAGGGTAGACAAATTTTCCTATGGTAGATTTTATTCATAGAAAATAAATCATATTGAAAAGATACAAACGATAAAAAATAAATGGAATTTATATAATGGATGTATAAATATATGAGTAAAATCTTTTATGTAATTGGAAATAGAATTGGGGTTTCGTAAATAGGTTTTCAAAACAAAGAATTTTATCGTGGAATCCTCAAATCTATGTTAATTTTTGGCATAGATTAACAGGCTCAAAAGGAAGAATATATTAATTATAAAATGCATAGTGATTAAAATTAGATTTAATAATATTATTGCATATATAATGTGTTTAACTTTCAATGTACATAACATAACATTTATGAAGACATTACATTTGGTTAATTCTACATGTAAACACATATATAATTGGAAATAATTATCATACAATTAAATTTTAATTATATTTTTATAGTTTTGAATTAATTTCTTAACCTCATATATTTTCCTAAAATATCTCAGAACAACTATGTAAAAAATGTAATAAGTATTAATTAGCGACATTTCTTTGCATCATTTTAATGAACAAAATTTAACTATTTTTGGTTCTCGACTAAACTAAAATTTAAAAAAAAGATGATTACGCGAGAAGATATCATTATCCTTAAAAAACAATTGCATGAACGAGACCAAAAAATTCAAAACAAAAAATAGCCAAAGAGAGACATAGAATGGTGGAAATGGGAAAGCGTTAAATAGAGATAAATACTAGAGAAGAAAAGCAATTGAAATTTCTTTCGTTAATGCACAAAAAGTGATTTTCATGAAGAACAAGGTAGTTTGGCACAGAGATCAAAATCAACTAGAAATCAAGGCTTGATTGCGGAACACAATTCGAAGAGGACAAAGCGGGGCATGTGTGGCTCACAATTGGACTACCATGAAAAACACACGAACCAATCGAATACATAACAACTAATAGATCCCACAATAAAAAAAAGTTTCACCTCTACTATAAATACGGTTTAGTAATATCTGGGATTATTTCATGCTTTATGATGTCTATGAAACCTCCATCTTGCTACCTCAATCAAACAATCTGCGTGATTCTTTTCGCAACCTCTGTTGATATCCTCCTTCGTTTGCATCCTTTATGTGCGTATTTTTTGTGCTTTCTCTACAAAAAAAGATTATAATCGCATGCAAAAAACAACCAGGATTTGAACACTCATTCCTGTAATCTATGACATGCACATATTTTATTTTATTTTGAAGACATGCTTTTTAATTGACTGAAAAAATTAGAAACCCTACTCAATATTTCTCCGAGGTATTTAATAATTTTTTTAGCACATTCCACGAAATAAATTTCAAAAATAGAAAAAGAGCGGGATACAAAAATTTGAAAATTTCACTTTCCCCCTCTAAAAGCAAAAGGGTGGGCTATTGAAATTTTAAATATCCAAAAATGCGGGGAATTCGAATTTCCCTATTTTTATTTTTCCATGGTTTAAAAATTAAAAACTAAACATGAATTAAAAACAATGCAATTTTTCATTGTCTATAGCCTATAATAATATAAACATAATAACAAATATATTATATAACATATATTAAAACAAGCATAGAAAAAAAAATATTATAAGAAAACAGAAGAAATAAATCCTAAACATAGTTTTGAAGTTTATTAGAATAATATACAGACATTTATGTTCCATTCTTTATCAAAATTGATTTCTACAATGTTAGATATAGTGTGCCCTAATTTAAATTAATTATCCAATTAAAATGTGCCACGTGGCAAGTTCAAACAAGCTATTTGGGATACATAATAAGGCTAGCGATCCAAGACTGTACAAATAGTGTTACTATATGGCTATTTTCAAAATAAGAAACGTTTGAGCCTAGGCTCTGATATGCCATTTTTGTCAATAATTTAAGGAGCATAGCGGGTGCTAAGCATTTTCTTTGTTAAGAAACAATGTGAAATATGTCTTGAAAACCATGTATCTTATGACAACTACATACTAAGCCTAGCCATCCACAACTTTACAGATAGTGTTTAAAATGATAATAGGTAAAGGTATGAGCCTAACGGCCGCTAAGCTAAACCATGATTTATTATTTTATGGCTACTTTCAAAATAAGAAACTTGAGCCTAGGGTCTGATATGTCGTTTCTGTCAATAAGTAAAGGAACTTAGCGGGTGCTAAGCATTTTCTTTTATAAGAAATGATGTGAAGTATGAGTTGAAAATCATGTATCTCATTGGAACTATATACCAAGACTGGTGATCCAAAACTATAAATATAGAGTTTATAATGAGAAGAGGTAAAGGTACAAGCCTAGTGTCCACTAAGTTAAACCATGATTTGTTATTTTATGGCTATTCTCAAAATTAGAAACTTTTGAGACTAAGGTCTGATATGCCATTTCTTTCAATAACTAAAGGATCTTAGCGATCGCTAATAATTTTCTTTGATAGTAAATGATGTAAAATATGAATTGAAAACCATGTATCTTATGGGAACTATATATTAAGGCTAGTGATCAAACACTATAAAAATAGTGTTTAAAATGAGAAGAGTAAAGGTAAAGGTAAGCGGCTGACCTAGCGGCGCATTTATGCTATACCATGGGTTGTTATTTTATGGCTATTTTAAAAAATAAGAAAATTTTGAGTCTATGGGAAACACATAATACGTCTTGATCCATTTAGAGGGTATGTAATGTAGGAATTTCTCTCGCCACACATAGCCTAGAAAATATGGTACAATTAAAATAAATGGATAACACTATCATTCAAAATCCTGCACATAGTGTTGAAATAAAAAATAGTTGATCCTAGTGGTCGTTATGGCATTCCATTCAATACGTACAAAATCTTAGCAGTCGCTAAGAATTTTCTCTCGTACAAACAAATGTGAATTATATGTTACAAACAATACGTCTTGTGAGTACTACATAATCCATGAAAACATAGTAGCGACCCAAAGCTATATACATATGGTATTTATAATGACTAGTAGTAATGGTGGGAGCCTAGCAACCGCTAAACTAGAGCATGATCTTTTATTTTATCACTATTTTCAAATTATGAAAATGTTGATCCTACTGTCCACTATGTCGTTACTTTCGATAAGGAAAAATTTTTAGAGTTCGCTAAGAATTTTCTCCCATAAGATTCGATGTGAATTATGTGTTTCAAAAAATATACATTATGGGAATTGTGTAAGGCTTGATCCCTCTATATGGTATGTAGTGCAGCTATTCTTCGCGGGTACATTACAACCAATATGATATAATTATAATCAATGAAAAACACTAGCAATCCAAAGTTGAGATAGTGTTTAATGACTATAATGGTAGGATCCTCATGGTCACTTAGCTAGGTCATGGTTTACTATTTTATCACAATTTTCAATAAAAGAAACTTTTAAAACTAACATTTTTAACTCACGTTATTTTTGATAAGTAATGAAACTAAGCGTTAGGTAAAAATTGTTCGATACGAAACATTGTGAATTATTTGTTACAAACAATTTATTTTATAGACAATACATATGGCTTGATCCATATCAAGGATTTGTAGTGTATCACTTGTTTCGCCATAGATAGTCTATCGAATATGATAGAATTATAATCAATGAAAATCACCAATGAGCCAAAAAGTATAGGCAGGATTATAATTACAAGATGAAATGTAGGACCCTAGCTTCCACTAAGCTAGGTCATGATTTGTTATTTTATTGTTATTTTTAAATTCTTAGTGCTTTTTACCCTCAATGGATACAACGTATCAGACAGTAAATGTTTGCAGCCTAAGAAGACTGGCACTATAAATAAGTTAACATAAGTTCAAACAATTTGGAATAAATTTCTTCAATTAGTATTGTAAATCTAACTTATAGTTAGAGTAAGAGAGAATAGACCCTTGTTTTAGTGGTACTCAAAAAACATTGTTAATAATAAAATATTTTTCAAATAGGTATAACCCACCATGACCTTATAGAGAGCATTATTTCCATGAAAATGATTGTGAAGAGGGCCATACTTACATTTAGGAAAAGTGTAATCCTTCCCATTTTTTTATAGCTTGTTGTGGAATTTCCCACCAGGTGCTATGCTTAAAATATCGTACTTAAAGTAGTTATACACATTTAAATGTAATGAATAAAGTATTTCCAATATACATAAATTTCACATAGTCTTATATATCAAAAAATGATGAGTTATCACTAATTACATTAATGTGATTTGTTGCTCAAATACTCTCCTCAAAATACCAAACATTAGATCCTCCAACCGCCATCCTTTAAAAATATTCATTAGTATTGCTACAAACATTTAATCCTCACTACTACATTATGACCGATATACACATAAATCACATCATCTTTCGAAAAAAAAATCCCAAGCTACCGCAAACTCTTTTCGAAATACCAAATATTATGTATCTTAATTTCCTCTATGGTTTATCATTCAATAGGTGTAAATGGATTAAAAAATGTTTTAAGCTATTCTTTTATATGTTGACTAAAATTCTATTTGCCATTAACGTGTGTATTTTTAACTTTCCTATCATGTCATCTATATAATGTTATAGCTTATCTAGCTCATATGTAATACTTTCAAAAGGTGCAGATGGTCTCATATCTTTCAATGCATCATAATTCAAGTTCAAAATTTTAGAAAATTCCATTATTATTGATTTGATCCTCAAAATATGAATTATTGTAACCAATTGAATAATACATAATATGTCCTATCGAAGCCTAGTGGTCACTAACCATTAAATTAATTACTCTGTTATGATACATAGTAAATAAATCTATAGGTTGGTGTCCTCTATGGTAGTATTTAAATTCCTTAATAGACAATGTGAGAAAAACACTTTAAATTTTGGAAATGACCTAATTATTAATGTATTTTACTCTAAATATAGGTAAAATGTCTTCCATTGTTCGCGCTCCATTTAGAACAATTCCATTCATCGTAGACAATATTTGTTGGAAGAAAAGAGATGAGGAATGGTTTGTGGAAATTAATTCCCCTAAAAACTACCACATCGACTGTGGTTGTCTTTTTTTATAAATGACAATAAAAAGGAAGTTTTTATTGTTCTATTGTCAGAAGTTATTGATTTGGGGACATTGCGTGTCTAGGTGGAACACTTTGAATTTGAAAACAATAAGTGTCTTATTCTGGATATGGAGTTGGATGTTTACTTTTTCAAGAAACATGAAATGCATGCCTCCATAAACAACACACCATATTCTGTTCAAAATATGGTTGGAATTTGGGGATTCTAATAGATTCTGACAAAACTAGCTATTCAAATGGAAGACATTCGAAATGGTATATTTACATGAGTGTTTAGAAAATTGTATAGAAATGAGAAAATATATTTTCTTTTTCATTTTTGCATAGAAAAGTTTTTCTTTCACCTCTAAAACATGCCAAGTTGTTTACTATGCTAAGGTGAACATATTTGAATAAATTGGAGATAAACCCATCTAAATCAAAATTGCATGGGTTGAAAAGGAATACTAAATCAACTGGGTCTTTTGAGGCTAGTGTAATAGCAAATAAATTTGATTCTTACTGCCAAAGAATAAAAGGAGACAACAAAATGAGAGCAAAATTTCTACATTATTTGAGAAATAAGCATCTGGATAATATTGTATTGACATCCTATAGTGAATCCAATGTAATCAAAAAATTTAAATTGCATGAATCACACTACCACTAGTTGTCTGTATTGTTGGGTGAAGAGAGAAATGGAAAAAGAAAATTTAATTCCCATATAGGGGGAAAATGGAAAAATGGAAAAAATATCATGAGGTGGAAGAAGTTCTTCCCATCGCATCTCGCAGACAATATTAGACAAATATGTGATGACATTGGAAGGAAATATACCAGAAAGGATGGAAGTCACAGACAATTTCTCTTGTAAATGTCCATTTCCATTCCAAATTCCATCAACTTTATCAACTATTCCTTCGACTAATCCTTTCAATGTTGAATGTCGATTGTTTATTTTTACAATTTGGCGGCGATATTTATTCCGTTGTCATAATAGAGCTTCTAATAGTTATTAGAATTAGTGTGCTTTGGATTTTATTATTATTGTTTGAATACCAATTGGTTATTCAAAAATGTTAAGAGACAATAAAAATATACATGGAAAAGGTTAAAGACATTGGAGTATCGATTCTGGATGGATGCTACAGACTCTACGATAACAACAAGATATTCAAAATTTTGTGTCTTATGTACACAATATATTGTGTGCACAACCACAACAATAATGATGATTATAGAGAAGAGGTCACTATGGATTGGATGGAGAAAATGCCACAAAAATTGGTAACTACAAGAGAAATTGGCCTACAAGGAAACATCCATCCTTTTCTTTGTGAAATATCATATGAGTTATGGGCTGAGACGTTCACTAGTTGTTTCAAAAATTCTCTATTACTAGTGCTTTATGACGGTAGTGTCACACTCCATGCATTTGTGGATTCCAAAATAGTTGTTTTTATTGTTTAGACACATAGTCAAGAAATGTTTCTGAAACATTACTATTCTCATATGAAGAAAGTTTTTCACTGAAAACAACTTTAACAAGTGATTTTTTTAATGGATTTTAACCTGAATATGCTACTTATACAATTATTGTTTATGTAGACAACCACAAAGATATAAAAGATGATGTACAACCGTTTCACCATGACGCTACACAACCAGTTCAACATGGTGATTTAATTTCAATCATTTTATAAATATGTTTAATGAGCTCTATCTTCAATTGCCATGGTTTTCATTTTAAAAAAAAACTAATGTTTTTTACAGTTCAGATGATAGATGTGGAGGACGCGGGAACATCGGCCATGAATATACCATCATATCCAAGTATGTTAATCATGTGAATTTATAAACAAAACTACTAATAAGCCCCACAAATTTATAAGACAATAAATGATTATGCAGACAACCAACAACCAAAAAACGTAATTGTAGAGGGCACGGAGGTATCCAACATGAATAAACACTCACAACTTGGTATGATATCCATGTGTATTTTACAACAAAATTATTTATAAGGCCCACAAATTTATAGGAAACGATAACTAATAGACATTAGTTTATATGCTTGGCAGTGGTCAAAGAATTTTTTTAAAGAAATCCATTTATAAGCTACGATAACAATTTAAAATGAAGTATATAGAGCTTAGAATAATCTATGCATCCACATTCAATAAATTAATAGTTTGACTAAAAAACCTTACATTCATCAATATCTCGTTGATTTACAACTATATATTGTCTACAATGTTTCACTAATTTTGTACTACATACTAACTATTTACATTGAATTAACATTGTTTTTACTTCAACATCATCATAAACAGAACTACATATGGCTTAATCTAGCTCCTATGTATGTAAAACAACACTTAGCCTCATTAAACATTGTCCAACTAAGTGTAGTTCGGCCAATGATGGCATAGCCTAGCGGTTGAAAATCCTCATCAATAGCTGAGGACTGTTTTCTACCAAAGGGTGGTTAGAATAATATAAGCGTAGCCGAACGGCCACTAAATTTGAATTATAAGAAAGAGAAAAAATTGTATTGTACTTACCATATCACCACAAAAACCACTATGTTTATCCATTTAAGCTTTCATTTTCCATTGCATGAAATCAATTATGAATTAATTAATGTTTATTTCAAATACATTATGCTCACATTTTCAATAGCAAGAAATAGATTATGAATTGATGATTGTTTATTTGAAATAGATCTTGCATTAACGGATCCAACAATGTGTAAAGGTGGTGTAATCCAAGCCACAATTTCAATCGGTAACTGTTAGTCGTAAGCTAAAATATTTTTATTTCAATTGGTTGGAATTGATATGCGGTGATAAAATTTAAAATTGTTTACTTTCCGTAGGTAGTGATAAGAGTTATTTACTTATTTTGGATATGGAGGACCTGTTATATGGGATAAAAAAACATACAATAGGAATATGTCATTCAAGTTTGGTATGAAAGTTGTCAACCTACGAGGTGGCTGTTAGAATTTATAAAATTATTATCACCATACTGTGAATTGGGATTTTGGTCCGACAATCTCATTTCTGCTGATGTTAAAAAGATATCAATAGGCTTCAATAAAAAAATATTGACCGTATTGAATCCAAGACTCACTTGGGGAAAGGAACATTGCAATATAGTCGAGGGAATAGCAATAAGAGACCTAGAAAAGGTTTGGAGTAGAAATGATTTTTCATACAGTTCTAAAAACACTTTTTGTATTACATTAGGTGCAAAGGGAAACCCTCCTAAAAATTTTATGGTGGGGATGAAAAGCCAGATGCAAAGATTGTACAAAATATAAATGGTTGATGGTCGATTTATACAAAAAAATATCACAAATAGTGTCTCAGGGATTGAATGTGGTAGAGGGCATCAAATACTTAGAGAAATAAAATGCTAAATAACTATTTATCTTTTCGAATGTTGTTGTAATGGTGCTTTGCTTAACATTGTCAATAATATATACATACATATGTTATTATGAAAGTACTACGTAACTCTATTATATTATGATGAGATTGTCAAAATATAAGTTGGGAGGATTTATATTTTCACTGATTATAAGCTGAAAGTATGATTGAATAACTTCTGTGGTGAATTATTAGAAAAAAATTCCCTTGAAAATTTGTAAAATAGTATTTTTTACACTATTTATAAAATAAATATAAAATTACATTGTATATACTTAATTGTTTTTAATATGTTTTAATATAATTATTATATAAATAAATATCTATAAAAAAATGATGGTTGTATCTATAATATGCAAGTCATATGTGACAGTTATTTCAAAGATTTGTAACCATTTTAAGGATAAAATAATAAAACATTGTCTAAACGGGCATCATAATATACACCACGTTGTGGCCTTTGTTCACTGAACCATTGAAGGATAAGAGAAGATGTTCTCTATCCCGTATAAAACAAAAACATGTTGTGTACATAACATGTCGTAAATAACGACTAGCATTTGTTATACTATATAAAATAAAAACATGTTCTATATATAACAAAACATAAATAATTCTTAGTGGTCGCTTGCCTATTTCAAACATAAATTTTTTTCTTTATATATCATAGCATAAATAATGGTTGGTGACTGCTAGCTCTTATAAAATAGAAACATGTTCTGTACATAAAAAATCATAAATAATTCCTAGTGGCTGCTAGCCCGTATAAAACATATACATGTTTTGTTTAGTCCAAAGCATAGACAATGCCTAGCGGACACTAGCTTGTATAATGGATTCCAATATATGGGACTTTAGAGTGTAGTAAATTCCAATATATTTGATTTTGGATTCAAATATATGTGGTTTTGGATTCTAATATATGTGATATTGAAATCAAATATGTGTGATTTTGGAGTCTAGATAATTCCCATATTTAATATTTTGAATCCAAAACAAGTAGTTTTGGATTCCAATATTCGCTATATTTTTTTGCTTCTCGGACTGGAATAAGTCTTGATTTAGTGAAATAATTGTTATAGATAAAAAATATTATTTTTGAAGGATGCATGGTCTAAGGAATTTTTATCTTTGGGAACCTATCGACACTAAAATTTTCCTCCGTGACTTCTATTTCCTTAATGTATATAGTGGGAATGGAGTGTTCTTAAGTATAATTAGTAGTAACATCTAGTAGAAGATAACGGCACTACCAATATGATGCCGCTAGTAATGTACAATATGGTAACAGACAGATTACAATAGGAATGTTGTGGTAAAAAGTAAATATTTTTGTAAGTGGTTCGGTAATGTTAAAATGTGAAAGTTATGGTAAGTAGAGAAGTAGAGAAGTATGATTAGGAATTATAAATATTATATTTGTAATAAGGAAAAGGAGTGATGTCATAAATATTTTGTGTATTTTTTTTGTAAAAATTCTAAAAGGTAGAACCCATGTGAAATGATAAGGTTTATCTTATCTTTTAAGATAAGCCTACATGTAAAGATAAGAATTAAGGTATGGAATATGATTAGTCGAGGATATTTCTTATCCTATCTTAGAAATAGGTGGATAATCCTCAAATTTCTATAAAGAGAGGCCACCCCCTCATTTAGCATAGAAGGAAGTAGTGAGAAATATTATATGATAAAGTGTGTTAATGAAGACATCATTTAGAAGGTGTGTTAAAGAAGCCATTCGGAGAGGTGTAATTGTGAAGTTTCTCCCATAATTATTTTTAGAAGGAAAGTGGAGTTGGTAACACTTGGAGTACTTCATGGGTGAGATTGTAACAATTTAATGTTGATAATATAATTTACACTTGTATTTCAGCTTTTTCATCATTCCTTTGTATCATAGTCTATGATATTCTTGTGTTATGTATGTTATTGTGTTTCAGATTACTACCACCAAACTAAAAGTTGTGCATTAGTAAATAATCATAGCATGAGTAGTTCCCGGTAGAGAATTACCATAGTTTCGGATTGGTGATGACATTTTGGTTCCGTTTCTAGGACCATTCCTCGTTGGTGGATTTTTTGGAGAGATATTCCCACTTAGTCATAAATCATTTGGAGGGTAACCTTATTTTTACCATGTATAGTGTTTACCATAGTAAAGTCACATTTTACTGTACATAGTGTTTACCACACTAAATTCACTTTTAACCATGCATGGTATTTACTACAGTAAATTCACTCTTTATCATGAATAGTATTTACCAAAACCACCTTTGGTGAGAAAAATCCTTCCCTCTAATACCTCTACTGAGTATGAAGATCTCCTTAGGAAGATAGGCCAATTAATTATTAATCTTCTTCAAGGAAAGGAATTTAGTTTCCAAAATTCCCAGGGAGATAGGGGTCCAAAAATAAATATATTTGAAGTTGTATGTTATGGCTATTATAAAAGGGTCATTATAACTATAATTGTCAGATAGAGCTTCTACATCTCGGTATGAGGGATGATGATAAAGGAAAAGTACCTGTGAATTATTTTGATGTAGTAGATAGGAGCATAAATAATGAAGTAGATGTGTTTGCAACAAAAATAAAGAAATAAAAAGATAACCAAGATGGAAATGATCCTAAAAAGATGAAAGGAGAGACTAGTAAGAAACATAGGAGAAGAAAGTTGGGTGTGCAGGATTTTTTGATTTCACAGGGGTAAGGACCATACTCCATCTTAGAAGATCTGTCCAAAAGTCCTGCAAATATTACATATGGTCAACTTCTTGCTATGTCTTTTGAGAAGAGGCGGGAGCTACGAAGTGGACTCAATGCTCGACGAAGGAAGGAGGTTGAGGTCCCTATTTTGGAAGTAGAGGCGGCTCCACAAGTCTGAGGTATTATGTAATGGTATTTCAATTCATGATTTCTTAGTAGATGGAGGTGCTGCAGTTAATGTAATGACTGAGTATTTAATGAATATGTTGGGTTTAAAAATTAATCGTCCCTTAACACTTATGTTAATTTCATTAAATAAGGGAAAAACGAAACTAGAAAGTGTTGTTTCGAGATGTAGTAATATTTGTTATGGGTGTTGTATTTGTGGTAGACTTCAAGGTGATGAAGAATGGTATTGTTGCATACCTAATGTTGTTGGGAATGCCATGGCTAAGGAGATTTCATGCAAGAAACTACTATAAGGAAGGCTTCATGACACTTAGACATGGTAGAGAGAGAGTGAAGATAAACATGATACCTCGATATCATAAGGTAGAACCTATGGATTCAAGTGATGAAACTAATTATTGAACATCCTTTGATTACTCTAGTGCCAGTGAAGTGGAAACAAAAGATGAAGAAAGTGAGGTTAATGTTTCAGTCATGGATATCCTTCCAGTCCACACTGAGACTCATTAACCCATAAAATTATCTAAGGAAGAAATTGATGATCATCTCTAAAAAATAAATATTGGTGATGTTGTGATGGAGAGTGAGAAGGAATCCTACCTCTAACTCTTTCAAAGATACATACACTTATTCACTTTGGATTACAAGGAACTCCATCATGTAATTTAGGTAGAACATTCTATTGAGTTGATAGATGGTGCTAAGCCCATAAAGAAAATCCCATATAAAATGAATCGTAATTTTTCCAAGACTATAAAAGAAGAAATAGATAAGTTGCTTGATGTAGGATTCATATTTGTTGTGGAGAACTTGGAATGGGTTTCTCCCATTTTGATCTCAATAAAAAATAATAGGAAGCTACACATTTGTGTTGATTACAAGAATCTCAACAAAGAAAAAAATAAAGATCATTACCCTCTTCCATTCTCATATCAGATCTTGGACGAAGTAGCTGGCCAAGAGTGTTATAGTTTTGTAGATGGCTATAGTGGATACAACCAAGTTCATATAGCAGAGAAATATCATTTGAAGTCTACGTTCACCACTCCTAAGGGAATTTTTCTTATAGAGTTATGTCATTTGAGTTGTGTAATGTTCCATCAACATTCCAATGCTTGATGAATAGGGTGTTTGAACCCTACATTAGAAGCTTCATTAGAGTATTCCTGGATGATTTTTACATCTATGGGAGAAAAATGGACCACTTGCACCAGATGGAGACAACATTTCAAAGTTTAAATGAATCACAATCCTCACTAATCCTACAAAGTGTGTCTTTGGATGTTCTAAAGGCATTTTGTTAGGGCATGTTGTATCTAGAGATGGTATTGGTATCAATCTTGATAAATTTTCAAAAATCAAAGAGTTACCATTTCCTATGAATAAAAGTAAGTTGAGATAATTTTTAGGCCATGTGGGTTACTATAGAAGGTTCATTAAGAATTTCTCAAAGATTACACAGCCACTAACCAAGTTCTTGAAGAAGGATGTTACTTATAAACTAGGAAAGAAGGCACATGAAGATTTTGAAAAACTAAAGGAAGCTTTGGTGTCTTCACCTATTTTAAAGAATCTAGACTGGAGCAAGCCATTCATTGTGTATATTGATGCTTCAGATGCAGCACTAGGGAGTAATCTGACCCAAAAGTATGAAAATGTGAATGATTATCCAGTTTACTTTGGGAGCGAGACAAATGAGAAGTGTTGAGGTAACTTATATGTAGAATCTGAAAAAGAGGCTTTAGCTATCATTTTTTTGTAAAGATGTTTAGAAATTACTTTCAGGGAAGAAATTTATAGTTGCAATAGATCATCAGGCTCTAAAATATATTGTAAATAAGCCTAACCCATCGGGAAGGATAGTAAGATGGATAATTTTGCTACAATAATTTGAATTTGATATTATAGTTAGGCCAGAAAGAAGCATGTCAATGCAAATGCAATCTCTCGAGCCTATGATGATGTAGGTTCATCTTTTGATGATGATGATTTTGTAGATGCAACATTATTGTCCTTCGACACTATCCCTAGTGAATACATAGATATTTGGAATTATCGAATTATTTCTAGATTTTGATAGTGTCAATGCAAAAACTAAGAGGATGATTACTCAAGCTAGTCCATATTATATTTTACATGGAGTATTATTTTGGATAGGGCCGATGGATAGTACAAGAGAGGGAAGTTGGACGTGATAAAGGGAATGAGCTAATAGAATAATTTCACAATGGTACATATGGAGGACACTTCTATGGACAACTTACAACAAGTAGGATCTTGGATGCAAGTTATCACTAGCCCACTCTTTTTAGATATTTTTATAATTATTGTAAGAAATGTGATATTTTTCAAACACATGGGAACCGTAAGACTTCATCAGAACCATTATGCCCTTTTATTCAACTTGGTCCCTTTGAAAAGTGTTGAATAGATATTTTAGGTCCACTTCCAACTACCCCACACCAAAATAAGTATATTGTAGTTGCCACAAATTATTTAACCAAGTGGGTTGAACCTAGGCCCTTGAAAATAAATTCCATGGATGAAGTGGCAAGGTTTGTGTATGAATGCATTGTCACCATATTTGGTTGTCCATTAGAAATTGTAACAGATCAAGGAATCCACTTCATTAATGAGGTGGTAGAAACCCCAGTAAACAATTTTTCTATTAAGCACAAGAAGGAAACATCTTACAAGCTAAACAAAAATAGGCAAGTGGAGTGAACAAATTATGTAAAATCCTAGAAAAGATGCAGTCTTGCAGGTACATAAGTGGAATAAAATAATTCATACAACATTGTGGGCATATAGGAAACATAAAAGTCACCAATATGATACTCCCCATTTCAGTTGCCTTATGACATTGATCCAGTTCTTCCTATTGAGTTTGATATTCACACTGCGAGAGTTATTAAAAATGAAAGGATGGATGAAAGTGATTCGGTAAAGGAAAGGATGGTATGTCTTCATTTTCTAGTGGAAATGAGGGAAATAGTGAAGGATACAACCTATAAGAAGAAAATGCAACGAAGGAGTACTTTGATCAAAAGATCCTCGGTCTTCATTTCGGAGTGAATGACTTGGTCTAGTATATGATTCTTGATACAAAATAGGAGGCATAGAAAAATTATTCCCAAATGGATGGGGCCCTATGAATAGTATCTATGCATGAAAATGGTACACATCGATTAGAGGAATTGGATGGTACTCCCATTACGAAATGGGTCAAGAAAAAAAGTTAAAGATTTTCTAGGCACCAACTTCAAAATGTCCATAATAGTCTACTACGAGGACGAAGTATAAGCTAGAGAGGGGAAGCTGTCAACACTAATATTTTACTCCATGATTTCTATTTCCTTAATGTATATATTAGGAATAGGTTTTCTTAAGTATAATTAGTAGTAGCGTCTTGTAGAAGATAACGAATTTGTCAATACGTCATCACCAATAATGTATAATATGGTAACAGTCAAATTACAATAAGAATGTTGTGGTAAAAAGTAAATATTTTTCATAAGTGGTCTAGTAATGTTAAAATGTCAAAGTTCTTTTGTAATTAGAGAAGTAGGGTCTACATTATTAGAAATTATAAATATTATATTTGTAATAAGAACACGAGTGATGTCATAAATATTTTGTGTATTTTATTTGTAAAAAGTCTAAAAAGGTGGAACCCATGTGAAATGATAAGGTTTATCTTATCTTAAAAGATAAGCCTACATGTAAAGATAAGAGTTAAGGTATGGAATATGATTAGTCAGAGGATATTTCTTATCCTATCTTAGAGATAGGGTGGATAAGCTTGAAATTTCTATAAATAGAGATGTTCCCCCATCATTTAGCATAGAAGGAAGTAGTGACAAATATTTTATGAGAAAGTGTGTTAAGGAAGCCATCATTTAGAAGGTGTGTTAAAGAAGTCATTAAGAGGTGTAATTGTGAAGTTTCTCCCATAGTTATTGTTGGAAGGAAAGTGGAGTTGGTAACACTTGGAGTACTTCATGGGTGAGATTGTAACAATTTCATGTTGATAATATAATTTACACTTGTATTTCAGATTTTTCATCATTCCTTTGTATCATAGTCTATGGTATTCTTGTGTTATGTCTGTTATTGTGTTTCCAGATTACTACCACCAAACTAAAATTTGTGCATTAGTAAATAATCATAGCATGAGGAGTTCCCGGTGGAGAATTATCATAGTTCGGATTGGTGATGACAAACCCTAACCATGAATAAATTATATGGTTTAGAGAAATCCATAAATCTAGGTTAAGGGAGTGAAGATGTGATATTCTCTATCTTAGTGAGGTTGGTAGGGAAAAAAGAGAAAAAATAATTTGGTGTGACCTACATAGGTGAAAGAAAATAAAATTAAAAGAAGTATGAAAAGAGGTTCCATTTTCTAGATTAAATTATAGACTTAGAAGAGATAATTAATTATCTCATAGAGATAGACAAATATTTTGAGTTTAATGGGGTAGTATATGAATGAAACATGCAGATTACATAGATAAATGTGAAAGGTTGTTTATCATTTTATGTAAATAAGTGTGTCTAGAGTGTAATAAAAGGGTAAAGTCAAGTTCACCAAAAAAAGAGAGGATAGTTGTAACTTGTGAAGTTTAAAGGAATTTTTACTTGGTGATTACCATTTGGGTGCATTGAAGAGGTTGTAAATTTTTTTATAAAAAGGAGATAAATGTGATAATACATAGAGAAGTTTTCCAAGATCATAATTTGATTAATTCATTTTGAAATGGATCAAGAAAAGGTCATACGGCTACTCATTGTATTTGGGTAGCTGATATAAGATGAGATCAATATGGTGGTGATGCAGATGATGGAAAATGAGTATCAATATACCTTAAGAGAAGAATATAAATTGACACAAAGAAATAATATTGTAAAGGAAAAGTAAATCTTAATGGCAGAAAAGAACCAACACATTTGAGTAAGAGAGTGAGGAAGGAACAAACAATGTCAAAGGGAAAAAAAGATATAAGAATAAAAACTTCCATAATAGGGATAGGTCAAAGTAAAATATTATCTAGTGTTACATGTTTTTAGTGTCCCAAGGTGAGACATAGGGCTTTTGAGTGTCCACATGTACATAAGAAGGATGGAAATAGGTAGGAAATTAATGTACATATTGTGTAAGAGGATAAGGGAAGTATATAACCTTATCATCACATAGATGGAATTGAGAAAGGAGAGATGTTACTCTAATTGAGGTTATTCTTGAAGGTTGGAAAAATTTAGAGGATATGAGACAATATAACCAAAATGATTCCCAAACAAGAAGAAATACAAGAGATAAAATGATTTTTACCATAAATATATAGAGAAATCTAGGATACGATCATAAGCAAGATCAAATTCATTATAGTGTAACATGGTTGGTATAAGGGAAAGTTAGCCTCATGCACAAAAAACTTAATTGAAGAGGAGAATTAGTCAGTTCATAAAAGAAATTATATGTGATGTATTAGCAATGGATTAAAGATATTTTATGCTAGGGATGCCATGGAAATTGACTAGAATATGTTTTATGATGATAGTATAGGAGGGTGGATAGAGTCAAATATTTAAACCTTTAATGGAACAATATGATGTTGTGTACTAAATTCATTTGGTTGTGTGCATAATGGGAAATATATTATGGGACAAAGAGAGTAGATAATGAATAAGTATACATTGAATAATTACATATATAAGAGTAAGTAAAGTGTGCACATAAGTGTAAAGAATCATAACGTAGCAAAAATAACATATGGTGATAGAGAGTGGACATATAAGTACAAATACAGATTCATAAAGATTTTTCACAAAAGGAGAAGGGATAGAGAAGGAGGGATACACCATATGAAGATAGAGGATATATATATAAAGAGAGGAAAGGTTGCAATACAAGCACATAGATACACATTTTACATAATACATAGGTTCTATACCCAACTAAATATGCTTGTTGGAATATGTGGAGTACTTGCTGGCATGCGAGACATATCAATACCTTACTAGAAGCTCAAAAGGGTAATTTTATCAATTATCCTACATGTTTGAGCACTGACCACACATATAGTATTACCCAATGTGATTGATCCAATACAATAGGAGTCATGTGTAACCTTGAATCAACCAAAAAATAATTATATTAGATTTTTTGTTTTTACATATTCTAATGTCCAACAAAAAAAAATTATAAAAAAATATACAATATTTTAATGATTATATGATCACCCTTTCTATAAAAGATATGAATCTTAGGAGGAAAAAAACCCAATAGGAAAGGGATAAGAAGAAACTTTTGGTGAAAGTGGATTATAAAGAAAATGAGTAGAATCCATGATTTGACAAGAAGTAGAGGAACCTTGATTTAATTGAAATATTTGAGTTTGAAAAATATGAACAAAGATTTCAAGTGCTTGAGTGCTAGATGAAGAAGTGACTGAAACTCTATGGATGTATAAAGGAGATGTACGAATAGTAGTGGGCATAGGCATATACATAGTACCATTATAAGCGGGAACTAGGTGTCCCTAAAGATATAGGCACCATATATATATGAATAGTAGATGTCTCCATATGTGATTATGTAAGAATAATAAGGATTTTAGGATACCAAGGTATTCATAATAAGGTTCCAAGAAAGATATAAAATATAATAAATCTAATGAATATTGTCTTACAAAAATCTTGTTAAATGGAGTTCTTCATCTTTAGAATGACCTTGGCTATGAGTATCTCTATTATTATTAGATCTATAATGTCCTCATTTTTTAGAAGATGGCCTAAAAGGATTTTCATCCATCTTAGCCTTGGATATGCCTAAGGGGCTAGTGAAGTTGATGGTTATTTGGTGTGGTTTGTACCTTCATTTCACTTGTATGTTATGTTATGGAGTTGGACACATAATTTGAGGTGACTTAAGTGAAATAAGGTTGTGAGATGCCCCATAAGGTACTTTATGTTATATTTAGTCAATGACTTAAGTGATGGCTGAATATATGGTACTTCATGTTCTAATTCTTCATTAGGGTCACTTAAGTGGACTTGTTTTTCAATTTTACCTCTTAGGAAAAATAGACAAACATGACCTTGCATGCAGAGGAGCCAATGGGGTTGTTTCAGTCATGGAGGATTGCATTTTGGAGTTAGGCAAATGAAATTGTGAATTCTCAAATTTCAGACTTTCTAACTCTTAGGCAAGAACTCTGAAATCAATTTTCAAGGGTTTAACTTGCTCAAAACAAGTCCAAATTTCACCATTTGATAGATCGAGGGCTAATCTTCAAAAGGGTATTTTTAGTTTTTTGAAATTTTGATTTTGAAATTTTGAAGTTTTTTATGTTTCGTGTTTTTGGAATTTTGGGTTTCAAGATTTTGGAATTTCATGTTTCGGGATTTTTAGAATTTTGGAATTTTAGAATTTTGGGATTCAAGTTTTCGAGATTTCGTGATTTGGGATTTCGAATTTGAGGATTTGGGTTTGAAATTCTGAGTTTTCAGGATTTCAGGATTTCAAAGTTTTCAGGATTTTGGGATTTTAGGTTTTAGAATTTTGGGTTTCAAGATTTCGAGATTTCATGTTTCAGAATTTCAGAGTTTTCAAGATTTTGGGATTTCAAGTTTCAGGATTTCAGGTTTCTGGATTTCGGGTTTCAAGTTTTAGGATTTCAGGTTTTGGACTGTCATTCCAAATCAATTTTCAACCTCCGAATATAAAATACACATGTCCTTCAAGGTTTTCATTTTTATTCTTTCAATTTTGGTGTGTAACTTGTCAAAATCTATCCTTTAGAGGCTCATTTCCCAACACATCTGGTGACTCCGAAGGGATAGAATTCAACGGTGTAGTAGCACAAGTTGCCCAAGTACATGAGAAGAATTCAAACTAGGTCTGATACTTGAGAAGAGGGATTGTTTTTTTACCTATAATTATCACCAAGCAGAGGAAGGAGAGGAAGAAGACCACAAAGATCACCATCTCCACCTAATAGGACTTTGTCTATGCCTCCACCTAGTAGACCTTTTCTTCAATCAATGAGAGTTCTCGACCAATCAAGATGGTGCAACCCAATCCCTATGTCAACTTCACGGGAAGTAGCCCACTTGCCCTAAATTCTCAAAATCCAGTTCCAATTGTGGCATTGAAGAATGTCCCATATTTCACTAGAGAGAACTGACAACTCCGATTGACCACATCCAGGACATTGCAAATGTCTGTGTAATTCATGAAATCAATGAAATGGATATTGCGGTCAAGTTTTTAGCTTCATATTTTAAAGGAAAAGCTTTGCAATGGTTTAGGAGCCTCACAGTAGGGTCTATCTAGAATTGGGATCATTTATGCACCACCCTCCATAATCAATTTGGGGAAAAGGGAGATAATTTGTCTTTATTGGAACAATTGAAAACTATTAAGAGGGCTCCTAATGAACAATTGACCAATTTCAACTTCAGATTCCAACAAACATGGGACAGGATTCCGGTAGCCATCAGACCAACTGCCGAAGGAGCATTCCTCTATTTTTGAAGGCTATAAATTCAAATGTAGCCATGATGATACAATCAATAAAAGGTATAACCTTACCCATAGCCTATAACATTTCCAATAGAGCTGAAAAATACTTGATTCATGCTGGTAAGATAGCACCAAGGCCACCAATGCCTCTCTATCTAGATGCGGAAGCTTCTACAACTAGTCAAATGCTGAAATTGAATCCCATTCCGACCCCTAGAAATCAAAACAATAGTGAGGTTTCTACGCCCTTGAAATAATTGCGGGAGGTTATGAAACAACTACAGAACCTAGGGAATGAGCTAGTAACTATAAAGAGATAGAAACCTCAGAGTTCTAGGCCGTATCAGCCTCAAAATCTATATCAAGCTAGGACCCCATATGAGCAAAATAGGCCACCAGCTCAGTCTTCAAATCCAAATCCAAATCAAGGATAATATCAAGCTACCAGGCCATTCTGACCATATGATCCAAATATAGCTTCAACATCGAGAGCCTTGGTTCCAACACAAAAAAACATGGCACAGGAGTACAACTGATGTTACCCCTATAATCTACCTCACAATCAATTAACGTGTTTCAATGGCACCCTAAATTAGGCTCTGATGGTATAGACCATTGGTGTGTCCCAAGAACCAAGTCAAGAAGGAGATCAGTAGCAAGAAACACAACAAGAGCCACCCCCAATTGAAACCACATTGGTCAATTGGCACATATAAGACTTTTGTGGAGTTCACCAACATCTTTTTAAAGGAGTGGTTGCCAACACATGGTCAGAAAATAGGAACATAGAGGAGGGACAACCATCTAATCCTATTGTTTCTCAGCCCACTCCTACACAACAAGGAGTTAGTAGACCAAATGCATCCCCCAATGTGCAAAATCAGCCTAAGGAACCCATTGCAGTAGCACATGTGCCTATTCAAGCACTAGAAAAGGTCACACCAAGTAAGGGGCAACAAAAGGATAATTCATCCCCTTTCAACATTATCGATCAGATGAAGAAAACACATGTGAACATTTCCATGTGGGAGTCACTAGTGATCCCAGGACAATGAGATTTGTTGCAAGTTGCAATGGCTAATTGGTCTACCTTGAATAGATCAGACCAGAGTCAGGAGAAAGTTCTCACTAATGCATTGCAATAGGGTGGAAGTCAACCAAGAAATAATTTGAAGCCTCCACCATTCTATGTGTCATTGATTGTTGGGAACAACTTGGTACATAACTACATGATCAATTTAGGTGCAAGTAGCTCAGTGATGCCAAAGAAAATAGCAGATCAATTGGGTCTAAAGTATGAGCCAATACTGAGAGGAGTAGTGCTGGATGGGACAACAATAGGAATGGTTGGGGTCATCAAAGGGTTAATCCTAACACTACATGCCTGCCTAAATGTAATAGTTCTACAGATGTATCTGTTATTGACTTACCACCACTCTTTGCACTATGTTTGTCAAGATATTTCATTGCCAAAATTGGTGGATATCTATCTGTAGATTGGTCACACATGATCTTCAGGACAAGGTATGGAGCTAAGGCTACAATCAAGTTAGAACTGATTGTAAAATTTCACATTGAGCCTCATGTGCCAAGTCCTATCAATGCAAATTGCTCAACCTTCGATCAGGAAGAATGTTCAAATGATTTAGAAACAGGTACTAAGGTTGAGGGTATTCCAGATTTAACTCTAGATGAATGGGAAAACAAAAGGCATTCATTTGACCCATACAAGGAGATGGAAGAATATGAATTGGGTGTATATTATGTACACGAAGAAGATTCCCCCATTCCTAACATCACCAAGCTAAAAATAAGGATGAAAATGAAGTTTGGAAACTATTTTTCGATGGTTCAAGAAGCAAACAAGGTGTTGGAGGAGGTGCAATGTTAGTTTCACCACAGAACATAAAGTATTATTCATCTTTCAGATTTTAGTTTGCATGTTTGAATAACACAACTGAATATGAGGCTTTGGTTCATGGAGTTCATTAGGAAGGAAAAGAGGCATAAAGAATTTGCAAGTATTTGATGATAGTGAGATAATCATCAATCAAGTCAAGGGGCAACATGCTGCAAAGAATGACCTACTCAAGAGCTACAAAAATAGTGTATGGGACCTAATTAAAGACTTTGAAGCTTTCAACATTGTGTCCATACCCAAGAAGAATAATGAAGTTCCAGATAGGCTTGCAACAATTGGAAAAACATTTGATGTGGTTGACAACATCAAAAGAGAAAAAACACAACCACATATCCATGTGATTGTAAGGCTAGCAATGCCAGATAACAACACAATATTGTAGGTGTTTGAGAACGATCAACTGATCATCATTTTCTTGCAAGAAGAGGCTGAATTATCATCTAGGAATCAAGAAAAATTAGAGTAGAGTACGAGGACCAAGTAATGCGCTCTACGAACAAACAAGCTTCCAAAGGGTTTGGTAACATTGGAGTTTATCTTCAATCCTAATGACTAGTTTCAGTAAAGAAAAAGCCAACATACGGGTCAAAGGAGAGGATTCAGAACCTATTTTTGTTGGGGAAGGAAAGACACTCCAAATTGGAAAGGTGGCCATTGAGCAAGAGAGATATGATTTTGTAAAACTTTGCCAATAGTTTCTAGATGTCTTCGCTTAGAGTTATGAGGATCTGCGAGGATTCAATACAAATCTAGCATGACATACCATAGAATCGGATCCAAATGCTAAGCCCATCAGGTAGAAGAAAATACCAATCAACCCACACATTAATCCTCTTATGAAGAAAGGGATAAACAAGCTAATAGAGAAAAGCATTATATTTCCAATCAAGCACTCAAGCTGGGTTGCCAACTTGGTTCCGGTCAGGAAGAAGAATGGGGAAATTAGGTTGTGTATGGACTTCCGAGACATGAACATGGCATCTCTCAAAGACAACTAGCCACTCCCTTGATGGAAAAAATATTGCAAGTGGTATCCGGCTTGGAAATATTTTCCCACCTCGATGGTTACTCGGGGTATAATTAGATAATGGTAAAAGAAGATGACTAGTTAAAAATCACTTTCACCACTAAGTGGGGCACCTATGTGTACTAGGAAAATGCCATTTGGATTGTCTAATGCAGAGCCACTTTCCAAAGAAGCGATGGACATGGCATTCAAGGGGTTGATCAAAAAAATAGTATTGATATATCTTGATGATATCACTGTGTTCTCCAAAAATGCTTTGGATCACCTTTTTATCTCGAGACAAGTATTTCAAAGATGTATGATATTTGGGGTATCATTAAATCCCAAAAAATGCATATTCTTAGCTCACGAAGGCAAGATCCTAGGCCATATTGTGTCAAATGAAGTATTGACGATAGACCCAGAAAGATTTGAAGCAATTTGAGCATTGCCATTTCCAATTCATAAGAAGGCTCTTTAGAGATTTTTAGGAAGAATCAATTTTGTCCGCAAGTTTGTGCCAAATTTTTCCGCTCTTGCAAAGACAATAACATTGATTTTGAAGAAGATCATGGCATTTAGGTGGACATGAGGGAAAATAAATTTTTGAAGCCATCAAAGAATCCATATCCCAAGCTCCAACTCTCGTCAATCCAAACTTCTCCAAGGATTTCATGCTTTATGCCTTTGGTGGTGGGGACACAATTTCTGCAATCCTAGTGCAACAAAACAAAGAGGGATCCGAACAACCGGTTTCCTTCTTTAATCAAAGTTTGGAGGAATATAAAGTGAGATACTCCTTCATCAAAAAGCATGTCCTTGCAGTGATCAGGAGTTTGAAGAAGTTCAAGCACCTAGTTTCAAATAACAAGATCCAATTACTAGTCTCTCATGCGGGAGTCAAGGAATTCCTTTTGAACAAATATCTGAATGAGAAACATGCAGGATGGATCACTCATGTCATGGAATATGACATTGAAATTAAGGTCACTAAACTAGTCCATAGAAAGGGGCTATATGAATAACTAGCCTCGAGTCAACAAGTTGATGAAAGAAATGGAAAAGAGATTGTGCTTGTACTACAAGATAGTCAAGAACAAACAAATGATAAGGTGCATATCCCTTTTGGACTCAAAATATAATACACTTCCTACAAATAGGCCTATGCCCTCCATAAATGAGTAAATAAAAGAGGAGATACTTCAGATTACAAGCCATTCCATATGTTCTTGTTGATGGTGTCTTATTCAAGAAAGACATCAATGGTGTTCTACTGAGATGCATTGGAACATGTCAAATTGAAAAGGTGCTACAGGAATTCCATGATGGAGAGGCCAGAGTTCATTTTTCCCCATAGGTAAAAACTCTCAAGATAATGAAGGTGGGTTATTATTGGCCCATGGTGTTCAGTGACTGCTACACATGGATAAAAAGTGCAAAAATGTGCATTCTTCACAGGCAAGGAAAGACTAGCAACACTCCCATTGCACCCAATTTTAGTTGACCAACCATTCATGTAATGGGGATTGGACTTCATTGGGGTCATCAATCCAAACTCAAGCCAAGGTCACAAGTGGATTCTCATAGCAACATACTATTTCACCAAATGGACTGAGGCAGTAGCACTCAAGGAAGAAAACGAGTCTAGCATACTAGACTTCTATGAAGGGATAGTGACTAGGTTTGGAGTGCCGACCACTATCATATCAGACAACACATTGGTATTCCTAGGTTCCAAGATCATAGAATGGGCTGTTAAGAATGAAATATACTCAAGATCACCTCTTGAAACTATTACCCGCAGGGTAATGGGCAGACAGAGTCCATGAACAACAATTTTCTAAGAATCATCAGAAGGACTCTAGATGAAAATCAAAGGACATGGCATACAAAGCTAAAATCAGCATTATGGGCTGACAGGATCACACCAAAGAGGTCAACAGGTAATTCTCCCTACAAGTTAGTCTATGGGAAAGAGGTAGTGTTGCCTATATCATTAGAGCTACCCGCATTGGAGCTCATGAAGTAATTGGAGTTATTTGAGTTCGAACCAATGGAGGATAGGTATGCTAGAACTGATGGAATTAGAAGAAACTAGAGAACATGTAGTTCAAATGATGGAGAAGGATCAGGCCTTAGTCAAAAGATGGTTTGACAAGAAAGCAAGAGCAAGGACCTTTCAGGAGGGGGATCTAGTTCTAAAGTGGGATGCAGATCGGGAAAAACTAGGAAGGCATTCCAAGTTTGACGCCATTTGGAGTGGCCCCTACATGGTCACAGGATGTAAAAGTAGCAATGCCTTCCAATTTTCTACATTGGATGGAGAGGAGCTTCAATTCCGAGTTAACGGGATCTACCTTAAACATTGTTACTGAAAAGGAAAGGTTTCACCCTTGTAAATATTAGCCTAGGATTTTAATTCCTCTAAGTGTGTATGCACATTTGTCTTGTTGTAGTTTAGGTTTTAGTTTCCCTAAGTGCTTCAGCACAGGTTTTATTGCTCCTAGGTTGAATCATTGTGTAGTTCAATGTGCCTCCAAAGGTGAATGTTGTAGCAGTCCATTTTAGGGATAGGTGAAAGCTCCAAGTCAATACAATTTTCTACTCTCAAAAATATCACCTTCAATATTTTCTTATGAGAATTGAGAGTGCAAGTAGCGGAACAAGTTCAGGATCAGCAAGTGCAAGTATTCGGGGAGAATTTTCAAGCAAAATATTAGTATCAAGCTATCATTCATGACTCTGTGCCTAATGGATACTTCAAGGCAACTGATCTTTCACCTAGCAGGAAGGTGATCCCATGAGTCACCAAATTGTTATCCAATTTTGCCTCTTAGGAAAAATAGACAAACATGACCTTGCATGCAGAGGAGCCGATGGGGTTGTTTCAGTCATGGAGGATTGCATTTTGGAGTTAGGCGAATGAAATTGTGAATTCTCCAATTTTGGACTTTTCACCTCTCAAGAAGAACTCTGAAATCAATTTTCAAGGGTTTAACTTGCTCAAAACAAGTCCAAATTTCACCATTTGATAGATCGGGGCTAATCTTCAAAAGGGTATTTTAGTTTTTGAAATTTTGATTTTCAAAATTTGAGTTTTTTGGGTTTGAGTTTTCTTTGGGTTTGAGGATTTCAGAATTTGGGTTTGAGTTTTCCAAATTTTTGGTTTTGAATTTTGGAATTTTAGGATTTTAGAATTTCAGTTTCGTGGTTTTCAAAATTTTGGGTTTTTGAATTTAAAGTTTTGAAAAGTGACATGTAAGCATAAGAATCTACAAGCAACTCTTCCTCGTACCCGACCTCTCAAAGTCGTGATGAGACAGTGGTGAATGTAGAATATATATGGATATAGAAAAACTAGTTGGGTAATCTTATATCCTTAATACACAATAATGGAATCTGTGAATCTAAGGCAAAGAAGGCCCTCCTAACCTAAATTGGTGTAATGGATTGCTCGAGATATAATAGTTTTGGATGCTCCAATCAATGTCGAGCTCTACCGAGATCCTGTTTATTGGGTGTTGGATACATGGGAAGTGACTTGTAGATGCTTCATGTATATTTCTAGACAAGGTCATGAAAAATGATGATGGGAGGTGTAATGGATTCTGCGGGGTTTTATGGTCAATTCTTTGGTCTAGTCCAGAAATCCTTAGCTTGATTGGTTGCTACATTTAATAAGGAGAATTATGTAATCATATCGGTGGGTGCAATGAGGACCTAAATACTAGTGTCTGTAAAACAACATCAATGTTTGATCGATGAATAAGCCCGTTGGGTTGTGGGACCTATGGATCACAACCGTAAGTTCGTGGTTGTGTCGGACCTCCTATGGTCATGTGAGGAGTTAATTTCTCCTTCCGATTATCTAATAATCATATACTTTTTCAGCCTCTATGTTTAGAACTAGAAGTTGTGTAATTTTCTCAGAATATCTTACGGTGTGTGCGGAAACTTGAATGTGTAAGCTAGTATCTATGTCAACGAGGAGGTCTCATGCGTTAGGTTGTGGAACTAAAGGATCGCAACCAAATACTTGTTCTCTTTCGAATCCTTGTATAGTTATATGGATGCCCTATCAAGGCAATCTATAGTTAGGATGATTTGACCAAAATGTGTATGCCTTGTCGTCTTGATATTTAACTCTCTCAGTTGTTCACTAATTTCTCGTAGCTTTACCATTGCTCGAAAGACCTGTATCCTAAGGTCTTGATCTATATCAACTAGTGTTGTGGGGAGATTTGGTTGAGGTACTATTGGTTCAAATATGTATTCTCTCTGGGCTCTCTAGGTCCTGTGATTGTCATGCAAAATGATTCAACTTTTAACTAAAACTAATAAATTAATTATGAAAGATGTATCTACACTATGTATGTATTCTTTTATTTTTGCATTTTTGATGAAGTATTTTAATGAAATTAAAAGAGCAGCTATTTTAATATATTTAGAAAATGGACAACTAATCTAGTAACATAATTAAAATAAACAAAGTAGCCCGGTGTAGCTTATTTTCTGTGCGGTTGTGAACTTATCCTAAATATCTAAGCAACTAATTGTTTTAAATTGAAAGGCTCTCGATCCTACCTCGAAGTGAGGAATGCATCATAGTTTTGTAAAAACTATCAATCCCCCTGACTTCCTAAGCGATATTGAGAGTGAGATTTGACTGAAATAAAATAATTTACTACCGAATTTGATACATTGTAACTAGAACTTTTATATCTCAAACACGAAGTTTGAGAACATTGCTAAATCTAGTTGTGTGTGACTTTCTCCCCTCGGTGTAATCTCCTCATTCCTTCGTGTTCTCTTGAATCCGAGAAAAGAATGTATATGATAGCATCAATGAGAATAAGGTACTCAAACAATGGCAGTTTTGGATATAGAAGCGAATAGAATGTGTGTAAGAGAGAGATAGTGCAAGTTAACAGAGCTTGACTATGTAATTCCTAGCGGGATTTATTGCGGGAATATAACACAAATGCGCGAGAGTTCTAGAAACTCTCTTTTGTGACTAAACAAAACTTGTAACTCTAAATGGATTCCAATATAAGAATGAAACTACCTTACCTTAAACTTAATTGCATGGAACAACAATGAAGCAAGATTGAAACAAGAAGATCAAATGACCTATAAATAGCAAAATAAGACTAACAATGGATGCAAAACATGAAACTATTTGAATTCTAAGCAAGAAACTCAAAATACTAAATGATTAAATGGAGAAGGAGAGGGACCATTTGTTTGAAAAGCAGTGGCTATTTATAGCAAATGCATTCACTAGAAGGTAACTTGGAATGAAACTCTTTTACCATTAAACAAAGTGAAAACACTATTCATAGGGTGGCCAAAACATAAATGCAAAGCAAAGTAGCTGAAAAATGTGGATAGAAATTGAAATTTTACGTTTGACGCGATCGTTGGAACTTTCCTAAAAATGCGTATAGGACCACTACCTGTGCAAGGCAGCGATTACGAGAGGCGCCACCCTTTCTAGGCTATGGTCACGGGACCGCCGCCTTGAGCAGGCGGCGGTCTCTTCGCTTAAGACCAAAATGAAAGGAGAAAGTGGGGAAAACAGAGAAAAAAGCACACGGAGGTTGGGTGAGGCATACGGGATACAAATGTATACTTGGTGAGATTTTCTGGATCCCAAACACCTTGCGAGGAGACCTGTATCATTATTGGGGTATGTGTAACATCTTTTTACGGTGGTAAAGTACCCTACTATTTTGGGTACGTACATATTACCCCCTTGGAGAAGCGTCTTAGGCATGAAGATGCGTAAAACTATGGATCTCGATTATAGAGTCTGAAATGGGGAGTTAGGAGTTATACGACACGTCAAGGTGTGTCGAGAAAGTCACCATCCAAAATCCCGCTATTTGTAAAATGAAAAAGGGGACTCAAGTGCGGATCAAATAATAAATTGAGAAATGAAACTAAATTGATATGAAATGAGGACTTACCATCGGCGTGTGGTTTAGAACTTACCTCCATTGACACTCCCACCCCGCAAAAGTGTTGGCTTGAAAATCTGTCTCTTGGGTAGATTTATGGATAGATGAGTCACAAAGTGTGCGGGCATAGCCCTCTTTGAGTCAGCAAAGGCGGTTTATTGCTATTCTACCAGAGAAGAATCATGTAAGTCTCACAATATTACGCCTTTGGGGATTTGGGATTTTATCCTAGTAGGGTTATTTACATTCGATGCGGAAAGAAAGGAATGGAAGAGAGGATGAAGAAAGATCAGATCTGAAGAAAGAAAAGAAATGAATTCCAAAGCAGAAAGGTCAGAGGGTTTATGTTTTGGGATTGGTAGCAAACAGAGCCAAACCTACTTACATAAACGAACAAAGCAATACTGATGAATAAATGACAATAAAACAGAAGTAGATCCAACAGAATAAACACATAGATCTGACGTAAGAAAGATCTAATGCAAATAACACATGTATTCAGCACAAAGTCTAAATATTGTATTAATATTTCCTTCTGTTACAAAAAGTTCAAAGTCTTTTCTTCTCACTTCTATTTTTCATCTGAAAAGTATCCACCACCCAAATACAACAAGTATTTGAGTATTTATAAGAAGAAGAAGAAGAAGGAAGGCAAAAAGGAACCAACCACCTATTTACAGAATATCTACAAAAATATCTCAAAGTCATGTTGACTTTTGACAACTTGATGGATGACATCATCCCATGGTGCAACATGGATGATGTTATCATTTGTGCCAACATACTTTAGACATTTACAAAAAGAAAGTCGAAGAAGAGAGAGATTATTCATCGTCGTCGTCCCATGGCTGAAAGGGGATATCCTGCTTTTGCTGCACGGGTGACAAGATGTGAAATTGGGCACGGTATTCCATAAACTTGCTAATCATGGGCTCTAGTTGATCCTGAGAAGGATCCTTGTGTCGCTCGCTGATCACCTCGCAAGTCTCCCGCTCGTATATGAGCTTCTCTGGGAGTTTGGAATATTCTTTCTCTGCTTCTATTAGGAATCTGATGAAGTCCTGACAGGCCAGCAGGTTATTGATGGACTCCATGTCAAAAGTGACCTCTGGCCCCAGCCCTTGCAAAACAATCTCCTTGAAAATCTGAATGGTTTCATCAACCTTCCTTAAGGCAAAAAAGGAGTAAGCAACCCTGGGGACATGTTGAGAATGATCTATTCCATTTGGTGCATTGCGTCCAGGGCTTCTTCTTTTACCTTATCGATCTTTTCAAGGATGAATTCTAGTTGATCCATCCAGTAATCCAGAGTGGAAAGGACTTTATTGAGGGCCCTGGGGTGACCGAAAACACCGAACTTGACCAGATATTTGACTGAACAATCGAACATTCGTTGAAAGGTCTCATGTTGCAGCCTAGCATGGTCCAGCTCTTTTGATATGGGTCGCGCTAACGCCTGGAGCTCTTTATTCACCTTGTTGATGTTTAGATACAAATCGGTGAACTTGGCGATCACTCGTTCACTGTCCTTGAGGATCTGGCTCCTCCAAGCGGAAACTGCCATGCCCTACTCGCCGATCTTTGCATATTCATCAATTTTATCCTGACTCAAAGGCTCAGGAGTTTCGGTGGCAGTTATGGGAGGTGCACTGCCCATCTTCTGTAGGGTGTGGAGCAGATGTCTATTTTTCTCTTTCAGCAACCTTTTCTCTTCTTTTTCCTCTTGAAGTTTCTTGCAGAGGGCATCGACTGCAGATAGGGCCTCTCCCTGAAGGCTTTCAGAAGACGTCCCCATTGTGACTTGAGTCACTGTGTAATCTGTCGAGGACAGATCCTTTTTATCCTTCAAAGGATTGGGGTACGCGATCTCCATTACCCTCTCTCCCGAAGCACTCTGAGAGAAGCGTGTGATGGGCTTCTACTTCTTTACCCCTTTTGACGGGATCATGGAGAAGTCCATCGGTGTGATGGGAACTTTTCTTTTCTGCTGACTCAGGTGCTGGGAGATCCAAGCTAGACTTATGGGAGAAGGGCCAGAAATAGAGAAGGGGCAACTACAGTAGTAGAAGGGAAAAACGTGGAGACACTTGGAGGCGGCATCGAGAGGGAGGCCGAGGAAGCGCTCACGGGAGGAAGAGATACTGTAGGAGAGGAAGACATAGGAAGAGAGGGGAACTCAGAGATGAGGGAAGAAATGGAGGGGGACAGGTCCACAAGAGAAGAGAAGATGGATGAAGAAGCAGGAGGAACAATAGAAGAAGGGGGAGAGGACACGACCAAAGGAATGGTCACTTGAGTCACTGAGGAGGGGAAGGAGGGAAGGAGAAGGAACGAAGGGACCTCGGTTGTTATAGCCATGGCCACATCACGAGTGGATTTACCTATTGGAACATCTTCCGCCGCTTCTTCCTCTGAGCTTTTCGGGATTTCAACCCGTTCTTGTGAAGCGGAAGGAGGACTTTCTGGAGCTTCCTCTTGGGTGGAACTAGATTCACCCTCTTTACCTTTACCTTTTCCTTTTGGCTGCTGTTTTGATCGAGGAGGTGTGTTACCCAATGGAGAGGTTGTGAAATCGACTCCGAGGTAGATGAGCCCGTTCATTCGGCACCAATGCTTTGTTCTATGCAGAGTTTCCTTGACCCTTTCCTCAATTGTCTGAGGCGCTTTAGTTCTATCAATTACCTGCAAAGGCCAATCGTCCCCACCTGTGTCAAGATACACTTGATCCACTTCCTCCTCAGTAGTTTGGTAGCCTTTGGGGATGATGGCCACCCCGTACTGGATGATTTATGCTAAGGCCAAATGAGAATGGTCCTTCCTCCTGAGCTCCACCTCATGATATATATATCGATGTAGATATCTTCGATCTGAGGGATATGGATTGGATCGAGCTTGGCCCTAGGTAGAGAATTTCTCAAGTCGAAGGTGGGCCTTTACGGAAATTATGTTTGATTCACAGCTCTCAACTATGCAAACATGTCTTTTTCCTTATGGTGAGTGAGACATGTATACCTACCCACTGTGAGGGGGAAAGGAGTTCCACCCTTCTTTCTCTTAAGGCATTTCTCATGGTAGGTGATTAGCTACCTCGATAGCTCCAACAAGATCAATTTGGGACCAGCATGCCTTAGTAGTTTAGTTGGTTCCCCCAAGAAATTAGCCGCCCTTAAATAAGTGAATGTGGGGAATTGAGTGAACAGGGCCCCCCATTTCTCCATGGCTGCCACGATGCTCTTGATCGTGCGACCATGAGTCATATTCGGCCTCAAGAGGCAGATGATGCCGTAGAAGAAGGCATCGTTGATCTTTGTAAATTGGGGGATGCTATTTTCCAGCTTCAGTTCTGGATAATATTCATAGATTTTAACCTGGGGCCAAACCCCGCACCGCATCAGAGTTGGGTAGTCCCTTTCTGAAGCTGCAGCGTAAACAACATAGGAATTCATGTAGAACTTCCCTGTTGTGGCAAGTTGTTGTAACTGCTCTGATATTGTGCTACTTATGATTTCCGCCCACTAAAAGTGTTGATCGGGCACATTTTTTTTCATTGTTTCCAAGTACCGCAGCATCCATTTGTGAAAATAATGGGCGTCAGGAAGCCCAAAGACTCTGCTCAGGAATGTAATAGTGTCGCTGAGTTCCTCTGCAAAGTCACTATGATGAATGACCTGTGGCCACCGAGTCACCACCTTTTTATTTTTCAGATACACCTCGTTCATCAGCTGCATGCACTGATCTTCATTGTCGTCCCAGGCCTTAATGCAGTCTTCCCGGCTTACGGCCACAAAGTGCCGATGGTGAGGGATGCCGAGCATTATTTCAAAGTGGCGGGTAGTGAGGTTGATTACGACCTCGCCCTTCTCATTTACGACACATCTTGTGTCCTTATTGTAGCATCGGGCAACCACCATCATAAATTCGTTATTCACGGCACTTACTGGGATTCCTCCAGCAAAGTGCGGTCACTGCCTATCAATTTGTCCATCCATGGACTTCTTGTGACCTTCTGAGTTCTGACCCAGAACTCCTCCATATCAATATGACCCAGCTCTGAGTCTCTGATGTCTAGGTCACACTCGGCCTGGGACTCGGGCATTCTAACCCTCTGATACTTATACTTCATTTCTTCTTCTGTGAGCTTGGCCTTGCCTTTGGATTTGGTAGGTTTCTTGCTTGATGTTGACATACGTTCTTCTGAACTTAGTTGCTGATCTGCAACAATAAGAAGTGAAACCCAATTGAAGAAAGCCGTGTCAGCTGTTTGATTTTCCATTGAAATGTTGACAGAAGAAAGAGTTAGCAATTTAAAGGCCTCAGGGCGCAGGGCGCATGAATACTATAGATTGCAGGGTTAAATAGTAAAGCACACAGGAAAGGGATCTTTGCAGGGAGAAATCAGCGCCAAAGGGCATGGCACATGGATACTGTAGATTACATTCTTTTTGTTGTAAGCACAAGTGCGCCTGTGCCATATGTATGTGTTTTATAAAGGACACATGGATTCTTTATGTTACACGGGAACAGGATGCGCCGTGGCGCATGGAATTTTTATGTTGCATGGAACTCTAGTGCACCAAAGGCGCATATAAGGTTTGTGTAACATATGCTTTTTGTGCGCTTAAGGGAACTTGGCACGGCGCATGGAAGGAATGCATAACATGATGTTGTTGTAATGATGGATGCGCCAGTGCCGTTTAAAGCTTTGCACTTGGCGCGGATTTAACTGGTGTTGCACATATGCATGGTGCGCCAAAGGGTGCAGGTTTTAACGATGCAACAAATGAGTTTGGTGTGCCATGAGGGGGCACAAAGAAAGTGTTTGCAACAAACTAAGGAAGTGCGCCTTGAGGGCGTAAGTTTTCATGATGTAACAGGGGTGAGGAGATGCGCCATTGTGCAGTGCGCATTGCTTTCTTTGTGTTGCAAGGCATGCTAATGCGCAAAGGAGAAGGAAAATACAGTTTCCTTTTAGGCTTCAGTTTTTCCTCTGAGGGGTTTACATATGGTTTAGATTGTTCTTAGGGTCGTTTGGGTGATTGAAATGGCTTTAAAAAAAAGGTTTCAAACCATCATTTCGGGATAGAGTTCTCTCCTACCAACAGATCGGAAAGAGGAGGAAGAACATGTGGAAAAATGGAAAAAAGACAAGAATGGGGGCCAAGTTCATGATTTCAGTCTTTCCAATCCAATCCATACTAACAAGCAACCAAAAACCACAAACACGAAGTGCACAAAAGAAAGAGGACCTCTTACCCGGATATTTATAACGAAGAAATGTGCAAATGGGTCCACATGAAGCGATTTGAAAGCGGCAGGGGGCTAGCGTCTTTGGCAGTACAGAGAAAATAATCACGTGATTGTGTTTGGTGACAATGACAGCGTAGACGTGCCTATTTATAGGTGAGGAGGTAATAAATGTGCCACCAACTTTTCAAGTGGCGCACCAAAAGAGCTATCGACACAAGAAAACATGTGCCCTTTGGCGCACCAAAACATTTGCCAACACAGAAAATATGCGTGCCTTTGGCACACCGAAAGTGGTGTCGATAGAGGAATATGTGCGCCCTTTGCGCACCAAAAAGTGGTGCAACAAATGTTTTGTTGACAGGAAGGCGCATGCAAGGAAGACTCAACATAGTGAGGCGCACCAAAATGTTTGTTGACACGAGAAAGCATGCGCCAAAGGATTTAAAGGGGGTGCATCAAAAGTTTATGTTGCATAGTCATTATGTGCACCCGACCAAAAAAAACCAAAAAGGCTAAGTTCAGAAAACTAGATTTCCGGGAAGGGATTTTGCAACGTTCGAACGCAAGGGATCCCATGACGAGGACCGGAACAAAATTTTGGTAAGGTTATCAGTAAAATTGCCCTTGCCAATTTTACGGGATAACAGCTGGCTCTTTCTGGGGACTGTCTCTGAGTGAACCTCAGGGGTAGAGAATCCCAGATCTCATGTGCCTATCCATTGGGTAACAGAGTCAAAAACAAGGGTGACCGGAGGGCGAACAAAAGGGAACACACAACAAATGGAAAGAAAACACATGACAAAAACAAACTGTACAAAGAAGAGAGCAAGCTCTACTTCCACAAGATTTTCAGATGCTGCCCACTATAGGGAAGTGGGAGTTCGGTTCCATCCAGATATGAGAGATAGAAAATATTCTCTCCGTTGAGCTGCTTGATCTTGAAGGGCCCTCTCCACAGGGAATCAAAATTTCCGTGCATGTCTTTTGGCTCTCTTCTCTTGTCCCATAGAAGGACGAGGTCTCCCACCTGAAAATTTCTTTGCTTAGCTTTCTTATCAAACAGTCTCTTGACTTGATTCTGATGCTCGGTGATCTTGTCGACCACTCTTACTCTCTTCTCTTCGAGCTCGCTAGATACATGATCCTCTTTTCAAGGGAACTTTGAAAAGTTTCATCTTTGATTGCCCGTGCCAAACGTAGAGCAGGGAGTTTAGTGGAAATGGGAAGCTCGGCATCGGTGCCATATAACACTTGAAAAGGTGACATGCCGAGAGATCTCTTGGGAGTAATGCGATCTGCCCACAAAGCGTCGTATAAGGACTTGTGCCACATTCATTGATTCTCATCCACCAGCTTTCGTATGATGGTCACCAAGTTTTTATTACTGGATTCTGCTTGACCATTTCCCTGAGGGTAATAATCTGAAGCATGAGCCAAAGTTATTCCATATTCGTAGCAAAAACTAATAACTTCCGTGAAGAGAAGTTAGAAGCATTATCAGCAACAATTTTGTTTGGAACGCCAAATCTGACAATGATATTTTCTTTGATGAAACTGCAAACAACTTCAGAAGTGGCATGTTTGACAGGTATGGCTTCCACCCACTTGGTGAAGTAATCCATTGCTGTTAGGACATAACTATGTCCGGCACTCGATTGGGGGTTGAGTGCACCGATAAAATCAATTCCCCACTGCCTGAATGGTTTGTTGACAACGACCGGCCTGAGGGGAAAAGCAACCAACTTGGGCTTGCCGACAAACTACTGGCAAGGTTCACACTTTGCTACCCAGGTGGCTGTATCTTGGAAAAGCGTCGGCCAATAGTACCTAGCCGGATGATCTTGTGTGCTATCACAGAAGAGGAGAAATGGCCTCCACAGGCTGAATTATGAAAACTTTCAAGTAACTTCACCTGTTGTGGCTTGTCGACACACCGCAAGAAGACACCATCTATCCCGCGTTTGTATAAACCGTCATCCCAGATGACATATTTGGCTGCTCTGAGCTTTATAGTGCACTTCTCCTTCGTAGTTAGGTGAGTCGGGCATTCACCGTAGGTGAGGAAGAAAGCAATATCGGAATACCATTCATCATTGGTTGCGACAAATAGGACCAGAGGCAGTGAATCAGGTTTTTCCAGCCGGTCTTGCGCTTCATTGGTACAATCATCCTTTTCTCCGGAAACTTCCGACCCTTGGTTTTCAGCCATAAGTTGACACAAGCCTTTGCCTCTTACCAACTTGGTTGGTTTTATATCTAAATCATACTCCTGGACCTTTGCAATCCAATTTCCGCGCAAGCTTCCTAACTCTGTTGAGTTAAGATTGACTTGACTGCCATGTCAGGGACCAGCACCACTGTGTGAGAATTTAAAATGTAATACCTGAAGTTTTTGACTGCTTTGACAATGGCGAAGGCATGTTTTTCCAATTGAGACATTTTTAATTCGTGAGGCTTGAGGGGAGAGCTCATGAACACAATCGGAGATTCAACATCCTCAGAATTCTTTTGCATCAAGATGGCAGACACAGTATGCTCAGATGCATAGCTATACATGATAAAATCCTTGGAGAAATCGGGACATACCAGGACTGGTGCGTGAGTGATGGAAGCTTTTATTTCTTCAAATGACCTTTTTCCTTCCTCGCTCCACCAGGAAATTTGGTGATCCTTTCATCATGTCCAATATATGACGAGTCTTTTCAGCAAAGTCGGGAACAAAGCACCTAAGAAAATTCACCTTTCCAAAGAAAGAGTGAACGCCGGTCTTACTTGTAGGCAAAGTAAGGCTCTGAATAGCCTTAACTCTTTCGGTATCTATCTTCATTCCTTCTTTGCTAACAACATGCCCTAGCAACTTTCCTTCTGTGACTCCAAAAATAGAATTTTTTGGGTTCAGGGAAATCCCATGCTCTCGGCATCTAGCCAATACTTGCTCCAGGTGATCACAATGATCACTTCATTGTTTAGAGAACACAGTTAAGTCATCTAGATAAACCAAAATGACCTTCCCCATCATACCTTTGAATGCAAGGTCCATGGCCCGCTGAAAAGTGGCGCTAGCATTGGTTAGGCTGAAAGGCATCCTGCTGTAGGAAAACGTACCCCAGGGAGTAGTGAATGCTGTTTTAAATTGATCTTCAGGCAAGACTTCAATCTGATTGTAGCCCGAAAAACCATCAAGCATGGACAACATTTCTGATCCAGTTACCGCTTGCAGAACTTGATCCATTATAGGGAGTGGGTAGTTGTCTTTTAAGGAAGCCTGATTCAAGTTTCGAAAATCTACGCATATGCGTATTTCACCATTTTCTTGCGTACTGGCACAATGTTTGCTACCCAAGTACTGTGATGGATAGGAAAAATGATTCTCACATCCAGCATTTTCTGAATTTTGGCTTGGATAGTACCTGAGATCTTAGGGTTATAATGCCTCTGCTTTTGGCGAAAGGCTTTAACGTCTTCTTTCAACAGGATGTCATGCTGGACGTCCTTTGGCTTAAAAGACTTTAGATCAGCATAGGACCATGCCAATACATCCATGTATTTCTTCAGCAGTTTGACAAACTTCCGCTTCTCTTTAGGCATGCAGCATTTTCCAATGTTCATGAATCGCGGATGCTCTACTGAACCTAAATTGACTGGTTTGGTTTCTGGGGAGGAGCCCGTACCATCTCACCTTTTCTTTTTTACAAAACGGTCATGCCTATCGAACAACCATTCTAAAGAAACCAGGCCCTTTGGAATTTTATTTCCTTTGAGCTGACATATGCCGTCATTCCCTTCGGATTCATCCTTTTGATCGGTGACTGATTCACGGCACATAGAAGTGGATCCTTCAAAATGTAATTCCTTGAAATTTTTTCGCCTTTTCTAGAAAGGCAATGAGTTGATTGTCATCGTTGAATACTTTCCAATCTTGAGAATTATGCGGCACTTTTGGATGGAAAACCATCTCAATGGTGTATTTGTCTATTTTCAAACCTGGGTGCGAGAGCATGAGGGATGCGAAACGGCCAATGAATCGGCCATGTCATTCTGAGCTCTTGGAATGGATTCTATTGAAAAAGCGTCAAATTCTTCAATGCTGTCCCACACCACATTACGGTAGTGCCTGAGCCTCTCATTCTTCACTTGATATATCCTTTTAACTTGATTCATGACTAGCTCTGCATCACCTTGTACTTTCATATTTTTGATCCCTCTCTCTCTTGTGGCCTGCATCGAGTAACAAAGATTCATACTCAGCAGTGTTATTTGTGTTGAAAAACTGCAACTTAAAAGAGAGAGGAATAATTTCTTCCTCGGGAGATATTAGCATGGCTCCGGCGCCACATCCACTGGTTGCGCAGCTGCCATCAAATTGCAAGGTCCAGACCTTGTTAAGATCTTCTTCTTGGACGAGAACAACCATTTTGTCAGACTCGGTAGACAAGAAATAGTTCCCCATCCCTGATGATTCGAAAAGAATTTGAGCTTTGGGGTCCTCAGAGTTAGTAACCAAGTACTTCTTTTGTGATTCTGGCTCCAAAGTCTGCATTACACCTTTGACGGGGATCCTTGCCTTGGACCAGTCCATATGAATCTCTCCACCAACCTCACTACAAAAACTCCTTCCCAGCAGTATTCCATAGGCTGCTGGGATGTCGGCAACGAGGACGGTCATCTTTACTCTTTTCTCTGGGAACGCCGCAAATGCAAACTGCGCGTCTTTGATTTGACCAATCAACGGAACCTGTTTGGTTTCCAAGGAATAACATCTGCCAAAAGGCTTGGTAAGGGTGAGGCCCAGAGCATGAGCAACTTTTGCCGGCATGACGTTGTCAGAAGCCCCAGAATCAATTATGCAGTTACTTAACTTGTGGCCATTGATTAGGAGGGAGAGGTAGAAGGGCTCTATCTTTCCTGATGTAGATGTTGAGGCAACATTTATGCGGGATGCAGGAGGAGTGGAAAGGATTCCTTTCGGGAACCTGGGGAGTTATGACAGCTTGACTTTGAATATACTTAGTCAATCTTATCAGTTGTTTGGGGTTTGACTGAAGATACTCAGCTTCAGACATTTGGATCTTAGTCTTTTTAGCATGATCTATGATATCAAATGCGGCCAAAGGTTGCGCTGGTGAAGGAATGAGTCCCTCACTTCGTGATGATAGGGTAGGATTACTAGTCTTGATAGGAATATGAGAGGGCTGGTTTGGAGGAGATATAGGAGCAAAAGCTCTCTTTGAAAAAGACTTATTGACAGGCTGAGTGGGTAGGGGATTACCTCTCTTTGCAATGGTTGGGTGTGTGGATGACGTAGTCTTCTCTTTCTGCATATTGGCAGCAACCTCAGCTTCTTTTCCTTGCGAGCGGGTGAAAACAGCAGTATGACTGTCCGCTTGCATATCCCTGGGTACCTTCTTCATCGTCAGATTCCTCCTCATCAAATTCCATATACCCGATAGTAGAGTCGCCAGTCGGCTCACCAACATCTTGATCATCTTCGCCTTGGGACGAAGGTTCTTCGTAATTTTGTTCCTCTTCTTCTTCAATTTCAGCTAGAGCATTGACCGGAGGAGCCTCAAGTGCCAACCGCGGAGCGGTTGTGGGAAACCGCGGCCTATGCGGGATCGCTGTTAGGAGTGAAGTTTCTTCGCGGAACATCCCAGTACGAGGAACTGGGGGAAGCTTGGGCTAACTGCTTCTTTAATGCGATCAAGTCATTTGCCATTTTTTGAAATGCTGGATCGGATGAAGTGGCGGGAGAAGGGCTCAAAGCTTTGGGCTTGGATGGTTCCCTTTTTAATTTGCCGGATATGAGCAAGTTGTCTTCAATCCGTATGGCAGCAGCTTGGGCAAGAGGCAAGGTAGTTATTTGTTCATGTAGAAGCAAAAAACTTATTTTTGAGCTCATTGCATTCACAAAGAAACACTTTTGATTTTCTAGTGTTGGCAACATGGCAGCAGGCACACGGTTGATTAATGCATTGAACCTGGCGATAAAATCGCGCATGGTCTCATTGGCCTCCTTCTTCAGGTGAGTGATCTGTGATAATAATGCAAATGCATCTTCTGAAGGCTTGTACCTGTCTTCAAAAGCATCTCAAGGTGGCCCAACTGGTAATAGACCCGGCTGGCAAATGCTGAAACCATTCTGCTGCGGGCCCTTGTAAGGTCTCCAAAAAGAGGTGAACTGACACATCTTCATGGGTCACATCGAGGATACTGCATGACATGATGAATGTAGATATGTGTGAATCCGTGCTTTGGTTTCCGCTCCCATCGAATTTGGGAAAATTCTTTCGGTTTCCGTGAGGGAGCGCGTGAACTGGATGTGGTAATGCGAGAGGGCCCATAGCATTTCCCCATGGCACTGCCATTTGAAAGGCTGGAAAAAGAACACGGGCTGGAAGTGCGGTTCCGCTGAGCAATAAAGCACTGCAAAGGGATGTGGATGTTCCTTGTGAAAACTGGTTCTTTCGTGGAGGTGAGGTACTTCTGGCTGACCGATCAGCTGAACTTAATGATGAAAAGCATGCCGGTGTTATACTGAAGTTGTGCCTTTGAAGCAGATCAAAAGTAGGATCGACTTCTCCACGAGCTCTCCTGCTATGAGTAAATGGTTCACCCGCCAGCGTACCTTCCAGATCTGCGATGTTGTGGAGCAGATTTAAAATTTCTTTTTGGTCGTACTTGCTGATTTCTGGTTTTCGACAAAAACCAGCAGCATGTACTTTTCTAAATATTTAAATTTTATCCCTCTTTTGAAAACCGATTGCGGTTTAATGACAAAGAACAATGAGGATAAAATGACAGTAAAGCTTAGTAAGCTGATTTTCAGATCTAAAGTTAACTTTTCAAAGAGTTTGAAATTTTGAAAGCAATCAAAAACTCGAGATCTACGAAAAATACATATTTTTACAAAAAAACTCAGTGAATAATTAAAGGTCTCCAACTAGGCTAGATCTATGGATCTTAGAAGAAATTTTTTGATTTAGAGCACTTTTTCAAAAATTTTGAATTTTAACAAAAAGTTAAAGTTTGCAAACAGTAGTGATTTTTAGATTTTTTGATTTTCTATCATACCACCATCACAGATCAAATAGATCTACATTCGGTCCCCAGTAGAGTCACCAAAAACTGTTGGTTCGAAAATATGTCACTTGGGCGATTTATGGATAGACGAGTCAACAGTGTGCGGGGCATAGCCCCTCTTTGAGTCAACAAAGCGAAACTGGTTTATTGCTATTCTACCAGCAGGAATCTATGCAAGTCTCACAATATTCTACCTTCGGGGGTTTGGGATCTCATCCCAGTAGGGTTATTTCGACTGCGGAAAGAAAGGAATGGAAGAGAGGATGAAGAAAGATCAGATCCGAAGAAAGAAAAGAAATGAATTCCAAAGCAGAAAGGTCAGAGGGTTTATGTTTTGGGATTGGTAGTAAACAGAGCCAAACCTACTTACATAAACGAACAAAGCAATACTGATGAATAAATGACAATAAAACAGAAGTAGATCCAACAGAATAAACACATAGATCTGACGTAAGAAAGATCTAATGCAAATAACACATGTATTCAGCACAAAGTCTAAATATTGTATTAATATTTCCTTACGTTAAAAAGTTCAAAGTCTTTTCTTCTCACTTCTATTTTTCATCTGAAAAGTATCCACCACCCTAAATACAACAAGTATTTGAGTATTTATAAGAAGAAGAAGAAGAAGAAGGAAGGCAAAAAGGAACCAACCACCTATTTACAGAATATCTACAAAAATATCTCAAAGTCATGTTGACTTTTGACAACTTGATGGATGACATCATCCCATGGTGCAACATGGATGATGTTATCATTTGTGCCAACATACTTTAGACATTTACAAAAAGAAAGTCGAAGAAGAGAGAGATTATTCATCGTCGTCGTCCCGCGGCTGAAAGGGGATATCCTGCTTTTGCTGCTCGGGTGACGAGATGTGAAATTGGGCACGGTATTCCATAAACTTGCTGATCATGGGCTCTAGTTGATCCTGGGAAGGATCCTTGTGTCGCTCGCTGATCACCTCGCAAGTCTCCCGCTCGTCTATGAGCTTCTCTGGGAGTTTGGAATATTCTTTCTCTACTTCTATTAGGAATCCGATGAAGTCCCGATAGGCCAGCAGGTTATTGATGGACTCGTGTCAAAAGTGACCTCTGGCCCTAACCCTTGCGAAACGATCTCCTTGAAAATCTGAATGGTTTCATCAACCTTCCTTAAGGCAAAAGAAGGAGTAAGCAACCCTAGGGACATGTTGAGAATGATCTGTTCCATTTGGTGCATTGCGTCCAGGGCTTCTTCTTTTACCTTATCGATCTTTTCAAGGACAAATTCTAGTTGATCCATCCGGTAATCCAGAGTGGAAAGGACTTTATTGAGGGCCCTGGGGTGACCGAAACACCGAACTTGACCAGATCTTGACTGAACAGTCGAACATTCATTGAAAGGTCTCATGCTGTAGCCTAGCATGGTCCAGCTCTTCTGATATGGGTCCCGCTAATGCCTGGAGCTCTTTATTCACCTTGTTGATGTTTAGATACAAATCGGTGAACTTGGCGATCACTCGTTCACTGTCCTTGAGGATCTGGCTCCTCCAAGCGGAAACTGCCATGCCCTGCTCGCCGATCTTTGCATATTCATCAATTTTATCCTGACTCAGAGGCTCAGGAGTTTCGGTGCAGTTGTGGGAGGTGCACTGCCCATCTTCTGTAGGGCGTGGAGCAGATGTCTATTTTGCTCTTTCAGCAACCTTTTCTCTTCTTTTGCCTCTTGAAGTTTCTTGCAGAGGGCATCGACTGCAGATAGGGCCTCTCCCTGAAGGCTTTCAGAAGACATCCCCATTGTGACTTGAGTCACTGTGTAATCTATCGAGGACAGATCCTTTTTATCCTTCAGAGGATTGGGGTACGTGATCTCCATTACCCTCTCTCCCGAAGCACTCTGAGAGAAGCGTGTGATGGGCTTTTGCTTCTTTACCCCTTTTGATGGGATCAAGGAGAAGTCCATCGGTGCGATGGGAACTTTTCTTTTCTGCTGACTCAGGTGTTGGGAGATCCAAGCTGGACTTATGGGAGAAGGGCCAGAAACAGAGAAGGGGGCAGCTGCAGTAGTAGAAGGGAAAAACGTGGAGACACTTGGAGGCGGCATCGAGAGGGAGGCCGAGGAAGCGCTCACGGGAGGAAGAGATACTGCAGGAGAGGAAGACATAGGAAGAGAGGGGAACTCAGAGATGAGGGAAGAAATGGAGGGGGACAGGTCCGCAAGAGAAGAGAAGATGGATGAAGAAGTAGGAGGAATAGTAGAAGAAGGGGGAGAGGACACGACCAAAGGAATGGTCGCTTGAGTCACTCGAGGAGGGGAAGGAGGGGAAGGAGAAGGAACAGAAGGGACCTCAGTTGTTATAGCCATGGCCACATCCTGAGTGGATATGCCTATTGGAACATCTTCCGCCACTTCTTCCTCTGAGCTTTTTGGGATTTCAACCCGTTCTTGTGAAGTGGAAGGAGGACTTTCTGGAGCTTCCTCTTGGGTGGAACTGGATTCACCCTCTTTACCTTTACCTTTGCCTTTTGGCTGTTGTTTTGATCGAGGAGGTGCGTTACCCAATGGAGAGGTTGTGAAATCGACTCCGAGGTAGATGAGCCCGTTCATTCGGCACCAATGTTCTGTTCTACGTAGAGTTTCCTTGACCCTTTCCTCAATTGTCTGAGGCGCTTTAGTTCTATCAATTACCGCAAAAGGCCAATCGTCCCCACCTGTGTCAAGATACACTTGATCCACTTCCTCCTCAGTAGTTTGGTAGCCTTTGGGGACGATGGCCACCCCATACTGGATGATTTCTGCTAAGGCCAAACGAGAATGGTCCTTCCTCCTGAGCTCCACCTCATGATATATATCGATGTAGATATCTTCGATCTGAGGGATATGGATCGGATCGAGCTTGGCCCTAGGCAGACAATTTCTCGGGTCGAAGGTGGGCCTTGCTGGGAAATTATGTTTCAGATTCAGCAGCTCCAGCTCTGCAAACATGTCTTTTCCTTGTGGTGAGTGAGACATGTATACCTACCCACTGTGAGGGGGAAAGGAGTTCCACCCTTCTTTCTCTTAAGGCATTTCTCATGGTAGGTGATTAGCTGCCTTGACAGCTCCAACAGGATCAATTTGGGACCAGCATACCTTGGTAGTTTAGTTGGTTCCCCAAGAAATTAGCCGCCCTTAAATAAGTGAATGTGGGGAATTGAGTGAACAGGGCCCCCCATTTCTCCGTGGCTGCCACGATGCTCTTGATCATGTGACCATGAGTCATATTCGGCCTCAAGAGGTAGATGATGCCGTAGAAGAAGGCATCGTTGATCTTTGTAAATTGGGGGATGCTATTTTCCAGCTTCAGTTCTGGATAATATTCATAGATTTTAACCTGGGGCCAAACCCCGCACCGCATCAGAGCTGGGTAGTCCCTTTCTGAAGCTGCAGCGTAAACAACATAGGAATTCATGTAGAACTTCCCTGTTGTGGCAAGTTGTTGTAGTTGCTCTGATATTGTGCTGCTTATGATTTCTGCCCACTCAAAGCGTTGATCGGGCACATTTTTGTTCATTGTTTCCAAGTACCGCAACATCCATTTGTGAAAATAATGGGCGTCAGGAAGCCCAAAGACTCTGCTCAGGAATGTAATTGTGTCACTGAGTTCCTCTGAAAAGTCACTGCGATGAATGACCTGTGGCCACCGAGTCACCACCTTTTTATTTTTCAGATACACCTCGTTCATCAGCTGCATGCACTGATCTTCATTGTCGTCCCAGGCCTTAATGCAGTCTTCCCGGCTTACGGCCACAAAGTGCCGATGGTGAGGGATGCCGAGCATTAATTCAAAGTGGTGGGTAGTGAGGTTGATTATGACCTCGCCCTTCTCATTTACGACACATCTTGTGTCTTTATTGTAGCACCGGGAAACCACCATCATAAATTCGTTATTCACGGCACTTACTGGGATTCCTCCAGCAAAGTGCAGTGCACTGCCTATCAATTTGTCCATCCATGGACTTCTTGTGACCTTCTGAGTTCTGACCCAGAACTCCTCCATATCAATATGACCCAGCTCTGAGTCTCTGATGTCCAGGTCACACTCGGCCTGGGACTCGGGCATTCTGACCCTCTGATACTTATACTTCATTTCTTCTTCTGTGAGCTTGGCCTTGCCTTTGGATTTGGTAGGTTTCTTGCTTGATGTTGACATACGTTCTTCTGAACTTAGTTGTTGATCTGCAACAATAAGAAGTGAAACCCAATTGAAGAAAGCCATGTCAGTTGTTTGATTTTCCATTGAAATGTTGACAGAAGAAAGAGTTAGCAATTTAAAGGCCTCAGGGTGCAGGGCACATGAATACTGTAGATTGTAGGGTTAAATAGTAAGGCGCACAGGAAAGGGATGCTGCAGGGGAGAAATCAGCGCCAAAGGGCGCATGGCACATGGATACTACAGATTACATTCTTTGTTGTTGTAAGCACAAGTGCACTGTGCCATATGTATGCGTTTTATAAAGGGCACATGGATTCTTTATGTTACATGGGAACAAGATGTGCCGTGGCACATGGAATTTTTATGTTGCATGGAACTCAGTGCGCCAGAGGTGCATATAAGGTTTGTGTAACATATGCTTTTTGTGCGCTTAAGGGAACTTGGCGCGGCGCATGGAAGGAATGCATAACATGATGTTGTTGCAATGATGGATGCGCCAGCGCCATTTAAAGCTTTGCACTTGGCGCGGATTTAACTGGTGTTTTCGTGCGGGTGAGCAAAGGGCGCAAAGAAAGTGATGCAACAAATGAGTTTCGTGTGCCATGAGCAGGCGCAAAGAAAGTGTTTGCAACAAACTAAGGCAGTGCGCGTTGAGGGTGCAACTTTTCATGATGTAACAGGGGTGACAGATGCGCCATTGGTGCAGCTGTTTTTTGTGTGTAGGGCGTGCCAATGCGCGAAAGGAGAAGGAAAATACAGTTTCCTTTTAGGCTTCAGTTTTTCCTCTGAGGGGTTTACATATGGTTTAGATTGTTCTTAGGGTCATTTGGGTGATTGACATGGCTTTAAACAAAAGGTTTCAAACCATCATTTCAGGACAGAGTTCTCCCCTACCAGCAGATCTGGAAAGAGGAGGAAGAACATGTGGAAAATGGAAAAGACAGCAAGAAAGGGGGCGCAAGTTCATGATTTCAGTCTTTCCAATCCAATCCATACTAACAAGCAGCCAAAAACCACAAACACGAAGTGCACAAAAGAAAGAGGACCTCTTACCGGATATTTATAACGAAGAAATGTGCAAACGGGTCCACAAAGTGATTCAAAAGCACAGGGCTAGTGCGCTGACAGGTACAGAGAAAATAATCACGTGATTGTTTGGTGACAATGACAGCGCAGACGCGCCTATTTATAGGTGAGGAGGTAATAAATGCGCCACCAACTTTTCAAGTGGCGCACCAAAAGAGTTGTCGACACAAGAAAACATGCGCCCTTTGGCGCACCAAAAAAATTTCAACATAAAGTTATGCGCGCCTTTGGCGCACCGAAAGTGGTGTCGACAGAGGAATATGTGCACCCTTTGCGCACCAAAAAGTGGCGCAACAAATGTTCTGTTGATAGGAAGGCGCATGCGCCTTGGCGCATGCAAGGAAGACTCAACATAGTGAGGTGCACCAAAACGTTTGTTGACACGAGAAAGCATGTGCCAAAGGATTTAAAGGGGGCACATCAAAAGTTTATGTTGCATAGTCATTATGTGCGCCCGACCAAAAAAACCAAAAAGGATAAGTTCGGAAAACTAGATTTCCCGGGAAGGGATTTTGCAACATTTCGAATGCAGGATCCGACGAGGGACCGAACAAAATTTTTGTAAGGTTATCGAGAAATTGCCCTTGCCAATTTTACGGGATAACAAAAAGACCTTCAAAATAACTTTTAGAAAGCTACATATATATTAAATGAACTCATTTTACTATTCATTTGCGCAGATTGATTTGATAGTTTTTGAGCTCTGGGACCCACGATGATAGTTTTCGATGAGAGTATAGTCAAAACATTCGTGGTGAGATAGTGATCATGCCTCCGAGAGTGGAACATCAACCCACGAAGTCTCAGGTTAGTTCTTCTCAATTTATTGTTTTTGAACCTAAAATGTAGAAATGATAAAATCTTTGTCTTGGGGGTTATTTTTGAAAATTCTAGTTTTAAATGAGTCTCTAGGGGGGGCACCCATAGGGTAGGTCTTTATTTTAGTAAAAATGGTGTTTTTGTGCATTTTTAATGTGTTTTTAGGGCTTGCGAGCCGTTTGCGGAGTTCGAGACAGGGACCGCCGCCCTACATAGGGTGGCGACACGAGACCGCCACCATAGAAGGCGTGGTTATGGAACTTCCACTTTACACAGGTGGTGGTTCACAATAGAATGCAAAAAAATATGCTTTATTTACTTATTTTCACATTTTTAGCATTTTTACATGTTCTTGTTAGCTTTTCTAGTCATATTTTGTTACTAACTTTTTTGTGTGTTTTTGGGTGGATGCGAAGGAGGAATACATCGAGATGGAGCTGAGAGAGGGAGTTTGATTGGCTCCTAGTAGTGTTAGAGGCACTCACTCAAGTAAAACGAGATACTCTTGGATGGCTGGCATTTGGAGGGTTGCATAGGTCCCTCACGTTACACACCGTTAGTCACATATTATGTGACTTGTTTTCTTCTTGGGATGCGAGATCGGAACACTTTACAATTTTTTGGAGTTAGGGGTGAGTGGAGCATCACCCTAGAGGATGTTTATCATATATTGGGGGTCCCGATTCTTGGGAGGTGGCTTCCTCTCAAGACAACAAAGTGTCTAGATCTCGGGTGGTTGGTGGGACACTTACATGGGGATGTCGTTGTTTCCATGGGGTCGAAGAAGGGGGTGAAGGTCAAACCCATTTTTGAGTCGAGATATTCTGTGTCTTTGTAAGGATATCATGGTCATCATTTCTTATAGATTGATATAGGACAAGGGAGGGGACACTCTCTTATATTTATAGGCTCCCATCATTACATGATTGAGGGCCATGGCCGTGTTTACACTTGGGGATCAAACATCCTCGGGACCACCTACCATGATTTATACAGGGTGGTCAGACTACAGGGACAATCATTGAGCCACCCTACTCTTTTCATGAGTTGGGTGTATGAGCACATCACTCCGTATGGGAGATTTTTACAGGAGAGGATCTTGGGGCCGTCAGGGCAGCAATGTGGACAGGATGACCGTTCTTAGAGCACCTCACCAGCCAGTGGCCTCTTTGACCACTACAAACATGGAGGCTACTCCTTATCAGGCCATGGCAGGGTTATGGGGAGAGGAGACTATTACATTGATTGCTTGCCACACTACCAGTTAGCTGGTAGACAAGACGGGGAAGTTGGAGATCCACCCCTTTGATAGAGTACCACAACAATTCGGCATCCCTTACATTGACATGTTTCCTCCAAGCGGGGCAGTGTATAGATCTATTCGTGAGGCTTGGGGAGGTCCTAGAAGTCGGGGTTGGACTGTGGTTACTCCTGGTATTCCCATCACAGCTAGGAGGGTGGTTCATGCTCGAGGGGTAGCCAGTGCTCCTTGGGCACCTTTACTTCAGATTGTCGCTGGTCCTACCCATAGCAGAGATGAGCCTATTGACATGGACTCGAGTCTGAGGAGTTCACTGGGGGAGAGATAGAGGAGGAGGAGATGGAGGAGACGGAGACTGGAGCTGGTGGGATAGGTGAGGAGGATGACAATGATTCTGAGTGGTATGATACTCAGGATATCCTGTGGGCCGAGAGGGCAAAGTAGAGCACAGAGAAGGTGACTTTTATTTTAGAGGAGTTTCCTTCTCAGGATTTAGGGGGAGATGGTGAGTCCATGGTAGGCCATCACATTGCTCCAAATGTGGGAGAGGGATGACAATCAGTAGCAGTGTCAGTGACAGGTGTGGATCCCAGAGATCCTACCTGGAGGCTTGGAGATCCGAGTGAGTTACTACTCCTTTCTCGATTTTGCTTTAGTTTTAGTTCTTATTTCCTTTTGTTGTTTTGTTTATTTTTTGTTTTATTTTAAACAACTTCCTAACTTGTGTGTTTCTCATTTTTATTTGCAGCGATTCTTTGAGGGATGGAAAGACTTGATTCACCAAGTGTGCACTGACTCTCTATTGCTCCGTTTGATGGTACTCGGAGTCGAGCTCACCGAGAACTTTAGGGAGCCCTTAATAGTTGGTCAACATATATATGTCTTTTCCCCTATCTGGAAGGTGGAAAATATCATTACCTCCCTCCACACTGAGCTAGCTGGATATAGGAATGTTGAGCACTTGATGGGGAGGAGTCGCTCTCATAGTATGACCACAGCTGCTAGCCGTGATTGTGAGTCCTTCGTCCATTCAGAGCGTCATCGCAGTAGGAGTCCTAGGCATGGCCATACACCTTTTGAGGGATCTTGCAGAGATTGAGAGATCGTAGTGTCTTTTTTGCAGTGACCTTTGGTCAGATATTTGTACGTTTGTTTTGCATTTTGTGGGCTCATTAATCATTTTGACCATTCCTTAGTGCATGATGGCATTGTACATGAAACACCATTTATGTATATATATATATATATATATATATATCTTTTTGGATCTAGACTCTCGGTGCCTAGAATTTTGTGACTTGTTTCCATATGTATACTAGATGTTTTTAGAGTATTTGTTTTCAGGCTTTTCAGAATGTATGCAAATGGATAACAAATGATAGTAAACAGAATGTTTTACTTTGTATGCTTTTGTAATGCTGATATGCGATGACGAACACATTGTAGTATTGAACTTTCAACCTCTTTGGGAAATATCTATGATTTCTTCTTATGTTGGCAAAACGTGATGAATGTATAGTGATAAAGAGATGAACTTGCCCCATTCCCAACTCCATGCAACCAATAAGATGTGAGGGCTTTACACCAAGAGTTGGGAAGGTCACAACTTATATGAGTTTGATTGAATGGAATGATGAGAAACAGACACACACAGTGATAGAAACCAAACTTAGACCTACACACTTACCCTACTCAAAACTACCACCAAGCTTAAAAAGCCATTTACTTTTTAGTTTATCTAGACTTAGATCTATAAATGCCAACTTGGTTGACAAAATATGGTTTTGAGGATTTGATCTCTTTGGAATTTGGCCATTTGTTTTCACTTAATATGATTTGATTTATATTTATAGAATACCAAGATTTGTTAATTTATGTGAATGGACCCCCAAACCCCGCCTCATGCCACTAGTAAGAAGCATGGGCTTGTCACCGAAGGCAAGATATAGGTGAGTAAGGGTAATTATTTCCTTTCCCAACCTCGCACCACTAGTAAGAGATGCGGGATTATCACCGAAGGTTGGTGGGGCGAAGGAGTGTGTAAAAATAAAAATATTCATTTGCTTGGCATTTTTATTCTATTTGATTTTGACACTTCGATCTAGGACTTTGGGATATCCTTTCTTTCAAAGAGACTTAAGAGGGATAGATGTGACACCAAGATGTTTCTAGAATAGACCATAGGTAAGGACAACTTCACCTAGTAGAAAGAAAAGCAAAACCAAGTATGCGAGGCCTTGGTATGGTTTTCGTCAATACTTGTCTGTCAAACTTGATGAGAAGATTTGAAATTACTTGATGATGTTTAAGGAGATGTGATTTGAATGCGTTTGCCAATATTTTCAAAAATTTGTAATAGATTTCTTAAGAGTAAGTTCCTTGACTACCATTTTTATGAAATGAGTGGATAAAATGAAACAACTAAATGACTAATGTAATATAGGTAGCTATATTGTACAAGTGGTGATTCCGATGTCTCATGCGTAAAAGCAGTTTAGGATGTAAGGAATTGACGGTTTTATTTAATTCCTCACCTTCTAGTGTGCACAAGAGATACACATTGTTTCGTAGTCTTTCATGACTTGGTATGGGCCCAACCACTTGGGTGGAACTTCCTTCCTTCACCGGTTTTCTTATCAATCTGGTTTGTCTAGTATTAGAACTAGGTCTCCCTCATATATTTCTCGCTCATAGACGTTTTTGTTATCTGTCGGCACATCCAGTCGGCATAGGCTCTATGTCATTGTTTGGCATTTAGCATGGCCTCATCAAGGATTTCTAGTTGATAGAGGTGTTCCTCCTGTAATATTCTTCATCCAAAATCCCTTGTAATGAGATACAGTAGATCGGGTATTTCAACCTCAAGTGGGAGAACTACTTCTGCCCCGAATACCAATGAGAAAGGGGTTGCTCCAGTTGGTGTTCTTATTGAGGTTTGATGGGCCCACAAGGCCAGATATAGTTTTAGATGCCAATCTCACTTGTTATCCTTGAATTTTTTGAGGAGAATAGCCTTAATGTTTTTTTTTTTTTTTTGTTTCTTTGGCTTGCCCATTGGCTTGAGGGTGGTAAAGAGAGGCCATGTGATGGTTTTTTTGAACTTGTTGCATAACTCACGGACCTCATCATTTTTAAAGGATGTGCCATTATCGAGATAATGATTTGTGGGACACCATACCGTAAACGATTTGGTTAGAATGAATTTGGTAATTACCGAACTGATGCTTGTGGTGAGAGGCATGGCCCCCACCCATTTGGTAAAATAATCCATGGCTATAATTATACGATTCTAGCCATTGGTTGATGAGGAGAGAATTTCCTATCAAGTCTAAACCCCACATGGAGAAGGGCCACGAGGTTGCTATTGGTTGCGGGGATTTTCTTTGGCATGTAGATCTCATGAGAAAATTCTTGGCATTTGTGGCACTTACGTACAAACTCTCTTTGCATCATGTTCGAGAGTGGGCAAAAAAAAACCCATCGATGTATTTTGTGAGCAGTGGCATGACCACCGAAGTGGCCTCCACATATCCCACTATGGGATTCATAAAGAATCTTCTTGGATTATTCTGTGTCGACACATCTTAGAAGCATGTTGTCGAAGGCTTTACGATAGAGTACTTGTTCTAAAACAACATATTTAGTAGTGATAATGCATAACTGTCTTCTTTGTTGTGATGTGGCACTTTCTGGGTAAGTGTGGTCTATAATAAAATTGATGATATCAGTGTACTAGGGACATGTAGAGATGGGGCGCTTGGTTTTGACAAATTATATACACTCATCAGGAAAGTCTAGATTTACTAGATTGCCTCCATCTAGTGGGTTGTCAGCTAACTAGTTTGCAATGATTTGTCCCTTAATGGATTTTCGGTTTACAAATGTTTACTTAAATTTACCCATTAAGGTAATGAAATGCCCAAACTTTTTAGATAAAGACCCTTACATGAGGAATGTTCATAAATGATCTGTCTTTACAATGACCCTTGTTTCTTTGTTTAACATGTAATGTCTTAACGCGTTTTATTTAAAAAACACTATGGCAAGGCATTCTCTCTCTGCCTATGTATAATGTGTTTCATAATTGAGAAATGTTCGGCTAACGAAATGGACTGCACATTCTCATTTTTTATTGTCTTCTTGAGCCAGCATGTAGGCTAGCGAGACATGAGTGGCTCGTGAGTATAAGATCAAAGGGTGGTCTAGTTTGGGAGGCATTAACATGGGTGGAGACAACAAGAAGCATTTAAGCGCTTAAAATTTCTTGTTGCATTCTTCAGTCCAATCAATGCTATAATATTTCTTTAATAGATTGTTGATTGGATGAATGGAAAAACTTAAATCCGAGATGAACCTTCAAATTGCACCGAGTTTCCCAATAAATGACCTGATTCCAAACTCATCTTATGGTGGAATCATTTCGAGAACAACCCATATTTGGCTCGATTAACATCAATCCCTTGTGAAGATATAATGTAGCCCAAAATTTTTCCTCCTGTCACACCAAACATGCACTTCTCTGGGTTTAATGTGACGCCATATTCAATTAATCATGAGAGGATGATACAGAGTACTTATGGATGATCACAGCGCTTCTTGGCCTTGGCCAATAAGTCATCCACATAGGATTCCACAATTTTATGGATAAGATCATGGAATATGTATGTCATTGCCCACTGATACGTAGCACCGATGTTCTTAAGACCGAATGGCATGAAATTGTAGCAATAATTTCCCCAAGGAGTTATGAATGTAGTTTTGGCTTGATCCTATTTAGATATTTTAATTTAATCATACCCTGATAACCCATCCATGAGGAGAGAACAGTTCAAATCTAGCTGTTGCATCAACAATAACCTCAATGGATGGTAACGGGAAGTCATCCTTGGGACAAGCTTTGTTAATATCTTGAAAATATATGCAAATGCATATCAACGAGTTTGATGAATCCCACTTGGAGAAGTTTTATTACTTCCTCTTTTACCATGAGAGCCACTTTTGGCTTCATTGGTCTTAACTTTTGTTTGATTGGTTTTGAATTTGGTTTAGTGACAAGGTTATGTACTACGATGTGTGGTGCAATGCCCTTAATTTATTTATAGTTAAATGTGAAATCCTTTTGATGTTCTTTGAGGATTTGGGTGTGTATTTCTATCTCCTCCAGAGTTAACAAAGATCCTAGCTTCAAGATTTTTGGTTCTTCCTCCATTCCGATGTTTATGTCAATGGTTTCATCTATTAAAGGAGTGTTACCTTCTTCAAATTCAGGTGAGGCTGGAGGTAGTTCTAAGCTTTCTCCGTCTTCTACCTCGTAGATATCGAGATCCTTTTATGGAGGAGACTCCACCATGGTATTTCCAAAATAGGAAGAGGAATGTGGTATTAGGGAAAGATCCACTATACGGTAAGCAAGGTGTAGCTCTGCATAGGTGTTTAGATATTTGAGAGTGACTCTATCATCGTTAAAGTGATCCATGATAGGAAAATCATTCTTATTTTCTCCATGAGTCGGGAGTGGGTTTGTTGGTAATTTACGCACTAATGGTTCAATACGAAGTGATACTGTGAAATTTGTAGCTTCCAACTCATTGTTTGGAGTGAAACAGGAAGTTGAGGTTGTTATTGAATCAGCGAGAAGGTTCGATCTCGTGGGATTGCTTTAATTGATGTGAAGTTAAATCCCTTGCTTAGATCTAATAACATTGTTTTGTAGAGTTGTAAATGTTCAGCCCTAGTTTCATATACCTCGAGACTTGGTTTCTGCAACTAGTTACAAGTCTCCTAGAACTCTAATGTTATCGACACGATTCTTTTGGCTAGGATGAGGCCAATAAGGAGAGCTTCGTACTCGGCTTCATTGTTTGTACACTCAAAGTTTAATTTAAAGGAAAATGGTATGATCTTTCCCTTAGGTGAAGTAAAGATCACTCCCTGCCCACTCCAAAGCGACATCTAGCTCCATTAAAGTGGAGAGTCCAATATTTTCTCAGAAAAAAGGATGTTGGGATATTTGTTGTATCTATTTCTTCTGCTTCTATTACTTCTACCATAAAAACTTCGTCCGATGGAAGAGAAGCAATTCCCAGGGTACATCTAATACCCATAGACTAAAATGGTAGGATAATAGGTAAATATTTCTCTAGCAACTCGACAATTTTTGTCGTAGTCCCTAATGACATTATTTCTATGACGTTGGCCTCATTTTTGAGTGTCGGGATACTCTTGACCAAATTTGTAATTTCCAACTATGTCGTGGGTATCAACTTCTATTTTGATTTTAAATTAATCGGTTCGCTAAGTTGATTTGTTGGGAGTTCAAACTCGGAGTAAACACCTGTTCTTTTCTTCAAGTCAACTAGGTGTATATCGAAGGGTTTTGGGTCACCTTATGCCACAAATATTTTCCCTAAGTGTAGAAATCTTATTTATTGGAATAACATGGAAGTGATTGCCTTTATACAGTGTATCCATGGCCGACCGAGGATCATATTATAGTTGGTTTCCCAATCTATAATATAAAATTTGGTGACGACCGTCTGGGTCCTAAAGTGATTGGTAAAATTATGGTTCCATTGAAGTGGCCTTGAGGCTACCATAACCTCTTAGCGTATTTCGTATTGTAGAACAATTTGTCTCTCCATATCCTAAATTTTGAAGAAAATCGAAGGGGACTATGTTAAGCTGCTGCCCCATCATCAATCATTGCACATTTGACATAATTATTATAAACCCACACTTGTAAATGTAAATTTGGGTCATCTCTTCATGCAATTTCAGCATCTGTTGGCATTTTGCTTATATCAAATATAAACTCAGTGTCCCTATCTCGGCTGCTCTAGAGGGTAGATGTCAAAGTCTACATGGTTTACTTGCGTTTCCAGGGGAGGAGTGATGTTGATTAAATGACCAAGGCCTAATGTTTCTAAGAGGGCAGCCCTATGGGTGGGAGAGTTCTTAAACAAGTCCAAGAAGAAGATGTGAGAGAAGGTTTTCATTAAATCATTAATTAAATCATAGGCACCTATGGGTTTTACCAACATTTGTTGAATTTTGTCTAGTTCCAATGGATAACTTGGAGCTGGTTGAGAAGAGTAATCCCATATTCTTGTTATGGTTTCTATGGGTAGCTCGGTTCCTAATTCTACCAGACCAACTATCTTGGTTTGTGGTCGAGTTCTTAATTGGGGTGCGACCAGTGGATTTAATGAAGTTGAAGCTTCATGATCATTGTTTCCTGTTATAACACCCTTGTTTGTTCCACTTGGATCTAACCTATTATTGTTAGAATGGTTTGGGAGCGGATCATTAAAGATCTTGAGGGGTGCATTTTGAGGGGAAACTACCCCTGTGTAAGTGTTTGGAGCGGGTACTACAGAATTTTCTAAGAACATATCTATAAAGAGTTGTTTTTGATCTTCTGGAAAATGTTGCATGAATTTATTGTAGTCACGGAAAGTCCTAGTATTGTGGCCTTGAATTTTGTGGAAACCACAATACAAATTGGGATTATAATTTCGAGGCTGTTGATTTGAAACCTGTTGTGGCCCAAAATTCTGATAAGGTTGTTGGTTGTTAAAGTTAAAATTTTGAGGTGTTGCCTTTGGTTTTGACTCTGATATCCAGTTGGGTTTTGATTTGGACCTTGTGTTTGGATTTTTCAATGTTTTTGTTGTTGTTGTTGTGGTCGTGGTGGATGATTAAAATCCACCATGTTGATTGTTGGAGTAAAATTGTTATTTTGCTGATTGTTAATGGGTGGCAAAATGTTCACAACATTTTCTCTTTTAGTTTGGTCAGTTACCCCATCTATTGTAACTCTGCAGTTCTTGTTAAGGATCTTAGGTCCTTGATTAGCATTCTCGGCATTAGGATAGGCTGTGGTGTTTTGATTGGGAGTGGTTAATTTCCCGTTTGTTCCATATGTCTTACGACCACTATCTATCGCTGCTTGGTTGATTCGAGAGAGCACTCTCGAGTACTTCATCATAAGTTCTTAGTGGGAACTTTTGGACTTCTTCCTTTATCTCTCTATTGAGAGAATTAAGGAATAAATCGCATAGTTCCATTTGATCCATGTTTGGAGCACTTGCTGATGAGTAGAGAACCATACGCCATCTTTGAATAAAATGAGCAGTGGATTCATTATGTTCTTGTTTAATATGCAAGAATTCCCTGATTCTTGTTCTTAACAATTTGTTCATATCAAAAGCTTTGATGAAATCTAACACAAGTTATTTAAATGAGTGTATCAAGGCTTTAGGTATTCTATAATACCAAGCAAGGGCAATACCCTCTAAGGTTTTAGGGAATATCTTAGCAACAACCCCATCCCAAGGGAGTAATTCCCATATGATCGTGGCATAGGCCTTAATGTGTGCATTTGGATCCCCTTCCCCTTTATATTTTGGTAAATTAGGAAGAGGTCTTGGAATCATAACACTTTGTATGGTGAAGTCTAGGGGCTCTTTTAAATATTCTGAATAAGTCCCTCGCATAGGCCTCGACCATCGATGATGCTTTCGAGGGGGTGGGGTGGAATTGTTTGTTGATATGGCATAGTGTATGCATTTGCGGGGATATAAGGGAATCCCCGTGGTTGAAAAAACATCCTAAGAGAAGAGAACATGTCTCCTTGTGGTGATTTTGAATAAATGTTTAAGTAGGAAGGAGCATTATTTTGGTATGGGTTGTTTGGTGCCAAGCGGGAGCTATCATATTGTCAAATGGAGTAGCATTTGAAAATGTGATCCTAGTTAGTGTTTGTTGTGGGTGATTATACGGATGTTGAGGAGGCATGCCCGACATGTTCCCTGTAAGGAGGTCAACTTTGAGTGGGGTGATGTGGAGGGTTGGGGATTCTGTTTGCCAAAAATATAAATTTTGTTTGTTTGAGCAAGTTCAAGTCCTCTAACCTTCTCAACTAAAGCTGAAATGGCCTCTAGTGGTGAAGACACAATGTTTTGGCATTTGTTGAATACCTTGGGGTTGTAAAGAGGTATGATACCCTGCTATGAATTGATCATTACCCTAGCAAGATTCACCGAGGGAAATACCCATAGGTGGAGGAATGGAGGTGTTTTCTTGGAGTAGGGTATCGGATTGTATTTGCAAACTCCTATAGGTGGACACATGTTTTGAAGCATTGTTCACTTGACTGACGTAGCATGCTAAGTACTCCTCATCCAAAAATGGGAGTGGATCTGAATGTCTACTGATCTGTGGTCTAAACAAGACCCAAGGAGATGAAGTGGATTCTCCAGTAAATGTCATATTGTTAGAGCTTGAAGGCTCTAGTTGTTGTGTTTGTACAAGTTGATCCAACTCCTCAATTCGGAACGAAGAACTGGAACTAGTTCTTTGAGGGGAGTTTGAGATGACAAGTAATTACTTGAATAGTTATTAGCCCATGCAGAAAGTGAGGGTGACAGTTGTCTATTTGTTTGACCATAATTTGCTTCGAGACCTAAGAGAGGTCTACCATATGCATCGTATCCTGACACATTCGGGTGGTATATGAATACCCACATAATAATGGGAAAGAGTGAAGGTGGATGAAAGAAATGAAAATAAAAGATGAAGAATTATTTGTTTCACGTCAGGTTCACCAATTTTGTACGATGGAAAAGTGACATACGAGCATAATAATCTACAAGCAACTCTTCCTCGTACCTGACCTCCCGAGGTCATGCCGAGATGGAAGGTGAATGTGGAATATATATGGATACAGATAAACTAGTTGGGTAATCTTATATCCTCAATACGCAATAATGGAATCTGTGAATCTAAGGTGAAGAAGGCCCTCCTAACCTGAATTGGTGTAATGGATTGCTCGGATATAATAGGTTTTCGGAGGCTCTAATCAATGTCGAGCTCTACCGAGATCCTGTTTATTGGCTGTTGGATATGTCCAAGTGACTGTATGTGCTTCATGTATATTTCCAAATAAGGTCATAAAAATGGTGATGGGAGGTGTAGTGGATTCTCCGGGGTTTTATGGTCGATTCTCTGGTCTAGTCAAGAAATCCTTAACTTGATTGGATGCTATGTTTAATAAGGAGAATTGTGTAATGATGTCTAGTGGGAGTGGTGAGGACCTAAATACTAGTGTCTCGTAAACCAACATCAACGTTTGATCGATTAATAGGCCCATTGGGTTGTGGGACCTGTGGATCACAACCGTAAGTTCATGGTTGTGTCGGACCTCCTATGGTCATGTGAAGAGTTAATCTCTCCTTCCGATTATCCAATAATCATACACCTTTTCAGCCTCTATGTTTAGAACTAGAAGTTGTGTAATTTTCTCAGAATACCTTACAGGTGTTATGGCAACTTGAATGCATAAGCTAGTATCTATGTCAACGAGGAGGTCTCCTGTGTTAGGTTGTGGAACTAAAGGATCACAACCAAATACTTGTTCTCTTTCAAATCCTTATACAGTCATACAGATGCCCTATCAAGGCAATCTATAGTTAGGATGATTTGACCAAAATGTGTATGCCTTGTCATCTTCAATATTTAACTCTCTCAGTTGTTCACTAATTGCTCGTAGGTTTACCATTGCTCGAAAGACCTATATCCTAAGGTCTTGATCTATATCAGCTAGTGTTGTGGGGAGATTTGGTTGAGGCACTATTGGTTCAAATATGTATTCTTTGGGCTCTCTAGGTCCCGTGATTGTCATGCAAAACGATTCAACTTTTAACTAAAACTAATAAACTAATTATGAAAGATGTATCTACACTATGTATGTATTCTTTTATTTTTGTATTTTTGATGAAGTATTTTAACGAAATTAAAAGAGCAGCTATTTTAATATATTTAGAAAATGGACAACTAATCTAGTAATAGAATTAAAACAAACAAAGTAGCCCGATGTAGCTTATTTTCCTGTGTAGTTGTGAATTTATCCTAAATATTTAAGCAACTAATTGTTTTAAATTGAAAGGCTCTCGATCCTACCTCAGAAGTGAGGAATGAATCATAGTTTCTCAGAAACTATAAATCCCCACAACTTCCCTTGCAATATCGAGAGTGAGCTTTGACTGAAATAAAAGAATTTACTACTCAATTTGATACATTGTAACTAGAACTTTGATACCTCAAAAACTGAAGTTTACAGAACATTGATAAATTCGGTTGTGTGTGACTTCGTCCCCTTAGTATGATCTCCTCATTCCTTTGTGTTCTCTTGGATCCAGAAAAGCGTTTATATGATAGCATCAACATAATAAGGTACTCGAATAATGACCGTTTTAGATATAGACCAAATAGAATGTGAGTAAGAGAGAGAGATAGTGCAAGTGAACAGAGCTTGACTATGCAATTCTAGCGGGATTTATTATGGGAATACAACACAAATGTGCCGAGAGTTCTAGAAACTATCTTTTGTGACTAAAAAAAACCCGTAACTCTAAATGGATTCCAATCTAAGAATGATACTACCTTACCTTAAACCGACTTGCATGGAACAACAATGAAGAAATATTGAAACAAGAAGATCAAATGACTTCTAAACAATAAAGGAAGACTAAGAATGGATGCAAAACATGAAACTATTGGTTTTCTAAGAAATAAACTCAAAATCTTGAATGATTAAACGAGAGAAGGAGAGGGGCCATTTGTTTGAAAACAAGCTGGCTATTTAAAGAAAATACATTCACTAGAAGGTAACTTGGAATGAAACTCTTTTACCATTAAACAAAGTGAAAAAACTATTCACAAGGAGGCCAAAACATAAATGCAAAGAAAAGTAGCTGAAAAATGCGGATAGAAATTGAAATTTTACGTTTTACGTGATTGTTGGAACTTTCTATAAAACATGTATAAGACCGCCACCATGTGGGGGTAGCGATTCTGAGACCGCCGCCTGTCTCCGGGGCGGCGGTCACGGACTGCCACCCGGGAAAGGCAAAGTGGTCTCGTCACTTAAGACCAAAATGCAAGGAAAAGGGGGAAAAGGGTAGAAAAAATCATGTGGAGGTCGGGTGAGTCATATGGGATACAAATGTATACTTGGTGAGCTTTTCTAGATCTCAAACACCTTACAAGGAGAGACTGTATCATCATTGGGGTATGTGTAACATCTTTCCGGTGGTGCAGTACCCTACAATTTTGGGTACATACATATTGCCCCTTGGAGAAGCATATTAGCCATGACGAGGCGTAAAATGGTGGATCCGAGTATGGCGGTCCCGAAATGGGGAGTTAGGAGTTGTACCTGACATGCTTGTGTGTCAGAAAGTTGCCATCCAAAATCCCACTATCTGCAAAATGAAAAAGGGGACTCAAGTGTAGATAGACAAAATAAATTGAAAAATAAAACTAAATTGATATGAAATGAGGACTTACCATCTACACGGGTTTTAGAACTTACCTCTGTTGACACCGTAATGCTGCAAAAGACCTTCAAAATAACTTTTAGAAAGCTACATATATATAAAACGAACTCATTTTACTATTCATTTGCGCGGATTGATTTGATAGTTTTTGAGCTCTGGGACCCACGGTGATGGTTTTCAATGAGAGTATAGTCAAAACATTCATGGTGAGATAGTGATCATGCCTCCGAGAGTAGAACATCGACCCATGAAGTCTCAGGTTAGTTCTTCTCAATTTATTGTTTTTGAACCTAAAATGTAGAAATGATAAAATCTGTCTTGGGGGTTATTTTTGAAAATGCTAGTTTTAAATGAGTCTCTAGGGGGGGCGCCCATAGGGTAGGTCTTTATTTTAGTAAAAATGGTGTTTTTGTGCATTTTTAGGGCTTGTGAGTCATTTGTGAGTTTGAGACAGGACCGCTGCCCTGCACAGGGCATCGATTACGGGACCGCAGCCCTAGAAGGCGATGGTTATAGAACCACCACTCTACACAGGGCAGAGGTTCACAACATAATGTAAAAAGAGATGCTTTATTTACTTGCTTTTACATTTTTAGCATATTTACATGTTCTTGTTAGCTTTTCCAGTGAGATTTTGTTACTAACTTACTCTTTTTCTGTGTTTTTGGGTGGATACAAAAGGAGGAATACATTAGATGAAGCCGAGAGAGGGAGTGTGATTGGATTCTAGCATTGTTAGAGGCACTCACTCAGGCAAAGCGAGATACTCTACAGAGGGCTGGTTTTTGGAGGGTTGCATAGGTCCCTCACGTTGCACCTACTAGTCACATATTATGTAACTTATTTTCATACTGGGATGCGGATTAGAACACTTTCCAATTTTTAGGAGTTAGGGGTGAGTGGAGCATCATCCTAGAGGATGTTTATCACATATTAGGGATCCCATTCTTGGGAGGCGGCTATCTCTCAAGACAGCAGTGTCTAGATCTCAGGTGGTTCAGTGGGCCACTTATATGGGGGATGTCGTTGTTTCCATGGGGTCGAAGAAGGGGGTGAAGGTCTAATCCATTGTTGAGTTAGATATTCTTGTGCTCCACAAGGCTATCATGGGCATCCTTGCTTCAGAGATTGATTGGGGACAAGGAGGGGAAACTCTCTTATATTGCTAGGCTCCCATCATTACACAAATTGAGGGCCATGGATGTGTTTACACTTGGGGAGAAGACATCCTCGGGACCACCTACCATGATTTATACAGGTGTCTGGGACTACTGGGGACAGACATTGAACCACCCTACTCTTGTCATGAGTTGGGTGTATGAGCACATCACTTCGTATGGGAGAGGTGTACGGGGAGAGGATCCCGAGGCCTTGGGGAAGCTATGTGGATAGGGATGACTGTTCTTAGAGTGCCTCACAGCCACCTGGCCTCTTTGATCTTATGCAGACATGGAGGCTACTCCTTATCAGGCCATGGCATGGTTATGGGGAGAGGAGACTATTACATTGATTGCTAGCCACACTACTAGTCGGCTAATAGATAGGAAGGGGAAGTTAGAGATCCACCCCTTTGATAGAGAGTACCACAACAGTTCGGCCTCCCATACATTGACATGTTTCCTCTAGTAGGGCTAGTGTATAGATCTTCATGAGGCTCGGGAGGTCCTAGAAGTCGTGGTTGTCTGTGGTTACTCCTAGTGTTCCCATCGTAGCTAGGAGGGTGGTCCATGCTCAAGGGGTAGCCTGTGCTCCTCAGGCACCTTTACTTCAGATTGCCGTCAGTCCCGCCCATAGCAAAGATGAGCCTATTAACATGGACTCCGAGTCTGAGGAGTTCACTAGGGGAGAGCTAGAGGAGGAGGAGATGGGGGATACGGGACCTGGAGCTGGCGGGGACGGGTAAGGAGGATGACAACGATTCTCGAGTGGTATGATACTCGGGATATCCCGTGGCTAGAAAGGGCGGAGTAGAGCATAGAGAAGGTGACCTTTATTTCAGAGGAGTTTCCTATACGGATTTAGCGGGAGATGGCGAGTCATGGCGGGGTGACATTGCTCCAGATGTGGGAGAGGGATGATAGTCGTGGCAAGTGTCGGGTGGCGATTCCGTGGATCCCAGAGATCCTACCTAGAGGCCTAGAGATCCGAGTGAGTTACTCATCCTTTCTCGACTTTGCTTTAGTTTTAGTTGTTATTTCCTTTTGTTTTTTTGTTATGTTTGGTTTTATTTTGGACAGACTTCCTAACTTGTGTGTTTCTCCTTTTTATTTCTAGTGATTGCTAGGGATAGCAAGACTTGATTCATTGGGTGTGCACCGACACTCTATTACTCCTTCCGATTGTACTCAAAGTGAGCTCACTGAGGACGTTGGGGAGCCCTCAATAGCTAGTCAACATATATATTTCTTTTCCCCTGTTTGGAAGGTGAAACAGATCATTACCCCCTCCGCAAATTTGGGTGGATATAGGACCATTGAGCGCTTGATGAGGAGGAGTCGCTCTCATAGTGAGACCACAACTATTGGCCATGATCGTGAGCCCTCCGTCCATTCAGAGCGTCATCGTAGTAGGAGTCCTAGGCATGGTCATACACCTTCTGAGGGATCTCACAGAGATTGAGAGATCATAGTGTCTTTTGTAGCGACTTTTTTCAAATATTTGTACGTTTGTTTTGTATTTTGTGGGCTCATTGAGTGTTTTGACCATGCCTTAGTGCATGATGGCATTGTACATGAAACACCATTTATGTATATATATATATATATATATCTTTTTGGATCTAGACTCTTGGTGCCTAGAATTTTGTGACTCGTTTCCATATGTATACTAGATGTTTTTAGAGTATTTGTTTTCAGGATTTTCAGAATGTATGCAAATGGATAACAAATGATAGTAAACAAAATGTTTTACTTTGTATGCTTTTGTAATGATAATATGTGATGATGAACACATTGTAGTATTGAACTTTCGACCTCTTTGGGCAATATCTTTGATTTGTTCTTATGTTGGAAAAATGTGATGAATGTATAGTGATAAAGAGATGAACTTGCCCCGTTCTCAACTCCACACAACCAGTAAGATGCGAGGGCTCTACACCAAGAGTTGGGAAGGGAACAAATTGTATGATTTTGACTGAATGGAATGATGAGAAATAGACACACCAGTGATAGAAACCAAACTTAGACCTACACACTTACCCTACTCATAACTACCACCAAGCATAAAAGGCTACTTACTTTTCGGTTTATCTAGACTTAGATCTATAAATGGCAACTTGGTTGACAAAATTTGGTTTTGAGGATTTGATCTCTTTGGAATTTGGACATTATTTTTCACTTAATATGTTTTGATTTATATTTCTAGAATACCAAGATTTGTTAATTTGTGTGAATGGACCCCCAAACCCCGCCTCATGCCACTAGTAAGAAGCATGGGTTTCTCACCGAAGGAAAGATATAGGTGAGTAAGGGCACTTCTTTCCTTTTCCAACCTCACACCACTAGTAAGAGATGTGGGCTTATCATCGAAGGTTGGTGGGGCAAAGGAGTGTGTAAAAATAAAAATATTTTGTTTGCTTAGCATTTTTTATTCTATTTGATTTTGACACTTCTGATCTGTGACTTTGGGATATCCTTTCTTTGAAAGAGACTTAAGAGGGATAGATGTGACACCAAGAAGCTTCTAGAATAGACCGTAGGTAAGGACAACTTCACCTAGTAGAAAGAAAGAGAAAAACCAAGTATGCAGGCCTTGGTATGGTTTTCATCAATACTTGTCTGTCAAACTTGATGAGAAGATTTGAAATTACTTGATGATGTTTGAGGAGATGTGATTTGAATGATTTTGCCAATATTTTTAGAAATTTGTAATATATTTCTTAAGAGTAAGTTCCTTGACTACCATTTTTACGAAATGAGTGGACAAAATGAAACAGTAAATGACTAATGTAATGTAGATAGCTATAATGTACAAGTGGTGATTCCGATGTCTCATGCATAAAACCATTTAAGATGCAAGGAATTGATGGTTTCATTGAATTCCTCACCTTCTAGTGTGCACAAGAGATACACACCATTTCCATAGTCTTTCATGACTCGGTATGGGCCCAACCACTTGGGCCAGAACTTCCTTCCTTCGCCGGTTTTCTTATCAATCCAGCTGTCTAGTCTTAGAACTAGATCTCCCTCATATATTTCTCACTCATAAATTTTTTTGTTATACTGCCGGCACATCCAATCAGAATAGGCTCTATGTAATTGTTCGGTGTTTATCCCGGCCTCATCAAGGCTTCCGGTTGAGAGGCGTGCCTCCCTATAAGATTCTTCATCCAAAATCCCTTGTAATGAGATGCAGAGACTGGGAATTTCAACGTCAAGTGGGAGAACTGCTTCTACCCCAAATACCAACGAAAGGGGTTGCTCCTATTGGTGTTCTTATTGAGGTTCAATGGGCCCACAAGGCTAGTAATAGTTTTAGATGCCAATATCACTTATTATACTTGATTTTTTGAGGAGAATATCTTTTAATGTTTTGTTTGTTGCTTTGGCTTGCCCATTGGCTTGAGGGTAGTAACGAGAGGCCATGTGATGGTTTATTTTGAACTTGCTTTGCATAACTCATGGACCTCATCATTTTAAAAGGATGTGTCATTATTTGAGATTATTATTTGTGGGACACCATACCTATAAATGATTTGGTTTAGAATGAATTTAGTAATTACCAAACCTGGTACTACGGTGAGAGGCATGGCCTCCACCCATTTGGTAAAATACTCCATGGCTGTAATTATAAAATTCTCTGGCCATCGGTTGATGAGGGAGATAATTTACCTATCAAGTCTAAACCCCAAATGGATAAGGGCCATGTGGTTGCTATTGGTTGCAGCGATTGTGTTGGCATGTGGATCTCGTGAGAGAATTCTTGGCATTTGTGGCACTTACGTACAAACTCTCATCTGCATCACATTCGAGAGTGGGCCAAAAATAACCCATCCGATGTATTTTGCAAGTAATGGCGTGACCACCGAAGTGGCCTCCACATATCCCACTATGGGATTCATAAAGAATTTTCTTGGATTCTTTTGTGTCGATGCATCTTACAAGCATGTCGTCAAGGATTTACAATAGAGTAATTGTTCAAAAACAACATATTTAGCAGTGATAATACGTAACCACCATCTTTTTTTGTGATGTGGCACTTTCTAGGTAAGTGTGGTCTATGATAAAATATATGATATCAAAGTGTACCAAGGACATGTAGAGATGGGGGCATGGTTTCGATAAAGAATATACAATCATCGGAAAGTCTAGATTTACTAGATCACCTCCATCTAGTGGGTTGTTAGCTAACCAATTTGCAATGATTTGTCCCTTAAAAAAAATTTGGTTTACAAATGTTAACTCAAATTCACCCATTAAGATTATGAAATGCCCAGCCTTTTTAGATAAAGACCTGCGTGAGGAATGTTCAGTAAATGATCCGTTTACAATGACCCTTATTTCTTGGTTTAACATGTAATGTGTTAAATGTTTTGTTGTAAATACTATGGCAAGGCATTCTCTCTCTACTGTGTATAACGTGTTTCATAATCAAACAATGTTTGGCTAATGAAATAAACCGCACGTTCTTATTTTTATTGATTGACTTGAGCAAAGCATGCGCAAAGCTAGAAAAGATGAGTGGCTCATGAGTATAGGATCAAAGGGTGGTCTTGTTTGGGAGGCATTAGCATGGGTAGAGACAACAAGAAGAATTTAATCGCTTGAATGTCTCATTGCATTCTTCAGTCCAATCAATGCTATAATCTTTCTTTAATAGATTGTTGATTGGATGAATGGAAAAACTTAAATCCGGGATGAACCTTCGGATTGCAACAAGTTTCCCAAGAAATGACCTAATTCCAAAATCGTCTGATGGTGGAATCATTTCAAGAACAACCCATATTTTGGTTGGATCGACATCAATCCCTCGTGAAGATATAATGTAGCCAGAAGTTTGCCTCCTATCACACCAAACATGCACTTCTCTGGGTTTAATGTGACACCATATTAAATTAATCATGAGAGGATGATATAGAGTATACGGATGATCACAGTGCTTCTTGGCCTTGGCCAATAAGTCATCCACATAGGATTCCACAATTTTATGGATAAGATCATGGAATATGTATGTCATCACCCACTGATACGTAGCGCCGGTGTTCTTAAGACCGAATGGCATGACAACGTAGCAATAAGTTCCCTAGGGAGTTATTAATGTAGTTTTGGCTTGATCCTGTTCAGATATTGTAATCTGATTATACCTTGAGAACCCATTCATGAGGGAAAAAAGTTCAAATCCAGTTGTTGCATCAACAATAATGTCAATGGATGGTAACGGGAAGTCATCCTTGGGACAAGCTTTGTTAATATCCCAAAATCTATGCAAATGCGTATCTTCCCATTCTTTTTTAGAACAGGGACGATATTAGACACCCATTGTGAATAGTCTTGAATTTTTTTAATTGTTTTTGCATCTGGTTTAGTGATAGGGTTATGTACTATGATGTGTTGTGCAATGCCTCTAATTTCTTTATAGTTAAATGTGAAATCCTTTTATGTTATTTGAGGATTTTGGTTTGTATTTCTATCTCTCCTGAGTTAATGAGGATCCTAACTTCAATATTTTTGTTCTTCCTCCGTTCCGATGTTTATGTCAATGGTTTCTTCTATTAAAGAAGTGTTACCTTCTTCAAATTCGTGTGGGGCTAGAGGCGGTTCCAAGCTTTCTCGGCTTGACGTGAGATATCGAGATCCTTTTGTGGAGGAGACTCTATCATGGGATTTCCAAAATAGGAAGAGGAATGTGGTATTAGGGAAAGATCCACTATGCGGTAAGCAAGGTGTAGCTTTGCATAGGTGTTTAGATATTCGAGAGTGACTCTATCATCATTAAAGTGATCCATGATATGAAAATCATTCTCAAACTTCTCTATGAGTCGGGAGTGGGTTTGTTGGTATTTTACACACTAATGGTTCAAGATGAAGTGATCTTGTGAAATTTGTATCTTCCAACTCATTGTTTGGAGTGAAACAGAAGCGAGGTTGTTATTGAATCAGCGAGAAGGTTCTTCTCTTGTGATCACACTATAATTTGCAGTCTCCTAACACTCTAATGGTTACCTCAGGATGAAAAGAGGGGATATATATTGCTCAGGTATAGAGCTGAACTGTAATATCAGTTGAATCCATGAAATAACATTCTCACACTGCATAATAATCAAAATACTGCAAACTCCCGCAAACCGGGTATTTATAGAAATGGCGCCTAGGGTTTAAATGATTGATTTCTTCATAAATAACGCAGCCATACATTTAACATTGATTTTTAATGATAAATAACTAGGGCAAATACAAATAGAAATCTGCAGATGGAAAATACAGATACTATCCAAAAACTCAGCCAGAATGAATCCCAGTCAAATCGATTTGGCATATATAAATGGCTGAAATGTATAACAATTAACTATCATGGAAAATACCTCTGAAAATGCATACACCAACTGTAGAACAAGTCGCCCCACTCCTGATGTTGCCTGAATGCCCACTGCTGCAATTTATTTCTCTCTAACACTGCTGAAATGAAAATAACCTGTGTAAACAATGAAGATCCCTGGGTAGAATCTTCTCTCACTGCTCCTGGGGTTTCCGTCCGCAAGAGTAATAATCCAGAGGGTTTCCGTCCTTGGATTTTGTCTGCAAAAGCTCTGTGCTCACTGCTCTGTAAAAATAATAATAATCTGAATGTCCTTTCCCCCAAGTCGCATTTTTCATTATATAGCCAAAACCCTCCAAATCTCCAAGTCGCACTTTTTGGCCAAACCAAATAATTAATAATTAATTAATTATTTTCCTTTTCTAAGTGGGTCGCATTTTTGGGTTTAATCAACATACCCAGGCAAGTCGCACTTTTGGCTAGGAATTGCATTTAAATAATTTATTAATTTTATTTAAATACCTTTTCCTAAGTCAAAGTCACCCAACAATTTATTAATTCATTATATGTGCTTTAATGATATTTTATTTAATTTCGAGCACCATATAAAAGAATAATAAACCGAAGTCACCCTTGAAAACACCCTTTTGGCCGTCGGGTAGACAAAACAGGCCAAAAGGTCTTCGACCGAACTAACCGAGAAAGAGGGACATTACAGTCCTCCCTTCCCGGGATTGCTTGTCCCCAAGCAACTGTAGAGCTGGATGCTGTAATATAACCTCACCTTCCCATGTAGCATCCTCCTCTGGCAATTCCTTCCACCTCACCAAGAACTCCCGAATGACCCTGTTCCTCAGTCTCCTCTCTCGGCTGTCCAAGATCTCCTCTGGCACTAGGTCTAGTCTCCCTTCCTCATCCAGAGGTGGCAAATCTGTAGAAGAAATAATATTCTGCCCCAAAGCCTTTTTCAAGCAAGACACATGAAAAACATTATGTATCTTACTCTCAGAAGGTAACTCCAGCTCATATGCCACTTCACCAACTCTCCTCAACACCCTGTATGGCCCATAAAATCGCGGTTTGAGCTTTTCAGCCCCACTCTTCTTGAGAGTACTTTGCCTGTAAGGCTGAAGCCGTAGAAAAACCATGTCCCCTATCTCGAATGATCTCTCCACTCGGTGCCTATCTGCATATATTTTCTGCTGATTCTCGGGGCCCGCCGCATGTTTTCCCTAAGCACCTTAAGGATTTCCCGAATATCCTCAGAACTCTCCCCGAGCTTTGGGAGCTCTACTATCCCCAAATGCCATATCAACAAAGGATCTCGCATCATATCCATACAGAGCTCGGAATGGAGTCATACCAATAGACATATGGTAAGTGGTGTTATAGCAATACTCGCATAAATACAACAACTTAACCCATGCCTTTTGCTGTCCCGCAACGTAGTGCAAGATAACCTCTATCCATTTGTTCACAATCTCTCGTCTCGCCCATCCGTCTCGAGGGTGATAATCGGTGCTAGGAGTAAGCCTGCAGAGACCAGACGGAAAAGCTCCTGCCAAAATATGCTCATAAACCTACTATCCCGGTCACTAACTATGTTCTTCGGTAGCCCATGCAACCTGAATATCTGACGGAAGAACAAATCAGCCACATGAGGTGCCTTAAAGCTGGTAGGGACAGCGAAAAAGTGTGCATATTTTGTCAACCGATCCACTACGGCGTAAATGCGATCATTCCCTTGCACCACGGGAAGCCCTGTAATGAAATCCATAGAAATACTCTCCCATTTCTGTTCCGGAACTGGCAATGGCTGTAGCAAACCTGCTGGGAAAGTATGCTCTGACTTGTTCTGCTGACAAGTCATACACTCACGGACATGGCGCAGGACATCATCCTTGAGACCCTTCCAGGAGAATCTCTCTCTAATCTGCCTGTATGTTTTAAAATACCCTGGATGTCCTGCCAGTGGTGTATCATGGAAAGCATGCATAATCTTCTCTTTAAGTTTAGATTCAGGAACTAGGTAAATTCTGCCCTTATACAAAATCAAATCAGTCATTACCTTATACCGATCATCCTGAATTTTTCCATCCATAATATCACATGCCCACGTGTTTTTGGAATATTCAACTGACAGTTGAGATTTCCAATCTGCTGAAATCTCACTCAACGAACATAGGACAGCGGGATGGGGTTTCCTGGAAAGTGCATCAGCCACTACATTCTTCGTCCCCTTGACATACTCAATGTCAAAATCATATGCCTGGATCCTGCTGACCCATTTTTGTTGCCTCTCATTGAGTTCTTTTTGTTCCAGGAAATATTTCAAACTGTTGTGGTCGGTTCTCACCACAAATTTTCCACCCACCAAATACTGTCTAAACTTTGCCAAGGCATGCATAATGGCAAGCATCTCCTTATCATAAGTGGAATACAGTCTCTCATTATCTCTCAGCTTCCGGCTCTCAAAGGCAATAGGATGACGATCCTGCATAAGAACTGCACCAATCCCCAATCCCGAAGCATCACACTCTAAAATGAAGGGCCGTGAGAAATCTGGAAGAGCCAAAACTGGACAGGTGCTCATAATTACCTTAAGCTTCTCAAATACCACCTGTGCCTCATCTGACCAACTGAATGCACCCTTCCGTGTAAGATCTGTCAACGGAGCTACCAACTGGGAGTAACCCTTCACGAACCTCCTGTAATAACCACATAACCCTAAGAATCCTCGCAAGTCAGAGATATTCTTGGGTGGTGGCCAATCCTGCATTGCCTGTATCTTCTCCTGATGAACCTTGACCCCATTGGCCCCAATGACATGCCCAAGATACAGTATCTCCGTAAGCCCAAATTCACACTTGGACATCTTAGCAAACAAAGACTGAGTCTCCATTATGCTAAGTACCTCATCAAGATGCCTCAAATGATCATCCCATGTCCTGCTATAAATCGAATATCATCAAAAACACCAATACAAACCGCCTCAATCGTTTGTCAAGAGATGGTTCATACATGATCGAAATGTAAAGAAAGTGCATTAGTGAGTCCGAAGGGCATCACCAAGAACTCATAGTGCCCATAATGACATCTGAAGGCTGTCTTATGGATATCCTCATCCCGTACTCTAATCTGGTGGTAGCCTGATCGAAGATCAATCTTCGAGAAGTAGATAGATCCATGCAGCTCATCCAACAACTCATCAATGCGGGGAATGGGATACCTGTTTTTGATGGTTTTCTTGTTAAGTGCACGATAGTCAATGCACATCCTCATGGTCCCATCCTTCTTCTTTACCAATACAACTGAAGAAGCAAAGGGACTAGAGCTAGGACGGATGTGTCCCATCTCCAAGAGCTCTCTAATGGCTTTCTCTATCTCATCCTTGTATGTCTTAGGATGGCGATAAGGCGTAGTCATCACGGGCTTAGCACCCTCCTCAAGCTCTATAACGTGCTCAAACCCTCTATCTGGTGGTCTACCTGGAGGAATGTCACCAAACACTGAACCGTGCTTATCCAGTATGGTCTGGATGTCAATATGATAAGGCTGATCATCATCTGAAGAAGATTTGGACGAAATGAAACACTGGGCTGCCCATGCAATATCTCCATGTCTCGCTATAGACTCCATCCTGCGTGCTGAAACAACTCTAGGCCCACCGTCAGAAAGAGCCCGAAGCACAATCTTCTTCTTATCCACCATAAACTCTAACTCCATCCTCAAGGAAATCCGTACATATCTCGCAAGGATCAGTAACCACCTAAATACCCAAAATCAGTATCAATCTCACCAAGTCCAATAACATAGAAGTCATTGGTCAATGTATAGTCCCCCATCTCGAATACTAAGTCGTGGAATCCTCTTAGTGCAACCGATAAAGAAATCCATCTCGCCACCCGCATACACTAAACCCATCAAATTCCTCAACCTCGTAATCCCGCTTCGCCGCCAACCCTCATCAATGAAATTGTGCGTAGCTCCACTCACAACTGCATAAACAATCCGCTGCCCTTAAGCACTCCCTTCGATTTAAAGGGATGGTACCTAGAACGCCCGAAAGTGTGGCAATAGTAACATCGGATGAATCCAATGCCTCGCCCTCGCCAAGCTCTATTTGGGGCTGCTCCCCCTGTGCATCATGGTCACCGTCCTCATCCTCTACATCTGTACCTGGTGAGTGATCATCCTCTCCATCTGAAATCACCTCAATGAGATGCACCTTGCCTTTACCAAGGCAACGATGTCCAGGCTCCCAATGGTCTTTGCAATGAAAGCAAAGCTTCTTCCTCCTTAACTCATTACGAGTCTCCTGATCCACCTTGGGAGGTGGTGCACTCTTCTGTGGGGTGGTAGAGAGAGCGCTGAAATGGCCTGGAGCTCATGGGAAACTTCTTATTGGGATGATAAGAAGTGGGTTGATAGGAAGTGGGAGATGTGTCCAAGTCCAATGCCGTCTGAATGGCATCATGCAATGTCCTAGGCTTAAGAGCCTTGACCAATCCTCTCATCCTATCATGGAGGCCCTCTATAAATAACATAACCACCCTCTTCTCGTGCATCTCTCGAACCATAATGGCTATCCGCTGAAATTCGCTGATGTAAGAATCAACATGTCCACTGTCGAGCCGTGCAAGTCCTCGTAATATAGCTCCACATCCTTGCGATCAAACCTCGCAATCAATCACAACAAATCCCCGTATGAATGTAGAAGCTCATGACTCGCGAATTCAACCCATGGTGCCACCAATCATAAGCCACCCTCCAGTGCAATGTAGTGAATCGTATGGCCTCCCGCTCCTCATGGGCTTCGAGGGTAAGGTAAGTGTCGAGCTTGTGAATCCAAGCCTCGGCACCGATCTTTCCACTACCATCAAAGTGGAAAGGGTTACCTTATTGTAACTCCGCCGCAAATCTCTGCTCTGCCGTGCTCTAGGTCTCCTATCCTCGTCCAGCCTCTCACTGCCTCTCCTCTCGAGCACACATCATGGGAGGGGAAATGCATCCTCACATGCCGTGGCAAACTCCTCCACTCATCGCTGACTGCCATGATGGTATCCGGGAAAGCTGCTTCCTCCGACCGCCCTCAATCTCCTGGGGTCACCTCTAGGCAAGAAGTTAGGCCGCATGGGCCTGTCTCGCCGTCCGTGTAGGTCTCCTCTCGTCTGATGGGTATGCCTCCGCTCACGGCGTGGCGATCCCCTAACACTCCCAAGCTCTGAAGGTGATCTGCTATGATCCCTGTAGCTACTAGCAATGGATACGGATCTATCCCTCCTGCCATGCCTGTCCCGCGGCCTATCCAGTGCCAACCTGTCCAAAGTAGTACCCATGCGCTCCATGGTCTGTAACAACTGCCTCTGTGTAGCTGCCATATCCCGAATAAAATTCCTATCTGGATCTACATGCTCCTCTCGAGGACTCTCAGGTCTCTCACCCAAATGCTCCATTCTGTCACCACCTGCAATACCAGCTTCGAGCCGTGCTCGTCTGCGGGTGTAGTATCTATGTGTACCGTCCTCTCTGTGATGCATTCAAGGCTGATTTCTGTTTTAATGCCCTGGCTGTTCCTTCCCACACAGGCTGGGAGGATACACTGCTCTGATACCACTGAAAGATCCCAAACCCGTTTTGTCTGATTTTTTTTTTTTTTTTTTTTATATATTGCTCAGGTATAGAGCTGAACTGGTAATATCAGTTGAATCCATGAAATAACATTCTCACACTGCATAATAATCAAAATACTGCAAACTCCCGCAAACCGGGTATTTATAGAAATGGCGCCTAGGGTTTAAATGATTGATTTCTTCATAAATAACGCAGCCATACATTTAACATTGATTTTTAATGATAAATAACTAGGGCAAATACAAATAGAAATCTGCAGATGGAAAATACAGATACTACCCAAAAACTCACAGAATGAATCCTACCAAATCGATTTGGCATATATAAATGGCTGAAATGTATAACAATTAACTATCATGGAAAATACCTCTGAAAATGCATACACCAACTGTAGAACAAGTCGCCCCACTCCTGATGTTGCCTGAATGCCCACTGCTGCAATTTATTTCTCTCGACACTGCTGAAATGAAAATAACCTGTGTAAACAATGAAGATCCCTGGGTAGAATCTTCTCTCACTGCTCCTGGGGTTTCCGTCCGCAAGAGTAATAATCCAGAGGGTTTCCGTCCTTGGATTTTGTCTGCAAAAGCTCTGTGCTCACTGCTCTGTAAAAATAATAATAATCTGAATGTCCTTTCCCCCAAGTCGCATTTTTCATTATATAGCCAAAAACCCTCCAAATCTCCAAGTCGCACTTTTTGGCCAAACCCAAATAATTAATAATTAATTAATTATTTTCCTTTTCTAAGTGGGTCGCATTTTTGGGTTTAATCAACATACCCAGGCAAGTCGCACTTTTGGCTAGGAATTGCATTTAAATAATTTATTAATTTTATTTAAATACCTTTTCCTAAGTCAAAGTCACCCAACAGTTTATTAATTCATTATATGTGCTTTAATGATATTTTATTTAATTTCGAGCACCATATAAAAGAATAATAAACCGAAGTCACCCTGATTTCAACGACAATTTTGCGGGTAGTCCCTCAATTGACAAACACCCTTTTGGCCGTTGGGTAGACAAAACAAGCCAAAAAAAACTAGCCAAAAGGTCTTCGACCAAACTAACCGAGAAAGAGGGATTTTTAGTAGTCCCTAATGACACTATTTCTATGGCATTGGCCTTATTTTTGAGTGCTAGGATGCTCTCGACCAAATTTGTAACTTCCAACTCGTGGTGGGTATCAAATTCTCTTTTGAATTTCAATTAATCGGTTTTTGCTAAGCTGATTTGTTGGGAGTTCAAACTCGGAGTGAATGCTTCGTCTTTTCTTCAAGTCACTAGGTGTATATCAAATGGTTTTGGGTCACCTTGTGCCACAAATATTTTCCCTAAGTGTAGAAATCTTATTTCTTGGAATAGCGTGGAAGGGATTGCCTTCATACGATGTATCCATGGTTGACCAAGGATCATATTATAGTTGGTTTCCTGATCTATAATATAAAATTCGGTGAGGACCGTCTTGGGTCCTAAAGTGATTGGTAAAACTATGGTTCCAATTGAAGTGGACTTGAGGCTATCATAACCTCTTAGCGTATTTCATGTTGTGGAATAGTTTGTCTCTCCATATCCTAAATTTTAAAGAAAAGTGAAGGGGACTATGTTAATCTTTGCTGCCCCATCACAATCAATCATTGCACATTTGACATAATTATAGTAAACTCATACTCGTAAATGTAAAGTCGGGTCACCTCTTCATGCAATTTCAGCATCTATTGGCATTTTGCTTATATCAAATATAAACTCGGTGTCCCTATCCAATCAGTGTCTTTGGAGGGTAGACGTCAAAGTCTACATGGTTTACTTGTGCCGGGGAGGAGTGATGTTGATTAAATGACCAAGGCCTAATGCTTCTAAGAGGGCAGCCCTATAGGTGGGAGATTTATTTAACAAGTCCAAGAAGGAGATGTGAGAGAAGGTTTTTGCTAAATCATTAATTAAATCATAGGCACCTATGGGTTTTACCAACGTTTGTTGAATGTTCTCTAGTTCCAATGGATAACTTGGAGTTGGTTGAGAAGAGTAATCCGTGTTCTTGTTATGGTTTCTATGGGTAACTCGGTGTCTAATTCTACCGGACCAACTATCTTGGTTTTTGCGGTCGAGTTCCTAATGGGGTGCGACCGGTGGATTTAATGAAGTTACAAATTCGTGATCATTATTTCTGTTATAACATGCTTGTTTATTCCACTTCAATATAACATGTTATTGTTAGAATGGTTTGGGAGCGGATCATTAAAGATCTTGAGGGGTACATTTTGAGGGGAAAGCGCCCTTGTGTAAGTGTTTGGAGCAAAAAGTGCTACATAATTTGCTAAGGATATACCTATAAAGAGTTGTTTTTGATCTTTTGGCAAACACCGCATGAATTTATTGTTGTAACGGAAATTCCTAGTATCATGGCCTTGAATTTTTTTGGAAACCACAATACAAATTGTGATTATAATTTCAAGGTTGTTGATTTGAAACTGTTGTGGTCCAAAATTGATAAGGTTCTTTGGTTATTAGAGTTAATATTTTGAGGTCTGTTGGCTTGGTTTTGACTTTGATATCCAGTTGGGTTTTGATTTGGACCTTGTGTTTGGATTTTTCGTTGTTGTTGTTGTTGTGGTCATGGTGGATGATTAAAATCCACCATGTTGATTGTTAGAGTAAAATTGTTATTTCGCTAATTGTTAATGGGTGGAAAAATGTTCACAACATTTGCTCTTTTAGTTTGGTCAGTTACTCCATTTGTTGTAACTCCGCGATTCTTTTTAAGGATCTTAGGTCCTTGATTAGCATTCCCTGACATTTGGATAGGCTGCGGTGTTTTGATTGGGAGTGGTTGATTTACCGTTTGTTCCATATGTCTTACGACCACTATCTATCGCTGCTTGGTCAATTCGGAGAGCACTCTCAAGTACTTCATCATTAGTTCTTAGTGGGAACTTCTGGACTTCTTCCTTTATCTCTCTATTGAGATAATTAAGGAATAAATCGCATAGTTCCATTTGATCCATGTTTGGAGCACTTGCTGATGAGTAGAGAATTGTACGCCATCTTTGAATAAAATGATCTACAGGTTCATTATGTTCTTGTTTAATATGCAAGAATTCCCTAATTCTTGTTCTTAAGTAATCTGCTCATATCAAAAGCTTTGATGAACTCGACACGAGTTGTTTAAATGAGTGTATCGAGGCTTCATGTATTCCATAATACCAATCAAGGGAAATACCCTATAATGTTTTAGGGAATATCTTAGCAACAACCCCATCCCAAGGAGTAATTCTTGTATGGTGTGGCATAGGCCTTAATGTGTGCATTTGGATCCCCTTCCCCTTTACACTTTGGTAAATCGGGAAGAGGTCTTGGAAGCATAACACATTGGATGGTGAAGTCTAGGGGCTCTTTTAAATATTCTTAATAACTCCCTACCACATAGGCCTCACCATCGACGGTGCTTGCTAAGGGGGTGGGGTTGGCATGGTTTGTTGATATGGCATAGCATATGAATTTATAGGGACATAAGGGAATCCCTGTGGTTGAACGAACATATTGGGAGAAGAGAACATGTATCCTTGTGGTGATTTTGAATAAATGTTTAATTAGGGAGGAGCATTGTTTTGGTATGGGTTGTTTGGTGCCAAGCTGGGAGGTATCATATTTTCAACTAGAGCGGCGTTTAAAAACGTGATCCTAGTTGGTGTTTGCTGTGGGTGATTATACGGATGTTGAGGAGGCATCACTAAGCGTGCCTATTCCTATAAGGAGGTCAACTTGAGTGGGGTGATGCAGAGGGTTGGGGATTCCTGTTTGCCCAAAATATGAATTTTGGTTTGCTTGAGCAAGTTCCAGTCCTCTAACCTTCTCAACTAAAGCTGAAATGACCTCTATTGGCGAAGACACATTGTTTTGCCTTAATGGCGTTTGTTTTATACCTTGGGGTTGTAAAGGGGTATGATACCTTGCTATGAATTGATCATTACCCTGCCAAGCTTCACCGAGGGCATTTCCCATAGGTGGAGGAATGGGGGTGTTTTCTTGGAGTAGGGTATTGGATTGTATTTGCAAACTCCCTATAAGTGGATACATGTTTTGGAAGCATTGTTTGCTTCTAGTGTAGCGTGCTAAGTACTCCTCATCCAAAAATGGGAGTGGATCTGATTGTCTACTGATCTGTGGTCTGAACAAGACCTAAGGAGATGAAGTGGATTCTCCAGTAAACATCATATTGTTAGAGCCTGAGGGATCTGGTTGTTGTGTTTATGCAAGCTGATCTAACTCCTCAATTCGGAATGAAGAACTGGAACTAGTTCTTTGAGGGGGAGTTTGAGATGAAAAGTAATTACTTGAATAGTTACCATCCCACAAAGAAAGCGAGGGTGATGGTCATCTATTTGTTTGACCATATAATTTGTTTCGATAACCGAGAGAGGTTTTTCATATGCGTCGTATCCCGACGTATTCAGGGGGTATATGAATACCCACAGAATAATGGGAAAGAGTGAAGATGGATGAAAGACATGAAAATATAAGAGGAAGAATTGTTTGTTTCACATCGGGTTCACCAATTTTGTACGATGGAAAAGTGACATGCAAGAATAAGAATCTACAAGTAACTCTTGCTTGTACCCGACCTCCCGAGGTCATGCCGAGATGGCGGTGAATGTGGAATATATATGGATATAGATAAACTAGTTGGGTAATCTTATATCCTCAATATGCAATAATGGAATCTGTGAATCTAAGGTGAAGAAGGCCCTCCTAACCTGAATTGGTGTAATGGATTGCTCAGATATAATAGTTGTTCGAGGCTCAAATCAATGTCGAGATCCGTTGAGATCATGTTGTTGTTGGATACGTGGGAAGTGACCAATAGGTGCTTCGTGTATATTTCTAAACAAGGTCATGAAAAATGGAGATGGGAGATGTAGTTGATTCTCCGAGGTTTTATGGTTGATTCTCTCGGTCTAGTCTAGAAATCCTTAGCTTGATTGGTTCTACGTTTAATAAGGAGAATTGTGTAATGATATCGGTGGGAGTGTTGAGGACTTAAATACTACTGTTCGTAAACCAGCATCAACGCCTAATCGATCATAGGCCCGTTGGGTTTTGGACCCGTGGATCACAACTATAAGTTCGTGGTTGTGTTGGACCTCCTATGGTCATGTGAAGAGTTAATCTCTCCTTCCAATTATCCAATAATCATACACCTTTTCAGCCTCTATGTTTAGAACTAGAAGTTGTGTAATTTTCTCATAATATCTTACGGGTGTTACAGTAACTTGAATGCATAAGCTAGTATCTATGTCAACGAGGAGGTATCCTTTGTTAGGTTGTGGAACTAAAGGATTGCTGACCAAATACTTGTTCTCTTTCGAATCCTTATACAGTCATACGGATTCCCTATCAAGGTAATCTATAGTTAGGATGATTTGACCAAAATGTGTATGCCTTGTCGTCTTCAATATTTAACTCTCTCAGTTGTTCACTAATTTCTCATAGGTTTACCGTTGCTTGAAAGACCTGTATCCTAAGGTCTTGATCTATATCAACTAGTGTTTTGGGGAGATTTGGTTGAGGCACTATTGGTTCAAATATGTATTCTCTGGGCTCTCTAGGTCCCGTGATTGTCATGTAAAATGATTCAACTTTTAAGTAAAACTAATAAATTAATTATGAAAGATGTATCTACACTATGTATGTATTCTTTTATTTTTGTATTTTCGATGAAGTATTTTAACGAAATTAAAAGAGAAGCTATTTTAATATATTTAGCAAATGGACAACTAATCTAGTAACATAATTAAAACAAAGAAAGTATCCCGATGTAGCTTATTTACTTGTGCAGTTGGGAATTTATCCTAAATATCTAAGAAACTAATTGTTTTAAATTGAAAGGCTCTCGTTCCTACCTCAGAAGTGAGGAATGAATCATATTTTCTCAGAAAATATCAATCCCCATAGCTTCCTGGCGATATCGAGAGTAAGATTTGACTGAAATAAAATAATTTACTACTCAATTTGATACATTGTAACTAGAACTTTGATATCTCAAACTGAAGGTTACAAAACATTGCTAAATCTAGTTGTGTGTGACTTCATCCCCTCAAAGTGTGATCTCCTCATTCATTCATGTTCTCTTGAATCTAGTAAAGCATGTGTATGATAGCATCAACAAATTAAGGTACTCGAACAATGGCGGTTTCGATATAGACCTAATAGAATGCGAGTAAGAGAGAGATAGTGCAACTGAATAGAGCTTGACTATGTAATTCCTAGCGAGATTTATTGCATGGGAATACAACACAAATGCGCCAAGAGTTCTAGAAACTATCTTTTTGACTAAACAAAACCTCTGTAACTCTAAATGGATTCCAATCTAAGAATGAAACTACCTTACAGCTCGACTTGCATGGAGATGGATGAATGAAGCAAGATTGAAACAAGAAGATCAATCGACCTCTAAACAACAAAGGAAGACTAACAATGGATGCAAAACATGAAACTATTGGAATTCTAAGCAAGAAACCCAAAATACTAAATGGTTAAATAGAGGAGGAGAGGGGCCATTTTGTTTAAAACATGCTAGCTATTTATAGAAAATGCATTGACTAGAAGGTAACTTGGAATGAAACTCTTTTACCATTAAACAAAGTTAAAAAACTATTCACTGGGGCTGCCAAAATATAAATGCAAAGAAAAGTAGCTGAAAAATGCAGATAGAAATTGAAATTTTACATTTGTGGGATCGTTGGAACTTTTTGGAAAATGCGCATGGGACCGCCTCCTGTGTAGGGCGGTGGTTATGAAACCGCTTCCCTATCTTGGGTGGTGGTCATGGGACCTCCGTCCAGCAGAGAGCTGTGGTCTCATCACTTGAAACCAAAATGCAAGGAAAAGGGGGGCAAGGGCTGAACAAAGCACGTGGAGGCCGGAGTGAGGCATACGGGATACAAACGTATACTTGGCAAGTTTTTGGATCCACGAACACCTTATGAGGAGACCTATACCATCATTGGGGTATGTGTAACATCTTTCCGGTGGTGTAATACCCTACTATTTTTGTACATACAAGAACCCTTCATTGTTGTAGGTGAATTCATTGCTCTTTTGGAGGTGGTTGAGGGAGGATTTTGGGTTTCTTCTTGTCTCCTTCTCTCTTTCTTTATATATATTGTAAGGAGGGGGAATTTTCTAAAGGTTGGACCTTTTGGCTTTGCACCCTCGCTTATTCTCTATCTATGAGTGATCTTGTGGAGTTCAAACCTCCCATAAAAAATTATAATGCAAGTTTTTGCCTCTTGGCCATTATAATGGACTGTATCAAATTTGTGGAGAAATAAAATAATTTTGTGGATGATTTCAAACCTCTCTTGTGTTCATTTTCTTCATCTGTTCTCTCATTACAGTATTGTTTATCTATGTATGGTAGTTGTATTACATTTTAATGGTTTGTGTTTAATGGAAAAGTAGGTGTTCAACATTCCTTTGGTGCATCACCTCTGTTAATTTAGGTTTATTTTCTTGTATCTTCTTAACCCTACCTCCTTAAGCAAGTTAGAGTAAGTTATAGAGTATATCCTCTGCAATATGAACGTGTGCACTGGACATAGGAATAAGAACCGAACTTCATTCGGAGAGCTCTCTTGATTCGAGAAGTCCCACACTTTGAGAGATGCTCCATGTTAGGCAATCACACCGAGAGTCTCAACCCATCGAGTTGCAGATATTCAGGGGTTTTGTGATTTAAGAATGTGCATTTTTTGGGATTTAATGATACCCCAAATCTCCTACATATTTGAAATACCTGTCTTAGATGAAAAAGGTGATCATATGCATTTTTGGAGAACACCATGATATCATCAAGATATTTCAATACTATTTTGTTGATCAACCCCGAATGCCATGTCCATCGCTCTTTAGAAAGTGACTCTAGCATTAGAAAATCCAAATGGCATCTTCTTGTAGGCATAGGTGCCCCACTTAGTGGTGAAATCCATTTTGAACTAGTCATCTTATTTTACCATTATCTAATTATACTCGAGTAGCCATCAAGGAGGGAAAATCTTTCCAACCCGGATACCACTTGAAATATTTATTCCATTGAAGGGAGTGGATGGTGGTCTTTGAGAGATTCCCTGTTCATGTCTCGGAAGTCCACGCACAACCTGATTTCCCTGTTATTCTTCTTGACCAAAACCAAGTTGGCAACCCAACTTGATTGCTTGATTGGAAATATAATGCTTGCCTTTATTAGCTTGTTTAGTTCTTTCTTCATAAGAGGCTCAATGTGTGGGTTGACTGGTCTTTGCTTCTACATGATGGGATTAACAATTGGATTCAGTTCTATGGTATGTTGTGTTAGCTTCAGATTGAATCCTTGCAGGTCCTCATAACTCCAAGTGAAGACATCTAGAAACTCTTGGCAAATTTGTGTGAACTCATATCTCTCTTATTCAGTGGCCACCTTGCCAATTTGGAGTGTCTTTCCTTCCCCAGAAAATAGGTTCTGAATCGTCTCCTTTGACCCATATGTTGGATTTATCTTTACGAAACTGGTCATTAGGATTGAAGATAGACTCCAATGTTACCAAACCCTTTGGAAGCTTGTTTGTCTGCAGCTGCACTACTTGGTCCCCGTACTATTGCTCTAATTTGTCTTGATTCCTAGATGAGAATTCAGCCTCTTCTTGCAAGAAATTAATGATATGTTGATTGTTCTCAAACACCTACCAACTTGTGTTGTTATCTGGCACTGCTGGCCTTACAATCACATGCATATGTGGTTGTGTTTTGTATCTTTTGATGTTTTCAACCACTTCAAATGTTCCTTCAACTCTGTGACCCTATCTCAACTTGGTCTTCTTCCACAGGCATGGACACAATGTTGAAAGCTTCAAAGTCTTGATTAGGTCCCATGCCCTATTTGTGTAGCTTTTGAGTAGGTCATTTTTGCAGCATGTTGCCCCTTGAATTGATTGATGATTAGATCACTATCACCAAATACTTGAAAATTATTTATGCCTCTTTTCCTAGCCTAATGAACTCCATGAAACAAAGCCTCATATTCAGCTATGTTATTCAAACATGTAAACTGAAATCTAAAAGCTCAATAATACTTTATGTTCTATGGTGAAACTAACATTGCACCTCCTCCAGCACCTTGTTTGCTTCTTGAACCATTGAAAAATAGTTTCCAAACTTCATTTTCATCCTTATTTTCTAATTTTGTGATGTTAGGAATGGGGGAATCTTCTTCATGTACACAATATACACCCAATTCAAATTCTTCCATCTCTTTGCATGGGTCAAATGAATGCCTTTTGTTTTCCCAATCATCCAGAGTCAAATCTAGAATACCCTCAACCTTAGTACCAGTTTCTAAATCATTTGAACATTATTCCTAACCGAAGGCTAAGCAATTTTCATTGACAAGACTTGGCACATGAGGTTCAATGTGAAATTTTGCAATTGGTTCTGACCTAATTGTATCCTTAGCTCCATACCTTGTCCTAAAGATCATGTGTGACCAATCCATAGATAGATATCCACCAATTTTGGTAGTGAAATATCTTGACAAACATAGTTCGAGAGTGGTGGTAAGTCAATAATAGATACATCTGCCAGAATCATTACATTTGGGTAGGCATGTAATGTTAGGATTAACCCTTTGATGAACCCAACCGTTCCTCTTTCGCTATCCCATCCAGCTGCACTAATCCTCTCAATATTGGCTCATAATTTATACCCAATTGATCTGCTATTTACATCGGTATCATTGAGCTACTTGCACCCGAATCGATCATGTAGTTATGTACTAAGTTATTCCCAAAAATTAATGACTCATAGATTGGTGAAGGCTTCAAATTCTTGCTTGGTTGACTTTGGGTTTTCAGAACTCTCAAGCCCCAAAACTTGAAAACCACACCTAAATGTCTGAAATTTTAGACTTTCAAACTTTCGGGTTTCAATCTTTCGTAACTCTCAGGCCATTTTGAGTGGTGTACAATAGCTCGACTTCCGAAACCAAAATTTCTGAAAGTCTGAATTTCGGGATTTCGGAGGTTGCATGCATTTTAGACTCGAAAATGAAGAAATATAGTCCGCCATTTTTAGGGTGTCAGGATTCTCACCTACCAAAATTATGAGGTATGAGTTTCCTTTCTTTCCCAACAAGGAACAACACATGGAGGCATGGGTTTTGCAGTAGAACCCATCATTTTTGCAAGAAAATTCATTACTCTTTTGGAGGTGGTTGAGGGTGGATTTTGAGTTTCTTCTTGTCTCCTTCTCTATTTCTTCCTATATATTGTAAGGAGGGGCAATTTTCTAAAGGTTGGACATTTTGGCTTTTCACCCTCCCTTCTTCTCTATCTGTGAGTGATCTTTTGGAGTTAAAACCTCCCATAAAAAATTATAATGCAATTTTGTGACTCTTGGCCATTGTAATGGACTGTATCAAATTTGTGGAGCAATAAAGTAATTCTGTGGATGATTTCAACCCTCTCTTGTGTTCATTGTCTTCATATGATCTCTCATTAAATTATTGTTTATCTGTGAATGGTAGTTATATTACATTTTAAAGGTTTGTGTTTAATGGCAAAGGAGAAGTTTAGAATTCCTTTGGTGCATCACCTCTGTTAATTTAGGTTTATTTTCTTATATCTTCTTAACCCTGTCTCCTTGGAAAGTTAGAGTAAGTTTTAGAGTATATCCTCTACAATATGAATGTGTGCACCTGAATAGAGTAATAGGAACCGGCCTTCATCCAGAGAGCTCTCTCAATTCGTAATTTCCCACACTTTGAGAGATGCTCCATGTTATGCAATCACACTGAGAGTCTCAACCCATCGAGTTGCGGACATTCTGGGGGTTTTGTTAGCTTGGAATATGCATAGGTGACATAAAGTCACTTCAAGTGATAGTTACACTCATGAAGACTCTCCATGTGGGGCAATTAAGGTTTTGGGATTCTTTTTGGAAAAGGAAATTATAAAAGGAGTCACTTGGGGAGAGAGAGACACATTATGATATCTTATACTTTTAAGTGGGTTGTTTGTTTTTGACCTTTCTTGTGGAGGTGAGATTCTAGAAGAACCCTAGGTTCATTGGTATGAAATCCATACCTATCTAGCAAAGCATTCTTTAGTGGTTAAATATCCATCCGTATCTTTCTATTTTTGGGATTCGAGTCGGATCATATTTTTAATTCATATTTTAAACAATTGTTTTCTAGGGTTTTATCTACTTAGTTCAAGATTTGAGGAGAAATTGTAGTTGCCTTCTACCTAGTGGAAAATTATGCTTGAATATGAATTAGATAGATATTGGATTTATCTATATTTTGAGCTATCATTTGTAATCATATCCCAATTATTTCTAGAGTCATTAATTTTAATTACAATCTACATATTTTTTTATATAATTTCTGAGTTTAAAGTATATCCTAAAAAGGATATTTCAATGGAATCATATATGGATTTACTCTAGCCTATTGGGTTGTTTATGAAGGTTTATTCTAGTAGGAATACACCCAAAAAAAAGGTGAAATATGTATGACAATGAGGAGCTTAATGAAGAGGTAATGAAAAAATTATTCATCAATATGGTAAAACAGCAGGAAACCACAAATCTCTATTTGAGCCAACTCACAGAAAAATTATCACAGGGTAGATTTGGGAATCATGTGGAAAGAGGAGAAAATAGTAATATGGGGCAGCAGGCTCAAAAGGGTGAAGGTAGCAATTCAGGGCAACACACTTCCCCTTCCCATAATACACATTCGAGCATGCATGAGCCAACATTTTTGAAGGATCCAAAAATTACACAAGTGGGACAACACTCAGAAATTTATGATGAGGAGACTTGTTGGCTGAAGTATGAATCATTGAGTGAAGTTTTAAAGCTAACATGCCCCTTTACTGAGTCTGCTTGCAAGATGAATATCGGTAGTAGGCCCAAGAGGGATCACTCTATTCATGTTCCAGAGTTGTAGAGGAGATTGGGACAGATTTCCATTCCACAATTTGATGGTTCTAAGAAGTGTACAATGATGGATATAAAATTTGAAGACATACTTTGACTTGAATCCCATGTGCGAAGAGGATGCAATTAAATTTGCAATCCTACATCTTGAGGGAGATGCTCATGACTAGTGGCATCATGGTCTTGTTACACAGGGGCACATGAATATTAATACATATGCAGAGTTTACACAAAGGTTGATGAGTAGGGTTGGCGGGGAGGGATCTTAACGGGTTCTTCAGAGAGTTGAATCATTTAAGATAGATAGGATCTTTAGACAGATACATTGCATATTTTTAGAGGCTTTCGGTTATGGTTTCTGATGTCTCAAAGATGATATTGAATTCACTCCTCATAAAAAGTTTGATAGATGTACTAATAGGGTTTGTGAAGGAATTTGATCCTCCTTCATTGAATGATGCTATTATGAGAGCATGAGATTTGGAGTTAGCTACTCCAAAGTCAAGGATTCCACCTTGATTTTAGTAAAGGAACCTCCATATAGACCATAAGCCATTCATTTCTCAAATCAAGGTGGAATGATGTAGCTAATAAGCCATTCATTTCGCGAGAGCTTAGAGATGAGTTGAGGTGAAAGAAACTATGTTTCGATTATCATACACCTTAGGATCCAAGGAAGATTGCAGAGGGAAAGGAAACACCCAATTCATTTAGGTCTTTAAGGAGTGTGAAGGTAATAAAGATGAGGAGTTAGAGATCCACAAGCTAGATGATGGAGATGGAGTTGCATTGGATAGTATTGATGTGGAGTAGGAGGATGAGACTTTTCCTAGGAGATTATAGCTACATTGTATAATAACCCAAGGTACAAGGCATTCGGGGTAAGAGAATTTATGAAGGTTCAAAGCATGTGGTGGTGCACATTGATAGTGGGCATAGCCAAAAATTAATTTATGCATCCTTGGTTGAGAGGTGATGTCTACAGATAGAAGAATTTAAGGGATTCAACATTTTTGTATCTAATTGAGAGTCTATGAGATATACACGGAGAGTTCCACAACCTGAGATTCGCTATGGGTAACTACATAGTTACCAATTATTTCAACATATTTGGTATTGAAGAGACTGTCGTAGTGCTAGGAGTGAAGTGGATTCACTCTCTTGGTGAGTTTAAGACTAAATTTCAAATGATGGAGATGAAGTTTAAGTCAAGGGAAAGAATGTAATCTTGAGATGTTTATCTACATGAGCACCTAGAGTGGTTCTGACCAAGGAAGAGAGGATTTTACAGTGCGATGGGGTTTTTATTATTTCTATTAGATGTGGAGTTTAATGGATATGGGGGTGACCAGTATTTTTGCACATGAGACAATTACAAAGATTAGGATTATATGTTCATATCAATGGATTTTATCATTATATTGGTTATTTGAGGTTTTAGAATATTGGATATCTCATTTTCTTGTTGAGTGCACCAATAATTGACACACTTATGAGATTCTGGATGGTCACACATAAGATGACAACTATATATTGGAGGATGACATGATCTTCTATTAGGATAGGTTGCACCTTGTGCCAGATTCATGGTTGAGGATGGAGATACTATGAAGTGTGCATTGTTCTTCCATGACTAGAAACTTGAGCATCAATGAGACCTATATGTTCATATGGCATAGGTTGATGGAAGATATCCTCAACTATATATGTGTATGTGTGATTTGTTAGTATGAAAAATCAAATAATACAAGCTCATCATTTTTTAAGCCAACATGGGATAGAACTCCTATGTACTTTACTGCTTCTATGCACATAAAGAATATCATGCATGTGTTAGTCGGTGAAGGGAAAGAGTTGACTCAGTTCCCTATTTCTTCATTAGGTTCACATTTAGCACGGGGAGGTGGACGTGAGTTACAAGATGTCTTTTTTTTCTCTTGGGGTGTTTGATGATACAATGATGAGAATACATAGGTATACCATGTGTGATGTTCATTCTCATTATAGACCTCTAGACTTGAATAGAATTCATACTATTGAGTTAAATAGTATTTAGGAGGTTGACAACTTGGGTGGGGATGCTATGGGGTTCGAGTTGAATTTCATAACCATGGGTTAACTAAAGAAGGAGTGATTGTGAGTGACCACATGATGGAAGCTTTACGGTGGCAAGTGGATTGGATAGATTGAATAGTTTCGGTGTGGGTACTAGTGAAGAGTTTTGTAGGCATCATACTACTGGGGAAACATTTCTCTCTACTCAACATGGAGAGTATGATGATTACATAGGGTGTCTTCGTTACTTCAGATCTCACCAATCATTGAGTGACTATAGGGTGAGGTCGGGAGACTTTCCTTATTGTATTTAGTTTATAACAATTATTTTGATTGATTTTAGGATGAGGTACAAAAATTTCTTTGTGGGATATAGCTGCGGTATGACAAGATAATGCTTGGGGTCAAGATTTTTTGATAAGAGGATGACTATAATGTCTCCATTTGAGAACATGTCCTAGGAGGCTTTTTATATTTATTAGCCTTGGTTATGCACGAGGGCTACTAACATTGATGGTTATTGGGTGTGGTTTGTACCTTCATTTCACTTACATGTTATGTTTTTAGTTAGACATGTACTTCAAGGTGACTTAAATGAAATCAGGTTGTGAGATGCTCCCTAAGGTACTTTATGTTATATTTAGTTGATGAATTAAGTGATGGGTGAATATATTGTACTTTATGTGAACTAATTCTTCATTGGGGCCATTTAAGTGGACCTTTTTGGCATAACCGATATAAAGTCACTTTAAGTGATGATTACATACATGAAGAATCTCCATGAGTGTTAATTAGGGTTTTGGGATTCTTTTTGGAAAAGGGAAATTATAAAAGGATTCATTTGGGGAGAGAAAGACACATTATGATATCTTCTACTTTTGGGTGGTTTGCTTGTTTTTGATCATTCTTATGGAGGTGATATTCTATAAACACCCTAGCTTTGGTGGTGAGATATCCATCCCTACCTAGTTGTAATCATTTTTACCCAATTAATATCTATGAATGTTTGCACTTCATCCAAAAATATCTAGAAGCTCACCCGAAGTACACACAACCCTGAGGTCCCTCCTTTGTTATAATTTTCAAAATATTAGCATGCATGTTTACAAAATTCATAACTTGTAATAATCATTCATACAGAGAAGCATCATAAACTTGGTAATCCATAAACATATATAATAAGGAAACATAATCAAAACTCAATATAAACAATATCACTTTAATTCCCAAAACTCCATCATAAACATTTTTGCATTACATAATCAAGAAGATGAATACATAATAGTTTAATACATCATTACACATGACATGTGCTTCTCATGTAGGCTCATAAACAACCATGATCTCCAAACCCTAGCACTCTCTAACTCCTTAACTCACTTGATCCCAAACAAGAATGCACTACACCTATATATACAATGGGGACTTTACCTTCACAATCTTAATGCTTTTTCCTAATACTAGGCATACATAATTCCTGGTAATAATATAGATTAACCTAAATATATGACTTTCTTTAATCCTATTATTAGCTTGATCTGTGCATGATCCTTTAATTATTCCCTGCATGTGATTTTTCTAATTATATCTCCTTTGTGTGCATCCCAAGCCATCCTGCTTTTTTCTATTTTTACACCTTGCTTGGATGCCACTCCAATGCGAGTTTCTAATTTTATCCATGTCTTTAGAAAATTGACTAAGTCTTAAACTCTTTCTGCTCATGTGTGAACCTTCAAACATAAAATCCTTCTAGCATATGCATGCCCCTTCATGCACCCCTTGAACGCAGATCCCAAACCTCCATGCATGGCTAATACTTAGCCATTTTCACCTGCTCAACATTACCCCACACTAAATTCATTTCCTATCCTTAGAAATGTTTCTCCCTACTTATTCCTCCAATGAATGAATCAAATAATGTTTTAAGAATTAGGAGAAAAATACCATGAATGCAAAGAATAATAAATCTCAAACTTATGCACATGAGACATCAAGAATCGAGCAATTTGGAGGAGGTGTGGAAACTCCACACTCAATGCATCTTCTAACTGTTTCCATTCTACAAACTCCTATGTGGCTTTCATTTGTGTTGCATTTACAATTCCTAAAATTCTATCATGCATCAACTCGTCCACTTCCCCGTGAGTTATTTCATAACCACATTCGAATCAGTAGTCACTCCCTCCATCATATCCATTCACTCCATGATGAGGAGTTGTATGTACTTGATTTAGAATCCCACAGTCTCCATCATGGCCTTTATTAGATATTTACACGTTGATATATTTTTCATCATCTTTGTTCACTCAATCTTATTACTTGGAGTCTTCTCCTATACTTCCTTGAGCTCGCCTCTTCCTTAGCAACACACACACCGAGAAAAGGGTCACTTTTCTAGAACCTATCAAAATCCAACTTAGCCGTGCTATTTACCTCCTTGAACTATGTTATTAGGGCCTCAAGCTCAGTTTTCTTGGCCTTTACAACCACTTTATTCCATTTCTTATCCTCAAAAAATTCTTTTGTTGATGGCCGCATGGCACTTTTGATGTTCGTAACGGTATCCCAAAAATTACTTGAGATACTCCATCTCATCAATATAATATGGTCAAGCTTGGCTTACCAAGGTGGGGCATGCACTTGTAATTTTCTTTACCAATTATCTTTCCTTGTCATAAGCCTCCTTTGTGTGCTTCTTCTCTCCTTTTATATCATCCTTCAAATTCTCAATCTCACCCTCCTTATTCCTCCTATATTCTACCATGAGCCTCATGGCATCCCCATTGTTTACACTTATATGTGTAAGCTAGCTGTAAGCTTATTCAAGGCATTGCATGCCTGCTCATTAGTCAACATTGTGGGGTCAAAAATATTATATTCTTTTAATGGATCCTTTATTAATGCGAGAGTGGAGTAGGACCTATTACTTATATCAAAATTTGTCTCTTCTTCATGCGTATGAATGCTCCATGACAACATTTTATTTGTGTGTGAGATCCCACCTCTCTAATCTAATAGGTCCTAGACAAATAATTTTTCTATAGGCATCGTTCTTTAAAACATGTCCTATAGTACCTATTAGTGTGAAATCACAACAACCCCAAATGAGCTATGGATTTGATTTTCTAAGGCAGAATCATCTGGTGTGATTGCTTAACATTGAACTTTCCCCAAGGTGTGGGACCTTGCAAAAGTGGGAAATATCTCTAGAGAAGGCTAGTTCCTCTTCCTAAACTACCTACCACAAGCTACTCCAGTGCAGGAAAAATAAATCTAACCTAATATAACCATTCCAAGGAACCAAGGAGAGAGAAAAAGGAAAAAACAGAGCCTACACTAAAGTGGTGATACACCAGTAAAGGAAGTGAGATATTCTATTGAGGGAGAAAGAAACAAAAAAATGGAGATGAGGGAGGTCAAGACAGAAGTGACACGGCCCAGATCTTCAAATTTGCCATTAAAATCCATGAAACACAACATCTTGCACCTGTAAATGTGAAATACATGCACATAAAAACAAATATGGAAGGGAGAGGCACGAAGAAACAACAAAATGATGCAAAGGGTTGAAGAACACCACAAAAACTTTTTTATTGCTCTAGAAGGTGCACAGACCATTACATTTCTGGAATAGAGGCACAAATACATTTTCCAGGCATGGGAGAAGGTTCACTACTCAAAAATGGCATCAAGAAAAAAATTTGACAGAGTTTCTCTATGCCCAAAATGTCTCTCCTAAAAATGAGAAGTGTTACAATATATAGAAAGAATGAGAGAGAGAAGAGGAAAAATCAAATTCTTCTCCAATCACCCTGAGATATGCATTGAATCCTACCTTGAAGATTCAAATGCCATCAATCAATGCCCCTTTCAAATCTACCCCAAATCACGATGGATTGGCTCCCTTTTCATCTCGGCGTGTTGAAGAATAATGACAGATGAAATCGAATTAGGTTTGGTAGTTGAAGAGCAAGAAGATCCTGCATTAAAGGCCCGAAGATGTTTTCTCCATTTTTCACCTACCAAGGATTGAAAAAATGATTTTTATCTTTGCATGGCATAGAGGACGTCGACTCATTTTCAACGGTGTAAGATTTGTAATATTTCAAGCCCTAAGTTGAAATATATGCCCCTCCAAAGTTTGTATCGAGTCCGTACAAATGGACGGGAAAACAATTTGAAAAACTAGGTCCCCTTTAATATGGGACATGTGACAACTAGATTAGGGAAAAATTGGGTTTGCGGGTCCGTAATTTATCTTTTCCCCTTTTTCCGCAAGAATTGTGAAATCCAGAAAACTCTTGCGGCCCTGCTCCACTTGGACACGTGGCACCCTTTGGTTGGCTGGGGGATGCGCTTCACCTTTTGTCTCTGGGCCTTTTTGTCAAAAGGAAAATTTTCACCTTTTGCTCCGACGGCCCGCTTTCCTTGACTCAGGCTTGAATGCTAACTTTTTCCTTTGCCTCATTTTGGAATGTGAGCTCATAGGTCTGAAATGTTTTCCCTTCATATTTTCTCTATGTGCGGGGTTTGTTCTGACCAAATTTGCTGGGGCTGAATTTGGGATATGATTACCTTTGATGGATCATCAATGAATGAAATTAATGGTGACTATACAAGGTTCCACATCCTAACTTCCTTTGCTTTGGTGTGTTTCTTCACGAGAGTGAAAGGATTTTTGCTTGTCTCACCACCAAGCACCCTTATCCTCCTTAATGACATAGGCAGCATTCCCTTCTTCTTTATCTTTTGGGATCTTCCTCCTATGTGTCTCACATCTCCTCTTCATGCACCAATGTTTTTTCTCTACACATGCTCTTATTTTGCGTAGCCTCTTCACCTTTATTTGGGCTTGGTTGCACGTCTATCGGCTTGTTTTTTTGAGATTCCTATGTAGACTTCTCATGCACTAGCTCTTCCACCACCTTCTCCTCTAAGTCTTCTCAAGATCTCTTGGGAGCCCTTCTAGTGTTTAGTGAACTTACCTTGTCAGGATGAGAAGATCTTGCACTCTTTCTTCCCTTCCTCTTCATTTATTGCATGTCCTTCCTATGACTCTAGTGTGGTGTAAAATCCTCTTCTTCTTCCTCCTTAGATGGGTTCTCTTCCCAAATTCTCTTCAAGATCTCTATTGTAATTTTATTTAGCTGAGGCATATGAGAGTCACATACATCTACTTATTTCCCATCTTGCATCTTCATATGTAGTGTAAAAATACTCTACAAATCATGTTGTTAGGTGTTATATTCATATTGGGGTTCAAATCTAGGGTTTCGGCTTAACTTGTCTCTAAATATGCTAGCTTATAATGGTATCCAAATATTTTATGTAGAGTGTGCCAATTTGATTCCACTTTCTCTGCATCAAATGTTAACCTTTGTGCATCCTTGATCCTATTTATTGCGAATTTTAAAAAGTTGGTTCTAAATGCAAATGAAAGTTTACACCATGGCCATATCCCACTATTTCTCATCATGAGCATGCGAGGCTAAAGTCTTGCATACTTAGAAATTTTCCTATTGGCATACTTCTTCTAGTAGCTTCCTTGGCATGCATCATTCATTCTCAAAGGTTGCGTGCATCCTGTTGTACCATTTGTCTAGTCACACCATATATTGATTGTTAATTACACCGTCTCATCCAAAGTCTACAAATTGAAATACAAGGGACTTATCTTCTACGGGGTGGACCCACATATCTTATTACAATTTGTCTAGGACACCAATATCCTAGAATATGATAAATAATAAGATAAATCCCCATGTGATATTTTTCGTTTCTCAACTGCACCTTAGCCTCCTCAATAATATCTTGGGCGATGAAGGCTGCACAATATTGTATTGTGTTTTGTGTGCCATCTTTTGCAAGATGTAGAGAAATTTATTTTTAACTTTCCCCATCTATCTAAAGCTCCAATATTGGAGTTGACCATCTAGGTTGTTATTCGTGGTTGTAGGGGTTGCAATCTTCTCATCAATTTGTTATATTGCAATTTGGTTACCAACTCATCAATTTTTATCTCATCGCATAGAGCTAGATCTAGGTCTTCACTAGTCTCCCATAGCCATGTTACTTTCCCAATCAGTCATGCTATAATTCCAATTCTTCTTCCCACTAGGTATAAGTAATCCTCAATTACTATCAACATCAACCACTAGAAGAGATGTGTAGGCCTCCCAAAGAATGACAACTCAAACAATTTTATAACCACTACCTTCTCAAAACTCTCTCTCTTGATTTATCCATCAATGCTTGACCTTGTGTGGTCCTCACTTTGGTAATTCCGACAACTTATCCTTATTTAGATTGGCCTCAATCCCTAGTGCTCTATTATTATACACACTATTTTGCATTTCACAAGATGTGAGGTCCATTGTTGTGTTATAATCACCTCCTTCGGGTGTTGCATTTATGAAAATAGCTCTTTGGGTTTCTCCTCTTCCTTAACATTCATGTCTTTACCCTTTCCCTTACCTTTTCCCTTAGGTGATGTTGTAGTAGTATTCTTGGGTGCCATTTATTATTCTCACTTTTACATTGGATCTGTGCTCTAGGTATTCTTCCTCCTCAAATCCTTAGCCTTCCTTGCGTGCCCTTACCTTCCATGTGCTCAATTTGCATTACCTAATCCCTTGCAAACCCTAGCCATTTAGTCTAAAAATCTACAAACCCTACTTTACTCGTTCCCTCACCTTTTTCTCAAAAATTTCTTTCCCTACTAAAGCAAATCCACACTAAAATCCTCTCGCACTCTACTCATGTTTTCTTGCTTCTTGATTCACTTTGTCACACTTGGTCACTCGGTCACTCAAGTATATTCAAATGCAAGGTAAAAATGACTTAATTTTCCCCTTTTAAAATATTTTTGTACTTAATTACTCTATTGAATTACTTTTTGGCTTTAAAATCCCATTTTCCGCTTTAAAGCTCTTTTCGTTTTTAGACACTTTTGGTAACTTAACGGTAATTTTTATTTTCTCCATACTTTTCTTTTGTGCATCAAATTTATAACCTTCTAGTATGCCACTACTTCCAAGACTAAAATCATCCTTGCGTGCACTTCCTTACACCGTAAACCATCTTCCTCTATGCCATATACCATCTTGTCGATGCCTCCCTCACATTACACTATGTAACCTCTTTTCTTGTGTGGCTTCCCAATCCAAGAAATTCCTTTTAAGCACCATCATTCCTAAACACATGTAATAATTGTAACACCTTCCTTTTGTTTCATGCATTCTCAATCCATATCCACCAAACACCTTTCATTAAACAATTATCACACACACCTTTCTGAACCGAATCCGAGGAAAGTACCATCATCCAAAAAAATTATTGTTCATCACGCATCTACACCGCTTCCACCCCCAATTAAAATCATGCACGATCTTCTAATAACCAACAATAAATAATAATCAAATCCTTCACGTGAATTCACTTATTACAACAATAAAAGAAAATAAAATAAAAACATGAAAGGGAATTCTAATCTAAGTGGTAATACTACCTTATTACAAACATAAGGGAAGCTTAATTATAGTAGGGCTTCACCCTACTCTCATTGGAATAAGCTGGGAAACATGGTTACATCCAAGTGCTTACAATTGACACGCATCTAATTTTAGTATCTTGGTTACTAGAAAGGGTCCCAACTAGTGGACTTTCAACTTCCCTAGGTGGTGGGAAAAAATTGAGTCATATAGGAGCACCATCTTTTCAATTGCAAAAGATATTTTCTTGATGTTTCTATCATGTCAAGCCTTTTGTAGTGCATTTTCCATTTTTGGGTCTAATGTGCAATGGTGCATTTCTCATGTAATTGCATCAATTTATCAATGTGATCCTCCACATCCATTTCATCATCCAATCTATATGTGTGCACAATATGCATGGATGGTAACATAAATTCCATATGTAGTATAGCCTCCATGTCAAACACCAACTGAAAGGGTGTGGCCTTATTCAACCATTTATAGGTTATTCTATATGCCCAAAGAACAAATGATACCTTTTCATCCCAATCCTTTCTTCCAACATCACATATCTTTGTTGGTGTTTTTACTAAGTTTTTGTTGAAAGCCTCAATAGTTCCATTAGCCTAAGGATGATAATGAGTAGTCTTATGGTGTGCCACCATAAATTATGCTAGTAAGATTCTAATTTTCTCATTTAGGAAATGAGTTCCTCTATTACTTTTCAAGTTCAAAGGGCATTCAAATATTTTCCCAAAGAAACCTTGTTGATGTTGTTGTTGTGAAATATTTTATAGGTGAATCCTCTATCCACCTTATCAAGTAGTTAGTACATTTGATGATATAATGTGCTCCATTCCTACGCGTGGGTGGTACAATTGGTTATGAAAAATCAATTGCCAATTTTTAAAAAGGTTCTCGCTCTTGATATAGGTATCAAATACATTTCATCCATATTTATAGGCTTTCCGATTCTTTGGAAGTTATCACATGATTTAAAAAAGGCCTTAGTATCCTTATATAATGTTTCCCACCATAGAATAGCTAGAAGGATCTTGCCTGCATCGTATCTCCTACATAATGTCCTCTTACAATGCCTCCATGAGCTTCCTCCATAATGGATTCGTGCTTATGCTCAAACAAACTCACTCAAGACCTCATTTGTACGCATTTTATACAAGTTTCCTCTACTAAGCTTATAGGGTGCGGATCATATAGAAAGTTGTTTCTTTTCGAATGTCTTCATTCCCTTTGGTACATGGTTAAACCTGAAAAACTATGCATAAGGTATTGTGTCTTCAATACTTTGCGTGTCCTACCCAAAATTGATCCTTAATAAGTGATTAGGTCCTAAGTTACTCTTACCGATTTATCAAAAGCGTAAAGTAAAATTTCTAAAAGAGGAGTATCCTTTGGGAGATGTGCCTTTGAAAAATAGGTTTGTTGACCAAGTACTTCAATGCCATATAATTTATATATAAAATAAATGATGTGGCCAATAAGTACTATCAGAACTTATGAAACGTGTAGATCATGGATAATGCCTCAAACTCTGTTTTTGTATAGGTTTTCTCTGTTGGTGTCGAATTCCTACTTGCAAATCATATGGGATGATCCACACTACCCTCTCCTAGTTACATCAAGATGTGCTAATAGCCATGCCAGAGGTATCAACATGTACATGGAAAGGTTTATTACATGAATGGAAATGCAAGATTGGTGCGGTGGTAAGATTCTCCTTCGATGTTTCAAACTCCTATTAATGCGCATCACCCCAATAAAACTTTCCTTTAGCTTTGAGAAATTCCTCTAGGGGCACATAAATCTTGGCATATCCCTTGATAAACTTCTTGTAGTAGCTAATATTCCCCAAGAAACCATTCACTTCACTCTGATTGGTTGGTTATTCCAATCCCAAAATCACTACAATTTTAACTAGATCTACCAATAATCCATCCTTATAAATAATGTTCCCAACTAATATACCAAAGAGTGTATCAAAGATACATTTATTGATGTTGAGAGAGATGCTTAAATTCCTACACCTTTAGAACACGAGCCTTAGATTATTATAGTGGTCTTTAAAAATCCCATAGACACTCTAATCATCTAGATAAACCTAGAAAAACATATGGATAAAATCATGAAATGCCTACACAACGATGCAATATAACACTTTGGTGCATTATTCAATCCAAAATGGCATCACGGTTTATTTAAAAATTCTCCATTCATTGGCAAAAGTAGTCTTCTCTTGATCCTCATGTGTGATGTGTACTTCATGATAGCTTGAAAAACCATCCATGAAGGAGTATATTTTACACCATGCAACTCCTTTAAGGATTTCCTCTGTGAATGGTGTATGAAAAAGATCTATGAAACGTGAGGTTTTTAGATCCATGTAATCAACACAGATCCTAATAATCATGGGGCTAACCCACTCAGATTCCTCACATGGTTTAATGATTCTTGACTTAAGCATTTTTTCAATCTCTTCTTTGAGCTTCACACACAAGTTTGGGTTCATCCTATAAGGCCTCTTCCGAACAAGACGTGCACCTTCTTTTATCTTAATCTTCATCTCTCCCAATGAGGGATGCACACCCTTTAACTCATGATAGCCTCTTGGAAATAGGTAATTGAAATTACGTAATAGATCTATGATATTTGCAACTTCTAGTTTTGACCAATAATCCCCAATAATATCCTCCTTAAGCGTATCCTCAGTGCTTATATTCACCTTTTTAGTCTTCATAGGAGCATGATACGAACACACCTTTTCATATACAAATTCCATTACCTCACGTGCACCCTCTTTATGGCTAATATCTATATTCTCCACTTCCTCATCATCAATGATGTATACCATCTTCCTTTTTCTTTCTCTTTCAGACGTGCCCCAAAAGTGTCTACTCTATTTCTAACATATATTCGCATGCCTTAGGATCGGAGTTCTCTAAGTAAATGAAGTGTGATCTCCTCTGCTTTTTTCATAATCCCCCAATGTGATGCACTTCATGATATATAAAGCCTCATATACTGGAATTTTATTTGCAAAATAATCAAAGGTATGAATTATACCTTCGGACATCTTGCATCATATTACAGTCTCTCGTTTCAACTTCAAATGAACATACCGAACACCTACACATCCTTGTAGAGTGGAATATAACTTATACACCAAAATATTTGGTTGTAATTTATCTGTCCTTGTGCCCATTATCTCTCAAAATTATGGACATTTACCAATTCAGGATTCTTCCCATCATACTCATGTATAAGTGTAGGTACATTATTCCGGGTAAACCTTTTTGAAAAGGCGATTCTCACTTCTTGCCAACCCAATAGGTTATCTCTATTTTTTTCCCACCAATGCACTATTTTTCCATGCAGAGTATAAAAAAGAACATTCCTTTGTCACCTTAATTCTTCCACTAGTTCTCCATGGCATGCAACAACGAATTAGGATTTTCCTTGCCGGTATACCTAGGTAACTAAGTTATTCCCAAAGAATTAATAATGTGCACTGATCATATGGGTGACTCTTCATTTAATTTCATGACCCACCATTTCATATGTGCCATGAGCCCAATTTTCACATGCAACACTTGTAGTTTCACTAATATATTACATGTCTTCTATTCCTTCCTTCTATGATTCCATGTTCTTAGGGTCGCGCATTATGTGTACATAAATCATATTAATCTCTCCTTCACTTACGAGGCTCAATATATGGTGCATCCTTCACGTCATCCAGGGGTATGACCATGCCCTCCTCCTTGTTTTGAAAACTAATATATATATTTTCTAAAGAAAAATTCAGTATTGTTTTCATACCACCAGAGACACCCAAGTATATCTTGAAAATTATGTTCCTCAGCCAGCTCCAACACTTCAAAATCCCCTGTAAATTTGGCTCTCTTAATGGTAATATAAGTATCCTTAAACATCCCAATAAGCATGATCATTGTTTTGTTCACCATATATAACACATTAAAATTTGGTTGCAATGGTGGCCATCATATCGGTTCCATGCATCCAAATTCAACACATTCACCTTAGTGCTTGTGTTAATCATAATATTACTCACCAGCCAACTATCAATCATTGAATCCAACATGATTTATTTTTCATACTCATGATTTTGTGGTGGTAAATTAACATGTAGGATCGACACTCTCATTTAATTCTAGTGTGTGGCATCTTCTCGTGCAACCATTCCCATAATGAGAGATGATGTTCTCCTACTACAACATCTTGCATACTTCCTTCAAGTCATCTACATCCTTTGTTCTTCATGCATTCCCTCTCATGCACTTGTGCCTTCGGGCATTGGATCTCACCTTGTAAATATTTGATGGCTCCCATGGTTTCTTGATAGACCTCCTTATAACAAGAAGCATATGGATATTGTTATCACCAAATCACAACACCCTTATGTTTACACAAGTGCATATACTTGAGCTCACGGTGTGATTGGATAACATGGGTACTATCTCCAAGTTGTGGGACTTGCTACTTGAGATAGACCTCCAAAGAAAGTTGGTTCTTGCTCCTAAACTACCTGCCACAATCTACTCTAATGCAGGTAAAACTAACTATCCTAATCTAACTTTCCAAGGGACCAAGGAGAGAGAATGCATAAAAATGAAATCCTACACTACAACAGTGATACACTAGAGAAGGAGGGAGTGAGGTTAGTCCTCCAATGTGTGAGATACAGAATAAAAGTGCACACTAGAAGGGGTGATAACAGTTCTCCACAATCTAGTAATATGCATTCACAACAACATCTCAAGCATACACAATGATAATGGGTCCCTGCAAGAGAATGAATAAACATAGAAAGGGAAGATATATCCATGAATAAAGATAGAGAGATTGGAGGGGAAAAGATAAGGAAAACCAACATAGAAAGGAAGATATATCCATGAACTTGTATTTATTACTTCATTAATATGCACAGTTCAATATCTTACAAAATAAGGCCTGGATCACCATGCAAGGAGTCCACTACAAGGGCCTACAGCACATTGGCTTCACAAAGAAATTTTGACAGAGCTTTGCTACAACAAAACTACCTCCCCTTTTACAATGAGCCCAACACTCCAATTTATAGAAAAATAAGAAGAGAGAGAGAAGGGGAAAATGGAAATCCCAAAATCTGTCCTTCAACCACTTTCAAGGGGTCATAAATGGATTGAAATGATGGTATGTTTCTTGCAAAAGGCTCCCCATACTGTCCCAGTGCTGCATCGGAGAAAGAATGATAACCATGCCTCTTAATTTTGATAACCACCAAATAAAACGAACCCATCTGCATTTTATACAAAATATCTCTCTATCTTTCATCAAATCTAGAATTTTTGATTTATTTATGTGCATCGGGATTGGCACCAAGATTCCAACAAGTACTAATTTCATGTGATTTCATTGAGAAATGAAAAATTTATGTCTTCTTCGAGTGCAAGCAACTATTTTGGGTCTACGGGCATTTTCTGTCATTTGACGGGAATGAGCATTAATTGACTAGAGCTGAATATGTTTCTTTTATTTTAATATATCTACCCTCATCAAAATTAAGAAATCCCTCAATAATTGATTGATGCGAGAGGATGTTGTGCTCATTCCAGAAAGTCCATTTTTATGAAAATCAAAGCTCGGAGTCAAAATTTATGGCCGTTTGAAGTTTTGAGGTCAAACATTGACTTTTTCTCTTCATTGCGGCTATTTCAGCAAAATCGGGTCTACGTGTCCTGGTTGTCCTAGACACATTCTTCCGCATCACCTGATTTAGGCTTCCTTTTCCTTACGCGTCCACCGTTGACTAGGCCATGAGGGTCGTTGACCTCCGCATTCTCCACAACATATGGTTCCTTTTGCAGATTTTTTTGCCTTTGCGTGTCCCGCGCGTACTTTTGTCTCGATTGTCCCACGGATCGCTCGGGCCAAAAAGTTCGACTTCACCGATTTCCCTTTGATTTTGGCACTTTCAGATTTTCGGGTCCTAGACGTCCCTCGCATACCGTGATGCAGGACACAAAAATCTGATTTAGCCGATTCCTTTGTATTTCAGCTCCAAACTTGGTACGACAAACCTTGAGTACGATCCGTAATGGTATGATCCATGACCTCCAAACCAAAAATGCATTAAAACAAGCCTGTGACTTCATTTTTGGATTTTTTCAATTTTTTCTAACTTCTTGGATTTTTTCCTTGGATGGGGAAGTTAGAGAGAAACCAAAGGGACCCCCAAAACATGATTTTGGGCCTTGAATCAATTCTACTTGCTCGGGGTGAAGAATTTGATGCATGTTATCAAAATTACCTTGAGGGGTGAATTTTGGATAACAAATATTTCACATAATCTCCTCCCTCCTAATGAGAGGTTTTTCTTTAAGAGGCTCACACACACGTGTTTCTTATGCATGCGTAGTGACTAACACAGTTTGTAATTCTGGATCAAGCATCTTCTTGTGTGTCCATTTTTATTCTTCACATGTTGTACCTTGATCATCCCCACACATTTTTCCTTATTTTTATTCTTACACATATTCTCATAAATATCAGGGAATTCCTCAACCTTATGTTGCTTTCCAAAATGCGTACATACCTAATTCTTAAGACATTGGCACTAGTAATGATCTAGGGACCCAAAAGTATAACAAGTCCCTCACATGAATATTTCTATACAACCATGACCTCTACTCTTATATCCACCATCCCTGTTGTTATGTCCTTAATCAGAATCTGTTTCCTGCACCTGAGAACTAAAGGAAACCATGGTATGTCGCAATCCGTTTTCACATCCCTCATGAATTTGGTCTATCATCCAACAATTTTTTGTATCATGGATTTGTTTATCATAAATTTTAGAATAAATAGAGACATTCTTCATCTTTGCACGCTACAATAGGGGGAAATTCTAAACATCATGATTATTTTTGTAAATCTCATAAGGTAGTAACATTACGCACACATTCATACACGAGAAAACTATCCTTAGTATACCCTTGCACATTGTAATTGGTGCACCATAACCCACTTTGTGTCTCATGTGTTGAATTGGAAAAATATTTCCCAATTGTTTATTCATAGTTGTTATCTATGCCTTAAGGAAAGGAATCACTCCATTAAGCTGCAACTTCTTCATTATGTAGTGATGCTTCTAAAGCATCGCGTGGATCTGAGTATGTATTATGTGATGAGGCCCTTTGAAACAGTCAAAAAGCCTCCAAAAAACCATTGTGCATGTTGACTCTAATGAATATCATAAGATAGCTTGGACAAGATAGTTTTAAACCACACATCATAATCCCTCACACTTTCAGATAATTCTGCTTGATATCCTTTAGCATGCTAATACTTTGTTTCTCAAACTCTAGAATGTTAAATTCAGAAAAAATGTACCACGTATCTTGCATCATAGTCCACTGCAGTCTGATCGATGTACATCATACTTTCTATACCAATTGTGTGAGCACCTTAAAGAGTGGTGGAAAATTGAATTTCATTTCTATCAACGGTTGTAATTCCCTTAGCTCTCCATAGTAATTCACACTTTTTCACATGCTTAGTTATGTCCTCCACACCTCTATGCTCTGGAAAGTGAAGAGACATACCAAATAAAATGTGAGGTGTCTGTTGTTGTGGTTGTTCACGTTGTGTTTGAGATGGATTATTTAGTGGTGGTTTCTGGGAGGTTTCTACATGGAGGCGGAGACTCGCCATGGGTTAGTACTAGACCCAGATCCTAAACCTCCACAAATTTTTCCTCTACGTGGTGGCTGACTTGAACCTCATTAGCCTCCCACTACAACCCGTGGCCCTATAAATGAACTTCCTTATGTTTGATTATTGTGCTAAAATGGACACCCATTATTTTTGATGTAGCAACACTTATATGATTGATTCCAATAATTTAAGTGCAAGAATCTATCCCGATGATGCTCCTATAAAAATTCCTTCAAAATAAATCCCAAATATTGGTGCCAATTGTGGTGCCATGTGTGTGTTCTTGATTTATCGCGCTTCCTAAGCGGTAACTAAAACATGTCTACCTGTGTCTCCTACCCAACGTGGAGATCCTGTTAGTGTAGAATCACAACACCCCCAAATGGCCTTGTTGTGAGTGGTTAAAATGGGGCATTCGGTGTGATTGCATAACATTGGATCATCTCTCAAGCTGTGGGACTTGCAAACCTGAGATGATCCTCTAGAGAAAGTTGGTTCTTGTTCCTAAACTACCTGCCACAAGCTACTCTAATGTAGGTAAATATAAACTATCCTAACCTAACCATTCCAAGGAACCAAAGAGAAAGAGAGAGTGAAAGAAATCCTACACTAAAGTAGTGATACACCAGAGAAGGAAAGGGGTGAGATACTCTATTGAGGGAGGATGAAACAAAGGAAAAAGGGAGATGGGAAGGTCAGATAGAAGTGACACAAACCTAGATCCAAATCCATGATCAAAACTCCATGAAACACAACACCCTACACCTACAAATGTGAAATACATGCATAGGGAACAAATTTGAAAGGGAGAGGCATGGGAAACAAAAAATAATGCAAAGGGTTGAAGAAACACCACAAAACACATTTTTATTGCTCTTAAAGGGTGCACAAACCATTACATTTTTGCTCAGAGGCACAAATCCACTTGTCAAGCATAGGAGAAGGTTTTTTACTCAAATGGAGTTGGGAAACAAATTTTGATAGAGTTTCCCTATGCCCAGAATGTCTCTCCCACTTCTCAAATGAGAAGTGTTACAATATATAGAAGTTTAGAATGATGAAAAAATAGAGAGAAAGGAGGAAAATGGACCCTATTTTGAGAATTCAACCACCCACCATTAATGCCCTATAAATCTACCTATAATATGTCAAATCTACCTCTCCATGTCTACTTTGGCATGTTGGAGAAGGAAGAATAGTGAATCAAATCAAATCTGGGTTGTTGAAACAATCAGATCCGTATTGATGGCTTGAAAGATGTTTTCCCATTTTTCACCCACCAACACCTGCTAAAAATGATATTTTATGCTTCCATGGCATAGAGGAGGTCGAGATATTTCCAACGGTGCCAAATTTGTTGGGTTTCGGGCACTGGGTCAAAAGATATGTCTATTTGAATGTTTCAAGTCGGGTCTGTACAAAAATGGTGAAAACTAGTTAGCAGAACGGGTCCGCGGGCTGAAACTCACTTTGTGCCTTTTGGCACCAAAATACAAAAATGCAAAAATCACCCCTGCAGCCCCATAATTCACTTTTGGCAAAAATCATCTTTGGGCCCACTGGCCCACATGCAATTGAGGCTTGACACGTGGCTCCCCTAGGCATCGATGGAGGTGCGGCTCATTTTTTCACTTTACGCCTTCTCGGGGCAAAAGTTCAAATTTCCTCCGATGACCCGCCTTCCCACTTTGAATTTTCAACATGGACACATGTCCCTTTACAGGCCTTAGGAATTTTTCTTCGTTTGGCTTTAAGATCCCCTTGCAGGCTTGTGGGCCCAAAATTCACTTTGCGCCCTATTTGCAAAAAGCACAAAGTTATAAAACTCGTTGCAGACCCACGGTCCAAAATTTTCATGGGAAAATTTTCATCTTTGGACCCACTGGCCCGTATTTTCAATTTGGGTGAAAAGTCTCAAAATCTCCCGCCGCCCGCTTGGAAAAAATCCTTAAAAACTCTCAGTTGGTCCGCTTTTGGGCAAAAATACCTTCCAAGGCCCGCCAACCCATAACTTGCAAAATATGAGGAGTTAGAAGGACTTATTTATATTTTTGGAAAGGGAAGAAATTTCCCACCTAATGAAGATGCTTTTAGGAAGCCTTAAGTGCTTAGAATATCTAAAAAATGGATTGAAGCACTAAAGGAGGAAAAATGGGTGTAGTTAACCAAAAATAAGCATGAGCTTATTTTGGATAACAGATCCCAATTGCTTTCCTTCAATTTTATGCTCTTCAAAAATACCTCTATATCTTGAACACCTTATGCAAAGGTTAGGTTACCATGTTGAATTATTTGTTCTCCCACGGTCCTCATTCTCTCCTGAGATGCTCTATCATCGAAGATGATGGGGTCTCTCTATTGTGCTTTCCCAAATTGGGGAGAACATAATATTGTAGTCCCTTTCCTTAATCTTACTTATTGTCACTTCTTCTAGTCATCATTACCCTTTACCTTAGTGCATCATCAACTACACGTTGTCTCACCTCGCATTATAATTTAGTCATCTTTCCTCTCTTTCTTTCTTCCACCAAGGTCACTGCCATCCTTCCCCACACCTACTCCTGCACCTGCACGTGGTGTGGATTTAGCTAGTCATAGGTAATCTCTCCATTCCTAGTTATACCATCAAGATCTTGATAGCTAAAGGTATTGTGTGTAAATAGGATCCTCTTGGATGACGTAAGAATCAAAAAATTTCTTCGTCAGGAGAAAGAATACATCAAGATTGTGTACTCCAAAGTATAGCTACACAATACACCTTCCCACCAATGATCTACAACTTTAGTCCACATCTTAGTCGAATCAAAGAGTGTTTAATAGTCTTCCTGCATCCAAACTATCTTTCCTAGGTGAAGACCTCTATTTTCCATGTAAGCTTCCAACCACTAGTACAATTCTAATGGGAAGAAACATAAAGAACGTCTCACACAAGTTGTCATATAGATTGTTTTCTACCCACTTTCGCGCATTAAAATCAGGTCCAAGTGCTATATCTCTATGCGAAGTGTCTATGAAATCTTATATCCAGCTCTTAATACTATCCAAATAAATTCAATACGCCATCTTCATACAAAATTCTGGTAGAAAATTTAAAAAGATGTCCCGATAATGGAACCAAAATGTAGTATTTTTACCCACTTAATAGTTATGTGCATTGGCACTTCATCCAGACAAATTTGCAAGATCACCCAGAGCACATGTAGCCATCCGGCCCCTCATTTTTATTCTTGTAAAAAATTTTAGCATACAAGTTTACCAAATTCATAACCAGTAATAATCATTCATACACAGAGAAGCATCATAAACTTGGAAATCCAACAACACATATAATAAGGAAACATAATCAACATTCAAGATAAAAATAACACTTGAATTCCTAAAACTCCATCATAAGCATAATTACATTACATAATAAAAAAATTGAATACATCGTAGTTCAATACATCACTACACATGACCTATGCTTTTCATGTAGGCTCATATACAACCATGATCTCTAAACCCTAGCACTCTCTAACTCCTTAACCTTCACTACTCCAAACAAGAATGCACTACACCTATATATACGGTGGGGACTTTCCCTTCACTGCCTTCATGCACTTTCCTAATAATAGGTGTGCATACAAAATAGCTTGCATGATTTTTACAATCCATTATAATAATAGATTAACTAAATATATGACTTTGTTAAATCGATTATTAGCTCGATATGTGCATGATCCTTTAATTCTACCCTGCATGTGCTCTGTCTAATTTTACATCTTTGTGTTCATCCCAAGACATCCTTCTCTTGTTTATATTTACACCTTGCTTGGATGCCGCTCCAATTATGCTTTTATATTTTTAGTCATCTATTTGGAAAATTGGCTAAGTATCGAACTCCGTCTGCTCATGTGGGAACCTTCATGCGCTGATCCCTTCTATATGTATGTACTCCTTCATGTACCCCTTGCACATGGTCCTAAACCTCTGCATGTGGCTATTACTTAGCCATTTTTTCTACTTTCAACACTAGAAGCTTATTTTTGGTGGTGAAACATCTATCCCTAGCTTCCTATTTTGGGGCTTCATTCGAGATCATATTTTCGGTTCATATTTGGAACAAATATTTTCTACGGTTTTATCTACTCAATTCCATATTTGAGTAGTAGTTTTGAGTGACTTCCACCTAGTGGAAATTTTAACTTGAATATGCATTGGATAGTTATTGGATTTATCTAAATTTTGAGATATCATTTGTAATCGATACCAAGTATTTCAAGAGTTACTAATTTTAATTACGTTTTCATATTTTTAATAAATTTCTAAGTTTAGAGTATATCCTAAAAGGGATATTTCAAGGATCCCTTACCTTGAGGATGATAATTAATGATAGTAAAAATAGTTTGATAAAATGTATCAAGAGAAAACTATATGTGGTTATAAGTAATAGAAATTATAGCAACATGATTTGCATCCAAGTCTTAAAAATAAGTAGGATCCCTTCAAAATTAGTTCATAAGGAAAGTGGAATTAGAAAATAAGTCCCCTCCCTCACACATAGTATGAGCATGGCATAATGAAAGGGATATTAGCCCATACTAGGGTGTTGGATGGAGCCATGAGGTGTAGACACTTGAATTTGCTAATTTACACTTTGGCAGCCCATTATTTGATGATGCACTCTTTCTATGATAAATACAAATTGTCCATTCCCACTTGGCTCTTTCGAGATCCTATGTTTAGAATATTTATCCTTACACACTTATATGTCACACACATCCTAGAAATACAATGTACAAAATTAATAGAAATACATTATTTTATCAACTCTAAACTTAATTTAGCTCACTCTCTTCTCGAAATCGAACCATATAGATTGGTCAAGAACATACCATCTAGTCCCGACCTCTTTACATAGTCTTGTCCTCATTCGACATGTATTCCCAAAAATTTTATCCAATTTTTTCCCTTAGGGTAAAAATCGACAACGTGGGTAAATAGGACCACTGGACCGGAAGTGGCTTCATGGGAAAACTTGGGGCCTACAATTAAAGGTTTTCTCAAAGCAAAAAATTGTCCCTGGTGGGCTCACATTCATGGAACATGGAAAAACAAATGGTCAAAATTGGTAGATAGTGTTTTGGGGTGTCCTACTATACCTCCTTGTCTTATTGGTTCATGAAGGAATTCTAAATTTTTTGAAGATTCGGTGCAAAATTTAAAATACTTATCGAAAGAGCTAATGGATTCCTAAGTTGAAAATAGCTCGACAAGTGTGTGGTGAGCTCATACGATACATATGATGGGTAAATACCCAACATAGCTTGATCAAGATAAATAAAGGCATGATGTGAAATATGACCTGTGGCTCAAGCTTGGAAGTTGAGGAGGAAAACTCAACACTAAGTTAATGATCAGGATGAGAAAAGAGATCCCAAGTGCATGGTGGAGTGAGTTGTATTAATAATCTCAAGCCACTTACTGTGCTCTACATGATGTTAGGAAGAGCTCATTTGAGAGTAGAATGGATCGATACAAAAGGAACATAGTTGATAAAGATCGAGATATGAGCTCGTCATGAAGGTGAAGTTCAATGGATTTCCAAGCTGTGTAGGTTGAAGACAAGTCAATGAAGCCATGTGGGAGCTCATCTGGATGGTGATGTTGAACTAAGTAAGGTGATAGCAAGATCTAGCCTAGAGGTTGGTCGAGGTGCCTAGAATAAGGTTAGCTTGAATTCGAGTTCAACAGTTAGAATGAACTGGGGCATGAAATTATGGGAGAAATCCAACTTAGTAGAGCATAGGGCTATGTCGAGATGTTTGATAGAACTCGTCAATCAATAAACTTAGTAGTAATGTATATAGAGTTCACAAGAGAGTAATGGCCACGAAATGAATCGAGCTAAGCGGGTTTATCAACATTGGGTTAAGTGAAAGAGTCTGGCAAATGGGGTGAGTTAGTTGAACTTGTATAAACTCGGTGTACTAGTATAGCCTCGGCCCAAAAGGGTAAGGTCAAAAAAAAATTTGATATCATTTGAATAGCTCGCACTCAAGTAATGAAACAAGCGGGATCTCAGCTATTACAATTTGAGGAACTGTATGGCCCGACTTGCAAGAGAATAAAATTCAGAGATCGTATGCACGAAGAAAAACATGCAGTAAACTTGTTGGAAAGAGTTCAAAGTGAGCTCAATGAGAAGGTTACAAGGTTTTAACATGGGATCCACTCATGATGGGATCATTGAGCCATTGGCGAGATGGGGTGAGTTAGTCACTCGTATAAACTTAGTGTACTAGTATAGCCTCATCCTAAAAGGGTAAGCTCGAGAAAAAAATTTTAAGATCATTTGAATAGCTTGGCACTCAAGTAATGAAACAAGCAGGAGCTCAGCTATCACAAGTTGAGGAAATGTATGGCCCGGATTGCAAGAGAATAAAATTTGGAGATTGTATGCATGAAGAAGAAAACATGTAGGTAAACTTGTTGGAAAGAGCTCAAAGTGAGCTCAATGAGAAGGTTACAAGGTTTTAACGTGGGATCCACTCATGATGGGATCGTTGAGCCATGTTTTGGGTTTCTAGGGAGTTAGTGCACATGTCGGCCAAACCATGAAGGGTGAGTATTCCCAAGGCAAGGGAGTAGAGGGGTTTTTACGAGCTTGACCATAGGGTAATCACACGAATGGGTCGCATAATGGCTAGTGGTGTTGATGAGCTAGAGCCGTTAGATGAGAAGTTGAAAGTAGCTATGGCATCACAATAGGTATGTGAAGCTCGGGGTTTGGTGTGATGTGGCATGTGTAAGACTTGGTGAGGGCTACAAAGAGCTGAGTTCTAGAGCTCAACAAGTTCACGAGAACATGAGATGACTCGGGTGGAGCCAAGTTGAGGCTAAACCACTCAGCAAACATGCACTTTTGGAGCTGAGACCGAGTGAGTGACTGAGATGAATGGAGCTCATAACATGGCATGGGGCTCAGATGGATAACATTCAGAGAAATCAGAGAGCAGATAGAAATGATTAAAGGTTGAATCTTGATGCAACATAAAGATAATTTCTAGAGCTCAATAAGCTCGTAGACAAGCCAAGTTGAGTAGTCAACGCTAGTCGAGTTCAAGCTGGTGGAAATGGTGAGCTCTAAGAAACCCGAAAGTGATTTCACAAAGTCCACGACGAGCTAGTGGAAACTTGGAGATTGGGAAAAAAATCGCCGAGTTGGTTTACTGGAAAGATGGAAAGCCAATGCGCACTACATGCTCGAGGAGTTTTGAGGTACATAGCCACGGGAAAAGTTAAGGTGATAGGGCCGCGTGTTTGGGGCTCCAATGCTCGAGGGATGTCGGGCCCACTAGAAACATGGTAATAAATGGGTGATGGGATAAAACTCACTCGACGGGAAGAATTCAACATGGGAAGTTAGAGGTCGGACCTACTAAAGAAAAGTGACAAGAACAACATGTTGGGATGACTCCCAAGATGCTTGGTAGTGCTTTCGGAAGATGCATTTAAATAAATCGAGTCATGTTGTGAACACATTAATGTCGAGATCCTCGAATATAGGTCTAACAACCCCAAGTTAGAGGTAGGACACATGTAGGCATGGAGAAACAAGGCAAGTGAAGTTCATATGGGTGGGAGACCTGGTCAAAGTGGTGAAAGGTGGCAATAAAAACGTAGGACACATGATGGGAAGTTCAATAGTTAGCACGTGGAGACATGGCGAGTGATTTTCAAGGGACTCGTGGACTATTGGTCGACATAGTGAATAATAAAGGAGTGATCAATACAATTCATGCCAAAAATCCTGTAACAATGGAAACCCAATCATTTAATTTGATGTCGATTTATAGCCAATGACCACCAAGTAAAGGGGAGGAGTCATCTGAACTATTAACCAATTTGTTGGTAATTGGAGCCAATGAATAAATGCGAAGGGCTAACCAATGTAAAGAGGTGGCAGGAGAATAGGATATGACTCGATGAAGGCACTTCAATTAAAATGAACGAATCAATTAAAACACAAGAACCCCATTCCACACAAACCAACCTTGTGGGGCACATCAAAGGCCGAGATGCCTTAGGAAAATATATTTAAAATATTTAATATTTTTTTAATTAAATGGTGGATAAATTCAAATTTTTGAATTTATGGGGCATGATGGGTGAATGCAATTAATAATGTAATTAAATATGTAGGCCATCATGTGCTACATTTTGGCCTAGGATTTAGGATTCCTCCTCTCTTCTCTCACAGGTGGATTTTCTATAAATGTAAATGAGGAACTCATTTCAAAGGGTTAGAATTTTTTCCAATTCCTCTCTCTTTTCACAAGTTAATCTATTATGGATTGTGGGAACTTTCAAGCCTTTTTCCAAGATTGTAATGGCAAATATTGCCTCTTCCTAATGTAATGATGCATTTTGCATGTTATTGAAGTAATAAAAATCATGTTCTGTGACCAATTAATTGTCCTTTCATAGTTTTTTTTGTCTTTGTACCTTTCTCATGTTTATAGGTATACTATATAATTTCAAGTTTCCATTGCAGATTAAGGAGTGAAGCTTTATATGCGGTTGGGTTGTGGTGCTTGTTCATCCTTATCAGTTTCATCCTTCTTCACTGGAATACTGAAAATTTTTCTAGAAACACCCTATCTTGGTGCATCACCACTTCTAGTATAGGTTTTACTTCTTGCAAATGTATCTCATTAAATCCCATTAAAATGTTAGTATAGGTATAGTTGTTTTATTAGATTAGATGTAGTGTTATGTTTCATTTAGGAATAAGAATATGACATTCTACAGAGGTTCACCTCAAGCCGTAAGTCCCACGACTTGCAAGGTGATCCCATGTTACCTAATCACACTGAATTCTCTATCCATCACTTGGCCATTCGAGGGTGCAACGATTTGGTGATAAAATACAGGTGCATAATGATATGCACAAATGATATTAGAGTAGAATCATGAAGGTCTTGGAGAATGGGGATCAAAATATTTTATAGATGGAAGGGTGATTGTAGATGCTTTGAGTAGATGTTGAAATATTTCTATGTAAGGACCATCAAAGGTGTTTGAAGAAGAAGTTGTAGATGAAGCAATTGTAAGAATGGTGGATGATGAAGGTTTTATTTAATGAGAATTTTTAAGAGCATTTTATTTCCTGTTAGAAGAGGAAGGTGGTTGTATGTTGATCTCAGTTTTAATTGATGGGGAATCTAGCTGGTTTGGATTCTATTTTGACAACTATCATCTTAGGTAATATTAAAGAGATAGTCGATTTGAAATATGGGTTAGATTGGTTTGGTTTAGGTGTAACAAAGTCTTGGATGAGGGGGTAGCCCCAAGATGGATGGTGATGCTCCTAAGAGTGATGATGCAACACTATATTTCTTAGGAGGTTTAGTCTTAGGAGGATAGAGTTCTAAATTATTATGTGGGTGTGTGAGAGATTTTGGATAAGCATACAAAGATTATTAGTCTTAATTTATGAGGATTTACCCTTAACAAGGATAATAAAAATTTCAACCAGAGGATTCATGGAAGTATGATTAAGTGATGTTGATTGGGTTGTAGATATAAAAGGTTGAAGTGGATTTTGTATGATGCATTTAACAATGTATAAAGGGGTGGTATAATGTGTGGATTAAGGATTGGTGAGAGTGTAGGTGTGATTGAGGTTGTAGTTGAAGTGAGAGTATCATTTTTAGATGTATCTAGTATGGATGTTTGCATTGTGGATGATTCAAGAGGTGGTATACATACATACATAGATTGAATGGTTATGTAGGTATAGTCATAGTAGCAGATGTGATTGATGTGTATGTAGATGTGTGGGATAAATGTGTTGAGGTAATTATGGGTGAAGGACTAGATGTAATGAATGAAGGTGCAAATGTTATGGGTAGTGAATTAGGTGTGTTTAAGGTTGATGTTAGTGTCATGGCTATAGTTATAGTTAATATTGATGTGATAGGTGTAGAAGTTGATGAATTTGTGATTATAGGAGAAGATTCAGTATTAAGGGTAGGTGTAATGGATGACGAGATGATGGGTGTAGGTGATGGGGTTGGATTTTGATCTATAACATTGATTGTAAGGGTACTAGGTGGTTGTGATGTGGTAGGTGAAGTATTATTTTTGGGTGAATGATTAGTAAATAAGGGGTTAATTAGGTGGCATATTAGGATTTTCCACTTGAAGGTCATTGGAGTCTATAAGATTTTGGAAAACATATTTAAAAGACAGACACGTTTCAATTTCATAGCCACAAACTTGATGATATTTACAAGTAATGTTCCTCATGATACCATGTTGGTTTGGGTTATGATTCATCAAATGGTCAGATGGGAGGAAGATGAATGAGATTGACTGCCATTAACTTGTCAAATATTGAACTATAGGATTCCCAGAGGGGGTGAAGTTTGGAGGTGATATAGAAGCACGTTGTGGAGGATCCACATAAGAAGTGGATGTGGATGTGGATGAAGATTTAACCACGATGGAATTTTCGAGGTTCTTGGATTTGTCACCATGCGTGGAGGATTTAGTGAATTCAGTCTTGGGTTTGTTTGATTGAATTTTAAGATGGCCTTTCTCAAGGGTGCAGAGTTCAAGTTTGTGAGCCATAGTAAATGCCTCTTCAAAGGTTTGAAATGATTGAATTTGAAGATTGGATGATATGTGCTTCACACAAGACCATGATAATAGTTCAATTAATTCAAACTATGGAAGGGAAAATGATAGTTGGTTGATGATTCCATGTCATCGTCACACAAAATATGTGATAGATTCATCGTCATACTATCTAATTGTGTAGAGGTATGTGATAGTGATCTTACATGTAATATTGATCAAGAAATGTTATAGGAATAATTGTGCAAGTTGGGTGAAGGTGAACAAGGAATATTGTAGGGTTTTGTTATACTATTCCAACATAGGTTTGTCTAACGACATGGGGAATGTGCAAAGCATGAGGTCTTGATCGTGGGTGATAAGGTAACATGCATGTATAAAAACACTAATATGTTGTTGAGGATCCTTATTGATTTTGAAATTAGAAAAATTTGGGATTTCCTATTGAGGAGGATAAGACTTGGTTAATTACAAATTTGATCATATGAGAATATTGTCTTGGATTCCAAGGTAGCATCTTCAAGATTAGCCATTCTACTCCATAATGTGTGCATGGGATCGTTAGATGGATGGGGTTTTGTAGTCGAAGGATGATATTGTGATGCATAAGAGGTGGATGGATTATGTTTTTGATATGTTTGAGGATCTATAAGTGTTGGTGGAAGTGGTTGATAAGGGGGAATGTAATTAAATGGTTGTGATTGGATGGGTTGTGATAAAGGTTGTTGAGAAATGGGGATGTGGTAACATTGGTTATATTTAGTCGGTTGTCTAGATATGGGGACACTTGATTGATTTACTATGGGATGAGTTGGAATATAAGTGATGGGTGGTTGAGATACTTGAGTTGGTTGAGTGGGAAGTATGTAATGATAAGAAACTTGGTGAGATAGTTGATGTGTTTTCATTGATTCAATTGGATGGGAGTGTGAATTCATTACATTTACATGGATGTGGGAAGTGGAAATAAGGGGTAGAGTTATGTTATGTTGTTCAGATGTAGGATGAAGAAAGTGAGATTCTTGGGACGATTAGATGGGGGAAAAGGTGATTGTGGTAGATGATGAGTTAATGGGAATAGAATAAGCTATAAATAGTGTTAACACTAGGAAATTTTGGATGGATGGGGACCACCAATTAATTGGTTTAGTGATTTTGAGGATTTGAGGAAGAATATTGATTAGGATCAATCTCCCTTTAGTCCATATCAACTCATTCATAGCTCAAGGAAGAAGACGACAAGTTGAGATGTGAAAACTTGTGTAGATTCGGGATTGGAATGGTAAGCAAAAATTTTCTGCAAAGGAGGTCCATCGATGGGGATAGTGGTGATCTTATGAGCGAGATAGTCATGAAGGGAAACTAGATTAGTGTTAAAAATATCTTAGAACTCTAGAGACTCATGAGGGATGAGGGGAGGGCCAATAATGTCGATGGAGGTGGCACAATGAGATCATTATGGTCTATATGGAATGGAGTGATTGTAAAGAAAAGGATTAGTTTCAACATGTGTGTCAAGTTGGATCCATCGAATTTATTTAAGAGGGGGAATGGAAATGAAGGATTGAGAGATCATGAAAGAGATGACCAAAGGGATAGAGATAAGGATGAAAAGTGTGGATGTTGGTTGAAATGAAGTGGTAGTGAAAATTGGGATGTTGTTTGATTTCATGTTTTGTTCTATTTGTTTTGCTTGGGATATTGTAATTACTAGCATGAAACAAACAAGAAAATAAAACTATGCTAATTTGTAACTAAATCAAGCAAGTCAAGTAATTTTTTTATTATCTTGATTATTAGAGATGTGAAAAAAAAATTTAAAAAAGGTTTAAAGGGAACGTAGGAAATGGCAATCTATGGATGGTTTCAGGTGGTTTCAGATGGAGTTCTCAATATACCCAAAGGTATATGAAGAATGAATCTGTGATGACTACTGATATGGGGTTTGGTATTGAGCCCCACCGCCTCACTTCATGTTCATGTAACGATAAGGAGTCAAGTGCTTAGCCAATATACTAGTAGACAAAGAGTTTGTAACATGACTAGAACATTGTGGTGGCTTTCCTATTGGGTTATGAAATCCCAATAGTTCCACCTGGTAGGAGATGTTTAGATGTGTAAATTGGTTTGTGTGTTTAAATGTGTGTGATGAAGTGTATGCAATGAGTTAAACCCCCTAGTTAAACTAGATTTCCAAGTAAGTATGAGAGGTTATTCTTATATCAAAATGAAATGTGAAGTTTTGATGAGCACAAATAACAAATAAATGAAATGCAATAAAAGAAAGAGAAGGGGAATAAAAACAAGGAATACATGGATAATGCTTTTCCTTTATATCTAACTTTTTTAATTTTTAGGAAAGAAAGAAAAAGTCAATCCAAGTAACGCGATCCAATGCAAGAAAGAACTATGATGCTCCTAACTACGAGGTTAGTAAAAGATGATAAAATAAAATGAAAATGAAAGATAAATGAAAAAGGACTCACCAAGAAAGGGCGGGTCCCACTAGGCATGCTAGAATATTGACCAAATTTCCTCATTCCTTCTTAGCTTACTGAGATAGTACTGAAGAAAATAAGTAACTCTAAATATTCAAGGGATTAAGGTACCTTGAGATGGGATGACGATGTGAATGGACACAAATTATGGATCCTTCTCCATGGTGAGGCAAGTGACCTGCAAATCAAGAGAAACTCAATCGAGGATTGATTAGTAGATAGATCAAAGGGTTTCTGAAAATTTTTAGTCCCTAGAAGTAAAAAAATATTAGAATGGATGTCAACCCTAATTTTTGATAAAGATAGGATAAAATAAGATATTGATAAATTGAATGTAGCAAAATATGAAGCAATATAGAAGATGAAAATATGTGTAAGATGGAAAATATAGATCTGATCTAAATCAATGAAAAATAAATCAACCTTGGGTGGGTTGATGGTGACCCGAGGCTGTAGAGGTCCAATTGATGAGGACTGTGGCAAGATAAGAAGAAAATGCACCAAAATAAGCCTGTAAGTCCTCCTATGACTAGATCTAAACCGATCTAGATTTGAATTGTAAGAAAAACCCTTCAAAATAGGATATATCTAGATCTGGATGAAAGGATGCAAGAAAATGATGCAAAATGATGATGAATGGTATGAAAATAGGTATGTTCGACGGTAACCAAGGGGGATTGATGTCGACTAGGTTAAAGAAAAAGATATATGATATAGTCAAGAGGCGAGATGATGTGATCCGGAAGATGGATGGATGTAGAAACATAAAGCTAATGCAAGAGGCTCTAGATAAAAATAAAAATGATAGGATGAATTCGGGTCGACGGAAATCGATAGGGTCAATGGTGACTTAGACCGATTAAGTCTTGGACAAAAATTGATTGAATGAAATGAAGACTGCAGATGGAAAAAGAAGGTTGATATGGATGATACAAAGTCCCCGATAATAGATGAGCCTACATGGGATGTTAGGAAGGATATATATGATAATATTGTAATGAAGAAAAAAATATGCTAAGGTGAGATAATTCTCCCAAAATCTATAAAGTTGAGGAAAAAAATCTCCAAAAATCCTCCAAGATGGTCAGTGGAAGCTACAAAGAGAATCAAGAATGAAGGAAAAATCACAAGAAAGCTCTAAGATTCCAAAATTACATCCTTGAGAAAGGGAGGGGTAAGGTTGGATTTATAGGGTTGACGATGATCCAGATAGGTCATCACCACCGATCAGGTAACACTTGATTTGGTCAAGTGGAATGATGCCCAACTCAAGGAAAAATGGGCCTAAAGAAGATAGATTAGGGTTTTGGGTGATAAGGATGAACTACACTTGCATAGAGAAGATAAATGGGTGGGTGAAGGGTGAAAATTATTAAATAAAGGCCATGGAGAGGTGAAATCATTAAATGATGGCCTAGAAAGGATAAAATGGGAGATTTAAGGAGAGGAAAATGAATTAAATGAGGGTTTAACATTAACTAAACATGATTAGGATGGGTATAATGATGGGAAATAATGATATGCAGGATAAATTAAATTTAGGAGGGAAAAAGGAAATTCAAAAGTAGGTGAGAGGTATGTATGTATAAAATAAAATGGAGAGAGAACGTGGGGTAAGGGGTAGTGATACCAAAAATGGTGTTTATAGTATGAGATTGCTCAATCTCTTATTGATGGAATGAAGAAGGAAATTAACCAAATGGAATTTAATTATAGTCAAATACTCAAGGATATGGAGTCCTTTTTGAGAAAATTTCAAAAGCTATAGAAAACAAGTAGGATGTCTACTGAAACATGAAGAAGAGTTGAGAATCTTGAAGGTTGAACTGGAAGAGGAAAATGACAGGTTGAAAATGTATAACAAACTTGAAAAGAGTTATGAATCTCTTGATGGAATCTTGGAAAATCAAAGAACACAACTTGATAAAATAGGTCTAGGATTTAGAAGATAACTTGTGGAAAGGAAAGAGGATAACAAGGGTGGTCCAAGTATCTAAAACAGTTTGAAGATGATGAAGGAGACAAGAAAAATAAGGTGTAATTCTATTAGTCAACCAAATGCATTCAGGTATGAAAGGAATTTCAATGGCTATTTTTTTCTTGTCATAGCTATGGACATAGGTCTAAGGAATAAAAAAATAGATAATAGATGAGCACCCATGGAGAGCTTTCTTAAGTTAGTGCTAATTGAAGTTTTGAGTGTTCTTATTTAGTATTCATGCAAAGGAGTATGGTCAAGTGATCTAAAGGTTTATGGTGTCTTCTTGTGTCTATTGTCAAGGTTGAGACATGGATGATTCATCATTATTAAGTTGTTTTCATGTAAGAAAAGTCTCAAGAGAGTGTTAATGTGTTAAAATATGTATAGTAGCTTGATCCAAGATCTTTATACAAGTTGATTCTAATTAGTCCAAAAAAATTTCATGGAAATGATCTCAGTCTATGGTAGGCCTATTTGGGTCATGAGAAATTGTCATTACTTTAAGGAGTGTATAATTAAACATTTTATGCTCACAACGAATAAAATTTTTGTGTGTTCATATAGTTTAGTCATTATTTCCAAGCTTTGAATCATAAAAGGAGAAAAAATAGGTTTGTCACAAATTCTGCTATGAAAAGGTGATGTAAAATATCAAAACAATACATGTCTTGATAAGTCTCATGAAGTTACTTCAATTTTCTATTCTCAGCCACAAGTTAAACCTCTAGATGTTAGCATGACAAAGAAAGCACATCCAAATTTTTTGATAGTGTCTACAAAGTGATGAAGATGAAGACAAGTGAAGTCATGGTTCATAATTGTCCATTCATAATTTCCATGTTACAAAGGTGATATGAATTCAAATTCTCAACTACGAAGATCTAGAAATGAAGGATGAATGTGTTTCCATGTCAATGTGATGTCCGTATGGAATTTTTAGTGAAAGATATGTTACAAAGTGATCTCAATCATGCAAAAATGAACAAATAACATGTTATGAGCAAATGAAGACACTCATCCTCAACACAAGAAACCTAAAGGTTTAATTCTTTCTACCTATATATCTTCAGTAACAATATGACAAGATGCTCCAAAGATGATAATGAAATAGGTATACAGATGAAAATTTTCAAAAATCAAGAAACAAATTACAGATCTGTAGATGACTAGTTAGGCTCAGCCAGATTGTCTTCAACAATGTTAGGAGAGTTAACATGGAAAAGAAATTTCTCTAATGTTGAACATGTAATGCAATGAAGTCAATACAATCTTGAAGGATTATAACAGTTGGTTGATAGATCACAACAATTCTTTACATTTTTTTGAAATGGATGATGATTTTGTAGGAGAAAGAACTCAGATTTCCCTTTCCCAAGAACCCTAGGTGATGAAGAAATGAATAAAGGAAGGATAAACAAGTTATGCATGGTGGATTGTGATGATAAATACAATAAGAAGTTTATCCAAGAATGTTGTTATGACTACAAATGATGAACTTCTTAGCCATTATGAGTTGTTATCGACTATATTGAGGTAATAAAAATGACCTCTAGGTTTAGAAAGGAATATTGGAGCATGAGAAATGGATGAAAATGTCTTGAGGTGTCATAGTAACCTAGATAGCGTAGTGAAAACCCATATAATGGACATAAGGTGGTAATAATGAAGGGGAGAATTTATTTTTCTCAATTCGGTGAATGAACAAGAAAATAAAATAAAGAGCATTGAAAAGGTCCGTTAGGAATGGTTATATATGAACGATCTATACTTATGGCTCGAGTACAAGGTAAAATTTCTATTTCTTGCAGTTTTAGGTAAACGAGAATTAAAAGATACCAAAGGGATGTGCATGATCATGTTCTAGGAAGTACATAGGCTCCTATGAAGGGAAATAGTTTAGCTAAAAGGAAAAAAAGAAAATTTAGGGATTTAATATCCAAATAACAAAAACAACTAGCTTAAGGAGGATTTGAGCTTGTTTTTGAGCATGGTGAAGTGAGATACCTAAATATGAAGAGAATATGTTTATGGGGATCACTTCATCTAATTGATGAATAAATTTATGTAGTTGAGTGAGTTTAATCATACAGGAAGATCAACATCATTCAAGGGGAGCTTCTTGAGGTAAGTTTAGGCTTGTAAGTTATTAGCTGCATATTCTATTGAATGTATGATCCTTTTCATAGATATCAAAGGGGAGAGAGTTATTTCACAAACAAGATATGAATTCTATGGAGATGATGATGTTGTTGTTTTCCATAAAAATGTTCTCGAGATTTTTTCCATCAATGACAAAGGGGAGATTGTTGAACCACAGTGCAAAGTGGTTTTGAAATTTATCGGAGTGGCATTGATGGAACATGTGTGATTGGTGAAGTGAGGCTAAAATAGGGGCATTAAGGTTGATTGGTAGTTCTTTATTAGTGATGGTTTAAGGGTGATACATGCTTAGACAATGGGGTTAGTGCCCTTTGGAGGTATGAAGATGGTTGGTATGCTTGGTTTAAGTATCGCATAGGTCTTATATGGTGTCTCCAAAGATGTGCAAGAGATGTTTGAGTAAGCATCAAGTCAAGTTTTGGAAGTCATAGTTGAAAATGGCTCATTTAGGCCTAGTTATAGAGCATGATGAGGTGTAAGAGCTCAATGCAGGCCATGAAAATATTAGGTAAGCATGGTGGAATCCTAGTAACTATCACTATGGAATTTATGAGCATCTATAGGGATTACTTTGTCTCTTAGAGGCAAAATACAAGTTCTCACCAAGACTACCTTTGAGAATTAGCAGTGGAAGATGAGGTAAACGAAAATTTTCTAGGTTGTAAAAGAATGTTTATGAGTAAAAATCTATGTATCACGTAAAGGGATGTGTTTTGGTACTGTGTCAAATTTAATCAAATTTTGAAATGGATTTTTGAAGTTATTCAAGTTTTACTAAAACTAGTTTCTTGAAAAAGGAAAACTGAGAACCTTGTCTTCTTAGCATAAAAAAATTTGATAAGACTTCTTCATATAAATCATAGAATTATTTTTTTAAGAAAACTCCAATAATGAAATTTTCAAAAAAATTTTGGGGTTAATTGGATAAGAAACAAAAAGTTCTATCCATTTTACTAACAATGTTTTCTCTCTCCAAACCTCCTTCTTGAAGCGATAGGCATAAAATGACTTATTTGGCCTCCAAATCAATTGGGAATGTCATGAAAACCCCTCATAATTTTATATGTCCTCTTATATGTCAAAATTACTGAATTGGTGTTCCTCATGGTTGACTGTTCCATATAGGTATGACCTTGTTTTGAAGAATTTGAGCTATATAGTGCAAATTTGAAGGTGTCAAGTTGAATCCCCTACTGATGAGAAGGTATGAAAAGTATTATTAGGTGATATGAATATCTTACATTAATATCAGTACATGGTTAGTGTGAATTTAATCAAACTCTCTTCCCTACTACCAAAAGACTTCTCAAGATAATGCACTCATGATGTTTGAAGGATGCCTCTGAGCATAGGCATGAGAATTGGGGTAAGAATTGGTGATAAACACCCTCTAAAATTTAAAGTTGATTTTTTAGAGCTCACATTTTTTTTTTCAAGGTGATATATGGTCCAAGTTTACTTTTCTTCGAAATTACCCTGATTGAATCTGGTTAAGAAGAATGAAACTATTTGGTGCTTGTTGAAGCTCACTCCATTAATTATGCACTAAAGAAAAGGAGACGATATAGGTATGTCATTTAAAGTGTTGATGGTAGTGTTTTATCATATTGGTGAAGATATGTTGGAAATATATCTCAAAATTATGACCACACTAGAAGAGTTCAAAAACAAGTTGAGCTCATTTCAACAAATACTTGTTTTATTTTCCTTTAAATAGTGATCTCTCCTAGTGTGGTAATTTTAAAAAGACAAAGACCTTATCATAATAGTGGTTTATATGCTTTTAAAAAGACTTTAAATCAAGTGAAAAGCCTATTTACTAAGACTTGGTTTTAGGTTCATGTGATAGTTAAGTGAGATTGTGATCTTGTTCAAATTGTGAAGAATATGCATTATTAAATACATATGAAATTTTGGGGTCAGTGGTAATGTCATGTATTCAAGTGATCCCAAAATTTCTTGGCATAGAAATGAATACCCATATGTTAAACGCTTCAAAATATATGACTAGGTTTCAAGATTAAAACACTAATTGTACAATGTCGGAAGATCAAGCTATATTGATCTAGTAAGCATGATAGTAAGTCAAATCTTGATATGAGATTTTGATTTCATCCTCAAATTTCTTGAAATATGTTCTTCTAGATGTGGTTGACCAAGGAAGCTAGTAGATTAGTTAAAATATTGGATATGCATCTTTGTTTCAACAAGAAAAGCACATACCCCTGTTTTAGGTGCTTGATCCATGAGGAATATTTATAATGTCATGAATTTTTGGTTGGATTAATGAATAAAATATCTCAAATAATACTTTACAATTTGTGACACTCATCTCTCTTTCGCATATCAAGCTCATTAAATACTATGTTTGAGTTTCACTAGGATGTGTTGATAACAATGAAGAAGTATGTGAAAAATGTTTCTCTCTCCGATCATGGAAGGTCTTCAAGTTGTCCTGGTGATATAGACCACTAGTAAACATGATATTCTTGTGTATCCTCTTATTTATATTGTTGTAAAACTATGATTATTAGTTGAATCTCCAAATTCATGATATGTGTTTCTATTACTTGTGAAGATAAAACATATGAATAAACAAGGAATCAAATCCTCCATGCTCTTTTTGGTTATCTTGCAAGACTCTTGAAATTGCATGCATATCTCAGGTGTTTTATCAAGTCATCTTCTTACTCATGATCAAACTATGCTCACTAGCACAAACACCTTTGTTTCTTCTAAGTTCTCAAATGCAAAGTGGGTAAGATAAATTGCTAAGTATGAAGGAATGAAATGAATTTATAAATAATAGATGAGATGTTTGTAACGTATGTTAATAATGATAGGTCCTAGTGCATCCATCAATTATTTGTAAAACACACCTTATTCATTAAATATCATGTGAAGGGTCAGGTCATACATTACATAATTAGAAATAGAGATCAAAAGATAATGTTACAAGTTGAAGATAAAAGTGCAAATGAGGTTCAAAGAACTCCATGTGTCATTATCATTCTTAAGTTCATCTTGAATAGGTATACAATCTCGAGAGAACAAAATTGATCCCTATTAGAGTTATAAATATCATTAGAGGAAGTTTTATTTTAAAAATATTCTCATCTTCCTTGTATGGATGAGATGGTGAAATGTGAAAATTCTTCAATTATTAAGTTGAAAAAGTTATTTGTAGTAGATTTTTCAAGGTCTAAAAAGGTAAATTTTTGGTGCTTGTATGTGTGCTGAATTTTGAGAGAGATGGAAAATGTATTTAGAAGACACACGAATGTATTACAATGATAGGTTGATTTTTAGTATAAAGTGAGTGATGATATTGATAAAACATAAAAAATGGGAGCATTAGTATATTATCCTCATAAAGAAGAGTGCATAGGTTGATAAGAATAAATCATCCATGAAGTATTGATTTTTGATGTGTGAGTTCAAAAGCAATAAGGTTTTGAAGCCATTAAAAAGGAGTAGAAATATGAAGGAGGTTGAATACTTGAAGGAATGAGTGTTTTGAGAGAGAAAATCAAGAATATATTTATGTCAAGAATAGATGCTTGAAAGTAGTCTTTTACCATAGAGATTGCAGCAGATTGAAAGAGAGAAATTGACAAGACTAAGTGTTTGAACTTACGATATGACCGAGTTGATGGTGATTAGGATAATATATTGAGAAAAGAGAAGAAAAGTGAACAAATTTAGTGGTCACTATCATTTGTGGAAGACAAAAAAAACAACGTGATCAAAAATCTTTAGAAATATAAGTTGTAGCTTAACATATGGGGGTTTGTACCTTTCCAATAAGTTGAAGCTTATAGAAGGTCAGTAGGTGTTAGAATAAATTTGGGAGTTCAAGCATCCAAGAAAGTAGAAGCTTGTCAAATACTAGGCATATTCCTGGTTGAATTTTGGAGTTGGAGCTCCATGCTTTGAGTTAAAGCTCAATTATGAAATCAATGTAACATTTACAGGACATTATTGTCATAAGCTAGTTCTTGGTTTGGTGGGGTTTCTCCCGATCTGTATTTCCCACATTAAATCATATATGTATGCTTTCTCTCATATTTACTGCTTGTTAATGTTGATTTGGATTTATCATAACTAATTAAGTGGATTGAATTGTTTTTCAAAGTTTGAGAAGACATTGATTCCCCCAATGTCTAAATTTGCAACAGGGTATGCTCATATATTACTATAAAAAGGTAGGTTCTCATGAGAAATTGTTAGTTAAATTATTTTTATTAATGCTTAAAATGTTTCCCCAGTAACAACGCTAAAATGATGAGTCTCATTATTAGTTCTCTTCATTTAATCAACTTAATTATTGATGTCATTCTGACTAGGCTAGTGTTCAAGGCTGTATGTAATAATATTCCTTTTGGAATTAACAATGTTCTAGTGGAATTATTTGTTGGGGGTTTTACAAAGTCTAAAATACTAGAAATGAACCTAATATAGAATTACAAATTATACTCAAACAAAAAGGGTAAAATAAATTCTACGAGTTTAAACACCCAAGGATTTTGAATTAAAAAATCACAATACTTGAAGAAAAGACACACATGAAGAATTTAAAATACATGGTTTGAAATAAAAAAATAAATTAAATGCTTAATATTAAATCATACACCGTAGGAAATTTAAAATTGTGAAAGAAAAATATTATTGAATGGAAATTACTATTTAATTAATTAACCATGATTAATCAAGAATAAAATATACAATAGCAAATAATAGGGACTGAATTATATTAAACAAAAATGAATGCGCACATGCGTGCAATACAGCACACACACATTAACAAAAAAGTATAATAAGAAAAATAGAAATACAAAAAGCTCCGACTCTTAAGGTGAGTGAGGCCTTTCTCTCGCTTTGATTAGAACTACATTGTGTACAATAGATCACCAAACTAAAAATTTTATTTAATTTAAAAAATTTGGATCATACAATAGATTAAATTTACAAGTTTTTGATTTTTGACATCCCTTTTACAATTAGTGAGTGTGGATTATATCATCTTTCTCCCTCAATTGATGCCTACAAAACAATTAGAGGAATCCTAGAATCTACCTTATTTATATTATTGATGGAGAGGTTCCACAATATCTCCATATTTCAAGATGAAATGATGGAGAGAATTGGGGAACCGATTGACTCTAAGATTCAATTATAAAAAAATATTTAAAAATAAATTACATGATCCATTCTATAATTGGTATTTCCTAATTCTGGTGTGTGTTATTCTTGAATGGATGCACCTCCCAAGATAGAAAAAATCTACATCTTAAGGTTTGTTGATGCCTAATGGTAGTATCTTGATGTTGCCAAACTATACTCCAAGGCAAAGGTCAAAATATGAATCCGTAGATAGAAACTCCAAATCCAAGGATAGAGACTCCAAATCTACCTGGGGTGAAGACTCCGAAGTGATAGGTGAAGACTTCAAACTCATCAATGAGACTTTGAAGTGGACTAGGAGACTCCAAAGCTTACCAACCTTGAATTTCCATGCTCAAAACTCGACATCTTGGACAAAATCATACTTTTGTTGATTGGTATACACAAAACTGAATGTTTTTCATGATTTTTAGTTAGAACACAATGGTGGAACAAATTTACATACACTAATATAGTAAAATGAATATATTCTCTACTTTGGATTAGGAAAAGTTATAGAATGCACACATATTCAAACAAGGGGGAAGATAAATAATGTCATTATTTAACCATTTAATGAGGTCTTCATAATTCCCATGGAATACATTGTGCCTATTTTATGCATTCGATAATAATATAGCTACGAAATAAAGAATCTATCAAGAATATTATCCTATATTAGAAAAATATGGATTACTATGGTATGGATTGAAGAAGCACATAAGAAAACAAAAAAAAATGATATAGCATAAACCTTCACAATAAATAATTCCAAATAAAGAATATGGTATTATAGTATGAGAGCATACTCAAATTGTGCATCAAATAAAACAAGGAACAATATTACCAAAAGATATGTAGGGAAACATGTTTCCAAATTGAGAATTAATGGATGTAGGCTTAATGTGCACCTACACAATAGTGGAAAAAATAAGTTCCTCTCGACACAAATGTTTGTGTGAGTTTTTCCAAATTCAAGAAAGTGTGGTAGTTAGAAGATTTGTACATATGATTATTTTGTGTCCAAGGGTGTCTAAGAGTAGGAAAAAACAAACAATAAAGTTATAAATGAATAAGTGCATGAATGTGGGAAATAAAAAGTAGAAATCAAAGAAATTGAATACATCCAAGAAACTCAAAAAAAAAGAAAAGAAAATATTATGAGAAAAGAGGAATAGATTTTTTTTTTTAAAAATGGAATCTTACCATCTCACAAATCTTGGATGAAATAAACATCAAATGAACCCAATTTTGTTACAAGTGGAATGAAGGGGAATGTTGAAAGACACAAAAATTAAATCTCCAAAGAATAAAAACCATTAAATTGGTATCTCAATGGATAAACAAATAAAGAATTTACCACATCAAAACATCAAACAATATAATGATGAAATATATGGAAAAAACACAAACATTATGATAAGTCAAATACTAGAGTAAACAAAAATATTGAACACTCCAAGGAGTGAGTATTTAAAGGAAATAAATATAGATGATGAGAAAACCATTACAAAATAATGGTAAACCCATTTATGTAGCCTATTGATCATAAATTTCAAGGAATGATTGATGAATAATGGATCACATGTTTATTTAGTTAAGTGATTTAGAGAAAGAGGGTATGTGTATCTCCACAATGCTTTAGTAAAATAAATTATTTTATTTAACACACCATGATCTATTAGAGAGGGATGAATATTATTGGGGAATAGAAAGGCCTACATTCCATGACTAAGAAACATGAGGAAAATTAGTGGTGAAAGATCCATTATGGGGAACTGATTTAGATAGAGTTAAAAAGTATCCATATCTAAGATACCATCCGGAATTGATGAAAGTGATTATGAGTCACTACAATAACAAAGTGATATGGTTTAATAAACATGATGTTTTTAAATTAATACCATCATAGTATCTGTAGCCATTATATTACCTAAAAATTTATACTTATGCTCGCATATAAGAGTACTATATGTATGGTGAAGAAAGTAACTATGAATGTCTTTGGCCATCTACACAAAGGAATGGGGTCCCTAAAAGAGAAGTTACAAACCATATAGTCCATGTCATAGCATAAATACTAGTAGAAAGATAATGGTAAGATACTTTAAGAAGTAAAAAAACATCCCTTGATGCGGTAGACATCATTATAAAATTGTGAGAAGATAGAAATTAATTCGACTAGCCAAAATTCTGGTCTACAAACTCAAAAACAATGCAAAAACGGTTAGTGAAGTTGTCGTTAACACTTTTATATATTAATGGATATTTATTTTTTTATATTTCACACAACGGAGAGATCTAGAGGACATAATAGAAGTAGAGGATTCATATTACCCACATGATTAGTTTGTGCAATATATCCCATCCCAACTATGCACAACCTATAAGGACAACAAAAATATAGGATCTTAGGTGAAGATAATTAGGTATATTATTAGTGTAAACCTCTTAATACTAAAGGAAGTGTGTATATACTCAATACCATATCGAAAGGTTAAATTTTTGTATGATCGATTCATCTTTGCATCTCGGTGGGGATATCATTAAGCAAATGAAGAAACTTCCATTATTCATTGATATGAATGTATCGAAGGTAGAAATAAACACACAACACGACAAGATTTCTACACATGTTCAACCATTGCACATTGATTAAGGTGTGCAACCGATAATACGATGCCTATATTATATAGTATATAAGTAGCTAAGTATTAAAGAACAACCCATAATACAATAAAAAAATGGAAAATAATTATGTAAGGAAAAATAAATCAAAAGGAAACTACACAAACCGAGCGAGATTAACTATAGGAAGAAAACATCCTAGATTACCTAGTTGGTTCACCACTATGTAATTTGATCATTTAAAATTTAGTATACTTATAGTGCACACTAATGCACTAGAGGATATGGAAACCAAGATGTATTTTCCATAAGAGAGGGAGCGTTACACTTGGAAATCCATCGAAGAGAATATGATCTAACTCAATATAAATAAGATAGAGACATGATCCTAGTTCCACTCATATCACTCTCTCTCATGATCAATATAAACAAGGAAAGTTTTATATAAGAATAATAGGTATTAAAAATTATGAAGGGACTCAAAGAGGAATGAGTCAATATCAAAGTTTAGTTGTATCTTTAACCTATCAAATTGACTAGCATTGTAGACGAATTATAGTGACACCACATAAGAGAATAAAAATCCACATAAGTCCTTACAAGATAGTTTGAAGAGTTCCTCCGAATGAGATATAAACCATCTAGGTTAGGGATTCGTTACATGCAAAAGGGCCTCATTAACACAATAATAAATAACCTTAAAAGCCACATTGCAACAAGAAAATAAGAAAGATTCTTGAGAAAGAGAATAACACACAAAAAAGAGGGAGAACCTCAAGGCTTATATAAAATTCAAGATAACAATCCTAAATACCATAGTGTAAAAAATAGTAACAAAAGAAGAAAAAATGGCAGAGACAATGCGCACAAAGAAAAAGGCCACAATTCCCCATGCGCAAATAGCCCAAGTGTAGATATCATAACCTGCACAATGATCGAGGATAAAGAATAAAATTATGAGAGGTTGAAAGTGAATAGAAGGAAGAAACCAAGTAAGATCTTCAAAAATTAGTAGAAGAATATCATGTTGTGAAGGAAGAGACAAATTAAAAATTGCGTAAAGAATAATAGGTAGAAACTTAGAAGAAATTAAAGGTGGACTAAAAATGAAATCAATATGAAGAATAAAAATAAACAATTAAGAGGAAGATCAACAACAAAAGGAAATTTAAAAATTAAAATGGAGAGAACACTCGATAGAAAATAATGCAAATAAGGGGAACAACAAAAGGAATAAGAATATACTTCAAGAAAATAAGATAAGTCAAATACAAGGTGTTGGTAATATTGTCATTGATGTCAAAGAAATGATGAAGTAAATTAGATCACTTATATGAAAAGTCAATATGGAACTTGTGATGGAAATATTCATTGTGTGGGAGTCAAGAGGATTGGTCTGTTATTCTCAAATATGTTTTATGTCAAAGGATTGGAACATACAAGAAAAAGTTATGGGAAATTAAAGTTTTCTAGTGTAGAGAAAAGGAAGTTACTTGCCAAGGTATGAGAATAAGGAAGTTGATTTTTGATGGAATTTTGTTTTAAGGTTCAGATCAACTTAAAGAGTAGATGCCGCGATTTCCAAAAATGTACTTTTTAAAAGAAATGGTTAAAAATTGTAAAATTTACAAAAGTTTGAAGTTTTCATTCCGTTGAATAAAGGAATTTGTTTTACAATTTCTAGTGAGTTTTTCAACAAGAAATGACACACTAAAAAGAAATTAAAATTTTAGTGCCTCACGAATTTTAAAGAATCAAAGTATTGTAATACAAAGGGTAAGTAAGTTCATGATTTTGTTGTTGTTAATTTTAAAAAGGGTTTCCACATATATCTTGTGTTATATGGTTATGTAAGTTCATGATTTTGTTGTTAATTTTAAAAAGAATTAAATAATTTTTCCAAATTGATTTAGATTGACCTCTCAAGTATAAGTGTTTTCTCTTCAATTGGTATTCGAGAAGGTTCCTTCAAGAGTAGCTTAACGATTAGAAGGTAGATCTCAAAAGCACACATGACATACCAAAAAGGTATCTATTCAAATAGAGCTCCATTGTTAGATAGAACTAACTATTATTTTTGAAGTATAAGAATGCACACCAATTTAGTTGATATTCATTTTGATACTTGGTAATCAATTGTGAATGGGTATGCAACTCCAAAAACTCCTTCAATGGATCAAGTGGAAAGAAGGAAAGTGAGAGAAATGTAAAGGATATGAATGCAATATTGTGTGGTTTGTTTGAATCTTAATTTGTTAAAGTAAGGCACTATATATTAGCTAAGGAAAAATGGGATAAAATTAAGAATATCTATGAAGGAGATGAAAAAGTGAAGAAATAAAAACTCTAAATGCATAGAAGTCAATTTTAGGGTTTGAAGATGAAGGATGGTGAAAACATTATATCTTACCTTCTTCGCATGGATGAAATTGTGAAAACCATCAAAGGGATTAAAGAAGAATTTAAAGATGAAATGGTTGTGAAAAAAATGTTAAGATATCTTGCTTTGAGGTTTGAATTCAAAGTGTCTTTCATTGAAGAAATGAAGGATTTAAATACCCTAACCATGGATGAGGTTAATTGAATCCTCATAGTTCGAGAAGATGATAACTTAAAAAGAAAAATCATCAAAGAGAGAGGAAACATTCAAAGCATCAAAAAATATGAAGAGAAATAATCATAAGGCACATGACTACCCCAACAACGAGTTAGACAATGAAGAAAATCATTTTATTAGGAAGCTAATGAAAGGATCTGAAAAATACAAAAGAAAGTTACCTTTGAAATGTTTTAAATATGGTAAAATAGGATATTATGGTGTTAGATGTACATATAAAGAAAATGAAAAAATGATAATGAATAAGATCAAAACTTAAAGGAAGGAAAAAATATCATCATATAAGAAAGGAAAATCTAATAAAAGGAAGATATTTTATAAGCACAAGAAAATACACTATAACAAGGAGGAAAGCTGCTCATCTTAAGAAATTAATGAAATAAACTATACCAATAATAAATAATAATCATTATTCATGAAAATAAAGATATAAGAAAGTGAAGAAGAGACGGTTTCAGAAGATAAATAATATGTTGAAGTTAAAGGAATTGATTTTGAAGAAAATTTTTCCCTTTTCGCAAGACTATAAGCTAGAAGAATATTCTTAGCATTTTGTTGTTTTAAATACTTTAAATTCTATCAAATGGATGTCTAATCATTTTTCTCAATGGAAACTTAGAGGAAGAAGTTTATATTGAAAAACTAGATGGATTTCGTGTTTAAGATAATAAGGATTATTTGTGCAAGATGAATAAATCTCTTTATAGAATGAAACAAGCCCCCAAAGAATGGTACTAAATACTGGAAAAGTATCTACAACATTAATTTTTCTAAAAAGGAATTTTCAATAGCAATGTTTACATCTAAAGGCGAAGATAAGGATTAGTTTATTGTTATTGTATATGTATATGATATCTTTTTGGAGGTAGTAATGACAAAATGTGTCAAGAATTTTTATGGAAATGTAAGAGGAGTTTGAAATGTCTATTTTTGATGAGTTGTCATTCTTCCTTGGGTTACAAATATCTCAATATGAAAATACATATTTATTGCATAAACTAAGTATATTATGCGAGATGTTTAAGAAGTTTAAAATTGAATATTGAAAACTAGTTAGTACACCCATCGTCACATGTTATAAATGTAGAAAGGATATTGAATCTCCTAAAGAAAATTAGACTATTTATAGATCAATGATTGGAATTTTATTGTATGTAACATCATTCGGACTAGATGTGATGCAAACAAAGTATGTATGGTAGCATATTTTCATGTTTATCCAAAAGCAACTCAAGTGCAATCTATCTAGAGAATATTGAAATATCTAAAAGGTACATTAGATTATGTCTTGTGGTATCCAAGAGGTGAATATTTCACTCTAAAAGAATATAAAAATACAGATTGGACTGGTTGTGTTGATGATAGCAAGAGTACAAGTGGAGGAGAATTATTTTTGGGAAACAAATTGATATCTTGGTTAAGCAAGAATAAATATTGTATTTATTTATATATGGTTGAGGCAGAGTACATTGCAGTGGTGTCATGTTGCACAGAAGTTTTATGGATGAAGAAAACATTGAAGGACATCAAGGTAGACTTTTATTTTCCAATTTCCATAATGTGATAACAAAAGTGCAAAAATATATCAAAGGATCATGTTATGTAATCTAGAAAAAAGTATATTCCCATCAAGTGTCATTTTTTAGAGAGAAAGTTGAAGAGCAACATGTTAAGTTGGAATATATTTCCAAAAAGAATGAATTGTTGATATTTTCAGTAAGCCTCTTCAAAAAGAAACAATTGAATATCTCTGAAAAAGCGTTGGGTGCGGTATATTTCAACCACTCACTAATGGAAAGCATAAAATCAAGGGAAAATAATCATTTCACTATCATTCTAGATCCATAGTGAAGATAATTTAGGAAGATATCAGCCTGATACATATTCCAATGGAGAGAGTTTTGACAGTTATTCCTTTTCCATTGATTTTAAATGGGGAGAGTTATAGAAACAGGAGAACTACAACAAGCAAGATCATTGTGTTTTTTTATCTTCGGGTAATTAGTAATTTAATTAATGTACTTATGATTTCTATATAGATTTCCGTCAATGAAAAAAGGGGATATTGTTAGAAATATTGTCATTGATGTCAAAGGAATGATGAAGTAAATTGGCCCTAAATAGGAATGACTTACTAAATATGATGTTCATGAAAGTAAGCATGTGTTAATGGAAGATAATTCAACCTAGAGGACAAAGTGGGGAGAGGAGGAGTGAAGTTAAATTTAGTGATGGGGTAATTAAGACAATTCTTAGTGTTTTGTGCAAACCAAACCTTACAAGAGATCAAATTTTTGTGAGAAATTTCAATAATGTCGATATACATGTATCATTTATTAAATATTGGTGATCAAATAGTGTGTGAATATCTATTTTTGAAATAGGATTAGTCACATGAGCTCTGCTAAAACTTGATATGAATATTGTGGTTGGTGTGAGAAAAAATATATTGTTTAATAGGAGAAGAATTCAAAACACACTCCCATTTTGAGAATATTTAAAAAAGGAGGTAAAATTATGATGGTAGTGAGAAGTGTCGAAGACTAACTCTTTGAAGGATAAAGACTCATGATGTGATATCTTGTGGAGTGGGTGGAAAATACAAGTACTTTCTACAAGTAAGTAATATTTGGAGGTAGGATCGGTGATATCGAACACTCATGCTAGGTGAGACCTTCAAAAATAGGAGATAGGCTATTAGAGAGTGCTCACTCTAGTGAGACCTCTAACCTAAGTGAAAGGGTGACCAAAAGGATTTGTCTATGTGACATTTCGACAATGAATGTATTAGAAAGGACATGGTAGATGTGAGTAAACATCATTGATGGCCATATGGAAGGAAGGCTCATTAGAATGTAGGATTTACACGTTGGTTATTCAAACATGCACTTGTGTCTCAAACTACGGAAGGACATAGTTATTTGAGACAACAATGGAACCGTCTCCAAGTTGTGGGACCATGCGAGCTTGAGACGGATCTCCAGAGAATTCCAGTTCCTCTACCTATTTTCTATTGCTACTTTGGTACTCCTAATTGTAGAAGGGAAATATAAGCTAAAAATCCAAGGGACCAGGATAAAAAGATAATAGAAAAGACAACTACACCTAGGAGACAATAACACCAAAAAGAGTCGGATGAACACTATCTATTCTAAGTGAAAATGAAGGAGAAAGCATGAGGGGAGGCTAGGCATGTGTAGTATAGACTAGAAAGCATTTACATCATTGATTTCATGAAACAAAACCAGAAAATGGAGCTACAAGGAACTTAAAGTGACACAAAAAAACATAACACAAACAACAAGCATGAAAGAAGAAATAAAACATAATAAGGCTGAAGATATCCACTAAATGATGCTTTTATTACGTCTAGGTATGCATAGTCGGTTACAATGGCATATAAAGGATGATATTCACATGCATGAACCAGATCTAAAGGTCTGCGACTCAGAATGTAGAGATATAAGATCCTTAGCAAATACTAAAGGATGCAAAATGTCCAACCCTTTACAATAATCCAAGATCTTATATTTATAGATGAATTAATGAGAGAAAAATATGACAAGGAGGGAAATACAATTTGAAAACTCAACCACTAGCCATCAATGCCTGAAAATCCACTTGCAATCTGTCAAGTGCGGTTCTCCATGTCTGTTTGGCGTGTTGGAGAAGGAAGGAAGGAAGATTCAATCAAATCTAATTGGTTAGAGCAATCAGATCACCTATTAATTGCATGAAAGACATTTTCGAGCTCCTCACCTACCAAATCCCAATGATATTTGAATTTGAATGGCCTAACATATAGCCCACATCAACAACTTTAAAAAAAGTCTAGGCACGCAAGGATCATGACACGATGACACAAAATTTATGACTGTCAGAAGATCCTGATGAAAAATGGGAATGTAAGACACATGGCACACGTTGATTGGTCAAGAAATGGTCAACTCGTTGATTTATTTTATCATTTTTGCTACATGTCACACATTTGTCTCATTGCAAGGATTTGGTGCCCTTTTTGCATGCTTTATAGGTTGCGTGTGATACACTCAAGGTATGATAGATTTCCACGTGGCACACAATACACAAAAGAATGTGCAAAGGTATGCACACGAAAGGATGAGGTGTGGGAGGAAAACAAGGAAGGGCACACGTAAAGGTGACACGTGTGGGAGAAATGGGGGAAATGTCCATGGAAGAAACACATGGTCAAGGAGCAAGTATTAAAAAGTAACACATAGGTTGTGAGAGAGGGATAGGAGTTAGCTGATTTTGAAGCAAGTTCGGGAGCGTGCGTAGAAGGTGTGTATGAGGGGAAAATGGAAATAAGAGAAAAAGGAAAATGAAAGGAAGAGAAGTGCAAAAGTAGAGAAAGCAAGGCATGTGAGGAGAAGCTACTAAGGAGATGTGCCAATGAGACAATTTAAAGTGTGTGCAACCCGCACTACAAAACCCGAGAGCCAGACTATGTATGTAAGTTGTCTAAATAAATAGTAGAGTTATTTGTATAATAATTTTGGAAAATTTTGGGGCCATTTCCTTGCTAGATAAAATAGATTAGTTTCCTTGAGCATCCATTGGGCATAGAGTCTATTATGTAATCATGAAATTCTAATCGGGTGACCTTGATGAACCACCCCTTGAAGTCACTTGATGCAAAATTTCTGAACTATGTTCTGGATCTTGCAAAACTACTAGAAGATGACTGACATCCTGTAAGTAAAAAAATAATGCACACACAAGGAACGCAAGAGGAAAGAACTATGTACAAAAAAATAATGTGCGCATAACAAACTTGGAGGAATTGAAGCTACTCTAATATATACAAGATGATGCAACAAACTTAATGGAAGGGTTTGAGATAGATCCCATTGATAGGGATTTATAGCATGCCTCTATATTGGTGATTCAACTCAAAGGAGTTGGCATCCTTGTATGAACTGATGATTTATGAGCCATTCTAGAGTGCATCAAACTTTGAATGGCACCTGGTTTAGCTCACAAAATCCCACTTTAAGACCAAGTCCTCAAATTTGAAAGCTTGAGGCCTAGAATTTCTATCAAACCACTTATTTGTTGTTTGTTGAAGTTTTTCAAGCTTTATCTTAGAAGAGTTTCTTGATTCTTCAAGTTCAACCAGCTTTTCCATTATTATTTCTCTTTGGTATGCACCCTCAAACTCCAACCGTTGGGAAATTTATAATGAAGGAAACTAAAGAGATAAGGGGATTCTATATTCTTTATTGTAAACCAAATTTTAAGGCACCGTATGCCGATTTCCTTCGTTGTCATAATTCTATCTACCTGCAGCATGCGTAAGACCTTTGTATGCCACCATATTTGGCTGATATCATTATTCACTTCATGATATTGATCAGGTTATTTTTGTTGACTCTGTCAATCCGTTATCTTGAGGGTAGTAATTGGAGGAAGTATTCAAATATATGGCATGACTCAAAGGCCCAATCAAAGTGATTCTAGTACAAGGAAGGCAGTTTCATTATCAGAGATAATGGTTTGAGGAATACCAAACCTAGTTATAATTCCCTCAAGAAAGTCAAGAATGACCGACGCGGTTGATTCCTTGAGCGCGATAGATTCTTTCCATCTTGTGAAGAAATATATAGTTGTTAGCAACCACTTGTGGTCAACACTTGAAGGAGGATTAATCATGCCTATGAATTCAAGGCCCCATTGTGCAAAAGGTTGATCTTCTTAGATTGGTTGGAGGGGAAGCACCTGTAAATATTTTATTTCCTAAAAATAAAATGAATTCTTTGCATTTCACTACCCAATTGTGCGCATCCATGACAGGGGTAGGCTAAATGGTCTTGTTATTATGTTTTTCATCAATGTAGTCTTGGAAAAGAAGTGTCCACTAGAAAATCCTTCATGAAATTATGCCAACACTTTTCATCTTGTGACACATTGTAAATAAACCTTAATATCACGCCATCAAGATTACTTTTGAAGAGAATACCATCAATAAGAACATATGGGATTCATTGGTGCCCTAGATGTCTTCTCTTTTCCTTGTTTAAACTAGGAAGTTATGGGCCCTAAGAAAGGAATGTGACCATGTCTTTCATCCAATTGGGCATGCCGTGGTCTATATTTTCTTCATGTTCTACGTGTGGGAGATCCTCATCTAGAAACAATAAAGTCTATGGTTCATTCTGTGCATCCTCAGTAAGCTACTTGCAAAGCATGCTACCTCTTACCGGATTTGTGGCTTGGATAGTCACATCATACTCCATGATTTTGGTCACCCATCATGCTCTCTTCTCACTGATTTCTACTTCCATGATGAAGTCTCTCCCAGAAGAGTGGGAGACTAACACCTTGATATGATTTGTGATGTGCATACTTTTTAAATTCTTGAGCTTGCACATGATGTCGTAGACATAATTCTTTGTGTGACTGTATTTCAATTCATAATCCTTCAGGGTCTGAATGAAGAAAGCCACTGGCTGCTCTAGCCCTTGTTAATTTTCTTTTGTCATGACAACAACAACACTTACATCAGTGCCATAAGCATAAAGGATAAAATCCTTGGCATAATCCGGGTTGATGAGTGTTGGCACACAAGTAATCTCTTTCTTGATCTTGTTGAAGATTTCCTTTCCTTATTTTTTCCATTTGAAGGATGTTTCCTTATTGAGAATGAGGGTGATGGTCCTACAAAGTTAGGAATGAAGCACCTAAAAAATTGATTTTTCCAAGGAAGGACTGCAAGGATTTCTTGTGCACCAGAAAAAAAATAAATAGGATCACTAAAACATGCTCGGGATCGATTACCATGCCATCCTTTGAAATTATATGGCCCAAAAGCTTTCCCCCGCACCATTAAAAATATACACTTCTTGGGGTAAAGAGATACCCCATACTTCTCGCATCTCATCAAATACTTTCTCCAGGATGTCGTCGTGTGATCCATTCTTTTCTTTCTTTCAGAAAGCGTGATGTCATCATGATAAACCAAGATGAACAAGGTGATGTAACCTTTGAATGCAATATCCATGGCACATTTGAAACATTACACCCATGTTTGACACACCAAAGGGAATCTTATAATAGGCATAAGTTCCCCACTTGGTTGTAACTTTCATTTTGTATTGATCCTCTTCCTTGACCAGGATTTGATTGAAGCTATAATAACCATCCAACATAGAAAACCTCTGCACACTAGCCATGGTCTGCAAGATATGCTCCGTAGAAGGAAAAGGATAACGATCCTTCAAAAAGGACTTGTTAAAATCTCTGGAATCAATGCAAAGTCTGATCTCACCATTATTCTTTCACACTAGAACAAGATTCCTAAAAAAGGTAGAGTACTTGCTCAAAAATATGATCTTCGACTCAATGAGTTTAGATAATTATTTCCTCATGAGGGACTCTATCTTTGGATTGGTTAGTTGTTGCTTTTATTTGATGGGCTTGATGTCGGGATCAAGGTCAATAGAGTGTTGATAAAAAATTAGATAAAAACTTTGAGGTATTCATATTCCCATGAGAAGATATCACTGTATTTTTGATAGAGAGAAATGAGGCCTTCTTTTTCTTCATGTGCACAAGATTTACTAAGAAACAAATCCTTGCCACGTGCAATAATGATAATGTGGGGAAAATTCTTATTGCACTACGTGTATATTGTTTTTCCTCCCTTAAACTCATCATTAGAGATAAATATTTTCTCTAAGGTGACCAAAGGTGCTTTAGGAACCTTGTTTGTATTTATTGTATTACTTGGTCACCATAGCTATCATGCGAGTCGGCTTGCATGCTTGAAGAGAACTCAGATTCATTCTAGATGAACTAGATGATAAGCATGTCATTGTCAAACTCTTTCCAGCTGGTGTTGTTTTATGGAACATATGGCTGAATCACCATCTTCATATGCTACATTTTCCCTTTGATAAATTCCTCAAAGGGGATAATTGTGAACCAAACGTGACTATCTGATTAGATTTCTTGCTCATTTGTGCAACACTACCTATAGGTTTAGATTATAAAATATCTCAAGAAGGTCCAAAAATATGTGTTTGTAAGCTTTGAGAAGATTTTTTTTTGTGTACTTGTTCGTGACCTGGTGGATAACCAATTCCTTTTCCCCAAAGATATACAATGCCTTGATATTTTCTTTTCACCAATAAGTAGACTATGCACCATCAATTCATACTCTACCACATTATTAGAGCATCTAAATTACAAACTTTGTGCACGAAAAATAATTTCTCACCCTTAGGGAAATAATAACAAATCCCGTGTCTAAACCATTTTTCTTCTCGGATCCATCAAAGTATAACTTCAATGAGACTGTGGTTCTCTTCACTTTACTTGAGCACTCGTGGAAGCACAACTTATTCTTCAAGGATACAATAGGTACCAAGACCAGTTCCATAAGCTTCCAACTCTTCATCATATGGATCAAATTTGTGGTTCCTCTCTACCCACTCATCAAGTACTAGATCGGGAATAGGAGGTGGAAGAGTCTGCTCTTAAGAAACGAAACTTGTTATTCTCAGATTAAACAATTATCTTGGAGAGGGGATGGGACATATGACTCTACTTGATAGGAATGTATTGGCTCAACTTTTATGTTAAATTGGGTACCATACCTTGTCTTGAGTAATATATGGGTCTAGTTAGAAGACATGTAACCATCCACTTTAGTAGTAAAATCTCTTGATAAACATAAGGCAAACAAAGGAGGTAGGTCAATGATTGACACATATTGAGTTATTTTGATGCTTGGACATGCATGGAGGGTTAACTCAAGACCCTTTATGATTCCTATAGTAGTGAAATTTGAACCATCAAGTTGCAAGACTCCTTTTATCAAGGGGCTATACTTAATATCTAAGACATCAAAAAATTTCTTAAGCATGACAGAAGTACTAGTGCCTAAGTCAATCATGTAGTTATGGAAAATATGTTTTCCTATAATTGAGGGAATATAAAAGGGTGGGGTTTTGAAAACCTTATTTACTTGTTTCTCATCTTCTTGGCAGATATTTACGAAGCGTGTGAATTTTGAACAACTGGGTCAATACACAGAAGTTGAGCCAGAGCTTCATGCAATAAGTCACATTGAGATGGAATGGTCAAGGCATCCCACATTATGACATTTATGTTTTTCTTTTTCATATGGTCTGCAATTATGATTGGAAGACCCCTTTGAATTATACATTTGAGGAACAACAACATCCTTTCTTAGTTGTTAAGGAGCAAAGGAAGGAGCCTTAGCTAGCACAGAGGTTTGACCTACCAAAGGAGGGGCACGTGCCACTTCAAGAGGAGATTTGCATGGAGCCTCACGTGCTAAAACTTGAGCATATTAACCGATGGATTCCTTGGTTACATCTTTCTATTTTTGAGGATCAACCAATGTTGCTGGAATGGAGACCTATGCACTGGATTCGACCATCCTCATATTATATCTTGTGTTGTCTCAAATTGTGCATGTAGTATGCTTGCATCATCTACAACTTGATTGATTACACAAAATTCCTCGGTGCTAAAGAATATCAAGTTGGCTTCAGGAGGAGCCTTAATTTTTATTGGTTCTTAGGCTCACATATGCTGATGGAAAGTTCATAGTTAGAAACATTTTGTATCACAAAGTCTTGCGTGCACACAACATTAACGCAGTTGATATTGACTATGAGGCATATTGTAAGGAAACACCATTCCAAATCTAGGGCCATGTTGTTCTAGACTAAGTGCCTAGCTTGTGTTGGGTGTTGGAAGAGGTTATGCTAGAAGTTTAACTTGCGAGGCAAGTGTGCATTATCATGTTGTCTATCATTCTATTTTTTCTACCCGTATCTCTCGATAATGAAATTGATTTCACCAAGGATAATTGTTTTGGCTATGCACCTGATTATAACTACTTTTGTAGGCTTGCACCTACTGCTTTTTGAGTGATAAGACCTTATTGGACATGTTTCTAATCATGGTATTCAATTCTTCATCTTCCTTTTCTTGCACAGGAGAATAGGACATGGATGAAATAGGTTGCATGCTCTGTACTGGAATATGGGGGATAAAATGTTGAGGTGTTAGAGACATATATGGAAAAAAAGGTGCATAAGGTCTAGGAGCTAACTTTCCTGCCTAGAAGAGTCTATTTTCTATCATTATGGAAATGTTTTATGTAGCAGGTAAGGTTTTTACTCCCATGGATTGAATCATGACTGAGATGTCACTATTCAAAGCCCTTAGAAAATACAATAAAGCATGTTTGGGTGTAGGCCTTATCACTGAGGAATTCATTCTCAAGTCTTCTCAAATCTGATGTTGAAATCATTCATCCGCTTCTAGGCATCCTCTTCATTGTCACCAGTTTCTCCACTAGTGATAGGTGATATGACTTATCTTATACTGCATTGCATAGAGTTGTCCTAATCTCATCCTATGTGGCAATAGATGTAGGTCTCGGGACATATTACCATTGGAACGATTTTCCTTTAAATGAGGTTGCAAGGATCCTACCTGCTACATCATCATGCGTGATTAGACATAACACAAATTTACTATATTGTGAATATTCTCAACAGGGGTGACTTGATTTTCTCTCGTGAAGTATGGGATACTCTTTAGCATCACCTGTAAGCATACTATGTTGTGCATTGAGATTAATCGTTTTCCACTAGTGAAGCTAACAAAGTTACTTAGAGGAGGAGGTGGTTTAAGTGCCATGACAGGGTGTGTAGGTCTATTGTGATGAGGAGTAGAGTGTCCGCATCCCACTAGATTAGGGGATGCACGCACAAAAGATCTCTTGTGTATGCTTCTTGGAAAAAGTTGGAGATATTGAAAGGATCCTTAAGCTACACCACTATGTCCTGGTATGCCTTTGTTCTCTTAAAAAGGCATTCTAGTTGCTAAAATAGTAGATCGAGTATTAGGAGTCACTAGATGTGTTGAATGAGCCTATAAAGGATAGAAATCACTAATTCACACAAGAATGCTTAGTAAAGTTGAAATCTAAGCTTTCTTGCTTCTCCCACCAAGTGTGCAGACACTATTGGTTTTTTAAATGTGCTGTTGTGTCTCGAATCTGGAAGGACTGAGTTGTTTGAGATAACAAGGGAACCTGTCTCCAAGTTGTGAGACCTTGCACGCTTTAGATGGATTCTGGAGAAGGCTAGTTCCTCTATCTATTTCTATTGCTACTTCTACTTCTAATGCTTTGGAAGAGAAATATAAACTAAAAATTCCAGGGGACTAGGTATAGAAGGATAACAGAAAGGAAAAAAACTAGTGAGGTGATAACACCAGAAAGAGTGGGATGAACACTATTTGTTCTAAGTGAAAACAAAGGAGAAAGAATGAGGGGAGGCTAGACACGTGTAACATAGACCAACAAGCATTTATACAATCGATTTAATGAAACACAACAGAAAATGGAGTTGTAAGGAACTTAAAGTGACACAACAAACACGTAATGCAAACAACAGGCAAGAAAGAAGAAATAAAACATGTTAAGGCCGAAGATAGCCACAAAATAATTCTTTTATTACTTCCAGGTATGCATAGCTGGTTATAATGGTGTATGGAGGCTGATATTCACATGCACGAACCAGATCTAAAGGTATGTGACTCGAGAATGCATAGGTATAGGATCATCAAAGCCAAACACTAAAGGATGCAAAATTTCTAACCCTTTGTAATGAGCCAAGCTATTATATTTATAGATGAATTGTTGAGAGAAAGAGAGGAGAAGGAGGGAAATCCAATTTGAAAACTCAACTACTAGCCATCAATTCCTGCAAATCCACCTACAATCTTTCAAGTGTGGTTCTCCATGTATTTTTGGCATGTTGGAGAAGGAAGGAAGGAAGTTCAAATCAAGTTTGAGTGGTTAGATCAATTGGATCACCTATTAATGGCATGAAAGATGTTTTCTATCTCCCCACCAACAAATTTTTGTTGATAGTTGAATTTGAATGGCCTAACGTGTATCCCTGTGTCAAGAAATTTATGAAAAGTATGTGCACGCAAGCATCTCAGCACCGACACAAAATTTATGACTGTTAGAAAATACACAATGCAAATAGGGCATGCAAAACATGTGGCACACATTGATTTGTTGAAGAAAGGGTTAACTTTTCATTTATTTTTTTGTTTCTGCCATGTGTCACACATTGCTTTGTTGCAAGGATTTAGAATCCTGGTGAGACACTTGATAGGTTTTGTGTGATACACTCAAGGTCGATATATTTCCATGTGGCACAAATAACGTAGAAGAAATATCAAAGGCATGCACACATAAGGATGAGGTGTAGGAGGAAAATAGAGGGAGGGCTCACGCAAAGGTGGAACGCGCATGAGAAATGGGGGAAATATCCAAGGAAGAAATGTATGGTCAAGGTGCAAATATTACAAAGTAATGTGCGGGGCACATGAGAGGGCTATGGACTAGGCTAATTTTGAAGAAAGTTTAGGGTGTGTGCAACCTTTGTATGCCTTAACCGGTAGAATAAGGCGAGGTGTGTAGAAGGTGCATGTGAGGTGAAAATTAAACAAAGAGAAAAAGGAAAACGGAAGGAAAAGAAGTGCGAAGAAGAGTGCACAAGGCATGTGAGGAGAAGCATCCATGGAGATGTTCCAATGAGACAATTTGAATTGTGCGCACTTCGCATCAGTAGAACATGAGAGCCATCCCAGTAAATGTAAGTTATCTAAATAACTAGGGGATTTATTCGGATAACATTACCCTAGGGATACCTCCACTTTAAAATCACTATAAAGTAAGTCTCACTTGAGAAATAACCGATCTCAAGGCTTGCTGCAAGGTATATCTCACCTCATTAAGACCTCAACCAAGGTAATTAAGGGATTTATTTTCCACTCTGACAAGTTAAGACTATTGGGATAGAAATATCATACCCAAAATATATTAACTAAGGAATAATTAGGATTTTGGTGAGTTCTCATTCCCATAAAAATATAAAAGGAAATTTTTTGAGAAGACAAAAAGATCATCTCAATAACTTTTAGTGGGGTAAACTAATAATATTAGGGAAATATGGTGACAATGAGATTTGTGACAAATATGGAATTTCTTATAAAAGAGAGAGAAATTTAATGGCATGAAAGGCTAGGATATTTTTCATAAAAAAGTGTTACGTGTGTTATAATAAAAGGCATAATATAAGGAATTTAGGATAGTCCCTAGGTATTTGATTTTTGTGAACATTATATGTATGAAAAATAGATTAAATTTTCCCACTTTTACTCCTTCAACTAGAGTTTTATATGTTATACATAATGATTTGTTAAAACAAGTTGAGGTACCCTCACACATGGAAATTTATGGGTTTTATTTCTTTCATAGATTGTTATTCTATTTAGAGTAGGAAATATTTTAAAGGAAAAATTATGAAGTGTTTAAAAATTTAAGAAGTTCAACTAACTTATTGAAAAATAAATTTAGAAAATGGTAAAATTCTTATGAATGAATAATGGAGAGAATTGTTTGAAGAAATCGATGAATTATGTGAAAATTGTAGAATAATTCACAAAGAATATTCCTTATACTCCATAGAAAAATGTAATGGAATATCACATTAATAGAATGTTGATGGATAAGGTTTTAGTATGCTAAGTGGTGGAAAATTAGATTAGATTTTTTTGCTGAAGTAATCTTGGCTATTCCATATTATTTGGTGAATGTATAATATACATAAGTGTTATTGGATAAGACCCCACAAAAATCTTGTATGGAGGAAGGAGCAATCTCTTAAAAATGTAAGAGTCTTCTATTTTGAAACATATTGGAATATCCCATTAGAGAAGAGAACAAAACTATACTAAATGCTTAAAAAGTATGTCTCTATTGGGTATGGAAATGGTGTTAAATGTTAGAAAATTTGGAATACATCACTCTAAAATTATTCTAACAATCGAAATGTTTTCCCATCTTCAAGGAATGGAAAGGAAGGAAATTTATTATAGGCAAATATTTGAAAAAGAAAATTATATAGGTAAAGAAACAAAATGCAAAATAATTAAAGTTGATTTCACCACAATATCCTAGAGAGGCTATGAAAGTTGAGAATCATAAAGAGGTGTTTTCAAAATGACAACTTATAATTAATGAAGTCATAAAGGGGAGTCAAAAGAACTCAATGGAATAGGATCTTGATGATATTATTTATTTTAAAACCATGCCAATGTGAAATATAGAAGTTAATATCGATGATAATTCTACTTCTAGACTTAGAATGTTGGTAAGATTTCAAAGAGAACCGTAAAATTTTATCCCTTTTATTTATCATTCATATTTTATATTATCAATGAAAAATAATTAGGATTTAATGACATTCAAATAAGATCTCAATTCAATAGAGAGTAAGTATTAGAGAAAGGATATGAAGGAGGAAATGGAGTATTTGATGAGGAATGATACACGTGACTTAGGAAATCTACCTCATGGAATAAAACTAATGGGCTGAAAATGGGTTTTCAAGGAGTTTAACACATGAGAACATTTGGAGAAATATAAGGCTCTCTTAGTTACAAAAGTATTGTCTCAAGTCAAGGGGATGGACATTAGTGAAATCTTTTCTCTTGTTAAAAAATTGGGGTATGTGTGTAATAGATTTTTTTTAGCTATTACTAAAAATATGATAAAGAGATAGAAAATATATGTTTTAAGAAATATACATGAAGAAACTTGAATTTTTAGTGTCAAAAGTAGAGAGGAATTATCTCATCACTGAAACATTTCCTTGTATTTCTTGAACTAATCGTTAAGGATGTCAAACAAAAATTTCGATGGGTGTGTTCATAAATTCAGCCCCTAAATAGGTAAGGTGGATCCTTTTATGTAATTTAAATTAGAAGAAAGGTTTATCATCATAGTTATCTATGTGAATGAAATGTTTTTATTTGAATTGAAATGGACATGATAAAAAAATTAAAGATAATATTTTTATTAGTTTGAGATGAAGGATCTTGGGGATACAAATTAAATTTGAGCATGGATATCAAAAGGGATCGTTCGAATAGAAATATTTTACCAAATCAAAATAAGTATGAATACATATTTTCCTATTTGGTAAAATTCTATCACCAAATAATGTTAAAATATACAAAAGGAGTAGAAGGAGATGGTGTAGGTTTTGTATTAGAGTGTGATTGTGTAGCCTAATGTATGCAATGTTCTATAAAATTATTAACATTACACATGTAGTGGGATTAGTTAGTAGATATATGGAAAATATGGGGTAAAAGCATTGGATTGTGGTAAATGTTTTTTAGATATTTGCAAAAACCTAGTGATCATATTACATGATATCAAGTCAAGTCCCTTGCTTCAAATAAAGATTTAGTCTCTTTGGTTTTATGCATTCGACTAAGGAAATTACCTTTATATGTGAATTCCCAATAATGGGTATGTTTTCAAGTTATTTGGTCCATAATGGTAAGTTTGATGAAAAATGTCAAGGCAATGTTGTTATATCCACTAAAGAGGTTAACTACATGGTAGCTATATATGATTATAAGGAGGTGGTCTAGCTTATAAGGTTGTGTGCATATGTTGGGTTTGTTCAAAATGTTGTAGGGATAGACTATGATTCAAAGAGTACACTTTGACAAAGAATCTATAGTATCACACTTGAAAAATGATGGAAGAAAAGAGGGTGGCATTGGAGAAAGTTGATACAAAGATGAATGTTATGGATTTGTCAACCGAGGAAGTGAAGTGTTGAGAATTTTATTTAGTGTAGGGAAATACCGAGCTTAATAAACCACTACTACCAAGGAATGAGATCATGTTCTCCATGACGGAGTGAGAAATAAACATAAGTGTTTTGATAGTAGCCTACTCCAAGAAAATACTTAAAATAAATACACTATAATGGGCAATACTTAGAGGAGGATACTTTATGAAGGTCCAATATGCCAGGTCCCTTGTGTAGATCTTGTGGAGTTGGAAACAAAGAGATTTGGAATTGGAAACAAAGATATTTGGAATTTGAATAGAGTAAAAATCCCAAGAAATAAGGAATGGGTAAACGCTCGACAAGAACACCGCATTCAAGGGTTTTGAAACCGAAAATGAAGAAAGCAGTTTGAAGGTTTACATTTTGGAGGAAAGGGAGCCATGAAGGATGAAGAGTCAACCATTATTCCCATTAATTTTTAGAGAGTTAGTAATATGAGGTAATTAATAATCATTGTTTGGTTAATATTGATGATATTATATCTTGTGATGAAGTCAACGTTGAAAAGAAGGATGAAAAGCAAGAAAGGTAAGAGAAAGGGGAGGTTGTGATCTATTTCTCAAATACACGTGATAATAGTCATCTTGTTGGTTTTTTTATAACAACTGTCAACACAGAGAAAATGAGGTAGACTTAGACTTGCGTAAGAGCCACAAAGACATACCAAACACATGTGAACAATGTATGGAGATTGAAGAAAAGGGAAAGCACCAATTATATAAGGAGCACGCAAAAATAAATGAATATGTTACTTTGAAATTCCAAGGAAAAAAATATCTCATATTTAATGCTCCCTAGTTCGTCATTACATGGAGATAATCATCATAATCAATTTCGAACAAAAATAGGAAAAATGGAGAGCACATTGAGCCAACCTCCAAGTTATGCATGCATCAAGAAAAATGTCACTTTAGGCAAAAGGACTGAGATTAAAGTGATGAGAGGTAATCCTCTTCCTAAGGCCCACAATATGCATGTAAAGGTAAGTACTTCCTCTTCTGTTTGGTTTTTAATCCATATAATATACTTGTGTTAGAGGGAATAAATTGCGGTCAATCTAATGTTTGTATTGATGGTAGCTAAACGAGTCTCATATGGTCAAGAAGATTGGAAGAAATTATCCATAAAGAAAAATATGTTGGGAGAGCACTTGATGAGGTGCTTGGAATGTTCTTAACAACAGTAAAAATGATGGCATTTGATGGAATACTCATCCTTAATGAGAATGAAGAGGCTAACAAAGAGAAGCACCGTAACTTTGGAACAAATGCAAGAAATAAAATATCCCATCTGGTGAGGAAACGATGCGAAGAAAGAGTTTTGATTGTAACTAAGAAATTATGAGTCATAAGAAGGTGACAAGAATCTCATGGTACAAAGGTAATCCAAACTCATTTCTTATGAGTATTTCAATTCATGCATCTTGTCATCTGCACAACCGATTGGGAATAATAATCACGTTTTAGTTTCACTGCTCTTTCCTATGTCATTTTCATTTTTATGATCTCGGGATCAACATATTTCATGAAAGAAGGAGATAAGAAGTATATATTTTGATAAGAAATATATGGATGGTTGGGTTCAACCTCAAGATTGTTTCTACATGTAGGAGATAAGTAGTGCTATGAAATTTAAAAAAGGAAGGAGTTAGGATTTTAAAATCAATTTTAGTTGTAATCTCATCTTGGCATGTTTGGTAATAAAATTGTAATAAAACCTTACCATGGGACGTTCAAATGATTCGAGGTGGATAAAGGTAAAGGTAAAGTATTTCTTATGCAAATGTAATATGAACAAAATTATGAAAAGTTTTCTTCTTAGAAAGACCTACGGTTTACTCAGAAAGGTTTAGAAACAAAATCACGCACTTTAGGCATTATTTATCCTGGTCTTAAACTACTATTTAAAGGGTTCTCAAGTGAATAAAGTACTAATTAATCCCACCTTTTTTACAGCCTTTATTTTATATTTTATTTCGTCATTTCCACATATTTGCTCATACATATCCACCTATTCACAATTGTCCCAACATTTAAGCCTAAAACTGGGTGCATAGGCTGTATTGGGGTGCCTTGGGGTGCCTTGGTCCCATCCGGGGCGCCCCGATCCATGTTCCACTTTCCTGCTTATTTTTGGGGTCTTTCTAGCCATTTTTCCTCCTTATCTTTATCCTAGCCAACCATGTCATTGTTAATTATGAAATTAGAGAAAGAGAACCCTATAAATATAAAGCTATAAGACCATAATAACGGTCCTACCATCACATAATTTTATCAATACATCTAGAGTTTCATCCATTTCATCATGGCATCCACATAGTGCCATGCATCAAGGCTAGGATATCTACATCAACACACACAACATAGGGGGAGGGATTCTATTTTATTCCATGCACACATGTTATTACATTTTCTATAGTTATTATTGCTCACTAATTAAAAATGTGTGATTGGCACAAGAAAACCTAGGGAATGACATGCACACATGCACGTAACTACATCTAAGTCCAAAATGTAGTGCAACGCTCGCTTATAAGTTCACTAGTTTGGTGGTTGAGGTTAGTCTAACCCATTCATTCTGCATCTTTTATTTTTCTTAGGGTTTGATACTTCTTTCTTGTAGGTCATCATTTCATTATTCAACACATTCACAGCATGACTGATAGATCTAATGTGATACATAGAGAACACTTTGAGATACCTTACGACCCTGTAAAAACTAGATTCAAAGCATTTAAAGAGATTAGGGTGCCTAATCTACAGACCATGGCACCCTGGGGCACCCAAATACCTTCACAAGCACCTCATTTGGCTCAAATCTGACCTTCGCAAGACTTTTGAATGGTCGTTCTTACTTCCAGATGTTATTATCAGACATTCCACAACCTACTATAGTCTTCTTTAATCAGGTAATTCATTCTTCCTCACTTCCTTGCATATTTAGGGTTTTATTTCACTTATTATAACTAATTAAAATTATTCCATGCTATTTTAGTACATTTATACCGCATTTTAGTCCTCCTATTTAGATTAACTATTGGATATAATTATCATAGTATTAGTTCGATTTAGTTAATCATTTTGATGAACCCCACATTTCTTCATAGCACCTTCTAGGATTTTTCAATTGGATTTACCCTTGATGGGTAAGTGTCATAGGAAATCATCTTCTTCTAAGTCTCTAGTTACTTTGCAATTTGATAGTCATGGCTATGATTTTGTGGATACTCATCTTGCTCCTTTTGGCTATAGACCTTACCCTTCATTCATTTGTGTTTCTATCTTCTAGAATGGATCATCACACTATTGAATATTTTGTTTCCTCTTATCTCGTGAACTATTGATCCTGTTATTTTAGCACAACTCATAACATAGCTCAAGCTCTCCCCCGAGATCCCGTACTCCTACCTACTACCATTAACGAATCACAAGACCATTCACATTTGCTTGTTAATTATCCTGCATTAGGCATAGATGATTATAGTGATACAATAGTTGTCCCTACACCTCCTTCTCCTATTTTCTTCATGATTGATATAGTCTCTTCCGATTCGCCGCTTACTCCCGCTAATACCAACTCTCTAATACAAGTATAATGATCCTACTCCACAATAATCATTTGCTTTTTCTATTCCCCCACTATCTCATTTTCTATACAAAATACCACTCATGGCCACTATTTGCATGATCAAAGTAGTACCTTCCTCGTCTGTCACTACTACTACAATTGTGCCATATCAAAGATCTTTACAATCAATGGTTTTCATTCAATCATGCATGCCAAAAGCATCCCCTTTAGTATTCCGTCATTTACTTGTACTATTTTCATTAATAATTCTTATTGGGAACACATACCCATTGATAATTCATACACGACCAAAGTGTATGTTTACATGATGGCCTCCTTCATCTTGGTTTTAATTGTGAAAACCTCCATTATCATTGACGTATGGGCCATTCTAGAGTGCATCAAACTTCTAATGGCACCCTGGTTTGGCTTTGTCAGCATCCCACTTTAAGACAAAGTCCCCAAATTTGAAATCTTGAGGCCTAAAATTTCTATCAAACCACTTCTTTGTTGTTTGTTGATGCTTTTCAAGCTTGATCTTGGAAGATTTTCTTGATTCTTCAAGTTCAACTAGCTCATGCATTATTATTTCTCTCTAGTATGTGCCCTCAAACTCCAACTGTTGGGAAAGTTCTAATGAATGAAACTCAAGAGATAAGGTGATTCTATCTTCCTTCTTTGTAAACCAACTTATAAGGTGATGTACCTATTGCCTTTGTTGTCATAACTCTATATTCCTAGAGCATGTGCAAGACCTTTGTATGCCACCATCTTTTACTAATATCTATTATTCACTTCATGATCTTGATCAGGTTTTTTTGTTGACTCTGTCAATCTATTGTGCTAAGGGTAATAATTGGAGGAAGTATTCAAATATATGACATGGTTCAACACCCAATCATTGATTCTAGTACCAAGGAAGGATTTTTCATTATTAGAGATAGTGGTTTGAGGAAAATCAAACCTTGTTATAATTCCCTCAAGAAATTCAAGGATGATTGACGCGGTTGATTCCTTGAGTGCGATAGCTTCTGTCCATATTGTGAAGAAATATGTAGTTGTCGCTGAGCCACTTGTGGCTAGCACTCGAAGGAGGATTTATCATGCCTATGAATTCAAGGCCCTATTGCACAAAAAGGTTGATCCACTTGGGTGGTTGGAGGGGAAGCACTACAAAACTTTTCTTTCCTACAAAGAAAATGAATTCTTTGCATTTCACTACCCAATTGTGCACGTCCACAAATAGGGTAGGCCAATAAAGTCCTATCATTATGGTTTTCATCGATGTAGTCTTTGAAAAGAAGTCTCCACCAGAAAATCCATCATAAAATTATGCCAACACTTTTTGATCTGTACATTGTAAATACACCTTAATAGCACGCCATCTAGATTCCTTTTGAAGAGAATACCATCCATCGAACATTGTCTTCTCTTTTCCTTGTTTAAACTAAGAAGGTATGCACACTCGAGAAAGGAATGTGACACTGTCATTCATCCAATTACATGTGTCGGGGTTTGTATTTTGTTTATGTTCTATGTGTGGGAGATTCTCATCTAGAAACAATGAAGTCTATAGTTCATTATATGCATCTTCAGCAAGCTACTTGTAGAGCATGCTACCTCTTGCTGGCTTTGTGGCTTTGATAATCACATCATACTTCATGATTTTGGTTACCCATCGCACTCTCTTCTCACCGATTTCTACTTCCATGATGAATTCTGTGATAGAAGAGTGGGAGGCTAACACCTTGATATTAATTTTTGGCATGCATACTTTTCAACTTCTTGAGCATGCACATGATGCCATAGACCTACTTCTCGTGTGATTGTATTTCAATTCTTAATTCTTTAGTGTCTGAATGAAGAAAGCCACTAGCTGCTCCAGACCTTGTTAATTTTCTTATGTCAGGACAACATCAAAACTTACATCAGCACCATAAGCATAAAGGATAAAATCCTTGGCATAATCTAGGTTGATGAGTGTTGGCATGCACGTAATCTCTTTATTAATCTTGTTGAAGATTTCCTTTTCTTCTTCTATCCATCGAAAGATTTTTCCATCTTGAGAATGAGGGTGATGGTCCTACAAAGTTAGGAATGAAGTGCCTAAAAATTTTGATTTTTCTAAGGAAGGACTGCAAGGTTTTCTTGTGCACCAAAAAAAATATATAGGATGGCTGAAACATGCTCAAGATCGATTTCCATGCCATACTTTGAAACTACATGGCCCAAAATCTTTCCTTGCGCCATTGCAAAGTTACACTTCTTAGGGTTAAGAGATACCCCGTACTTTCTACGTCTCTCAAATACTTTCTCCAGATGCGCCATGTGATCGTGCTTTGCTTTGAGAAAATTGTGATGTCATCAAGGTAAACCAAGATGAACAAGGTGATGTAACCTATGAATGTAATATCCATAACACACCTTTGAAACGTTGCAACCATGTTTGATAGACCAAAGTGAATCTTCTAATAGGCATAAGTTCCCCACTTGGTTGTAACTTTCATTTTGTATTGATCCTCTTCCTTGACCAGGATCTAATTGAAGCTAGAATACCCATCCAACATAGAAAACCTCTGCACACCAGCCATGGTCTACGAGATATGCTCCATAGAAGGAAAAGGATAAGGATCCTTGAAAAATGACTTTCTCAAATCTCTCGAAATCAATGTAAAGTCTGATCTCACCATTCTTCTTTCACACTAGAAAAGATTACTCGACCCGGGTAGAGTACTTGATCTTTGAATCAATGAGTTTAGACAATTCTTTCCTCATGAGCGACTCTATCTTTGGATTGGTTGGTCATTGCTTTTATCTGATGGGCTTGATGCTGGGATCAAGGTCAATAGAGTGTTGATAAACACTTGGATAAAAAACTTTGAGGTCTTCATATTCCCATGAGAAGATATGACTATATTTCTGGTGGAGAGAAATGAAGGACTCCTTTTCTTCATGCACACAAGATTTACTTAGAAACAAATCCTTTCCACGTGCAATAATGACTAGGAAAATTCTTCTTGTGCTGCGCGCATATTGTTTTTTTTCACCCTTAAAGTCATCATCAGGGATAAATCTTTTTTCTAAGGTGACCAACCCTTTAGAAAACTTGTTTTTATTTAGTTGTATTACTTGGTCACTATAGCTGTCATACAAGTCATCTTGAATGCTTGATGAGAACTCAACTTCATTCTGGATGAACTAGATGATATGCACATCATTGTCAAACACTTTCCAGCTGGTGTTGTTTTATGGAATATATGGCCGAATAACCATCTTGATATGCTGTGTGTTCCCTTTAATAAATTCCTTAGTAGGGGAGAATTGTGAACCAAATGTGACAATTTGATTATCTTTCTTGCTCATTTATGCAACAATACCTATAGGTTTAGAGCATAAAATATCTCAAGGAGGTCCCAAACTCTGTGTTTGTAAGATTTAAGAAGATTATTTTTTGTTGTGTACTTGTTCGTGACACGGTGGATAACCAATTCCTTGTCCCCAAAGATATACAATGCCTTGATCTTTTTCTTTTCGGTGATAAGGAGACCATGCACCATCACCTCGTACTATGCCACATTCTTAGAGCATGTGAATTCGCAACTGTGCATGAAAAATAAATTCTCACCCTTAGGGGAAATACTAACAACTCATGTGTTTACACCATTTCTCTTCTGGATCCATCAAAGTATAACTTCAATAGACCTGGGGTTCTCTTCACTTTACTTGAGCGCACGTGGAAGCACAACTTATTCTTCAAGGATACATTAGGTACTAAGACCAGTTTTATAAGCTTCCAATTCTTGAGAATATGGATCAAATTTGTGATGCCTCTCCACCCACTCATCAAGTACTAGATCAGAAATAGGAGGTGGAAGAGTCTGCTCTTTAGAAACTGAAACTTGTTATTCTTGGATAAAACAATTAGGTTGGAGAGGGGATGGGACATATGACTCTACATGATAGGAATGTATTGGCTCAAATTTTATGGTAAATCAAGTACCATACCTTATCTTGAGTAATATATGGGTCCAATCAGAAGACAAGTAACCACCCACTTTAGCAGTAAAATATCTTGACAAACATAAGGCAAACAAAGGAGGTAGGTCAATGATTGACACATATTGAGTTATTGTGAGGCTTGGACATGCATGGAGGGTTAACTCAAGATCCTTGATGATTCCTAGAGTAGTGACAGTTGAACCATCAAGTTGTAGGACTCCTTTTATTAAGGGGCTATACTTAAGACCTAAGACATCAAAAATTTTCTTAAGAATGATAGTACTAGTGCCTAAGTTAATCATGTAGTTATGGACAATATGTTTTCCTATAATTAAGGGAATATAAAAGGGTGTGGATTTGAAAACCTTACTTGTTTCTCCTCTTCTTGGAAGATATTTATAGAAACGTGTGAATTTTGAACAACTGGGTTAGTGCATGGAAGTTGAGCTAGAGTTTCATGCAACAAGTCACGTTGAGATGGAATGGTCAAGGCATCCCACATTATGACATTTATTTTTTTCTTCTTCGTATGGTATACAATGCTGAATGGAAGACCCACTGAATTATACATTTGAGGAACAACAACATACTTTCTTAGTTGTTTAGGCACAAAGGAAGCAGACTTAGCTAAGCGCAGAGGATTGACCTACCAAAGGAAGGGCACACGCCACTTCAAGAGGAGATTTGCATGTAGCCTTGCGTGCTCAGAAATTGAGCATATTTACTATTTGATTTCATTTCTACATCTTTCTATTTTTTAGGATCAACCAGTGTTGCTGGAATGGAGACTTGTGCACCAGATTCGAGCATCCTCTTCTTATATCTTGTGTTGTGTGCAAATTGTGCATGTAATATGCTTGCATCATTTTGCAACTTGATTGATTTCATAAAAATACTTGGTGCCAAAGAATATAAAGTTGAATTTAGGAGGAGCCTCTATTTTTTATTGGTTCTCAAGCTCGCCTACACTGATGGAAGGCTCATAGTTAGAAACATTTTGGATCATATAGTCTTTGCATGCATGTAACATTAATGCAGTGATATTGACTATGAGGCATGTTGGAAGGAAACACCATTAAAAATATTTCACCATGTTGTTCTAAAGTGGGAAAAGTGTCTGGGTTGTGTTGGGTGATGGAAGAGGTTTTGATGGAGGGATAACTTGCAAAGAAAAGTGTGCATTATCATGTAATCTATCATTCTGTTGGTTCTACCCATATCTCTAATTTCCATATTGATTTAACCAAGGATAAATGTTTTGGCTATGCACCTGATTAGAACTAATTATGTAGGTTTGCAACTACTACTTTTTGAGTGACAAGACATTATTGGACAAGTTTCTAATCGTGGTATTCAATTCTTCATCTTCCTTTTGTTGCACAGGAGAATAGGACGTGGATGAAACAGTTGCGCACTCTATATTGGAATATGGGGAATATAAGGCTGAGGTGTTGGAGACATCTATGGAAACAAGGGCGTATAAGGTCTAGGAGATAACTTGCCCACCTATATGAGTCTATTTTCTACCATTATTGTGATGTTTTATGCAGCAGGTAAGGTTCTAACTCCCATGGATTCCATCATGACCGAGATGTCACTATTATCATCCCTTAGAAAATAAAAGAAATCATGTTGGGATTTAGGCCTTATCACTTGAGGAATTCCGTCCCAAGTCTTCTCGAATCTGATGTTGAAATTAGTCATCTCGCTCATTGGGCATCCCATTCGTTGTCATCAATTTCTCAACCAGTGATAGGTGATATGACTTATCTTATAAGTAGTTGCATAGAGTTGTTCCAAGCTCATCCCAGGTGGAAATAGATGCAAGTCTTAGGACATAGTACCATTGGAATGATTTTCCTTTAATTGAGGTTGCAAGGATCCCGACTACTACATCATCATGCTTGATTAGATAGACATAACACACACTTACTATATCATGAATATTCTCGATGGGGTGACTTTATTTTCTCTCGTGAAGTATGGGATACTCTTGAGCATGGTTGTTAGCATATCATGTTGCGCATTGAGATTAAGAGTTCTTCAACTAGTGAAGCTAACAAATTTCCTTAGAGGAGGAGGCGGTTTAAGTGCCATGATAGGGTGTGTAGGTGCAGCCGTCGTGAGGGCAGTAGAGTGCATGCATCACACCTTTGTATTAGGGGATGCACGTGAAGAAGATCTCTTGTGTATAATTCTTGGAAAAAGTTAAAGATATTGAAAGGATCCTTAAGCTATAACATTGTGTTTGGTATGGAATCTTCTCATAAAAGGCATTCTAATTGCTAAAATAGTAGATTTGAGTTCTGGGAGTCACTAGATGTGTTGAATGAGCCTCCAAAGGCTATAAATCACTAAGTCACACACCAAAACTTAGCAAAGTTGAAATCTAAGCTTTCACCGCATCTCCCACCAAGCATGCAAAAACTCGTTGGTTTTTAGATGTGCAACCACGTCTCGAATCTAGAAGGACCGAGTTGTTTGAGACAACAATGGAACCATCTCCAAGTTTTGGGACCTTGCACGCTTGAGATGGATTTCTGGAGAAGGTTGGTTCCTCTACCTATTTCTATTACTACTAATACTCCTCATCTTTGGAAGGGAAATATAAACTAAAAATGCCAATGGACTAGGGATAAAAGGATAAACCTAGGGAGGCGATAACACCGAAAGAGTGGGATGAACACTATCTTTTCTGAGTGAAAACAAAGGAGAAAGTATGAGGGAGGCTAGGCATGTGTAGAATAGAATAGCAAACATTTATACAATCGATTTCATGAAACACAACCAAAAAATGGAGTTGTAAGGAACTTAAAGTGACACAATAAACACATAATGCAAACAATAGGAAAGAAAGAAGAAATAAAAAATGTTAATATCGAAGATAGCCACACAATGATTCTTTTATTACTTCTAGGTATGCATAGTTGGCTACAATGGTGTCTAAAGGCTAATATTCACATGCACGAACTAGATCTAGAGGTCTGTGACTTAGAATGTAGAGATATAGGATCCTTAGCAAACACTAAAGGATGAAAAATGTCTAACCCTTTACAATGAGCCAAGATCTTACATTTATAGATGAATTGATGAGAGAAAAGAGGAGGAGGGAAATCCGATTTGAAAACTCAACTACTAGCCATAAATTCTTGAAAATCCACCTACAATCTATCGAGTGTGGTTATCCATGTATGTTTGGCATGTTGAAGAAGGAAGGAAGAAAGTTCGAATCAAATATGAGTGGTTGGAGGAATCAGATCACCTATTAATGGCATGAAAGATGTTTTCTATCTCCCCAACAACAAAATCCTATTTATATTTGAATTTGAATAGCCTAACATGTAGCCTAGGTCAAGAAATTTATGAAAAGTCTAGGCACGCAACCATTTGGGCATCGACACAAAATTTATGATTGTTAGAAAATCCACAGTACAAATTGGGCAAGCAAAAACATGGCACATGGTGATTGGTGAAGAAAGGGTTAACTTTTGATTTATTTTTTCGTTTCTTCCACGTGTCACACATTGGTTTGTTTCAAGGATTTTTCACCCAGTGACATGCCCGATAAGTTGTGTGTGATAAACTCAAGGTCTAAAAATTTCCATGTGGCACAAAGAACATATAAGAAAGCGCAAAGGCATACACACGAAGGATGAGGTGTAAGAGGAAAATAGAGGGAGGGTTGATGCAAAGGTGGAATGCGTAGGAGAAATGGGGAAATATACAAGGAAGAAATGTATGGTCAAGGCAAAAATATTACAAAGTAATGTGCGAGGCACATGAGAGGGCTAGGGACTTAGCTAATTTTGAAGCAAGTTTAGGGTGTGTGCATGGGATGCCTTAACTACTAGAATAAGGCGGGTGTGTAGAAGGTGCGTGTGAGGCAAAAATGGAACAAAGAGAAAAAGGAAAATGGAAGGAAGAGAAGTGTAGAAGCGAGCACATAAGGCATGTTAGGAGAATCATCCAAGGAGATGTGCCATGAGACAATTTGAAGTGTGCGCAACCTATAGTATAGAACACGAGAGTCATCCTGTAAATGTAAGTTGTCCAAATAACTAGGGGATTTATGTGGATAACATTACCTAGGGATACCTCCACTTTGAAATCACTACAAAGTAAGTCTCACTTGAGAAATAACCGATCTCAAGGCTTTTTGCAAGGTATATCTCACCCCATTAAGACCTTAACCAAGGTAATTGAGGGATTTATTTTCCACTCCGACAACTTGATACTATTAGAATAGAAATATCATACCCAAAATATATTAACTAAGGAATTATTAGGATTTTGGTGAGTTCTCATCCCCCTAAAATTGAAAAGGAAAATTTCTAAGAAGACCAAAAGATCATCTCAATAATTTTTAGTGGGGTAAACTAATACTACTAGGGAAATATGGTGATAATGAGATTTGTGAAAAATATGGAATTTCTTATAGAGGAGAGAGAAATTCATTGGCATGAAAGGCTAGGATATATTTGTGAAAAAGTGTTACGTGTCTTATAATAAAATGCATGGTATAAGAAATTTAGGATAGTCCCTAGGTATTTTATTTTTGTGATCATTATATGTATCAAAAATAGATTAAAGTTTCCCACTTTTACTCCTTCAACTAGAGTTTTATATGTTATACATGATGATTTGTTAAAACAAGTTGAGGTACCCTCACACATGGTAATTTATGTTTTTATTTCTTTCATAGATTATTATTCTATTTAGAGTAGAAAATATTTTAAAGGGAAAAATTATGAAGTGTTTAAAAATTTAAGAAGTTTAAATAACTTATTGAAAAATAAGTTTAGAAAATGGTAAAATTCTTTTGCATGGACAATGGAGAGGATTGTTTGAAGAAATTTGATGAATTATGTTAAAATTTTAGAATAATTTTGTCAAAGAATATTCCTTATCCTCCATAGAAAAATGTAATGGAATATCACATGAATAGAATGTTGATGGATAAGGTTTTAGTATGCTAAGTGGTGGAAAATTAGATAACAAGTTTTTGCTGAAGTAGTGGCTATTCCATGTTATTTGGTGAATATGTAATCTACATAAGTGTTATTGGATAAGACCCACAAAAATCTTGGATGGAGGAAGAAGCAATCTCTTAAAAATGTAAGAGTCTTCTATTTTGAAGCATATTGGAATATCCCATTAGAGAAGAGAACAAAACTATACTAAATGTTTAAAAAGTATGTCTCTATTGGGTATGGAAATGGTATTAAAGGTTAGAAAATTTGGAATACATCACTCTAAAATTATTTTAACAATTGAAATGTTTTCCAATCTTCAAGGAATGGAAAGGAAGGAAATTTATTATAGGGAAAATTTTGAAAAATAAAATTATATGGGTAAAGAAAGAAAATGAAAAATAATTAAACTTGTTCTCACCACAGTATCAAGGAGAGGCTATGAGAGTTGAGAATCATAATGATTAAGAGGTGTTGTAAATATGAAAACTTATAATTAATGAATTCATAAAGGGGAGTCAAAAGAACTCAATGGAATAGGATCTTGATGAGATTATTTATTTTAAAACCATGCCAATGTGAAATATAGAAGTTAATATGGATGATAATTCTACTTCTAGACTTAGAAGGTTGGCAATATTTCAACGAGAACCTCAAAATTTTATCCCTTATATTTATCATTCATATTTTCTATTATCAATGAAAAATAATTAGGATCTAATGACATTGAAAGAAGATCTCAATTCAAATGAGAGTAAGTATTAGAGAAAGGATATGAAGGGGAAATGGAGTATTTGATGAGGAATGATACACGTGACTTAGTAAATTTACCTCATGGAATAAAACTAATGGGTTGAAAATGTGTTTTCAAGGAGTTTAACACATAAGGACATTTGGAGAAATATAAGGCTCTCTTAGTTGCAAAAGTATTGTCTCAAGTCAAGGGGATGGAAATTAGTGAAGTCTTTTCTCTTGTTGAAAAATTGGGGTGTGTGTGTGTAATAGATTTTTAGTTATTACTAAAAATATGATCAAGAGATAGAAAATACATATTTTAAAATAATGTATTTCCATGGTTAGCGTAAGAAAGAAATATACATGAAGAAACTTGAATTTTAGGGTCAAAACTAGAGAGGAATTATCTAATCATTGAAACATTTCCTTGTATTTCTTGAATTAATCATTAAGGACGTCAAAAAAATTTTTTTGATGGATGTGTTCATAAATTCAGCCCCTAAATAGGTAAGGTGGATCCTTTTATGTAATTTAAATTAGAAGAAAGGCTTATCATCATAGTTCTCTATGTGAATGATATGTTTTTATTTGAATTGACATGCACATGATAAAAAATTAAAGATAATATTTTTGATTAGTTTGAGATGAAGGATCTTGGGGGTACAAATTAAATTTGAGCATGGATATCAAAAGGGATCATCCAAATAGAAATATTTTACCAAATCAAAATAAGTATGAGTACATATTTTCCTATTTGGCAAAATTCTATCACCAGATAATGTCCAAATATACAAAAGGAGTATGAGGAGATGGTGTAGGTTTTGTATCAGAGTGTGATGGTGAAGCCTAATGTATGCAATGTTCTACAAAATTCCTAACGTTACACATGTAGTGGGATTAGTTATTAGATATATGGAAAATATGGGGTAAAAGCATTAGATTGCGGTAAATGTTTTTTTAGATATTTGCAAAAACTAGTGATCATGTTATATGATATCAAGTCAAGTCCCTTGCTTCAAATAAAGATTTAGTCTATGTGGTTTTATGGATTCTGACTAAGGAAATGATATTTATTTGTGAATTCCCAATAATGGGTATGGTTTCAAGTTATTTGGTCCATAATGGTAAGTTTTATGAGAAAATGTCAAGGCAATGTTGTTATATCCACTAAAGAGGTTAACTACATGGTAGCTATATATGATTATAAGGAAGTGGTCTATCTTAGAAGGTTGTGTGCATATGTTGGGTTTGTTCAAAATGTTGTAGGGATAGACTATGATTCAAAGAGTGCACTTTGACAAAGGACTTATAGTATCACGCTTGAAAAATGAAGGAAGAAAAGAGGGTGGCATTGGAGAAAGTGGATACAAAGATGAATGTTGTGGATTCATCAACTGAGGAAGTGAAGTGTTGAGAAGTTTATTTAGTGCGGGAAATACCGATCTTAATAAACCACTACTTTGAAGGAATGAGATTATGTTCTCCATGATGGAATCGAAACAAACGGAAGTGTTTTAATAGTAGCCTACTCAAAGAAAATACTTAAAATAAATACACTATAATGGGCATTAATTAGAGGATGATTCTTCTTACGAAGGTACAATATGTGCTCCCTTGTTTAGATCTTGTGAATTTGGAAACAAAGAGATTTGGAATTGGAAACAAAGATATTTGGAATTGGAATAGAGTAAAAATCCCAAGAAATAAGGAATGGGTATGCACTCCACAAGGACACTTGTATTCAAGGGTTTTGAATCTAAAAATTAAGAATGGTTTGAAGGTTTACATTTTGGAGGAAAGGGATCCATGAAGGATGAAGATTCAACCATTATTCCCATTTTTTAGAGAGTTAGTAATATGAGGTAATTAATAATCATTGTTTGGTTAATATTGATGATATTATATCTTGTGATGAAGTCAACATTGAAAAGAAGGATGAAAAGAAAGAAAGGTAAGAGAAAGGGGAGGTTGTGACCTATTTTTCAAATACACATGATAATAGTCATCTTGTTGCTTTTTTATAACAAGTGTCAATAAAGAGCAAAATGATGAAGACTTAGGCTTGGGTAAGAGCCACAAAGACATAGCAAGCACTTGTGAACAATGTATGGAGATTGAAGAAAATGGGAAAGCACCAATTATAGAAGGAGCATGAAAAAATTAATGAATATGTTACTGAAATACCAAGGAACAAACATATCTCATATTTATTGCTCCCTAGTTCGTCATTACATGGAGATAATCATCATAATCAATTTCGAACAAAAATAGGAAAAATGGAGAGCACATTGAGCCAACCTCCAAGTTATGCATGCATCAAGTAAAAATTTTGCTTTAGGAAAAAGGAATGAGATTAAAGTGATGCGAGGTAATCCTCTTCCCAAGGCCCACAATATGCATGTAAAGGTAAGTAGTTCCTCTTTCCCTTTGGTTTGTAATCCATATAATATACTTGTGTTAGAGGTAATAAATTGTGGTCACACCGATGTTTGTATTGATGGTAGATCAACGAGTCTCATATGGTCAAGAAGATTGGAAGAAATTATCCATAAAGAACAATATTTTTGGAGAGCACTTGATGAGGTGCTTGGAATGTTCTTAACAATAGTAAAAACGATGCAATTTTATGGAATACTCATCCTTAATTAGAATGAAGAGGCTAACGAATAGAAGCACCAATAACTTTGAAAAAATGCAAGAAATAAAATATCCCATCGGTGAGGAAACCATGCTAAGAAAGAGTTTTGATTCTAACTCAGAAATTATGAGTCATAAGAAGGTGACAAGAAGCTCATGCTATAAAGGTATTCCAAACTCATTGGTTATGAGTATTTCAAATCATGCATCTTGTCATCTTACACAACCGATTGGGAGTGATAATCATGTTTTAGTTTCGCTGCTCTTTCCTATGTCACTTTCATATTTATGATATCATGATCAACATATTTCATGAAAGTAGGAGATAAGAAGTATATCTTTTGATAAGAAATATATGGATGGTTGGGTTCAATCTCAAGATTGTTTCTACATGTGGGAGATAAGCGGTGTTATGAAATTTAAAAAGGTAGGAGTTAGGATTTTAAAATAAATTTTAGCGGTAATCTCATCTTGGCATGTTTGGTAATAAAAGTGCAATCAATCCTTACCATGGGAAGTGAAAATAATTCTAGGTGGATAAAGGTAAAGGTAAAGGATTTCTTATGCACATGTAATATGAACAAAATTATGAAAAGTTTCCTTCTTGGAATGACCTACGGTTTGCTCAGAAAGGTGTAGAAACAAAATTACGCACTTTAGGCATTATTTAGCCTAGTCTTAAACTACTATTTAGAGGGTTCTCAAGTGAATAAAGTACTAATTAATCCCACATTTTTATCACCTTTATTTTATATTTTATTTCATCATTTTCAAATATTTCCTCATACATATCAACCTATTCGCAATTTGTCCCGACATTTCAGCCTAAACCTCGGTGCTCAGGGCCTGTATTGGGCGCCCTAGGGTGCCTTGGTCTCACCTTGGGTGCCCCGATCCATGTTCCACTTTTTCGCTTCTTTTTGTGGTTTTTCTAGCCATTTTTCATCCTTATCTTTATCCTAGCCAACCATGTCATGGTTAATTACAAAATTAGAGCAAGAGAACACTATAAATATAAAGCTATAAGACCATAATAATGGTCCTAGCATCACATAATACTCTCAATCCTTCCTAGAGTTTCATCCATTGCATCACTTGCATCCACATAATGCCATGAATCAAGGCTAGGATATCCGCATCAACACACACAAAATAGGGGGAGGGATTCTATTTTATTCCATGCACACATGTTTTTACATTTTCTATAGTTATTATTGCTCACTAATTAAAAATGTGTGATTGGCACAAGAAAACCTAGGGAATGACATGCACACATGCACCAGAACTACATCTAAGTCCAAAATGTAGTGCAACGCTCGAGTTATAAGTTCACTAGTTTTGTGGACTGAGGTTAGTCTAACCCTTTCATTCTGCATCTTTTATTTTTCTTAGGGTTTGATACTTCTTTCTTGTAGGTCATCATTTCATTATTCAACACATTCGGCACATGACTGATAGATCTAATGTGATACATAGAGAACACTTTGAGATACCTTACGACCCCTGTAAAAACTAGATTCAAAGCATTTAAAGAGATTAGGTGCCTAATCTAGACCATATGGCACCTGGGGCACCCAAATACCTTCACAAGCACCTCGATTAGTCGATCGACCTTTGCAGACTTTTGAATGGTCGTTCTTACTTCCAAATTTTATTATCGGACATGCCACAACTGCTCTGGTCTCCTTTAATCAGCTAAGTCATTCTTCCTCACTTCCTTGCATATTTAGGGTTTCATTTCACTTATTATAATTAATTAAAATTATTCCATACTATTTTAGTGCATTTATACAATGTTTTAGTCCTCCTATTTAGATTAACTAGTGGCTATACTTCTCATAGTATTAGTTCAATTTTAGTTAATCATTTTGGTGAACCCCACATTTCTTCATAGCACCTTCTAGGGTTTTGCATTTGCATTTAGCCATCATGGGTAAGTGTCATAGGAAATATTCTTCTTCTAAGTCTCCAGTTACTTTGCAATTTGATAGTCATGGCCATGCTTTTGTGGATACTCCTACTGCTCCTTTTGGCTATAGACCTTGCCCTTCATTCATTCAGCTTCCATCTTCTAGAATGGATCCTCACACTATTGAAGATTTTGTTTCTCTCTTATCTCATCAACTATTAATCCTACTATTTTAGCACAACTCATAACATAGGTCGAAGCTCTCCCCCCAGATCCCGTACACCCACCTGCTACCATTAATGAACCACAAGACCATTTACATTCACTTGTTAGTTATCCTGCATTATGCATAGATGATTATAGTGATATAATAGTTGTCCCTACATCTCCTTCTCCTTCTCCTACGATTGAATCTCAACCTCATGATGCTTCACATGACTTAGATCCTATTATCTTCATGATTGATATAGTCTCTTCCGATTCGCCACTTACTCCTATTGTTACCAATTCTCTAATACAATATAATGAGCCTACTCCATAATAATCAATTGCTTTGCCTATTCCCCAGGCCCCACTATCTCATTTTCTATACAAAATACCACTCGCGGCCACTATTTTCATGATCAAAGTAGTACCTTCCTCGCCGATTGTCACTACTATTTCCATTGTGCAATATCAAGGATCTTTACAATCAACGGTTATCGTTCCATCATGTATGCCAAAATCATCCCCTTTAGTATTCCCGTCATTTACCTGCACTCTCTTCATTAATAATTCTTATTGGGAGGACATACCCATTGATAATTCATGCACGACCACTGTATGTTCACATGATGGCCTCCTTTAGCTTGGTTTTGACTTTGAAAACCTCCATTATCCTTTATGCGACCCACATTTATATCATGGTTCTGTCATTCTCACTGCCACTTATGGCATGTGTATTTTCCATCTTGTTGTCCATCTTTTGCATTATCCTACTACTTCTCCACTCACACTTGGCTAGTCTTGGTTAGATTATATTGGAGGAACACTTGATCTTGATCGCATTGACATCACATTCCCCATGTCATTTGACACGGTGCGCATTTGTAGTAGTTCCTTTCTTTTCTATTCACCCAATTTCACTATTTGGTATGCTGAAGGATGTCCATTACCTCCCTTCATAGATGAAAAATATGCCATGGTCATGTATATTTTATGTACTCATGGTTATTTGGATGACCAACCAAATACCATTTCTTATCAAGTTTCCCGCATTGTTCCATACGATTTTAACAATAGTCATGAGGATATTTTTGATGATTTATCTCCTATATTACCCTCTTGCATTAATGAAAACCCCACACCACATCCAATGTGTCGTATGCTAACACATTTAGTTCACCACTCTCGCTATCATACTCCCCATCTAATACACACCTATGGGATTCCATACACACTTTGCAACATAAGTGTCAATCCATGGAAGCGAAAATTGCATCTCCTTACTGAGATAAAACAACTTAAGGATGCCTCTCCATTACATGTCCATACTCCTACTACAACTCATACACTGTCTATGTCCCCTAATTTTTATCTCAGTGACCCTCTTGGTATACCACTACCTCCACCCCTTATCTTTCCATCCAATGTTTCGCAGATGACATTTTTTCGGCTTCTTCTTAATCATAAAATGATTTTTATACCAGCTAATCGTCTTTGTCCTCCTTCTCAACTAATACAATATCGTGATTGTTTTTTTCCACTATCATCACATTCAAGGACATCATACTAATTCTTACCATGATTTATCTCATATGATTAGAAATCTCCAATAGTTAGGTATCCTTTCATTTTCTACACAACCTCCACCCATTCTAGGTTTAGTAAGTTAGGCTAATTACACTCAAACATGTTAGGCTCGCACTACCCATGACCCACATCAGTGAAATCCTTGTGTAAATATTTCACCATTTCCCCTGTCGATTTATCACTCCAACATGTTTTTCTATCCTAATCTTCATCATTCATTCATCCTTCACACACATAAATTCCATTCGTCGGCACCAATTTTATCTACTATATCCCCATTGGTAGATCGTGGCCCTCCACTTTCCACATCTCAACCATCGATCAAGGGACCTTTGTTCATCCACCTTATCGGTTGAATTTTTCTTCATGCATGCTTAGGGGCATAATTATTACATATCCCCCATTTCTATAGCATCGTTACATAGTCTTATATCACACACCATGTATCTATCGATATATCATGCATCCTCCCACTATCATTACCCGACGACACACTCTTGTGCTTTGGTTCACACATGAATGTTGAGGGATTACCATTACACTAAACCCCACACAGTACACCATAAGCACTATATTTTCCATTTCATCATACATAGTTTATCCTACACCGTCCATTCTACACTTAGTCTACATCCTACATTATACTACATGCCCCTCACACACATATTAATCATTCATACATCACCTATTTTATACATATCACACTTATCGTCATTTCATATGAGTCTAATTTTTCATCTCCTCCATGATCCATTCTACATTTATGCTAGGTTACATTGTATATATGGGCCTAGCTTTACATTTTATCACTTCATATTCTATTTCTATTTACCCCTATCACCACATTTTACATATTGCCTATTATACACACCCTACATTTACTACATTGCATGATTCACATGGCACATTCATACATCATACATATTCTACATAATACACTAGATTCCATTACCTATGGGTCTAGTTCTATCTATCATCATTACATATTCCATTTCTATATACACCTATTATTGAATTTCACACATTACATATCCTATACATCCTACACATCCTACATTGCATTGCCCACACTGTGTATTTACATACCTTATTCATCACTTGGTCATTTATACTACATTGTTTTCTATGCATTGTCGTCACCACCCTATGACACACTTTAGTTCCTCGGTCCATACTTTCGATTGTTTAGGGTTTACCAATCAAATCGACCTTACATTCACCATGTGGACTTTTTCTCATGTGATATTTCCAACATTAGTGACATACACCTTAGGTTAAATCGTCACCCATTCTATCATTTTGTAGTGGTATACACCTTAGGTTACATCACCACTCCCTCCTTTCATCTTGTAGTGACATACACTTTAGGCTAAATTGTCACCTATTTCCCTTCATCATATAGTGATATACACTTAGGGATAAATCATCACTCATCCATTCAAAAATTTGTGATATATGCTTCGGCTATAGGGTTCATGCACACCTCTCCACATGTCGTATTTCATCACCATTACATATACACATTCATCACATCGTCTAGACACAACCAACACTACTCAACCATTTCCCGATGATGCACTCTTGTTTACAATTCATTCTTGACTGCTGAGGGGAAAAAAAAATGAACCTCACTACATACACTTCCATCCACTCAAGGGGCATGTTTCTCCTATCATTCCATCTTGCATTCCATTCCATCCATCCACAACATATTACATTGTCTTGGGGGCATTTACTCTTGCTTGCTAGTGTTTTGCATGATCACTTTATTACACATGTTAGACTACTTTCTTATATGTCATTATCATACACACATGCACGTTCATGACTTTGTTTAGTGTGATTGCAGATATAGGATTCTACATGTGACATGGATGCTTGCCTTCTACCCTTCCTATACTGGTCACTAGGGGCATCCACATTCATCTTATCCAGGTGTTATTGTTTCATTTTGTACTTAGCATCTTATACTACTTGTTCATACACACTTTGACATATTGGTTATCGCTCTAACATGCTAACGGGTGTTCCATGTGCAACACTTGTTTTTCAGGATTACTTGCTTCCATGACTACTTGTTTATTTCTACTTGTTTGTGTTGTTATTCATTGTATGCGAGGCTTTACTATTTGCTTGTGTGCACACTTATTTATTGTTTGTGGACATGATGGCCTTGCGTGTCTTGTGAAATTTTCAGTGATGTCCCATGTTTGTAACCCACATTGTGTAGTCTACTTGTTTTCTTACGTGTTTACACTACTTTGCTTAGTAGTTTCTACATTTTCTACATATTTTACACTTGTCTTCTTGCATGCATGTGTTTTCGGACTAACACTTATTTTTGCTAGCCATCCCCTTTTCGTGTGCCTTGGTATCTACCAAGCATTTTCCCTTTCCCCATACAGGGAATATTTCTACAAGTTAGTGTGTGGTTGGTCCTCTTTTGGGGCCACATTCTCGTTTTAGCGACATCGCATGTGCCCCTAAAGAGGGGGGCCATAATTGAGGGTTTATACTACCAAAACATATTTTCACCAGTTCAATAAAGTGCACTTTTGCCCTTGGCATTGTGGGTTTACATACAACGAGTGATTTTAGACCAATCTATGAACTCCATACATAGCGACCTCTACAGGACATGGTGTCCTTTGGCAATTCTACGGAGTAGTTACAGGCTTGGGGGTTACAATGGGTATGCATCTCTACACTACTTCATCTAGTGGTGTCAAATCACCCAAAAAATTAGGACGGTAAAGAGATCTCTTCACACATTTTAACATAAGTGGTTAAAGGTTAGATGACATAGAGCATTTCCTCCCTATACTTCTTCAGCCACGGTGGCATGAGATTACCTGAAAAACTCGTGATAGTATAGGATATCCTTATACACCCTTTTTATCGACATGGATCAAATGCACATGTTCCATTTAGACTTTTATTTTCACGTATTTTACATTTTTGTACTTTACACATTTCTATACACGTGTATTTTATACAATGTTTTTACATACATACATATTTGACTACTTGATCATTTTATCCTTGCAGGTCCGACCGCATGAGAAATAAAGAGTCAAATTGGGGCAACAACAACAACAACGAAAATGAAAAAAAACCTCAACAGGAACTTTCATTTACTAACCATGTAGGTACACTACACATAGCAACAACTACACATGTGTCCTTCCCTAGGTTCACTCACATCAATTTTTTATGCACATTTTTCATCTTTGGAATCCATACTGCTCCACTTGTTCTTTTTGTCATTCCACACTTGACTCCAGTTCTTCAATACATCTTCTTCTACACTCTACATGGATATCAAGTACGCATATCTATCTACTTTATGTGATCAAGCATTCCGCTCACCAACATAAAGTGGGGGTAAATGTAGACACAAAATCATGCACTTTAAGCATTATTTAGCCCGGTCTTAAACTTCTATTTAGAGGGTTCTCAAGTGAATAAAGTACTAATTAATCCCACCTTTGGAAGCCTTTATTTTATATTTTATTTTTTCATTCTCACATATTTCCTCATACATATCCACCTATTTCTCAATTGTTCTGACATTTTAGCCTAAACCCGGGTGCCCAGGCCTGTATTGGGGCACCCTAGTCTCTCCTAGGGTGCCCTGATCCAAATTACACTTTCTTGTTTCTTTTTGGGGTCTTTCTAGCCGTTTTTCATCCTTATCCTTTTCCTAGTCAGCCATGTTGGGGTTAATTACAAAATTAGAGCAAGAGAACCCTATAAATATAAATTTATAAGACCATAATAAGGGTCCTAACGTCACATAATACTATCACTCTATCTAGAGTTGCATCCATTACATCACTTGCATCCATATAGTGTCATGCATCATGGATAGGATATCTGCATCAATACACACAACATAGGGGGATGGATTCTATTCTATTCCATACACACATGTTATTAAATTTTCTATGCTTATTACTGATCACTACTTCACAAAGTGTTACTAACACAAGAGCACCTAGATAATGACATGCACACATGCACCGTAACTACATCTCGGGTCTAGAATTTAGTGCAACACTCAGTGATAAGTCAACTAGTTTGGCAGATGAGGTCAGTCTGACCCATTAATTATGAATATTTTATTTTTATTAGGGTTTTATAATTCCTTATTTCTTGTAGGCCATAATTCCATTATTAAACACATTCAGTGTATCCTGACATATCTGATGTGACAGGCATAAAATACTTTAGGATACCTTGCGACCATGTAAAATTTAGATTCAAAGCATTTACAAAGATCGAGGTTTCTAATCTGCAGACCAAGGTGCCCCAGTACCTTCCCAAGCACCTCAGTCATCTCAGATTCTCTAGATTCGACCTTTATAGGACTTCTGAGTGGTCGTTCTTACTTCTAGATGTTATTATCAAGCTTGTGACAACCCACGACAGTCTTCTTTAATCAACGGCTAAATTGAGTCAATCTTCCTCACTTCCTTCAATATTTAGGGTTTTATTTCACTTATTATAACTGATTACAATTATTCCATACTATTTTAGTACATTTATATAGTGTTTTAGTCCTCATATTTAGATTAACTAGTGGTTATACTTCTCATAGTATTAGTTCAATTTTAGTTAATCAAAAGGTATCAAATTTATTTTTCCATAATGTTTATGAACTAGCTGATTCTTTTTTTAGAGGAGAATATGGGATCAAAGTGAATTGCATAATGAAAAAGACACCCGTAAGATAAATTCATGGGAAATAGGGAAATTGTTATTCAAATATTTTGATAAGAGAGTTGTTAAACATTGTTGGATTGCAATTCTCAAAACATTTGGTCTCTACTGCATTCCTTTTGAAATGGAAAAGATAGTTTGGGTTATAATATATATCCCTGTTCCCTCTAGGCTCTTGGGCAATGGAAAAGAATATTTGAACTAATGCATTGTGGTTTCCATCGCTTATCATTCTCAAGCTAAGTAAGGGACAGTATTATAACAACCATCATAAAATTTTCTTTTCAATTCCTAAGGTTGGGATGTATATGTTCCCATTGGGAAACAATTCTAAGAAGCTAAACAAAGGTATGAACATACAGAGAATGTATAAAGAGTTTAAATATGAGAATGAATGGGAAGAAGGAATGCTCCAAGATGGTGATAGAAATTTTTTTACCTTTACACCCTTAAATTTAGAAAAGGTAAATCAGATTTACCATTATCATAAGTTTCACAAGTTAAAAATGAGAAATGAGGAGGAGTTACCGCACATATCCATGAGACACAAAAGAGAAACAATTTGGAAGGACTTGATTCTTTATAACATTATTTAATGTATAGGACCAAGGATTAAAAAATGAATAAAAAATCAATAATATTCATTGAAGAATCACGTCCACACATGTGAAAAGAAATATTGTACTATTTTTACATATTTTAGAGTGGATGTATCAGTTGATTGCATATTCTTAGTCCTTCTTGAGAAGTTTTAAGATTATACTACCTTCACGGGATGGTCCCTTCCAATAATATTTCAGGTTGGTTTTCATTACACTTGCATAACATGGATGAGATTACAAAATTTAGTTTCAATCCTGCCCTTAGCCGGTATATAAAAATGCAAAGGATTTGAGTTGTTGAAGTTATTTAGAATAGGAGAATATAGGGAAATGTTCTAGCTAGAAACAATCTTTATTCCCAACATTCATCGCCTTGGTTTAACACTTAAGTATAGAAGGAAAATCAATATCATGATTGGTACTAATGGATAATAAAATAATAAAATTGATGTGGGTGATTGGGTTTTTCGAATTGTTGATTACACATTCTAATTTTATGTCAAAATAGTTTGGAGGCAGGAAATTCAAAATACCTGTTATCACCGAATCACAGCACCCCTGTGCATATACCTGAAATCACAGTGTGATTGGATAACATGGGTACTATCTCCAAGTTGTGGGACTTGCTACTTGAGATAGACCTCCAGAGAAAGCTGGTTCTTGCTCCTAAACTACCTGCCACAATCTACTCTAATGCAGGATAAGCTAACTGTTCTAATCTAAATTTCCAAGGGACCAGGGAAAGAGAATACATAAAATGAAAGCCTACACTAAAGCGGTGATACACCAGAAAAGGAGGATGTGAGAGTAGTCTCCAAATGTGTGAAATACAGAGGCAAAGTGCACACTAGAAGAGGTGATGACAGTTCTCCATAATCTAGCAAAATGCATTCACAACAATATTCCAAGCACACACAATGATAATGAATTCCTGCAAGAACATAATAATAGACACAATATTCTTGTAGAAAGATAAAAGGGGCAAGAAGAATGCAAGAAAACACAGCAGGGGAAGATACATCCACAAACTTTGTATTTTATTGCTTCCTGGTATGCATGAGTTCGATTTATTACAAGATAAGGGCCTGGATCACCATGCAAGGAGTCCACTACAAGGGCCTGCAACACACTAGCTTCACAAAGCAATTTTGGCAGAGCTTTGCTACCCAAAAACTCTCTTCTTTACAATGAGCCCAACACTCCAATTTATAGAAAAAATGAGAAGGAGAAGAGAAGGGAAAATGGAAATCCCGAAATATGTCCTTCAACCACCTATAAGAGGCATTAAATTGAGTGAAATGATTATAAATTACTTGCAAAAGGCTCCCCATACTGTCCCATGTGCTGCAGCAGAGAAAGAATGATGACCATGCCTCTTAATTGCACTCCCAGCTACCAAATAAAACACTGTTCTGAACCCGGCCACGTTTTCTTAAAAAACTCAATCAATTTCTGATCAAATCCAGAATTTCTTGATTTCTGTGCATCGGGCTCGGAACCATGATTCCAACGGTACCAATTTTGTGCGATTTCGTTGAGAAATGCAAAAGTTATGGCCTTCTGAGTGTGGGCAGCTATTTGGGTCTGGCAGGCGTTTTCTGTCATTTGACGGGAATGAGCATTAACTGACTAGAGCCGAATATGTTTCCTTTCATCAAACATATCTACCCTCATTAATAATAATAAATCCAGTTTTTGTGGCATAGAGGACGTCGTGCTCGTTCCAGAAAGTCCAATTTTGTGAAAATCGGAGCTCGGAGTCAAAAGTTATGGCCGTTTGAAGTTTCCGGACCAAACGTTGACTTTTCTCCTCTGTCTTCGGCCATTTCGGCTTTTCGCGTCCCGCGCGTCCCTTTGTCCCAAATGTCCCAGTGCTGTGTGGGACAAATTCTTCCGAACCACCCGAAATGGGCTTCCATGTTCCTTTTCTGCCGGTGACACGTGGCGTGATCTGATTGGCTTTCGGCTCCTTCGGCTTTTCGCGTCCCACGCATCCCTCTGTCCCATTTAGCACAGTGCTGAAATTTCCCATTTCGGCCGAACCGGCTGGTTCGCGTACTCGCGGCCCAGATGTCCCATTTGCTTTCGGACTGTTTGGGACAAATTTTCCCGATTCGCCTGTTCGGCCGGTTCGCGTCCTTTTGTCCCACGCGTCCCTGACTGAAAGTTCTCATTTCGATCGATCGGCCGGTTCGCGTACTTCGCGTACCTTCGGCCCAACTGTTCCGGGCTGCCTTGACTCATTTCGGCCGATCCGGCCGGTTCGCGTACTTTTGGCCCGCGCGTCCCGGACTTCCTGTTTCAACAGTTAGTCAAATTTTTTCCATTTTTCGGCCAGTCCGGATTTCGCGTCCCACGCGTCCCTTTGTCCCAAATGTCCCAAATGCTGCACAGACCGCCTGGCGGCCTTTCGGCCGGTTCGCGCCCTTTTGTCCCATTTGTCCCGACTGTTGCGAGGACTAGGACTTAGCCATTTTTCATGATTTTTTCTGGCCCGAGCCTGTTTTTTGCGATTTTTTCACCTTTCTTCAGAACTTTCTCTCTCCTCCTTAGACAGGGGAGTTAGAAAAAATATGAGGGTACCCTAGAAACATGACTTTTGCCGTGAATCAATATAATTGCTTGGGACTAAAGAATTTGATGCATGTTATCAAAATTTACCTTGGGGGTGAATTTTGGATAACAATACCTTGCACAATGATCTATTCTTAGGCCTTATAAAAGTTATTTTAGTCATTGACTATGCCTCTTTTAAGATGAAAAATATTAGCTCCAATTGTACTCTCGTTACCATGGACACCAAACAATTGAGTGCGAAAAATAGGAGGGTTGATGTCCAGATGGAAGAAGGTTGGTAAAAAAGAAGGGTAAAATATCATGGGGCATCCATATTTTTAATTGATTGGGAACAAAAAATATTGGGATGGGGAACCTGTCATGTCCATTTTTTTTAGGCTTATTTTCTAAGACCTTAACCCATTCTCTTAGGCGGGTCTAGGAAGGAAAGCAAGGGAAGTCCTGAATTACATTTTTATTATTGTTTAGGTATTTGTTTTCATTTATTAATATCATATATCCTATTGAGAAGCCTAGCACTCCAATAGAGGAACTTAAGTAGTTAGGAAATAAAGGTATTATGAGCATGTAGGCTCTAAATACCATTTGAATAATTAAAAGTACTTACCTTATAGGGTCGGCCATCACTATTATGTTTATAAGAACTCCTTTAGGCTATTTAAAGAGGTCATTTAGGCATTAATGATTCATGTTTTGGTGATTATTCTTATCTTGGTGAAATTTGGCTAGTGTAACCCTTGTTATCTAATTGTCTCTCTCTCTCTCTCAAGGATGAAACCCCTTGGCTTGAAGACCTCATCCAAGGACGAAAACCCTTGGTTGGAAAACTTGTGAAGGATGAAACCCCTTCATGATGTTTTTGTGTGCAAGTTGATTTGGAAGGTGATAAAATATCTATTTCTTACATATTTGAACTCTTTGGTGCAATATTCTATTTGTTTATAGTGGAGCGAACTACCTTGGAGTGGAAATTTGGTATGTGTGATACAATTTTGGCAATTCTGAAATTACTATCTTGTTCTCTATATTTTCTAAGGACAAATTTTCGAGTTTGATGAATTTGGAGGTGTTCAATGTTTTTCTCAAGTTTGATGATGTTTATAGTTTAGGGTTTTGTACAAAAATTATTTCCACATGAAATTCTGATTTTTAACAAATCTAATTTTTACTAAGGGTTTTCCACTAATTTTGGCATAAGATTGGAAGGAATTTTGCAAGGTTTGACCCCTCTTTGAAGGGCTTATCTTATCTAGGGAATTTGATGCCTTGGAAAAGGATTTAAATTGTAGGATTACAAGTTTTTAATAGGAGTTCTATAAATATGATTTGTGGGCTTTTGGGCATTTCGTGAGTCCCCCTAAAAAGGGCATTACAAAGTGCATAATCTCTATATGAGAGGTAGTGAATAAAATAGTGAATAATTCGAATTCATAACATTGAAGGTTGGATATTATATTTGCAAGATAATTTCAAGTTAATACAATTACCGAAGTTCTACTCATTATTTATCCGAAAGATTTTTACTAGTATATAGACCATGGTAGTATTCTTTTGCATACTCTAGTTTAGTTTAATGCTTGCATTTTTACCTAAAACCGAACATTAACTTCTTCCCATATGGCCTACAACTATGAGGCATATGTTTATTATAATTTCAATTTTAATGTCTTAAAAACTTTTGTGTGCCAAAGAGGTCCATTAAGTGGGATTGGGCATCTAAATATAATCGCATCTACCATTTAGACTAAATAACACATATTTTATACCAATATTCCTTATTTATCTACAAAACACGAGTATATCATTTTCACCAAAATAATTAATCATTTTAAAAGTATCTAATATAAATATATTATTTAGAATATAATGATTTATCGTCTAAAGTTTGAATTAATTATTATTTTCTTAAAGACTATTTTCTTTAATTCTATTGGCTAAAGTTTTATTTCTCATAGAGCACACTTATTTTTCATTAATTTTGAAGCTTTCTTATTTTATCTCAATCAATCAAAATATTGTGCGTATTAGAATATTGAAATATGAACCTTATAAAAACAAATACGAAAACAAACTTTACATTTTAAGAACTACAACAAAATGAGATGCTTTTTACATTTTGTTATTTACTTTTTGCTTTATTCTATTTTTTAAAGTGCTTTATCTATATTTAATATTGATTCTCTATGTTATGGTATCATAAAATGATTTGTTATAATTTTGTAAATATTTTATGCAAAAATTTTTTATAGAAGTTGATTAAATAGGTGTAAAAATGTAATTTATAAATACTAAAAACTTTAATTTTTTTTTTTTTCAAATTTATGTCATTTTTATATGTAAAATGCTTATTAGTTTTATATTGATATTATAAATTTGATTTTTAAAAATTTAAAGAAATATAATGAAAAACCACATATTATTTTTTATAATATAAAAACTATTATTTTAACCTTTATACTAAAAACAAGATTTGTTACATGTACTATTTTTTTCTCATTTCTCAAAATCTGGAGGATTTGTCATATCATGGCCTTGTTTTCTTGACACCACCTAACCCATCATTAACATCAATGACAACCAATAAAACTTAAACACAAAATTTGCTAACATTCTATATATTCCTTAAGTGTCCTCCACCAGCCAACCCATCACAGACGTCAATGACAATCAGGGCTTAGTTCCACGCTATCTTCATTAATTCAATGACTTGTTATATATGAGCGTTGAGTTGAATTAAAAATTGCGAGAGTTGCAAGAGGACAACAAAAGATGTTTTACAGACATTTGAGCCACTTTAATGAATTGAATTTGGGAATTTGGAAGTTATAATAATTTAAGCGCTTGCCAGTACAATCTCTGTATGATGGCAGTCATCATCTAGGCGCCATTATAACTATACACGTCTCGAGAATGCCTCAACCAACCATGGATAAATCTAGGGAATCCCAAGTAGTTTAGTCAGAATCAACTTTACAAACATTAATGCTGGTGGTTCCTCCTTTCTTTCTGCAATTCACATGGGTCGGTCCTTATTGAGAATTTGCAGTAAAACCGTGTACGGGTAAGCACTGAAAACTAGAAACAGAGAAAATTATAATAGCTAGATTGGCAGGCAGAGGTCCTTTTATCTTTATTGGAAATCCTGACTGATAGCCTGCTAAAGTAGTTCATCGCCAATTACTTTTAACAGTCCATTTTTTATGAATGAACTCTTTAACTGAAAGAAAAAAATATTGACGCAGTGCACATACGTTGCAAATTCAAATTCAATAGAAAATATATCAAAACATTAGAAAATAAACGTTTCTCATTCATTGTCGTGTCTTATCCATCAGACCCACACCCCACATGCGGCAATAATTCATCTCCTCCCCTACGGATGAATTAATGAGATTCATTAGGTGCTCAGTTGTGCTAGTTTGAAAATTTGATCAAATCTGCATTCCTATGAATGTGCAGATAAAAGTTGCAGAACAACATTAGAAAACCATCACAATGAAAATTCCTCTAATGTCCCACTGTTCTATTTAAGTGAAACGACCACAGCTTTTACCAGCTACACAGAAACTAGAGAGCCATAAACAAGACAAGTATTTCCACTTTTGGGATAGCCATCTATCGGTGTTCAGATTAGAGTCTAGACATAGCAGAACATTTCGTCATGACCCATTAGCCTTTACTGTTGTTCAGATGTCAATTGTTACTGCTACCCTCATTGTGAATGCCTAGTAGGAAAACTAAGAATAAAAAGAGACCTTTCAAATTTGTCTGTATATGATATCTCTGTCTTTATTTTTATCTATACACACATAAATCACAAACGTCCCTTTATTATGGATTTAATAACGTAGCTAAGTGCTTTGTAGTCTTATATCTAATCTCAAAAGGCTGATACTAATTTAAATTTGTTTTTTTACTATTGGAACATACCTTTATATTAATAAAAGGAAAGTTGCATAGTATGGGGCGATCAAATAACTCACGGTCCTATAAAATGCCACGAGGGAAACAAAAGAATACCATATGGGCAAGTACAAAACACCACGAGGGATTTACAAGAGCACGCCTGGAGGGAAATAAAAATTGGCGAGATAGACATTAAGCACATATCTCCGCCACATTAGGAGGGGGAGGATCATCCCGAGAAGGGATGAAAGCTCCACTAGAAGACTCTCATGACGGCGGATCCACTTCCCAACCCTCCTGCTTAGGAAACCGCATTTGAAGAGGCACCATAATTCCCCACCTAGGGGGCGGAGATCTTGCAAGAATATTCATAGACGGTGGCGAAGAGCCTCATTGGTGAGTGTTGGCACCACCTTTACCCCTCGGGGCTGAACTCTAGCATGGTCCAGAGGATGATGGGACGGCAAAGTCCCGAGGGGAGGCAAGAGTGGTAGCTACGTGAGCGGATCCTCCGACGCGTGCCCGCGAGTAGGTGGCCATCGGGAGGCGAAAGCTGAGGTGGCGGCAGGAACAAAGCAGGTGGAACTCGACTCGTAGTGCATGGCATACTCCCCCAAGTAATCCAAAAGCTCCTAAAGGTGTGCGAATTCTAGAGAAACCTTAGTCACTTGAGTTTGAATCTGTGTTCGCACAGTAGATAGAATAATCACCTTGTCATTAGTAGAAAAGTTGATAACTGTAAGATCATGCTTGAAAATAAAGGCATTGCGAGCTTTCCAAATATGAAATAAAATGCATGCATGAAAAAGATGCCACAAATTAGCTATATAATGAGGCCACAAAATAAAGTCACCAAATAAGGCCAAACACCATGAGAAGAACTCAGGGTGATAAGGTTGAAACAAGGAATGAATCCATCGCTAGATAGCTTGCACATGCGGGAAAATCTAAAATAAATGAAGGAAGGATTCCGAGTTGGAAGAAGGGGCAAGTAGGGGAGGTATGCTGATATGCCTAAGCCATTCACCTAAAGGAAGACCTTGATAAATCAAGCACCACAAAAATGGTTAACTTTGGGTTCAAGAAGAGGGTTCCAAGGATGAGCAAGCCTACGAAGCTAGGTAGATGGCAGAGACTTGAGTCCCCAGCAAGAATTTAACTTATCAATTGCGGGTGACTAGTGGACATAGAAGCTGATAAATTGTGCGAGTGTTATGGTGCAAAAAGGCTATATCATGATTCCATCGCTAGTCCCGTCACTAGGTAGCCGGTGGGTGAAGGCCAAGTTTATGAAGCATCACATCTAGAAGAAGTTCCTGAATTTTGCAAATCGTCGGAAAATCATAATTCTGTAAAGTAAATTTAGCTTTGAGATTAGGCCAAGTGATCTAATCCCTATGGTGCACCAGATCATGTATAGTGTGAATGCCTTTGTGAAAGATCCGAATGGCTTTGATGTTGAGGAGTTCAGCTAATAGAAGTGTGCCCTCAGAGAGAATTGGAGACCACCAGATGTTTTGAGCATTAAACGAAAGGCCTATGCGAAATCCATCGCCAATCCACCTAAAAAAGGCTTAACCTACTCAAAGGATTTCCAAATACTCTTAGCCACAAAGGTACCCTTAATCTTAACTGGAACAGGTGTAATAATAAGGGTATGCAGACCAATACCGTTCCAACTTTTCTTGCCATACGGGGCACCAGATTCAATACAACGCCTCAACAAAGTTTGCTAAGAGTGTGCCCTCGAAAGTCTGCAAATGAACTATTTAGCACATAGAACCACGTTCTACCGGTATAAATCCAGGATGCCCATACCATTTCGCTCGCGAGGGAGTCAACAATTTGTTTGTTTTAAATTTGTTAGATAATATATTGATTAAATTTGTTTTAACTGAATTAATTAAATGGATGTTATTTTGTCAAATTTACAGTCAAACATTATTTATTTTAACATTTAAAGACATTACAATCTATCACTAATACCTCTCCAAATATATTTTTAATTTTATAAAAGGATAAGAAATAAATGTGGTTTAGAAGGTCTTTCTAATGGAACAAGACAATTGTTGATCAAACATAAATATCTAAATATATCATCCATAGCTTCAACTATATTTAGGAGGAAACCACTTTAATATTTTAAAAACTCTTATATAAACACTTACAAAGTAACATATTCTTGTTGAGCAGAATTTTTTTGTTAAATAACTTGGTAGATATATAAAATGTTTAACCATACACAAAACTAAGTGTTGTATAAGCCATTCCATGCCTAAAATGTGAATAATTTCATGTCAAAAAAATCATTAGCATTTACAATTATTTTAAAAATGTATATCCAATCAAATAAATATAATATAAACATGCTTACAAAATAACAAACCTTGATGAAAGTAATGTATATTAACTTTAGAACTAGCAATCGTACGTAAAATGTACGATGAAAATGCTGAAGGGGTTCTTTTAAAGGAGTCAAATTCAAGAGAGAGAAAAGGAAGAAGGGTGGAGAAGGAGGGGTTAGAGGATGGAGAAGTGAGAGGGTGGAGAAGTAAAAAGGTGGCAAAAATAGAAGGGAAAGAAGTTGAAAGTTTACTATCCAAGAACAACATGACAAATTTGTCAATGCACAATTGTTAGAGTTAGTATGTTGTGACTGCCTTAAGGATTATATTATACAAAAACTAGTACAAAGATGAGGAAATAAGTTCTATTTCCGAAGAACCATTCCTTCAGAACTTCAAGAACATTAGCTCTCAAAACAATGTATCGGAAACGCGTCAAGGATGATTTCCACATAATTTCCACCCAAGGAATCAAGTATTTGTAATAGGAGCTAATGACCCCATACTATTCTAACTTTATGGAGTGCAAGTTTATAAACAACACGAGTTGTTGATAGACATTTTAGCATTAATGATACTAAACCCACTTCATGTTATTTCTTTAGAGGAAGTCATACCCAATCTTACAGATAGAGGCAACACATCTTTTAACATCCACTACCTTACCTCCTAGTAATTAACACAACTGAGCTTATGAAACCAAATCTCATAGCCGAAATACCTTTAAGGAAATAATATTATCTCTATACCCAATTTGTAACCTTTATTATTTTCCTATCATTGCACATTTTTCTCTATGATATGTAAGCATTTACTACTCATTCCATCATACACATGCTCTGGTCATAAAAATAAGAAGTATTATGCCTCAATATCATATATCAATGTAACGAGGAAGGGGTAGTCCAACACTTCCTATTACTTGATCAACAGTAACCCTCACCCAGAGAAGTACCAACCTACTATTCATGTTGAGAAATGGAGATAACCCTATTCACATTACGAAAGTAGTATTCAAGAAAGTCACAAAAAAACAAGAAATTAATAAATTAAATATTTCAATGCCAATCAAGAAGTCACAACTGTCTTGAGGGTTACCCTCATTGACAATACCAACACATCATCCTCATTAACATATTACAAAATAAATAATTTGAATGTTAGACTTAACTCGGATATCAAAGAATATGGTTTTCAACAAAATAAGAAATACAGTGTCCTTTATTATTCCAATCATAAAGGCCCCATTACTAGGGTAGTGTCAAATCCATACCTTCAGATGCACCATAATGGCCAGGTGGCAATTCCATCTGGTGAATGAAATATACAAGTGACAAGCAAGAATTTATAGAGAACAACGATATTGTCTTGTTGCTTTATATAAGGAAGAATTTCTTCTTACAAGGCGAGTTACACTAAGTTACATCCTTTTTCCATAATAATTGGTACCACATCAACCATGGGTGCCATATCTAAGTAAGCTAAATAGTGTAATATTCTATTTTGCAAATTTTTACGTATTGTAATTTGAAAGAAAAACAAACAAAATTAGGTAAGAGAATAAAGATGCAACCACTAGGCATAGCGGATTATGTGTGAAAGAATGCGATGGAGTCATGTAAGGTGTCCATCGTGTGTAAAGGGAAAATCGTATTACTCAGGGAAGGATCACCCCGCATCATGGTCAGTACACAAATCCATCAATTTAAACAATAAATACTTATTTTGTAACCCCAATTTATAAGCTCGTCATGACTTTATTTAACAAGGTCATGATATGGCAAGATCCTACCATAGTGAATGCAAAAGTGTTTGAAAGTCTAAAATGCGTTGAGAGTTAGACAATTTTAGACTGTGGATGTCTTGGAGAAAATTACAAAAAAATTGCAATAGCTTGAATTAGACAGGTTGCCCGAATTTTTTTAGGAGTGTAAATGTCAAACAAAGCTTTGTGAGATTAGATTACTCAAGAATAGAAAACATGTTGCAAAATATCAAAGTTGTCAATGTAATCAATAACAAGTTAGTATTAAGTGTTGATGGAATTTTAAATCAAGTTTTCTACGATTAGTAAGTAGTTAAGAAAAATGGTATAAATTTTAATGACTAAAAAGAGTTTATTTATTTATTATTTATTAGTTCCAAAGCCAAAACAAAACAAATTTACAAAGATGTTAAAAATTATGTGAAGAAATTTTGAATTGCAATGGCTTTTAGCAGGACATAAGTGTAGAATATAAGTGTAGAATGTGATCATTTCCTCAACATTAGAGGTTAAAAATAATAGATCCAAGTAACAAATATCCTGGCAACTAATTTGATATCTACCCATGTCTATCACTATCAAAAAAACAAAGAACTAATTTGAAACTTATTAATATTACTTAAGGCAGACAGTGTTGGGATGCACCATCATCAAAACATATGAAATCATTTACCAGCATTCCTGAAGCTATGAGTGCAGAAATTGCGAGCACATGCCCTTCAAGGAATAGTCTCAATAGTTTTCAAGAACCAAACAAAAACTAAATTCAGTTCCACATAGTTTGGGCAGACATTGTATGATAACAAATTGAAAAATTATGAAATATAAATATCTACAATTGTCGTAATTTGGACAAAAACTAAATTAAGTTCCATACAGTTTGGGCTAGACATTGTATGATAACAAATTGAAAAATTACGGAATATAAGTATCTACAATTGTCATAATTTGGAAATAGAGACTATAGGAATATTCTTTTTTAGGTACGAACAAGTCCTCTTCCTTGTGAAGAATAATATGATTTGAAAGAACGATATTAGGGTGAATAGAACAAGAAATCCAAAATTTGTTAATTTTATTATGAAAAACATTTACTCCCTGGCCCTGCGATGTCTCTGAACCCTAAATTCTTTGTGAACCCTAATCTCTCCTCTAGCTTGGCGCTAGATGTTCCTCCTCTGGTTCGTGGACCGTTCTTTGGCCCTGCAAAGGAAGCTCCTCCTTCTGCAGACCGATTTGTTGCTCCTCCTGTTCACTGTGGTGGTGGCGCTTTGGCGGAAAAAACCCTATTTGTGGCACAAGCAGTGGCAGCTCCCCTAATCAGGATAGTGTCTGCGTCAGTTATTGGTTATGGCCGGTGCTAAATCATGGTGGATTGAGATCTGTTTTGGGTGTTTCGGGTCCCCTCTCTCCTGGCGATGCGCGAGTTGTTTCCCCTGCTCAGGTTGATGTTGGGGGCGGTTGTGGCTAGATTGTGGGCGATGCTGGGGCTTGCAGTGTCGTGTCTCTCCTCGATGCAACCAAGGAGGATCCCTGTTACGACCCTTTCGATATGGCTTGGGGTTTGCCATGAACATTGTCCAGGTGATGTTCAAACTATTTGACGATAATACAAAAGTACTACTTGAAAAACCCCTGTTCTCACCCTTTGTAGAGAAGAAAGAGCATGAAGACCACCTATCTCCACCATGCGGGGAAAAAATAGAAAATATCATAAACAATCAATTAAAATGCTCATCCATTAGATTTCAACCAATTCGGGAGGAGGAATGCAGTGAGTCTAATTTCTTACATTTGTTAGAATCACCAGGTATCACTTCACTAAAAGAATGCCTTCGGAGTAACAAGAACATGGAAATGTTCTTGTCAAAGTAGAGTCATAAATTTATGCTTTCCGATAAAATTTTATGTTGTATAATATTTCAAAGAATTTATGATTATATATGAAAAATCTTGGGAAAAAGAATTGTATATTTTCTATGGGTATCGAGAGAATCCTAAAATGTTCTAGATATTTAGATTATAAGTTATTATGTTTTTCATTTAATTTGTTAAAAGTATGGAGGAAGTTATTGTAGTGCCCACTTCCTTTGACACCTTTTGATACTGGTAATGACACTATTGACTAAATTATGGGCATTATTATAGTTTGATTTAGTATGATGTTAGACGTTAGAGCATATATTATTGTTGATTTGATTCTTATATGATGCTCGATGAGTATTAGAGAAATTTATATATTGATTTTGATATCTTTTGTTTAAATGGGTTATATTATAGATGTCGTTTGGACATGTGATATTTGAATATATTGAGTAGACTTAGAAAATGGAATTAATTGACAATCATATAGTTCTTTGATGAAATTGTAAGTGATATTGTTAATTGTCTTGATGTTGTTGTGATTCATATATATATTGATGATTTTGGAATTATAGTTATATTAATTTGGACGTTTTAATATGGCCATGAGGCCGAGGGAGGTATTTTTATTTTTAGGTTAAAAATATAACAACAAACATTGGGGGATTGGAGACCAACCACTTTGGAATTCTAGATGAATTCAACAAGGTCACCATGAAAACTTGTAATTGTTTGTGTGTGTTTGATTGTGTTAGGGATTCCCATGGGGGGATCACTTTTAAATGTGACCAAGGGACTTTGTGTATTTTCTTTTATTTGATTCCTTTGTTTAGTATGTATGTGTTTTATAAGTGATGTGTTTCCCCTTTCTATTTAATTAAATAAATTGTGGTAAAGTAATGTAATTACTCATATTGTTAAAGTTAATTAATCAATTTGGTTCATAAGAAATAAATTATTGGATTTGTTGGCTATTTGTATTAAATGTTGTAAGTAATGTGTAAGGGATATGTAAGTTGATTTTGGAGTATGAAACACTCCACCTTCTTGGAAATTCGAATTTTTCCTTGGAGGCTGATTTTGGAGGCTTGTGGGACAAGTTAAACTTGTCCCACACCTCTTAAATTTATATACCAACCTTACCTATGGTTAGAGAGTTAAATTTAGACTCTCATTATGCATTTTTGTAAGTCAAGTTGTATGTTTTAATTGCACTTTCTTCATGTTTTAAATTTTAGTCCTTATGGGGTGTGGGCTTGATTGGAGTGTGTAAGTAAACTGTCATATTATTCACCTACTTATTTATTGTGCCTTAGAGATTGAAGTTGACTTATGAGGAGTTGAGTATTTGTGAAGTGGCATCCTACATGGATCCACCTCATCCTAATCTCTTCCCTCTTCTATAAATTTGAATTCCTTACCTTTTTTTGGGTTGCTTCACCATTGGATACTTCATTTGGGGGTGAATTTCTTTTACTGTTTGGAGAGATCTTTCATAGGAGAAGTTTGATAATTGTTGAATGCTTGTGCTTGGTTGATATTTAGATTTCTTGCATTGGAATAAAGATGTTTTTGGAACTTGGAACAACTCCGTCATGGAGAGGTAGGAGCTTGGCTCTTGAAATGATCCTCTTTTATTTATGGAAATTTTATTGTCGTGAATGTTTTGGAATGCTTGTGGGATTTTGGGTAGATGGCTTAGGAATGGTGTAGGAGAAGACTATGGGGTATTGTTATCCAAAATTCACCCCTCAAGGTAATTTTGATAACATGCATCAAATTCTTTAATCCCAAGCAATTATGTTGATTCAGAGTGAAAGGTCATGTTTCTAGGGTCCCCCTCATATTTGTCTAACTCCCCTGTCCAAGAGGAAGAGAGTAAGTTCTGAGAAAATGCAAAAAAAAGGGTTGCAGAAGGCAAATAGGTTGATCCAGGAAAAATCGTGAAAATTAGCTAAGTCCCGCTCAAGGTCGCCTCTGGGACGTTTGGGACAGAAAAGCGCGAACCGGCCGAACCGGGCGAAATCAGCACAAGCAATCAAACGAAGAGGACAAATGGGACAAAAGTACATAATGGGCGGGCGCGAAATTCCGGTTCGACAGAGAAAAAATCGACTAACTGCTGAGAGGGTCGCCTTTGGGACAAGCGGGACAAAAAGACGCGAACCGCCGAACCGAGCGAAATGAGTCGGCGGCAAAGCTTGAGTTTGGGACGCGCGGGCCAAAAGTACGCGAAATGCCCGAACCGGCCGAAAAGGAGAACTTTCGCACTAACTGCTATGGGACAAATGGGACAGAAATGCCCGAACCGGCCGAACCGGGCGAAATGGGAACAAGCAATTCAAACAAGCCGGGACATTTGGGCTGAATGGCGCGAAGCTGGCCGTTCGGCTTTTCCCCGAAATCAAAGACAAAGAGCACTATGCCAAATGGGACAAAGGGACATCCGGGACGCGAAAACCCGAAGGAGCCGAGGACCAATCAAATCATGACACGTGTCACAGAAGGAAAAGTCAACGTTTGGTCCGGAAACTTCAAACGGCCATAACTTTTGACTCCGAGCTCCGATTTTGATAAAATTGGACTTTCTGGAACGGGCACGACGTCCTCTACGCCACAAAAACTGGATTTCTTAATTTTAATGAGGATAGATATATTTAAATAAAGGAAATGTGTGCGGCTCCAGTCAGTAAATGCTCTTTCCCGTCAAATGACAGAAAACGCCTGCCAGGCCCAAAACAGCTGCCCGCACTCAGAAGGCCATAACTTTTGCATTTCTCAACGAAATCGCACAAAATTGGTACCGTTGGAATCGTGGTTCCGAGCCCGATGCACAACAATCAAGAAATTCTAGATTTGATCAAAAATTGATTGATTTTTTTAAGAAAACGTGGCCGGGTTCAGAACAGTGTTTTATTTGGTAGCTGGGAGTGCAATTAAGAGGCATGGTCATCATTCCTTCTCTGCTGCAGCACATGGGACAGTATGGGGAGCCTTTTCCAAGTAATGTATGCCCATTCCACTCAATTTAATGCCTCTTACAGGTGGTTGAAGGACAGATTTCGGGATTTCCATTTTCCCTTCTCTTTTCCTTCTCATTTTTCTATAAAATGAAGTGTTGGGCTCATTGTAAGGGGGGAGAGTTTTTGGGTAACAAAGCTCTGTCAAAATTGCTTTGTGAAGCCAGTGTGTTGCAGGCCCTTGTAGTGGACTCCTTGCATGGTGATCCAGGCCCTTATCTTGTAATAGATTGAACTGTGCATATCATGAAGCAATAAAATATCAGTTTGTGGATATATCTTCCCCTGCTGTGTTTCCTTGCATTCTTCTTGCCCCTTTGATCCTTCTACAAGCATATTTGTGTTTATTATGTTCTTGCAGGAATTCATTATTATTGTGTGTGCTTGGAATATTCTTTGTGAATGTATTTTTTTGGATTATGGTGAACTGTCATCACCTCTTCTAGTGTGCATTTTGCCTCTGTATTTCACACATTTGGAGATTACTCTCACACCCTCTTTTCTGGTGTATCACCGCTTTAGTGTAGGCTTTCATTTTATGCATTCTCTCTCTCTGGTCCCTTGGAATTTTAGGTTAGAATAGCTAGTTTCTCTTGCATTAGAGTAGATTGTGGCAGGTAGTTTAGGAGCAAGAACCGACTTTCTCGGAGGTCTATCTCAAGTAGCAAGTCCCACAACTTGGAGATAGTACCCATGTTATCCAATCACTTTGGATGCTTAGAGTGATCAAACTAGAAATCGATCAACATCCGAAGTGTCTTTGTGATTCGGTGATAACGGTATATTTTGTTGGAGGCATAAGTGTTTTTAGGGAGGTAAAAGTGTGGAGGATTTGGGACTTGGGTTACACCTTGAAAGAAATAGCTTGCATTTCTTTACTCGTTATGGGGTGCCATAAGAGGTTAGGGAGGCATAAGGAAATGTGAGGAATAAGGGGTACTTAGGGGAGGCATAAGGGCATGTTAGGGTTTTGATATACTATATTTTGGCAGTTTGAAATTAGGTGGTGATAGCGATTTCCCCTTTGGGAGGCATAAGTAGCATCCCCCATAGTTTCTTTCTCCTTTGGCTTGCATGATGAAGCCTGAGTTTTATTTGTCATGTTTTAATATGGTTGCAAATTACATTCTGTTTTGGATTGTGGTTTAAATGTGAATTTATGCTTGTGTGTTGTGGAAGCCTTTATTGCCATGAGTTGAAACACATATTCTATTACATTGTGGTTGGGGCTCGGGGGCCAATGAAGAAGGATGGCTTCTTCTTTTCATTAGATGTCTTTGTTAGGTGGAGAGCATTGCCTTTCCCAAAATTTTGTTACGATCAAATTGGTGAATGATGGATCTGCATGTTTTTAATCTAGAGAAAAGGAAAAAGTCTAGATTTGACAGTCATCATTGAGATTATTCCTTATTGTAACCTTCTTCCACATGAAGTGGATGACCTTGTATATTTTTGTGATGGAAAGATGTTTTGTATTGACTATGAAAGTTGTAATTCGAAATGTGAAAGAGATATACTCTATTTTCTACTTTTGAAAGAATGTGAAAGAGATTGTATTCTGTATGTTGTATTCGAGGAATGGAAGAAAGAAATTGTAAAGATATCCTTTTGAATCAATAAAATATTGTATTACTTTTCTCAAATGGCATTATTAGGTATTAAAATCTGATTGTTGAATGTATTTTGAAATCTCTATTGGAAAGATGAAAAGTGAATACGTATGAAGAAATGTTATAATATTTTGTTCTTTTGAAATGTATGATGTGGAATTCAAAATTATATTTTTTCCTTTGAATTCCTTGATTGGAATCAATTTTAATATGTTACAATGTTTTGGAATTTATTCATAGTTGAAGTTGGTAAGTGTAAGCAAATATATTCGAATTGGATCTCTATTAGATGTTTTCAAAGGGAAATGTTTTATCAAAAATATGTTCAAAATGACCCTGCAACCTTAGGAAATGAAATGAAACAATTCAATTGTAGTTGCATGACAAAAACGAACCGAAATAGACCTATTCACTTAAGAAATTTTCATAGAACCTTTCAAATTGGGCTCAAAACTTTTCACAGTCATTTTTACTGTCAAATTGTGAAATTTAGAATTGATCTCCAATCAAATAAATAAACCCTTGCAAATCATCCTAAATTTACCTAAGCACAATCCCCCATGTATGTTTGACATTTTGAGAAAGAAAGAATATTGGATTAGAAAAAATCTTATAAGTTAAAAATACCAGCTCACTCGTTTATTGACAGTAAATACGTTTTATTAAAGTCGAACCTTAAAACTTTATCCAAATTAAAATTTTAAGGTTACTTTGCAAAGAGGACATCGAGAGCTTTCCATAAAGTCCTCATTTTCCAAAACTAAGTTCTCTATCGAAATTTATGGCCTCTAGAAGTTTTTACTTCATTGGGCTTCGAAAATTTTCTAAGTTTGAAAAAGGAAAAGTTTCTTCCTTTCCGTCTTTCACGCCTACGATAAAAAGTTTCTTCTACACCCGTCTTTTGCAGCCGGGAGAAAAAGTTTTTCTTGATACCTCGTCTTTGCGCCGATAGAAAATTTTCTTCCGCGCCCGTCTTTCACCCACAGGAGAAAATTTTTCTTCCGCGCCCGTCTTCTCGCTTGGGAGAAATTTCTTCCCTGTGCCCGTAGGCCGTATTTGGGGAAATTTTTCTTCCTCATAAGGCCACCGAACTATAACTTGAGAATTCGAGGAGTTAGATGGACTTCTTTATATCCATAGAAAGTGGAGGAAATTTCCTATCTAATGGGAATGGTTCCATGAAGTTTTGAGTGCATTATCGGTGAGAAATTGCCTTTTTGTTTAAATGATTATTTTAACCCTATGTTTTAGACCTTGTGAATTTTATAGTTGTTGTGTTGGGAAAAATTTAGTTGGTAAATATATATTGACCTTGAATCTTATTGTGGCTACTGTATTATTGAAGCTTGGTTGTAGGTACTTTTAAACAAAAAAAAATTATTTCATAATTTTACTAACTAAACCTAGGTTGTTCCTTGGTCTCGAGTGGTTGTTTTTTTATGGGCATTACACTTGTCATAAGAACCATAGGTTCAAATTTTGGACCCTTGGGCACACTAGAAGACTTGAGACAAAAACTTTAAACCTAGTACAATATTAAACTTAGCACACTTTTAAATCTAGAAAACAATTTTGTGTGGAAATCGCATATTTTAGTAAACATGGAAAACTGAATAAAAACCTAGGATAATGAACTAACTCTCACCTTGGTCTATGCAGGAAGGAATGGATAGGATGAGGGGTCCTTTCACATAGACCTAGACTTACCACCACTAGATCATGTTGTAGCAACTATCCTACCACAAATTTTACAGACACTCTAGGATGTTAATGTTGCTCTACATGGAGGGACCGTAGGAGCATGTTCAGTCGAACATGATAAGGTGACATCCATTGAGGCTCATGCATCTCCTTGGCATAGTGAGGAGCATAGAGGAGAGAACTCCCATGTGGAGTTAGTCAGAGTAGATTCACCATAGAGGGGACATGGAGACCGAGTTTCAGGACACAGAGATAGATCCAGAGCCCTAGGCTTAGGGATGAGCTTGTAAGGAGGCCTAGGGGTCATCAAAATACAACTTCAGACCACATCAGGGAGATCCAGAAGCTACGAACATATCATTATTCTGCTGACATAGATGGAATTTAGGAAGCGACTTGGTTGGTGAGCTTGAGCGGATGCTTCAAGCTCTGGCCTTGTTCTAGCAATAGGAAAGCTTGTGTTGCAATCCATCTACTTAGAGACGGAAAAGGTGTCTGGTGGAGGACAGAGGAGCAGAAGATCCATGTTGTTTCTGAGACAATTACTTGGGAGCTCTTTGAGGAGTGTTTCAGAAGTAGATATTTGTCATGGAGGTTCATACAACAGAGGATAGATGAGTTTCATGATATTCGGTAGGCATCTCTTACAGTGGCTGAGTATGAGAGCATATTTCTGGATCTACTCCAGTATGTTGATTACATGCATGATGAGTAGGTGTAGATCCATATGTTCATCTCAGACATGAATCCTGACATTGGAGGTGCAGGTTCGGATCTGTTGTCCACAAACATTAGTTGAGGTTCTATAGAAGGCCTATATAGCGAGAAGAGACTGGGGAAAGACCCGGTAGGCTAGAGACCGAGTCCGAACCGCATCCAATAGATGCAAGACAAGTAGATCAAGGGGGTCGGTACCTCATCGTCATGGTGGACGGGGTTCGGGGAGTCATCTCTTAGACCACAACAAAAGTAGCAGCCCCGTCCACCTTATAGACATCCATAGAGATTTGATGCACAAAGGGGTCGAGAGTATGGAGCCTCCTCTTAGGGGTCCCATATGGACACGAGGTGTCCAGAGGGCTCAGTGAGTAGGATATTTCCATTAGAGACCTTAGAAGACCACAACCGGGTCATTAGGATCCACACCACAGACCTCCGAGTACCGGTTAGACCTACTACACATGGGAGAGGATCAGACGGTTATTTTGGTTGTGGTGTTACTAGACATTTTTGAGAGACGCGCCTTAGAACCCAAATAACAAGGGTAAGACACAGATCTCAGAGCCTACCATTGGTGACATGGGGTGCGATCATTGGATCTATACGGTGGTCAAGAACCACTAGGATGAGAATTGGATTACCATGATTGAGACTATATGTAGCATCAGTGGTATTCCTACCTCCATTTTGTTTTATTCGGTTCTTTAGATTCTTTCATTGCACCATCTTTAGTAGAGTGATACGAGGCTGTTGGAAATTAGACATGGTCTTAGTTGGGACATTGAGATGGCTTCTGGAAGGAAATATCTCTGCGACTCCTTAGTTAAGGAGTGTGTAGTGGAATTGGGACCTTTTACCCCTACCTTGGATCTTCGTATCCTTCCTTTAGGCTTGTATGGAGTCATCTTGGGCATGGGTCAGTTGTCTACACACAGTCGGGATGGATTGTTACCATAAGACAATATCTTGTGCAGATGATCTAGGAGTTGAGTCAGTTGTTTCAGGGGTTAGAAGACTTGTTTCCATTCGCACCATCTCCACTATGCATCTTAAGTGGTGTGTGCAATGAGGTTGTCGATTTATGTTGTTACAATCGAGTGTCATATCGAGGATGGGACTAGTGGACCATCGCTAGATGATCATCCCCTCTTGAGTGAGTTTGCAAATGTTTTCCGGGAGCTACCCGGGGTTACCACCCCACGTGATATTGAATTTCATATAGATCTAGTTCCGAGAGAGCAGAGCCTATCTCGCAGAAACCTTATTAGATGACCACGCCGAGCTCGTGAGCTCAAGTTGTAGCTTAAGGGCCTTTTAGAGAAAGGCCTAATCTATCCTAGTGTATCCCCTTAGGGTGCACTAGTGATTTTTCGACGAAGAAGGACGAGATCCTTGCGGTTGGGTATTGATTCATCGCTAATTTGAACAAGGTAATGATCTAGAATCATTATCCCCTTCTGCACATTGATGATTTGTTTGATCAGATTAATGGAGACAGAATTTTCTCTAAGATTGATCTTAATTTAGGATACCATCAGCTGAGGATTGCGGAGGTGGATATTCATAAGACCACTTTTCGTATGAGATACAGGCACTATGAGTTCACAGTGGTGCCTTTTGGTTTTATGAATGCCCCTGTAATATTTATGAGTTTGATGAATGGGGTATTTAGGAACTTCTCAGATCACTTCGTGCTCATCTTCCTAGATAAAATTTTGATTTAGTCATGTACATGTGAGGAGAATGAGGGGCACATTCGCTAGGTTCTTCATTGTCTTCCTGAGAAGCAACTTTATGGGAACATGGAGAAGTGTGCATTATTTTAGACAAAGGTATAATATTTGGGTCACATCATTTTCGGAGAAGGTATTATAGTCGATCCTTCTAAAATTAGAGCCATTATGGATTGGCTAGCACCCACTATTGCAATAGAGGTGCGTAGCTTTATGGGGTTAGTCAGGTTATTACAGGATGTTTTTCAGAATTCTCTCGGGTTGTGCACCACGAAATAGAGGTGCGTAGCTTTATGCGAGTAGGACTTCAGAAATTGGAGTGCCTCACGAAAACACCCATTCTTGCAGTTCCGGATCCACAAGGTGAGTTTTTCGTATGCACGAGATGCTTCTTTGGCAGGACTTGGAGGTGTATTGATGCAGGAGGGTAGAGTGGTGGCCTTTGAGTCTCGTAAACTCAAATATTATGAGCTCAATTATCGACTTGTGATCTTGAGCTTATGGTAGTTGTTCACACCTTCATTCGATGGAGACACTTTCTTTCTTGGTTAGAGATTCACACTCAAGACAGATCATTTGAGTCTTTGCTACCTCTTCACGCAGCCCAATCTCAATGCTCATTAGCAGCATTGGACGGAGTTTCTATGTGAGTATGATATGGAGATAGAGGATGTGAAGGGAAAGGAGAATGTGGTTATGGCCACTTCGGTGGGAAGAGATTTATGGAGTAGGATTCTCACAGCTGAGCTTCCTCTCGACAACTTCTACATTACACCTAGAGTAGAGATCGAGTCTAAGAGATCCCTTGAGGGAATTTTGAAGGTCTTTCATTAGAGGTAGATTGTATTACGAGGCATAGAGGTTAGATTTATGTTCCTAGAGATGGAGGCTTGAGGTAGAACATCTTGACAGAGGCAAATCATGCACCCTATTCATCCCATCCTAGGGTGAAGAAGATGCACGCTACTTTGAGATAGTTGTACCATTGGAGAGGAATTTGTAGAGACGTGGCTTAGTTTGTGTCATGTTGTTTAGAGTGCCAGAAAGTGAAGGTCGAGCATCAATATCTAGCTGGCCTTCTCTTTCCTCATGCTATACCGGAGTGGAAGTGGGACACCATTTCCATGGACTTCGTTGTTTGGTCACCGATGTCGAGATATCACCACGATGCCATCATGGTCATGATGGGTAAATTGACAAAAGTGGCACAATTTTCTCCAGTGAAGACCTCTTATAAAACTAGTGCAATGGAACGGGTTTATCTGGATGAGATCGTCAAGTTACATGGGATTCCGTGGAAGATCATTTATGACCATGATCCCTTGTATACTTCCCATTTTTGGACTACCATGCAGCATGCCCTCGGGACGAGGATAAAATTCAACACAACTTATCACCCTGAGATAGCATGAAACACTAAGTGGGTGAATCAACATTTAGAGGATATGCTCATGATGTATGTTATGGATCATCAGTTGAGATGGGAGGAGTACTTGTACTTGGTGGAGTTTGCCTACAATAATAGTTTTAGAGTTCTATAGGCATGGCTCCTTTTCAGGATTTGTATGGAAGAGAGTGTAGGACACCTCTTAGTTGGGATAGGTTAGAGGACAGGGTTTCTCTTGGACTAGCTTTGTTGCAAGACATGGAGTAGTAGGTGGTTTTGATCAGACAAACACTACAGGAGGCATAGGATAAGCAGAAGAAGTATATATATCATCTTAGGACTGATCGTAGTTTTTATGTGGGCATGAAGGTGTTCCTTTACATCAGACCACATAATATCCCTATCCGTTATGGAAAAGGTTCTAAGTTAGCTCCTAGGTTCGTTGGTCCTTTTGAGATCTTAGAGGAGATCGTCCCTTTTGCCTATTGTCTAGCATTGCCACCTGGCTTATCTCATGTACATGATGTGTTTCATGTTTTTTTGCTTAGGATATACGTTGTTGATCCTTCTTATGTGTTGGATTAGACCGCATTCGGCAGTGTAGGATCGGGCGGGTGATGGTGGAGCCTGTTTTCATTATAGATTGTAGGACCCTAGGCCTTCGAGGCAGAGATATTGATCAGGTACGAGTGTAGTGGGATAGGTATGATGAGGCTGCGGCTACATGGGACGATGCTACCTTACTAAGAGTTCGAGTTCTTGCATATGTTCTAGTGACTTCTAGGAGGAAGTCGCGCCTAAGGAGGGGGATGTTCCCTTTGACACCTTTTGATTGTAACATTCCCATTTTAAGACTTTAGAAACAAGGGAAACTTTTAAAAAAAATAATGTTCTCTGTTCTAAATTCATAATTTAGAACACATATTCTTTATCAATCATTCATATAACATATAGCCATATCCAATTGTAATGACTCGGTGTGCTACCAATCTATTTATTTCATGACTTGGTAAACTACCGATCTATTCATGTTTAACATTTAAGTATTGAATACTTTTCCGTATACTACATATACTTGGTTCTCTTTCCCTATTTAGGGTATTGAGTGATCTATCTAAGGAACCTATCTGAATATTTGTTACCAATATTCATCTGCATCACGAACCTTAGACTAGGTGACATAGGACAACGCAACCAACAACTTGCGATACTTTGGCCAAAGATTTCTAACATACTATTCATATTACTATTCCTTGACGACATACTCATCAATCTAGAATACATCCTTCACCCCACTCTATTGTTATCTAGAATTTCCTTTACTGACTTCCGTCAGTCCACTTGCCCAAGGTTTAACCCTAGTTCGAGTTAACAACATATGTTATGATAGGGGGAGGCTCACTAAGACTTAGGGTAAGTTGGCATACTAGGTCAACCTAAGTCAACCCCGTGTGCCAAGGTATCCTGAGTTTTAGAGGGCTACCCCATATCTTAAACATGTTACTAACTAGACCTAGAGAGAAACTAAGATCAAGTCCAATGTGTGTAGATCTAGATGATCAATGCAGAAGGGTGTTACCACATGTCAACTACATTGTTGTATCCTCGAGAAGATCCTAATCTTCTCAAAGGTACAACCCTATAGTTGGTGTGTGCCAGCATCCTATAGAACAACCTCATCGAGATGTACATACCTCAAGGAGTTTATTATAAATTTAATTAATTTGGATTATTAAAAACAGATTTTAGCAACCTTGCCTAACCCTAATCCAACACTCCTTAATTTCTTCTCTACAATGATTCAATTGATTATTAAATAAATTTCTTAGCTTAATATTTCCTTTAATGTTATTTACTGGACTTAACAAGCCATCAACCATAACAGGATATCAACATCATAAGTTCCATTTATTGTGACTTAACCGTTCAAGGAAGTGTAACAACCATCTAGGTTGTAACTAAGTAGACTTTATTAAACGAAGTCTAATGATTAGGAATCACATCTTCCATTTTGTTTGCATTCTTAAGATAGAGGAAGAATCTTCCTTTACATGATTAAGTGCTAGGGCCTAGCACCCCTATAAATCATTTACAAATTCAATAGTTATTACTGAATGTTCATTCCACATCATATTACTATATTGAATTGTTTAGTTATAACCATCAAATTCTATAACTTAGGAAGCTGCATCCTATTTAGGGAGATTATTCCAATTCCCAATGTCAAACTTATCTAAGAATACTCCATTAAGCATATACATAATATGGAGTATATCAACAAGATAGGATTCCATCTATGTAATGAAAGTACAAGATAATTTACACATCCAATGTAAATAAATTCTCAACATTTAATTCATCTCTAAAACTTATACATTTAGGTATGCTACATAACAACCGCCTTCATTACAAAAGAATACTACTTTTATTTTTCAATACAATCTCAAGAACGATTCAGAGTTCTTCACAAAAATCAGACTTAAATCAGCCAATGCATCACATAAGTTTTTTCCTTCCTTATCACTTACGAAGTCCATCTCGCAAAATTTCTAGCAGGTCGATTGCCAAGGCTGAGCATGATAAACACTAAGCCTTAAAAATAAGTGCATTCCAATAATTGTTCCATTAAATTTTTTTGCTTTAATGAGATAATTATTACAACACAATATCAATACATCAAAAGAAACGAAAAATAAGTACATTTTAACTAATTGAATTCACTTCAAAGAAAAGGACAAAATATAATCCACTATATCAGCCTTACAAAATTAGAGTTTAATTGATCCTATCAATTATCCTTAGGAAAACAACAGATCATAACATCTCATTGTTCCCAATCTTTCATAATAGAATACAACATTTATCTTTGCTTCAAGCCAAAAGAAGGATTTAAATCATGGTTCTACTTAGGATGATTCATCTAGCTCCTAAGCAAAAGAAGAAGAGAATCATTACCACTATACCCAGACACAAAACATCTGAGAAACCGAATAGATTCAAAACATGATTTAACTGTTTCTTTTAAAGGAAAACTACCTTAAAATTTTTAACATTTAAGATATTCATTAGAACAAAATTCTATCTTAATCCAAGAAGGAATAGAAAATCAAACGGTCTACCTGCAAGTTTAAATCTACTTCCACATATAGAAGTTAATTTTTAAAGATCTGAAACAATCATTCAAAAATCAAGGTAGAATCATACTGGAGTTAATCTCTACTCGAGTCCATCCAAGGAGAATTCACAAAAAGATAGAATACAAGAGACAAAACTTACTCATCTCAAACCAAACAAGTAAAGTCTTGTCAAACAAACAGTCTGCCAAACAAGCTTACATTTTCCAGCTAAATAAAAATGAATAATCTAATCTCTTCCAACATCATTTCTACAAAATATTTGAACAAGGAAGACCAAACAACTCATAAAGAAATCCCATTTTTAAAGAGAATCAAAACAAAAAAGTTCAACCAATGATCTATATAGTAGGAAGAAAGCACACTGCCATATTCCTTACACTTCTTTACTTTCAAAGAACACGAGTTTCAATTCCATACTCAGAATGAAATAAAAATAGCAGTCCTAAAACATAGTCAGTTCTAAAGGAATCACATTCCTTTCTTTTATAAGACACAAGGTGTATTTACTGTATCCAACAAGAGATAGAAAAATAACCGATCAGTAAGTTTAACATGATCAGAAGTATCAACAACTCAGACTGAAATCCCATTGTCAGATTTCATTATTGCATTACAAAAAGAGTAATCAGTTCTTGATTCAATAAGTATTATAATACAAAAACTATTTGAACAGAGACAAGTAATCCCTCCATAATAGTACATAGTACTAATTTACTAAACTCTTCTCTTAAACGAAACCCAAAACTTATTTTAAGAGATCTGAAGATGCGAGTTTCCACGAAATAGGGGAAAATAATACCCTCAATAAAATGCCATTGACATCCCAGAAAAGAAGAAATAGTTCTAAAAAAGAATTACCAAATTCATTCATCAACAAACACGCTTTCAATTAAGATCTCTAAGAGTTTTCCTAACAACTCAACCAACTATTCTCCTAGTTTTATTTGAGCAATAGCTCAACAAAAGAGTTATAAGTTTTAAAAATTTATTACAAGTAGAACCCAACCCAAAAACTAGAACAGAGTCGACACGAAGTCTCAAAATAGTTTAGAAGTACACAAATAACCAAATACAAATGTGATTAAAAACACAAACCTTCATTAACACTCCCAAAATTTCACAAAGTAAAACATGGGTATAGTGGCACATACGGCATCAACAATAAATGAGTCCGAGTTACCCAAGATGTAAACGCTAGTTCGAACAAAATTGACTCCAACATGAGTTCATATAAACACGCTTGAAGCCCAAATACTAGCTCCAATGGAACTCAGGGTTCCCACAAAGTTCAGAGTCCACACAAGTAATAAAATATGAGTGTTGTGTACATTATAATCTTCCATTAATAGTTCAAATGGTCACTAGAGAATAACACAAGCTCTAAGCCATATACAAACTTCAACAATAGTCTAGGTCATCACAAGAATCAACACACGATTCCTAAGTACAAGAATCCTCTAACAATAGTTCAGGGAAACATAGTAATAAATTACGTGTTCGTGAGCCATATATCGACTTCAAACAATAGTTCGGAACTACCGGGTTTCCAAACGTCGCTTAAAAACATCAAGAATCCCTACACAAGTTCATATAAAACACGAAGGCCAAATACAAGCTCAAATGGAACTCAGGGTTCCCATATGGTTCAGAATCCATGTATTGCAACGAAGGTCAGTTCCAATACCAAAACAAACCTTGTAAGAAAAATTTAAAAAAGGAAATAAAACTTCTAATACAAGCTTCACATGCATGTATCATTATTAATTATAAAAAAGACAGTTTCCAAAACCAACGTAATTTTTTCCATGGGTTCATATCCAAGATGACAGAGATTATAAAACCAGCCAACAAGAAACTAGATTAAACATGCAAGCCAAGAATCTCAAAAGAGAAGACTTGTTTTAATGAAAAATTTATAAGAAAGCAAGAGATCTTAAAGATTAGAGCCTATCATGCCTAATAGCACTTCTGACAAATCGAAGGGAACCTCCAGCCAAGCTCACAATTTCTCCTCTTCTCCACAAAAGATCAAACAACCATATTATTTTTCCAAAATGCCTCTTATATATCCCACGAACAAAAATAGGTCTAAAATCTCAAAAATATCCATTAAGTGCAGTTCTATCTCCGGTTCGAAAAACCACAGAGCATGCGAGAGAAAAATTTTGAAGTACACAAAGTGAAACAACCCCATACAAACCCATTTGCATGCCTACCAAAACGGTTTGAGAAAAAAAAAAATGAAAACAATAAATTCCATTAATTCCTATTTTCCCTTCTATCCTTCCTTGCCACCGCCTTCTAAGTTTAGCGAATCTTTGAATCAAAATTAACTTGCAACTCTATTTTTAGTGAAGTTTCCACATAAGCCTCTGCCAAGTGAACTAGCCCCTACCACAATTGGCATCACCTATACTTTTAAAAACCTTATCAATAACTTAAATGCATTGGAACCATCGCCTAAGATACATGCAACCATCAATTCCCCCTTCATGCCCCTTAGTTTAGGGTAGACATAATTTCTTAGGTTAGATCTTACTTTATCTTATAATATGTAACCTTAGGATATAAACCCAACATAATAGTTTTAAGCATTAGGTTAGTTCATCATATAACCAAATATCATTAGGTTTTAGGTTAATTTAAATAACTTAGTAACCTCTCCATAATCCTTTAGACAAAGCTTTGGTTAGGATAAAATTTAATTAATTAACATAGCTAGGTAGTAAATATATATATTCTTACCTAGCTTAGGATTTCATAGGATAATCCCTTTTTTTTAGGAATCAAAATATTTCCTAAGTCATGGATAGGCTATAGTTCGTTTGCGTCAACATTGTCCTGTCACGATCAATCTCCAAAGACCCAAGCACAACATACGACTGAATAGAACATGTTCACACAAAAATCAAAGAACTTGTAACCAACAAAGTTCTAGTCATATGTCTTTTAATTCATGGAATGTCGATTTACCATTCATTCAAAAGAGCAGATTTAAAACATTCCTTGGATCATTGAAATTGATCCAAGGATGATTCAGATTAATAGATAAGTTTACAATTCTTAAACCAAATTGCAACTCACCTACAAAAAGTGAAAAATTAATTCAAAGGAAACCATTCCAATTCATTCAAAGGATCATATGAAGAAGATGATTTAACCATATCAAGCATGATCTCCTAAAATCAAAAGAACATATCTTTATAGGGTAAATCACATGTCAACACTTGAAATACAAAGGAGGAAAATAACAAATGTCAAAGGTGTTACATGCTCCCCTCCTAAAAGGAATCATTGTCCTGATGATTACCCCTTTTTTAACAATATACCTCAGGAAAATCACTTCATTCACTTCTCTTACCATAAGTCAAAATATATTAGAATCTTATAGTTCAAGAAATCAACATTAAATATTTGTTTATCCAAATCAAATTAATATCTGCCCAAAACTGGCATATTTAATGTCATATAAAGATAAAATCATAAATTTTTATCAGTCAACAAAATCAATTCTGTTCAAATAGATATGGAAAAGTAGTTTTCATATCTTCTAGATTTTTCCAAGTTGCACTCTCTTCGTTAAACTGGTCCCACTAGACCTTACATTGACTTATTTCTCGATTTCTTAAATGAAACTGGTGAGTTTCCAGCACTTGAATGGGTTTAACCACAATTATTCTTGGGTCTTGGACCTGCAAGGAATTCCAATTTAACACATGTGATAAATCTGAAACATATTTCTTAAGCAAAGAAATATGGAAAACATCATGCATTCGTGACAAAGTAGGAGGTAATGCTAAACGATAAGCTACAGGGTTGATTACTTGAACTATCTCAAAAGGTCCCACATAACGAGGTGATAAATTGGCAGCCTTGCCAAAAATTATAGACCTCTTTTCGGTTTAACCCAAAGAAAGAATTCCTCACCAAGTTCAAATTTCCTATAAACCCTCTTCAAATCAGCATAACTCTTCTACTTGTCTCTGCTGCTTCTTTCAAGCGTTCACAAATCATTTTAACTTGTTGTTCCATTTTCGTAAGGATTTCAGGTCCAATTACTTCTCTATCCTCTATGTTATCCCAACTAATAGGGGTTCTACATTTTCTTTTGTAAAGTGCCTCGAAAGGTGCCATCTTAAGAGAAGCATGATATATATTATTGTAAGAAAATTCAACTAATGGAAGATATTCTTCCCACTTATACTGCTGATCCATACAATACATCTCGTAACATATCTTCTAAAACTTGATTTACTCTTTCAGTCTATCCATCCATTTCCGAGTGATACACAAAACTAAAATTTAACTTAGTTCCTAGAGCTACATTAAGCGTTTGCCAAAATCTTGACGTCATTCTAGGATCTCTATTTGAAATGATTAACTCAGGTACCCCATGTAATCTGAAAATTTCTTGTACAAATATTTTAGCCAAAATAGGAGAATCATATTTCATATTTCAGCAATAAAATGAGCTACCTTTTTTATTTTATCAATAACTACCAAAATAACATCATGTTTATTTCTTGACATAGGCAACCCTTGTACAAAATCCATGCTTATTACCTACCATTTATACTGCGGTATGCTATGAGGATACAATAAACTGGTTGGGTGCATATGTTCCACTTTTACGCGTTGACATTCAAGACAGTGTGTCACAAAATCAATAACATATTTTTTCATTCCTTTCTAGAAATATTGTTGTTTTATATCAGCAAGCATCTTTGTAATGCCAGGGTGTCCAGAGAAAGGTGAATTATGAAATTCAGCTAACAATTTCTTTCTCAAATCATTAAGAAAAGGTACATAAACTCTATTTTCAAATCATAAGATTCCTTCTTGATCAAAGTGAAAACCTTTATACCTTGAATCATTCGAATCTACAGCAAGTGTTGCTTTTACTTGTTGAAAATAAGAATTAGATTCCATAACACTTTTTACTTCATCCTTAAACTGAGTTCTAAGTGTTATAAGAGCAGAAATGTGCTTCCTACGACTTAGAGCATTAGCCACTCTATTTTATTTTCCTTTAATGTAACTTATGTCAAAATCATATTGAGACAAAAATCTAACCACCTTCGTTGTCTTACATTGATTTGCATTTGAGTGAAAATATACTTCAACCTAAGATGACCGGTTTTTAACTCATATGGTTTACAAGCGAGATAATGCCTCCAAAATTGAAGTGCATGAACAATGGAAGTAATCTCTAAATCATGTGGATCATAATTCAACTCAAGTAACTTAAGTTTTCTAATTTCATATGCAATAATATGACCACTTTGTAACAAAATACCTCCTAGACCTTCACCGGATGTATCAGTTACCACCATAAAATCTCCGTCAGGATCTAGTACTCTAAGAATAGGTTAAGTTAACTGTTCCTTTAAGGTTTTAAATGCAATTTCACATTTCTCACTCCAAACAAACTTTTTATCTTTCTTCTGTAAGGAAGTTATTGGTGCAACTATCTTAGAAAAGTCTTTTACAAATTTCCTATAATAGCCAACAAGTCCCATGAAGCTTCTAACTTCATGTACATTCTTTGGTGCAAGCCATTCTATTATAGCTACAATTTTAGAAGGATCTACAACAATTCCATCCTTACTTATTACATGACCCAAATAGTGCACTTTTGTGTCATAGAAAGAACATTTGGACAACTTACCAAACAACTATCTCTTTCTCAGAATTTCCAAAACTACTTTCAAATGCTCATGATGTTCTTCTATGCTTTTAGAATATATGAGAATTTCATCCAAGAATATGAGCACAAATTTGTCCAAGTATTCTTGAAATATATTATTCATTAAATTCATAAATTCTGCAGGTGCATTAGTTAATCCAAAAGGTAAAACCGTAAACTCATAATGTCCATACCTTGTTCTGAAAGTTGTTTTATGAATATCCTCATCCCTAATCTGTAATTGATGATATCCAGATCGAAGATATATCTTAGAATATACCGATGCTCCACGCATCTGATAAAATAGATCATCAATTCTTTGAAGTGGGTATCTATTCTTGATTGTTTCTTTGTTTAACATCTTGTAATCAATGCACAATCTAAGTGTTCCATCTTTCTTTTTCAAAAAGATCACTAGAGCTCCCGAAGGTGAAACACTTGGCCTAATAAAATCCTTAGACAAAAGTTCTTACAATTGAGCCTTAAGATCTACTAATTCTATAGTAGTCATTCGATACGGTGCCTTAGAAATAGGTTCAGTTCCAGGCTTGATCTCAATCGTAAAATCAAATTCCATTTTGGGTGGAAGACCCGGAAATTCTTACGGAAAACATCATGAAGTCTTGTAATAGTGGATATCGTTCCATGAAATCATTATTTTCCTTCTGATTCAATTTTTTTGCGTATAAGGTACATCCTTTATTCTTGGCCTTTTTAAGTTGCACGGTGACAATTTCTAAGGGAAATCTCACGTTTCACACCCTAAATCTCTGTTGTTTTCTACAGTCGTCTAAAAACTAATGCATTTTTCAAAATAGTCCACTTTAGCCTTATGTTCTACTAACCAATTAACACCTATGATTACATCATAAGACCCTAAAGGTGCAACATAAAGATCAACCTTTGTGGAAAATTTAGGTAATTCAAGGACTGCTCCAAAAAGACACATACTAACTATATGAATAGAATTATTACCATAATGTACAGTCCATGATTTATCCATTTTTCTAGCTTTTATTTTAAGTTTTGAAGCAAGTTTACTAGAAATAAAACATTTAGTAGCTCCCGTATCAAAAAGAATAGTTATAGGTATGCCAAATAACTTACCAGGAACTTCTATAGGTGTAGCTTGCTTGTCATTTACCATCGCATCATGTATCTTGTCTGTCTTGAAATTACGATCATCCTTCTTTAAAGGACATTGATTTACGTAATGATCCTTGCCACAATTATAACAGCCTCCTACAGGTCCCTTTCTAGATTCGGAATTATTTCCAGCCTTAAAGTTATTATTTTGACCTCCATAGGACTTTTGTCCATTGTTATTATTCTTGGCAAAATTGTTCCGTACATTTCGTGAGTCTTATTGCGTTCTTTGTTTTCTTATTATTATCATTTGAAAACTTACTTTTATTACCAAAATTCTTCCATGCTCCTTCTTAGGTGCAAGAGAATCGAAGAGGGGTTTGGAACTTTCTTCCTTACTTCCCCCTTATGAGTAAAAATATCCTTTCATTTCTATTCCTACCTTATGGATTTCTCAACAACCCCTTCCAGGAGTGGTTGGTGTGAACATCAAATTCTCCCCCAATAATGGGATTCAATCCCATAATGAATTTCCATATCCTGAACTTCTCATCAGTTTGATACTGAGGTACATACTTGAGGAGTTTCATGAACCATTCCCAATACTCAGTTATTGTTAGCTTTCCTTGAGATACGTTTTGAAATTCGGTCATTTTTCGATCATAGTAGAGTTGTGGCAGCCATTGTTGCCTAAAATAACTTTTAAATTGCTCCCAAGTGATGTTAGTTTCATCAATATTTAACTCAACCTTATGACTGTCCCACCATGAAGATGCTTCATGGGAAAGCTGATATGCTCCCCATATAGCCTTGGTTTCCTTTGAGAAGTTCCTTATCGCAATGTACTTCTCCATTTCACGAACCAATTCTCAGCTCCATCACCCAATGTGGTGCCATCAAACTTGGGCATACTTATCATTTTTATGTGATTAGTGAGTTCTACTGCTACTCTAGCCTTTTCATTCTCAAAGTTGAATAGGTATGTTAACGTTGTTATTATCAACACCCACATTGGCGTTGTCCCCTGGAGGTGGCTAATTATTGTTATCAGCTTCTTCTTCCTCCTCATTGCCCATTACTTGTTGTTCAAGCATAGCCAAACAATCTCTTGTGTCCAATAGGGTAGCAAGGATCTCATCAAGTTTCTGGGTAGTTGCCACTCCTTCCTTAGGTGGAGGGTTATTCGCAATGTTTCCTCTTGTCCTCACCATTTTCTATTATAAGAAAATTTAAGTTTAATCAGATTATGGACACAATAGGTCCAAGAGATGCAACCTTCAGCTCTGATACCAAGATGTAACATTCCCATTTTAAGACTTTAGAAACAAGGGATTTTTTTTTTTAAATAATGTTCTCTGTTCTAAATTCATAATTTAGAACACACATTCTTTATCAATCATTCATATAATATATAACCATTTAAATTTCTCCAAGATATACCTCGGGTGTCTATCCAAGATCTTCCACTTCGCTGGTGGTGTTTCAAGGTTAACAATGATTTTAGGAGGAGTCTCAACAACATTTACATTTCTTCCTAGAGTGATATTTTCTTCCTTCAACCCCAAGTACTCAAATGCTCTCTTCTTATGCTCAGGGAATTATAAGCAATTAAATGATTAGAAAACTCACTTTAATTTGGATCAATACTTTGGATATGTCATAGGGAACACTGTTTGGTAGGACATCATTGGAAGGGAGACAAGAAGATTCATTGGATGGTAGTGGATTATTGGCAACTTGGGAATGAGGAGGATTGTAATTTTTGTTTGGGACAACAGAACTTTTGGCAAGTGCTTCTTTCCTAGGAGCTTCTTTGGGAATGCTTGTGAGCAAGGGTGTTTTAGGTTTGGCTTGAGGCCCAAATCCCTTAACAACCTTACTTATAGTGTTATAATATTTCTCTTGATCTACAACAACATTCATCAACAATTTTCTATCTTCCTCCGAAGGGATACCACCATCATACTTCTTAATCATCAAAGCTCTTAAGAATTCAAAGTCATTGTTAGGAATTTCAAAAGCTTGAATGCATCAACTTCAAGAGCATGAGGGGGAAGAAATACATGTACCCATTTGATACAATCCAAAAAAGGTAGCAGCACTCCTAGCACTTATTACTTGATAAATGTTGGTCCTCCTTGTGAGCTTGAAGAACATCTCACCATGCAAATATCATCATTAGTACCATCATCATTATTAGCTTCACCTTCTTGTTGGTCAACTTCACATGGAGGATGAGGAAGAAAACATATTTCACACTAATCCATATCAGAAACTACATCAAACTAAACAAACTTGGCGCAGTTAGAGGGTCGGGAACCAATCTACTTTCTTGTGCTTGGGGTTGTCTATTTTCATATCCAATAGGCCCTTTACCCTTGTCATCAAATCTCTGATCATTTCTATGGTGATTTCCAAATCTATCTTGTGCTTGATACATAGGATGACCTTGTGAAGTCTGCCCAATTCCCTTCTCGATTTTGCTAACTTGTATGAGATTTCTTTGATAGACCCCCCAAAGTTTTCACAACCTCTTCTAAATCAGCACCTTTGCTAGCTTGACGTTTTTAGGGTTTAACAATTTTACACCATCTCTCTTGAGATATTTAAAAACAACCTTGATATTGTTTTCAATTTGAAATTCCATGGTGAAAGCTTTTCTTATATTGGTTGGGTTCTTGTCTCTTAGGTAATAGGCTTCCTTCTTATCAAATGCATCTGCATATTTGATTAAACAATATTCATCACAAGACCTCAAACCAACATGCAACCTTCTCAAAGTTTTGTTAAACCTTGTGTTGAAGTCATGGACTGGTTCATTAGGGTTCTTCTTGATATTTTCAAACTCAGATAAAAGAAATCTAGGATCAGTCTTGTCACCATATTATAACCTAATTGTATTTTTATTTCAGTCCATGAATCAATAGAATTATCAAGTAGAGCCTTGTACCAATCCCTAGCATCATCTTATAGTGTATGAATAAACAATTTGACATACACATCCTCAAACTCTATCTCAAAATCTTCCATCATATTATCAAAAAGTTTGAGATGCTAATCACCAGTAATAGCATTGTTACCATGGAATTTTGGCAACCTATTTCTGACATCTTGTGGGATAGCATTTGGGTAACCATCCATTCCTCTAAAATTTATAGGACCAAAGGTGTTAACAAAAAATGGAGGTCTAGGCTGAGCCATATTGTTTTGTGGGGGTGATCTTGGAGGTGAAACAAGTTGATGAGGAGTGAGAGGTCTCTGGGGAATGGGAATGAAAACTTCAAGACAGATCTCTAGCAAATTTAGAAAATACAAAAGATGCTTGATTTAGGAGCAAGCCTTTCAAATGCATAAGAAGGTCCCTCACCTGATGGGGAATTCAAATCAGCAATAGGATTGTTTGAATCAGATCCACTTGAAGAAGAATTGTAGTCCTCAATAACAAATTTGCTCACTTTCAAGCTCGATAATAGGAATCTCCTTTCTTGCAGTCCAGTCTCCAACAACCTTCCACACCTTTCTCCCTCTAGCTTTGATTTTCTTGAATATGTAAACAAATTCTTAGCAGAATCATTGATGAAGAGATGTCTTCTTCCTTCCATTTTTGCAGGGTTTAGCAACACAAAAGTAAATGACAAAAGGGTATGACAACTGGTATTTTCAAGATCAAATTAGCATGGATTTGCCACTAAGGAATATAACCTTAGTTGTGCGAGAATGCACTAAAATATTTCTGTCAAATATTTACCAACACTAAAAATATTGCAAAACTTTACAAATTAGACCTTCTTCTTCTTAGTTAAATCAATCACAATGCAGCCAAAGTGTATAAACTGGCTTTGGGAAATGAAAAAGGGGGTGGCAGAGCTTTGAAACTTTTACTTAAAACTTGCAAATTTGAAGCATAGAATGATATTTTAACAATGTATCAGCTCAAATATTTGAGTACAAAAATTCTCAAACCTTTCAAATACTTGAAACACCAAGAAATTCTAAGAAGTCCCCGACAACGGCACCACTCGTGTTGGTATCCAAATTTGTTCTCCTTTTTAGTCTAAGCAGCACCATAGATATGTCATGGAGCTTAAAGAAAGATTAGACCATGTTGTATGTCATTGGTATTTGGGGTTATAGTTTAGCCGGCACTGGTTTTGGAGAAATGGATAGCACTCCAATATGACTTGATCTTGTCCTAGCTATTTTAGGTTGTTCCTTGCAACCAAGGTAAGAGGACCTATTTTGTAACCTTGTACTAGTGAAGGAGATGAAGATGTCATTCTCTTTGCTTGGAATTCTATGATGGAGACCTTGATGAAAACATGATCAACACCCCATATCTGAACTCTCACAAGTTGTCACTTTTCAAAACATGGGTATGTTCTCAAAACAAGGAAAAGGTTACTAGAGACATTGAAAATCTTGATCTTCTATGCATACTTTTGCAAATGGATTTTTATCTTCTATGGGTATACAAATGCAAATCAAGGATAGTACATGATAGGATCTTTGTTGTTAGATGATTTTTGGTGGGGTATTGATAAGACAAACTGGGATAGATCAGATCTTTGACAATCTATATAATACTTGAACAACTATCAAATGAAATGCCTAAAATAATCAGGATGTTCTTTCAACCAGAAGAGGCACAAATGGAAGCCTAGGTTGCACTCTTCACACAATATTTGAGAACTCACTACAAAATCTTGAAGTAAAGAACTCAATTAAACACAAAAATCCATGATCAAACCATGCCTAAGGTACCCCCAAAGGCTTATAAGAAATATCTGCAGTCAAGGAAGGTAAATTGATTTTAAATTTCTTTTTCTCCTTATCAGATGAAGGCTCTTGAATATGAGATTGCAAATGCCACTAAAGTATCAACCAGAAATGGAGATCCTATGTGATTTCTAAAGACTTTCAATGTAAGATTACAACAAGAACAATAAAATTTATTTGTAGGGATTTAGAAATGATAACAGAGACATCATATTGCCCAAAGAAAAACAGATTTAATTCAAAACTTGTTATATTTAATAATAGGAGAGTTACATGAACAATCTCAAAGTTGTGTAACAGCTATAAACTTGTAACCAATTCACATACATGAATTTCAAAAACATGAGACATTAACCTAGTTCTTTGGTGGATTTTCGAGAAAATGAGCTTTCTCTAATTTGCTCATAATTTTCAACTGTCAATCCTTTACAATTTCTCCAAAATGCACTTTATACCCTATGCCACATTGGAGCCTTCTTTCCCAAGAAAATAATATGCCATGGGATCAAGTTTGTTACAACAATTCTTCATGATTTAATGAAAATGACATCAAACAGAAAAACACTCGCAGGTTGCTAGGTGTGCCAAAAAGATTAAATCATTACAAATATCGGATCATTATCCATCCTGGAGGCACGTTTTTCATCATTGAGGCATGCAAACACCCTTCCTCTCATCATTTCACCTTTTAAAACTACCTCTGCAATTTTGATTTTGTCATTTCATGTGTTTGCTTGGGCTGGGGAAAAAATTATTTTAAAAAAACACATCAAATCAAAAAATTACACCATGAAAGTGGTGCCAATGATCCTGGAAGGCCAAAACGACACAAAATCACTATAAATTTGATGAATTTTGATGCAAAAATCATGATTCCAAGCTTCTGGAACTCCCGTGGCGTAAGTCAAAACAAATGGATGCACAACAACCGTTGATTTTATCCATCTTTAAATCTTGGCCCTTCACGTATCAAAAACAATTAGGACCGAAAATGGGATCATTTTTGACTTTTCCACATTTTTTGGAAAAATGGTAAATTTTGACTTTTTTCCCCCCTCTGCTTTGTCTCCGTGGGCCCACGCCTCCGAAACTATCCCTGCCACATGGTGCCATCTTATTTTCTATGGGTCAAAGTCTCCCTTTCTTACTTAAAACCTCCCTTAATTTTTTTTGAAAATTCACAAACTTCAACGTTGACCCTCACCCCCTTTTGACCCTTAAAATGTTACACATTTCTCACCTAGATGGTCGCGGGCTTTTGGGCCAAAATTTACTTTAACTTTTTGTGAAAAAGGGAAAAAATCCCTTTTCTTTCCCCCGCCCACCGACCGCTCTGCGCCACCTTGTCTTTACCACATGCCCTCCTCTAATTGGAGCGGGGGCAAAATTGGTTTTAAAATTTTATAACATTACGACCAAAAAAACTCTAAATCACCTTGCGGCCCTCACCTTCATTTTAAAACTTCGAGGACATGTGTCCTCTTGCGATTAGCTCACGTGATTTCGGGCCAAAATTTTCCTTTAAGCCTTTGAGCCAAGAAACACAAAATTTCACAAGTTTTTCTCCGCCACCCGCATCTCCTCAACCAATAAGAACATGCCACGTAGGCAATTTGGAAAAAATGGAGCCCGTGCTCGAAAATGCCCCATTTTCTTTAAAAGGAAACAAATGAAAAGTTAGAGTGCTCCCCTTCTTTCCTTAGCCAATTAACACCCACAACATTACCAATGCATGTTTGAGGAAGAATTTGACAGGAAAATGACGCCCGTCTGACCGTCAAAATGTAAAAATTCAAGGATGCCCTAGAATTCAATTTTTTCACCAAGGATGGTAGATTTTTTGATTTTGAATCAAATGAAGCATGATTTTACAACATTTTCAACCTTGGGATTGGATTTTCAAATACAAACAAGTATGAATTGATCAAATTCGATTTTTCCATGATCTGATCAAAGGAAAAATGACATAGCCTACAAAATTAGAAAAATTAGGGCACATAAAGGGGAAAACTTGGAATATTCCATCAAATTAGGGTAAAACAACATGTTTGTGAGCATTTGAAAGCATTTAAATCAAGGGGTAGAAATTCAAGCCATTGATTCAAAGGGTAAAACATTTTTGAGCAGATATAGATTTAAAATTTTTAGGCAACATGGTGCAAGCTCAAAAATGGCACCAACATCGGCTCTTGATTGGGGATGGGCACTCCTAGTGAGTGCCATAAGGACAAAATGTAGACCAAGTGCCAAAATAATCCATTGGTCAAAGGATTCATGAGCCAAAAGCACCAAAACTAGCTTAGCACCCGACAAAAATGGCTGCCACACAAGCAAGGCAAACCACAAACCTGACAAAAGAGTAAAAACAAAGTAGAAAACGAAGACTATACAACTGTACAATTGGTGTATACCTTAGATTTTGGGATTAATCCAAGAAATGCTTCAAATGTCTACCATTAACAAGAAACTCCAAGAATTCCCCATCTAAGTCATTGAGAAAGAAGGTATGTTCACCAATTCTGATATTAATGTCATAAGGGCCCATCCATAATGCATCAAATTTTCCATGCTTTCCCTTGTCTTCATTCATACTATCCCACAAAAACCAAATCTCCAACATTGAAGGCTCTAGGAGTGACCTTCTTGTCAAACAATCTCTTCAATTTTTCCCTAAATATGACATGCCTTTGATGGGATGCTCTTCTCTCCTCATCAAGCTCAATAATCTGATTGATCCTTGATTCATATGGGCCAAGATCTTGATCTTCCAACTGTTGGGAAAACTGAAATGAAGATAATTGCAGGTGCAAGGGCAGCAAATCCTGAGTTTCATACACCAATTCAAATGGGCTTTTACTAATAGCTCTTTTAGGATTTATCCTATCATCCCAAACTAAAAATTTCAAACGTTCACCCCATTTCTTCTTGTTTTGTTCCAAGGTCCTTCTAATGATCTTCAAAAAATTCTTATTGCTAGACTCATCTTGTCCATTCCCTTGGGGGTTATAGTTTGAAGAATAAGTCAGATTGATTCCATATTCATTACACATTTCCATTAAAGGTTTGGCTCTAAAGCACATGGCATTATCAGCTACAATCTTGACTGGGACTCCAAATCTACATATGATTTGATTCAACAAGAAGTCCATAACTATTTGGTGTGTTTCTTTCTTGGTGGGGATTGCCTCTACCCACTTTGTAAAATAATCAGTGGCTACAAGGATCCACTTATGGCCAGCACTAGAAGGATCTGAAATCTCACCAATGAAGTCCATCCCCCATTGCTTGAAAGGAGCTTCAATTGATACAAGATGCAAAGGAAGGGAGCCTGAAGCTTTCAGTCTTCTAGAGAAACGTTGGCAACTATCAAATTTTTTAACTAGTTGGGTTGCATCTTTGAAGAGAGTAGGCCACCAATAACCAGATCTCAAAATCTTATGTGTTGTTACTCTTCCAGTAAAGTGTCCTCCACAAACTCCCCCATGGAAATAAGCAACTATCTTGGGAGATTCATCTTCAGTTATGCATTTCAAGAGGACACCTTCAGGGTTCTTCCAAGCTAGCCTAAGGTCTGTGATGATATATTTTTGAGAAGCCAGCTTGAGGGCTCTTTTCTGATTTTTATTCAAATCATCGGGACAATAAATGTGTCTAAGGTAAAATATTACATCTTTATACCACTTAGAAATTACCAACTTTGTAAGCACATTTACCCTTTCTTCCTCTAGCCGATTCACTTCCAAATTATGGAAGTTGCTCTCAGCCATGAGCTTAGCAAGACTCAAACCTATTACTAATCTTGTGGTTTTGATGTTCATATCATACTCTTGCAGTTTCTTCACCCATCTACATATTTTACTTGAGATCTCCATCTCTTATAAGATGTCTTTCACTATGTTGTGGGGAACATAAGCAACAAATTTTGAACTCAATATATAAGGCCTAAAAACTTTTGTTGCTTTCACCAAGGCAAATGCTTGTTTCTCCATGATTGTGTACTTTAACTCAACGGCTTGTAAAACCTTGCTAAAGAAGGCAATAGGCCTCTTAGCCCCATTTTCATCCTTTTGGAGCAAAATAGATGCAATAGTATACTCAGAGGCAAAGGAAAAGATTTGGAAAGGCCTCTTATAGTTTGGGGCTACTAAAACAGTGCATGTTTAAGTGCATCCTTGATTCCTTCAAAAGATTGAATGGCAGCCTCCTCCCACCTGATAACTTGGTCCTTCTTTAGCATGATTGTGATTGGAAGAGTCAACTCAGCAAAGTTGGAAACAAACCTTCTAATAAAATTAATTTGACCAAAGAAAGATTGGATGCCTTTCTTGGTTCTTGGGATAGGTACTTTGCTGATTGCTTCCACTCTCTTAGGGTCTATCATAACACCATCTTTTGACACAATGTGACCAAGCAGCTTGGCCTTTTGCACACCAAAATGACACTTCTTTGGATTAAGATAAATGCCATACTCCTTACATCTTATCAGCATCTTCTCTAAGTGCTGCAAATGATCACCTCTTTTCCTTGAAACAGGTGTCACATCATCTTGGTAAAAACAATAAACTCATTGATGTAACGAACAAAAGCAACATCCATTTCTCTTTGAAAAGTGGCACTAGAATTCATCAAACCAAAGGGCATCCTAAAAAAAACATATGTTCCCCAAGGAGTAGTGAATGATGTCTTAAGTCTTTCTGATTCTTTGACAACCACTTGATTATATCTGGAGAAACCATCCAATGTAGAAAGAAATTCATACCCTGTTACAAGCTGCAACATATTTTCCATATTTGGTAAGGAATAGTTGTCCTTCATGGATGCTTTGTTTAGATTTATAAAATCCACACAAACTTCCGATGTCTCTATTCTTCTTTCGATTAGCACAAGGTTTTGTTATCCAAAATTCACCCCTCAAGGTAATTTTGATAACATGCATCAAATTCTTTAGTCCCAAGCAATTATATTGATTCAGGGTGAAAAGTCATGTTTCTAGGGTCCCCTCATATTTTTCTAACTCCCCTGTCCAAGTAGAAGAGAGAAAGTTCTGAGAAAATGTAAAAAATTGCATAAAAAACAAGCTCGGGCCAGAAAAAATCACGAAAAATGGCTAAGTCCTAGTCCAGGCGGTCTTTGGGACGCGCGGGACAAAAGTACGCGAACCGGCCGAACCGGGCGAAATGAGTCAAGGCAGCCCGAAACAGTCTGGGACGCGTGGGACAAAAGTACACGAACCGGCCGAACCGGCCGAAATGAGAACTTTCGCCTGGGGACGGTTGGGACAAAAGTGCGCGAACCAGCCAACCAGGCGAATCGGGAAAATTTGTCCCAGATGGCTCAAAGCAAATGGGACATGTGGGACAAGAGTACGCGAACCGGCCGGTTCAGCTGAAATGGTAAATTTCAGCACTGTGCCAAAAGGGACAAAGGGATGCGCGGGACACGGATAGCCGAAGGAGCCGAAGGCCAATCAGATCACGCCACGTGTCACCGGAAGAAAAGGGACATGGAAGCCCATTTCGGGTGGTTCGGAAGAATTTGTCTCACGCAGCACTGGGACATCTAGGACAAAGGGACGCGTGGGACACGAAAAGCCGAAATGGCGAAGACAGCGAGAAAAGTCAACGTTTGGTCCGTGGAACTTCAAACGGCCATAACTTTTGACTCCGAGCTCCGATTTTGACGTCCTCTTAATTTTAATGAGGGTAGATATATTTAAATAAAAGAAACATATTCGGCTCTAGTCAGTCAATGCTCATTCCCGTCAAATGACAGAAAAACGCCTACTGTGCCCAAAGCAAATGCCTTCCTCGCACTCGAGAAGGCCATAACTTTTGCATTTCTCAACGAAATCGCACAAAATTGGTACCGTTGGAATCATGGTTCTGAGCCTGATGCACAAAAATCAAGAAATTCTGGATTTGATCAGAAATTGATTGAGTTTTTTAAGAAAACGTGGCCGGGTTCAGAACAATGTTTTATTTGGTAGCTGGGAGTGCAATTAAGAGGCATGGTCATCATTCTTTCTCTGCTGCAGCACATGGGATAGTATGGGGAGCCTTTTACAAGTAATGTATAACCATTTCACTCAATTTAATGCCTCTTATAGGTGGTTGAAGGACAGATTTCGGGATTTCCATTTTCCCTTCTCTTTCCTTCTCATTTTTTCTATAAATTGGAGTGTTGGGCTCATTGTAAAGAGGAGAGTTTTGGGTATGCAGAAGCTCTGCCAAAATTTCTTTCAGGAAGCCGGGTGTGTTGCAGCAGCCCTTGTAGTGGACTCCTTGCATGGTGATCCAGGCCCTTATCTTGTAATAGATCGAATCCGGGTGTGCATAGCAGGAAGCAATAAAATACAAGTTTGTGGATGTATCTTCCCCTGCTTTGTGTTTTCTTGCATTCTTCTTGCCCCTTTTATCTTTCAAGAATATTATGTCTTTTATTATGTTCTTGCAGATTTTCATTATCATTGTGTATGCTTGGAATATTGTTGTGAATGCATTTTGCTAAATTATGGTGAACTCTGTTGTCATCACCTCTTCTAGTGTGCACTTTGCCCATGTATTTCACACATTTGGAGACTACTCTCGCACCCTCCTTTTCGGTGTATCACCGCTTGAGTGTAGGCTTTCATTTTATGTATTCTCTCTCCTGGTCCCTTGGAAATTTAGATTAGAATAGTTAGCTTATCTGCATTAGAGTAGATTGTGGCGGTAGTAGTTTAGGAGCAAGAACCAGCTTTTTTGGAGGTCTATCTCAAGTAGCAAGTCCCACAACTTGGAGATAGTACCCATGTTATCCAATCATATTGTGAGTTCAAGTATATGCACGGGGTGCTTTGTGATTCGGTGATAACAAGTTTACAACCCAAGATGAATATCTAGTGGGCTTAATAATACCTCCATCTCTCAACTTCTTCAACTCCTCTTTCATTTTTATGGAGATAAGTGGATTAATTGGCCTTTGCCTCTATCTGAATGGATTATTCTTGGCCTCAAGAGGGATCTCATGTTGAAACAAGTCTTCTCTATATGCTTTCAGCTCGAATATGACCATGTAAGACAGTTCAGATATTTCTTTAACAGCTAAACATAAGACTGTTTCTCCTTTTTGTTTAGAATGTTGCCTAACCAAAATTTTCTTAGTTTTTCCTTTATTCCCAAGTCATGCTCTTCCACATCCCTTGAGGCAAACATGTTTCTATTTATGATGCAAACAACATTGCTAAAATTTGACTCAAGTGCAACAAGACCTCTAGGAATGGTGTTTGTTTTCAATTAGATGATATCTTTTCAAAACAAAGTCTCTCTTCCTTTAGTTATACACACCATTGGTTCGTAATCAATATTCCGATCTACAAACTCACCTTGATTTTCCAAGAACCTTTACACTTAAGAATCATCATCAAACACTTGCCAATGCTTGATGTTATTAGGGATAATTACTTGGCCTAGTCAACACTTCAAAATTGTACTCATGATAAGGTGAAACGGTGCAAAATCCAAATCTTGACCCCAACAATGCCATCTTTTCAGCAAAAGTAGCATTCAAAATTTTGTCATGGTGCATAATATTGAGGGAATCAAACATCTCAACTAGATCCCAAACTGCATGCTTATCTTGCTTCATCCGTTATTTTTGTAGCATATAGTTTTCTTATTTGTTTGACAACTAGTTATGAATCTCCCTTTTCAATTATTCCTTGACACCATACTTCCATGCAATTCTCAGACCTAACAACAAGGCTTCATACTAAGAAATGTTGTTAGTATATTCAAAATTAAGCTTGAAGGAAAAAACAAATTCTTCTAAGCTAGGAGAAATCAGAATTACACCAGCACCATTTCCAACTTTGGAGCAAGATCCATCAAATAGAAAGGTCCAAGGAGAACATACCTGTTTAAGGCACTTTGACTGATCCATTTTGTGTTCTTTTCCATCAGCAAAACCAATGAAATTATCAACACCAACATCTATAAACAACACGTCATAGGAAGCATTATTTGGATCCTCAATTAGATGTAACATTTTCTTTTCACCATAAAGTTTGACAAGGCTGCCCTTAATGAGAATAGTAGAAAAAGACATGTCCATTTAGAAACTACCTCCAATACTTGCAGCCCACTTTATTGACAAAAGCATACCCCATTTGGTAGAGCAATCAACAATCACAACATCCAATTTTAAATTCCTCCTAGGATAGGTGCAAGTTGCACTACCAAACCTTTCACAAAACCAACCACGGCACTTCTCTTGAATCCATGGTAGTACACTTCCCATAAGAAGATGTCACTTTGATATCCAACTCATTTATGAATTCTAGAGGCATGACACTACATGATGCACTCGGAATCAAACATATAATTGTGAAGTAGCTTATCTTTTATGAGAAAAGTTGTAAAGAATGGATCAACATTCAATTGGAAATCAACCAAAGATGTCTCCAAATATACCTCAGGTGTCTCTCCAAGATCTTCTACTATTGGTGGTGTTTCAAGGTCAATAATGATTTGAGGAGGAGTCTAACAACATTTACATTTCTTCCTAGAGTGATCTTTTCTTCCTTCAACCCCAAGTAATCAAATGGTCTCTTCTTATGCTCGGGAGTTCTAAACAACTTAATGATTGGAACACTCACTTTAATTTGGATCAATACTTGGGCTATGTCATAGGGAACACTCTTTGGTAGGACAACATTGGAAGGGAGACAAGAAGATTCATTGGATGGCAATGGATTCTTGGTAGCTTGGGCATGAGGAGGATTGTAATTTTTTTGGGACAATAGAACTTTTGGCAAGTGCTTCTTTCCTAGGAGATTCTTTGGGAATACTTGTGAGCAAGGGTGTTTTAGATTTGGCTTGAGGCCCAACTCCGTTAACAACCTTACTTCTAGTGTTATAATCTTTCTCTTGAGCTACAACAACATTCATCAACAATTTTCTATCTTCCTCTAAAGGGATACCACCATCATACTTCTTAATCATCAAAGCTCTTAAGTATTCAAAGTCATTGTTAGGAATTTCAAAAGCTTGCACTACATCAACTTCAAGAGCATGAGGGGGAAGAAATACTTGTACCCATTTGATGCAATCCCAAAAGGTAGGAGCAGTCCTAGTACTTATTACTTCAGTAGATGTTGTTCCTTCTTGTGAGCTTGAAGAAAAACCCACCATGCATATATCATCATCAGTACCATCATCATTATTATCCTCACCTTATTTCTGGTCCACTTCACATGGAGGATGAGGAAGAAAACATCTATCACACCAATCCATATCAACAACTACATAAAAAAAAACAACCCTAGTAGTTAGAGGGTTGGGGAACAAATCTACTTTCTTGTGCTTGCGGTTGTCTATATATAGATCCAACAGCCCTTTAGCCTTGCCATCAAACCTCTTCTCATTTCTATGGTGATTTCAAAATCTATCTTGTGCTTGTTACCTAGGCTTTGATCTTGTGAAGTCTACCTAATTCCCTTCTTAGCTCTTGCCAACTTGTAGGAGATTTCTTTAACAGCCCTTCCAAAGTTTTCACAACCTCTTCTAAAACAACACCTTTGCTAGCTTGAGGTTTTTATGGTTTAACAATTTTACACCATCTCTCTTGAGAGGTTTCCCAACAGCCTTGATATTGTTTTCAATTTGAAGTGCCATGGTGAAAGCTTGTCTTTAGATTGTTTGGGATCTTATCTCTTAGGTAATATGCTGCATTCTTATCAAATCCATCTACATATTTGATTAAAGAAGATTCATCACAAGGCCTCAAACCAATAGGAAACCTTCTCAAAGTTTTGTTAAACCTTGTGTTGAAGTCATGGACTAATTCATTAGGATTCTTCTTGATATTTTCAAACTCAGATAAAATAAATCTAGGATCAGTATTGTCACCATATTGCAACCTAAATGCATTTTTCATTTCATTCCATGAATCAATAGAATTATCAGGTAGAGCCTTGTACCAATCCCTAACATCCTCTTCTAGTGTATGAATAAAAAATTTGACATACACATCCTCAAACTCTATCTCAAAATCTTCCATCATATTATCAAAAAGTTTGAGATGTTGATCACCAGTAATAGCATTATTACCTTGGAATTTTGGCAACCTATTTCTGACATCTTGTGGGACAACATTTGGGTAACCATCCATTCCTCTAAAATTTATAGGACCAAAGGTGTTAACAAAAATGGAGGTCTAGGCTGAGCCATATTGTTTGGTGGGGGTGATCTTGGAGGTGAAACAAGATGATGAGGAGTGAGAGGTATTTGGGGAATGGGAATGAAAACTTCAAGACAAATCTCTCTTAAGGGCTCTCCTTCTTGATGATCTCTAGAAAATTTAGAAAATACAGGAGAAAATTTAGGAGCAAGCCTTTCAAATGCACAAGAAGGTCCCTCACCTGATGGGGAATTAAAATCACCAATAAGATTGTCGATCTACTTGAAGAAGAATTATGGTCCTCAATAACAAGTTGCTCACTTTCAAACTCAACAATAGGGATCTCCTTTCTTGCAGTCAAGTCTCCAACAACCTTCCACACCTTTCTCCCCTCTAGCTCTGAGTTTCTTGAATCTGTAAACAACTTCTTAGCAGAATCCTTGATGAAGAGAGATCTTCTTCCTTCCAGTTTTGCAGGGATTAGCAACACAAAAGTAAATGACAAAAGGGTAAGACAACTGGTATTTTCAAGATCAAATCAAGCATGGAGTCGCCACTAAGGAATTTCACCTTAGTTGTGCAAGAATGCACTAAAATACTTCTGTCAAATATTTACCAGCACTAAAAATATTGCAAAATTTACAAATCAGACCTTCTTCTTCTTAGATAAATCAATCACAATGCAACCAAAGTGTATAAACTGTTGGGAAATGAAAAAGGGTAGATAGAGCTTGAAACTTTTACTTAAAACTTGCAGATCTGAAGCATAGAATGATATTTTAACAATGTAGCAGCTCAAATATTTGAGTACACAAATGCTCAAACCTTTCAAACACTTCAAAAACACCAAGAAATTCCAAGAAGTCCCTGTAAAGGTGGCACTCGTTTGTTATCCAAATTTGTTCTCCTTTTCAGTCTGAGTAGCACCATAGATATGTCATGGAGCTTAAAGACAGATTAGACCATGTTGTATGTCATTGGTAGCTTGAGGATATTGTTTTATTGGCACTCGTGTTTGTATCCAAATTTTTTCTCCTTTTCAGTCTGAGCAGGACAATAGATATGTCATAGAGCTTAAAGAATGATTAGACCATGTTGTATGTCGTTGGTTGTCGAGGATCCGGTTGACCTATTTTGTAACCTTTTAATAGTGAAGGAGATGAAGATGTACTTCTCTTTGCTTGGAATTCTATGATGGAAATCTTGATGAAAACATGATCAACACCCTAGATCTCGAACTCTCACAAGTTGTCACTTCTCAAAACATGGGTATGTTCTCAAAAAAGAAGGCAAAGGTTACTAGAGACATTAGAAATCCTGATTTGTTATGCATACTTTTGCAAATGGATTTTGATCTTCTATGGGTATACAAATGCAAATCAGGAATAGTACATGATAGGATCTTTGTTGTTAGATGATTTTTGGTGGGGTATTAATGAGACAAACTGAGATAGATAAGATCTTTGACAATCCATACAATACTTGAGAAACTATCAGATGAAAGGCCTAAAAGAATTAGGATGTTCTTTCAACTAGAAGAGGCACAAATGGAAGCCCAGGTTGCACTCTTCACACAATCTTTGAGAACTCACCACAAAATCTTTAAGTAAAGAACTCAATTAAACACAAAAATCCATGATCAAACCACGCCTAAGGTACCCCTAAAGGCTTACAAGAAATCTCTGTAACTAATGAAGGTAAAGTGATTTTAAATTTGTTTATCTCTTTATCAGATGAAGGCTCTTCTAAATATGAGATTGCAAATGCCACTAAACTATCAACTAGAAATGGAGATCTTGTGTGATTTCTAAAGACTTTCAATGCAATATTGTAACAAGAACAATAAAATTTATTTGCAGAGATTTAAAAATGATAACAGACATCTTATTTCCCAAAGAAATACCTAGATTTAATTAAAAACTTGTTAGATTCAACAACGGGGATAGTTACATGAACAATCTTAGAGCGTGTGTGATGGCTATACACTTATAACCAACTCACACACATGAATTTCTAACACATGAGACATTAACCTGGTTCTTTGGTGGATTTCTCAAAAAATGAGCTTTCTCTTAGAATTTGCTCATAATTTTCAACTCTTGACCCTTTACAATTTCTCCAAAATGCACTATATACCCCATGCCACATTGGATCCTTCTTTCCCAAGTAAAGAATATGCCATAGGATCAAGTTTGTTTCAACAATTCATCATGATTGAGATGAAAATGAAATCAAACAAAAAAACACTCGTAGGTTGCTAGGTGTGCCACAAAGATTAAATCATTACAAATATCTGGATCATTATCCATCCGGAGGCACGTTTTTCATCATTGAGGCATGCAAACACCCTTCCTCTCATCATTTCACCTTTTAAAACTACCTCTATAATTTTGATTTTGTCATTTCACGTGTTTGCTCGGGCTGGGGCAAAAATTATTTCAAAAACACCTCAAATCAAAGAATTAAGCCATGAAAGTGATGTCAATGATCCTGGAAGGCCAAGATGACACAAAATCACTATAAATTTGATGAATTTTGATGCAAAATCATGATTCCAAGATTCCTAGAGCTCCCATGGCATTCAAAACAAATAGATGTACAACAACCGTCGATCTTATTCATCTTTAAATCTCGGCCCTCCACGCATCAAAAACAATTGGGACTGAAATTGGGATCATTTTTGACTTTTCCACATTTTTGGAAAAATGGAAAATTTTGACTTTTTCCGCCCCTCCGCCCTTGAAATTTGGAGCTAACACGTGGCATATGGTGGGTCCCATTGAAATCATGCTTCAATTCTGTGCATTTTGACCTTTTTGGAAATTGGGAAAATTTTAACCTTTTTCCCCGTGGGCCCACAAACCCGATTTCTCCCTCACCACGTGTCTCCTTGTAATTCGCTAGTGGGCCAACGCTTAAAATTTTGATTTTGAACTCTTTTGTGAAAAAGGAAAATAATCCCCTTTACCTCAAATCGTCTGCCGACCTGCCTTGTCCTTTGCCACGTGTCCATCTTTCATTTGCTAAGGACCTGCGGGATTAATCTTCATTTTTACTCCCTTTAAGCCAAGGGCAAATTCTCCACTTTGTTTCCGCGGGCCCGCACCTCCGAAACTATCCCCGCCACATGGCATCCTCTTATTTGCTGCGGGTCCAAGTCTCCCTTTCTTCCTTCAAACCTCCCTTACAAATTTTTGAAAATTCACAAACTTCAATGTTGACTGCGCCCCTTTTAATCCTCAAAATGTTACACGTGTCTCACTCCGAATTGGGACGCGGGCTTTCGGGATAAAAATTACTTTAACTTTTTGTGAAGAAGGGAAAAAATTCACTTTTCTTTTTGCCAGCCTGCCGACCTGCTCTGTGCCGCCGTCCTGCCACATGTCCTCCTTTGATTGGAGTGGGGGAAAATTTGGTTTTGAAACTTTATAAAATTAGAGCCAAAAAACTCTAAGTCACCCCATGGCCCGGACCTCCATTTTGAAACTTCCAAGACACGTGTCCTCTTGCGTTTGGCTGCAGAGTTTGGGTCAAAATTTTCCCTTAAACCTTTGAGCCAAAAACACAAAATTTCACAAGCTTATCTCTACCACCCGCATCTCCTCAACCAATACGAACATGCCACGTAGGAAATTTGGAAAAAACAGAGCCCCGAGCCCGAAAATGCCCCATTTGCTTGAAAAGGCAAAAATGAAAAGTTAGAGCACCTCCCCACCTTTCCTCAACCAATGAAAACCCACCACATTGCCAATGCATGTTTGAGGAAGAATTTGACAGGAAAATGACACCCGTCTGACCATCAAAACGTAAAAAATTCTAGGGATGCCCTAGAATTCAATTTTTTCACCAAGGATGGCAAATTTTTTGATTTTGAATCAACTGAAGCATGATTTTACAACATTTTCGACCTTGGGATTGGATTTTCAAATACAAACAAGTATGAATTGATCAAATTCAATTTTTTCCATGATTTGGCAAAGGGAAAAATGACATAGCCCAGTAAAATTGGAAAAATTAGGGCACAGAAAGGGGAAAACTTGGAATATTCCATCAAATTAGGGCAAAACAACATGTTTGTGAGAATTTGAAAGCATTCAATTGGAGGGGAAGAAATTCAGACCATTGATTCAAAGGGTAAAATGTTTTTGAGTAGATATAGATTTGAAAATTCTAGGGCAACATGGTGCAAGCTCAAAAATGGCACCAACAGTCAGAACTAAGTAGACTGTATTAAATGAAATCTAATGATTAGGATTCACGTCATCCATTTTGTTTGCACTCTTAAGATAGAGGAAGAATATTCCTTTACATGATTAAGTGCTAAGGGCCTAGCACCCTATAAATCATTTACAAATTCAATAGTTATTACTGAATGTTCATTCCACATCATATTACTATATTGAATTGTTTATTTATAACCATCAAATTTTGCAACTTAGGAAGTTGCATCCTATTTAGGGAGATTATTCCAATTCCCACTGTCAAACTTATCTAAGAATACCCCATTAAGCATATACATAATATGGAGTATATCAACAAGATAGGATTCCATCTATGTAATGAAAGTACAAGATAATTTACACATCCAATGTAAATAAATTCTCAACATTTAATTCATCTCTAAAACTTATACATTTAGGTATGCTACATAAAAACTACCTTCATTACAAAAGAATACTACTTTTCTTTTTAAATACAATCTCAAGAACGATTCAAAGTTCTTCACAAAAATCAAGCTTAAATCAGCTAATGCATCATATAAGTTTTTTCCTTCCTTATCACTTACGAATTTTTCGCCTGGCTTAAATGGTGAGCATGATAAACACTAAGCCTTAAAAAGAAGTGCATTCCAATAATTGTTTCATTAAAACAACTCTGCTTTAATGAGACAATTATTACATAAAAATATCAATACATCAAAAGTAACGGAAAAGAAGTACATTTTAACCAATTGAATTCACTTCAAAGAAAAGGACAAAATATAATCCACTATATCAGCCTTACAAAATTAGAGTTTAATTAATCCTATCAATTATCCTTAGGAAAACAACAGATCATAACATCTCATTGTTCCCAATCTTTCATAATAGAATACAACATTTATCTTTGCTTCAAGCCAAAAGAAGGATTTAAATCATGGTTCTACTTAGGATGATTCATCTAGCTCCTAAGAAAAAGAAGAAGAGAATCATTACCACTATACCTAGACACAAAACATCTGAGAAACCGAATATATTCAAAACATGATTTAACTGTTTCTTTTAAAGGAAAACTACCTTAAAATTTTTAACATTTAATATATTCATCATAACAGAATTCTATCTTAATCCAAGAAGGAATAGAAAATCAAACGGTCTACCTGCAAGTTTAAATCTACTTCCACATATAGAATTTAATTTTAAAGATTTGAAACAATCATTCAAAAATCAAGGTAGACTCATACCGGAGTTAATCTCTACTTGAGTCCATCCAAGGAGAATTCACAAAAAGATAGAATACAAGAGACAAAACTTACTCATCTCAAACCAAACAAGTAAAGTCTTGTCAAACAAATAGTCTGCCAAACAAGCTTACATTTTCCAGCCTAAAAAAACTGAATAATCTAATCTCTTCCAACATCATTTCTACAAAATATTTGAACAAGGAAGACCAAACAACTCATAAAGAAATCCCATTTTTAAAGAGAATCAAAATAGAAAAGTTCAACCAATGATCTATACAGTAGGAAGAAAGCACACTGCCATATTCCTTACACTTCTTTACTTTCAAAGAACACGAGTTTCAATTCCATACTCAGAATGAAATAAAAACAACAATCCTAAAACACATTCAGTTTTAAAGGAATCACATTCCTTTCTTTTATAAAGACACAAGGTGTATTTCTTTGTATCCAACAAGAGATAGAAAAATAACCGATCAACAAGTTTAACATGATCAAAAGTATCAACAACTCAGATGAAACCCTGTTGTCATATTTCATTATTGCATTACAAAAAGAGTAATCAGTTCTTGAGTGAAGAAGTATTATAATACAAAAACTATTTGAATAGAGAGATAAAAATCCCTCCATAACAGTACAAAGTACTAATTTACTGAACTCTTCTCTTAAAAGAAACCCAGAACTTATTTTAAGATATCTGAAGATGTGAGTTTCCATGAAACAGAGGGGAAAAGAATACCCTCAATAAAACGCCATTGACATCCCAGAAAATAAGAAATAGTTCACAAAAGGAATTACCAAATTCATTCATCAACAAAGACGTTTTCAGTCAAGATCTCTAAGAGTTTTCCTAATAACTCAGCCAACTATTCTCCCAGTTTTCTTTGAGAAATAGCTCAACAAAAGAGTTGTAAGTTTTAAACATTTATTACAAGTAGAACCCAACTCAAAATACTAGAACAGAGTCGACACAAAGTCTCAAAAAGTTCAGAACTACACAAATAACAAAATACGAATGCGATGAAAAACACGAACCTCCATTAACAGTCCCAAAATTTCACCAAATAAAACATGGGTACAATGCCACATACGATGTCAACAACAGTCCCAAGTTACCAAAGATACCAACACTGGTTCAGAACAACAAGTGACTCCAACATGAGTTCATATCAAAACGCGAAGCCCAAATACTAGCTCCAACGGAACTCAGGGTTCCCACAAAGTTCGAGAGTCCACACAAGTAATAAAATATGAGTGCCATGTACATTATAATCTTCCATTAACAGTTCAAATGGTCACTAGAGAATAACACAAGATCTAAGCCATATATGGACTTCAACAACAGTCCAGGTCATCACAAGAATCAACACATGATTCCTAAGTACAAGAATCCTCTAACAACAGTTCAGGGAAAACCTAGTATTAAATTATGTGTTCAGAGCCATATACCGACTTGAACAATAGTTCGAGAACTACCAGGAGTTTCCAAACGTCAGTAAATAACAACACGAAGCCCCTACACAAGTTCAAATAAAACACGAAGGCCAAATACAAGCTTAAACGGAACTCAGGGTTCCCATATGGTTTAGAATCCATGTATTGCAATGAAGGTCAGTTCCAATACCACAACAACCTTGTATGCACAATTTAGAAAAGGAAACATAACTTCTAATACAATCTTTGCATGCATGTATCATTATTAATTATAAAAAAGACAGTTTCCAAAACCAATGTAATTTTTGCCACGGGTTCATATCCAAGATGACACAAATTATAAAACTAGCAAATGGATTAAGCATGCAAGCAAAGAATCTCTAAAGAGCAGGCTTGTTTTAATGAAACATTTATAAGAAAGCAAGAGATCTTAAAGATTAGAGCCTATCATGCCTAATAGTGCTTTTGACAAATCGAAGGGAACCTCCAACCGAGCTCACAACTTCTCCTCTTCTCCATGAAAGATCAAACAACCACATTCTTTTTCCACAATGCCTCTTATATATCCCATGAACCGAAAATAGGTCTAAAACCTCAAAAATAGCCATTAAGTGTAGTTCTATCTGCTGATTCGAAAAACCAGAGAGCATGCAAAGAAAAAATCGTGAAGTATGCAAAGTGAAACAACCCCATACAAACCTATTTGCATGCCTACCAAAATGGTTTGAGCACAAAAATCAAAAACAATAAATTCCATTAATTCCTATTTTCCCGCCTATCCTTCCTTGCCACCGCCTTCCAAGTTTGGTGAATGCCAAATCAAAATTAACATGCAACTCCATTTTTAGTGAAGTTTCCACATAAGCCTCCACCAAGTCAACTAGCCCCTGCCACAACTGGCAGCACGTATGCTTTTAAAAACCTTATCAACAACTTAAATGCCTTGGAACCATCACCTATGATACATGTGACCACCAATTCCCCCTTCATGCCCATTAGTTTAGGGTAGACATAATTGCTTAGGTTAGATCTTAGGTTAGCTTAGGATATGTAACCTTAGGATATAACCCCAACATAATAGTTTTAAGCATTAGGTTAGTTCATCATATAACCAAATAGCATTAGGTTTTAGGTTAATTTAAATAACCTAGTAACCTCTCCATAATCCTTTAGCACAAAGCTTAGGTTAGGATAAAATTTAATTAATTAACATAGCTAGGTAGTAAATATATATATTCTTACCTAGCTTAGGATTTCATAGACAACCCCCTTTTTTTAGGAATCAAAATATTTCCTAAGCCGTGAACAGGCTATAGTTCATTTACGTCAGCATTGTCCTATCACGATCGATCTCCAAAGACCCAAGCACAACATACAACTGAATAGAACACGTTCACACAAAAATCAAAGAACTTGTAACCAACAAAGTTCTATCATATGTCTTTTAATTCATGGAATGTCGATTTACCATTCATTCAATAGAGTAGATTTAAAACATTCCTTGGATCACTGAAATTGATCCAAGGATGAGTCAGATTAATAGATAGGTTTACAATTCTTAAACTAGATTGCAACTCACCTACAAGAAGTGAAAAATGAATTCAAGGGAAACCATTCCAATTTAGTCAAAGGATCATAAGAATAGAAGATGATTTATCCATATCAAGCATGATCTCCTAAAATCAAAAGAACATATCTTTATAAGGAAAATCACATGTCAACACTTGAAATACAAAGGAGGAAAATAACAATTGTCAAGGGTGTTACATTGATACGATCATGACACTGTTGACTATATTATGGGCATTATTATAGTTTTGATTTAGTATGATGTTAGACGTTAGAGCATAGATTATTGTTGACTTGATTCTTATATGATGCTTGATGAGTATTAGAGACATTTTATATATTGATGTTGATATACTATTTGACCGGGTTATATTATAGATGTTGTTTAGACATGTGATATTTGGATATATTGAGTAGACCTAGAAAATGGAATTAATTGATAATCATATAGTTGTTGATAAAATTGTAAGTGATATTATTGATTTTCTTGATGTTGTTGTGATTCACACACACACACACACACACACACACACACACACACATAATGATGATTTTGGAATTATAGTTATATTTGTTTGGATGTTCTAATATGTCCACGAGGCCGAGGGAGGTATTTGAATTTTGCAGGTTAAAAATATCATAACAAACATCAGGGGATTGGAGACCAACCACTTTGGAATTCTAGATGAATTCAACAAGGTCACCATGGCAACTTATAATTGTTTGTGTGTGTTTGATTGTGTTAGGGATTCCCATGGGGGATCACCTTTAAATGTGACCAAGGGACTTTGTGTATTTTCTTTTATTTGATTCCTTTGTTTAGTATGTATGTGTTTTATAAGTGATGTGTTTCCCCTTTCTATTTAATTAAATAAATTGTGGTAAAGTAATGTGAGTAATCATATTGTTAAAGTTAATTAATCAAATTGGGTCATAAGAAAGTAATTATTGGAGTTGTTGGCTCTTGTATTAAATGTTGTAAGTAATGTGTAAGGGATATGTAAGTTGATTTTGGAGTATGAAACACTCCACCTTCTTGGAAATTCGAATTTGTCCTTGGAGGCTGATTTTGGAGGCTTGTGGGACAAGTTAAACTTGTCCCACACCTCTTAAATTTATATACCAACCTTACCTATGGTTGGAGAGTTAAATTTAGACTCTCATTATGCATTTTTGTAAGTCAAGTTGTATGTTTTAATTGCACTTTCTTCATGTTTTAAATTTCAGTCCTTATGGGGTGTGGGCTTGATTGGAGTGTGTAAGTAAAACTATCATATTATTCACCTACTTATTTATTATGCCTTGGAGATTGAAGTTGACTTATGAGGAGGAGTTGAGGATGTGTGAAGTGGCATCCTACATGGATCCACCTCATCCTCTTCTCTTCCCTCTTCTATAAATTCGAATTCCTTACCTTGTTTTGGGTTGCTTCACCTTTGGATACTTCATTTGGGGGTGAATTTCTTTTGTTGTTTTGAGAGCTCTTGCTTTGGAGAAGTTTGAAGATTGTTGAATGCTTGTGCTTGGTTGATATTTGGATTTCTTGCATTGGAATAAAGTTGTTGTTTGGAACTTGGAACAAATCCATCATGGAGAGGTAGGAGCTTGGCTCTTGAAATGCTCCTCTTTTATTTATGCAAATGTTATTGTTGTGAATGTTTTGGCATGCTTGTGGGCTGTTGGGTAGATGGCCTAGGAATGGTGTAGAAGAAGACTATGGGGTATATTTTGTGGGAGGAATAAGTGTTTTTGGCGAGGTATAAGTGTGGAGGGAGGTTAGACTTGGGTTACACCTTTGCATGAAAAAAATATCTTGCATTTCTTTAATTGTTATAGGGTACCATAAGAGGTTGGGGGAATAAGGATATTTGAGGAATAAGGGTACTTGGGGAGGCATAAGGGCATGTCGGGGTTTTGATATACTATATTTTGGTGGTTTGAAATCGGTGGTGATGCCCATTTCCCCTTTGGGAGGCATAAGTAGCATCCCCATAGTTTCTTACTCCTTTGGCTTCCATGATGAATCCTTAATTTTATTTTTCATGATTTTAATGTGGTTGCAAACTACATTCTGTTTTGGACTATTTTTTAAATGTGAATTTATGCTTGTGTGTTGTGCAAGCCTTTGTTGCCATGAGTTGAAACACATATTCTATTGCATTGTGGTTGGGGCTCGGGGGACAGTGAAGAAGGATGGATTCTCCTTTTCATTGGATGTCTTTGTTAGGTGGAGAGTGTTTCCTTTCCCCTACTTTTGTTGTGATAAAATTGGTGAATGATGGATCTGCATGTTTTGTTTTGGAGAAAAGAAAAAAGTCTTATTCGAGCGAGTCATCATTGAGATTATTCCTTATTGTAGACTTTTTCCACATGAAGTGGATGACATTGTATATTTTTGTGATGGAAAGATGTTTTGTATTGACTATGACAGTTGTAATTTGAAATGTGTAAGAGATAAACTCTATTTTCTGCTTTTGAAAGAATGTGAAAGAGATTGTATTTTGTATGACGTATTTGAGGAATGGAAGAAAGAAGTTGTAAAGATATCCTTTTGAATCAATAAAATATTGTATTACTTTTCTCAAATGACATTATTAGGTATTAAAACCTTATTATGGAATGTATTTTGAAATCCTTGTTGGAAAGATGAAAAGTGAATACATATGAAGAAATGTTATAATATTATGTTCTTTTGAAATGTATGACTTGGAAATTAGAATTATATTTTGGCCTTTGAATTCCTTGATTGGAATCAAGTTTAATATGTTAGAGTGCTTTGGAATTAATTCATAGTTGAATTTGGTAAGTGTAAGAAAATCTATTCGAATTGGATCTCTGTTAGATGTTTTTAAACTGGAAAATGTTTTATAACAAAAATGTTAAGAATGACCCTGCAACCTTAGGAAATTAAATGAAACAATTAAATTGTAGTTGCATGACCAAAGCGAACCCAGATATACTTTATCACTTACGAAATTTTCATAGAACCTTTCAAAATCGGGCTCAAAACTTTTCATAGTCATTTTTATTGTCAAATTGTGAAATTTCAAATTGATCTCCAATCAAACTAATTAACCCTTGCAAACCATCCTAAATTTTCCCAAGTGTAATCCCCCATGTATTTTGGCATGTTGAGAAAGAAATAATATTGGATTAGAACAAATATTATAAGTTAAAAATACCAGTTCACCCGTTTAGTGATAAAAAAACATTTTCTCAAAATAAACCCTTAAAACTTTATCCAAATTAAAATTTTAAGGTTGTTGTGCAAAGAGTACATTGAGAGATTTCCATAAAGTCCTCATTTTCCAAAAACTAATTTCCTATTAAAATTTATAGCCTCATAAAGTTTTTACTTCATTGGGCTTCGAAAATTTTATAAGTTTGAAAAAGGGAAAGTTTCTTCCATGCCCGTCTTTCGCATCCATCTTTGGACCCAAATTTTGCACCCGGAGAAAAAGTTTCTTCGCCCCATTGTCTCTCATGCCTAGGAGAAAAGGTTTCTTCCGTGCTCGGAGAAAATTTTCTTCGCAAAATTTTTTGTCTTTCGTGCTTTGAGTTGAAAAAATTTCTTGATGCCCGTCTTCCGCACTCGGGCGAAATTTCTTCCCAAGCCTGGAAGCCACCTTTGGGGAAATTTTTCTTCCTCCCAAGGCCACCGGCCCATAACTTGAGAATTCAAGGAGTTAGATGGACTTCCTTATATCCCTGGAAAGGGGAGGAAATTTCCTATCTAATGGGAATGGTTCCAAGAAGTTATGAGTACGTTATCGTGAGAAATTGCCTTTTTGTTTAAATTATTATTTTAACCCTATGTTTTAGACCTTGTGAATTTTATAGTTGTTGTGATGGGAAAAATTTAGTTATTAAATATATGTTGACCATGAATCTTGTTGTAGCTCTTTGTATTATTGAATCCTTATTGTAGGCACTTTTGAACAAAAAAATTATTTCATAATTTTACTAACTAAACCTAGGTTGCTCCTTGGTCTCTAGTGGTTGTTTTTTTGATGGGAATTATAGTTATAATTCCAAGATTTATTGTCTCATTTCTTTTTAGTAAATTCTCGAAGAGTGATAATAGATCTTTTGGAACATTTTAAAAAAACTTGATATTAAATTTATTTTAATATCTATTGTCTTGAGATATATATTTTTAATATTGTATCATAATCAATACTTTATAATGTTTGTTAATAGCTAATAGATACTTATATTTATAGATCGTTTATCCAGAACCTACATGAAAAATTATTTTTGACATGTAATTGTAATGCTTGACCAATAAAACTATAAATATACCTTCCTATAATTCACAAACACCTTTAAATGTGGATTTAAATTATTCATTATTTATCTTATATTCTTTTAATTTATCTTTATAATTTATGAAATTTACTTAAAATTGAAGGGAATTTTGTTATTGAAGAGAAAAAGTGAAGAAATAAACACGATGAGATATCCCTAAATGGAGAGTGATGTTTTCCTTCATACAAATTAGGGAACCTAGTAAGATTTGTATACGACTCACAATCAAGGGATGCTTATCTTTCTTCTTATATAGGATGGAATAAGAGGAATAAATTTCCTCTTGGTCCTTACATCTATGAAATGTATGGGATAATTAAAACAAGAAAAAACATGAGATATTCATTCATAGGTAATCGTGATACTGTTGAAATTAATTGTAGTTGGTAATCTTGAGCCCTACGAGTTATTAAAATATTGTTTTCCCTATCTCCTAACCACCACCTATGACAAGAATCTATATGTATTTCAGATGTTATTTTAAATTACCCGTGGAAGTGTTTTAAATTTGCACAAAAAAAGAAGTGGAGATACGGTATAATGTAGATGCAAAATTCAAATGCGCGATAGAAAGGAAAGTTTAGTGTTGTGCAGAATTTTCGGGTCCAATTTGCCATGGAATGGTTTGATGATGTGGGATAAAGGTGAAGGTTAAATCTACGAGACAAAGGAAAAGTGTGTGCGGTCGTTTTGTGTGAATCTGGAGGCTCTCGTGGGTCTTTAGTTTTTCCACATAAGCTAAAACCCTGTGAAATTTACTACATTGTATAAATATTCAGGTTTGGCCTCGTCAAAAATATCAACAGGAAGTGATCAAACCATCCATTCATGACACGTAGCATGGTTCTACCATAGTCTATAGTGATGGGGTTCGATGGACTTCATGCCCTGGATTAAAAAAAAATAGGTTAAGGTTTGAGTCCCCATTTTTTTGTGTGTCGTGTTTTAAGGGCGACATGTGGAGACACACACACACATGCACACACACACATATTATGTGTGTGTGTGTGACATTGACATTAGAAAAACATATATAGATAAGCGCAACAACATAAAAAGAGAGAAAAAGAGAGAAATATAGAATATACATGTAGCAAAAAAAAAGAGCATAAGAAGATGGAACAAATAGAATAAATAGAGAGGAGAATATAGAGAAACAACTTGAGGTGAAATATTGTAATAGAAAACAAAATAAAATATACAAAGTTGAAGCTCGAGACTTTATAAAGTTTTCAAATAAAATATAATATATATTATGTGTGTGTTTTTATTGTGTTTTCCCCTATGTTGGTTACGTTGGCACTAATTTTTTCCATCAATTTCGTATTGGAGAAAATAAGAACTCAATATCTCGTGGGCTTGAGTTTTTATTTTATGGTTTTGAGTTTTAATGGCTTCTAACAACTTTAACTCATGGAAATAACCCCCAATATTTGATGGGAATAACTATGATATCTGGTGTATCAAGATGAAGAAAGCTGTTATATTATCAAGAGATATGGAAACTTGTTGAAGGAAGATACATAGAGGTAGCAGATCAAGCTTCTTTCATTGCACTTACACAAGCTCAGAAGAATGTTGTGAAAGAAAATAGAAGGAAGGATTCAAAGGCTTTAAGCTATATTTAAAAGGTTGTCACTTAATCAATTTCCAAATAATAGCAACATCTATAAACTCCAAATAGGCATGGGATACCTTGTAGACTACTTATCAAATAAGTGGCAAGGTGAATATAGTTGGATTGCCGATGTTGAGGAGAGATGTTGATACCCTTCTCATGAAAAAATCAGAATTAGAAATGATTTTTCCACAAAAACAATGGCCATAGTCAATCAAATTAGGACTAATGGAGATGTTGTTGAAGATCATAGGATCATCAAGAAGGTATTGAGGAGCCTTACAACAAGATTTGATCTAGTTGTGGTTGCAATAGAGGAATCTAAGGACTTGAGACAAATGAAAGTTGATGAGCTAACAGGTTCTTTGCAACCCCATGACCAAAGGACGAGTAGAACATCTAACTCGTCCCATGAACAATCCTTTAAGAAAAAAACAAATGTAAGAGGTAGGGGGAGAGGAGACTACAAAAGAGGAAGTGGAAGATTTAGCAACTAGAAAGAAGGTGGAAGACACGATCGTGCAAGAGCCTACATGCAAGAGAAGCAGAAGAGAGAAACAACATAGCAGAGGCATTTTTACAAAAGGTATTGATAAACTAGATGTACAATTTTATTACTATAAAATGTATGAACACTATGCTAGTGAATGCAGAAAGAAAGAATATAGTTTGAGAAATCGAATGCAAGCTTCTTTAATACAAATGAAGTTGAACCCGAGATGAATAAAACTAGTGGAACTCGGTTTCTAAATCGCATGATATGTAGCTAAGCAAGGAAAAAAAAAACATGGTATTTAGATAGTACATACGACAACCATATGTGTGGAAAAAGGAAATATTCAATAATATAAATTAAGCAATCTGATCTGAAGTGAATATGGGAACAAATGAAAAAACTCTTGTGATGGGAAAAGGAAACATATCCATTATTATCAATGATGTCTTTTATGTTCTAGGATCGAAGTATAATATTCTCGGTATTGGGAAACTTGTCCAAAAAGGATATCGGGTGAAGTTTGAAAATGGAGAATGCATTATATATGATAGAAGTGGAAGCAGCTGATAGGCTGATTTCAACAGGGAAAATGACACAAAATAAAAATTTCCTTTAAGGATGCGGAGTGAACGAGAAACAACATTCAAAACAATAGCTATGTATAAATCTAATATTTGGAACCTAAGGTATGGGAATTAGATTTTGGTGGATTACATGTTCTCTATAAAAAAAAATGGTTAGAGGGCTTCCCCTATTTAATAACCGAGATAAAGTATGTGAAGGATGCATATTGGGAAGCAACATAGAAATTTTTTCTCTCGGGTGAATCTTGAGAGAAAGATATCCTCTTGAGATAATACATTTAGATTTGTGTGGTTCCATGAAGACTCCCTCCTTGTATAGAAGTGAATATTTTATTTCTTTTATAGATGACTTTAGTAAAAGGACATGGGTTTATTTCTTGAAAAATAAATCGAGATACATTTGAGGTATTTAAGAAATTTAATGCCATGGGTGAGAAGAATGGTGGCCATTATATAAATACATTGAGAATGGATAGAGGGGGAGAGTATATATCAAATTAGTTTTTAAAATTATGTAAGGAGCATGGGATAAAGAAACAATTCACAACTAGGTATACGTCGCAGAAAAAATGGTATAATTGAGAAAAAAATGCAAGAAACATGATCAAAGAAAGAGGATTGCTTGATGAATATTGGGTGGAAGCTGTTAGAAACAGTAGTATGTTTGCTTAATATATGTCCTAAAAAGTGTGAGGAACATGATACCTCAAGAGGCATGGCATGATTCCTGCTAAAAATAACCCACTTGAGACCCAAGAACAACCTAGGATTAATTAGGAAAATTATGGAATAATTTTTTTGTTTAGAAGAGTCTCAACCAAGTTAGAAGACAACATGGTCATCATTAACAAGTTCCGGATCAATTATAATCCACTAGAATTTACTTCTCTTTTGTTAACATATATTAGAGTCACAGGTCCAAAATTTGGGGTTAGAAGGTTCAATTAGGTTCGAGAGGGTAATTCCTCACGATACCCACTCTCTAACAAGCTTAAAGGTTCAACTAATATTTCTCAAAATTAATGAATTAAAAATTTCCCTAAATCATTCTGATTGAATAGGAAATTTCCTCACCATTCCAATGATATAAAGAAGTCCTCCTAACTTGTCATATTTTTCAAGTTATGGGGGCGGGCCTTGGGGTGAAAATTTTCCCCAAGAGCGGGCCTGCGAGCCCAACGGAGAAAATTTTCCCAAAGCGAGTGTGGGGGCGGGTCCAAAAATTTTCACAAGGGACACTTGACACCTCCTAAGTCAGTATGGGGAGAGTAGGGAGGTGGGAGAAATTTTGAAAATTCTTCCTGCATGGGGTGAAAAGCCAACTTTGTGCCCGCACTCCCACAAGTCCGCAAGGGACACGTGGCATCTCCAAGCCAATGCGGGGAAGGCGGGGTGGTGGGGAGAAAATTAGTTTAATTCCCCCGAAGGGAAAAAGGATCACATTCATCCGTGCCTCCGCCGATGCCTCGTGATGCCACGTGGCAGCTCCTAATTGGGCCACAGTCGGTGCCGGGGCGGTGGGAAAATTTGAAAAAATTTCCCAATATTTTTCTGAAGCGCTAAGTTAAAAAGTGATCCACCCCTCTGCCAACACCTTGTGGTGCCATGTGGCAGCCTATGATTGGTGTGGGGTGGTGGGGAAAATTTGAAAAATTTTCCCAAAATTTTTTGAAGCTCTAAGGGAAAATTGGCCCATTCGGGCCCGCTAAAGGAAACTTTTCCCAATTTTTTTTTTTTTTTTTACGCCAAGTGAAGAAAAAATTTGGAAGGCCATAACTTTTGATAGAGAGCTTGGTTTTGGAAAAACAAGGACTTTCTCAAAATATCTCAACTTCCTCTTTGCACAAGATTCATTAGTTTTAAATTTTGATAGAGTTTAAGGGGTCAATTTCATGAAAATGATCTGCAGGCTTTTACAGTTTGAATTGGTAAATTTTAACTTATAAAATTTTGTTCAATTTGTTCTTGTTCCTCTCTCAACATGTCAAATAGACATGGAGAATTTTCTTAGGTGGATTTAGGATAAGTTTGTGAGGTAGATCTATGTGATTGAATTCCAATTCAAAATTTTACAATTTTTGACTGCAAAAAATTTGAAAGCTTTGAACCGGATTTTGCTAAGTTTTGAAATTCCTTAAGTGTTTTCTAGATTGAATTCATTGGATTTATTATCAATTAATGTTTCATTTGTTATTTCATTGTTGCAAGTTCGGTTTGTGCATTTTGGATTAAATAATTGTCAATTTGAAAATGCAAGACAAAGATCAAATTTTAAAAGGTCTATTTGCCATTTTCTTCTTCCAAGCATTATAATGTGTTCCAATCCTAATCCAATACATTTAGTTGATTCAAACCAACTATTCAAAACTAAGATACATCTTTGATTTCCAATTTTCACATATTTCAAAAGCAGAGTATTACACATTCCTTTATACGCATTTCTTCCTTACAAATAGAGATTTCAATTACATTTAAGAGATCAGATTCAATACCATAGGGTAATTTGAGGAAGGTAATACATCATTCATTGATTCCAAAAGAAAACTTTGTAACATCCTTCTTTTATTCTTTCCAAAATCATATATTATATACAGAAAATAATACATTTTCTTCTCACGTATTTCACTTTTCCACTTTCTAAACATAGGGATTTCATAGTGCATGTTAAACACATATTTCCAATGGAAATAATATCATATGAACAAGGAAAACACTTCCATTAATTCAAATGAAACTCCTACAACTTCTTTCCATTCGATTTCAAAATACAACATACAAAATACATTTCATTCTTTCACATTCTTTCCAAAAAAATAGAAACAGAGTATAACTCTTTTACATTTCAAATTTCAACTTTCATTGTCAATACAAAGTATCCTTCCATTAAAATTAATATACAGATCATCCACTTCAAAGTGGGAAAGGGCTATAATAAGATTTCATTTCACAAGGGACTGTCAAAACTTTTTTTTTTATCTCAACTCCAGAACAACAACATGCAAATTTCTCATTCTTCCAAATTTGATCACAACAAGAGTAGGGGAAAGGCAACGCTCTCCACCCAACAAGACATCTAATGAAAAGGAGAAGCCATCCTTCTTCATTGGCCCCCGAGCCAACCATAATGTAATAAAAGATGTGATCCAACTCATGGCAACAACAAGCTTCCACAAAACATGCAAGCAACATTTTCACAATAAAACACAGTCCAAAATAGAATGTAGTTTGCAACTACATTAAAACATGACAAAAAATACTAAGGCTTCATCAAGCAAGCCAAAGGAGCAAGAAACTATGGGGATGCTTCTTATGCCTCCCAAAAAGGGAAATGGGTATCACCACTTGAATTACAAACCACCAAAATATAATATATATCAAAACCATGACATTCCTTATGCCTCCCCAAGTACCCCTTATTCCTCACATTTCCTTATGCCTCCCCAACCTCTTATGGCACCCCATAATGAGTAAAGAAATGAAAGCTATTTATTTGTAAGGTGGAACCCAAATCCCAACTCCCTCCACCCTTATACCTCCCTAAAACACACTTGTGCCTCCCACAAAAATAAACCCCATAGTCTTCTCCTACACCATTCCTAGGCCATCTACCCAACAGCCCACAAACATGCCAAAACATTCACACATTAACATTTTCATTAAAAAAAAGAAGCATTTCAAGAGCCAAGCTCCTACCTCTCCATGATGGAGTTGTTCCAAGTTCCAAAACAACAAGCTTTATCCCAAGGCAAGCAATCCAAAAATAGCAAGCACAAGCATGCAACAATCTTCCAAAAACTTCTTCAAAGCAAGAGCTCCAAAACAACAAAAGAATTCACCCAAGAATGAAGTCTCCAAAGTGAAGCAACCCAAAACAAGGAAAGGATTTGAATTTTATAGAAGAGGGAAGAGAAGAGGATGAGGTGGATCCATGTAGGATGCCACATCACACATCCTCAACCCCACCCCCAAAGTCAACTTCATTCTCCAATGCACAATAAATAGGTGGGTGAATAATATGACAATTTACTTACACACTCAAATCCAACCCACACCCCAAAGGACTGAAATTAAATCATGTAAGAAAAGTGCAATTAAAACCTACAATTTTCCTTCTAAAAAGGCATTATAAAAGTCAAATTTCAACTCTCCAACCATAGGTATGGTTGGTAAATAAATTTAAGAGGTATGGGACAAGTTTAACTTGTCCCACAAGCCTCCAAAATCAGCCTCCAAGGACAAATTCGAATTTCCAAGAAGGTGGAGTGTTTCACACTCAAAAATTTAACTTACACATCACTTACATATTACTTACACATTATTAACTCATTCTTACAACACTTTAAATCATAGCCAACAACCATATTAATTACTTTCTTATGACATATTTTATTTAATTAATATTAACAACATGCTTACCCACAATATTAATACAACATTTAATAAATAAAGAAAGGGGAAAATGCATCACAAAATAAACACATGCAACATTAAACAAAAGGGTCAAATAAATAAATACACATAACCCCTTGGTCACATTTAAAGGTGATCCCCCCCATGGAAATCCCTAACACACACAAACACACACAAAAAATACTAGTTGCCATGGTGACCTTGTTGAATTCATCTAGAATTCCAATGTGGTTGGTCTCAATCCCCGATGTTTGTTGTGATATTTTAACCTGCAAAACACAAATACCTCCTTCGGCCTCGTGGCCATATCAGAACATCCAAAATAATATAAATATAACTCCCAAAATCATCCAGATATATGAATCACAACAACATCAAGCAATCTAACCATATCATTTATAGTTTTATCAACAACTATATCATCATCCAATAATTTCCATTTCTAGGTCTACTCACAATATCCAAATATCACATGTTCAAACAACATCCATTATATAACCATGTCAAATAGTATATCATCATCAACATATAAAATGTCTCTAATAATCATCATGCATCATAACTGAATCAAGTCAACAATAATCCATGATCTAACATCTAACATCATACTATAATAAAGTCCATAATCATGTCCATAATATAATTAGCAATATCATGATTAGTATCAAAAGGTGTCAAAGGGAAGTGGGCACTACATCCCCTCCCCTTGAGACTGACTTCCTCCGGAAGTCTTTGGAACAAATGTGGAAACTGAACTCGTAGAAAAGTAGCATCCTCCCATGTAGCTGTAGTCTCATCATATCTGTCCCACTACACCCGGACCTGATCAACCTCTCTGCCTCGAAGGCCTAGGGTCCTATGATCTAGGATGCGAATGGGCTCCACCATCACTTGCCCCGATCCTACACCTATAATGATGTCTAATCTAACACATGAGAAGGATCTGCAACATATCTCCTAAGAACTGAAACATGAAACACATCATGTATGTCGAGACAAGCTTGGTGGCAATGCTAGATGGTAGGCCAAAGGGCCGATACGCTCCAAGATCTCAAAAGGACCCAAAATCTAGGAGATAACTTAGAACCTTTTCCATAATGGATAGGTCTCTTGTGTGGCCTGACATGAAGGAACACCTTCATGCCCACATCAAAACTATGGTCCATCCTATGTTGATCTGCATACTTCTTCTTGCCTATCTTGTGCCTCCTGCAATCTCTGTCTGATCAAAACCACCTACTGCTCCATGTCTTATAACAAAGCTAGTCAAGAGAAACCATGTCCTCTAACCTGTCCCAACTAAGAGGTGTCTTGCACTCTCTACCATACAAATCTGAAAAGGAGCCATACCTATAGAACTCTGAAAACTATTATTGTAGGAAAACTCCACCAAGTATAGGTACTCCTCCCATCTAGATTGCTGATCCATCACATACATCTGAGCATATCCTCTAAGATCTGATTCACCCACTCAGTCTGTCCATCTATCTCGGGGTGATATGTTGTGCTGAAGTTGATTCTCATCCCGAGGGTGTGTTGCATGGTAGTCAAAAATGGGAAGTATACAAAGGATTGTGGTCACTTATGATCTTCCATGTGGAATCCCATGTAACCTGACAATCTCATCCAAATACCCGTGCCACTACACTAGCTGTATAAGTGGTCTTCACGGAGAAAAGTGAGCCACTTTTGTCAATTTATCAACCGTGACCATGATGGCATCGTGGTGATATCTTGACATCGGTAGCCCAACAATGAAGTCCATGGAAATGGTGTCCCATTTCCACTCCGGTATAGCATGAGGAAAGAGAAGGCTAGCTGGATGTTGATGCTCGGCCTTCACTTTCTGGCACTCTAAACATCATGACATGAACTGGGCCACGTCTCTATGAAGTCCTCTCCAATGATATAACTGTCTCAAAGTAGCGTGCATCTTCTTCACCCCAGGATGGGCTTGAATAGGGTGCACGATGTGCCTCTGTCAATATGTCCTACCTCAATCCTCCATCTCTAGGAACATATATCCAACCTTGTGTCTAAGAAGGCCATCTTCCTCTAGTGAGAAACCATAAAACTTCCCCTCGAGGGGTCTCTGAGACTCGATCTCTGCTTGAACTGTAATGTAGAAACTATCAAGAGGAAGTTGTTGAAGAATCCTACTCCATAAATATGTGCTCACTGAGGTGGCCATAGCCACATGTCTCCATCTACTGAGAGCATCTACCACCACATTCTCCTTCCCTTTCACATGCTCTATCTCCATATCATACTCACAAAGTAACTCCATCCAACGCCACATTGATGAGCATTGAGATTGGGTTGTGTGAAGAGGTGGAAAAGACTCAAATGATCAGTCTGAGTGTGAATCTCGACCAAGAAGAAAGTTCCTCCATCAAACCAAAGTGTGCACAATTTCCACAAGCTCAAGATCATGAGTCAGATAATTAAGCTCATAATCTTTGAGTTTTGTGAGACTCAAAAGCCACTACTCTACCCTCCTACATCAACACACCACCAAGCCCTACTAAAGAAGCATCATGTAAATGAAAAACTCACCCTGTGGATCGAAACTGCAAGAATAGGTGTTGTAGTGAGACATTCCTTCAATGTACTGAAGGCCTACTTGCACCTGTCTGACCAAAAAACTTCTTCCCTTTCCTTTGAAGGGAAGTGATGGGGTGTAATCGAGAGAAGTCCTAAACAAATATCCTGTAGTAACTGCTAGTCCCATGAAGCTGCGCACCTCAATCACATAGTAGTGGGTGTTGGCCAATCCATAATAGCTCTAATCTTGGAAGGATCGATGGTGATACCTTCCCCAGAAATGATATGACCCAAATATTGCACCTCTGTCTGAAAGAATGCACACTTCTCCAAGTTCCGTAAAGTTGTTTACTCTCAAAACACTGAAGAACCTGGCGAAGGTGCCCCTCGTGCTCCTCATGTGTACGTGAGTAAATCAAAATGTCATCAAGGAAGATGAGCATGAAGCGATCTAAGAAAGTCCTGAATACCCCATTCATCAAACTCATAAATACTACGGGGCATTAGTCAAACCAAAAGGTACCACTTGTGAACTCATAGTGGCCATATCTCATATGGAAGGTGGTCTTATGAATGTCCACCTGAAATCCTCTCATTGATGGTAGCTTGACTTAAGGTCTATCTTAGAAAATTGTGGCTCCCTTCATCTAATCAAATAAATCATCAATGCGTGGAAGGGGATAACGATTCTTGATCGTTACCTTATTCAGCTAGCGGTAATCAATACACAACCACAAGGATCCATCCTTCTTCTTTACAAAGATCACTAGTGTGCACCCCAAGGGGATACACTAGGATGAATTAGGCCCTTCTCCAGAAGGCCCTCAAGCTGTAACTTGAGCTCACAGAGCTCAGGGGTAGTCATCCTATAAGGTTCTCGTGAGATAGGCTCTGCTCTCAGAACCAGATCTATATGAAAATCAATCTCACGTGGGGGTGGTAACCCCGGTAGCTCCCTGGAAAGACATCTGCAAACTCTCTCAAAATGGGATGATCATCTAGCGATGGTCCACTAGACCCATCCTTTGATTGTCACTGACTGTAATAACATACATCTGACAACCCCATCGCACACACCGCTTAAGTTGCATAAAGAGATGGTGCGAATAGAAATGGGTCTCTTGACCCCTGATATCACCGACTCAACTCCCAAATCATCTACACAAGATATAATCTTGTGGTAATAATCCATCCTGGCCCTGTGAGAAGCAGACAACCAGTCCATGCCCAAGATGACTCCATAAGAGCCCAACGGAAGGATACGAAGATCCGAGGTAGTGGTGAAAGGTCCCAAATCCACCACACACTCCTTAACTAAGGAGTCTATAGAGATATTGGCTCCAGAAGCCATCTCAACATCCCAACTATGACCTACCTAACTACCACCAGCCTACATCACTCTACTAAAGATGGTGCAATAAAAGAATCTAGAAGAACCAAAATCAAATAGAATGGAGGTAGGAATACCACCAATGTTACTGTAGTCTCAATAACTGTACTCTAATGCTCTTACCTGGTGGTTCTCGACCACTACGTACATCCTATGATTGTGCCCCATATCACCAATAGTAGGCTCTGAGATCTATGTCTTACCCTTGTTATTAGGGTTCTATGGGTAGTCTCTCAAAAATGTCCAGTAACACCACACCCAAAACAACCACCTGATCCTCTCCCTGTGTAGCAGCTCCGGTTAGTACTCTAGAGGTCTGTGGTGTGGATCTGATGATCCGGCTACACTCTGCTGAGGTCTCTGCTGGTGAGCTCTCCTGAGTGAGCTCTCTGGGCACCATGTGTCTTGATGGGACCCCTAGGGGAGGCCCCATACTCGACCTCTCTGTGCATCAAACCTCTGTGGAGGTCTATAAGGTGGGCGAGACTGCTACTACTAATGCTTTACTATGGTCTAAAAGATGACTGTGTTGAACCCTTTCCACCATGAGGAGAGAGTACTAACCCTCGATTGTTGTCCTGCATCTACTGTATGTGGCTCCGGACTTAGTCTCTAGCAATTGGGTCTTTCCTCGAGTCTCCTCTGCTATATAGGCCTTCTCGATGGCCTCATCTAATGTCTATGGACAATGGATCCACACTGCACCTCCAATGTCTAGATTCAAGGCCCTAGATGAACTTGTGGATCCACACCTACTCATCTGCATGTAATCAACATACTGGAGTAGATCCAGAAATCTACTCTCATACTCAGCCACTATAAGAGATGCTTGTCGGAGGTCATGGAACTCATCTATCCACTACCTGGTGTATGAATCTCGTGACAAATATCTACTCCAGAACACTCCTCAAAGAGCTTCTAGGTAACTATCTCAGAATCAACATGGAGCTTTTGCTCCTCTGTCCACCACCAGACACCAGCTCCATCCCTCAGAAGATGGATCGCAACACAAGCTTTCGTGTTGTTAGAATAAGGACAGAGCTTGAAGCATCCGCTCAAGCTCACCAACTAGGCCTCTGCCTAAAATCCACTTGTGTCACCAGAATAATGTGATGGCCAAAGCTTTAGGATCTCCCTGATGTGATCTACAGCTGTGTGGTCGAATGGTCTCTAGGCTTCTCTGCATGCACATCCCTAAGCCTAGGGCTCGAGACCTCTCTCTATGCCCCGAAACTCGGTCTCCTGTCCCTCTGTGGTGGTGACTCTCTCTCTAGTTGACTCTGCATGGAGTTCTCTCCTCCATGCTCCTCATTGGGTCGAGGTGATACATGACCCTCAATGGAAGTGACTCTATCATGTCTGGTTGCATGTCCTCCTATTGATCCTCTGCGTAGAGTGACATTAACATCCTGAAGAGTCTACAAAATCTGGGGTAGGATGGCTGCTACAACATGATCTGGTGGTGGTATGCCTAGGTCTATGTGAAAAGGCTCCTCATCTTTTTTGTGCCTCCTACACAGAGCAAGACGAGAGTTAGTTCCTTATTCTAGGTTTTACTTAGTTTCCATGTTTACTAAAATATGTAATTTCTAAACTAAGTTGTCTTCTAGATTTAAAAGTGTGTTAGGTTTAAGGTTCATGTCTCAAGTTTTCTAGTGTGCCCAATGGCCCAAGATTTTGAACCACTACTCTGATACCAAGTGTGATGCCCACTAAAAACAACCCACTTGAGACCCAAGAACAACCTAGGATTAGTTAGGAAAATTATGGAATAATTTTTTTGTTTAAAAGAGTCTACAACCAGGTTACAAGACAATAGTTGTCATTAACAAGTTCCAGATCAATTCTAATCCACTAGAATGTACTTCTCTTTTGTTAACATATATTAGAGGTCACAAGGTCCAAAATTTAGGGTTAGAAGGTTCAATTAGGTTCAGAGGGTAATTCCTCACCATACCCACTCTCTAACAGGCTTAAAGGTTCAACTTGATTTTTCTCAAAATTAACACATTCAAAATTTCCCTAAATCATTCCCATTGGATAGGAAATTTCCTCACCTTTCCAATGATATAAATAAGTCCTCCTAACTCCTCATATTTTTCAAGTTATGGGGTCGGCGGGCCTTGGGGTGAAAATTTTCCCCAAGAGCGGGCTGCGGGCCCAGGGAGAAAATTTGCCCAAAGGGCGGGTCTGTGGGGCTGCGGGAGACTTTTTGGAAAATTTCCATGCGGGGAAAAAAACCACCTTTGTGCCCACCCACCCCCGTGGTACACAAGTCCACAAGGGACACGTGGCACCTCTAAGCCATGTGGGAAAAGTGGGGTGGTGGGAACATTTGAAAACTTTCTTGCATGGGGTGAAAAGCCACTTTGTGCCGCGCTCCCATGAGTCCGCAAGGGACACGTGGCATCTCCTAAGCCAATGTGGGAAAAGTGGGGCAATGAGGAGAAAATTATTTTAACACCCCGAAGGGAAAAAAGGATCACATTCACCCGTGCCTGCCGATGCCTCGTGATGCCACGTGGTAGCTCTTGATTGGCGCGCGGGTGGGGGGGGCGATGGGGAAAATTTGAAAAATTTTCCCAAATTTTTTTTTTAAAGCGCTAAGTTAAAAAAGGAACCCCCCTCCACCTGAAGCCTCCTGGTGCCACGTGGCAGCTCTACGATTGGTGTGTGGGATGGGGGGGTGGAAAATTTGAAAAAAAATTTTTTGTGCTAAAAAATTCCCAAAAGTTTTGCCAAGCTCTAAGGGAAAATTTGGAAAAATTGGAAATCTCAGCGGGCGGGCAGAACCCAAGGGAAATTTTTCCCAAGGAAATTTTTATTTTTTTGATGCCAAGTGAAGAAAAACTTTGGAAGGCCATAAATTTTGATAGAGAGCTCATTTTGGGAAAACGAGGACTTTCTGGAAATCTCTCAACGTCCTCTTTTGCAAAGATTCATTAGTTTTAAATTTTGATAGAGTTTAAGGGGTCAATTTTGTGAAAATGATCTGTAGGATTTTACAGTTCGAATTGGTAAATTTTAACTTATAAAATTTTGTTCAATTTGTTCTTGTTCCTCTCTCAACATGTCAAATAGACATGGAGAATTTTTCTTAGGTGGATTTAGGATAATTTTGTGAGGTAGATCTATGTGATTGAATTCCAATTTGAAATTTTATTTTTTTGACAAAAAACGACTGCAAAATGCTTTGAACTCGATTTTGCTAAGTTTTTAAGAAATTTCTTTAAGTATATTTGTCTAATGAATTTGATTGGATCTTATTACTTCATTTTAATTTTTAGATTTTTTATTTCTTTGTTGCAGATTCGGTCTGTGCATTTGGGATTAAATAATTGTCAATTTGAAAATGCAAGACAAAGATCAAATTTTAAAAGGTCTATTTGCCATTTTCTTCTTCCAAGCATTATAATGTGTTCCAATCCTAATCTAATACATTTAGTTGATTCAATCCAACTATTCAAAACTAAGATACATCTATGATTTCCAATTTTCACATATTTCAAAAAACAAAGTATTACACATTCCTTTATACGCATTTCTTCCTTACAAACAGAGATTTCAATTACATTTAAGAGATCAGATTCAATACCACAGAGGTAATTTGAGGAAGGTAATACATCATTCATTGATTCCAAAAGACAACTTTGTAACATCCTTCTTTTATTCTTTCCAAAATCATATATTATATAAGAACAGAATAATACATTTTCTTCTCACGTATTTCACTTTTCCACTTTCTAAACAGGGATTTCATAGTGCATGTTAAACACAAATTTCCAATGGAAATAATATCATATGAACAAGGCAAAACACTTCCATTAATTCAATGAAACTCCTACAACTTCCTTTCCATTCGATTTCAAAATACAACATACAAAATACATTTCATTCTTTCACATTCTTTCCAAAAAAAAAATACAGAGTATAACTCTTTTACATTTCAAATTTCAACTTTCATTGTCAATACAAAGTATCCTTCCATTACAATTAATATACAAATCATCCACTTCAAGTGGGAAAGGGCTACAATAAGATTTCATTTCACAAGGGATTATGTCAAACTATCTTTTTCCTCTGCTCGAACAACAACATGCAGATTTTCATTCTTCCAATTTGATCACAACAAGAGTAGGGGAAAGGCAATGCTCTCCACCCAACCAAGACATCAATGAAAAGGAGAAGCCATCCTTCTTCATTGGCCCCCGAGCCCCAACCATAATGCAATAAAATATGTGATCCAACTCATGGCAACAACAGGCTTCCACAAAAACACAAGCAACATTTTCACAATAAAACACATTCCAAAACAGAATGTAGTTTTGCAACTACATTAAAACATGAAAAACAATACTAAGGCTTCATCAAGCAAGCCAAAGGAGAAAGAAACTATGGGGGATGCTTCTTATGCCTCCCAAAATGGGAAATGGGTATCACCACCTGAATTACAAACCACCAAAATATAACATATATCAAAACCATGACATTCCTTATGCCTCCCCAAGTACCCCTTATTCCTCACATTTCCTTATGCCTCCCCAACCTCTTATGGCACCCCATAATGAGTAAATAAATGCAAGCTATTTCTTTGTAAGGTGGAACCCAAATCCCAACTCCCTCCACCCTTATACCTCCCTAAAACACACTTGTGCCTCCCACAAAATAAACCCCATAGTCTTCTCCTACACCATTCCTAGGCCATCTACCCAACAACCCACAAACATGCCAAAACATTCACACATTAACATTTTCATAAACAAAAAGAAGCATTTCAAGAGCCAAGCTCCTACCTCTCCATGATGGAGTTGTTCCAAGTTTCCAAAATAGCAAGCTTTATCCCAATGCAAGAAATCCAAAAATAGCCAAGCACAAGCATGCAAAAATCTTCCAAAAACTTCTTCAAAGCAAGAGCTCCAAAACAACAAAGAATTCTCCCAAGAATGAAGTCTCCAAAGTGAAGCAACCCAAAACAAGGAAAGGAGTTAAAATTTTATAGAAGAGGGAAGAGAAGAGGATGAGGTGGATCCATGTAGGATGCCACATCACACATCCTCAACCCCAACCCCAAAGTCAACTTCATTCTCCAATGCACAATAAATAGGTGGGTGAATAATATGATAGTTTACTTACACACTCAAATCCAACCACACCCCAAAGGACTGAAATTAAATCATGTAAGAAAAGTGCAATTAAAACCTACAATTTACCTTCTAAAAAGGCATTATAAAAGTCAAATTTCAACTCTCCAACCATAGGTATGGTTGGTAAATAAATTTAAGAGGTATGGGACAAGTTTAACTTGTCCCACAAGCCTCCAAAATCAGCCTCCAAGGACAAATTCGAATTTCCAAGAAGGTGGAGTGTTTCACACTCAAAAATTTAACTTACACATCACTTACATATTACTTACACATTATTAACTCATTCTTACAACACTTTAAATCATATCCAACAACCATATTAATTAATTTCTTATGACATATTTTATTTAATTAATATTAACAACATGCTTACCCACAATATTAATACAACATTTAATAAATAAAGAAAGGGGCAAATGCATCACAAAATAAACACATACAACATTAAACAAAAGGGTCAAATAAATAAATACACATAACCCCTTGGTCACATTTAAAGGTGATCCCCCATGGAAATTCCTAACACACACAAACACATAAACAAATACTAGTTGCCATGGTGACCTTGTTGAATTCATCTAGAATTCCATGTGTGGGTCTCAATCCCTTGATGTTTGTTGTGATATTTTAACTTGCAAAACACAAATACCTCCTTTGGCCTTGTGGCCATATCAGAACATCCAAAATAATATAAATATAACTCCCAAAATCATCTAGATATATGAATCACAACAACATCCAAGCAATCTAACCATATCATTTACAGTTTTATCAACAACTATATCATCATCCAATAATTTCCATTTCTAGGTCTACTCACAATATCCAAATATCACATGTGTCGAACAACATCCATTATATAACCATGTCAAACAGTATATCATCATCAACATATAAAATGTCTCTAATAATCATCATGCATCATAACTGAATAAGTCAACAATAATCCTAATCTAACATCTAACATCATACTATAATAAAGTCCATAAGCACAAAATATTCAAGGTCTAGAAAATGAGGCATCTTCATCATCATTTGAATCTAATCAGCACCAAGGAAGAATGAGGAGTGTACAAGAGATTTATGAGTAGTCAAGGTATGAAGAAAATGAAGATGAAATGATCAATTTTTCTTTATTTTTAGCATTGATCAATTTATTTTGAAGAAGACATTAAGAATAATTAATTATGTCAAGCAATCGATGAAGAAACGCATGCAATAGAGAATAATAGAACATGAGAGTTAGTAGATATTCTAGCAGGAGAGGAAATAATATGATTCAAGTAGGTTTATAAAACCAAGACTACTCTCGAAGGAAAAATTGAAAGACACAAGATAAGATTAGTTTCCAAAGGATACAAAAAAACCTAGATGTGATTATAATGAGACATTTACTATAGTAGAAAGGCTAGAAACTATGAGAACAATGATTTCCATAATTGCACAACACAAAAGGAAGCTTCATCAAATGGAAGGTAAATAATCTTTTAAGAATGGATTGTTGGAAGAATAGGTTTATGTGGGACAACCACTAGGTTATGAGATTCCAGTGCATGAGAGAAAAGTATACAAGCTCAAGAAAGCATTGTATAGACTCAAACAAACACCAAGGGCATGGTACAGTAGGATAGACTCTTATTTGATTAGCAATGGATTTAGAAAAATTAGTATTGAGCCCAAACTCTACATCAAAGTAATCAAGGATGTTGACATATTAATTATTGTTTTGTATGGATATGCTTTAATATTTCATGGAAATGTAAACAAGGGAATAGATGAATTCAAATCATCCATGAAGGAGTTTGAGATGAATAATTTAAGATTGTTGAAGTACTTTCTTGGCATTGAAGTCAAGCAAATGGAGTAGGGAATATTTGTTTCTCAAGAAAAGTATGCAAAATAAATCTTGCAAAGATTTAGAATGTTGGACAACAAACCAACATCTACTCGAGCTGAAGTATGTCTGAAATTGACCAAAGATGATTGAAGCTGAAAAGTGGATCCTACAAGATATAAAATCATGACAAGAAAGCTTGATGTATTTAATTGTAACTAGAACAGATATAATGTATGGATTTATCTTCATTTCTAGATTCATGTAGACTCCAAAATAGATACACTAGAAATCAGGAAAGCATATTTTAAGGTATGTTAATGGAATAAGAAATTATGAAATTTTATATGCTTTTAATAATGATTCTCGATTAGTTATCTATATGAGATAGTGATTGGCGAGTATCTCTAATGATAGAAAGAGCACATTTTGATGTGTTCAATGTTTGATCAAGATCCATTTCGGGGATTCAAAGAAATAGTCGGTTGTTTCACTCTCTACAGTTGAAGAAGAGTATATTGCAGCAAACTCAGTTGCTTGTGAGCTTTATATGGTTAAGGAGAATGCTCTCGATTTGCATGAAGATAAATAATGAGGTTTTACTATTTTATGTGATTATATGTCTTTTATTGCATTGTGAAAGAATCTAGTTTTCCATGGAAGAAGCAAGCATATTACAATCAGGTATCATTTTATTCGTGAATTGGTTGAAAAAGGTGAAATGGAGATTAATTTTTACATGTCAAAGTAGCGGCTATCTAACATTTTTACCAAACCTCTGTCAAAAAAAAGGTTTGAGTGTTTGAGAATGTCTGGGCGTCATAGATGAAAGACCGCCTAGCTCCGAGAAATTAAAATCATTTTTGAATAAATTTTTGGTTGTCTCAATATTAAGAGGGAATGTTGAAATTAATTGTGTTTGGTAATCTTGATCGATGCGAGTTATTAAAAAAAAATTCCCTCTCTTCGAACCACCACCTTTGATAGACATTTATATCTATTTTGGCCATTATTTTAAATTACACATGGAAGTGTTTTAAAACCGTGAAACAAAAGAAGTGGAGCGGAAGTATAATGTGGATGCATAAGTCAAAGCCATGATACAAAGGAAAATTTAGTGTTGTGCAGAATTTTCATGTCCAATTCTCCATGGAATGGTTTAAATCAAGTAGGACAAAGCCGAAGATTAAGGCCACGAGACAAAGAAAAAGTTTGAGTGGTAGTGTTGTGCCCAGATCGGAGGTTCCCAGCGGGTGTTTAGTTTTTCTACATAATTCAAAAGCAACATAGCTTACCGAGTTGTACAAATCTTTGGGTCCGCCTGGTCAAAGCTAAAGCTATCGGTGGGCAATGATCAAAACATTCATGCTAGACACATGGCATGATTTCACCACATTCTATAGTGATGGGCTCGACAAACTTCATGCCCCTGGATTCGGTGGAAATAGGTAAAGGTTTCAGTCCATGTTTGTTGTGTGTCACGTGTTGTATGGGTGACATGTGGAGACATACACACACACATATGGCATCGATATTGGAAGAAGATATATAGATAAATGTAGCAGCATAAAAGAGAGATAAAGGAGAGAACTATAGAATATATATGTAGGAGCAAAGAGCATATGAATAAGGAAGAAAAAGAATGTACGAGAGAGGAGAATATAGAGTAGAAGTTTGTGGTGAAATATTGTAATAGAAAACAAAAGAAAATATATAGAGCCGGATCTTTGAGATTGTATGAAGTTTTCAAATAATATATATATATATATATATATATATATATATATATATATATATATATATATATATATATATATATATATATAGTGTGTGTGTGTGTGTGTGTGTGTGTGTGTGTGTGTGTGTGTGTGTGTGTGTTATATTGTGTTCTAGTTGTGTTTTCCTTTTGTTGGTTGCATTTGCACTAAATTTTTCCATCAATACCAACACATGAGAGCCTAATTTAATCATATCATGCAAATATAGTGTAAATTTCTGGAAATAGATAATGCTTTCTATTTATTTATGGTATTTTGTGGAAAGGATAAAATACAATACGAATGTAATATTTCTATTATAGCTCTCGGTAGAACATCTGCATAGAGTTTGTGTGCTGCATTCTCGGCTCCATGCACATTTATGAAAAGTTTTACATTGAGCCACCATCAAAGCATCGAACAAGTATGTCAAATCCATCGAGGTCCACTACCAATGTTTTTGTAAACTGATGTAGATTTCTCTATGCTCTATTCAATCACTTAAATCTCTATATCATTGTTATAAAGCGGTATTCACGGTGCAAAGTAAAACATGGTTATTTCATAGACATGTCGACATACAAATGGAAAGGACACTCATAAGGCATTGTCACGCCTCCATGATATGCTTATACATTTCAAAGTTTGGTGGAAAGCTTGTAATTTTTTGCGAGGTCAAAATATTGAACAAATTACTTAAAAGATGGCACATAATTAGAAGACATTCAAAATGTTTTCGAAACACATGTAACTTTCACCACCTCACATTAGAAGTACATACTCATATTTGGTACCATGTATTTAATTATAGAGTTTAGGGCATTGGGACTTCCATGCCAAATATAATTAAGGAAATGGTCTACTTAAAATTCTTATGCAGTTATACACAAGGTCATTAGATAACATAAATGGTAGAATCATCTATTTAATGCTTTTGAGAACACAATTAGGAGTTAATGATGATATATGTACTTCGATTTTTTTTTTTTTAGGACAACTATTTGCATTAAGTTGTGCTATGTTATAAGTCTCTTGACCCTCATTTACCATTAATATTTGAAACACATTTCAAAATATTTTCTAATTGACTAAATTAATAAAGAGTCATACTAAGATTTTTAAAATAGAAAATCATGAAATATGATTATTTGAAAGAGTTACAATCAGATAATTTCAGCTTATTAAAAATATTATTAATTAATAAGATATTTTTTCCTAATAAACAATAAATATACTATGCTGGCAAAGAATGTAGAGTTCGTACCTATGAAGGATCTATGTGAATGCCTACTATGGAGTTTGGATATACATGATGAATGATTTATCTTCGTGGACATGAGATGATTTTAAACTAACAATGATTCCATATGTTTCACATACCACACATTAAAACTCATATATAATCACTAGCGTTACCCTTTCAATATTAATTCGCACATTTCCATAAATATAGATTATATATTTATTTAATTCTTCTAAAATATGAGGCAAATACAATAGCTTTTTATTGTCACTAGATTTATGTATTGCATAGAAGACTTAGTTATTTGTATTCGTGAAATTAAGATTCTAAATAAAAAACAAGGCCTTCCAAAATACATCTCCATAATGAACTTCATTTCAGTTCTCTTATCCTTCGAGCCATAATCACATTGATATCTTATTGAAATCAAGACTTCATTTAAGCGTATAAACGATAGGATCTAAATTAAGAAAGTGAAATCAATCTAGATTCATTCGTTTTGGATTTTATGATTCCCTCACCATTCATTGTGTTCTTTTTATACAAAATGGCGACTGTATCATGTTTTCCTCCAATCTCGTTAATTTTTGTGAACATCTATATAGTACTGCTTAAGGATAATTATGTTTTGTCCATTTATACACCACATCTTTCCTGTTTTCAGTATCCCTATCAACGCTTTTAGCATTTAAATATGTCACATTGTGTCAAGAGGAACCCCTCATTTTATAAAATGGATTATATACTCATTCAATTCTTTTGAAAAGTGAAGCAATAAAATGCGCTTGTATGTACATTTAATGAAAACATATACATATGGATAATTTTATCCTGGAATACATTTAATAACAATATAAAAGTATATGGATACTTTTGTGTGGGGGTGTGTGTGTATATATATATATATATATATATATATATATATATATATATATATATATATATATATATATATTATATATATATATATATATTTGACGGAAAATTTAAACTATCTTATCTAATTTAATATTAACATTGTTCTAAAATCAATACAAATATATTATTCATTTTCTAAAAAAAATGTATATATGATTTTTTCAACATTTTTTAAGCATAAAATATTTCAATATTATTCTCCACAATATGTTTATCTCTATTCCTTGCTTTCAAATAACATAATTTCAAACTAGTATTGTGTGTGTTTTATAATACATAATACACTTTATATATGGGTTTTGAATTGAAATAAATATCTAGTGAACATTGATAAACATTATATGTAAAATGGTTTCTAGATAAATTAATTGTGTTATTCTTCCCATCTAGACGTGTTTGTATTTTACGGAACGGAATATATATATATTCGTACTAATGTTTTTTTTTGCTATATTAAATGTTTGATGAATGCATTTATAAGTGTATTGAAAAAAGCAGATAACATTATATTTATTTTAACACATTACTATTAAAAAAATTTCAATCATAATAGAGTTTCTTTGTAGCAATTGGTTTTATATAATTGATCCATTAGAGCAAAACAAATATGGTTTTATTGATAATATAATTTCACATGTATCCATAATTGTTATATAAATAACATAATCATTGTATCTAAACACTATAATGTGTAATATTATTTATATTAACTTAATAAAATGTAATTATTGAATAATAATATAAATTGACAATAACATGATAATTAAGTAAATAGTAAAACTAAAATACACTTATAATGGATTTTTTTAATTTTTATGTTTTAAGATCTCTTTCTTGTTATTATCTTTTTCTCTATTAATTCCATTTTTGTTTTGATTTTTTAGACACCGAAATCTGACATTTGCACTTTGGAAATACTTGATTTGGCTATGCATTCCTACTATGATAAACACAACTTCTCGATTCATACTTAGCACATTCTGATGTTCATTTTCCGGCCTTTTTATCCTTACACACTAACATGTTGAGATATCTAAAGAATTCAATAGAAAAAATCTATATATAGAAATATTAGTTTCCTAGTTCTTAATCTCATTTTGTATGTTCTCTTTTCTTCTCAAGGACTGCATAATGTGGTCGAACCGTACCATATGGTTGTGACTTCATTGTATGTGGTCTTTGGCCAACATGTCTTCCAACTACATATTCAATATTAAATATTTTGTTGGGTCTTATAATTCATCGGTTGGCCTTTCTTAGACAAATCATTTACCAAAACCTATATAAGAAAGAAAAAAAAACCTTATTTGTAACCTCGAACTTGTAAGATATTGCACTAGAGCACTCACTTCATACACATGCAAAAGGCATCCAAAGCTCCATAAATATACAAATTGCATGTCTACGGTCATTAGGAAACACCCATATCTAGTTTGAAGCTACAAACTAAGTGAAAGAAACCATATCTTTATTTTCCAACCATCAAAACATCCCCTCTCCAAGTTTTATTAGCAAGAGAAAAGTCAATGAAAGCATGGTCAAAGAAATTTTCAAATCTGATTTATCTATGTAGATATCACATGTTAGATGGAGAATGATGCATGGTTTGAGGCACTTTTAGAGCAAGTACCAATATCACCAGAGCAGGAGGGTTTATATAACTCTCCTTATATTTATTTTACAAGATTATTTATCCATAATTATTAGATTTGAGAAGATTATTAGTCCATTCGATAGTTTTGTTGCATCTGCAAAAAATAGGGTTTGAAAAGGGTGAACAAATCTAGGAAGGAGAGAAACCTAGAAACTTACAAAGGTTACCTTATAGTAGGTCCAAGACCATACAAAAGTTCCTAGACCATATCTTATGGTCTTGATTGTCTTTAAGACCCTACCTCAAAGCACATTTTAACTTCTATCCCACATTGTGAGGGTTCCCTCATTCGGTTCTCTCAATTTTTGTGTTGTGTAGTCCCAAATCTTTTGATAAATTAGTTGTTGAGAGTTAAGTGTCGGTATACTCTTTTATTGTACTCTCAAATGCATTTTATATTAAGTGGTGTGTATTTATCCTTCTTATTAGATCGAGTTATAAATTTCAATGTCTCTGTCTTTATCGTATCATCCTTTTTAGATTAATAAAGAACTCTTTATTTCTCACGCACCTAATTAAATTGAACTAGAAGTTTAATTTAGGGTTAAACATTATCATGAAACAATTTTGAACGAATCCTTAGCGTACTATAGAATCAATTTCCTATGTATTAGGCCTACTAATATGCCACCCTAGATTCCCTACAGTCATGATGTTGTTCCCTTCTCATTGTTTTATATTATTTTATATTTATTATGTTTATCCACTAAGTTCTTGGTGTTGTATCACTTTGAAATTATCTAACATTTTCAATTCTCATAGATTTAGGTCTAAATACTCAAACCATATGTGCTAGTATTGGTTATTATCCCTATAATTAGGTCCATGTTGATTCTTTACATCCAAACTAGAATCATCATGTTGATCCTATATGCCATTCATCTAACAAAACACATTCTCACGTGGATTCAATTGTGAGATGTGTTTTTGATCTTATTATTAGTAATAATGAACATTTTTGTGAGGCTATATTAGAATCTATTAAAGTTTTAAACTGCAGTTTTCAAGATAAGTTAGAAGCTATGAATACGAGATTACATCTCTAAATGATGAGATACTGACATTTCAAGCCTACTTCCAATGCACATATTAGTTTTCTCTCTACATACCATGATATTTTTGAGGCAAATGATAAATAATATGACATAAGTTTTATTTCTACTACATGAGCTCATTCAAGTGAGGTGAGAGTCCTATATAGAGATAATAATGTGTATGTTCCATGATATCAACCTCTTTGGTTTTCCATGTGAGCTACACAACACGATATCCTATCCGAGCTACTCAATAGTTAGTTGATCACTTTGTTACCTACTCATTACTACCCTCGCTATCAACTTACAAAATTCTAAATTCAACTAGTTTGTAATTATCATAGAGTTAATAGACATCGTGAGAATGATTGCTATAATTTACAACAATGAAGCTAAAAAGTTGAGCATAAGGGATTTATTTCAATTTCTACACAATATTCTAGCACACATTCATCTTAAGTTAGCAAATATCAATGGGTTCCCAATGTTGATCACTTTATGTCTAGTAAACATCATTCAATGTTGAATGATTTAATTTATACAATAATTCAAGATCCACTTATTAAACAAGAGGATAAGAATGCCACACCCCCTTGCTAAATCCACATGATTTATCTCCTAATGTCATACAAAAAATAGAACGAAAAATATCGGTTGAACCACACCATAAGCACAATATAAGGGCAACATGACAACATAATCTAAAAATATTTCTACTCCTTGAAAAAAATGATATCACAACATGATTTTTGGTGACTTACTTAATGATATGTGGATCTCCATATGCATGAGATAATATAAGCGATTCTAAGTATACTTCTTAGCAACTTTATGTTGGAAACATGGAAAATAATCTCATTACTAATAAACTAGAGGAATCTATTTCACTAGAAGCATTACATATTTCTCAATGTCTAGTTATATAACATAAAGTTGTCTTGTAAGTGGAAAAATATAGCACCCCATTGCATCCACCTCCTTATTATCTTGATAAATACTTCTAGTAGAACTCATGTTCACCCCACGATGTTACACCTATTGTGGATATCATAGATACTACATGGAACATGCTTGCGTCTCTATCTACTACTCTATAAAAGACTAACATTTTCTCTTCTAAGATTACTTCCATTACGATCGATGAACTTATTTATGCCATGTGGACCCTAACTTGTATTCATGGTGCCATTCATTATAATATTACATATGCTATATTTTGCATCACTTGGTATGTTTTTCTTGTTCTACTACTTCTACATGACCACTTATACTTGTGACTAGCCTCATGTCTCTCCCTTTTTGTAAGTTGATATAGGTGAACCTCATTACATTGTAACTCTTGCATAGGGAAAATTTAGTGATAAATATTTGTTAATTCACGAATATTCCATATTTTGAAATTTGAAATTGATGAATTTTTAGGGTAGGAATTAGGACCGGGTCGCCAAATGTTTCTAGGTACAATTTAATTTTTCGGGGCCAATTTGCCATTCCTACGAAATAAAAATTAACAATATTCATCATAAAACTATCGATCGGTAGTATATTTTATGTTACGGATCAACACCATAATTATGTTGTTGGATGATAGCATAAAAAAAGCTATCGGATGGTAGAATACAAAAAAGCTACTTTCCGGTACCAATAGATTGAAAAAAATGAGTGTGGGATTTTTTTCTTGCACCATATTTTGGGAGGACATATTTCTCATTGACACGATCGTTTTAACTACTAACATCAAAATATTTCAAAAAAATATATCCCATACAAAATTAGTACTTTTTTTGAATTTTTTTCATGTCATATTTGTTGAGGACATATTTATTGTCGATCTAGTCATTTTAACTACTATTGTCAAAAAGAATTTTCCAAAAAATTACATATATTATTTTTGACATAATATATTATCAATCAACAACATAATATATGTTGTTGAATGGTAGCATAAAAAATGCTTCCACAACATCATATATGATTTTTTTCATATTCGCCATTAGCAAGAAATTCAATATTCCCTGATTTTCCAATGAATTTCTATATTTTTTTGGGCGTGGGTCTTAAAATTTTCCATGCTCTTGCATACCTCTTATATCCTCATCTTCCTCTCATTAATTGACTACTTGTGTTATTCATAAATTTCTAAGACTTTTGTCTCGATATGGTTTTCCCCACGAACACATATTCATTGATTATCTAAGTCACACATGGATTCTTGTGGATCTATTATAATTTTCCCTCCTCCCAAGTTTTCTATGACATACGCACTTGAGTCACATTATTTGGAACAACTGAGATCCAAGCCTCCATCTATGTTGATAACTTATTCACCTCCTTTATAGGTTCTCGTTAAGTAGATATATTTCTAATCACAAAATATTATTCTTAGATATGCATTGTGATAGTAAAAAAACATTACAAAATTTACAAAAATACAAAACTAGGACCTGTGCATTTTACTTGAGTTGTTAGCACTTTACATTATACATGTTGTTTATCACTTTGGTTTAATATCTAGCATGCTTTATTTATTTACACATACATAAAATTGGTATATTGAGATAGATGAAGGACACAAATATTTAGACATGCTTATAGGGAATCATGCCTCATAATATTCTTTTCATTTAAGGTAAATCCATTCACATCCTACAAGTTCTATTGTTCTATTATAGTTCATTTTTACTTCCTTATTTAAGCTCAATTTAATACATTGTTTACTTGCTACGTTATAGACTAACATGACTAACACGTGTCTTGTGTAGCATTAAAATCTCTTTTTCATTTACCTCACCTATGCGAGTTACTACAACATCTTGTCATGTATTGATATATTGGTTACATGTATACATGCTTGCATCTCTATTGCTTCCTAATTGTTTTATTTTCTTGTGGCCTATATGTCATGATTTTCTTCTATCACTCTAGGTGTCCCATGTTTGTGGCATTATGGATATCTCCTTTTCATTTTATTTATCTTGTTTTCATGCCTATGGGCTTTGATTATCTTGCGAGACCATGGGTTTCCCATGTCATGGGCCCAAAATTCCTTTTCGTGCTCTTGGATGATATTTTTGCAAATTGACTACATCTATGTTGTTTTTGTTTGTCTACGCGACTTATTACTACTAGCTACTTTTTTATTACTAGAACTCCTTATAATTAACATTATATTCTTATGTGCCATGGGTTCAACCATGCATAAAGAACTTTCCTTTGTAGGTATAGGTTCTCAAAGACAATCACCTCTTCAACACTTTACATGCATCCACAAACATCTCCTACAACAATTCACACACATTTCTTTTAAGCCACATGCTAAAATATGATTTTCACACATGCATCAAAAAGAGGGGTGTAACGCCCACTAAAACCAACCCACTTGAGACCCAGAACAACCTAGGATTAGTTAGAAAAGAAATTACGAAATAATATTTTTTTGTTTAAAAGAGTCTACAACCAAAGTTACAAGACAAAAGTTGTGCATGCAAGCTAGTTTCAAAGCCAAATACTATTAATAGCTAATAGTTTTATTAATACGATAATTATAAAAGATGACAAGGTCCAAAATTAGGGTTAGATTAATCAATTAGGTTAAGAGGGTAATTTCTCACTATACCACTCTCTGAGTTTAAAATATTCAACTTGATTTTTATAAAAATTAACACTCTCAACAATTCCAAAAATATTCCCATTGTATAGGAAACTTCCTCACCTTTCGGTGATCTAAAAATTCCTCCTAACTCCTCATATTTCTCAAGTTATGGGCTAGTGAAAATTTTCTAAGGGTGGTCCTCCGGACCACAAGGAGAAATTTCACCCAGAGAAGGAATCACAGAGTCACAGAGAAAATTTTTCCAAGGCATGAGCCGGTGGAACAGGAAGGAATTTAGCGCTTTTTCCCTTTTGGGACAAAGGCACAATTTACCTCTGCATGCCCGTGAACCAAAAAGGGGAAACATGTCAACATTTCCAGGTGCCACATGTCAGCCAACCATTGGCTGTGGGGCTGCGGGATGGCGGAGAAAGTTAGGAAAGTTTTCCAAAGGGCTTGATAAAAAATTAAATTGAACGCGTGGGCCCATGCATGTGAAAGTAATTTTCTTAGGAAAGGGTAGGGATGTGGGGCCACAGAGAATTTTCGGAAAATTTTCCAAAGTTAGAATCAAAATGGTTAATTTAAAGTGTGCACCCATGCGACTGCGGGAATGCATTCCAAAATAAAAGGGCGATGTAGTGGGGATGTGGGGAAATTTTCCAAATTTTCCCTTTTGAACTTAGACTAATTTTGATAACAATGAGGTTTGCGGGCCAACGGGGTGGCAGAAAACTTCATAAATTTAGCGCTTTTGGGCAAAAAGTGTAAAGGGAAAACTTAAACCCGTGGGTCCACCAGTGAATATTTTAATCATTTAAATTTGACAAGTAGATTAATTTTGAGGCCAAAAATGAAGTAAAACTTTAGAAGGCCATAACTTTTGATAGGGAACTTAGTTTTTGGCAAATGAGGACTTTTTGGAAAGCTCTCGATGCCCTCTTTGCATATAAATCTTAAGAATTTAATTTTGATGAAGTTTAAAGTGTCAATTTTGAGAAAATGTTTTGTTGTCACTTAAAAAGTGAACTGGTCATTTTAACTTGTAAATTTTTGTTCAAATTTGTCATTTTCTCTTTCTCAACATGCCTACCAGGCATGGAGGATTTCACTAGGAATGTTTTGGGATATATTGCAAGGTTAAATTTATTTGATTGAGTTGCATTTCGAAATTACCAATTTTTATAGCAAAAAGGTCTGCAATTTTGCCTTTTCTTGATTTGAAAGTTTCTTTAAAAATTTCTTAAGTGTTTTAGTTTGTTTGGTGTCGTTTTTCCTTTACAAATACAAATTGATATCTAAATTGGTATTTTAGATATTATAGTGTCATGCTATTAAATTTTTTATTAATATTTGTCAGTAAGAAAAATTACCTAACAAAACTTCAAATTCGAAAAGATTTGTTACATTCACCAACTTAAAACTATGAATTCATTCCATGCTAGTAAGTTGTATACATCTTTCATATTAAAACACAAAATCTTTTTTCCAAAGTCAAACATTTCAAATAAACATTAATACATTGTCCTTTCTTAACTTTTAGTTAAAACCCCATTTGTGCCATTTGAATGATCAGATTTCAATATAACAATGCCATTATGAAACAAAGTAAGACAAATTCTATTATTTCCATGAATCTTTTACATCTGAACCCAATTTTTTCTATCATTTTCAAATTCAATATCCTTCCTTTCAAAATAGGTGTTGTGCGAAAAAATAGTTGGGACCCCATTTGTGGCCTAATTTTTAATTTTCTCCTTCCTTCCCGGGAGTCATTTGTGGCCAAATTTGGTTCTGGGTCTTAAATCTGTCTTAATTTGGGTAGTATTTTGAGTCTCCCATGCTCATTCCATCAAAAACTTCAGGTTTCCCATGTTTTCTATTCTCCACGTGGGTCGAGATTTTTCTTCCTTACTATTTCCCTAAGTACTTGAAGAAAATGAATGGATGTATCCCTGAAGAATGTATTTGAGCCCTATAACATTTCTAAACTTTCTTTCCTTGAAGAAAATTTCATTCCCAGGCTCAAATGGTTATTTTTTTGTATTTTACGGTTTGACGGGTGTTTCTCCGGTCAAATTTGCATCCTTGAATCTTAGGAAGATGTGGCACCTTTTTGGTTGATGCTCATTTCCGGGTACTTAGAAAAATTCATGAAAAGCCTTAACTCAAAGTGTGTCCACGTGGAGGCACATGACGCTCATTTGAAGATCTACTTTTTGGTTTGGCCTTGGAGCAAGCTATCTCAAGAGGACACGTGGAGGCTTCCGTTGCTTGGCCTAGACTTAGAAAATTTTTATGCAGTTGGAGTAGTTTCACATGGAACAGACACATGGTGAGCTCATGCACCCAATTTTTTTCACTCATTAGAGTCTCCACTTTGGGCACCATCTTGAAGTTAAGTTTGCCATGGAGACATGTGGAGGAACCATGCATGTTTAGGGACGGCCCTTGAGTTTTTTTTTAAAGAAGTGCCTAGAAGAAAATGACACGTGGAGGCCTCCACTCACTTTGCATTTTACTTAGACTTTTCAATGACCAAAAGGAGACTACCTCGGAGCATGACATGTGGTGCCTTCCACTGAGCTTCAAGCATTTAGACAAACTTTGCCGGAATAGGACACGTGGTGAGCCCGCGCTCATTCAAGGTATCAAAATTTTTGGGACCGCCTCAAGGTGTGCCATGGTGACACGTGGCAGTTTGAAAAGTCAAAGAGGTGGGGAGGTGGGCCATCGGAGGCAACTTGGATTTTTTTCCCCTTAAGGATTAAAATTTCAAAATGGCCCGCAAGCTTGATGAGGAAAAAGGTCAATGTTTTTCCCCAGTCAATGGCGGAGGTGCGGGCTCTGGGGAAATTTGGGAAAAAATTTCCTTTTGAGAAAAAGAGTCAAAAGTAAAAAGGAAGAATGACACCACTCCAATCACATTTGGACATGTGTCAGGCTCATTCCCGAAGGGCGGAGCTGTGGGGAAAATTTGGAAAATTTTCCCTTTTCCAAAAAGAGAGTAAAATGGTAGAATTTGGCTGTGGTTCCACTCCAATCACATTTGGACATGTGTCGGGATTCATTTTGAGAGGCGGAGGTGCAAGGAAAAATGTGAAATTTTTCCATTTTTTCAAAAAGTTGTAAAAAGTCAAGGGAAGCCCCCATGTTTTCTAAAGTTTGAAATCTACCACATGGATGGCCCAAATTCAAAGTAAAGATCAATGATAGTTGAGATCTAAATCTGATTTTCCCCATTTCTTTCTAAAACATGTCTAGAAGTGTGAGTTTCCATGATTTCTTGGTCTTTTCTACATGCCAAGAAGAGAAGGAAGTTAATGTTGATATCTAAAGTTTGGTGGGAAGATCTGGAGGATGTCTTTCACCATTAAAATGGTCTGACTTTGTGCCCGATCAGATTTTCTATTTTTCTTCTCCCGAGCACACAAGGGGCTAGATTTGATAGATTAGGGGTGGAAGTGGTTGGAAAATTGAAGAAAGAGTGATCTACTAGAGCAAGGAGTTGAATGTGGGAGGTATTCGATGAAATCTGCCCCCTCGAGCACTTGGAGACTTTTCAGATTTGATTATGAGAATCATGAAAGAATCATGGTAAGCACTGGTGCATTAAACATTTTTCATCTTTTAGGAGGAAGAGGCTCTATTGTAAATGCTATAAATGGCACAAATTTTTCATGCAAAATGGGTTGGAATGTAAGGGGTCGGGTCGATTTTTCTAAGGTCAAAGAAAATTCCCAAGAGGAAAAGTCCATCCTCTTTTGAGAAACCATTCAAGAAGCTCAGTATATCTCTTTTGTATTAAAATTTGATCATGTCAAGGTGGTTGCAAGTGTACAACCATTGACAAGCTGAAGACTATTCTAGAAACTTTCCCCTACTGATAGATTTAATCAAATTTGAGTTATTTTGTGTTGTCTTGAGCAAAATGTGTTGGTTTTATTTTGAATGTCTGCAAGTAGTTTTTCTTGTTTTTTGCAATCTTGTATTAAAATCTGATTCAATCACACATGCCTCAATCCTTGTGATAGTTTAGTGGCATCTGCAATTCCATTTCTTAGAAGAGCTTTCATTTGGGATTGGAATAAATGATTTAAAATCACTTTTCTCTCATATGTTGACAGAGATTGTCTTGTAAGCCTTTGGGTGTACCTTAGGCATGATTTGGCTTAGATCTTGATGCTTTGTTGGGTTTTCTAACTCGAGCCTTCATGATAGAATCTCAAATATTGTGTGAAAGAGTGCTAATCTGGGCCTCCATTGAAGCACATATTCTAGTTGAAGAAACATTTTAGCTATTCTGTGGCATTCTGTTGGTTCGAACTTTCCATTTTGTAAGGTTCCTCAAGGATCTGGTGAATCTAGTTTCACCCTGCCCCACCTCCCACCAAAAATTCATTTAACAACAACCAAATCCTACCCATACTACCCCTATTTGTCATGTGTGTATACTAATGCACAATCCTCATCACCTAAACATGCAAGAAGAAACCGGTCTCAAATGTCTTTAGTAACCTTTGCCTTGTTGTGAAAGATATCTCCATGATCTGGAAGTGACAACTCGTGAGAGTTAGATCTGGTGTGTTGATCATATTTTCCCAAGGTCTTCTCTATAAAATTTATGCAAAAGAAAGGTACATGTATCTCCTTTCATATAACAAGAGGTTACAAAATAGGTTCTCTTACCTTGGTTAAAAGGCACAACCTAAAATAGTTAGATTAGATCACATCCTTTTAATGTGCTACCCACTCCCTTCAAAACTTGAGTGCCAACAAGTCAGATAGATTGCTTCCCTGGCTACAAAATGACATACATGATTTTCTATCTACCTCTGAGTGTCCTGTCTAATCCATGATGTTCTCATTCTTTGAAGGAGATTAAATTTGGGTACCAACATAACTAGTGCCATTGTCAGGGTCTTGTTAATCTGGAGTTTCATTGAGAGATTGATTTTCTAATTCATTATTAGTCCATATCTATTTAGCCCATCAACAACACCAACATAAAGTGGTGTCGTTACTGGGGACTTGTTAATCTGGAGTTTCATTGAGAGATTGATTTTTTGATTCATTGCTAGTCCATATCTATTTGGCCCATCAACAACACCAACATAAGTGGTGCCATTTCCAGGGATTTCAGTTCAAAATCAAGAACCTGGTAAAACACTTCTTGTATGCTCCAAGTGCTTATGTGTGTTTCTTTCAGTTTTTCACACCTAGTGCACTAGCTTTTATTTGATAAATCTTGGTAAAGAAAGGTCAGAATCTTTCCATTTCCAGTTTCTAGCATTAACAGACATTTGACAGATCATATTTAGTGCATTTACACAACTAAGGTGGAAATCCTTAGTGGTGACTCCTGTTGATCGATTTTAATAAGTACAGTGTCTTAAAACTCTATCAAAGTCAGATTTGTTACTAATATTTGCAAAGCTGGAAGGAAGAAGATCTTTCTTTGCTAGGGATCCTACTAGGACATTGTTTCAGAGCTAGGAAAAGCAAAATCAAGAAGGAAGAAAATCCTGGAGAGTCTGTTGGAGATCAAGCAGACAAGAAGAGGGATCTCCATTGATGAAAGTGAATGGCCTATCATTGAAGACTTTCATTCAAGTGACTCTGAATCAGGTAGCCTCTTTGTGGAATTGAACTCTCCAGCTGGAGAGGGGCCTTCATTTGATTTTGAAAGGTTTGCTTCACACTTTACACCTGTCTTTTCTGAGGTTGATAGAGATTTCCAAGAAACAAGGCCTTTGGGGGTATCCATTTTGAAAATTATACTCTGTGTTCCAAGAACCCTCTCCCCCATCATTTGTCACCCTCTCAAGATCACCTCCTCAAATCAATATGGCTCAACCCAGCCCCCTTTTTTTGTAAACACTTTGGACCTATAAATTTTGTGGGAATGGCTGGTTATCCAAATGTAGTGCCTCAAGATGTAAGGAACAAAATGCCAAAGTTCCAAGGAAATAATGCTATTACTGGAGATCAACATCTAAAGCTTTTTATCAATATGATGGAAGATTTTGAGATTGAACATGAAGATGTATATATCAAGATATTTATCCATACCTTGGAAGAGGATGCTAGGGACTGGTATAAAGCATTTCTAGATAACTCTATTGATTCTTGGAATGAGATGAGCAATGCATTCAGATTGCAATATGGTGATAGAACTGACCCTAGGTTTCTTTTGACAAAATTTGAAAACATCAAGAAGAACCCTAATGAGTCAGTACATGATTTCAACACAAGGTTTAATAAGACCTTGAGAAGATTTCCTGTTAGAATAAGGCCTTGTGATGAGTCATGTTTGATCAAATATACTGATGCATTTGATAAAAAGGCTGCATATTATTTAAGAGACAAAAACCCCACAAATTTGAGGTAGGCCTTCACCATGGCTTTGAAAATAGAGAAAATATCAAGGCAATTGGAAAGCCTCCAAAAGGGAAGGTGTAAAGTTGGTTAACCTAGAAAAACCCCAAACAAGCAAGGTTGCTGATTTGGAAGAAGTTGTGAAGACTTTGGCAGGGGCTGTCAAAGAAATTTCCTACAAGCTAGCCCGAGATGAGAAGGAATGGGAAGAGCTCACAAGGTCAACACAAGAAACAAGGCCAAGATAGATTCACAAATCACCAAATATCTGATGATAGAGGCAAAGGACCTATTGGATTTGGAAATAGCAGCCCCAAGGCAGAGAAAATAGAATGGTACCTGATCCTTTGGCTACTAGAGTTATTGTTGTGGAGGAGACAAATGTCATTGATTGGTGTGACAAATGTTTCATGCCCCATGCTCCTTGTGAAGAAGATCAACAAGAAGAAGAAGGAGCTGATAATGATAATGATGATGATGTTTGCATGATGGGTTGCTCCACCAGCTCACAACAAGGGGAAAACTCAACTGAGGTGATAAGTGCTAGAACTGCTGCCACTTTTTGGGACTGCATTCATAGGGTACCTATTCTTCCTCTCTCTCATACTTTAGAAGTAGATAATGTACAAGCTTTTGAATTTCCCAATAATGAATTTGAATATTTAAGGGCTTTAATGATAAAAAGTATGATGGAGGAATCCCATCTGAGGAAGATAGAATAGTTGATGAATGTTGTTGTTGCTCAAGAGAGGGAATATAACACAAGAAGTAAGGTTATCAAAGGGGCAGGGCCTCAAGCCAAGCCTAAATCTCCCTTACTTTCAAACATTCCTAAAGAGGCTCCTAGGAAAGATGCATCTGCCAAAAGCCCTGCAGTTCCAAACAAAAATCATACCCCTCCTCATGCCCAAGTTGTCAAAAATCCTGTACCACCTAATGAGTGTGTTAGCTTTCCTTCCAATACTGCCTTGCCAAAGAATGTCCCATATGATATTTCCCAAGTGTTGAGTCAAATCAAAGTCTCTGTCCAATTTTTGAGTTGCTTAGGATTCCTGAGCACAAAAAGAGAGCATTTGAATACTTGGGGTTGAAAGAAGAGAAGACCGACCCTAGGTAGAAATGTAAATATTGTGGAGACTCCTCCAATCATTGAAGAACTAGAAGCACCACCAACATCAGAAGAGCTAGATGAACCACCTGAGGTCTATTTGGGGACATCCTTGGTGGAATCTCAAATGAATGTGGATCCATTCTTCACCACTTTGATCATAAAGGATAGACTGCTGCACAACTGCATGTTTGACTCAGGGGCATCATGCAATGTCATGCCTTTGGAAGTCATGAATGAGCTAAACATCAAAGTGACAACAACATATGGGAAGTGCACTACCATGGACTCTAGAGAAGTGCTAGTAGTGGGATGTGTGAAGGGTTTGGTGGTGCAGCTTGCAGCTTACCTAGGTAAAAACTTAAAACTTGATGTTGTCATTGTTGACTACCCAACCAAGTGGGGCATGCTACTATCAAGAAAATGGGCTACAAGTGTTGGTGGGAGTGTCCAAATGGATATGTCTTATGCTACCATTCTAGTTGAGGGAATCCTTGTCAGGTTGTATGGAGAAAAGAAAATGTTACATCTTATTGAGGATCCCAACAATGCATCCTATGAGGTATTGTACACAAATGTTGATGCAGACAACTTTGTGGGATTTGCTGATGGAAAGGAGCACAAGATTGAAGAATGCAAATGCCTTGAACAAAAGGCTCTCCTAGACTCTATTGTTTGATGGAGCTTGCTCCAAATTTGGGAATGGTGTTGGTATTGTTCTACTTTCTCCTGGTCAGAAAAATTTGTTTTTTCCTTCAAACTCAACTTTGAATGCACCAAAAACATTGCTGAGTATGAGGCACTATTGTTGGGTTTAAGAATTTCTTGGAAATATGGTGTCAAGGACATCATTGTCAAAGGAGACTTAGAATTAATTGTGAAACAAGTCAAAAAATTGTATGCCACAAAGAACCAATGAATGAAGCAATACAAGCATGTAGTTTGGGACTTCATTGAGATGTTTGATTCATTTAACATACTGCATCATGATAGGAAGTTCAATGACTTAGACAAAAAAGCTTGTAGTGTTGGGGTCTCGGTTTGACAATTGCACAATGTCCCCATATTGTGAATATGAGGTTGAGGTATTGACAAGACCTTCTGTTCCTGACAACATCAAGCATTGGCAAAGGTTTTTGATGATGATGCTCAGATCAGAAGATTCTACAAAACAAGGGAGAATTTTTGATCAAAGTATTGATTGGGAGCCAATGGTTTGTACAACAGAAGGAAAAGAAACCTTGTTTGGCAAGGATATCATCCACTAGCTAAAACAAATACCATTCCTAGAGGGCTGGTTGCTCTTGAGTCCAATTTTGATAATGTTGATCGCATTGTTAATAGATGCATGGTAGCCTCAAGGGATATTGAGGAGCATGATCTTGGTACAAAGAGGAGAAGCCAAGGAAAATTTGGTTAGGCAAAGTAATCTCAAGCAAGGAGGAAAAGCAATCATACATCAAATTGTTGAAAAATACCAAGATTGCATGGCTTGGACCTATTCTGAACTAAAAGCATATAGAGAGGACCTGTTTCAACATGAGATCCCCTTGGTGTCTAATGCAAAGCCATTTAGGAAAAAAAGAGGCCCATCAATCCACTCTTATCCCTCAAAATGCAAGAAGAACTGAAGAAGCTAAGAGATGGAGGGATTATCCAGCCCACAAGGTATTCCTCTTGGGTTGCAAACCTAGTGCTAGTGAGAAAGAAAATGGTGACATCAGTTGTGTGTGGATTTTAGAATCTAAATAGAGCATCAATGAAGGATAATTATCCTTTACCAAATATGGAGAACATGCTGTAGTTAGTGACTGGTTCTGAGTTGCTTTCCACCTTGGATGGTTTCTCTAGTTACAACCAAGTTGTGGTGAAGGAATCAGAAAGGATCAAGACAACCTTCACTACTCCTTGGGGGACCTATGTTTATGTCAGGATGCCCTTTGGTCTGATGAATGCTGGAGCCACCTTTCAAAGAGCAATGGATGTTGCTTTTTCTGGTTACATCAATGAATTTATTACAGTCTATCAAGATGATGTAACTGTATTTTCTAGAAAGAGAAGTGACCACTCTGCTGCACTTGGAGAAGATGCTGATAAGATGTAGAGAATATGGCATCTCACTCAATCCAAAGAAATGCCATTTTGGAGTGCAGAAGGAAAAGTTTCTTGGTCACATAGTGTCACAAGAAGGAGTGATGATTGATCCAGAAAGAGTAGAGGCCATCAAGCAAGGTCCCAATCCCAAAGACTAAGAAAGGAATTCAGTCCTTCTTTGGGAAGATAAACTTCATTAGAAGATTCATATCAAACTTTGCTGAACTGACCATTCCAATCACTTCCATGCTAAAGAAAGACTAGGTCATCAAATGGGAGGAGGCTTGCCATCCAAGATTTCAATGGGATTAAAGAGGCACTCAAGCATGCACCTATTTTGGCAGCTCCAGATTATAAGAATCCCTTTCAACTGTTCTCTTTTGCTTCAGAGAACACTATTGCTTTTTTGTCCTACTACAGAAGGATGATGAAGGGGATGAGAGGCCAATTGCCTTTTTCAAGTAAGGCATTATGCAAGGGGGCAGAACTAAAGTATACCATTATGGAAAAGTAGGCATTTTCCTTGGTAAAAGCAACAAAGGTTTTTAGCCTTATATTCTAAGTTCAAAGGTTGTTGCTTATGTTCCCCATACCATGGTAAAGGACATCTTGTCAGAGATGGAGGTCTCAAGAAAAATATGTAGATGGGTGAAAAATTGCAAGAATATGATATGGACATCCAAACCACGAAGTTGGTGAGAGGTTTGGGCTCTAGCTAAGCTTATGGCTGAGAGAAACTTGCAAAATATTGAGGTAAATGAGGTAGAAGAAGAAAGGGTAGGTGTATTTGAAAGGTTGATGAATTCTGAGTGGTATAAAGATGTAATCTTTTATCTCAGACACCGAGCTACCCTGAGCACTTAAGTAAGAACCAGAAGAGAGCCCTTAAGTTGGCTTCCCAAAAATATGTCATCACTGATTATGGGTTAGCTTGGAAGAACCCAGAGGGAGTCCTCTTAAGGTGCATTACTAAAGAAGAAGCCCCCAAGATAATTGTTGATCTCCATGGAGGAGTTTGTGGGGGCACTTTGTCTGCAAGAGTCACAACACATAAGATCCTGAGGGCTAGTTATTGGTGGCCAACTCTTTTCAAGGATACAACCTTGTTGGTTAGAAGATGTGAAAGCTGCCAATGCTTCTCTAGAAGACTGAAAGCTTTAGGCTCCCTCCTTTGTATCCTATATCAATTGAAGCTCCATTCAAGCAATGGGGAATGGATTTCATTGGTGAGATTTCAGACCCTTCAAGTGCTGGCCACAAATGGATTCTTGTAGCAACTGATTATTTTACTAAATGGGTGGAGGAAATCCCCACCAAGAAGGCAACACACCAAGTTGTCATGGATTTTGTGCTAAACAACATCATCTGTAGGTTTGGGGTACCAGTCAAGATTATAGTTGATAATGCCATGAGCTTTAGAGCTAAACCTTTGGTGGCAATGTGCAAAGAGTATGGGATCAACTTGACATATGCCTCCAATTACAATCCCTCAAGGAAATGGACAAGTTGAGTCCAAGTAATAAAAATTTTTTGAAGATCATCAAGAACATTGGAGTAGAACAAGAGAAAGTGGGGTGAATAGTTGAAGTTTTTGTTTTTGGGTAGATAGGATCACTATCAAGAGGGTCACTGGAAAGAGTCCATTTGAGTTGGTATATGGGACTCAAGCCCTACTGCCTCTTCATATGCAACTATCTTCATATCAGTTTATGCAACAACTAGAAGATCAAGAGGTAGGTCCTTATGATGCCCACATTAACCAGATTGTTGAGCTTGATGAAGAGAGGAGGGCATCCCACCAGAGGCATATAAAGTTTAGAGAGAAACTGAAGAAGTTATTTGACAAGAAGGTCACTCCCAGAGCTTTCAATGTTGGAGATCTTGTGCTGCTATGGGATAGCAAACATGAGGATAAGGGAAAGCATGGCAAGTTTGACTCATTATGGATGGGCCCTTACTCTATTGACATCAAAATTGGGGAGCATACCTTCTTCCTCAAGGACTTAGATGGTGAAATACTTGAGTTTCCTATTAATGGCAGGCATTTGAAGCATTTCTTGGATTGATTCCCCTAAATCAAGGCATAAATATTTTGTATAATGTATATAGTTTGTTGTTTTGTTCCTTGTTTTTTTGTGTTTTTGCTCATTCTGGTCCTCGGTGACCTATTTTTGTTGGTTTCTCTGTCTATTTTTGAAGATGGCTCTGTTTCTATGCTCTGCAAGATGACTCCATTACCCAATGGATATTTTTGGCACTTGGTCTACTTTTGTTCTTGTGGCACTCATGCAGGAGTGCCCATCCCCGAGTCGGAGCCGGTGTTGGTGCTCAAAATAGTCTCACCCCATTTGTGCCTTTAAAAACTTACTGATTTATAGCCTCTGTCATTTTCTCCTTCCCCGTGTTGTGCCTGGTTGATCCTTGTGGCCATTTTTAATTGGTTCCTAGGTTGTAAATCTCTTAAGGGTCTATATTTTGAGTCTCATCTGCTCTATTCCATCAAAAACTCAGTTTCCCCATGTTTTTGTTCTCCATGTCAAGATTTGTCTTCCTTATCATTTCTACCCTAAGTACTTGAAGAAAATGAATGGATGTATCCTTGAAGAATGTATTTGAGCCTCTGTAACATTTCTAAACTTTTTTCCTTGAAGAAAATTTCATTTCCAGGCTCAAATGGTTTTTTTCTATTTTATGGTTTTTGGGCATTTTCCCGGTCAAATTTGCATCCTCAGTATCTACAGGGATGTGGCACCTTTTGGTTGGACGTGACTCAAGCTGGGTACTTAGAAAATTCATGGAAATCCTTAACTCAAAATGTGTCCACGTGGAGGCATGATGCTCATTTAAAGATCTACTTTTTGGTTTGGCCTTGGAGCAACACCGAGAGGACACGTGGAGGCTTCCACTACTTGGCCCGGACTTAGAAAATTTTTATGTAGTTGGAGCAGTTTGGTGGAACAGACACGTGGCAAGCTCACACTCATTCAGGGTCTCCGCTTTGGGCACCATCTTGAAGTTGCACCATGGAGACACGTGGAGGAACCACGCATGTTTGGGACCGACCCTTGAGTTTCATTTTAAAGAAGCACCAGATGACACGTGGAGGCCTCGCACTTTACATTTTACTTAGACTTTTCAACAACCAAAAGGAGACTACCTTAGAGCATGACATGTGGCACCTTCCACTGAGCTTCAAGCATTCAGAAAGACTTCACTAGATAGGACACGTGGTGAGCCCGTGCTTGTTCAAGGTATCAAATTTTTGGGACCACCTCAAGGTGCGCCATGGTGACACGTGGCAATTTGAAAAGTCAAAAAGGCATGGGAGGTGGGCCATCGGAGGCAACTTGGATTTTTTCCCCTTAAGGATTAAAATTTCAAAATGGCCCACAAGCCCGATGAGGGAAAAGTCAATGTTTTACCCCCGGTCAAATGAGCGGAGGTGGGCTCTCGGGGAAATTTGGAAAATTTTCCTTTTGAGAAAAAAGAGTCAAAAGTAAAAAGGAAGTGTGGCACTACTCCAATCACATTTGGACACATGTCAAGCTCATTCTCGAGGGCAGAGCTATGGGGAAAATTTGGAAAATTTTCCTTTTCCAAAAAGAGAGTAAAATGGAAGAATTTGGCCATGGTTCCACTCCAATCACATTTGGACATGTGTCAGGATCATTTCTCGAGGGTAGAGGTGCAGAGAAAATGTGAATTTTTTTCCATTTTTTCAAAAAGTTGTAAAATTCAAGGGAAGCCCCTAGGTCTTTTCTAAAGTTTGAATCTACCACATGGATGACCCAAATTCAAAGTAAAGATCAATGATAGCTGAGAGTCTAAATCTGATTTTCCCCATTTCTCTAAAAACATTCTGGAAGTGTGAGTCTCCATGATTTCTTGGTCTTTTCTACACATGCCAAGAAGAGAAGGAAGTTAATGTTGATATCTGAAGTTTGGTGGGAAGATCTGGAGGATGTCTTTCGCCATTAAAATGGTTTGACTTTTCGTGCCGATTAGATTTTCCATTTTTCTTCTCCCAAGCACACAAGGGGCCAGATTTGATAGATTAGGGGTGGAAGTGGTTGGAAAATTGAAGAAAGAGTGATCTACTAGAGCAAGGAGTTGAATGGGAGGTATTCGATGAAATCTTCCCCTCGAGCACCTGGAGACTTTTTGCAGATCTGATTTTGAGAATCATGAAAGAATCATGGCGAACACTAGTGCATTAAATTTTTTTTTTTTTGGGGAGGAAGAGGCTCTATTGTAAATGTTATAAATGGCACAAATTTTTCATGCAAATGGTTGGAGTTGTGAGGGAGTGTTGAGGTCAAGAAAATTTTTGTAAGAGGAAAATTTGATAGAGCCCATCCCTTTTGAGAAACCATTCAAGAAGCTTGTATATCTCTTTTTGTATTAAAATTTGATCATGTCAAGGTGGTTGCAAGTGTACAGCCATTGACAAGCTCTGAGACTGTTCTAGAAACTTTCCCCTACTAATAGATTTAATCAAATTTGAGTTATTTCTGTGTTGTCTTGAGAAAATGTGTGTTGGTTTTATTTCTGAATGTATGCAAGTAGTTTTTCTTGTTTCTATTGTAATCTTGTATTAAAATTTGATTCAATCACATAGGCCTCAATCCTTGTGACTTTTTAGTGGCATTTGTAATTCCATTTCTAAGAGCTTTCATTTGGGATTGGAATAAATGATTTAAAATCACTTTTCTCTCATCTATGATGAGATTGTCTGTAAGCCTTTGGGTGTACCTTAGGCGTGATTTGGCTTAGATCTTGATGCTTTGTTGGGTTTTCTAACTCGAGCCTTCATGATAGAATCTCAAATATTGTGTGAAAGAGTGCTAATTTGGGCCTCCATTGAAGCACATATTCTATTTGAAGAAACATTTTAGCTATTCTGTGGCATTTGTTGGTCTTGACTTTCCATTTTGTAAGGTTCCTCAAGGATCTGGTGAATCTAGTTTCACCCTACCCCACCTCCCACCAAAAATTCATTTAACAACAACCAAATCCTACCCATACTACCCATGTTTGTCATGTGTGTATGCCAATGCACAATCCTCATCACCTAAACATGCAAGAAGCAAGCAGGGTCTCAAATGTCTTTAGTAACCTTTTCCTTGTTGTGAAGATATCTCCATGATCTGGAAGTGACAACTTGTGAGAGTCAGATCTGGTGTGTTGATCATATTTTCCCCAAGGTCTTTCTATAAAATTCATGCAAAAGAAAGGTACTGTATCTCCTTTCATATAACAGAGGTTACAAAATAGGTTCTCTTACCTTGGTTGAAAGGCACAACCTAAAATAGTTAGGATCAGATCACATCCTTTTAATGTGCTACCCACTCCCTTCAAATCCTGAGTGCCCACAAGTTAGATAGATTGCTTCCCCAGCTACAAAATGACATACATGATTTTCTATCTGCCTCTGAGTGTCCTGTCTAATCCATGATGTTGCATATTCAATACAATATATTTCCATTACAAAACATATACGAGTTCATCCATTTCAAGTAGTAAGGGTTACAGTAAGATTTCATTACAAGAAGGGACTCACTAATTTATTTTTGTTCTCGTTTGCTTGTAACAACAACATGTAGATTTATCATTCTTCTAATTACAGATCAAAACAAGAACAAGGGAAAGGAAACACTCTCCACCCAACCAAGACATCCAATGACAAGGAGAAGCCATCCTTCTTCATTTCTCCCCAAGCCCCAACCATAATGCAATATGAGATCTAATTCAACTCATGGTAACAACGACTTCCACAATACACAAACAACATTTTCACATTTAAAACACCGTCCAAAATGAAATTTAGTTTACAACTACATTAAACCATGACAAACACCACTAAGGCTTCATCAAGCAAGCCAAAGGAGAAAGAAACTATAGGGGATGGTAGTTATGCCTCCTAAAAGGGAAATGGGTAGTACCACCTGATTTCAAACAACCAAAATATAATATATCAAAGCCCGACATGGCCTTATGCCTCCAACAAGTACTACTTATTCCTCACACTTCCTTATGCCTCCCCAAACTCTTATGGAACCCCATAAAAGTAAAGAAATGCAAGCTATTTATTTGGAAGGTGGAAACCAAATCCCAATTCCCTCCACACTTATACCTCCACAAAACACTTGTTCCTTCCACAAAATGAACATCATAGTCTTCTCCTACACCATTCCTAGGCCATCTACCCAACATCTCACAAACATGCAAAAAAATTCACAACAATAACAATTTCATAAACAGAAAAGAAGCATTACAAGATCCAAGCTCCTACCTCTCCATGATGGAGTTGTTCCAAGTTCCAAAACAACAAGCTTTATCCCAATGCAAGTAATCCAAAACATCCAAGCACAAGCATGCAAAAATCTTCAAAAAAACTTCTCCAAAGAAAGAGCTCCAAAATAGCAAAAGAAATTTTCCCCAAAAGAGTTTCCAAAAGTGAAGCAACCAAAAACCCCAAAACAAGGCAAGCAATCCAAATCTTATAGAAGAGGGAAGAGAAGAGGATGAGGTGGATCCATGTAGGATGCCACATCACACATCCTTAACCCCAACCCAAAATTCAACTTCAATCTCCAATACATAATAAATAAGTAGGTGAATAATATGATAGTCTTACTTACACACTCAAATCAAGCCCATATCCCAAAGGACTGAAATTAATTTCAAGCAAGAAGTGTAATTAAAACATTCAGCTAGGCTTACAAAAATGCATAATGAAAGCTAGATTTAAACTCTCCAACCATAGGTGAGGTTGGTATGTAAATTTAAGAGGTATGGGACAAGTTTAACTTGTCCCACAAGCCTCCAAAATCAGTCTCCAAGGACAATTTCAAATTCCAAAGAAGATGAAGTGTTTCATACTCCAAATTTACTTACATATCTCTTACACATATCTTACAACATTTAATACAAGATTCAACCACTCCAATAATTACTTTCTTATGTCCCAATTTGATTAATTTATTTTAACAATATGATTACTCACATTATATACCACAATTTATTTAAATAAAAGGGATAAACACATCACTTAATAAACACATACAAACATCAATAAAAAGGAACCAAATAAATAAATACACATAACCCTTGGTCACATTTAAAGGTGATCCCCCCATGGGAATCTCTAACACAATCAAACACACACAAGCAAAACAAGTTGCCATGGTGACCTTGTTGAATTCATCTAGAATTCCAATGTGGTTAGTCTCCAATCCCCCAATGTTTGTTGTGATATTTTAACCCTGCAAAATACGAATACCTCATTTGGCCTCGTGACCATATCAGAACATCAAAAATAATATAAATAAAATTTCAAAAACATCTAGATATACGAATCACAACAACATCCAAGCAACCAACAAGAACATTTGCAGTTTTACTCAACAAATTTATCATCATCAATTAATTTCCTTTTCTAGGTCTACTCACAGTATCAAATATCACATGTCTGAACAACATCCATAATATAACCATGTCCAAAAGTATATCATCATCAATATATAAAGTGTCTCTAATAATCATCATGCATCATATATGAATCAAAGTCAACCATAATCCATGATCTAATATCTAACATCACACTAAGCCAAAACTATAATAATGTCCATAATATAGTTAGTAGTATCATGATCAGTAATAAAAGTGTCGAAGGGAAGTGGGCACTATAGGGGGCATCTACTTGGGTGTTTTTTACACTTTCAAGTAGACAAAATGAAATCCTGGGGATAGATGTAAGAATAAATAACATATAAGGAAAAAGATATGTAAGTACATATAGAGTTTTGGAAAAATCACCACATGTTAAAAATTGTACACTTTTCTCAAGACTATACAAGACTTTCCTAACTCCCATATGTTTTTAACCAACCTACAATTTTAGTAAAATATGTTAGCATTTTCAAATACCCACTTATATTAATAGGTTTTCTGCAATTTTTCATATTTCAAATACATAAAAGGGGCACAAAATCCTTCATTCATTCTTTATGAAAAACTTGGTTTTAGTTTCAGTTTTAGGAATCTTAAGGGCATGGGGCTCCTTCCTACTTCAGTGTTGTTAGCACATTTTCAGCATATTTAAGTGTTAGTTTCAGTTATACTTAGTTATTTTAAATATGGGAGATTTTTGGGGAGCGTATCATCTTTGATACTATATGTATTTATTTACAAAATTATGTTTAGATCTATCGACAATGGCATGATCCATAGGATTATGAAATACAACAAACCAACTAAGATTTTTGTTGGCATGATTCCCTCTCCTATTACACTTTAAGAGGAATATATTAGAGTTACTATATAACTTTGATACATGATCTTATTCCTGTACAAGGGTGAATTTTAACATCTTTCTTCTTTGTTGTGTTACAAATTTCTATTTTGGGTTTCATGCACCTAACACTACCGTTTCCCATAACCAAAGTGATTGAGGAATGATCAACCCATATCCTTAATCTGAATTTCATTAAATAAAAATCTACAAGGACAACAAAATAGGTGTATTCTTTCCTTATTTACATATTTTCACTTTACATATGTGTAAATGTATATATTTTTTGTTACAAGTTCTATTTGAGTTACGATCAATTATCTGTCATGGATCCATTGACTACACTCTATGTTAGAGGTTTTATTATGGAGTATAACAACACCAAGGACAAAAAGATCAATTTAAAAACAAAAATTTAAGAAAAAATAATGTGGGTTTACACACTCAAGTACAATTTCCTTTAAACATGCAATTTTCAATTTCATACTTAAAGGGGATAAATATAGAAACTCACATTTGTTTTTACACTTCGAATATCCTTGATTTTACTATGCATTGTTTCTATGATAAATGAAAATTCTCCATTCCTAATTAACACCTTATAAGGTCTATTTTTTAGATTTTTTTATCCTTGCACATTAATATGTTGAGACATATATCAAGAATTTAATATACAACATCTATATAGAAATATTTATTAACTCATTACTAATCTCATTCTTCATGTTTCTGCTCTTGGCTAGGATCATACAATTTGGTCAGACCGTACCATATGGCCTTGACCTCATTTTACGATTTTCGATTAATGTATTCCAACTACAATTTCAATGAAAATATTTCATTAGGTCTTATACTTCCTTTGGGCCATCCTTTCTTAGATAAATCATCTACAAAACCCTATATAAGCAAGTAAACACTACCTCATTTGCTAACCTAGAACTCCTAAGGCAATGCACTAGAACACTCACTTCATACACTTGCAAAAGGCATCCAAATCTCCCTAAATCTCATAATTTCAGATATACAATCACTAAGGGAGCACTGCATTAGGTATGAAGCTAAAAGTAGGTTAAAGAAGCCATATCTATCTTCTACAAGTATCCAAAGATCCCCTCTCCAAATTTCTTTTCGAAGAGCTAAGTCAAAGAAAACATAATCAAAGAAATTGCCAAATTTGATTTATCTATCTAGATATCACATCTTAGGTGTAAAACGATCTGCATTTTGAGTCCGCTTTGGAGTAGGGAAAATTTTGTAGTGAACAAGGTTTCCCACAAGACTTCTAATGTTTATTTTTCATGAATCTTCATCTATGGCTAGGGTTTGAGATGATGATTATTTTACTCAGAGAGTTTCCCTGCATGTGCAAAAACTAGGGTTTGATAGTGATGAAAAAATCCATGAAAGTGAGCAACCCAAATAGTTTCAAAGATTGTCCTAGAGCATGTTGAAGACCATACATAAGGAATTCGACCTTATGGTATGACCCCGCCCCAAACATAGTTACACTTTCATACTAGTTTCAAAGGGTTTCCAAGATCTAGTTTTCCTAGTTTTTGTGTTGTGCAATTCTAAATTTCTCCAGAAATTAGTTGTGGTAAGTTAAATGCATATATACCCTTGTTTTTACTTTCAATTGCATGTTATGTTAAATGGCGTGCTGCAATATTTATTATCTTATTTGAGTTGTAAATCTGATTTAGTGTCTATATTGTATCAACTCTTAATTTTTCTCACACCTACTTAAATTGAACCAAACATTTAATTTAGGATTAAATTATTTTCTCCTTTCGCAATGTGAGTTTCTTCTCATATCCCTTACTACCATGAGCCACATGTTTATTATAAGTTTATTTTTTTATATTTTATATAAGTTTTCTATGTCAAAGAGGTTCATTATGCATGGATGGGTAATATAACATTGATATGAATCTATTTACCATTTTTTTATTGAAAAGCATAACCATATATTAAAAAAATGAAGTACAATGCTAATCATACAAAATTAGGTGGAAAAGATCACACCCCATAAGTAGGATCAAAGTAGCCATAAAGGCTACGAGTAGCAAAGTGTCATGTCAATGCAGACACATTTTCAACCAAAAAGCTTAAAATAGAAAAGCTAAGAACTAGAGAAACTTGAACATAGAGCTAGCAAAGAACAAAAACATGGAGGAAGGTGGCGGCGGTGGTGGGCTCTTTGGATGGTCACCCCAACCACCAAGAGTAGTATCGGGGGCATCATCAGGCTACTCCCAGCCATCAGTCTGTTGTTGTTCCTCCTCGTTTCCCCACCGGGAGGGTGAAATGGCAAGAGAAAGACGTGGAAACTTTGACTGGTTCGGGAAACTACCTCCCGGAGCCACCACTTCTAGAGCCTAGTTGACCAAAACCTTGAAAGCGAGGCAAGAAGGAGGCGGAGAGACCCGCCGGTGAGGAGAGATGCTACTTTACCCACGAGATGGACCTTGGTCGAAGTTGCACCGCCCATGGGATGAGCGGTGGCCTTGCGAGTGGGAGCGGCGGCGAGGGGAATCAGGCGGGATGCGACTAACAGCACAAGGGGCACTCCCCCAATGGTCTAGCAGAGTTTGCAAATGTTCAACCTCTATGCGGACTTTCTCTGCCTATACCTGGATCTGAAGCGAAACATTGGAGATGACAACAAGCTTGTTAGAAATAGCAAAAATTCTATCCACTGTCTCTTTATTAAAAATAGCAGCATTTCTAGATTTCCAAATGTGATATAAAATAGCTGCTCTGAAAGAATGTCAAATGTTGTAAAATTTTACAAGAATAAAGGTCCGATCCCTCAAAAGAACCTCAAATATATGCCATTATTCTAAATAACTTTAGGAACTTTACATCACACAACGGATTGCCTCATCTATCAATATGCCCATATTTACCATTTACAATAAAGAATGTCAAATATTATGTCATCGTTTGAGTCAATATTTTCAAAGTGATTTGTGTACACGATTTATTACCCACATCAATGACAAGTGGGATTAAATTTGAAGTTTTCAATGTCATTCAAATTTATTTCAACTTGTCATAGAAGGGTATTTAAAAATTTACACTTCAAAAGAAATTTAAAATTTAAAATTACACTTCAATACTAAAATGAGGTTACTTATGTTACTTTTTTAGTAGAGGAGCTAACTAAAAAAATACTTTTCATACACATATTAAATGCTATGTATATTTTTATAAATATTGGATTCATTTTAATAAATAAATTATTAAATGAATAATTGTAATAGTGTATAACTCATACTTACTTTCTATTTTATGTGTTAAAAAAATATGCTTTCACTTTACACAAATCATGCACAAAATCTAGGGAGAAGATGAATTACCACTAAATAAATAATTATTTGAATGTTTTTATTTTTATAATAGTAATACTAAGTTTTTATCCTTTTCTATCGAGTAAATCAATTTGGGGATTTTATTCTCAATGCCCTTATTTTATTTTAGAAATTGAGTTCTTAAATATTAGTTGTTTCTCTAAATTTTGTATTCAAATTATTGTTAAGATAATAATGCTAATTGTTATGCCTCTAAGTTAACAACTTCAATATTGTGTAATCAATGGATAGTTGGATTATTTAAGGACTCCTCCATGCTCTAAATTACTCTTGTATTCAAGATAGATTAAGGTATGTAATATTAAACCACATTTAGTTTTTTAGGTTTGAAAAAATCATATGTTTTATGTTTGTTTTGTATGTAATAAATATCTTGTGATTATTATTATAGCCTTAATAGGATTTAGAAAATTACAATTTCTTTAATCACTCTAAATTGTCTAACAAATCTTATTCATGAATGACAAATAATTTGTTTCTTTTTTGAATCTTATATTTTTATACCAACAATCTGGCACTGAATGCCAAATGGCACCTTATTCATATCCCTAAAAATATTTGAGATTGGAAAATATTTGAGAAGTACAATTTAAGTTTTGTTGTGAATCTACACTAAGCACATTCGATGAAGATTGTGTTCAAGGCATGAGATTAATGTGACAGAGATGAAATGTGTAAAGATTCATTCCCTAATTTAAAGAAACTATGGAAAATAGTTCTCACATTTCCAACAAGTACATCAACATATCAAAGAGGATTTTCTTAGTTAAATAGCATTCAAACTATTGAGACGTCTAGACTTTTCTTGGATACATTAAACACATTAATGTTATTATCCGTTTTGCACATCAAAAGTTGGATATAGTAGATTGGAATAAGGTGTATAAGGAAAGGGGAAAAATGAAATTTCACACGCATCTTCCTTTGAGTATGCATGTTAAACATGTAATTACTTTTTTGAATCTTGACTATTTAATATAACTATCTTTCAAGATTTTTAGTTGATTTTTCAATATTTAATAATATTAATTATTTTGGTATTTATTTTATATAAAATAACCAAATATACCTATATTGAAAACTACTTAAGATTTAATTTTTCAATTGAAAAGCAACGTATTGTTTAATCTATATCGCTTACTAATCAATCTTAGCCCAACCCAACCCTTCAGATTTAAATATAAGAAGCTTTCAAATTTGATCACTGAACCACTACCCAATCCCACATCGTCTACTTTAATTCATCCAAGAAACAATGACTTGTTATGTATGAGAACTCGCCAGTGCCACTCACTCATCAAAATTTAGAGAGGTCCAAGCAAGATAACAGAAAGACGTTTTAGAGAAGTCACTGTTTGTTCGGACATTTAAGCCGCTTTAATGAATAACATTTGGGATTAGATATTTCAATAGAGTGGTGTAATCACTTGAGAGTAAAGTAAATCGCTTGCTTGTATAATCCGTACTTCCAACGTCTATATGAGGACATTCATCATCTCAGACGCTGGTATACTGATACATTTCTCAAGAATGCCTCAACTAACCACTGATGAATGTGGGGAATCCCAATCAAATTTACAAACATTAATGCTGGTGGTTCCTCCTTTCTTTCTGCCATTCTGATAGGCCGGTACTTATTGAGAATTTGAGATAAAACCGTGTACGGATAACCATTTATAAGTAGAAACAAACAAAATTATATTAGCTAGTTTGGCCGGCAGAGGTCCTTTTATCTTTATTGGAAACCCTGACTGATAGCCTGCTAAAGTAGCTCATTCCCCATTACTTTTAACAGTCCATTTTAAACCAAATAACTCTATAAGAGAAAAAGAATTGATGCAGTGCACAAACTTCGTTGCAATATTAAATTCAAAAAATAAATATAGAAAGACATTATTACGTTGATAAGTGTTCCCTTTCATAGCTAAAGGCCTAACCTCCGACGAAGCACAGCCGACAGCTATTTTATGTCATGAGCAAGATTGTGTATACTCTTTTAAGTTTTGATTTTCCATGTGTAGCCTCTTTTTCTTTATCACATATCATTTACGCTTGTAGCTCATTGTCTACCTATCATACACAATGTATCTAACTCATCTTCAATATGAGAGTAATTTTTATCTACATTTCTCACTTCAGTTTCTATTTCCCAATCCAATTCTATTTCCTGTCCTCCATAGGTAGGCCTTCAAGAGGAGTTTTAGAAAGATATAATCCATACCTGACCTATGTTTTCTACTATTTTTTCTTTCCATGCGAGAAGACATTCAGTAAAAGTATGTTTTTTTTCTTTCTTGTTTCCGTATCAGAAAATAATTTATTAAAGGATCTAAGTTTAATGTTTGAGGTTGAGAGACTTTTTAGCTGTTGTTAGGTGTTTACATTTTGTTTTGGCGGTTGTACACATTTTAGCATGGGAAGAGGAAAATTTTTGGGTTGTTATTGGTCGTCAAGATGGGTGTTGTAGAAGGGGGTTAATTTACAACGTAAATTTATCCTTCCTACCTATGCAGAACCATGGTCTCCAATACGAGATTCACTCTCCTCTGCCAATTGCTTAGCCTAGCCTACCTAATGCATCCATGGATCCAATATAGTTATACATTGTTGTTGTTGTTACTTTGACAGTGACCCCATTTTATTTGTTTTTTTATGTATGGTTTTTCTCTTACTTCACTTTGCCATTCTCAATGGAAATGGCATGCCATTTGAAAACCAGCATTAGGATCAAACAAAGCATAACTTGCATTTGTCATTTGTAAATTTCTTGCTTGTTGCGATTATGTTCTTTTTCTATGAAAATAAAAGAGTTTGCTTATTAAATTTAATTGATTATATGTGCGTTGACAATTTTTGTAAAAAAATAGTCTTGTATAGGTTGTATTTGTGTAGTTCTACCATAGATTTATTCTTCTCTTACCTAAGCCCTTGCGAATTTCATATTCTACGTAATTATTTCAGCTTTCTATGTCTCGATGCCTTGCTATTCTTTTTTATGTTGTGTTTTGCTTGATTGTAACTTGGTTCTCAAAACAAGTGCCTTTGTTTGAGCAAGGAATTGGTGTGTGTAGATGAGATTTTTACTTGTGTGAAGCCACACCAATACATCCCTAGATGGATAGTAGGCGTGCAACAACAATTTTTTAAAGTTTCCCACCAAGACAATCACTCCCTTTCCAACTAAAATCAAACAAGGTGACTCTTGCTCTTTTCTTATTGCTTATGTTTGCATTAAATTTCCGAAGGCACAAAAATATTTTATCTTGAATTTTTTTAAAAATTTCATAATTTTGAGTCTGTTTTGATTGACAAAAAAAGTAAATGGCGCATATCAATCAAACTGAAACAAAGTAGTTTAAATTTCCTTATCATTCTCGTAACAAACTATGATGGAGTTAACTATTTGTAGGCATGATATGTAATTTATCTACAATGCTTCTAATGTCACAATCATAAAATATCTCCTTTTTGTACATATCTCTTACATTTTCCTATGTTTTTTTCTTTGCAGAGTGCATCTTTTCTCCCTCTTTATGAGCATACAATGTCCACTCCAAATACAAGAGCAAAAAGATGACAATACCATGCTAGAAATCGGGAACACATAAATGCTATGCATCCTAAACAATATGTTTCCCATCGAAACACGCCACACGGCCACTAAAATTTGTAATTGCTAACCGGTAAAAAAGGGGAACATCTCCTTCCTACAACCCTAATAGATTCTCCTCCTTCTTTACAAGACAATGCCTTTGTCTCCGAGATTACCCTATTTTAGTTCCTTCTCAAGAAAATGTATGCATTTTCTCTACACAAAATCTTCCATCTCAACTCACTCCTTTCAATTTGCACCTCCCCAAGGACATCCTTTTCATATAAATCCTACACCTTCCTTCCTAGAATCAGCAAGCTCTTACTCTTTCGGGTTGCATAAGATGTTTTCAGCTATGCCACTAGCACCCTTCCTCTTTCATATATGTATTCATTGTCCTCCACTCCACTCTAAATATTATCATAAAATCTTATCCCACCGTCGAGCTATGCCTAACAGTTTGCAAACTCCACCTTATGTGGAAGACCAAACACAATTTAGAAAAAGGATAGATCTTCTACCAAGCCCAAATGCATGCTCTGAATGTTTTGAAAACTATCCTAGGATGAAAACTAGATTCTCAAATGGCTTGCACAAGTGCATTAGATGTTACACTGAACGAAATGGCCACCGATTCTCAAAATGGAATAACATGCACCCTGGAGACTAGCCAGAGGTTTTTCGTTGTCTCACACAAGTTGAGGAGATGCTTATAGCAAGAGTTAATCCTATTCTGCAGGTCATCCTAAATGAGGGGAACAATACACTTATAATTTCCATACCATCAGCTTTCCTCAAAACATTTCTTCTATTGCTAAATATCTTCCTTGCCATATTTTTAATCCTGGAATTATTCTTGTAGAATAAGAAGGGTAACAATACAAAATTATGACTTTTTCCAAAGAAAAAGCTATGTGTTGAATGCCTTGAAATAAAAAGTAGCCAATGACCCTTACTATAAAGATGTCCTTCTAGATGATGAGGCGATCTCTTCATTTCCAGATATACCCACAGATGTATCCTCATTACTGCACTCTATAACATCCAATGTTTCAACAACCATGCAAGCTATTTTACGAGTCGATATTGGGGACACTATTGTTAATGATTATGTAAAAGTGTAGGCATCATCGTTTGTTCTGGCCATTCCTAATACAGGAAAAAAATGAAGAGATATAAAAGTTTTTGCTTTTTACAAGGCCATGATCTCTATTCTCTTTTCCATGGCCTAAACTTGGTATGTCTCTAATTAATGAATACAACATAGAAGGGTTGTTTTCTATGGCATTCCCAACTTTATTTCCAAATGGTCAAGCTATGTTTAGACAACCCCGCATCAAAAGTATCCAAATGCATGAATATGCCCTACATTTGATGCGTTTCCATGATGTTCACTTTCGGAGGCATCCCTCGCTTCAGGTATTTCTTGCTTAACCTTATGATGCGACATAGGATCCAATCCACCAATGTTTTTTTCATGAAACAAAATGTTGATAGCTGCCTTCTGCCAACTATAGGTGAACTCCGTAAATATTTTCTTGATTCTCCAAATGATTCCCTTCTAGATAGTTTTATGAGATTTAGATCTAGCCTACATGGCACAAGATATTATTGGGGAAAGTGTCGCATAGAATTAGTTTATATGATTAATCAAATTAGATCATCGACTCTTTTCTTTACCCTTAGTGCCCCTAATAGTAAATGGCCCAATCTTCACAAAGTTATGCCTAGATTTCTGCCACATGAGGCTTGAGAAGAAAAATGCTAGAGATTTTTTAATGTTGTCAACAATCATCACATTGTATCTACATATTTGCATCAAATATTCACAATATTCCATGAAGAATTTTTATAGACGCATTTGGGTGCAAAATACTACCGGTACATGTGAAAAAAACTAATTTCCCTTTCCCCATTTTTACCTTCTCATAATTGCTTGGCTTGGTAATGTTTTTCTCTCCTTAGGTACGAATGGAAAAATAGATACTCTAAAAATGTTCAAGGATTCTTTTGGCTACAAAATGCACCAAATGTTGATACATTAGACAAGAACAATGAAAATCATGCCAACAAAAATATCTTATTATGACAACTATGTTTCCACATGGAATCCTTGTAGTCAATTATTCATAAATGGAGCAATGTGTCGATCCATCATCGATGAATTTTTTCTAATGGACATCCTCGCTATATTCCTATAAGTTCTCATCAAGACTACGAGGAATTTCTGAACCGCATCCAATGAAACACTAAATGCTACGAAGAAACTTGTCTACCAAAGATAAGGTCTTCATTATAATGCTAGTACAAATATCCTAGGGACCTTCAACCTACGTTCACTTTATGTAGGGAAGAAGATGGCAAAAAAAAATACATCCCTTCTCACAATTATGACATATTAAAATCCACAACAAAGATATTCTTTTGATATGTTGAGTTATTCTTAACTTCCAACCAGTTCTCTCTTAGTATGTAGTATTACGGTATATAGCAAATATGCTTCCAAATATGAGAAAAAATTACAAAGTTATCACAATATTTTGTCATGCATTTCAAACATTACAGACTCATTGAACCCATCCTCCAATGATTTCTGAAAGTTTTTCTCACAGAGCATAATTTAATGTGACATTAATGCATAGGATACTTGTCATATGTTGCATAAGTTGCCCCTTGTTCTATGCAGCAAAAAATTTATATCCCTCAATGTAGGGAAAACAATTCAACATGTTATGGTTTATGAAAATGATCTAGTAGAATCATCATCCTTATTCGATGCATATAAGAAGTCACCCATCACATTATAAAACATATCCCTCATTGAGGAAAATCGCAATTGGTCTTATAATGCAAACCGTATTGGGGAAAAGTGGAGGTTGTGTCAAACAACAACTATTGTACATGTCACACCCAGGTTCTATAAGATCCCTTCAAAGGATTCTTCTTCTTTTGAATTATTCTATTGGAGTAAACTTCTATTAGACAAGCCTTTCCACAACTTTTACTATGATATTGGGCTCATACACAATGAAATCATTACTAATTGGGAGACTATGCAACCCTCATATCATCCATGACATGTCCTTTGAAGCTCCTTCAAATAAGTGAATCATCTTTTAATGATTAATCCTCAAGTGAAACTCCAACACATGGCCCCATCTCATTGGATAAGTGGGAACTCATTCCCAACTCCACCCTAACACCAATATACAACTTAATGAACTACAAATGCTTTGGGACATAGTGACTTGATATCTAATTTAAGCTGGAATACATACAACATTTTTGAAACCCCCGAGAGAAAAAACAAACTCTTTCATTGAATTCAACAAGGGGATAACCACAATAAATTCTACCCAACAATATTCCTCAATAATGTAAAAAGCATATTTCTGCCAAAAAAGCCTTCCTTCAATACCATGCTATATCATAGTGCACATGGAGATAAACTCCATCATCTTAGGCTTATTATTCAAGGGACAACTGGAAAAAGTAAATACTTCCTCATCAATGCACTAAGGACAAGTTTTGCAACTCCCAATAATCATAATAGGTCCACCCTTCTATGTATCGTTCCCACTGGTGTTACAACATTCAAAATTTCATCTACTAAAATCCAAGCAAGTTTTTGAATAGCAATTAAATAAGTGAAACCATTAGATGGAATGTCATTGAAAACTTTCTAAGAATCATCAAAGATTTGCACTATGTTCTTATTGATGAAATGAGCTTTGTAGGTCCAAAATTGATTTACCTAATTGATCTCTTACTTCATGAGGATTTCCCGATGAGAAAAATATAACCTTTAGTGGAAGGTCTATCATTTTTAGTGGGGACCTCGGTCAACTAACTACTTTGAAGAATATTCCCATGTATGTTGGTCACTCATATTGTACATGGATTTTGGAAAGGTTTCAATCAATGCAACAATCACTCTTGACATCTTTCGACAACAAGGTTCGACTCTTTTTAGGAATATTTTCGGAACATTCTTCACAACCTTTGAAATGCAGAGCCAAATTTTAATTATTGGGAGACACTCATGTCACACAAAATAAAAAAATTCCCTCAAGAAATAAAAGAGTTCTAGACATCACCACTTTTTTTCTCGATTAATGAGATTGTGAACCACAACAAAAAATTGATGTTACGCTCTTTAGCTACCGCCATCACTCGTTGCAATGCACAATACAAAAGACAGATAATTTATTTTGAACGTGATTATGACCAATTTCATGGTAAAATTTTACTCTATAATGGTGAAAAGATTATGTTAACATCTAATATTTGGGTTGGGGCATGCCTTGTTAATGGTTCTATTGGAATTTTTGTTTCCATCATCTACAATTCAAGTTTCTATCCACATGATCTACATTATTATTTTTTTAATCATTTTGAAAGATACATTAGAATATCATGGGACCCAAAAATCCTTTCGACATTCTGATCACACCCATTTCTCATGTGTCTCGAAGGTAGCTCCCACTTAAAATGGCTTGGGCCCTCAAAATACATAAATATCAAGGCCTAAATTTTGACAGGGAAACTATTAACATTGGAGATACTGAACAGCAAGGGATTACTTTCAAAGATATCTCAAGAGTACAATGCCTTCAAAACCTTTGTATCTCCCTCAAATTTTATTTTGAAAGGTACTCAAATATAGCTCTTGGGACATACGTTCACTGCGTAAAAGAGAAGAACTCAAACTTCTTCAATCGCAACTATCCTTTCCATCATAACACATTACTCTTTCCTTCAACACTCATTATTCTTTCCTCTTCTCATGTCATGTTCCTCCACCATTCCCTCTAGCATCTTTTTCTACATAATTCATCTTCCTTGTCTACATGCTCTTAAATAACTTTCATAAAGCTTTTTCCACCCCTGTTGGTATCTCCATTGTACCTTCGTGGTGTGATTTCTAGTAAAATAAATATTTTTATTATTTTTGGTATTTTATCCATCGACATGAGGCAATAAATCATCTCCTAACCTACGATGAAATAATGAAACACATTAGGTGCCCATTTTGGTAGTTTGAAAATTTAATCAAAATCTACATTCCCATGAGTGTGTGGATAAACATTTTGGAACAACATTAGAAAAGCCATCGTAGTGAAGATATTTGTGATGGTTGATTGATCCATTGTGGGAGAAACTAAGAATACCATGAAAATATATGGTGACGATGAGATATGGTAAAAGGAAGGATTTGGTTCTAGAAGAGAGAGCAATGATCGACATGAAGGGTTGGGCCATATATTATCAAAGATCATGTTACAATTTTTTTGGATAGTCCTCAAGTATTAAACATTTTCTTACATTGTGTGTATGAAAATAGAGAAAATTTTCACACTTCTTTGCTTCCACTAGAATTTTATAGGTTATAAATAGTGATTTATTTGGACTAGTTAAGGTACCCTCACATGGAAATTTTTTGTTTTATGCATCTTTCATAGATGATTATTCTATCAAGAGTAGGTAATGCTTTGACATGAAAAATTTATGATGTTTTTAAAACCTTTTAAAAAATCAATGAGCTCGTTGACAAATGGGATGAGAAAAGTTTATTTTTTTACACATATATAATGGATGGGAGAATTGTTTAAATTAATTTGATTAATTATGTGAAAAATGTAGAATAGTTAAGCTAAAGACAATTCCTTATAATCCATGGCATAATGGAATGGTAGACTACATGAATAAAATGTTGATGGATAAGGCCCTAAGTATGTTAAATGGTGTCATCTTAAATCATGAGTTTTGATTGAACTAGTGGTTATTGCATGTTATGTTTGAACATGTCATCTACATCATCATTAGTGGATAAGATTTTTGAACATGTTTCCATTGATGCCAAGGTGTCATATATGTCAAAGGGTGATTAAATATGAGCATGATATATCATTAATGAAGTAACATAGGTTAACGTCTATTCTTTTAGGATGAGTGATAGAATTTTAAGAAAACTAAGTACTCATGCATGTTTTCTTCTTTATGGTCTCATGGTTCATAGTTAGGTAGGCATGATTAGCATGTATGTTCTAGCTTGTGTGATCCAATGTTGGTATGAGGTTGATATGATCTAAATAAGGTACAGTGGAGTATTTAAATGGTGTAAGAGTGTTCCTAAAAAAATTTCAAGTGCATAAAACATGTGACATGTCATGAAGAAGTTCAATCAGGGGTCTAATATTAGCATATTACAAGACCTAGTACAAATATGGGTAGGGTGACATCGAGAAGTGAAAAGAACAGGCCAAGAGGAGTGAATATGAACATGAGAAAAATTGTGTGACATTATATATGGATGTGATAAAGGTATAAAAGTGCATGGAAAAGGTGTTAAGGGCACATTTAAGGTCCATTGATGTAAGAAATAAAAGGCAAGGAGATAGAAGCATGGAAGACCGGTAGGAGATTGATTGTAAGGTGGTTGAAATAATATGGTAATTTTCATAGGTGGATAAGGTTGTTGCAAATGTATGAATAAATTTTCAGGTCGGGGTCTCAGGATAGAACCAAAGTTTGTGTTTTGAGCTTTCACCGAGCTCTTAAAACAACAATTTCAATCTCGATATGCAACTTCAAGTGTTAACCCACATGTGTGTGGTTTTTATGGGGACTCTATCACTTGGGGAAAGTTGAAGAGGTATGTTAAGAATTTTTTCCAAGTGGGATGAGGTAATTTTATCATAAGAGATTTATGAATAAACATTAAGAAGCCAATGTGGTATAAACCCTTCTAAAATCCTAGGTTGATAGGATTAGACAAAATATTGATCAACTGGAAAACATTATGTGATTGTTTGGGATTATAGATAATTCTCTAGAGATTCCTCGATGGTGGTGGAGCGTTCTGGGTATTAGGTTATCCTACAGAAAACCCTAGTTTGTGAAGACTTTACAATATGCTACAGTCATGAGTTAAAGGTGTAATAGTGAATAATTGGTTAAGAGAAAGTATGGGAGTCATGCTATATGTCAGGAAAAAAGTTATGAATAGGTTCGATACAATAAAATAACAACCTCTTTCTTTGAAGGTTTCCTACCACTAAAGTGCTAATGAGGCAAAACCTAGTCAAATTACTCAAGAGGGGTTCTAGTGTGTTTACATGTTGTGATGGTGTAAATGACATATGGATATGAGATAGAGGTCATGTATGATTTGTGATAGATCACATGAGGATTGGAAGTTGAGTTCATTTTGAAACCCTAGAGGTCTAATAGGCCTATCTAGACAAGCTAAGAAGGTATGAGGTTTGAGTATGCAAGTGTTATATATCTTAAGTGGCGAGATGAATTTTTGTGAACTTGAAACATGTTTTTCATTTCCTTGAAGAGACCTTAAAATTATTAGAAGAGGTTTTAGGTGATATTATAGGTGTTGAAGTCTTGAGAGCTCAAGACTAGTTATTGAGGCCTAAAGGTAGTTTTAAGTGTCTTGGAAACGTGAAGGGTTTGAGGCCTAAAAACTTGAAATAGAGGATTCCGTGGATGTTGTGAGGACCTTAAGTTCAATATTTTTCCATACATGTTCCATATATTCCTTGATGAGGTGTTTTTATCTTCTAACTTGCCCACTTATGAATACTTTTTAATTAGGTATATAGAACTAATTTGAGGAACAAACCTAATGGAGTGGTTGACATTGATATTTGACATTGCAGAGGTTTTAAAGCATGGATATTGTGTTATGAATATGTTGCTTAGGTTTCTATATCATATTTCACGTTGGTAAAATTGTTAAGTGCACATGAAGTTTAAATTGTTACCATTAGGTGAACACCTAATGTTTAGGTCCAATTGAGAAGCATTGTGTTGTAATGGCTTATGAAAACATTTGTGGTTATATATTGTATTTTTAAAATGTATATAACATGTCCTATTATGTTTTAAATTACTGGCCTTTATTTTCAATTCATCATTCCCGAACTACAAAGGTTTGAGCATGTAACTTGTATAAATGTATGCCATGACAAGGGGAAATCTAGTGTAGAGGATAGAGAGTGTAATGAGCTAAGATAGAATAAGGAAGAGGTGTTTGAGGACTTAAAGGGAATAATTGAAGAGTATAAAAAGTTCCATGAAAAGCTAGCAAGGGAAGATAGGTTGTACTTTAAGGTCATATGACCTAATCAAAGCACACATTGGTGCATGTATGAGTGAGGAAGGAGAAGGCATGGTTTGAGAGGTGTATGAGTGGAAGGAGCTAAAGGAGTGGTCATCATCAATTGTTGATAAATAATTTTTAGAGGTGATATTCATATTGAGGCAGCTAAGTGGGTTTTGGTCATCTTGGGGATTGTAGCCTCCTTGTAGGGTGGGAGATCTAGTAAATAGGGGTTGGTGCTTCACTAAAGTGTTACGGGTGGGTAATCCTTGTGAAGTGGGTGCTTCACTAAATATTTTTTATATTATGTAATATATGAATATTTTTAGTGTTTTTATTCCTCTTAAGGGTTTCACACATACATCTTTTGTTCCCATCTTGATTTCTCATGTGTATGGTGTTATGTGCATTCTCTTTATTTCTTAATTTTTAATGGTTTATCGATGTTCATGTGTGATTGAAGTAAAAATTTTAAAACACCAACTAACCCCCTGTCATTGATTGTTGTTCCAACAATTGGTATTAGAGTGAGGCCTCTAAGCCAATATTAATAGTCCTGAGGTGATCCTTGAAGCGTAATGGGGATGCCATGGAAACTTTTTCATGAAATATATAATGGAGAAGATTGGGTTCTCAAAGAGAGTTATGGAAAAATATTAGGTGGATAAGGACAATGAACCTTTGAATAGTACAAGGTATGTAAGTTCATTGAATAAATTTTTCTTTTCATGTAGTGGGTTTGGTCATAGAGAAGCTGCGGACTATTGTCTTTATTCCCCATTGAAAACGTTCTCAAGCATCATGTTCAAAGGAGCTAAGAAGGATGTTAAAATCAGAAATCAGCTAGAGGATGTACATAATAAAGATGAATACTATACTCATTATAGTACAAATGTAAAAAGTGAAGAAGAATCATTGATTTTTCAAACTACATTTCACTCTTAAGATGACGACATGATTTGGTACATTGATAGAGAATGTTTGGGTCACATGCAAATAAATCAAAATAATTTTTTTCTCATTAAAAGGAGAACTTATAAGGATTAGTAAGGTTTGGTGATGATAAATCTATTAAGATAGCTAGTAAAGAAACATTGAGTTTGGATAATGGAAATATCATAATAGGAAATGTTCGTAAGTATAAGGGGTGATTCATAATTTTCTTATTGTGATTCAGATCTATAGTTAAGGGAAGATAATATAGCAAAGGATGTGATATAATATAAGTCAAATTAGGATATTTGGTTTTCAAGGCCAAAAGGATTATAAAAACATGCATATTTTGAATGAATTAAGAAAGAGAGATGTTTCATGAGATAGAGTGATGAAGGGTGGCTTTGGCATAAGAGGAAGAGGCATTTAAACTTTAACATTTTGGTCAAGATTAGTGCAAGAAGTGTGTAAGGAATGTGTCTAAGATCAAAAAACCTACGAGTAGTTTGTGTAAAGCATGGCAACATGGAAAGAAAACTAGGAGGAAGTTAAAATCCAAGGAATATTCTAACTCAAGTCCTCTAGAGTTTATGCATACTGATCTATTTGGATCCATCGGTGTTTAAGGTATACAAGGTGAGAGCTATTTGATGATGCTTTGATAGATGATTACATAATGATGACTTGGATGGAATTAATGAAGGAAAAATAAACGATCCTTAACAAGTTCAAAGAATTAAAAACATTCATTTAAAATGAAAAGAACGTACATATCAAATGTTTGAGATCCGTTAGATGAGGTGAGTCTTATTGTAATGGATTTGATGACTATTATGAAGAACATGGTATTAGAATACAATTATCATTTTCTAGGACACCCAAATAGAATGGGGTAATTGAATTGAAAAATATGTTATTCAAGCAATGATAAGGACTATGTTGAATGAATCAAAGTTACCGATAGATTTCAGAGAGAGGAAAAAAACATAGTTGTATACATCTTGAATAGAGGACAAATCATGGTTATTATAGATCATACTCCATATAAGCTATGAACAGAAGATATACCAATGTAGAACACCTTATGGGATTTAGGATTAAGTTTTTCATCAAAAGGGATGCATAATATAGAATAAAATTTGAATCAAGAGCCAACGAAGGAAATTTTTGGGTTACTCGGAAGTAAGCACAACTTTTCAGGTGTTACAAAAATAGACTTCAAAAGGTAGTAGGAAGCACAAATTTACAAGTTGATGAGACATGCCCAAGTAGGTCACAGAAAAATCCACATGTGGTGAAATCAAATGATACTAATGAAGTAAAAAAATCATATATAGAAGATGAAGAGGTTAAGGAAAGAAAAGACACAAAAACATCTTCAAGGAAAGTACAAAAGGATCATCACAAGACTGAGATTATTATTAATAAGTAAGTTGTTTTACAAATAAGAAGAAGATTGGTAAGTGATCTGAATTAAGTAAAATATTCTTTGTTATCTAGAATTGAACCTAAAATCATTCAAGAAACATGTAAAGATGAGTGTTGTGTGAGTTTCATGAATGAATAATTATATCAAATAGATAAAAATGAGACTTGGGAGCTTGTTCCTATCCCTAAAGATAAAAATGTCATTGGCACTAAATCCATGTTTAGGAATAAGTTGGATGAGAATGGAAAATTTACTAGAAGTAAATCAAGATTGGTATGTAAAGGTTATCCATAGGTGGAATATTTAGAATTTGAAGAAAAAATTTCTCCGTAGAAATAACGAAGGCTATAAGACTATTTTTGGCCTATGCATGCTTTAAGGGACTTAAAATGTATTAGATGGATGTTACGTCACCCTTCTTAAATGGAAAATTTGAAGAGGATTTATAAATAGAAGAACAAAAAAATTCTATTAATAAGTGATCAAGACTATCTATTCAAAGTGAAAAAATATCTCTTTGATCTAAAATAAGTCCCTAGTACTTGTTATGTTGAACTAGATAGATATTTATTAGACCAAGGTTTCAAAAGAGGTGAAACATATATCAATATATACATAAATATATAAGGAGACCATCACTTGATTTCGGTGGTTTATGTAGATGATATTATCTTTGGAGGAGATGATAAACAAATGAACAAGGATTTTTTTCATGTAATGAACGAGTTTGAGATGTCCATGCTTGGAGAACTATCACTTTTCCTTGGACTACAAATTATTTAATCATAGAATGGAATTTTCATTTCACAATCAAAGTATATAAGATAAATGTTGAAATTTTTTTGAATGGAGGATCATAGGCATGTTATTAAACTAATGACTACATGGTGTAATATTAGCAAAGACGATGAATAACCATAAGTGGATCACACAAAGTATATGTCTATGATTGGATTATTATTGTACTCCACTACTTATAGGTGTAAAATTATGCAAGTAGTAAGACTTTTAGAGATATTTCAATCTGATCTAAAGGACATCTAATTATAGGTAGTCAAAAGAATTTTTAGATATCTTCAAGGGAATATGGAGAATGGATTGTGTATATCTAAGAAGAAAAGGTTTTCACATGATAGCTTTTACTGATGCTAACTAGATAGGAAATGAATATGATAGGAAAATAAATAGTGGTAGGGATTTCTTCCTAGGATAATTACTCATTTCAAGGTCAAGTAATAAGAAAGGGTTAGTAGCCTTATCTTCTTATCAAGTTGAGTATGTTGCTGGTGTTTCATGTCGTACTCAACTTTTTGGGATGAAACACACCCTAAAAACTTAAAAGTAGTGTATAGTCCCATTCATAAAAAGTACAATAAGTGTGTAAATAAATATCATCATGCATTCAAGGAATAAACATATTCCCATGATGTATCATTTTATAAGAGATAAATTGAATGAAAAAGTGTAAGACTTAGTATGTACCAACTAATGATCAAATTGTTGATATTTTTACCAAGTCACTACCAAAGGAATAATTTAAACATATAAGGTATGAATTGAATTTGATTCCTATATCCAACATTTGTTTATGAATTCAAGGACTCCAGGGAGATAAGAAAGTAAATTTTTAGCTCTAAGTGCATGAAAATGGTATAAAAGGTGTGTGAAGAGAAAATAAGAAGATGAAGTAAGCATAAGTCAAGGGAGAGTATGATTCTTCTCTATATGTTGTAGTCATGTAAAATAAGGTTTGCATCACCTCAAGTAGGAGCTATGTTAACTCATGTGGTGTTTCTCAATTCAAGTAAAGTCATAACAAACATTGTTCTTAAAGTATTAATGTTCGTGTCTAAGGATCAATCATCAATCTTAGTGCTAAGAAAGTGGCCAACATGACATGGGAGTTATGTAAATATTCTTAGTACGTTTTTATATTGTTGCATGTCCACATGAGTTGTGAGACCTTTTTAATTAATGCAAAAGGGGGGAGAGAAATCCAAAAAGGAAAAATGTGTTTTGAAGGTTTTTAGAAGATTGGTTTCCATTAATGAAAAAGGGGAGATTTTTTAAGTTGTTGTCATTGATGTCAATGGTGTAATAGTTTTCAAAGGGTGGTTAGGTGTGACCATGAGTTCTCATTTCTGAATTGGAATATGTGAAGGTTGATTAGTTTAGGATGAGTGAGAGAATATGAGAAAAATAAGTAGTAATGTGTGTTTTATTCTTTATGGTATCATGGTGTATATTTAAGTAGGCATGGTCATGATGTATGGTCTAGTGTGTATGTTATATTACTGGTATGAGGTTCTTTATGATGTCAATAAGGTACATACAAATATGGAAAGGGTGTAAGATTGTTCCTAATATTTTTTCAAGTGCATAAAACATGTGGCATGTCATGAAGCAATTAACTTAAGGCCTAGTCTTAGAATATTTCAAGGCCTAGTGAAAGCAAGTGTATGGTGACATTTATAAATGAGTAGAATGTGACAATAGGAGTGAGTATGAATATGATAGAAGTTGTGTGACAATTCATAGGAGTGTGAGGAAGGTGTAAAGGTGCATGGTACAACTGCTGAGGGCAGATTCAAGCTCCATTGAAGCAAGAACTAGAAGACAATGAGATCGAATCGTGGAAAACCATGTAGGATATAAATTTTCCAAGGTATTCGATATCATATAAGCATTGACATATGTGGATTAGATTTTTTAAAGGTATGAAAAATGTATCAAATCAAGGGTCAAAGGAGAGAGCTTGATTTTGTGTTTTGAGCTCTACCGAGCTCTCAAAACATAGATTTTAAGCTTGATATGAAAATTAAAGTGTTCACCCACATGTGTGAGAGATTCATGGGACTCTTTCTCTTGAATAAAGTTTAGAAGTTGTACTACAAATGTTTTCCAAGTGTAATCAGGTCATTTGATCATTAGAGCTTGATGAACAACTCTTAATAAGCCTAGGTTCTTTTTAGATCTAAATGGTGTGTAAAATATTATGTTAGGGGTTGGGATTGTATACAATTATCTAAAAAATTATCAGATGGTGTTTGTGTGTTCCAGTGTCGGGGTATGATATAGGAAAACCCTATTTTGTGAATAATTTATATGTACTCTCATGAGTTGCGGGGTCATAGTGAGAAAATGGTTAATGAAAAAGTTCAGAGTCAATCTAAATCTATGGGAGAAGTTCTAAATAGGTTTGGTATGGTAAAATAACAAACCCTTTTGTCCCAAAGTAGCTTATGGCTAAAGAGATAATGAGGTAAAAACTAGTCATATTACTTATAAGGGGTTCTGTGTGTTTTCATGTTGTGATGGTGTAAATGACATATGTACATGAGGTAGAGGTCATGAATGATCTTTGAGATCTCCTACAAGGATTGGAAGTGGAGTATTCATGTTCAAAACCTAGAGGTCTAATACGCCTATCTAGAAAATCTAAGAAGGTCCGAGGTTTGAGTATGCTAGTGTTATATTTCTTAAGTCACATATGAGTTTTATTATTAAACATGTTTTTCATGTCCCTATAGAGGTGTTCTAAGCATTATAATAGGTTTGAGGTGATGTTAAAGGTGTTTAATCATTAAGATCTCAATCTAGTTCTTGAGGCCTAAAGGCATTTTTAAATTGTCCTTGAAAAGTGAAGGGTCATTATCCTAAGACCATGAAAAAGATCATGCCATGGATTGTGTGAGTATCCTAAGGTCAATATGTTTCCATAAATGTTCCATATATTCCTTAGTGAGGTTCTTTTGTGAGCTAACTTTTTCACTTTTGAAGATTGGTTAATTAGGTGCATAGACCTAATTAGAGGAGCAAGCCTAATGGAGTGGTCCACATTGAGATTGGACATTACAGAGGTGTACAAGTATGGAGATGGTTTTTTTAATAAGTTGATGAGGTTTCTAGGAGTGTATAGTTCCTTTGTGAATATGTTGAGTGACGATGAAGTTCTAATTGTTACCGTTAGGTGTAGACCTAATGTTTAGGCCTAGTTAAGAAGTATTGTGTTGTAATGGCTTATGCCGACCTATATGGTCATATATTGTAATTTGAAAATGTATGTAACATGTCCTATTATGTTTTAAATGATATACCATGATGGTCAACATAGACAGTTTTGGGAATGTAACTTATATAAATAGAAGGCACGACAAGGCCAAACTCTAGTGTAGATGATAGAGAGTGTAATGAGATAAGAGAGGATAAGGAAGATGTGTTTTAGGGATTAAAGGGAATCAGGGAAGAGAAAAATAATTGCCACAAAAATATAACAATCAAAGAGAGGTTTTACTTGAAGGTGATATGACCTAATAAACACACTTTGGTGCATATATGAGCGAGGAAGGAGAATGAATGGTTTGAGATGTATATGAGTGAAAGTAGTTCAAGGATGCTTGTCATCATTTTTTGATAAAAAAATTTCAATTCAATGATCTTCATAGTCAGGTGGCTAAGTGGGTGCTTATTAATCTTGGGGGGTTATATCCTCCTTATAGGATTGGTTCTCTAATAAATAGGGGTTGATGCTCCTTGTGGGGTTGGTTATCCTTGTGAAGTGGGTGCTTTATTAAAGAAATATTTTTATTGTGTAATAAATGTAGAGGTTTTAGTGGGTTTTCTTTCCCTTGAGGGTTTACCACATACATCTTGTGTGTACTATATTTCTCATGTGTATGATTGTATGAGCATTGTCTATGATTCATAATTCTTAATGGTGTATGGATGTGCATGTGTGATTCAATGAATTTTTTTAAAACATTGATTCACCCACCCACCTCAATGATTGTGATTCCAAAAAAGAACCCATAGGAAGATTGGATGGAGAAATAATCCATTTATTTAATATGTAACATCAATTTATTTTGAAGCATATATACATATCCCAAAGGACAAGAGAATGAAATTATACTAAATGCATAAAATGCGTATCTTTTTGGGCATGGAAATGTTTTGAAGATACAAGATTTGGAATGCATGAATAAAAATGCTTTCTACAACTGAAATGTTGATTTAAGGGAATAACATGGAATGAAATACATTTTAGATAAATATTTGGAATATACAACTTAAGATTTAAAAAATAAAAGTTAAAATATCAAAAGGTGATCTCACCACACGGTATCAAGGAGAGGTTAGAGAGTTGATAGTTATACTAATCAAGTCATCTTGACGTAATGTCATCTTGGATTCAATGATTTAATGAAGGCAGTCAATAAAACTCAATAGAAATTTATCTTCAAGAGATAATAAATTTTTAAATAATAACAAGGTGAAATTGATAAGTAAATATGGATGATAGTTGTAGTTTTGGACTTAGAAGGTTGGTAAGAGTAAAAAGAGCACCTCATAATTTTAGCCCTCCGATTACCATTTAGTTTTCTATTATCAATGATAGGTAATCAACATCTAATGAAATTAAATGAACCTCTTGGATTAAATTAAAGTTTTGAATAAAGGATATGAAAGAGGAAATGGGGTATTAGATGAAGAATGATATAAGGTACTTGGTAAATCTACGTCTTAGAAGAAAATTAATGGGTTTCAAATTTGTTTTGAAGAAGAAATTTAAAAATATAGAAATTTATAGAAATATAATGCTTTCTTAGTTTCAAAAGTACTCTATCAAGCTATCGGGATTAAATTTAATGAGGTGTTCTCTCTTGTTGAATAATTGATTTGTATAAGATTTGTTATCGCTATTGTTGCAGTTGAAAAATATGAATATGGACAACATGGATGTTAAAATATCATATTTAAATGGGGAGCTTGAGGAAGAAATATTCATGAAGAAAAAAAAATTGTTCAAAAATGTCCTTGTATGGTTTGATTTAATCCCCTAGAATGTGGAATATGTATTTTCATAGATGTGTTCATAAACTCAAAGTTGAACGACGTAAGGTGGATCCTTTTGTGTAATTTAAAGGAGGGGATATTTTTAAAATAATATTTCTATATGACTAACAAGTATTTGATTACAAATGAAATGGAGATGATCAAACAAATGAAAGATCAAATTTTTGAGTATTTTGACATAAAGGATGCTTATGGTGCAAAGTTGAATGTAACATGGATATCAAAATGGATCATCCATGTTAGGCGTTGTGTGTTTTTTTGGTCATTTATGTCAACTCCATTGATGGAAATGTTTTTCATGAGGTCATGTGAGTCTCCATGAGGTGTGAATCAGGTGCCAAACATGAAGATTGATTGGTAGTGTATATTTTGGTTAAGTCTTAAGAGGCCCTAGAGCTTGGTTAGCTAGGTAGAGTCATAGTTTGTAATATCTTAAGTGAATTAAAGGTTATATTGATGTCTTACATTTTGCATGAGGTACATTACAAGGGTTTAAGATTTTTCATTTGGTTAGTATGGTTAGTTCATCAAGGTTACATGGCTGAGTCCTGGTCATTCCAGGATTGTTTCTAGCCCTAAATCATGTAGAAATAGCAAGAGGTGTGATATTTGAAACCAATAAATGTTGTTTTAGCATGGTAGTATCATGGTGGTAGTTTACCTCTAGTTTATGGTAATTTTCAGGTCAGTAGTTAGTGGTTTGGAGATGTTTCAGGGTCCTTAGGAAGGAAGAAGGTGATAAACAGGCATGTTGGCATGGGCAAGTCATTATGGCTAGAGAGTTTTAAAAATATTTGGGATGTGGTGAACATGAACTAGTACCATATATTTTCATGATGGTTGATGACCATTTTCATGTCATTTTATAATGGGAATTTCAAGATATGTAAGTTTTAACAAAAGTGGGTAAGTTACAATGTGATTTTAAAGCAAAAGTTGACTTTCTAATGCTCATTGTGAATTGTATGTTTTTCATGGGACCCAATGATCTTTGGGTATATTTTTCCATGGAAATAATAAGGATTATCCAAAATAATGATGTGTTTTTATATTCACATTTTTATGAATGATTGTTAATAAGGTAAAGTGGTTTGAAACCCTAGCTAAACCCTAGCTAAGAGTAGCTTGGAGAAAAGTGAGTATCAAGAGATTATGTTGATTGTTATTGAAAAAGTGATTATTGGATGTTGTAAATGAATCTTAAATCCTTCTAGAAAGGTATAGTAGTGCATGTTGAGATATGTGGGCCCGCCTTGAATTTTCTAGTTTCTAATGAGTTATATTTTAAGGAAAAGTTCTCCAATAATGATGAAGAATAAATTGACATTGTTTTTATCCCTTGAATTGTTCTAGGTGCCCATGATATTTTCAAGTCAAGGTTGAGGTGAAAAAGGGAAAAGTGTTCGGGGTATTTATGAAGATTAGTTTTGGGGTGGTTTCTAGTATTCTATGGTAAAATTACAATTGCGGGAGGTATATGTGGATTTAGGACTCCATTAAAGTTCATTTTGTAATATGGTTTAGATATTATTCCATTAGTATATAAAAATTGATATTTGGCTAAGGTATGCAAAATTTATGACTTAATATTTGAAAGGTCAAATCAGACGATGTTTGTTCTAGTAGGGTGTTAAGTGGCTATATAAGGCAAGTTGATGATTATGAGTTATTAAATCTTGATGAAGGTTTCAAATATCTTAGGAATTATGTCTAAGGGTGTTACATGATTTGGTCAACTATGGAAGTGTTTTTGGGGTGATGGAGTATGTCGACCCCATGTCAAGTTCTTGATACCTAGAAGGCGTAAGAAACAAATTGCAGAGATTAGATTTTTTGAAAGCCTTCCACTTAGAGTTGGAATGATTTATAATATATTATAAAAAGGTGATTATGATATATTTATAAAGTGGTATACATTTTTGGATTGGTGACTTAATTTTATAGGTCTTATAGATAAATTTGTGAAGAATAAGGTATGTTGGACTTCTAGATAGGTTTTAAAATGCTGAAAAATTCAAGTGGTTCGGTGCATGAGTAGAATGAGTTAATGCTTTATATAAGTTGTAGAGTGAAGAGGGATGCATTTTGTTCCTAATGAAGGAATTTAGAGATCTTGAAAGTGATAGAAAGGGTGTAAACTAGTTGAGTTTGTAAAATAGGTTTATAGGAAGTAAGATTTAGAGAAGAGGAAGGTACATGTGGTTTGAACACATGGATGTTTCATGATGTATAACATGCATGGATGTAATCTATCTGGTCATGTTATCCCAATTTTACCCCCCGCGGGGAAAAATTGATCAAACACGACCCGTATAGAAGAAAATATAAGAGGCATTTCAGTCTAACTGGCTCATAATCGATCCCAAACCTAAGGGGAAAATGGGCACAATAAGTGAAGAGAAGGGTCAAATATGAGGCCGAATGACACAAAGGAAACTAGAGGCTCAACAGAAAAATTAGAGAAAGACTCGAAGTTTTCAGACTTCACACATGAGTCGACTCAAAGCCAAGTAGCAGGTCAAGCGGAAGCCTCCACGTGGTCTGAACCCAATAAGGCAATGTTCACTCAAGGCCCTAAATCGGCTAAGTATGGAAGAGGGAGGATCCGAAGAGGTAGTGGGATCCTCCATGTTCCCTAATGGCACATCTCTAAGGATCGTGGTCTAATTCGGGTCCATGGACAAGTGCCACTCACCACATGGTTAGATTCGAAAAGGGGATAGAGTCGATCATTGAAAAGCCAAACCGATGAAAACCTCCATGCGTCATCTTGGTGTAACTTCAAAGTCAAAATATAGGGGTAGGTCCCAAATGTTCACCGAGCTTCCACATATCCGGAACCCAACATATTCACTCCTAAATAAGAAGAAGGGACCTAGCCAAAATGGAGAAAGTGGAGAAGACCCAAATCGGCTAAGTATAAAGGGGCTTGTGGAAGGTGCCACATGTCTCATCGACACAATTTCAAAGGATGTGACCCAAAGAGAGACCCCAAAATCATGCCATCCCTCCATGTGTCCAAGGTAAGAAAAGGGATGAACTTGGCCGTTTAATCGACTAAGTATAAGAGTGTTGGCGAAAGCCTCCACGTGCCTCATAGGCGTAATTCCAAGAGCATAATCCAAAGCGGGGACTCCAAATAAGCACCAGCCCTCCATGTGGTCGTGAGCCTCAAAAATTTAAATTTACCATTGAAAAGTATAAGGCCAATGAAAAGAACCACATGTCAACTTGGAAAAACCTTAAAGGTGTGACCCAAGCGAAGCATCAAATGTGCATGAACTCTCCATGTGTCTAGGGTCCATCAAAAGTCAAATGGGTAGCGGGCCCAAATTGGTTAAGTATAAAAGGACTAGGAGAAGCCTCCATGTTTCTCTCACATGCACCTCTAAGGTTCAAGCAATGTGGTCCCGCAGACAAGTGCCAACTTTCCACATGTCCCAGTTAAAAAGGAAATAGAGCCGATCATTGAAAAGTCCAAGCTCGGGATAGCCTGCATGGAAGCCTCCATGCATCATCTCAACATAACTTCAAAGGAAAAATCTAGAGGTAAGTTATAAAAACCGCAGGCCCTCCACTTGTCTAGAGCTCGAAAAGGAAGAACTCGACCATTGAAAATTTTAAACAGGCAGGCGAGCCAGTGGAAGGTGCCATGCGTTGACTTGGCACAACTTCAAAGATCAACTCTAAGGGTAGTCCCCAAAGGAGTGTTGATCCTCCACATGTTTAACGTCAGACATATGGCCCCACCAAACAAAAGGGACTTAGTCAAAACATGAAGAAACATAGCAAAGTTGTGGAAGGAACCACGTGCCTCTTGGGTGCTCTTTCAAGAGGAGAATCCAAAAGTAGTCCCCAAACATGCACCAGCTTGCCACATAGTTAGGGACCAAGAAAGGTAGTACGTCAAGTAGGCTAAGAACAATAGGGTCATGGAATCCTCCATGTGCCTCATCTCTCGTAACTTTAAAGGAAAAATCTAGGGTCAAGTTTCCAAATGAGCGTGAAGCCTCCACATGTCTCGGGTCAGGAAAAACATCTCTCGCCAACGAGAGGGTCTTAGGTAGAATACAAAGGAAATAGAGCAGGCCCATGAATGATGCCACATTTTTATTCTACAAAACTTCAACACTATTGAGGAGGGGGTAAAATATCAAGGTGCGCGAGGCTACCATGTGGGTCTTGCACGGATGGAATCTTTTAAATATTGTGAGCCTATGACCCTGATCTACAGATAGCCATATCTTTTTGATTGGAAGCTCAGATTCGAGCATGAAAGGATGTTTTAGAAATCCCCCAGTGCCTACTACTCACCTACCACCATTAATGTTTCGGCCCATAACTTTCAAGGCTTTCAAGTCTCCCACCTATCGTCATGATGAAGAATGGGCCTCTTTTCTTGCCCAATAAGGAATAACACATGGAAGCATGGGTTTTGTAGTGAATCCCATCTTTGTTGTAGGGATATTTCAATGCTTTCTATAGTGGTTAGAGTAGGTGGATTCAATGCATTGCAGGGGTGGTCAAGTAGGGTTCGAATTCTTCCCTCTATCATTCTCTCATTCTTCTATATATTATAAAGGAAGGGCATTTTTCAAGAGGTTGGTCATCTTTTCTCTCCGTCCCCCCTCTCTCTTTATTCCCTAGGGTGGAATGTGGATCCTAAGCCTCCTCTCATGGATTTGTAATGGCATTTTCTTTCCCCTTTCCCACTAATGGTGTACCATGTGAAAATTTTGAGCAATAAAACATTTTTTGTGATGCATTTTGTCCATGCTTTCTTATTTTATTGTCTCTTCTCACCTCTCATCGTTGTAGGGTATATTGTGCATACTTCTAGTGTCTATTGTAGGTTTTGGGAGCTATGTTTAATGGGTTGAAGTGGTGTTCTGTGTGACATTCATCTTTGGTCTGTGATGCATCTGTCCATCCTCTCCATTTCTCACCTCTCTCCATTTCAGGTAGTTGGATTTTTGATCAGCCACTTCCTTTTCTAGTGTATCACCACTTAGTGTAGGCTCTATTTTTATGTATTTTCTCTCTCCTTGTCTCCTTGGAAGGTTAGATTAGGATTAGATAGTTTTCCGCACTCACCGTAGTTTGTGGCAAGTAGTTTAGGAAGAAGAATTTGAATTTCTCCAAAGGGCCATCTCAAGTTCGCAAGTTCCACATCTTGAGAGATGGTCTAATGTTGTGAAGTGACACCAAATTCCCCACTCGGATAAGAAGACATTCTATGGGTGTTGTGATTTTTATACAATAGTTTTACAACTTCCAATGGGAGAGGTCTCGAAGCACCTTACCAATTCATTTCATCAAGTTGATGTGTTCTTGGTGAGATTCAGCCTTTTGAGGCACATGCAAAGCACATTGGCTACTCCATCCGGTAAAAATTCATCCTCCGAGTTACATATCTTCTTACCATCTATTTCCATCCATTAATCCTTCCTCATCTTTCATTTTCTCCCATTCCATGAAGTTGTGCAATCATTACTTCATCCCCAACTTGGAACTCACACTTGCAGCAATAACAGTGCAGTCCACCTCCAATGTATTTCACAATTCCTCCATATTAGCATTATGATCAGATTCAAAATCAGTATGGCAACCCCTATGAGTAGTACCGAGATCAGTTTAGCTATGGAACCTGCCAAGAGGAATATGGATGTAATGAAATCAACTACATTGAGAATTTTGTTTTGCAGGAGAAGATTAAAAAATTGGAGGCATGCATGGTAAAATCAAGGGCCACAGCACAAATGAAGGCATTCAGGATTGGTTGTGGGTAACCTTTTCCATGGGTTGGCCATTTTCCAAGACACTACAACCCACAGGAGAAGCTTGACTTCATCATTGAGATGTTGCCCCAACTTGTGTAGTGGGCTGAGGAGATAGAGGCCTACGAACTTGTTGTTAGGGAACCTTATTAACGGGTATGTTCTACACCATCATCTGGTAATTTTCTCTTCACTCCCAAGTAGCACCATCTCAACCTGAGCTTCAATTTCCAAGCTTCCCATCTTCTTCTCCTAGTGTTGAATCCCCTTCACAATCCCCTAGTCTTCCATCTCATCTTACTTCCTCTTCACTTTTCCCTTCCAAATATAAGTCCCCTCCATAAGACCTAAAAGCAATGCCTTCCCCTCCACCACAAATAAGGAAATAACTAGTGGATACCCCATCAAATAATCCTCCTACTCTCCCAAGTCCATGTCAGGTAGAGACTCCAAAAACCATTGAAGGAGAGTGATAAGAAGAAGAGCCAAGAAAATAAGAAATGATCAAAAACTTACTAAGCTTGGCTCTCAGGTTTAGGATTACAAAAATCCCCTTATTGGTTAATCCTATGGAGGAGGATGAAGTAAAGCCACAAGTGGTGGAAGCTTTAGCTACAACACAAGCATGGGAAGAAGGAGCTACTCCAAATCTAAAGGAAGAGATGTACATTCTGACTATGGAGGAGATTCATGTAGTTTTAGAGGCTCCAAGCGTGGAACAAGCCACTAAAGAACCTTCAGTTCTTCCTCTAACTTCATCCCCTTCAAGATCTAATGTCAAAGAAGATTTTGATATTTCAAAATTGATGTTTGAGGATGAGGGGAACCATGGTGATCAAATTATAGATCAGGAGGACACCATGGAGGAGGTTGAGCACATGTAGCAGGAAAACAAGGAGGCATATTATCTGTCTAACTTGGTGGATTGCTTTAATGAAGAGAAGCCCATAGAAATCACATCATTTTCTCCTTCGTCATCCACCTTCAAAGGACATGAGCCTGCTGCCATGAAGGAGAGCATTAAAGAACAACAACCTACACTTCATGACAGCCATCTGGAACGAAGGCTAGAAGATATGAATCTTCCATGTTCGACACAGGAGAAGGAAGGGAAAGAGATGGAGGATGTCATCATCTCTTCCAAACCATCCACCCAAGAAGGTCAGCAAGAAAACTCCAATATTGAATTTGAAATTGAGCAATGGACCGTGCCCAATCAGGTACTTGGTTTCATTAGAACCAAGGAGAAGCCAACACCATTCATGCTACTCTTGAGCATGAGGATGAGTTTCAAAGTACAAAGGATCCACCGTAATGCCTATTCAATTCAATTACAGAGAAACTAAAAGAGGTATTTTCTTGTTTCTAGTTGACACCTTGATGATTTGGGTGGAGGATCAACTTATAGTCAGTTTTTCACTCATACAAATAGCCATATTCAATGTCAAATCATTTGCATGGCTGCCCCTTTTGAGAAAGGGAAGCTACTCTCCTTCGCAGCTTGCAAGATTTCTTTGATTCCCTTTCTCTCTGATTATTGTAGGAGTAGGAGTATATTTTCTTTCAGTAGAACAAGTGCTTTTACACACTCTACATATTCCACTTGAGGTATGTATGATTTTTAGTTTTTGTACATAATGTGTGTTGTGGTTTTTGTTTCTCGTGCATAGTACATCTCTCGGGAAAGACCAATGCACCATTCCTTTAGTATTAGCACTAGGGAGACCCATAGTTGCCTATAAAAGTTGCTAATTTCAAAGGATCCAACTAGAGAGAAACTAAATTCATTTATCGAGGTAGTCCATTTCAGGGACAGATGAAAGCCCCAGGTCAATAAAATTTTCTACTCTCAAAACCTCATCTCCATGATTTTATTTAAAAAATTGAGAGTGTAGATAGTGAGGCAAGTTGAAGATCACCAAGTGCAAGTAGTTGGGCTCACGGCTTAGGTTCAAGATCAAGACTGTGGTCTTATTCATGAATCCATGCCCAGTGGATACTTTCAAGTCTACTAATTTCTTCATCTAACAGGAAGATGTCCCTGTGAGTTTCCAAACTATTATCAAACATGACCCTGCACAGAAGAAAATCTAAGGGGCATTTCAGTCTAGCGGGCTCATAATCAAGTCCCAAACCCGAGGGGCAAAGCGGGCTTGAAAAATGAAGAGCGGGGTCAAATATGATGTCGAACAACATAACGGAAACTAGAGGCTCATCTAGAAAAATCAGAGAAAGACTTAGAGTTTTGGACTTCACACACAAGTTGACTCAAAGCCAAGTAGCATGGTTAGCATAAGCCTCCATGTGGTCAGAACCTAATGAGGCAGTGTTCACTTGAGGCCCTAAATTAGCTAGGTATGGAAGATCTAGTGGAAGCCTCCACACATCCTAATGATGCATATCCAAGGGTCAGGGTCCAAATAGGGTCCATGGACAAGTGCTAGCTCACCACGTGGTCGATTAAAAAGAGGATAGAGCCGGCCATTTCAAAGTTAGGACCAGCGGAAGCCTCCGCGCGTCATCTTGGTGCAACTTCAAAGGAAAAATATGGGGGCAGGTCCTAAATGTGTGTTGAGCTTCCATGTGTCAAGAACCCAACATAGTCACTCTTAAATAGGTAGAAGGACGTAGCCAAATCAAAGAAAGTGGAGCAGACCCAAATCAACTAAGTATAAAAGGGGCCGCATGGAAGGTGCCACGTGCCTCATCGGTATAATTTCAAAGGGCATGGCCCAAAGAGAGACCCTAAACTTGCACCAGCCCTCCACGTGTCCAAGGTAAAAAAGCAAAAGCCATCATTTAATTGGCTTAGTATAAGAGTGTCGATGGAAGCCTCCACGTGCCTCATTGGCCTAATTCCAAGGTCAAAATCCAAAGCAGGGACCCTAAATAAGCACCAACCCTCCATGTGGTCAGACCCTCAAAAAGTTAAATCAGCCGTTGAAAAGTCTAGGGCCAGCGGAAAGAACCACGTGTCATCTCGGTGCAAATTTAAAGGTGTAACCCAACGTGGAGAATGAAATGTGAGCAAACTCTCCATGTGTCAGAGTCTATCAGAAGTCAAATGGGTAGTGGGCTCAAATTGGTTAAGTATAAAAGGACCAGTGGAAGCCTCCATGTGTCTCAATGGTGCACCTCCAAGGGTCGAAGAAAAATGCAGTCCCCTAGATAAGCACCAACTTTCCACGTGTCCTAGGCCCAAAAAGGAAATAGATCCGTCATCAAAAGTCCAAGCTCGAGACAGCCGAAGGAATCATCCACATATTATCTTGGCATAACTTCAAAGGAAAAATCTAGAGGCAAGTTCCAAATAAGCATAGGCCCTCAACGTGTCAGATCCCGAAAAGGTAGAACTCGACCATTGAAAAGTGTAAACAGGAAAAGCAAGGTAGAAGGTACATGTGTCGACTTGGCACCACTTCAAACATCAACTCTAAGGTAAGTTCCCGATGAGCGCCGAGCCTCCACATGTCTAGGGTCAGACATATGGCCCTACCAAATAAAATGGACTTAGCCAAAACACAAATAAACAGAGTAAATATGTGGAAGGAACCACGTGTCTCTTGGGTGCTCTTTCAAGATGAGAATCATAAAGCGGCCCCAAACATGCACCAACTCACCATGTAGTCAAGTATCGAGAAAGGAAGCAAGCCGAATCGACTAAGTACAATAGGGTTAACGGAAGCCTCCACATGCCTCATCTACGTAACTTGAAAGGTAAAATTGGGGGTAGTTTCCAAATGAGCGTGAAGCCTCCACGTGTCTCGGGTTAGGAAGAATGTCTCCGCCAATGGGAGGGACTTAGGTAGAATACAAAGGAAATAGAGCAGGCCCGCGGATGATGCCACGTGTCTCCTCTGGTGTAACTTTAAGAGTGTTGAGGAGTGGGTGAAACTCAAGGCGTGCAAGGCTACCATGTGGGTCTTGCATGGATGGACTCTTTTAAATATTGTGAGCCCATGAACCTCATCTACATAAAACCATATCTTTTGATTAGAAGCTCATATTCGAGCGAGAAAGGATTTTTTGGAAAGCTCCTAGTGCCTACTACTCACATGTTACAATTAATGTTTCGCCCACCATTTTCAAGGCTTTCAAGTCTCCCACCTACCGCCATGATGAATAATGGGCCTCTTTTCTTTTCCAACAAGGAATAACACATGGAGACATGAGTTTTGTACCAAAGCCCATCATTATTGTTTATGGATTTCAATGCTTTCTCGGAGTGGTTGGAGTAAGTTGATTCAATGCATTACAGGGGGTGGTTGAAGCAGGGTTGGAATTATTCCCTCTCTCCTTCTCTCATTCTCGCTATATATTGTAAAGTAGGCGCATATTTCAAGAGGTTGGTCATCTTTCTCTCCCGCCCCTCTCTCTTTCTCCCCTATGGTTGAATGAGGAGCCTAAGACTCCTCTCATGGCTTTATAATGGAATTTTCTTGCCCCTTTCCTACTGATGTTGTACCGTGTGAATTTTTGGAGCAATAAAATATGTTACGTGATGCATTTTTTCCATCCTTGCTTATTTTATTGTCTCTTCTCACCTCTCATCATTCCAGGTATATTGCACATACTTCGGTGTCTATTATAGGTTTTTAGAGTTGTGTTTAATGGGTTGAAGTGGTGTTTTGTGTGACATTCATCTTTGGTCTGTGATGCATCTCTCCATCCTCTCCATTTCTCACCTCTCGCATTTCATGCAGCTTGGATTTGTGATCAGCCACTTTCTTTTCTAGTGTATAACCACTCACCGTAGGCTTTTTTCTTATGTATTTCTCTCTCTCCCTATCTTCTTAGAAGGTTAGATTAGGATTAGATAGTTTTCCGCACTAGAGTAGTTTTTGGAAAGTAGTTTAGGAAGAGGAAGTTGACTTTATTCATTGGGCCATCTCACGTTTGCAAAGTCCCACATCTCGAGAGATGGTCCAATCTTGTGCAAATCACATCGGATGTCCCACTGACAGATCGGAGGACATTCGGGTGTGCTTTGATTTTGATACTGACAGTTCCTAAGGATTACATATACTTATCACATGCAATAGGTGATTTTTTCTTGGTTGATGTTGAGATCAAAGGTGAAGAAAGGGTATGAGAAACATTTATTTAGTTAAGGACAGAGCTTGTGGGCACATAGTATGATTTATTTTATTGGTTTAAGTTAAAGTGCGACCATGGTTGATGTTTAAATTTCATATTAATCATTTTTTGGTGAATTTTAGATATTTAAATTAAGCATGGTTTTTGTGTTAGTGGATTATACTCATCCTAGTGATGGGGTTTTGAGCCTTTTTGGTGCATGATGAGTGGTTTTTAGTTTGGACGACCTATATGGGTCATATTTTATTAATGTAATCAGATTTTATTATTATGTATTGTCCGTGAAAAATTATTACGACTAACCTCATTGATATTGGTGGGATGAAATGTATATAAAGTAAGATTTTGAGTTCAAATTCTAACTAGTATTTTAAGAGGGAAAAGTGTTACCTTCCTAAGGATGTAAAGGAGCATTTAATGCATGATTTCATATTTCATAATGTGTGTGACTATTTTAATACTCATTGAGGGTATATGTGCACAAATTTAGAACCAAAATAAGGTGTCTAAAAGGAAGAAAGAGAAATATAGTTGAGTGGGGGTTTGAATAAGATTGTGTGAGCTAAATTAGAGATCTCCATTAGTTGTGGCAAAAAAATAAATCAAATTATCATTAGATGTATGTGTTGTTTCTTAGTTATCTTAGGTCATTATATCATCCTTTTGGACTGGGTGCTTCACTAAATTAGGGTTGGGGGTGGTGCTCTACTAAACTAGGGGTTGGTGCTCATAACGGGTAGGTGCCTCACTAAATTTCAATAATGGTTATATAAATTTTATGTTTCAGTTGTTTTATTCCCCTTGAGGGCTTCCCAAATTATTTTGGTGTTCATGTGTACTTTCTTGTTCTTTCTCATGTGTATGGTTGTTTCAATGCTTAAGTAAACACAAATATGATTGATTATTTATTTAAATAGTATGAATGATAATCAAGGATAAGTGGAAATTAAATAATATTATAGTGGACTAAGTCACCCCCTCTCATTCCCTTGTGCTTCCAAAAGTTAGTATCGAGAAGGTCCTTGTGAAGCAAGTTTAACAACTTAAAGGAGATCCTTTGAAGCAAAAGAAATGGGTAAGTCTTTAGATGTTGAAGAAGCATTAAGGAAGAGGAATGAAGTATCTTAGTTGAAATGATTCATGGATACCAACATCATATCAAGGACATGGAGATAGAGCATGGCCAATCCATTAAGGGTTTGGAATCACAGTGAAAGCATCTCAAAATTTGTAAGTGAGAAAGATGACACTTGTTCTAGGTATGAAGAGAGATGAAAGCTCTAGAATAAGATTTGGAGAGTGCATATAGTAGGTTGAGGATGTATGAGAGGATTGAGAAGATATTTGAAGTTCTTGATGGGATTTTAAAATATCAAATAGCCTCAAATGCCAAGATTATCCTAGGGTTCAACGGAAAGCAAAAGGAAAGTGATGGTAAAGGTTGTCCAAGTTCCAAATCAAATGAGAAGGTGACTAAGATGACTGATTTAAGAAAGTATAACCTTGTTAGGAAACCTAATTCTATGAGTTATGGTACTTCCTTTAATGGATATTTATTTATTTGTCATGATTTTTGTCATAAATCTAGAAATTTCAAAAGGAGGTCTCCTAGGAATTGTGAAGATCTCTTCAAAGGTGAATGTTTTTCATGTTGTGAGTATGGTCATAGGGAAAATGATTGTGGATGGATCTTAGTTTATTTGAGACAAGATGAAAGAAGGATTTTTTTGAATTAATTGTCAAAAATATGGTCATATAGCAAGATTTTTTCAAAGAAAGAGCAAGTTCATTGTAAAGATTTCTCCTATGGTCAATAAGGATGTTATTCAAGAAAAAAATGTCAAGGGAGTTGGCTCAAAGTATAAAATACACATAATGAAGCCTATTCCAATAAAAATTTTCAAGGAGAGTTCTAGTGCCATCATGATGGAAGACAAGTCTCTCAAGCCAAAATCAAGCCAAGGAATCAAGTTTAAACTTTTTGAAGAAGATCATATGCGTCTATCATCCATTCAAGCTCTAGTGTAGAAAAATTTGAAGAAATTAGGACTCTAGGATACCTCTAAAGTGATAAGGTATGGAAAGTGACTCTTCTCATTCATTTTGAATCTTTTTTGATAGGAATCTAATATTTTAGAGTTAAAGTTTTGAGTCCTTAAGTCCTTGGAGGTGTTGAGTTTTTGGTCCTTTGTGAGTCCATGTTATGAAAGTATCTTATTTTTAAGGGCTTAAGATCGTATCATTCATGTTTGAGTTCATTAGCATTAGAAACAAGTATCGTTAGGTGTTGAAATTCCCTTCTCTATAGACTTGTTTGTCTGTTAAAGGTATGTGTGCTTAAAAAAAAGTTGTTAGGAGTATCATGTTCGACACTAAGGGTTCGAGGTCTATAAAAGTTAGTCATGTCACAAATGTGTCAAAGTAGTGCTATGAGGTTTGTCAATATCAAATTTCATCATGATAAGTAAAAATAAGATTTTAGTTCAAGCATGATGGCATTAAATAAATGCAAGGTTTGTAAGTGGCGATTCCATATAGTATATATCGTGTCCAACGTAAGTTCTCCCTCATCATGAGCTCTATATCGATTTATTTTCATATTGTTAAAATCTCATCATTGTTGAAGATGTCAAGGTTGTAAAATTGGTGTTATCATCATGAGAGAGTGTTTCTCATTTTGTAGATGAAAGTGAATGTATTCATTAGTCTAAGGATTCTTTTTTATCTTAGTCATAAAGGATACCTTTTGGAACATGTGTTGAAATGTTAGGCCAATCGAGAGTTTGAAGACTCATAATAATGTGTGATCACCTCTATTGTACTTCTTTAAATTCTAGATGATGGTTGTTGGCTCCAAAGAGATTTGTCTCGTGATAGTTCTAAACAAGAAGCTTTAGCTCTAAGGTGGAATTTGAAGCCATGAAATCATGAAGAGATTATAAATTTTACGATTGATGCCTAGTTGAGTACTTCAAATGGTCTTCATCATGTTACTTTCAAGAAATATCAAGTGTGAATGATAATCAATCATGAAGTTAAGTCGATGAGGAAAGTGATATGGAGTGATGGTTGGTTCATAAAAAAATTGTGTTTGATTTGGAATATAATTATTAACCATGTAAAGAATGTCGGTAAGCTTATCAAAGTTGTAAGTGTATCAATATTCAATGTCTTCAATAGTCTAACATTGAATTCATATAGTACACATGTGCTCTCAAAAGGATAATGAAGGTATGAAGGTTTACAAAGGTATGGCATGAAAAGATACATGTCTATAAGGGAAATTGAGTGAAAATGGACAAGGCGAAAAGATAATTTGATAACTATGTATAGGTATGTGTCCTCAATGTTGGGATGCAAGTTTATTTGATTAGTTGAAAGAAAAAACTTTGAAGGTACTAATTTATCAAGAAGTTTCTGAGAGGTTCTGTGATAGATGTAGAGCATAAAATATGTTACTACAATGGTATCAAGTCTAGATGGATAACTACATAGCTTAAAGAGGTGAATTTTCCTTACAATGGAGAAATTTAGCTAAGTTAAGATCAAGGTGTGTTTTGAATATTCAGGAGTTCTAATGTTTAGTTTATCTCTAAGAAGGTCTTGTTGGTGCTCAAAATAGTCTCACCCTAGTTTTCCTTTGAAAATCTATCAATTTGTAGCCTCATCACTTTATTTTTCCCATGTTGTTCCCTGGTTAATCTTTGTTGCCATTTTTAATCTATTCCTAGGTCATAGATCACTTATGGGTGCATGGTTTTCTCCTTGTTTCTTTGATCCTCGGAAAAGGTCTCGTAATTTGGGTCTCCCATTCTCTGCTTTTTCTAAAAATTCTTTTTCTCCCATATTTTTGTTGTCCATGGTCGATTTGTCTTCCTCATCATTTTTTCCCTAAGTACTTGAAAAACATGAATGGATGTGTCTCGATGGACTTCTTTGAGGCTTGTAGCACTTCTAAGTTCTTTGTCTCCGGGAGAAATTTTCATTTTCAGTGCTCGAATGATCATTTTTATTTATTTTACGGTTTTTGACTAGTGTTTCTCCTAGTCAAATTTACATCCTTTCATCGATAGGGAACATGGTACCTTTTGGTTGGTTTTGGATCATCTAGGTACTTCAAAATTTCTATGAATCACCTCAACTTAAAATGTGTCCACGTGGAGGCACGATGCTCATTTGAAGATCTAGTTTTTGGTTTGGCCTGGAGTAGCGCCAAGAGGACACTTGGAGGCCTCTGTTCACTTTGCATTTTCTTGGACTTTTCAATGGCCAAAGGAGACTACCTGGAGTATGACACTTGGCGACTTCCACCGAGCTTCACGACATCAAACAAATTTTTTTGGGTGAGGACACACGGTGAGCCACGCGCTGTTCAAGGTATCAAAATTTTGGGAACATATAAAGGTGCGCCATGGTGACATGTGGCGGTTTGAAAAGACAAAGTGGCAGGAGGTGGACCATTGAGGAAATTTGGATTTTTTTCCCTTGACATGCAAATGACTAAAAACACCAAAATGGCCCATATACCTAATAAAGGAAAGGTCAACGCTTTGCTCTGGTCAACATCGAGGTGTGGACTCTCGGGGAAATTTGGAAAAAATCCTTTTGGGAGAAAAGATTTAAAAATAAAAGGGAAGCGTTGTTCCCTTTGGAACCACCTTGGGACATGTGTCGCTCATTTCTCAAGGGTGGAGTTGTGGAACAAAATGTGAAATTTTTTCATTTTTCCAAAAGTTATAAAAGTTAGGGAAATCCCTCGGTTTGTTTTTAAGTTTGAATCTTCCACGTGGATGGCCCAAATTCAAAGTAAAGATCAACGATAGCTGAGAGTTTGAATTTGATTTTCCCCCCATTTTTACTAAGACATGCTTAGAAGTGGGAGTCTTCATGATTTCTTGGTATCTCTTACACGCCAGATAGAGAGGGGAATTAATGTTGATATCAGTGTTTGGTGGGGAGATATGGAAGATGTCTTTCTCCATTAAAATCATCTTACTATTGTGGTCGATCATATTTTCTATTTTTCTTCTCCAATGCATGCAATGAGCTAGATTTGAAAGACTAGGGGTGGAATTGGTTGGCAATTTTAAGAAAGAGTGATCTATTAGAGGAAGGAGTTAAATGTGAGAGATGTTCGATGAGATCTACCCCTCGAGAACTTGACAAATTTTTATAGATATGATTCTAGGAATCATGATTGTGATCATGGAAATCAATGGTAGCACTCAAGATCTGAATTTTTAGGGGGAAAGGGGATCTATTGTAAATTTTATACATGGCACAATTTTTTTATGCAAATGGTTGGAGTGCTAGGGGTCGGGACTGATTTTTATAATAGAAAGTTGGATAAAGCCCATCTTTTTTAGAAGTTTTTGAGAAACTTGTATATCTCTTTTGTCTTAAATATGATCATGTCAAGGTGGTTGCAAGTGTACAGCCATTGACAAGCTCTGAGACTTTTCTACAAAATTTCCTCTATTGATAGATTTTATCAAATTTGAGTTATTTTGTGTTGTCTTCAACAAAATGTGTTTGTTTTATTTCTGAATGTATGCGAGTAGTTTTTCTTGTTTCTATTGCAATCTTGTATTAAAATCTGATTCAATCACATAGGTCTCAATCCTTGTGACATTTTAGTGGCATCTATAATTTCATTTCTCATAAGAGCCTTCATCTGGGAGTGAAATAAATGATTTAAAATCACTTCTCTTTCATCTGTTTGATAGAGATTATCTATAAGCCTCTAGGTGTACCTTAGGCATGATTTGGATTAGATCTTGATGCTTTGTTGGGTTCTCTAATTCAAGCCTTCATGTTATATTCTCATAGATTGTATGAAAAAGTGCTAATCTAGGCCTCCATTGAAGCACATATTCTAGTTAAAGAAACATTTTGGTTATGTTCTGTGGCATTTTGTTGGTCTAACCTTTCATTTTGTAATATTTCTCAAGGATCCGGTGAACCAAGTTCATCCTGCCTCACCTCCCACCAAAATTCATTTAAAACAACCAATCCTACATGTACTACCCCTATTTGTCCTATGTATGCAAAAATGCATAGTTTCCATTACCAAAGCATACAAAAAAAAATTAGTATTTATAATGTCTTTAGTAGCCTGAACCTTGCCCAGAAAATATCTCCACTATCTAGAGTGACAACTCGTGAGAGTTATATTTTGTTGCATTGATCATATTTTCTCCAAGGTCTCCTTAACCTCTTCATTAGGAAGGATATCTCCATATCCTCCATAAACAATAGGCTACAAAAGGGTCCTCTTACCCTGGTTGAAAGGCACAACCTAAAATAGTGAGGATAGATCAAATCCTCTTGAGGGTGCTATCCATTTCTCCACATTTGAGTGATAGAGGGCCAGTTAGATCTCATCCCCGACTACAAAATGACTCATCATGATCTAATTTTCTCTAAGCTTCCTGTCAAACTAGTGATGTTGCTCAGAATTTGAGGGAGAATCAATTTGGATACCAACACCTAAGTGGCACCATTACCGAGGACTTACAACTCACATTTAGACCCTGGTAAAACACTTCTTGTATGATCCAAGTGCTATGTGTAGTTAATTGAGTTTTCACACCTTGTGCACTAGTTTTCATTTGATAAACTGGGAAAGAAAGTTTAGAATATTTCCATTTCTAATTTCTAGTATTGATGAGACATTTGACAAATCATACTTAGTGCATTTACACAACTAAGGTGGAAATCCTTAGTGGCGAATCCCTTTGATCTGATTTTTATTGAGTACCAGTTGTCTTAGAACTCTATCAAAGTCGTATTTGTTACTAATATTTGTAAAGCTAGAATTGAATTCTCCAAATGGAGAAGGGCCTTCAATTGATTTTGAAAGTTTTGCTTCACATTCTACACCTATCTTTTCTAAGGTTAATAGGATTTCCAGAGACAAGGCCTTTGGTAGGTATCCATTTTGAAAATTATACTCCTGTGTTCCAAGGACCCTCAACCCCTTATCAATTTTTCACCCCTCCAAGGTCACCTTCTTGAATCAACATGGCCCAGCCCCCACCCAGACCCCATTTTTTTGTAAACACCTTTGGACCTATAAATATTGTGGGAATGGTTGGATATCCAAATGTAGTGCCTCAAGATGTAAGGAAAAGAATACTAAAGTTCTAAGGAAACAATTCTATTACTGGTGATCAACATATAAATCTTTTTATCAATATGATGGAAGATTTTGAGATTGAACATGAAGATGTATATATCAAGTTGGTTATCCATACCTTGGAAGAAGATGATAGGGATTGGTATAAAGCATTGCCAAATAACTCTATTGATTCTTGGACTAAGATAAGTAATGCATTTAGATTGTAGTATGGTGATGGAACCGACCCTAGGTTTCTTTTGATGTAATTTGAAACATCAAAAAGAATCCTAATGATTCAAGACATGATTTCAACACAAGTTTTAATAAGACCATGAAGAGATTTCCTATTAGGATAAGGCCTTGTGATGAGTCATTTTTGATCAAATATTCTGATGCATTTGATAAAAAGGCTGCATATTACTTAAGAGACAAAAACCCCACAAATTTGAGGTAGGCCTTCACCATGGCTTTACAAATAGAGAACAACATAAATACAATTAGAAATCCTCCAAAAAGGGAGGGTGTAAAGTTGGTTAACCCAGAAAATCCTCAAACAAGCAAGTCTGTTGATTTGGAGGAGGTTCTGAAAACCTGGAAGGGGTTGTTAAGGAATTTTCCTAAAAACTATTCCAGGATGAGAAGGGAATCGGGCAGAACTCAAAAGGTCAACACAAACAACAAGGCCAAGAAAGGTACACAAATCACCAAAGATCTGATGATAGAGGCAAAGGACCTATTGGATTTGGAAACAGGAAGCCCCAAGGTAGGGAAAATAGAATGATGCTTGATCCTTTGGCTGCAGAGTTACTATTGTGGAGGAGACATATGTCATTGATTGGTGTGACACATGTTTCATGTCTCATGCTCCTTGTGAAGAAGATCAGCAAGAAGAAGAAGAAGCTGATGACAATGATGATGATGTCAAATAATGGGTTGTTCCACAAGCTTACAACAAGGTGCAACTTCAACTAAGGTTATAAGTGCCCGGACTGCTACCACTTTTTGGGATTGCATTCATAGGGTACCTATTCTTCCTCCCTCTCATATTTTAGAAGTAGATACTGTACAGGCCTCTAAATTTCCCAATAATGACTTTGAATATTTAAGGGCTTTAATGATAAATAATTATGATGGAGGAATTCCATCTGAGGAAGATAGGTAGTTATTGATGAATGTTGTTGTTGCTCAAGAGAAGGACTATAACAATAGAAGTAAGGCTGTCAAAGGGATATGGCCTCAAGCCAAGACAAAAGTTCCCTTACTTTCAAACATTCCTAAAGAGGATCCTAAGAAAGAGGCATCTGCCAAAAGCCTTGCACTTGTAAACAAAAATCATATCCCTCCTCATGCCCAAGTTATCAAAAATTCTGTACCACCTAATGAGTGTGTCTGCTTTCCTTCTAATACTGCCTTTCCAAAGAATGTTCCATATGATATTGCCCAAATTTTAAGTCAAATCAAATTCTATGTTCTAATTGTTGAGTTGCTTAGGATTCCCGAGGAAAAAAAGAGAGCATTTGAATACTTGGGATTGAAAGAAGAGAAGACTATCCTAAGTAGAAATGTAAATATTGTGGAAACTCCTCCAATCATTCAAGAAGTAGAGACACCACCAACATTAGAGGAGCTATATGAGCCACCTAAGGTCTATTTGGGGACATACTTGGTGGAATCCCAGATAAATGTGGATCCATTCTTCACCACTTTGATCATTAAGGATAGATTGCTGCACAACTACATGTTTGACTCAGGGGCATCATGTAATGTCATGCCTCTAGAAGTTATGAATGAGCTGAATATCAAACTGACAATAGCATATGGGAAGTGCACTACCATGGATTCCAGATAAGTTCCAGTAGTGGGATGTGTGAAGGGTTTGGTGGTGCATCTTGCAACTTACCCTGTAATAATTTAAAACTTGATATTGTCGTCGTTGTTGATCGCCCACCAAGTGGGGCATGCTACTATCAAGAAAATGGGCTAGTAGTGTTGGTGGGAGTGTCCAAATGGATATGTCCTATGCCACCATTAAAATTGAAGGCAGCCTTGTCAGGTTGTATGGAGAAAAGAAAATGTTGCATCTTATTGAGGATCCCAACAATGCATCCTATGAAGTATTGTACACAAATGGTGATCTTTGACAAATTTTAGGATTTTCGATGGAAAGGGGCACAAGATTGAGGAATTCAAGTGTCTTGAACAAGAGGGATCTCCTTGGAATCTATTATTTGATGGAGCTTGCTCCGAGTTTGGGAATGGTGTTAGTGTTGTTCTACTTTCTCCGGTCAGGAAAAATTTTTTTTTCCTTTAAACTCAACTTTGCGTGCATTAACAACATTGATGAGTATGAGGCACTATTGTTGGGTTTAAGAATTGCTTGGATATATGGTATCAAGGACATCATTGTCAAATGAGACTCAAAATTAATTCTAAAACAAGTTAGAAAGTTATATGCCATAAAGAATCGGTGAATGAAAAACAAGATAAACATGTAGTTTGGGATCTTATTGAGATGTTTAATTCATTCAACATCATGAATCATGATAGAAGGTTCAATGGTTTACGGACATGCTTGCAGTATTGGGTCTCGTTTTGACAATTATAAAGTGTCCCCATATTGCAAATATGAGGTTGGGGTATCAAAAAAACCTTTTGTCCTTGTCAACATTAAACATTGGTAGGTTTTTGATGATGATGCTCAGATCAAAAGATTTATGTAGAAAAAGGGAGAGTTTTATAATCAATGTATTGATTTGGAGCCAATGGTGTACAATGAAGGAAAAGAAACCTTGTTTGGCATGGGCATCATCCATTAAAAACCAATACAGTTCCTAGAGGACTCAAGTTGCTCTTGAGTCTAATTTTGATAATGTTGATCACATTGCTAATATGATGTATGAAAGCCTTAAGGGATATTGAGGAGTTTAACCTTGGCACAAAGGATAAGCCAAGGAAAATTTTGTTAGGCAACAATCTCAGCAAGGAGGAGAAGTAGTCATACATCCAATTGTTGAAGAAATACCAGGATTCCATGGCTTGGACCTATTCTCAACTAAAAGCATACAGAGAGGACCTGTTTCAGCATGAGATTCCCTTAGAGTCTAATGGAAAGCCATTTGGGAAGAAGCAGAGGCTAATCAACCCACTCTTATCTCTCAAGATGCAAGAGGAACTGGATAAGTTGAGAGATGGAGGGATTATTCAAAACACTAGGTATTCTTCTTGGGTTGCAAACCTAGTACCAATAAGAAAGAGGAATGGTGATATTTGGTTAACTATGGACCTAAGGAATCGAACAAAGCATCAATGAAGGATAATTATCCTTTACCAAATATGGCGAACATGGTGTAGTTAGTGACTGGTTTGAGTTGCTTTCCACCTTGGATGGATTCTCTGGTCATAACCAAGTTGTGGTGAAGGAATCAAAAAGGATATAGATAGCCATTACTACTCCTTGAGGAACATATGTGTATGCCAGATGCCCTTTGGTTTGATGAATTTGGGGCCACCTTTCAAAAAGCAATGGATGTGGTTTTTGTTGGTTACATCAACAAGTTTATTGGAGTGTATCAAGAAGATGTAACTATATTTTCCAGAAGAGAAGTGATCACCTATTGCACTTGGAGAAGATGTTGATAAGATGTATAGAATATGACATGTCACTCAAACTAAATAAATGCCACTTTGGAGTGTAGAAGGAAAATTTGATTGGTCACATTATGTCACAAGGAGTGATGATTGATCCAGAAAGAGTAGAGGACATTAGCAAGGTCCTAATCCCAAGAACCAAGAAAGGAATTCAGTCATTCTTTGGGATGATAAAATTCATCGAAGCTTCATATCAAAAATTTTTGAGTTGACCATTCCAATCACTTCCATGTTGAAGAAAGACCAGGTCATCAAATGGGAGGAGGCTACCATCTAAACTTTCTATGGGATCAAAGAGGCACTAAAGCATGCACCTATTCTAGTAGCTCCAGATTATAAGAAACCCTTTCAACTATTATCTTTTGCTTTAGAGAAAACTATTTCTTCTATCCTACTATAGAAATATGATGAAGGGAAATTTGGGAGGCCAATTGCCTTTTTCAAGAAAGGCCCTACGGTGGGACTCGGGCTGAAGTACACTATCATGGAAAAGGAGGCATTTTCCTTGGCAAAAGCCAAAAAGTTTTTAGACCTTACATTCTAATTTCTAAAGTGATTTCTTATGTTCCCCACACCATGGTGAAGGACATCTTGTCGAGATGGAGGTATCAAGCAAAAGATGCAGGTGGATGAACAAGTTGCAAGAATATGATATAGATATCCAAACCATGAAGTTGGTGAGAGGTTTGGGCTTGGCTAATCTTATTTCCGAGAGAAACTTGCAAACTATTGAGGTAAATGAGGTATAAGAAGAAATGGAAGGTGTTTTTGAAAGGTTTACAAGTTTTGAGTCATTCAAGGATGTAATTTTTTATCTCAGATACTTATATTACCCTAAGAATTTAAGTGAGAACTAGAAAAGGGATCTTAATTTGGCCTCCTAGAAATATGTCATTACTTATTATTGGTTGGCTTGGAAGAACCCAGAGGGATTCATCTTAAGGTGCATTACTAATGAAGAAGCCCTTAAGATAATTCCTAATCTCCATGGAGGAGTTTGTGGGGGAAATTTTGCTGCAAGAGTCATAGGAGGCCATCAACAAGGTCCTGGGCCCCAGAGACTAAGAAAGGAATTCATTCCTTCTTTAGGTAGATAAACTTCATCAGAAGATTCATATCAAACTTCTCTGAACCAACCATTCCAATCACTTCCATTCCGAAGAAAGACCAGGTCATCAAATGGGAGGAGGCTGTCATCCAAGATTTCAATGTGATTAAAGAGGCATTTAAGCATACACGTGTACTGGTGGCTCCAGATTATAAGAGGCCTTTTCAACTGTTCTCTTTTGCTTCAGAGAACACTATTGCTTTTGTCCTGCTACAAAAGGATGATGAAGGGCCTGAGAGGCCAATTGCCTTTTTAGTAAGGCATGTAGAGTGCAGAACTAAAGTATACCATTATGGAAAAGCATGAATTTTCCTTGGTAAAGGTAAAAAAGGTTTTCAGGCCTTATATTATAAGTTCAAAGGTTGTTTCTTATGTTCCCCATACCATGGTAAAGGACATCTTGTTAGAGATGGAGGTCTCAAGTAAAAGATGTATATGGACAAACAAATTGCAAAAATATGATATGGACATCAAAACCATAAATTTGGTGAGAGGTTTGGGCTTGGCTAAGCTTATGGATGAGAGTAACTTGCAAAATATTGAGGTAAATGAGGTAGAAGAAGAAAGGGGAAGTGTATTTGAAAGGTTGATGAATTTGAGTGGTATAAAGATGTAATATTTTATCTCAGACACCTAAGATGCCCTGAGCACTTAAGTAGAAACCAGAAGAGAGACCTTAAGTTGTCTTCCCAAAAATATGTCATCACTAATTTTGGGTTAGCTTGGAAAATCCCAGAGGGAGTCCTCTTAAGGTGCATTACTGAGGAAAATCCCATCAAGATAAATGCTAATATCCATGGAAGAGTTTGTGGGGGGCACTTTGCTATAAGAATCACAACACATAAGATCCTGAGGGCTGATTATTGGTGGCCAACTCACTTCAAGGATACAACTCTTTTGGTTAGAATATGTGAGAATTGCCAACGCTTTTTAGGAATACTGAAAGCTTCACGTTCCCTTCCTTTCCAACATGTATCAATTGAAGCCCCATCCAAGCAATGAGGAATGGATTTAGTTTGGTGAAATTTCAGACCCTTCAAGTGCTGGTCACAAGTGGATTCTAGTAGCCACTGACTACTTCACCAAGTGGGTGGAGGCAATCCTCACCAAAAGAGCAACACACCAAATAGTAATGGACTTTTCTGTTGAACCATATCATATGTAGGTTTGGGGTACCAGTCAAGATTATTGCTGACAATGCCATGAGCTTTAGAGATAAACCTTTGGTGGAAATGTGCAAAGAATATGGGATCAACCTAACATATACCTCTAATTAAAATCCCCATGGAAATGGACAAGATGAGTCCAGTAATAAAAATTGCTGAAGATCATTAGAAGAACATTGGAGCAGAACAAGAGAAAGTGGGGTGAACAGTTGAAGTTTTTTGTTTGGGCAGATAGGATCACTGTCAAGAGGGTCATTGGAAAGAGTCCATTTGAGTTGGTATATGGGACTCAGGCCCTACTACCTCTTCATATGTAATTTTCTTCATATCAATTTATGCAACAACTAGAAGATCAAGAGGTAGGTCCTTATGATGCTTGCATTAACCAGATTGTTGAGCTTGATGAAGAGAGGAGGGCATCCCACTAGAGGCATATAAAGTTCAGAGAGAAATTGAAGAATTTATTTGACAAGAAGGTCACTCGAGGGCCTTTAATATTGGAGATCTTGTGCTGCTATGGGATAGAAGACATGAGGATAAGGGAAAGCATGACAAGTTTGACTCATTATGGATGGGCCCTTACTCCATTGATATCAGGATTGGTGAGCATACCTTCTTCCTTAAGGACTTAGATGGTGAATTTCTTGAGCTTCCTATTAATGGCAGGCATTTGAAGAATTTCTTAGATTGATTCTACTAAATCAAGAGAAAATATTGTGTAAAGTGTATAGTTTGTTGTTTGTCTCTTGTATTTTGTGTTTTTGTTCGTTCTAGTCCTCACCGACCTATTTTTACTAGTTTCTCTATTTCATTTTTGGAGGTGGCTCTTTTTGTCCTTTCTGTAAATTGACTTTATTCCCCGATAAATATTTTAACACTTGGTCTACCTTTGTTCTTTTGGCACTCATGAGGAATGCCCATCCCGAGTTGGAGCCGATGTTGGTGCTCAAAATAGTCTCACCCTAGTTTTCCTTTGAAAATCTATCGATTTATGGCCTCTATCACTTTATTTTTCCTATCTTGTGCCCAGTTAATCTTTTTGCCATTTTTAATCTATTCCTAGGTTATAGATCACTTATGGGTCCATGGTTTGGTCCTTGTTTCTTTGTTTCTCTGGAAAAGGTCTCGTAATTTGGGTCTCCCATTATCTCTGCATTTCTCTAAAAACTTAGGTTCTCCCATATTTTTCATTCTCCATGGGCGGGATTTGTCTTCCTCGTCATTTTTTCCCTAAGTAATTGAAAAAAATGAATGGATGTGTCTCGATGGACTTATTTGAGCCTTGTAACACTTCTAAGTTCTTTGTCCTTAGAGAAATTTTCATTTTCGGGATTGAATGATCGTTTTCTATATTTAACGGTTTAATGGGTGTTTGTCCCAATAAAATTTACATCCTTTCATCGATGGGGACGTGTCACCTTTTGGTTGGATGTGGCTCATTTGGGTATTTAAAAATTTATATGAATCACCTCAACTTCAAATGTGTCCACGTGGAGGAACAACACTCGTTTGAAGATCTACTTTTTGGTTTGGCCTTGGAGTAGCACCAAAAGGAAACTGGAGCCCTACCCTCACTTTGTATTTTTCTTGGATTTTTCAATGGCCAAAGGGGACTACCCGGAGCATGACACTTGCTGCCTTCTACCGAGATTCGAGCCTTCAAACAAATTTTTCCGGGCGGGACATGTGGCAAGCCCTCGCTCATTCAAGGTATCATATTTTGGGACCATCTCAAGGTGTGTCATGGTAACACATGGCGGTTTGAAAAGATAAAGGGGTGGGGAGGCGAGACCATCGGGGAAATTTGGATTGTTTTCCCTTGACATGCAAATGACTAAAAACATCAAAATGGCCCATAGGCCTAATAAAGGAAAGGTCAAAACTTGCTCGATCAACGATAGAGGTGTGGACTCTTGGGGAGATTTAGAAAAGTTCTTTATGGGAGAAAAGATTAAAAAGTAAAAGGGGAAGCACCATTCCACTAGAACCACCTTGGGAAACATGTTAGGCTCATTTCTCGAGGGTAGAGGTGTGGAACAAAATGTGAAATTTTTTCCATTTTTCCAAAAGTTGTAAAAATTCAGAGGAAACCCCTAGGTTTGTTTTTAAGTTTGAATCTTCCACATGGATGGCCCAAATTCAAAGTAAAGATCAACGCATTGAGAGTCCGAGTCGATTTTCCCCCATTTTTCTGAAACACGCATGGAAGTGTGATTCTTCATGATTTCTTGGTATCTCCTACACACTAGGCATAGAGGGAGTTAATGTTGATATTTGAGTGTGGCGGGGGATCAGGAACATGTATTTCACCATTAAAATTATCGATTATCATGCTTAATCAGATTTTCTCGTTTTGCTTCTCCCACGCATGCAAGGAGCCAAATTTGACAGATTGAGGGCAGAAATGGTTGGTAAATTGAAGAAAGAGTGATCTACCAGAGGAAGGAGTTGAATGCGGGAGATGTTCGATGAGATCTACCCCCTCGAGCACCTAGAAACATTTTACATTTCTGATTTTGGAATCACGATCGTTATCATGGCAAAGCACTAGTAGCACTCAAGGTCTAAATATTTTTGGGGGAAGGGGATGTATTATAAATTTTATAAATGGAACAATTTTTTTCGTGCAAATAGTTGAAGTGCTAGGGTTTGGGATTGGTTTTCTGATAGAAACCTTGATAAAGCCCATATTTCGAGAAGCGTTTGAGAAACTTTTATATCTCTTTTGTGTTAAATTTGATCATATCAAGGTGGTTGCAAGTGTAAAACCATTGACAATCTCTAAGATTGTTCTAGAAACTTTCCCCTACTGATAGATTTAATCAAATTCAAGTTATTCTTTTTTTTAAGCAAAATGTGGTTTTTTTATTTCTATTGCAATATTGTATTAAAATCTGATTGAATCACACAGTCTCAATCCTTGTGATGGTTTATTGGCATCTACAATTTCATTTCTTGGAAGAGCCTTCATCCGGGAGTGAAATAAATGATTTAAAATCACTTCTATTTCATTTGTTTGGCAAATATTCTCTGTAAGCCTCCTGGGTGTAACTTATGTACGATTTGGTTTAGATATTGATGCTTTGTTGGGTTCTCTAATTCGAGCTTTCATGTTAGATTCTCATAGAATGTATGAAAAACTACTAATTTGGGCCTCCATTGAAGCACATATTCTAGTTAAAGAAACATTTTGGCTGTTCTATGGAATTCTGTTGGTGTAGCCTTTCATTTTGTAATATTTCTCATGGATCCGGTGAACCAAGTTCATCCTACCTCACCTCCCTTAAAAATTCATTTAAAACAACCAATCCTACCTGTACTACCCCTGTTTTTCCTATATATGCACAAATGCATAGTTTCCATTACTAAAGCATGCGAAACAAATAATGATTTTAAATGTCTTTAGTAGCCTGAACCTTGCCCAAAAAATATCTTCACTATCTAAAGTGACAACTCATGAGAGTTAGATTTTGTTGCATTGATCATATTTTCTCCAAGGTATCCTTAACCTCTTCATTAGGAAGGATATCTCCATCTCCTCCATAAACAACATGCTACAAAAGGGTCCTCTTACCCTGGTTGAAAGGCACAACCTAAAATAGTGAGGATAGATAAAATCCTTTTGAGGGTGCTATCCATTTCTCCATATTTGAGTGTGACAAGAGGGCCAATTAGATCTCATCTCGAATACAAAACAAATCATCATGATATAATTTCTCTAAGCTTCTGTCAAACCAGTGATGTTTCTTAGACTTTGAGGGAGAATCAATTTGGATACCAACAGGTTCTAGTAGCATGATGCTTCAAGATGGTTTTCGGCTTGATATAGGAAGGTATGATTTTTATCTATGTATTTGAGTTCATGAAGGTTTGATTTTATGCAAAGGTTGGTGTTCATAAAAAATTTCATAAATCATGGATTGTGTAAAGTATGGGTTTTAGAGATGCTCTCCACATGTTTAATGGTAAGAACATGTGTTAAGTATGCTTACAAGTGTCGATGATTATCCAAGAATTGTGTCAAAGTGTTTATGATTCATAATATTTTAATTGGAGAAATTCAAGGAAGTTAATTGAGTCTACAGCATGATTTTTCTATGCTACTACATTTTTGCCGACATTCTGCTACGTTTTTCTTGTAATAATGCTGATTGTTAATAGGTTACATATTTGGGTTTCTAAGTTTACGTACAATCTATCTATCTTGCATATGAGTGTTGGAGGTCTTAGTATGATGAGATAGGTTGAGGGGAGTTGGTTTCACTCTTCCATCAAGCCATATGGGTATATGAAAGCCTATTTCTCTTAAGATGTGAAGAAGGCTTCTTAGTAGGTCTTGTAATTATGATTTCATGCAAAGATTACTAGTCACCATAGTATAATGACTGAGAAAGAAGTTTAAAAGGTAACCTTTATGTATTTTTGTGGTGTATAAGGAAGGATGAGAAATTATTTATGCTTAATATCATGAGCAGAGTAACACGGAAAGTGGTTCAAGGAAGAGTCAATATGGTTGTCATATCTATGACTCATATGCAAGGTACGTGGTCCTCATTTTGTGTTGTCAGTTAGAGAAGGATAATATGGTTCCAAGGTGATCTATAAGGATTAGATACATGTTTTTTATTATTTTTCATTGTCAAAACCATTTATCTTGATTTCTCTTAAGATGTGGTTTAGGGAAAATGGTCCTAAAGGAGGTTTTGCATGTATTAGAGGCATATTTTGAGATTTCTTGCATGGTTAAGACCTAAATGGAGATGCTTAGGATGAATGAAGTCAAAGTGAAGTGGATATATTATCAAGGGAGTTGTTTTGAGGATCATCACAAGTCCATAGGATCACTAGAATATACAAGTAGAAGTTAAGGAAGAGAAAACATTGTCCCTGTGGGGAGCTATTGAGTCAAGTTGTTTTTAGCATTGTTGTCATTTTGTTGTATTTTTGTTGTCATTTTTTCATGTCTAATACTCAAGTATAGCCTTTTTCATAGATGGAAAATGGGGAGAGATGCATCATAAAAATGGAAACAAGCTCATGTAGGTGTTTCTCATATTTTTTGTGGGTAAGTGCATGGAAATGGGGGTAGAAAAGCATACACAAATCCATTTTTGTCCATTTTGGCTATAAAGTGGTCGTGTTATGGCTTAGTCACATTATAAGATGAAGGAGAAGGTTTAGGTTTATGTTAAAATGTGAACACATTATGGCTCGGTAAATCCAAACCATAACGCACTCGTGTTATAAAATGAGCACGTTTGTAACGCGAGTGCATTCCTATTTGCTATGTGGCATATGTGCTTATGGGAGGGTTATATTTACTGAAATAAATGGATTGAGTATAATTTTTCTTTAAATTTATTTTAGTAAATATAAGAAGTTAGGTTCACTCTGCACCTTATGGAACTATTCTCACAACTCCATCTTTCATGGTTTAGAAGATATTTTTTCAGATTCTAATCTGGTCAATACATAGGTATGTTCCAGTGGTTTTAACATTCAACCTAAATCTTTTAGGGTTTAAATTCTACAATCGGTATATGTTTTTGAAATAATTTAGTCATTGTTTAGGTTTTGGGGTCTTATTGATTAGTTATTGACATTTTTAGGAGTTTTAGATGTGTCAAAACTTTATATTTTAGACCTCACAACTCCGAAAGGTAGAAATAATTGCTTGAATATATGAACTCACACAATTACTTATAACACATAATAAATAAAAATACATATGTAAGTTTTTATCGATTCAAATAATTAAGGGAATGCTCATCATGAGGTTTGTGAAGGATAGAAATGTAATGAGGTGATGTAGAATTCCATCACATTTTCATGCATTCATCTACTCATAACAACCAATTTCAATGATTCTCATTAGTATCTTATTTTTAGGAGTCTTTCCAACAAGCTTTATAGACTCAAATATGCAAAAATAACACAATCAACCTAAAAATTATCCTTTCAACCCCCATATCCTACTCTCACATTTTGGAAACAAGGCCAATAAACTGTTAAAATGAATCATTTTCTTGTAAAACCTTATTTCTTCTGACTTCCACTCTATTCGTCTCACTATCTTTAACTTTCTTAGTTCTAAATCAAGGACAAATTTGGAATTTTTACTTCCATTTTCTCCTTCCAACTCTTTATATTGTTTCACGATGCTTAGACTAACATGAAACCATTATAAAAAAGTGATAATTAATCAAAGAAATCATTAATCCTCTCAAGTTTAATCAATCCTAAGCCCTAAGCCCTAATCCCTAAACCCTAAGGCCTAAGGCCTAAATGCTAAACGCTAAATGATAAACCCTAAAATTTAAACCCCGAGTGATAAACCCTAAACCATAAACCTGTAAAACTTGAGCCCTAAATATTAAACCCTAAACCCTAAATGTAGAACTCTAAAACCTAAACCTTAATCCCTAAACCCTAAACCATAAACCTCAAGCCCTAATCCCTAAAGCATAATCCCTAAGACATAAACCTTAAACTCTAAACCCTAAATCTTAAACCCTATATCCTAAACCTTGAACGCCAAAACCTAAACCCTAAATATTAAACCCTACTTTTATCACATTGAACCCTAAACCCTAACCCCTAAATCCTAAACACTAAACCGTAAACCCTAAACCCTAATCCCCGATGCCCAAGCTCTAAACCCTAAAGCATGAGCCCTAAACCCTAAATCCTAAACCCTAAACAAATTTTTTTGAGCCCTATACCCAAACCCCGAATTCTAAACCGTGATACCTAAGTGCTAAACCCTAAACACTAAACCCTAAATCCTCAAAAAAAACCCTAACCTCTAATCCCTACGCCATAAATCCTAAACCCTAAACCTTAAAACCTAAACCCTAAAAACTAAATCCTAAGCCATAAACCGTATTACCTAAAATCTAAACCCTTAACCGTAAACCCTAAACCCTAAACCCTAAACCCTAAATCCTAAGCCATAAAACTCGAGCCCTAAACCCTAACCGCTAATCCCTAAACCTTAAACCCATAACCATGAACCTTAAATGTGTAAACCATAAAACCATGTGCCCTAAACCCCTAAAATCCAACCCTTATAACCTAAAGCCTAATCTAAACCTTAAACCTATATCCAAAAACCCAAAACCCTAAACCCTGATCCTTAAACCCTAAACACTAAATGATGAATTTCAGTTACTTATTGAATGTGTTATCTATCTCTCTCGCTCTAGCTCTCGTTGTCTCACTCTTTCTCTCTCTATTTATCTCGAGTCACTATCTCACATTCTCTCTCACTCTCCCTCTAGTTTATAATAGTTATTACAAAGAGAAAATTGTTTTTATATCTTTTACACTAGAAGGATCGATAAACGTCATATATATCCAGAGGTCTCATGAGTGAGTTAGTCTTTTTGAGTATCAATATTAGGACCATATCACCTATTAAAATTTCTTGCTTAGTTCTTAATGGGATTGGTGGCGTATGGCTTAGTGACCTTTCATTCATTGATAATTCCTTCTATGATAAACCCATGGATGATTTCAAATTTTTTTCAAAAAGATAGGTGTGGTCATGAAGCCTAGTGAAGGGTGTGATGTGATTTCTAAACAACTTGAAATGAATACAAGTTTAGATGTCATAACATGAATTTACTAATATCTCTATCATTAAAATTGGAACCCAAGTAACGATGTCTCCATGTATCCAAGGATCAAGGACTACTAAGATCTATGGCAGGATTGGACATTCATGAATGTACAATTGTCTAAATCAAAATGTGATTGCATCTAGAGAAACATTTTCGAACATTGGAGTAGTGCATCTTGGAAAATAAAATTGAACTTAAGAAATCCTCTCAAATCTCCATCTTATACAAGCACTTGACATATCAACCTTAGTTCTTTGAATCAAACCTTCGTTCCCCACATCTTGCAACAAAAATAATTATTCAAAAGAACATAAAAAATGTTCAAATTTTATTGGTATCCTAATATCTCAAACCCATAAATACCACTAGACTTGTTGATCTTGATTTATAACTCTCTTAGAGCTACAAATATTTCACAAGCTATAGAAAAAAGGGATAGTTGTATTGTGTAGAATTTCTTTGTACTTATTTTTTCTTGGATATATGACATTTCTCTCCATCAAAATATCAGTAAATCCTAAACCCCCTATACCCTAAACCTTAAACCTAAACCTAAACCATAAACCCTAAACCCCTAAACCCTAAACCATAAAACCTAAGCCTTAAATCCTAAACCCTAAAACCTATTCCTAAACCCCGAACCCCGATCCTTAAACCTTAAACCCTAATCTATGATCCCTAAACCCTAAAACTGAGCCAAAACCTTAAACCTAAATGCTAAACCCTAAACCATAAACTTGAAACCATAAAAACTAAACCATAAACCCTCAACATTAAACTAGACACCCTAGAACGTAAACCCAAAACCCCCCTAAACCCTAAATCATAAACCCTTAACCTATAACCCTAAACACTAAATCCTAAACCCTGAAACCCTAACCCTAAACCCTAAACCTAAACCTAGACCTTGAGCCTTGCCTAAACCCTAAACCATATACCCTATGCCCTAAACCCTAAAACCTGAAACTTAAACCTTAAACCATAATCCAGTAAACTATAAACCATAAACCATAAACCCTAAACCATAATCCTTAAATCCTAAGCCTTAAAACCTAAACCCTAAACCATGAGCCATTAACCCTAAACCTTAAACCATAAACCCTACACTCTAAAACATATTCCCTAAAATCGAACCATGAAACCTAACACCTAAACTCTAAACTCTAAAACCTTAACCCTTGACCCTAAACCCAAAAACCGAGCCTTATTCCCTAAACCATGAGCCATATACCCTAAAACTTGAGACTTCAAAAATAAACCTTAAACCTTAAACCCTACATCCTAAGCCATAAACCATAAACCATAAACCCTACTCCCTAAAATAGAAACCCTAAACCCTAAACATTGTTCAATGTTTAAGGTTTTATGGATTAGGGTTTAGGGTTTATGGGTTACAATTTCATGTTTGAGGTTACTAGTTTAGATTTTAGGGTTTATGGTTTAAGGATCAATGCTCTAGAATCAAGGTTTAGGTTTTAGGGTTTAGGGATCAATGCTTTAGGCTATAGGTTTAGTGCTTAGGGTCTAGGGATCGGGGATCAATTTTTAGGGTTCAAGGTTTAGATTTTAGGCTTTAGGCTTTAGGTTTAAGGTTAAATGTTTATGGTTTATGGTTTAGGGATCAAGGTTAAGGGTTTAGGGTTTAGGACTCAAGTTTAGGATATAAGGTTTAGGGCTTAGGGATAAGGGTTGAGTGTTTAGGGTTTAGGCCTCAAGGTTCATGGTTTCAGGTTTTAGGGTTTAGGGCTCAAATTTTGGTAATTAGGGTTTAGGGTTTAGTTTTTAGGTTTATGGTTCAGGTTTTATGATTTAGGGTTTAGGGTTGATGTTTTGGGGTTTATGGTTTAGGTTTTAGAGTTCAAATTTTAGTGTTCAAGGTTTAGGGTTTAGGGTTTAAGGTTTAGTGTTTACGGTTTAGGGTTTATGGTTTAGGTCTTAGACCTCAAGGTTCATGGTTTAATGTTAAAGTTTTAGGTCTTAGGGTTTAAGGATTATGGTTTTTTTTATGATTTAGGGTTCAAGGATTAGGATTTAGGGTTTAGGGTTTAGGCCTCAAGGTTTAGGGTTTAGATTTTAGGGTTTAAGGCTAATGGTTCAAGGATTAGGGTTTAAGGTTTAGTGTTCAAGGCTTAGGGTTTATTATTTAGGATATATGGTTTAGGGCTGAAGATTCAATTTTAAGGTTTTTGGGTTTAGGGTTTAGGGTTTAGCATTGACGACTGATGGTTCAAGGTTTAGGGTTTAGGGCTTAGGGATATGGGTTGAATGTTTAAGGTTTAGGGTTTAGGGTTTAGGTTTAACAGTTTAGGGTATAGGGTTTAATGTCTAGGGTTTATGGATGGGTTAAGGGTTGAGGGTTAAGGGCTAAGGGTTTAGGGTTTTATGCTCAAGGTTTACAATTAAAGGTTTAGGGTTTATGATTTAGGGTTTAGGGATCAGGGTTAAGGGTTAATTGTTTACGGTTTAGGTCCTAGGGTTTAGGTTTTTAATTTTATGGTTTATGGATTAGGATTTAAAGTTCATGTTATAAGTTTTTTTACTCAAAAACACAACATGAGGTTTTAGGAATGTGTTTTAAACTCAAAACAATTGGCCCCATCCTCATGAGATCCTTACCTATGGTGAACAATTGTATATTTATTATAGTGCCCATTGAAAGAGGTAATTATCAATGTTTACAAACATTAACCCGATCACCGTGTGGTGATCATCTCTCTAGTGATTACAAATTTAGGGCCATTTTTATGGGGCGAAAGGGGTAGCTACACCATCATTAAATTCTTCATGAAACCTTCAAGTCTTAGGGAAAAGTAGATGCTATCAACATGTATAAGATTCATATATCTTTCTAGTGCCTATTTGTTTTCCTCCGAACTCCTTACATAGCTTCCTAAAATCATCTGAAGAAGTCAAATTTCACCTTTAGAGTGTTTGTTCCTTGCACCTAGAAAACCCTTTCGGAGAAAATTCTCCTTGAATGAGTAAACCTTTGAAAAATATCCCTAAATACTCCTACAAATATCAATATGCAATCCAAAATGCCCCAAAACCTAAACAATGCCTATATTATTTCACAAATAAGATATCGATTGTATAATTTAAACCCTAAAAGCTTGAAGGCTGAATGCTGAAAACCTAAAAATACCTATGTCTTATCACCATATTAGAATCCAAAAAAACTATCTTCTAAATCGTGATGAGATGGAGCTTTAATCTTAGTTCCATAAGGTGCAGAGTGACCCTAACATCTTATTTTTACTAAAATAAATTTAAAGTATAAGTATTTCTTTTATTATCATTTATATTTTCTTAAATGGTAATAAAAGAAAAGAAAATATAAATAATAATAAAAGAAAACTTAAACATTTATTTTTAAAATAGAAGCATGACATAAGAACATATACTACATAACGCATGAACGGGAGTGAGTTATAATGCGCTCACATTTTTCCTTTTATGGGTTTAGGAATCCTAATCCACAAAGCTTGTATTTGACTTATATATCCTACCGTATGGCTTGGACTATGTAATTTTTGAATAAATATGTGATCTATAAAAAACAACAAAATGTCACATGTACACCCCGATAAAAATGTGTTATAACATAATATTCTAAAAAAATTATACTACAACATCAAGCTCGGTTTTACCTTGGTGATGATATGCTTCTTTCTAAAATATGATTAGTTTAAGGCTTTCATCGATAATTTATTTTACTAGTGCCTTGTTTTTTTTCGCAAACACCTATGCATATGTTTTGGTGCACAATTTATGATTTTTTCATCATAATTTCAAAAAAACTCCTCTTCAAAACTCCATTCTACACGCATTAAAAAATATTAAAAATGAATTTTTCTCAAATTTACATGGGTGTACACACCGAGTGTTTCATTTTTGGGACATCGAACTTTGAAAATCAATAAAAACTTATATATTCATAAAAAAATTCTAAAAATTATTGGGACCTCGTATATGGGATTACCTAAATTTTTACTCAAGATATTTGAAAAATAATTTATAAAACTCAAAAAATGGGGAGGGGGACGCACACACAATAGGTTCTTATCTTTTTGACACAAAAATAGACATACTTTGTATGTGCACCACATTTGACCCTCTTAATCTCCACCATTTAAAAAAAAATAGTAGTTTAGAAACTAGATTCTAAGCTCTATGATACTTATTCTTATCACTTTGTAAAATTTTGAGTATATTCATGCTGAATTATTAGATGAAGTTCAGGTTTTTTTGATTTCAGGAAAAATGTGTCCTTTTTGACCCCCTTTTAGCCCCCTATTTCCATGTACTTACCCTTTCCATTAATGTTTCTGAAGGTGGTTTCCATAAAAGAAAAAGTGGGAGATTGTTTTTTGTTGTGTGTTTTTGTTATCATTGATGCCAACTGCATTTATGGAAAAGGGTTTCATGAGGTCATGTGAGTCACCATGAGTTGCCAATAAGTTGTCAAACATGAAGATTGATTGGTAGTGTCAACTTTGGTGAAGTGTTAAGCGGTCTTGGAGCTTGGTTTTCTAAGAATAATCATAGTTTGAGGTCTACCAAGTGAGTTGAAGGTTTTTTTTATGTCATACATGGTCCATGAGATATGTAACAAGTATCTAATAGTTTTCATGTTGTCATACGACATAAGGTCATCGGAGTTACATGGTTGAGTCAAAGTTATTCGGGCTTGTTTCTAAACTTAGAGCATGCGAGAATGAGTTGTAGGTATGATATTTGGACCCAATCAGTCTTGTTGGATAATGGTAGCATTATTTTGGTAGTGTGCCCAATGTTTATGGTGTGTTTTGGGTTAGTACTTAGTGGTTTGGAGGTGTTTCAAGGTCCTTGGGAAGCAAACGGGTAAGAAACAACCATGTTTTCATATGTAAGTTGTCATGGCTATATATTTTAAAACATATATGGTATATGTAGTGAATATGTATAGGTATAAGATGTTATCATGAAACTTCAAGACAAGTTTCAAGTCATTATGTAATGGGAATTTCAAGATATTTAGGTTTTAGTAAAACATGGTAAGTTTTAGTGTAATTTTAAAGCAATAGTGGACCTTCGATGCTCATTGTGAATTGTATGTCTTTAATGGGAATCATATCTCTTGGATAATATTTTTCAATATAACTAAGAATTTTTATCAAAAATTATGAGGTTATTTGATCGTCACATATTTATGAACAATGTTAACAAGGTAAAGTGGATTCAAACACTAGGTAAACCCTAACTAAGAGTAGCTTAGAGAAAAGTGAGTATACATAGTATATTTTGATTGCATTTGAAAAATTTATGATCTTATGTTTTATAGGAATCTTTCCTATTTTCATAAAGGTATCTTAGAGTATGTTGTGATATGTGGGCCCCACGAATTGACTTGTCTACGAAGAGTTGGAGTTTAAGGAAAGGTTATCTAAAGAAGGTGAAGATTAAATTAACATTTGTTTTAGAAAATAAGTATTTATAGGTTTATATGATAGTTTCAGGTCATGGTTAAGGTGAAAAAGGGTAAAGTGTGTCCTATTTTTGAAGACTTATTTTTGGGGTAGCTTGGAGCAGTCTGTGGTAAAATTGCAATTATATGAGATACACATGGATTTAGGAGTCCATTAAAGTTGTGTTGTAAATAAATTTTATATATTGTTCCAATGGTATATCACAACTGAAAATTGGTTAAGGTATTAAAAAGTTGTGACTTGATCTTTGAAGGTAAAATATTAAGGATGCTTGTTCTAAGAGGGTGTTAAGTGGCTACATAAGGTAAGTTGATGATTCTAAGTTTTTCAAGGTTGATGAAGGTTTTGAGTGATTAGGAATAATTTATAAAAGTGTAACATTATTTTTTTGACCATTTAACTATGTTTCGGTATGATGGAGTATGTTGAGCCCATGCTTAGTTATTGAGACCTAGAAGGCAAAAGAAAGCTTCTAGAGATTGGCTTTGTTGAAAGCCTTTCACTTGGAGTTGGAAGGTGTTATAATATTTTATGTAAATATGATTAAGATATATTTATAGTGGTATAGGTTTTTGATCTTGGTTATTTAATTTTATGGGTCTTTCAAACCAATTTGTGAAGAAGAAGGTATGTTGGATTTCAGGACAGGTTTTCTCATGATGAAAGATTGAGTTGTTTGAGACATGATATGAATGAGTTGATACTTGATATCATCTAGATAATTAAGAGGGATGATGTTTTTTCATATTTAAGGAATTTTTAGGTCTTTAAAGTAAAAAGGGTGAAAAGTAGGAGAGTTTACAAAATAGGTTTCTAGGAAGCATGCTTTCGAGAAGATGAAAGTAGCTATGGTTCAAACACATGAATGTTTCATGATGTATAAAATGTATGAATGTGTTCTATAGGTTGTGATTAATTTTTGTAGTGGTCACTTTCCATGATTGAGTTGTTCTTGGGTGATATTGAGGCCCAAAGGCGAAGAAAGGGTGCTAGAAACAATTGTTTGGTGAAGGATATGATCATGTGCTCTCTTATTATGATTTATTAGATTGGTTCAAGTACAAGTGTGATTTTGGTTTATATTTAAATGTCATATTACACTTGTGTGGTGAATTTTAGATCTTTAATAAGCACATTTTGTGTGTTAGTTAATTTTTGTTATCCTAGTGATGTGGTTTTTATCGTTTTGGTGCACAATGAGTGGTTTTGGGCATCGCTAACCTATATGGGTCATACATGACAATTTTTATGAATGTAATGAGATTTTATTATGATGGATCAGTTGTTAAAAAGGATTAGGACTTAACTCCCTCATGTTGGTGGTATGAAATACATATAAAGCAAGGGTTTGAGTTAAAATTTGAAATAGTCTTCTAAGAGGGAAAAATGTGACTGACTAAAGATGTAAAGGAGATTGTAATGAATGATATTAGATCTTATAGTGTGTTTTATATTTTGATGAATCATTGAGTGCATGTGTGCAAATATTTATAACTAAGACAAGTTGTGAATAGGAATGAAGATAAAGCTAGTGGAATGGGGGTTTGAATAAGATTGTGTGAGATGAATTAGAGATCTCCATCGGTTGTAGTAGCAACAAAATAAGAGATAAACCATAATCATGTGGGTGAGTTGGTTCTTAGTCATCTTAGGGCGTTGTAGCCTTGTTCTAGAGTGGGTATTCATTAAATTAGGGTTTCTTCTCTACTAAACCAGGGGTTAATGATCCTTGTGGGTATAGACAAAGAATAACGAACTTTTGGTAATTATCTACTCTCAATTATATACTACTATTCATATGGTTCCTAAGTAAAAAAGCACTAATCAGCCCATGTATTTACACACCTTTCTTTTACTTATGCCTCTATTATTTTCTTGCACTATTATTTTTTCAGTCCATATTTTCACCTTTTGACATTTTTCATTCTCAACACTAGTTCCCACTAGAAATCAGCACTAGGAACCCCCATCCCCTCTAGGCACCATTTTCCTCTTTTTACTTTGGTCACAATTTATGGGTTCTTCTAGCCATTTGAGCATCTTATATATTTTGGTATTCGTCCTTTTCAAGGTTAAATACTAAATTAATGCAAATGAATCATCTAAATATAAAGCTATGTGATCATAATAAGGGACCAAGAACTAAAAATCTACTATCTCCACCTAAGGTTGTATCCATCAAAGGTATCTATAGATCTATTTTCATCCATCAAGCTCCATCACAAGGGAAAAATGTTGGTTCATGTACATCACACTTCATAGGAGGGGAGTCTATTATTTCCATGCACACATTATTTACATTCTACATCTAATTACTTGCTAGCTACTTCAAGTGTGACACACAAGAGAAGCATAGGGAACAATTCTACATACACACAAATAACTACATTGGGTCTGAGATGTAGTGAAAAGATCATTTGTGATTCCACCATTATGGTGGGTGAGGAGAGTCCGAACCCTCATTTTGCATCTTTCTTTTTTATGATATTTGAGAGTTTTGGATGTTCATTCTTCATTGTAGGTTTACAACGACCTCCATGATCTTACAATGATATACAAGTGCCAAAAGGTGAAAAATTGTGAACCTCTTACAATACTTTATATGAGGTTTTCTTAGCATCTACACAAATCGGGGATATAATAATGTAGACCGGGGCCCCACAAGTGGCCATATCCTTTTCTAAGAACCCCAATCCAATAAAATCTTCAAGATATTAGTTTTTCTAAGCTTCATGTGATGGTCCTCCATATATTTCTAGTCTATCTCCACTATGACACAAGCCAATGACCTCTTCAAATAGGTAATGTTGTTCTAACCCTCTTTGTAATTAGGGTTTTATATATTCATTTCTTAGTTACTTGGGTATTATTTCAATATTTCAGTATTCATTTATTTTGCAAACATGCATTAGATTATGCTATTAGTTACATTTTAGTATAATAAGTGGGCTTGGTGCCTCACTAAATTTGAAGCGTGGATAAATAAAGTTTATGTTTCAAAGTGGGTTTCCTTCCCTTGATGGTTTCCCACATAAGTTTTGTTTTCATGTGTATGGTTGTTTTAATGCATAAGTAAACATAAATATGGTTGATTGTTTTTCGAATGGTGATATGAATTTTAAAGTATGATAATTCGAAATGAAATATTGTTTTAGTGGATTGATTCAACCCTTCTCTAATATCCAAATATAAATCTTAAATGTCAATTCAAAGAAATTATGAGAAAACCTTTTCCTATTGGTAAAAACTATCATCCTAAAAATTCCAAAGACATAAGAGGAGTTGAAGGACATGGTGTAGGTTTATGTTGTTGAGAAATTTTTGTGAGTTAAAAAAATTGTGGGTTTCTTAGCAACGCTCTTGGAGTCGATGTCCCTCTACTTAAATTGTGCAACTTTTATGTTTGCATGCGCATGATTTTTTTTTTTTTTTTTGGGTGGCCTTGTGGTGGGGATCCAAGAGGGTTACTCCACCGAACTGTGGTAAAGCTAGCAATTGCTTACTAGAGAATAATTTTTTTGGAGATAATTAAAGGGAGTGATAATAAGATAGGATAACTAATTTTGTGGGTAGAAACACAAATTCCGCACACACTAGTTATAAATTTCAACACATGCATTTAAGAGAAGAAAATCGCATGATCTTAAAGCTACTGGCTAGATGAAACCATGCATACAAAGATGAACATATTAATATGCCTTGGAAAATAGAAACTTCTTCCTTCATTAGCACTTAAAATCAAGAGTTGCACATGATAGGAGATTGGATGAAAAATAGCGAGGGGGAAATTTTAACTCTTTGTTCTTCCATTACTAGACAAATTCTCTCTCATGAACTCAATAATTTATAACCAACAAACTTTAAAATGGGAAGCCTCTTCCTTTTATAAGAAGAAAGATGAATCTTCATCTACCCCTCTATGAAAATTCATATGTCGTTTGTGCAACTTAAAAATTTTCAACTTCCTAGGAAAATATGAAGTCTCTTTTTATAACATAAAGGTGAATTTTACATTAGAAACATAAAGTTATTTTTTCAAATTTCATTAAGGAAATATTAAAAAGTGCACCCGCAATGAAAAACTATAACGTTGAGGAGAGATAAATTTGGGGTTGAGAGAAGAGAGAGAGAGAGAGAGCAGAAGAAGAAGAAGAATTATAACAAAGAATCCATGTCCGATAAAGTCCACTAATATTTCCAGATGACTTAATGGAATTCTCTAGTGTGATGAATTTTGAATACCCGAAATCGTTAAGCCTTGAGAAACCTCCTTGAGATGACCCAAAAAGACTTTGAGCTTGAGTGTTTAGGAAAATTCTTGGATGATCACCTCCATGAATGTGGATGTTTCTCATGGAGCTCTCCTCTAAAGAATGATTAGAATGGAAAAAAACCTCGGCAATGAAATTTTGCAAGACTTCCCGCTGATCTTAAAAATTACAATGGAGTATAACTTAACATTTTGATGATGACGCAGTACCATTCATCTGCATAGCCTGTAAGTAATCTAGATGTCAAACTAGAATAATTTCCACTAGACATTCAATCGCCTAAATTTTTAAGTCCCTATGAGTGAAACTTATATCTCACACCTGAATGAACAAGTCTTACATTTTAAATTTTGAACTTCATTGCTTTTTAAACACCTACCATAATTGGAACAATCACTTACTATTGTTAGAAAATAACAAGATTCTCCTTTTTGGATCTCAATTGATGATTTTTGCCCGATTATTATCTCCTCTGTACTCCTTTTATGAAATCTTATTTCTAGAACAACTTAATATTTATAGCAAGTACCTACAAGACAACTTACTATTTTTAGTAAGTGATGATTTTGGTTGAGAGCATGGATGAGTTTTACTTGTATTACTCCCTTACGCACAAATCTATTTCATTGGTTTCTATCTTGGGATGAATTAAAAAATATGGAAAACACCCATATAGATAACTTACTATTTTAAATAAGTGATGAAATTTGCCTCTTTTACGAACGGTAGATCAATCGACATCATTTTCCTCCTCGTTGTACATCATCTTTGTCACCACTTCTTCCGATGAAAAATTTCCCAAAAGAGAAGCCACTCATGGAGAAAGGAAAACTATTTTTGGAAATTCATTTTCTATTACTCATTTCATGACGAAACGAATGTTTCTAAAAAGGTTTTTTTCCTAATAGTGCTCCTTAAAATATCAACTTCACCCAATCATTGGTTTGAGAGATTTTAAATTTTAATTTTTTTCCATGGGATATTGGGGTTTCTTTGCTACAAAAAATATAGGCCATATTTGCAAAATATTTCATTGGATCGTCATGGCCTCTAAAAATTTAGATGATCACAAAAATGACACTTTGATCTACCATCTGGCTTGTGAGATACAAAGATTTTTTGTTCTAGTGACTTCGAGGGTTTTCCAAATGAAATCTTTCTTTTTTTTTTCTTTTTCCAAAATTTTGATCCGTTCCTTTTGTAATTTTTAGTGTTTTAATATTGAAGAGGATTTCATGGAATGTTTTGAATGAAAAGGATTGATTTTAATTTCTCAAGAAATTTTGGCGAGTTCCTTGAGTTTGGAGGTGTGGGGGAAAAAATGAGAAATAATGATCTAAGTGTCCTATTTATAGTAGTGGAATGCAAAGGGGTAGGGGTGTTGCACATTTTTCTACCCCTTTCATCCCTTTTCTAAAGGTATGAAGGGACGTAAAATTCCTCCTCATCCTTAGCTTGACATTTGGCATTTTTCTTTTAGTTGAGTGCCTTAAAAGCGAGGAGCCTAGCTTTAACACCTAGGGCAAGTGTGTAGTCACATTAGGAACTAGGAGGAATCATAGGTGTAAGACGAATTTTTCATCCCTTTCATCCCTTTTCCAAATGGAAAATGGGAAATTAAATTTCTACCTTATTCTAGTGACGACACTTGGCAAGCATGCATGATAGGTGAGAACACAAAAGTCAAACTTGGTCAACGAGGGCTAATGGATGAGTTTTTGTCATATTGGTGAACTATGCACTAAAAAAATGGTTGGGTGCATTCTTATGTCCATTTCATACCTTTATAAAGGGATGTAAGGAACATGAAATTGTTCCTTACCCATAGGCTTCCACATGTCCGCTTAAAAATTGACTAAGTATGAAAAATAGCACCTTCGGAAAAACTTGTGGAGATGATATCTCGGGCTCTGGATGAATTTTGGGGTGAAAATTTTATATTATTCCTATTGAATTCAATCCAATTAATTCAATGGTGATGGTATAAATACATAGTTTTGACTATAACACCTCAAAATTTCCTGGATCACTTATTGTGTGCCGAAGATTAGGATGCCTAGAACAATACACAAGGTTTCAGAATTCTATTTTTTTAAACCTTAGAGGGTATAAAAATTCCTTCCATTGATAGTTTTTGGGATTTGAAATCATCATAGCGATCCTAGAATCATCCTTTAAATCTCGGGTCCTTGTTGACGATGCGTGCTCGCTCAAGCCGGAAAACCCACTTTCACTTAATTGGCTGCAAAACCTCTAAATATTCACTGAATTTTTCCAAATAATCTCCATTACATTCCTATTACTTTAATAATATTTGATAATGAGTTTAAATTCTTTGATCCACTCCAATGCAAAGTATACTAGTCCTAGGAAGGCCGATGATAGCCCTTCCCAAAACTACTTGAATACTCAAATTCTTTAGAAGACCCTAAATCACCTAGAGATTGATTTTTATTTACTAAATAACCTATGGTAATTCTTGAAATTAACATTGGGATTGTTATGTTGAATGGAGAGGATTGACCTTCGAGATGGACTCACTCGGGGCTATCTTGGGAAGATATAACTTTGAAATGTTTCAATACTATGGTTTGTAATCATGCTTGAAAATTGGAAATTTTCTGTTGCATAATTTCATGACAACAACTACCTCTAGCTTGGGGTATGTTATGGATAGATCACAATGAAGACATGACATGGTAAATCCCAGAATCTCGTTTATAGTACATTGGCTAGTGCCTTGTCCATTGGGCTTTATTAGAGTCACATACAAACTTACAAGAGATACCCGAAAGGAAGAAAACACACAAACAAAAAAGAAATGAAAGGGAAACACACCAGAATGGAAACCAACACACAACACAAAAGGAAAATTAGATATGAGGGGAGGGATATCTATAAATCTAGGGAAGAATATACACATACCTAGTAACGGGTTGAGAAAAATACATGCCATCTCAAGTCCATCCTTCAAACCAAAAAAATATTTGATCAAACCATGCTCTCTCGATTGTTAGGAAATAAGAGATAAAATATGCGGAATAATCCCTTACAATTGCAACAGAGAAACTAATATGCGAGAAAATATTACAGATCTCAAATAAAAGTGTAAAATAAATAACACAACACGAGAGAGAGACAAGATTTAACATGGTTCCCAATTTGGGCTACGTCCACCAAGAATCACTTACTAAGATTTTATTCCAAGCCTCCACTCTCTCAATACAATACCAGATCCATTTGGAGCTATGCTCAAAAAACTCTCTGAAATTCACACCGAATTCAAAACACATCTGCAATACATTTACTTGTACATCTATCATATGCATAAGACGATATAAATAGACAACTACTTAAAGTTGATACAAAACCGTGGTATCAAAACCAAGGGCAAAAACCGTGGGTAGAAAAATAATGGACAAAAGACCAAAAAAACCATGGGCCCAAAAACATCCCATAACGAAGTTACCCATTACCCATGGGTTAATAAACCGCCCATGAAAATTTGCTTGGGGCTTTGCCCCGAACCCTGACCCGCTCACCGGCGAGCGGGACCACCGTAGTAAAAATACCCGAGTGTAGCACATAGAAGGTGTACCACATTCTAACATACAAATAGACTCCACAAAACATAACAATCTCCCACTTGGAGACTAATTTCCCTTCGAAAGCTTCTCAAACCTTTTTCATGTCATTTGTGAAGGCCAACCAAAAGCTGAACATAGCTTTAGTTTATCCTTGTGACCACCTTTGTCATCATGTCTACAGGATTCCTGAGTATGAATCTTCTCTAACTTCAACTTATCTTCCTCCAAAGTTGTCTTGATGAAGTGATATCTCAACTGTATATGCTTCGTCCTGGAGTGGAAAGCAGAGTTCTTAGCTAGGTGTATAGCACTCTGACTATCACTATATAGCTTACATTCCTCCTGCTTATGCCCCAACTCCTCAAGCAATTTTTGTAGCCAAATCATCTCTTTACTTGCCTCTGTGGTTGACAAAGCCACTAGCTTTTGTAGTCATGAAATCCAGCTCACTGCTGTCCCACCTACAATGTAAATATAACCTGTTGTGCTCCTCCTTCTGTCTACATCTCCAACCATGTCTGAATCTACATAACCATGTAAAGTGGTGTCGATCCTTTTGTAGCACAAAATTCCCCATGGTTCCTCTCAAATACCGAAGGGTCCACTTGCTTGCCAATGCTCTTTACCTAGATCACTCATAAATCTAATAATATCTCCCACTGCATGGGAAATATCAGGCCTAGTGCACACCAAAGCATACATCAAACTACCAACTTCTGATGAGTAAGGTACCTTTGACATTTGGTTTCTTTCCTGCTCTATCTTGGGACACTACTCCTTTGATAACTTGAAGTGGCCTGCCAAAGGAGTCCCAACTGGTTTAGCATCTTGCATATTAAACCTCTTCAAGACCATCTTAATGTACTCTTCCTGAGATAAATTCAGCTTTTGTTCCTTCCTATCCTGAGATATCCTCATACCAAGGATTTGTTTGGCTGCACCCAAATCCTTCATAGCAAAGGATTCACTTAGCTGCTTCTTGAGTACTTTTATTTCCTACATGTTTTTACCTGCAACCAGCATGTCATCAACATACAAACATAGGATAATATAACTTCCATCCTCAAATTTCTTTGTATACACACAATGGTCAGAATGGCATCTGATATAACCTTGCTCCATCATGAAGCTATCAAACTTCTTATACCATTGACGTGGAGCTTGTTTGAGCCATACAAGATTTTCTTAGTTTGTAAACCATCTCCTCTTTACCTTTGACCTCATAGCCCTCTGGTTGCTACATATATAGTTCCTCCTCCAAATCACCATGGAGAAATGCACTCGTTACATCAAGTTGTTCCAAGTGCAAGTCTTCTCTATGCAACTATTCCTAGAGCAGTTCTAATAGAAGTCATGTTTACTACAAGAGAAAAAAATCTCATCAAAATATATACCTTGTTTCTGTGCAAACCCCTTGACAACCAACCAGGGCCTTATATCTTTTCTTTCCTCCTTCTTTGTCTTTGACTAAAGAACACCCACTTGTTACGTAATGCTCTTTTACTTTGGGTAGCTTCACCAAATCCCATATCCGGTTCTCCATGAGATCCACGATGCTCCTCATCCATGGCTTGCTCCACTTCTTCCTAGCATCTACCTACATTGATTCATCAAAGCTCTCTAGCTCTCCACTATCGGTGAGTAATAAATAATAAAGAGAAGATGAAAAAAGCCCAGGTTCTCTTCTTACCCTAGAAGACCTCCTCACTATAGGAGTTTGGGGTTCTTGTTGAGGAGGTTCCTGAACTGATTCATGTGTCACTTTTCCATCCGAAAGATCCTCTACCGCTACATATTCTTTCTTGTATTCTTCCCTATTTTCCTGCAACTGTTGCTTATACATGACTTTCTCATTAAATACCACATCCCTAGACCGAATGATTTTCTTGTCCTTAATACTCCAACATTTAAATCCAAAGTCATCACCACCATAACCAATGAAAGTACATTTTTTGATTTATCCTCTAGCTTGGTCCTATCATCCTTGTCTATATAAACAAACACCTCACATCCAAAGAATCCGAGAAATGAATAACCAACTTTCTTACCATACCAAGCCTCCTGGGTATGCCTCCATCAAGGCACTTGAGGGTCCTCTATTTATCAAGTACACAGTTTGTGCTCTTAGCTTCTACCTTGAAAAAGAAAGAGGCGATCCCTATCAACCTCATGCTCTAGCACATTCCATTATTGTTTTGTTCATCCTTTTTGATACCCCATTCTGCTTTATGGAGTTCTGGGGAACCGTATTTTGCTGCGGATTCCATTCTTAGAACAATAATCATTAAATTCATTTTTGTAATACTCCCCTCTATTATCCGACTCCGAGACATTTTATCTTAAGACTGTTTCATTTTCTACCAAGGCTTTCCATTTAACAAAAGTGTCAAATACATCAGATTTGTTTCTAATACAATAAACCCAAACTTTCCTTGTTGCATCATCAATAAAAGTAACATAATAACTTGAACCCCCAATAGATGATACTTGAGGCCCCACACATTAGAATGCACCACCTCTAACTTACTCTCTTTCTTTATAGGTCAACCTTGAGAAACCTTACTCAAATTTCGTACATTTCCCATATATGCAATTCTCACGAAATCCAAACATGTTTACGTATATCTAGGTAAATTATTCTTTATGATGTTCATGCCCTTATGGCTTATATGACCTAGCCTATAGTGCCATAATGTTTTATCTGCATCCGAAGCCACAAGATTACAATCATTAGTACTATCTTGGTTAAATACAAGGTTCCAACCTTCTTACCTCTTGCCACCACAAGAGCACCCTTAGTAACCTTCCAAGAGTCTCTTTGTGAATATAACACGGTACAACCATCACTTCCCAACTTCCATACCGATATCAAATTTCATCTTAATGTAGTCACATGTCTGACATCCTTCAATAGCCAAGTATTCCCATTCTACATCTTAACCATGAGAACCTTTTCCAACTATGTTGTAAGGCTCATCATCACCAAGAAAAACATGCCCAAAATCTCCTTGAACATAATCAACAAAATAATGCCTATGTGGAGAAGCATGGAAAGAAGCCCCTGAATCTAAAACCCAAGATTTAGTAATATTATGCAAAGAAAGAATCAAAGCATCCTAACATACATTACCCATTGCCACATTTGCCTCCTTGTTTTATTCCTGTTGTTTCTTCTTATCCCAAAGTTCCCATGAGTCCTTCTTTGCATGCCCGGAGCTTTCCACAATTCCAGATACAATCTTGTTCTTGGATTTTGACCTTGCACGATCTTTTGATTTTCCATGGTTTCCTCTATTATTTTGTCTCCCTCTAGTTTCCATTTGTCAAAGCATTCCCTGAAGAAGAAGATTCCCAAGAGTTTTTCTTCACATTTCCTCGCTTAGAATCACCCCTACAACATTCTCAAACTTCAACTTCGAGTTAATGGAACAGAGTTACTGTTATCACCAAACCACAACACCCTTATGTTTATACAAGTGCATATACTTGAGTTCACGGTGTGATTGGATAACATGGGTACTATCTCCAAGTTGTGGGACTTGCTACTTGAGATAGACCACCAGAGAAAGCTGATTCTTGCTCCTAAACTACCTGCCACGATCTACTCTAATGCAGGGGAAAATAACTATCCTAATCTAAATTTCGAGGGACCGGGAGAGAGAGTGCATAAAATAAAATCCTACACTAAAGGGGTGATACACCAGAAAAGGAGGGTGTGAGAGTAGTCTCCAAATGTGTGAAATACAGAAGCCAAGTACACACTAGAAGAGGTGATGATAGTTCTCCATAATCTAGCAAAATGCATTAACAACAATATTCCAAGCATACACAATGATAATGGATCCCTGAAAGAACATAATAATAGACACAATATTCTTATAGAAAGATTAAAGGGGAAATAAGAATGCAAGAAAACACAGCAGGGGAAGATACATCCACAAACTGATATTTTATTGCTTCATGATATGCACAGTTCAATCTATTACAAGATAAGGGCTTGGATCACCATGCAAGGAGTCCACTACAAGGGCCTATAGCACATTGGCTTCACAAATCAATTTTGATAGATCTTTTCTATCTGAAAAATCCCCCTTTTACAATGAGCCCAACACTCCAATTTATAGAAAAAATGAGAAGAGAAAGAGAAGGGAAAAAATGAAAATCCTGAAATCTGTCCTTCAACCACTTGTAAGAGGCATTAAATGGAGTAAAATTATTATATATTACTTGCAAAAGGCTCCCCATACTGTCCCAGGTGCTGCAGCAGAGAAAGAATGATGACCATGCCTCTTAATTGCACTCCCAACCACCAAATAAAACATTGTTATGAACCTAGCCACGTTTTATAAAAAATATCAACTAATTTCTCACCAAATATGGAATTTCTTGATTTTTTTGCATCGGAATCGGAACCATGATTCCAATGGTACCAATTTTGTGTGATTTCGTTGAGAAATGCAAAAGTTATGGCCTTCGTGTGTGGAATCTATTTTGGGTCTAGCAAGGGTTTTCTGTCATTTGACGGGAATGAGCATTAAGCGACTGGAGACGAATATGTTTCTCTTAATTAAATATATCTAATCTCATTAAAAATAATAAATCTAGCTTTTGTGGCGTAGATGACATCGTGCTCATTCCAGAAAGTTCAATTTTATGAAAATCAGAGCTCGGAGTCAAAAGTTATGGCCGTTTGAAGTTTCACGGGTCAAATGTTGACTTTTCTTCTTTGCTGTCGGCCGTTTCAGATTTTCACGTCCCTCACATCCCACGCGTACCTTTGGCCCGGATGTTCCAAACAAAAATCTCTCGCCCGATTCGGGCTTCCTTGTCCCTCTTTTGCTGCCTTTTCACCTTTTCAGCCGGTTCGCGTCCCGCGCGTACCTTTGTCCCAACTGTCCCGGACTGCCTGGGACAAATATCTCCGAACCACCCAAAATGGACTGTCTTTCGGATTTTTGGCTGGTTCGCATCCCGCACGTACCTACGGCCCAGATGTCCCAAACCGCGCGATAACAAAACTTGGCGATTTTTTCCACTTTCGGCCGGTTCGGCCTTTCGCGTCCCTCGCGTCCTTTTGTCCAGCCGCTCCAATCGCTGCTACGCGGATCACCAGCGGATTTTCAGCCGGTTCATGCCCCAATGTCCCAACTGTCCCAACTGCTGCGTGGACTAGGACTTAGCCGATTTTCTTCATTTTTTTGGCCCCAAGCTTGGTTTTTTGCAATTTTTACCTTTTCTAACCCGTTGGGTTTTCTTCTTGGATGGAAAAGTTAGAAAGAAGCCGAGGGGGCCCCAAAAACATGATTTCAGGCCTTAAATCAATCTATTTGCTTGGGACTAAAGAATTTGATGCATGTTATCAAAATTACCTTGAGGGGTGAATTTTGGATAATGATTACTTACTACCATTACCAGGCTATTCCAACTCTCGGGTAAAGAGCATAAAATTAATAAAGCCCTAACTTCTTTATAAAATTCTATTGTAACCAAAGCTAGCATATTGACAATTGTATTCAAATCATTTAAATGATTTGTTCTTGAACTATTCTCATACATCTTCATATTAAATGACTTTTTCATTAAAAATATCTTGTTAGAGGAAGAGGGTTTTTCATACAACTTCCCTAATGCATCCATTAGATATTTTGTAGTCTTTTCCTTTGAAACATTAAATAATACCGAAGATGCAAGACATATCCGGATTATCCCAAGTGTCTTCCTATCCAAAGAAATCCCATTCCGCATCTGTCATACTCGAGGGTTTGTTCACCTTCTCAGAAAACAGAGTATAAAGATCCTTTTGATAAAGGTAATATTTCATCTGCATCTTCCAAAGACTAAAATTATACCCGTTGAATTTATCAACCCTAGATCTTCCATCATCTGCCATAGCTCCCACTCAAGATAAAACTTTCCCTACGATTCAACACTTCAGCAAACCAAACTAGGCTCTGATACCAATTGTTAGGAAATAAGAGATAAAATATGCGGAATAATCCCTTACAGAATCAGTAGAAACTAATATGCATAAAATATTACAGATCTCAAATAAAAGTGCAAAATAAATAACACAACACGAGAGATTCAAGATTTAATGTAGTTCACCCAATTTGGGCTACGTCCACCAAGAATCACTTGCGGATTTTATTACAAGCCTCTAATCTCTCAATACAATACCGAGATCCATTTGGAGCTATGCTCAACAAACTCTATAGAATTCACACCGAATTCAAAACACATCTGCAATACATTTACTTGTACATCTATCATATGTATAAGACCATATAAATAGACAATTGCTTAAGTAGTTTGATACAAAACCATGGGTATCAAAACCAAGGGAAAAAAACCGTGGGTAGCAAAACAATGGGCAAAAGACCTTAAAAAAACAATGGGCCCAAAAATATCCCATAACAAGATTACCTATTACCCATGGGTTAATAAACCACCCATGAAATTTTTCGGGGCTTCGTCCTCGAACTCCCCGACCCGCTCACCGGCGAGTGGGACCACCGTAAAAATACCCAAGTGTAACACATAGAAGGTGTACCACATTCTAACATTCAAATAGGCTCCACAAAACATAACACCGATGGCTTTACATGGCTTGAGAATAAAAATATTGATTATTATTCCATCCTCATACTCACACTTCACTTCGAGAAAGTTCTTTCATTCATTAAAAATTTGGTCACCTTCTTAAAACTCTTGCATTTTGAGGCTTCCTCTTGATATTCTGTGAGCATGATACACCATTCCTTCATACTTTCAAAATTATAAATATTGACCTATGGAGACACTCTTCATCCTTGAAAGGAAACCTAAAATTATCTGCCATATTAGGTAGGTACTCAGGATGAGTGAGAACAAACTGATTTCCTTCTCATTCGAGGACGAAAATCTCAATTTCTACATTGAAAGGCCTTAATCTCCTTTCAAAATAGACATTGAATCGGAGGCCTTAATCCTCCTTATCAAAATTGTGTAATAAGGAGATATGTTTAAGATATATCAAAGCTTGAAGAATTGTGAGCATACTTTGATTTTTAATTCTTTAATAAGAATCATGCAAATTCATACCTTGTTGTTTAAAGAAATTGGAAATAATATCCCTTGGCTCAAAGTCCATTTTGATATCATTTCCAATGTTACAACCCTCAGCTTTTTTCATAGAGTAATTGTTTACCCTTGAGTGTATTTTTCCACTTGAATTATTTTTCTGTATTGGTGTAGAATTTTGAAGTGGTGCAAACAAGTTGATCTTGAACACACCCTAAAAGATCTTAGACAACTTTCTTTAATGTCAATTGGCTCAATATTTTCCCTGTTATATTCCTCCATGGCGAGAGATGTCATTTTTAATATTAGAGACCTTGAAAGGAGATAAATTATAACCTTCCTTATTTTTCACTTGCGAACCTCTTAAAATTACGTGAAAGATAAAGACGTGCTTTCATATTTCCTCTCACCAACTAAGGCATCAGGGAAGATATTAAGTTCACCCATCTTCTCCATCTCGGAAAAAAACATTGGTGTATCAAAATGAGAAGCAAAATTGATTCATACTTGTTTTACATCTCCATGTCATGAGTCAAGAGTTCAAGACTAAGCTGAGGATTTTAAGTATCTTCTACAATCTTCAAAATTTATTCCATCAGATGGTTCTTCTAGGTTCACTATAGGCCCATCTTCATTTATATTGAAAGTGTATCTACATTGTCCCTCAAGAGATGATTGTAAATATTATCCATACATGCTCATGATTCATTTGAAACATCCTCGTTCACCTCTTCCATGATTTGTGTTTCCCAAGATTCACTTTCTTGCAAGCATGGGTATACTTGATTCATGACACCTTATAATAAGTAGGAGAGGTCCATGCTGTGTGGGAATGGCACTCCTTCGAGATCAAAATCCAAATCATCCTCTTGATGGGACCACGTTTAAGCAACAATGTGGGAAGATCTTTAAACGTTATCAAGATCATCCATTATTGAATCCTCTTTCTCATATGGACAATGAAAGACTTCATACTCATCGTGATGATCAATCTGCTCCTTTGGTGAGAAGAGATTGTGTTGAAACTATTAATTATCCTTGGATTTAAAAAGTAAGCAAGTTTCTTCCATCAGATCATCCATAATTGAATCAAGAAGATAATTTGGTTCTTTGACTATCTCCATTTCTTCATGCACTATCTCTACATCACTTGAAGGATCAAAATAAGAGGAAAATCATTCATGAATATATTAAACTCATCATTTTGGTCCATGATGTTGGGTCGATTTCTTTCACTTATTTATACATGTCCATTTCATCATTAATTGATAGATCAATATTTTAAAGGGGACTATTCATGCTTACTTCAAACTAGTGACTTTCAATCTCTTCATCAGTTTTGGAGTCTTCAAAAAGCATTAAATCATCCATTATGCAACAAGAATTTTCCTCTATCGAATATATTACTCCTCTAATGGGTTGTGCATCAAGCCAAAAATAGTTGGTGAATAGTGGTTATAGCTCAATGAATTTTTCACCATCTTCAAAGGTCTTTGTTTGATTTTCAATGGAGGGTTCAAGAATAAGATCTTCTTCAATTGATCCTGCATCATCCTGCCTCTCATCATATTCCATAGTGCTGATTTTATCTTCATCGGAAGGCTCAAGGATAGGATTTTCTTTAGTAGCATTCAAGAATATTTCAGGGATGAATACCCTATAGTATGAACAATCTTTAGGATATTCCTCCATAGGAAAAAAATCCTCTTCTTCCTCTTTGCTATGGGATGCTTCAAGTTGCTCGTACATCTCTTGCAAAGCTTCAACATATTTTAGCATTTCAAGGTAGATTTGGGGACTGGAATTTCCTTGCATAGTGCTCATGATTCTTTCCATATACTCAAGTTTTAAGACTCCCATTTTATCATTTCTATATGCAAGGAAATCATCCCAAGGGAGGGTGATGAAAGACATGGCCCCAAGATTTTCATTCAATTTAGTGTAAGTGAGAGTATTACCTCTAGATTCATGTTCTTCTTGGAATTAATGCAACATCTTGTATATTCTTCGTGCCTCTTTCAATCATTTCTCATCTTCTTCTTTGTCAAAGACGTTATTTTTTTCCTTTGTCCATATTATGATTATTTCTTGAAGTATGAGACCCTTTTACTATTCTCAAATTTTCCTTTTTCTAAAGACTTGTCTGGAACCATGGTTAGTCAATGATATTCTTTTCTTGGAAAGTATCTTCTTCTTCTTCCCTATCACTCATTGGTACTTCACTCCAATCTTGAAATTTCTTCATGGTATGGAGGACGAACATGATATGGATTTGTTCCTTAGTGGAGTCACCTTCAAGAATGAATTTTTAATTTTTTACCTTACGGTAGTATTTTAGGTGCGAGATCTTTATAAAGTTTGTGCCATAATAGGTGCCAAAAACTATTTGCTAGAAAAATTGTCGAGTGAATGAATTTGTGTGTTTATTTCCAAAGCTCTACGATTTGAAGTCCCTCTACTTAAATGGTGCAGATTTTTGTGTTTATATGCACATGAAAAAGTGGATTTTATTGGTGGCCTTCCATCCGATGATCCAAAAGGGGCACTCCATTAATCCTGTGGAAAATTTAGAAATTTCTTGGTAGATAAGACTTTATCTAGAGATCGGTAAAGGGAGTGATGATAAGATAGGAGAACTAATGTTGTAGGTAATAACTCAAATTCTGCACACACTAGTTAGAAATTTCAACACATGCATTTAAGAGAAGAACACCAAACGATCTTAAAGCTACTAATTAGAGGAAACCATACATAAAAAGATGCACACATTCATATTCCTTGGAAAAAAAAACTTCATCCTTCCTTAGCATTTAAAATTAAGAGTTGTACATGATAGGAGAATGGAGGAAAAATAGTGAGGGGGAAAATAGATGTAAATTGGATAACTCTTTATTCTTCCACAACTACAAAAATGTTCTCTCATGAATTCATAAATTTGAAACCAATAACCTTCGAAAATGGGGAGTATCATCCTTTTATAAGAAGAGAGATGACTTTTCATATATCCCCAATGACCTCTCATATGTCCGCATGCAACTCAAAACTTTTCAACTTCCTAGGAAAATATTAAGTCCCTTTTTATAACGTAAAGGTGACTTTTACATTAGGAACATAAAGTTGATTTTGTTAATTTCATTAAGGAAAATTAAAAATTGCACCCCAATGAAGAATTGTAATGTTGAAGAGAGATGAATTTTGGGGGGGAGAGAGAGAGAGAGAGAGTAGAAAGAAGAAGAAGAAAGAATTATGAGGAAGAATCGCCTCAATAAAGTCCACTAATCCTTCAAGATGACTTGATGGAATACTCTAGTGTGATGGACTCGAATCCCTAAACTCCTTACACCTTGAGAAACCTCCTTCAGATGACCCATAGACACTTTGAGCTTGAGTGTTTAGGAACATTTTTGGATGATCACCTCAATGACCATGGGTGTTACTCATGGAGGTCCCCTCTGAAGAATGCTTAGAATGGAAACCAACCCCTACTAATGAACTTTCACAACATTTCCCTGCTGATATGAAAATTCCAATGGAGTATAAATTGAACATTTTGATGATGATAATTACCATTCCTCTTTGTGTATGACTTGTAGGAAATCTAGATTTCAAACTAGAACGATTTCCACTAGACATTCAATTCTCCAAATTTTTTAAGTCCCCATGAATGAAAGCCGATATCTCTCACACCTCAATGAACTGGTCTTACATTTGAAAACATGAACTTCATGGCTTTTGGAAAACCTACCATACTTAGAACAAACACTTACTATTTTTAGAAAATGTCAAGATTTTACTTTTACGGATCCCGATTGATGATGGTGGCCCAATGATTATCTCCTCTTTGTACTCCTTTTATCAAATCTGAATTCTTGAAAAACTTACTATTTATAACAAATACCTACTGAAAATTTACTATTTTTAGTTAGTGATGATTTTTGGCCAAGATGACCGCACTAATGAGTTTTATTTTTATTACTCCCCCGTGCACAGTGCTCTTTCCTTAGTTACTCTCCTAGGATGACTTACTAAATATGAAAATAACCCATATAGGGAACTTATTATTTTTAGTAAGTGATGAATTTTTCCACTTTCTGTTTGGTTGATCAATCTGAACCCATTTTCCTCATTAGCGTAAACCATCTTCATCACAACTTATTCTAATGGAAACTTTCCCATAATAATAGTCACCCGTGTAGGAAGGGTTACTATTTTTGGAAAGTCAGTTTCTAGAACTAATTTTGTGATAATTTTTTTTATTGAAATGAGTTTTTTATCAATAACGTTCCTCACGAAATTTCAACTTCACACGATTGCGGTTTTAGATATTTTAAATTTTAATTTTTTTGCGGGAAAGCAGAGGATTTCTTTGTTGCAAAAAATTTTGGGCATGTTTGTAAAATATTTAGCTTGGATCCTCATATCCTCTAAAAATTTGGATGATCACAAAAATGTCACTTTGATCCATGCCTTTGGTTTTGAGCTATGAAGATTTTTATTTCAAGTGACTTGAGGGTTTTCCACATGAAATCTTCCTTTTTCTTTATTTTTCCATCATTTCATTCCATTCCTTTTGAGATTTTAGTATTTTAAGATTGAGGATTACTTCATGGAGTATTTTGAATGCAAAAGGATCGATTTTAGTTTTTGTAAAATTTATGGCGAGTTTGGCGGTGTTTGGAGGCTTGGGGAAAAATGCAAACAATGATCTAAGTGTCATATTTATCGCAATGGAATGCAAATTGGTAGGGGTGGGGAAAATTTTTCTGTCCCTTTCATCCATTTTATAAAGGGACAAAGGGGATGTAAAATTCTACCTCATCCTCAACTTGACTTTTGACATTTTTCTATTCGTTGAGTGGCTTAAGAAGGGGGTTAAGCTTTAACACCTAGGGGCAACATTGTTTTCGCATTAGGAACCATGAGGAATCATAGGAGTACGGTGCATTTTTTTGTCCCTTTTATCCCTTTGGTAAAAAGGAAAAGGGGGACATGAAATTTTTGCCTTATTCTAGTGATGACACTTGGCAAACATGCGGTAGGTGAGCACACGAGGTCAAACTTGGTCAAGAGGGGCTAATGGATGAGTTTTGGTCATATTCAAGACACTGGGGATAAAAACGGTTGGGAACATTTTTATGTCTATTTGCAAAGTACGTAAGGGACATAAAATTGCACTTAACTACAGCATGCCATGTGTGCTTCTTGAAAATTAAGTATGAAAAATTTCCTTGGGACCATCTTGCGGAGACAATATCTCAAGCTTTTGGATGAATTTTGGGATGAAATTTAATATGATTCCTCCTAAAAAAAACCACTTAATCCAATAGTTATGTTTTTAAGACCCAATTTTGATAATAACACCTCAAAATGTCCCCCTCTTTCTCAGGATCGCTTGTTGTGCTTTAGAAGAATAAGTTGCTTAGAACGATGAACAAGGTTTCAAGAAGTCCCATTTTTTTGCACCATGGAAGGTATTAAAAATTTCTTCTATTTATATTTTTTTGGGCTTTAAAATCATCATGGATCTTTTAAAATCTTCCTTTGAAGCTCAAGTCCATGTTGATGGTGTGTGCTCACTCAGGCCCGAAAACCCACTTTTGTTGAATTGGCTCAAACACCTCTAAATCTTCCCTCGATATTTCCAAATAATCTCCATATCATTCATAATACTTGAATACTCTTCCAAAATGTTTTTTAATCCTTTGATCTCTGCAAGGGTGGTGCACTAGTCTTAGGAAAGATGATGGTAGCCATTCCCAAAAAGCTGCTCGAATACTCACATTCTCAAGAAGATGATAATCAAATAGGGGTTTGATTTTTATTTCCTAAATAACCTAGAGGAATACTTCATTACATTCACATTGGGATCATTAGATAGAATGGATCGGACTAGCCTTGGGGATGGAATGACTCGGGGTGTTTTGGGAAGATATAACTTGAAAAGTTTTGACATTGTGGTTCATTTCCATGCTTGAAAATTGGAAATTTCCTGATGCACATTTGCGTGCCAACAATTTCGTATTAGAGTGTGATGTGAAGCTTGATGCATGCAATGGTCTAAACAATGCCTAACTTTGCACATGTCATGGGAGTCACTGGTAGATATACAAAAAAATCTTAGGTAAGAGAGTTGTCTTGTGGTAAAGTAATGTTTTAGATAATTGCAAGGAACTAGTGATCATGTTATTTGTCATCAACTAAAGGCCCTTGGATCAAATAAAGAATAGAGTCTACATGGCTTTATGGATTATGAATAAGGTGGTGATCTTGATCTAGGAAGGCGCACCAATTGGTATGGTTTTAATTTGTTAAGTCTATAATGGTGATTTGGATGAGAAAGTTCCAATCCGGTGTTGTTAAATCCACTAAAGAGGATAACTACATGGTAGCTACATACGATTGTAAGAAAACAATCTAGCTTCAAAAGGTTTGTGCCTTAGTTGGTTTTTTCAAAATGGTGTAAGGATAGATTTTGACTCATAGAGTGCAATTGCTTTTGGAAAGACCACCATGAGTATCGGGGTTCAACAAATTAAGGAAGATAAGAGGGTGACATTAGAGAGAAAGTGGGTAAAAGGTGAATGTTTGGCATTCGTTGACCGAGTGTTGAGAAGTTTGCTTAGGGTAGGTAAGTAATAAGCTTCATATCCCATTGCAATCAGGGAATGAGCTCATGTTCTCCCAGATGAGTACATCGGCAACAAATGAGAGTTTTTTGGTAGTTACCTAACCCAATCAAATCCCTAAGGCGTATTGTGTTATTCTTATCTTCACTTGTACATGAAAAAAAAAAAAGCAATGCTCGTGATAGTTTAAGATTTAATTTAGGTTTGTAACTCGAGTCAATGTATGACTCTACATTAACGTCAGATTTATAGGCTTTAGTTTGCTTTCTAAGAAATGTTAATTATAGGATGTTTTTTGGTTATAAAGGTGTAGATGGCCCAATCACACTTAATCCGAAATCTATGTTTTGAAGGTTGGATATTATAAATAAGCAGGTTGGTTTGAACTTAATAGAATAAACGATTTATTAATTTTTAACCTGAAACGTTTTCACAGTATATACACCATGTTAACATTCTATTGTATGCTCTGGTTTATTTAAGTTCTACTTATTTTTGCATCTGTAGTGTAGTTTAGTGCTTGCGTGATTAACCCAAAATTAAAATAAATTTATTTCCACCTCCCCAACAACTATGAAGCATATGTTTATTATAAGTTCAATTTTAATGTCTTAAACAACTTCTGTATGCCAAAGACATCCATTAAGTAAGATTGGGCCATCTACCAATACGTCTGCATTTACAATTTACACTAAATTTTACCATTCTCAAGTGCCCTTCACCACCTTATTAGAGACATCACATATCATGTTATGTGTGACCACTCAGTTGGAATCAAAATTGCGATAGTTGCAAAATAGGATAACAAAACTGTTTTCCAGAACTGACATGTAAAGGTTCATACATTTGAGCCACTTTTAATTAATAGCATTTGGGAATTATGAAGGCAAGATAATTTGATACATCTGTGTAATCACTTTAAACTCAACGTAAAGTCAAGCGCTTCCTCGTACAATTGCTGCCTGCAAAGTCTGTATGATGGTATTCATCATCTCAGGCGTCATTATAACGATAAATTTCCCAAGAATGTCTCAAAAAACAACGGATCAATCTACAGAATCACAGGTTGTACAGTCGGAAAATCAACATTACAAACATAAATGCTAGTGGTTCGGAGTTCCTCCTTCCTTTCTGCAATTCGTATAGGCGAGCAGGGCCGATTAAAGGTTGGGAGCGTCCTAGGCAATAGTTTGAGAGGATGCCCTCCTCATTAATTTAGTTAATATATTTTTCCCATAAAATAAATAAATAAAATATGTGTATATTCTTTTATTTTTAAATTTACATCATGGTCATAATAAAATAACAATAAAATATATTAATAAATTATCACATAAGGATGAAAAATATTTCGTGGATAGAAAACATTTTTAAAATTTTTTTTACTTGCAAAAATATTTAAAAACTTTTTAATATGTATGCGTGATATTTATGTTACTATACAATAATATCTATATATGGGTTGATCAATATTAAATCTTTTAAATTTAAGTTCTAAAATTACCTGACAAAAGGAAATTTTTAGATTCAGGCACCCCCTAACTGTTGGCACCCTAGGCAACTGCCTAGTTTGCCTAAGGCTTAATCCCCTTTCTAGCGGGGTCCGTATTGAGAATAATTGCAAGAAACCATGTACGGGTAACCATTGAGAAGTAGAAACAAAGAAAATTAAAATACCCTAACTGATAGTCTGCTAAAGTAGCTCATTCCCCATTACTTTTAACAGTACTTTTAAACCAATGAACTCTTTAAGAGAAAAAAATTGATGCTGCATAGACTTCGTTGTAATTTCAAATTCAATATAAAACAAGTAAATCATTATGAAAGAAATGTTTGTCTTTCATTGTTTACTCTTATCCATCAGACTCGTCCCCCACAAGCGGCAATAATTGTTCTACTTCGCTACGGATGAATTAATGAAATGCAATACGTGCTCAGTTGTGCTAGTTTGAAAATTTAATCAAATGTGCATTACTATAAATGTGTAGATAAAAGTTGCAGAACAATATTAGAAAAACCATCACATTGAAGATTCCTCGGTTGGACCACTGTTCCATTTAAGTTGACCGAGCACAGCTTTTAACAGTTACAGAGCGACTAGACAGCCATAAAAATGACAAGTCTTCCCACTTTGCAGATAAGACATTTGTTGTGATCTTAATGTTTTTGAGGTGCCAATTGCTATTGCTCCCCTTTCTCAATGCCAAATTTTGTACCAGAAAAACGACCTTCCAAATTTGTCTCTATATGATCTCTCTTTTCCATTGCTTTTATGACTATGCATATAGAAATCAGAAACGTCTCCTTTATTATGTATTTAATTACATAGCTAAGCGCTTTAATGTCTTATCATTCATTTCAAGGTGTTTATTTTAAATTTGTTTATCTTTGATTCTTATAATATATTTATTGATTTAAAAAAAAATTAAAGTTAATAATATGATAATTTTTTAATGTGAACTAATCAAATGAATGTCATTTTACCACATTTAAAGTTAATTATTAATTATTTTAATATTTAAAAAGATTATAATCTGCTATAGCCATCATTAAAGTGTTTATAAGAAATATATCTAAAAATAACAAATATTATTAAAGAATTTTTAGTTTTATAAAAATATAAGAAGTATAGTTTAACGGGTGTTTAATGTGGCACCATAGTGCAATTTAATTATATTTGAGACACATGGTGATGAAATAACAATATCTATATATACTATCCACAATTCCAATTATATTGAAGAGGGCAACACTTCCAAATTAAAAAATACTCTCATGTAAATAATCTATGAGAATAAATTATTATATTCTTGTTGAGTGTCTACAAGATCTTTAACCATTGGTGGAGCAAACATACCTATTATAATTTCTAAATAATAGTTCTATTTTTGCATGCACAATTTTTTTTTTAGGAAAGCAAATAAATAAATAAAATTGTTTGCTTTATTCTTATTCTCAGGAAAAGTAATTAAAAATAAAAGCTCTATTTTTAGAAGTGTGAGTGCTTTGTTTTTAAAGTTGTGTAGGTTCTATTTTTAGGAGAAGTCTATTATATAAAATAATTATAGCTGTTGTGTACATGTATATATCGGACACAAATTGTAAGATGATTGCGAAGCAAAGGATTAATAGAAATTACGCACATCGTTGTCGTTTGAGAGAAAATCTATGTATTTATTTGCAATTATTTTATTCTATGTTTTTGTTGTTTTTGTTTTATCTATTTCAATCTACAATTTTAAGTTGCAACATTTATTTACAGAAAGTTTTAAATTGAAAGTTAGCTATGACTTCTATTTTCGATGTGTTTTTATCGGGTTTGTAAACACCCCAATTTACATGAAAGAATTACGAGTATTGCTCCTCAACAATGAAAGCATTGACAATCCAAAGATGTGTGAGAAATTGGTAAGAATGGGTACAACTAATCCATAGATCCAACAACGAACAATGCATTCTTAGAGGAAAAGAAGGATTTTTAAGGAATAAAGAAAAAAAGACAAGAAAACTCGTTTCTATTGTCATCAAGCCATGCGGTAAAGAATCCTTCCAAGAGTGGAAACATCTAGTCAAGAAAATTACCTTGGGAGACTCTCAAGTAGCGTATCAAGGTAAGGAAAAAGTAACAATTGTCAAACTATAGTTACTTTGAAGTGATTTTGAAATTATATAAATGAAATATTCATATTCCATCGACTTAATCTTTACTTATGTACTTGGACTAGTAAATGAAATTAAATTCCATTGTGAAACTATTGAAGAAAGAATGATTATTGAAATTTTTCTTAGCAGTTTTCTGCAAAATTTGATCCTTTGGTAGTTATTATTTATGAAACTAAGGATCCAAGTCATTTTTCAATTGATGAGTTACATGCATCAGTAATAAATCATGAACATCGGTGAAGAGATCACATGCTTTGTAGATCAATACTTTTCATCTCGAAATCAAGAATTCATGGAAGAGGAAGATGAAGGTTCGGTCAGAGAGGTATAGAAATAAGTTCATCTAGAGGATGTTGTACTCAACCATCAACCTCAAGTGGAAGAGGACATAGTCAAGAACACTATCATATTCAGTTTTTATGGCTGGAGACAAGATAAGTTTCATGTGCGGTGTCATTATTGTAGGAAATTTGGGTATTATGCTTATGATTTTAGTAAAATGTAGTATGAATAGAACAAGAATAATCAAAATCAGGTTGGGAGCTCAAATCTAACCTCCATGTTTATTACACACACGAGGATTATTGAACCGATAACTTCTTTATCGCCTATTGAATGTAATCCATCTCAAGAGAGTCCCCTGTGATAGTTTCTATTTGGATTTTGGTTGTAGTAATCGCATGTCGATTTAACTTATATTTATTTTCCATTTTTGAGAGTCGGTGAAGTACGATGTTACTCTTTGGAACAATAATATCTTTTGTATGTAAGAGGAAAAGGAACTACAAATATTCTATCTATAAGGGGAAGAAAATGATTATGGATGATGTTTATCATGTTGAAGGTTTGAAGCATAATTTTATGAGTATTGGTAGATTGGTTTAAAAGGATACATAGTATATATTGAACAAAATAAATGTGTAATAGTGGAAAAAGCATCCAACACTCAGTTGATTGTAAGAGTACAAATGGGAAATAATAAAATATTTCCCTTGAGACTACAACATGGAAAAAAGATAAAATCATATCAGTTTGCAGCCAAGTCCGCAACTTATTTCACTGACCCTAGTCCCACACTAGTACAAATGAGTTTTATTCTAATGAAGATGATTCTGCAACAGTCATATGCTAATGTAATTGAGTCATGCACTAATGCAAGTGATTCCTATGCTTATTCATGCATTAATTTTAATGCAAATGAGTCATGTGCTCATTTTATAATCATTCCTATGCTAATTAAAGTGAGTCATGTGCTAATACAAATAAGTCATATGCTAAAACAATTCGAGTCTTGCATTAATACAAGTCATCACGGAGATCAAGTAACCCAATCTTCTTTTCAATCAGCTATGAAATATGACTTATGGCATTGGCATCTCATGTTTGATCATTTAAATTTTAGAACTTTGAATTTTCTTCATCTAGGAAAAATAAGGTAATTTTTTTCCTTTAATACAAAATCTAGAAAGCATTTTTTGAATGTTGTATTACGGGAAACACCACAAAGATTCATTCCCGGTTATCAAAACAACAAGAGCAAGTGCACCACATGAAATTACTCATTCATATTTATGTTCACCTATGAAAACAACTTCTATTAGAGGTGTCTCATATTTTAGAACATTAATTGATTACTGTATAAGGAAAACATGGGTGCTTTTTTTTTTATACATAAATCAAATGTTTTTGATATATTGTAGTAGTTCATGACCTTAGTGGAGAAGAAAAGTGGATATCTTTGCATCAAATTTTGTAGGATAGAAAAATAAGGTTAGTATGTTTCCAATGCATTTCTAAATTTTTACAAATATCATGGTATCCACAAGTAGTTTTCTACCAATTATACAACACAAAAAAACAATATGGTAGAGAGGAAAAATGAAACCATAATGAAGATGGAAACAAGTATGATGAAGGCCAAGAATCTTCCAAATGAGTATTGGGAAGAAGCGAAAAACTATTGTTTACATTTTAAACATGTGTCTAACAAAAATTGTTTGAAATATGGTTCCCATTAGGCTTGGACTCATAAGAAACACAATGCTTCTCATTTAATAATCTTGGGCTATGTGGCATATGCACATGTGCCCAATGAGATAAGGAAGAAGTTAGAAAAATATGAGAAACCATTATATTTGCTAGATATTTGAGTGCACTAAATCTTATAAGTTGTTCAACCAAGTTAATCATAAATTCATAATCATCGAGAGATGTACAATTTATTGAAAATGAGGCATGGGATGGAATTATAGAGAAACAACAATCGGCATAAAAATGGGTATTCCTCTTGATGATATGAAGGATGAAACTATAGAAAGTCAAGGAATTGTATCTTATTTGAATTTTGGACATGCATCTCAAGTTGTAACACAATCTACACCTCCATCTACATCTAGGATGTCTCCAAAATTATAGTCATCATCAACCATGCAATAAACACCGTAAGGAACACACGAAGTAAATGATTTAATACAATATAGTCCATCATACAATAGCCCTTGTAGCATAAAATAAGAAGTCTTAGTGATATTTTTAATATTGATACATTTAACTACTTTTAAGATTTGCATTTTTTTCTCAAGCTACAAATCCAATACACTTTGAAGAGTCCATAAAAAATGAAGTTTGGGATCAAGCTAGGGATGATGAGAAAGACACCATAGAGAAAAATCAGACATGGGAGTTGGTAGATCTTCCAAAAGGAAAGTACGTGATAACTTGATGAAGTGGACCAAGTATAGTGATGATGGAAAAGTACATAACCATAACGCAAGGATGGTTTAAGAGGATTTTCACAAAAATATGGAGTAGATTACAACCAAACATTTACACAACTAACACGCTATACATGGTAATAATTTTTGTAGCACTTGTAGCTCAAAAGAAATGGCCTATTTATCAAATGGATGTAAAATCAATGTTATTGAATGGATTTCCTAATGAGTAAGTCTTTGTGAAGCAACTAGAAGGTTATGAGATTTAAGGTCATGAAGGAAAAGTGTATATATTGAAAAATGTGCTCTATGGTCTCAAACAAGCATCTAGAGCATGATCTGATATAACTCGTTCTTATTTGATTTAGGATGGTTTTAGTAGGAGCAACAACAAACCTACTTTATACATCAAGATAAGTAATCAAGGTAAGATTCTCGATTATTTTTATATGTAGATTATTTAATCATTATTGAAGATGTATCTAGAGATTCATTCAAATTATCCATGAAGCAAGAATTTGAGATGACAAATCTCATACTCGTGCACTATTTATAGGCATTGAAGTTCAACAATAAGAACATGAATTTTTTTCGTTCACAAGTAAAATTTACTAGTGATATTTTGAAGGGATTTAACATGTTAAATTGCAAGCCAATGATAACACCAAATGCAAAAGTAGGTTTGCGATTAAGAAAATAACACATCGAATCAGTTTTGGATCCAAAATTGTTTAAAAGGTTAATTAGAAGTATGATGTATTTGACGATCAAAAGTTATACTATTATGTATGGTGTGAGCCTCATATAAATGCTCATGGAATCTCATAAAGATTCACATTCATAAGCTAGAAAAGGGATTTTGAGGTATGTATGCAAAACTAAGAATTGTTGAATTTGTCATTATACATGATATGTGTTCAAATTCATATGTTATATAGATAGTGATTGTGTAAGAAGTATAGATGAAAATAAAACACATCTGGATATGTTTTTCACTTTAGAACATGAGTACTTTCATGGGCATAAAAAAACATCCCATAGTCACATTGTCTTCTTTAGAAGTTGAGTATGTAGCAGCATATCGGGTTGTGTGGATGAGAAGAGTGTTGAAATATTTGAGGCAAAATCAAGAGGATGCTACACATATTTTTTTAACAACAAATCAAAAATAACAATGTCCAAAAATCATATATTTTGCAAGAGGTGTAACCATATAGACATGGAGTATCATTTAAATAGGGAATTGAGTAACAACAAAGAAATATGTCATGAGATTTTTAGATCGAGATGATAATTTTTCTCGTATCTCTATAAAGGCTTTGGGAAAATAACTTTTCAAGTACTTGAGAAGTTGTTATCCAATTTTTCCCCTCAGGAAAAATTGATAAAACACGACCTTGCATAGGATAAAACGTTGTTGATTCAGTTCTAGGAGCTTGCATTTTGAGCTTGGTCAAATATGGTTGAAGCATGCCAAAATTCTGAGAGATTTGGGAAAAGAAGAAGTATGAAATTCAGGTTTTGGACTTTGGAGGTGGAGCTTTTCAAAGATCTCGATGATTCTAATTTTTCGAAACCCAAAACTTTGAAAGTCTGAAATTTTGGACTTTCGGGTTTCGAGGTTTTGGGGATCACGATGGGATAAAATAGAAAAGGTGAGAAAAAATCCAACGTCCAAAATTCTAAAAGTTCAAAATTTTGGACTTTCAGGTTTTAAAGGTTCGAGGATTCAGGGTTTCAAAGTCTCGGTGGAAAAATTGAAAAAGGACCAATAATGTCTAAAATCCTAGAAGGTTTTGGATTTATAAATTCAACCTGTGTTTGTGGTCAACACGGTGGTAGTTATGGGTTATAAAGTTTTAAAACTTTTGGTTTTGGGGTTTCATAACTCTCAAGGAATTTTGGGCAATGAAGAGTGAAAAAGCTTGAAAAGGCAAATTGTCCGAAGTTTGAAAGTCTGAAATTTTGGACTTTTGGGTTTTGGGGTTTTGAGAGGTTCGTGTTTCGAACTTTCAAAACTCTCAAGAAAGGAAAGAAAGGTAAGCGGATGAAAAATATTTAAATCTTCAAGATGGAAATGTCCACAAATTCATTTTTTGGGATTTCAGAGGTTGCATGCATTTTGGACTTCAAAAAGTGACAGATCAAGAACCCACCATTTTACTGAGAATGACACCTTGACCTTTAAATAGCCATAACTTTTGACTGGGAGCTTGTATTTTAAGAAGAAAGAAATTTTGGAAATCTTACAATCTCCTCTACTCAACTACATCAGGAAATATTAAAATGAGTGAGACTAAGTTATTCAAAATAAAGAAATATAATTCACCATTTTTGAGTGTGTCGGGGTTCTCACCTACCCCAATAATGAAGTATGGGCTTTGTTTATTTCCCAACAAGGAACAAAAAGCATGGGTTTTACAGTAGAACCCATCATTGTTGCAGGTGAATTCAATGCATTTCTTGGGTGGTTTGAGTAGGATTTCAAAATTCTTCTATCTCCTTCTCTCATTCTTTCTATATATTGTAAGGAGGGGCATTTTTCTAAAGGTTGGAAATTTTGGATTTGCATAGTCCCTTCTTTTCTTGCCTGTAAGTGGATTTGTGGAGTTCAAACCTCTCATTCAAACTGAAAATATAATTTTTGCCTCTTGTCTATTGTGATGCACTATATCAAATTTGTGGAGAAATAAAATAAGTTTTTGGATGATTTCAACCATCTCTTATGTTCATTTCCTTCATCTAGTCTCTCATTGCACGTTTGGTTATCAATGCATGGTGGTTATATTAAATTTTTAATGGTTTGTTTTTAATGGCAAAGAAAATGTTCAATATTCTTTTGGTGCATCACCTTTTTTAGTTTAGGTTTATTTTCTTGCATCTTATTAACATTATCTCCTTCAAAATTTAGAGTAGATTTTAATTAGATCCTCTACAAATTGTATGTGTGCACCTGAATAGAGGAATAGGAACTGACCTTAATTTGGAGAGCTTTCCCAATCAAAAAGTCCCACACTTTGGGAAAATCTCCATGTTATGCAATCACACTGAGATTCTCAATAGATTGAGTTGCAAACATTCAAGGGTACTATGATTACACATCAACATTTGTTTGAGAGTATATTGTAATCAAGAATTTGTCAAATCCATAAATATATGTTAACTCTTTTCAAGACATCATGCATATAAAACATCGAGTTTCATGTAAATAATTAGTGAACATAAATTCTTATATTCTTATTGAGTGTCTGCGGGATCTTTAATAGTTGATGGGGCTAACATACCTATTATACAAGCTATTCATATTCGAAACTCTATATGATTCCTATAAAAAAATCAATCTTATATGGATAACTTTGGGTTGATCTTTCTTTTTTAAATGTATATCAAATTGACAAATATAATATAGACAAGGTGGCATAATTGAAAACCTTAAGGAAGATGACACGTATATTATATAATAAGAGAAAAACCATGTAGTTGTCAATGTAGAGATATAAATTTAACAATTTTCAAAGAACTTACAAAATGTTAAATGTAATTATTATATAGGAAAATTATAGAAACAACTAATTTTAATATTTGTATATTAGAAAATGTCGAGGCTTAGTGGAAATGTCTAAAGTAGATCTTTTATTTTCAAGTTTTTATCGTTATCAAATTACATGTTAATAGTATGAAAGATGTTAAATAATTCAAAACCTATTTTCTCACTTTTATTATAGTGAATTGTTCCTTATAGACATTGTTGGAATGTTTACAACAAAAATGGCATTACATTTATTTCAATTGATCTTTCATGTTGAGGCCATTTTTTTATTGACATGAGCCTTCGGAAAAACTCCACCGATGATATATAAATTTCTTCATTCTATAATGCCCACAAAAATACTCGAAACAAAATAGAAACTAATAATTTAATACTTAAAATTATGGTAAATTTTTTTCTTTATTTTAAAATAGGGTTTGCGTAAGGTTAAACATTATCCACAATAAATAAATTTCCTTGTTAAAGTCTTTCTACACAAGCTTGTGGAAGTTGAAATTAAATTAATAATTAAATATTATTAATTTACTTCCAAAAATATAATTACGCTTAAAAAGATACATTTACCAAGTTCCAAATGTTTAATTAATTATCATGCACCAAGATTACTTTATTTTCTAACACAAACTTTTAATTATTTTCCTAGCTACTAAGTGTCCCCATTCGCTCCATTAACCATGCAATTTTTTTAAATAAAATTTCATTTCCAAATATACCTCCCATTTAAGTGATGTAGGATTTACTCGAGCCATTAGATTGAATCTATCCCAACCCTTAGATTTTTGTTTCCCTAAATATCCTTATGGGTTTCTTTTTATTTCAGTTTTCCCCAATATCATGTTCATTTATTCACTCTTGTTGTGCATGTTTGGAGAGGAGGAGGAGGAGAAGCCATGAAATCAAGAAGTGAAACATGGAGAAATTTCCTTTGTTCAAGTTGTAATGAAGAAATCTTCCTCCATTCTTCTCTTCATAGTTTAGTTAGACAAAGGTTTTCTATTGTAAGGTTCTTCAATTGCTTAATGTAGAGATCCCAACGTGGATCTATTTTTTTAATTAATGTAACATTCTTTGAGTTCAAAAATTGGGGAAAATCCCCATTTCATTTAATCTATGAAATTTTATGCATTTGGATGCCCATAAGAGGATTTATTATCTCAAATAATTATATCTAATCAATTACTAGTTGCTAGTAGTTTCATTTTGAAGGTTTAAAGCTTGTATTTTAATTAAAATTCAACTGGGTTTCTAACGTTGGGGATTTTTATTTTTCCATCAAACGTGATGAAACCTCCACCCTCTGCAGTGTTGGGGTTAAAACACAGGTTGTATAGATAATATATCATATTTAAGCATACATGCAATAAAAGTGGATATTCTACTAGAAGAAATAGACAAAAGAAGAGATATAAATCAACATGCAATTTAATGTGGTTCACCCAATTTGGGATACATCGACCAATAAACAAGCCAATCTATTATCCAAATATTTTAGAAGATATAGAATGAAGATTTACAATCTTCCACACCTCTAATGATGTGCAATACATTCTTTCTCTCAAGATTCACCTTCTTTTCCATGAATTGTATAATTGTCTCTAATGATGAGACCTTTCTCGCATCAATAATCTTGGTCTTTTTTACGATTAAGTTGATGCTAGGCCCAATCAACAACCTTCGGATTAAACATCTTTATGGGAGTAGAATACTCTTATGGGAGCAAGAATGAGAAATGGGCAATATGTTTGTGAGAGTAAAATACTGTGGGGGAAGAAGAGCGGGAAATGGACAATATGAGTGTGATGCACGGTGTTAAGTGTGGGTTGTAATAATGATTGGAGAAACAATAAGGTCCCATGGGCTAAAATCTTCGTTCAAAGGAATTAATTCTACTCAAAGGGAATAGTTGGTGGGCATTTGATCTATTGTTCTGGGAATATCGCGTTGATATTAGAGTATGACTGTGACGTGCTCTAAATTTTACACTGGATGAACCTGCAATGGGTCTCGAGTCTTTATTAGGATCCTCAGTAGTAAGTAAATGTTCAAAAGGGATATGTCCCTTAAGATAAATGCCTTTTCCTATTGATACATATTTAAACATGAGGGAGGATCAAAGGAGAGGCTAGAAAAAGATGCCATTGAATTCACCCATTATGAAGTTAAAGGAACCGATGTGCATGATGACCAAAGGTAATGGGGACTCTCTTTTGCATGACATGATTTCACCTTTAATGGAGGAATTCGATCTATCCGAGTGACAAGACCACTTTTCAATAGCATTAATTTAAGGATGGTTTAAGAAAAACTTGTTCTTTAAGGGTTAGTCCAACACTTTGATACTAGCTACAACCTGTCTCACTTCTAACCCTATATTTCTAGCTTATAAATACATTATACAAACTTAGGGAACATATCCATGCAATTACAATCAATATGTCTTCTTTAATACCAAAATTATATTTAATTCTTGTGTGTTAAATAAAACACTCACACCTGTAACCGATGTCGTTCTTACTTTCTCGACCTATGTCGGTCATACATGAACGATGTCGGTCCCTTAATAAAAGGGTTCATTTTAAGACCCCCCCTTTCAAAAATTATTTTAGAATGGGTGGTGAATCTCTAAATCAACTTTTGAATCGATGGTGAATTTTTGAATAACATTTAGTGGTAAAGGTGATTTCGCAAGGTGTAATTTTCTTGGATGAGGTACAATGATAAGAAACATTCGCAAAATACATGAATAATTTAATTTAACATATAAATAGTAGGTGAATTCACCCATATAAAGGACTTATCGGTGGAAATTTTAGGTGAATTGGGCTAGAGCCAATTGCTGAAAAATAGCGATTTCCAATTTCCAAAATCCCTAATATTTGTGAGTTTACGAAAATTTAAAACTAAAATTTTCCTTGTTAATAACCGATGTTGGTTAATATGTTTTCATAAATTTGATATAACACACTAAACTGAAGTAATTGACCTCCACATCTCAACAATCTTCCACTTGGAGAGAAATTATTATACTATACCGTACAATTTCATTCTTAGATCCTTTCCTCAGCTTTGTTTCTTCCTCTTCAAGTTTCAAACTTGAATACCAATAGAAGTAGAGTGCAGCTCCAACTTTTATTTTTCTAATGGATTCGTTACCATATGTGCGGTGGTTTTCAATTGTATGAATCTTCTACTTTTTTAGATACCCATCCTCTAATACTTGCCATATGAAGTGATACCTCAACTTAATGTGCTTCATTCTAGAATAAAATGCTGAGTTCTTTTCCAATTGAATTACACTCTACCTATCACTAAATAATTTTAAATCATCTTTCTCCTTTTCAAATCTTCAATGAACCGGGTCATCCATATCATCTATTTTCTAGCCTCTCTCAGAGATGCAACATACTCTACCTCCGTAGTAGATAAATCCAAAACCTTCTGCAATCTTGATATCTAGACAAACTTCCGTCCAACCTACTATGAAAATATATCTAGTAGTGATCCTTCTACCATTGGATCTCTAGCCATATCCAAATCAACATAGCCACATATAGAAATATTTCTAAACATCTATAGCATAGTTGCATGCTATATGTACGTCTCACATACTTGAGTATCCATTAGACTACTTTCCAATGCTCTTTACATGGATTGGCTATTAATCTAATCACAACTCCCACTTTCTGTGCAATGTCCGGTTTGGTACAAACCATATCATACATGAGAATCTCAACTACTAACACATATGGTAATCATGTCATGTATTTGACCTCCTCATGTGATGAAGCACACTGATATTTTCTCAATTTCAAGTGGCCATCCATATGTGTACTTACAGGTTTTGAATTCTATATTTTAAACCTTTCTAACACCTTGTAGATATAATTCCCCTAAGACAAATGCAAGTTTTTTTATTCATGTTTTTATGTATTTCCATGTCAAGGATTATTTTTTCAACTCCTAAATATTTCATATCAAATGTTTGAGCTAGGTTTCCCTTGAGCTCACCAATGTCTTTCATACTAGATCCTACAATAAACATAACATCCCCATACAGTAATAAAATGATATAGCTCCCATTTTTGAGTTTCTTGAAATAAACACAATGGTCAAATTCACATCTCAACTATCCATGCTCATGCATGAAACTATCAAACCTCATGTACCATTACCTTGGAGATTTTGTAACACCCACTAAAACGATCACACGAGACCTAAGAACAACCTAGGTTTAATTAGAAAAATTAGGGAATAATTTTTTTTTTAAAGCCACACAAAGTTTTACGAAAATGACAGTTGTCATAGTAAGGTCTCTAAGGCTATGACTTTAATAAAAACAATATTACATGATAACACAATATTTAAAATCTACATTAAAATTTAATACATTGATTTGATTAGGCAAGTTTAATCTCCCCAAGGATTATATAAATAATAAAATAGTTCCTTCTAAAGTTGAATATTCCCCCATGTGGTGGCTAGGGTAAAAGTGGCGAATGAAATTAAATAACAAGGTAATTTAATTTATACAATGTTGAAACAACTAGAAGGTCCTATATTAAAATATTGGGTTAGGATATTGAGCACTTTCTACCCCAT